>CM026075.1:36583523-37947273 GCA_014839685.1 Anableps anableps | reverse complement strand
TTCTTGTAATATTCATATTTGGGTAATATTACGATTTTAATCTCGAAACTAAAAAATGATAAACAAATCCTAGCCTGGCCATAATACTCCATCATTGACTTGAATTGACCAGAGTTGACCTGAATTCAAAGTCTAAATAAATAGAATCTGTAAAACGCTTGTCAAATAAGATGGCCGCCATGACATTACTGGTATCTATGGAAACCCAAGGAGAGCAGTGGTGGGAAAAAAAATAGAGATTTTCCTGAAATTAAATCTTCAAAAAACAAAAATTCGATTAATCGATAAAATCGATTTGTCGCCCTGGAGTACCTAGAAGTGCCGGATGTTCAGAGCTCAGAGACATGGCCGACTTAAGGAAGGCTGAAACCCGAGCACAGCTGAACAAGACGCATCAGCTGAAGCGTCGAGACCGGACCAAGAAATACCTGAAGAGAGGTGTTAAGGATGAAATGAGAGTGACTTGATGGACCAGATGGACGGTCCCATGGGTGGATCAGTACCGGGCACAACGCTAAACGTTCATGTTTGAGGTTTCTTAACGTTTTGATTAACCAAGAGCGGTGTAGTTGATGGTTAATAAAAATAAGACCTGCTTAATCATTGTGTTCACCGTGTAAACATGCATCTTCATCAGCAACAGTCTTCATAGCTCTCTCATCTCCCAGGGTTTCTTCAGGTTTGATCAACTCAAATTTAAGACTTTTTAAGACCAGTATGAATAAAACCTAAGATATATATCAAGACAGAAACGTTCAAAAGAAATGCGTTTATTTTCAGGGACCAAAACTGAAATTTCTGGGGTCTTTTTTTGGCCCAGACGAATGTCGCCCAGCCATCTGCCAATAATTTATACTTACCCATGAGACCCCAAAAAAGCCAGCGAGCTAGTCTCAAACTTTTGCCTGATAGGAAAGTCCCGTAAGAAAAACCCTTCATAGAGGATACGAGATTAAATGGTCCTGCCACGACAAAATATAAGGCCTGTGATTAACGTCTGCCAGGCCAAATTGCAGTTTCTTTAAAACTGAAGACATTATGCATGAATTTAAGGTGTTTTAAGGATGTGCGGACACCCTGTCTTCAGTTTCTCATCGTGTGCTCTGGGCTGCTGACAGGAGGACGCTGGGCCAATGGAGCCCCAGACGAAGCGGTGGAAGGGGTCTGAGTGCGAGGCCGACTCCTGGGTCGCCTACCCCGTCCTGTCAGACGAGCAGTCCCAAGACGTGGAGCTGGTCGAGGCGTTCGCCGCTCCCATCGTCAACAAGAAGGAGACGTCTCGGCTCGTCAGGGAGCTGAACAGCCTCTACCCGCTCAGCGGCCTGCAGCACGTCAAGAGGGTCCGGGCCTGCAGGGCCGGGGACAGCCCTCACCCTCTGGAGGTCCTGCTGTGTCTGATGAGCGACGCTCCGAACACGGAGGAGCTCAGCGTCCCGTCTCTGCTGCCTTCAGGTGGAGATAAATGGGAAGGACTGGGGCAGCCGTTTGTGGTTCGGATACCTGCGCGACCCCCGCTGACCCGGCCCCAGTTTGAGCTGGCGAGCCGGCACTGGCCCACGTCCTTCCATGAGGACAAGCAGGTGACGGTGGCTCTGAAAGGACAGCTCTTCGGGCCCCGACAGAAAGCCGTGATGCACGCCTTCATGGCGTCCGCCGTGGCCGCCGCCAGAGCTGCGCAGCAGCTGGGGATGGAGGCGGTGGGGGCGGTCGTGGTCGACCCCGAGAAGGAGCGGGTCGTAGCCGTCGGTCATGACCGCAGGGGGGAGCACCCGCTGCATCACGCCGTCATGGTCTGCATCGACCTGGTGGCGCAGAGTCAGGGAGGAGGCTGCTATCGGTCCGACAGGTACGCCGCCTGCAGGTTCACCCCCACCGACTCCCATCCAGGGGGGGGCGCGCTGCCGTACATCTGCACCGGGTACGACCTGTACGTCACCCGGGAGCCTTGCGTCATGTGCGCCATGGCGCTGGTGCACTCCCGGATCGGCCGGGTCTTCTACGGCGCCGCCTCCGCCGACGGAGCGTTGGGCAGCAGATTCAAAATCCACACGCAGAAAGATCTGAACCACCGCTTCGAGGTCTACAGAGGTGTCCTGAGGGGGGAGTGTGAGGATCTGGACACCGGTGGGGGGGCCGTGTAGGAGGGAGGACGCCTTAATGCAAACTAGAAGAAGGGGTTTCATTTTCTACAGAAGACGTTTTTATTTTCAATAAAGTTTTAAAGTTCTTATCCTGTATTTATGATGTTTCGGTCCGATTATTCCGTGATTTACTTCCTCCAGATCAACAGGGCCCCCCCTCCTTCCTGCTTGGACGCCATCTTGAATCTCTGGGTTCCTCAGAACATTTAGGAATCTGGCAAACGTTCATATGAAAAGGTGCTGGAGTCAAGTTTAAAAGGATAAACTCCTTCATCGCATCATAAAGATGACCAAAAACTGCTGCGGCAAAAAGTAAGTACACCCTCTTTCAACATTTTGGTTTAATGGTCATCTGGATTTTACCAGGTACTAAAACCTTTTCAATATAGCCCCAAAAATTAATGAATATTTATTGACAAAAAAAAAAAAAAAAAAACAAAACTAAGTACACCCTTGCTGCCTCTATATGATTTAAAGGGATCCACCATTAGTTGTAATAATAGACTTTATTTGAGAAACATTTCAGATGTAAAAACAATACAGTAAATATACTGTTGGCTGTTTAGTTTTTATAAAATTAAATAAAATGTCACAGGAACGTTGTTATGTTGTTTACGCTGCAATGCATTCTGGGTAGATGACGTATGCTAGGTCATACAGCGCTAGCTAGCTCCGTCCAGCTGGAACAGTAATTACTGAGCAAGCAGTAAGTAACCTTCAGCCCTTTGAATTCGAACTGGAGCGCTGAAGCAGAAGGGATGGAGAAATGATGAGGAGATCCAAATGGAGGAAGAGGAGAGATTCGGCTGAAAACGCTGCCATTTGTGCTGTGTTTGTCGCTTTTTGTCTACCTTACAGAACAGTTGTCGACGGATCAGCAGTTATTGGACCAGTTGGCCAGAACGCAAGTTCTGATCCATCACATAAATCAAAAACAGCACCTTAAGATGGCGTCGTTAATCACAAACTGAGCCAAGAAGCATCACTGAGGGCACAAACATTTTATTAAAGATTAGGAGGAAGAAGGATCCCGTCCAGCTCTGGCCAAACGGAGCAGAACTCGCTGCAGCGTGAATGCAGCGTTTCCCACAGAGACACAGTAAACTTCCCTCAGTAAACAGTTAACCTCACATCAACGTCACACCTCCACACAGAGGACACGGCTCCACAAACACTAAAATAAGACGAGCCGCTCTGGTTCGACTTGGGAGATCATGCAGATGAAGAGCGGTTCTGCTGCTGAATGAAATGAAACCAAGAGGGTACCAATCAACGGAGAGCAACAGCCTCCCAAGGTAAACAAAAAATACTTCAGAGCATCGGAGTGGCTTTAATACTCAACGACAGGCGTCACTGTGTGACTAAAGGGGCAAAGAAAAAGCTAATTAAAGTCAACCTAGAACCCGACCGAGGCCTGGGCCAGCCCAGGTCCATGCAGGCTCAAACAAACAATTAAATACATAAGTTACTGATGCACATCATGTCCTATGATCTGCTTTTCTGTTAGCTCTAAACCCGATGCACACAGACTGGATGACTTGGTACACGAACCAGCAGTAAACACACAGGAAGTCGCAGCTTTTCCACTTATTAATACTTGTTGATGCCTAAAATCCGGACTCCGTGCAGCTGGGGCAGCTTGGGGATCAGGACGCTCAGGAGGGACGCCGTGTTGATCACGAAGTGCGTCGTGTCGTACTTCGTGTAGAAACTGGCGAGGAAGTATCTGTAGAAAGAAAAAAAAGACAAAAATATGAGCAGCGTTAATCCATATGCTGGTGATGACATCACTGCTGCTGCTAGCGTTGCCCCTGCGTCTGTACTCACAGGATGATGGGGGAAATGGTGAAGAACTTTCTGGAGGAGGTGAACTGCACGCCGTAGTCCAGCTGTTCCCAGTGGGTCAGAAGCCGGGCCTTTCCTTGATCGGGGGTCTCAAAGGGCGTGCCTTTCACCGCATGCATAAACACGTACATCCCCTGCACAACACAACACATCTGTCAATACATGGGCAGGGCTGTGCTGTGAGAAAGTATTTGCCCCCTTATGGATGACGGCTTTTTGGTCACGACTGGACGTTTCGGCTCATCTTTTTGAACTGAGTTAAAACAAAAAGTATTTTTGAAGTGATTTTTATTCATTTGGGAGGGAGGAACCAAACCAAGCTGACCCTGTATGAAAAACTAATGACACCCTGAACCTAATAACTAGCGGTTCCACCCTTGGCAGCAACAACAGTAAAGTATTTAATGCTAATGAGTTTTTATTCATCACTGGGGAGGAATTATGGCCCACTTTGCTTTACATCTGAAGGTGGTCCGAGTCCCTCTGGTGTGACAGAACCACCCAGGACAGATATCAGTCCCAGTCACTGAACCACCAAGCACTGGTTGGGACTGGCTGTGGACCAGATTAAATCCAATCAGACCAGTCGTCACGTGTGTTTTTCACAGGAAGTGTGGTTTTATGGAACCACGGCATCTTCAGCCCACTGCTGCTGTACCGTGGTGGGAAACCACAGGCTGCGGTTGACCTCAGCTGTTGCTATTAACAGCCCCCGTGTCGGCTGATCCCAGTAAGCCGCTTCTCTCTCGGTGAGGTCTTGCATGGCGCGAACTGTTCATGTGTCTGAGAGCAGCCAGGTTCCGATCAAGAAAAACCCACGCTGGCTTCTCCAAAACGGAGCCGAGCCCAGGAGACGTGCGTCATCCATCTGCAACACCCCCGCATCTGCTCCTCCCGGTCCCTGGTCGGACTCACCAGGTTGTGTATGACGTTGGTTAGAGTCCAGACCACTGGGACGCTGAAGAAGGGTATGCTCAGGAGCACGATGTGAAGAACCCCGACACCGAGGGCGTAGGTCAGCCAGATCCCCCGGCTGTTCATCACGCGAGTGTTTGGGTTCACCTCACTGTGTGCCACACCCACGTTCATCCTGCTCTGCGGACAGAAAATATCCCCGTTCAGGCACCTGCTGCTGGAGAAAAGGTTCATTTCTCTCCTCAAGGCCGTCAACAACGTCTAATAACGCTTAACAACAACAACTTAGAGAGTGAATGAGCTTTCAGAGGCAAGCAATGATGCACAGCAGCCAACGAGTCGCGTAGTTCTGGTCGTGTTGTTGCTGAAACCTTTGTTTGACCTGTTAAAGACATTTAATCGGCTGTAAGTGGAGACTACAGCTGGAATATTCAAGCTTTGTGTTGAATAATAAACATCAGGACGTTTAGATCTTCCTTCACTGCATCCAAATATTTATTTCAAACCATTTTTTAAAGCACTTGTGCAATGAAATTATCACCATATTATTTTAATCTATTTAACTACATCTTGTTTGATGCAAATAACAAGAATGTAAAATAGAAAAATTCTCTTAATGGTCAATAAATCCTCTTTTTGCAAGTTTTATATTTTTTTCTTTATTTCAAAACCTAAAAACAGAAATAAAATGGTGGTTCTTTAAAAATGTAAAGATTGCAACAAATATTTTATGCTGCAGTGCAAAGATGCTCTGCAGTGATATTAGACATCAAGTAAAGCTAAGCTAAGCTAACTTGGTGGCAAAATGCAACATCTCCAGGCAGCTGGGTTAGAAAGGAACAACATCTGACAGGTGGTGCAACAGGAAACGCTGCTTTGTTTACACGTGGAGAAGGAAGGAAGAGGAGAGCAGAGCACCGACTAAAAAACTAACTTCAGCAGCACTTCTAGATAAAAACGATGCAGAGAAAACGGGCATGTTGGGAAATCATCTGCTGCTGACAGTCCAGGACAGTCAGAGCCAACCTTCAGCCTGCTGCTGTTTTCTGAGACGTCATGCAGCTTGGCGAGATTTAACATATTTTAGTTTTATGTTGTGTTTTTTTTATTTTTTTTTATTTTTGCACTTCAGCTTAGTTGATGCAAATAAAATTAAACTCTCCAGGTTGTGATTTTTTGGGGCAAATTTTAATTTGACATTTTCCCGTCTTCAAGTCGTTTCTATTCCTTCTAAACTTGAGCACTCGTCGTACCTTCAGCATTTCTCATTCACTCCCCTTCAAAATGCATTTTTTGAATACACTACTATTAGAATGTAAAAATAATAATCAAATTCTATTATATTTTGTAGTTTTCCAGAAACTTAAAGGATTGCTGTTCTTTAAATCTACCAACTTGGATACAAAACCAGAATTATAATTAAACCACTGAGCTGCTACAGCCGTACTTCACGCTCTTCATCTGTGCAGAAAGAACAGCAAAAAACATCTTGTATAACGTAGCTGACCTTTGGCCTCCGGCACACTTTCAGCTGCCAGAGCGGATTAAAGCCACAGACCAACAGCTGAAGTTGCACATTTATATTATTCGGAATTTAAAAGAAAAACACTCCCCTGCCATTTGTATTACCATAACTTTGGGTTATAATGTTTGTTTTTGCATAAGGTTACATGATCTATTTCTTACCCAGTGCAGCAGGTTTCACTTGCTGTTACTGATCTGCAAACTAGCTATCAGCAAAGCTTTTTTGGCGTTTCTGAACAGAAAAATAACTGAAATGAAACTGTGTAAACAGGCTTATGATACTGAATCCGTCTATTTATTGGAGAAATTCTTGGATATATATCACTGCATCGCCGTTTAAAATACAAAATTAAAACTTAAACTAATTCAATTTTGTTAAATACCGCATTCATCCCCTGTTAGGTAATATAACCTGTCTTAATATGTTTCCCTTATTCCCATAGGCCTTTCATTTCTTTTGTTTTCACTACATAGCCAGGCCCATTATTCACCAGTGGTCCCAAAACAAGTTGGTTACTGACATAAATACCGAACTTAATTAACTGTTATATGAGACAAACATAAAGACCGATATATTAACTTACATGTAGCAGCGAGCAGTAGATGTTTTCCTTATAAAAAAAATCACTATGGCGAGAATTGGTGTATCCTCCTTGTTGTTATGGCTAGACTGTACCGAGCGGAAGTGGGTGTCGCGGTGAAAATGGGTCCAAATATAAACCACTTCAATTCGGTCCGCCCATAAAAATTACACAACGAACATCACTTTGATTTGATTTAAATAAAATGCATTTACACAGTGCGCTTGAAAAAAGTCTAGTTTGCTTTATTTTTTTTTCAAAGATTAAGGCGATATTTTTGGATAAAACTGCTAAAGTCTAGCCTTCAGGTTGAACTCAGGGTAGAATGTTCTCCGAAGTTCTAGCTGAGCCCGCCCTCTCTTTGATGCTGACCAATCAGCAGGCAGCATTGGGGGCGGGAACGAGGTTGTTTCTGTTCTTGTAGCTCGTGCTTGTTGTGGGAGATTACATATGGTGGAAGCGGCTCAGGCAGCGCGGCAGAGTCGGTGGGTTTCGGCGTTCTGTAAATTTACGAGTTTACTACCGTTAACGAAGCACTGCAGGTATGGAGCTAAATTACTGACAGAACTAGCTGACGATGGTGTTGTAAGTCTAATAGAAAACGTACATTTTCACTTTAAAACACAGTGTATCTTAAATCTTTAGCGTTAAATAAAGATTCCAGGTGTAATTTCTCCATATTTTACTATGAAGTAACCAGAACTTTGTTTTTTGGACGCTTTTTATTTGTTTTCAGCTCAGCAGTTACACGCTAAACCTACAGTGGTGTATTAAGTAAGAAATATTTGCTTTTTTGTTACACTTAAATATAATCAGATACTCAACTAATTATTAATATTAGACACACAACCTGATTAAACACAGAAGCAGTTTGAAATGACGATTTAACCTGTTAAGGTAGGGGTGTCCAAAGTGTGGGTTGGGGGCCATCTGCAGCCCATGGACTGACTTTGTTGTGGCCTCAGATTTCAAGAAGGGTATAAATTTGGAGACTTTTTTTTTCTTTTTAATTACAGGAAAAAATATTACCCAACAATATTGTAGTGGAAAATGTTAGGTACAGCACAAAGTATTTGTCTTGTAATAACCACACTATCCAGTGACTTTTGCTCAAAAATAGACTGGACACCTCTGTATGTTCTCCAACTGGTTGTCACCCACGGTGCTGTGGATCAGTTCGTTGAGTCTGTTGGTGTCCACCCTCCTCAGTCCTCCAGCAGAGCATACAGGATGTTAATAACCCTGATCATCACTGGGTCCGGATGGTTCCCTGTTCAGGGCTTAGCGGCAGAAACCACAGCAGACCTTCAGTGGTCAGCCCCGTTTGTCTAGAGCTGTTTACTTTTTGAAAATTCAAACCAGTCTGTTGTTTGTGTTTTTAAATCAGGAGTCATGAAGCAGCTTCCTCCAGACACGGTGCGGCTGCTGTCCAGCTCCCAGGTCGTCACTTCTGTGGCGAACGTTGTGAAAGAGCTGATGGAGAACTCCCTGGATGCTGGCGCCTCAAGCATTGACGTAAAACTGGTACAGAGCCTGCTCGCTGCTCCGGTTGCAAAAATGTTTACGTAGGGCTGGATGATAAATCGATTTCATCCATTAGTCAAATTTTTGGTTTTTGAAGATTTAACTTTTGGAAAATCTGGATATTTTTTTTTTTTTTTTTTTCTTCCCCAGGGCGGCCATCTTGGTTGACAAGCTTTTATTTATTTGGACTTTTGTAACACTGGTTTGGGAGCGCAACCCTGACTACAGTCTTTTGTTTAGTAACTATCTGGTACTTAGTGCTGGGCGATATGGCTAAAAAACATATCACCGCATTAGCATTCCATATCAGTTGATGTCGATAATTATTGATCCAGAGTCCAACGTTAGGAACAAGGGAGAAAAAAATAATTAGGATATTTTTCTTTAGCGTTCCTGAATACAGTGTGGTGTGATTTCCTACCACCAAGTGGTGCGTGGGTAGCTCGCCATGTCATCGAGTCATCAGGTGCATTAAAACCCCTGACCATCGAGTTACGAATTGTCTGCGGCGGTTCAGGAGTAGTAAAGGCGAGCTACAACCGCTGGCGACCGGACCACAACCTGCTGAGCACGTTGGGGATCAGATTCAACGCAGAAGTCGGTGCGAGTGTAAAGGTTTCGAGTTGTTTCAGTGAACAACAGACACACATGATGGTCCCGGAGCTGAAAGGGAAGGGGATCTGGTCAAGGCAGTCACGTGGGTCACACCTTGATTTCAGATCAACGCCACAACTGAATGTCAGGGCCATCTTAACAATTTAATTAATTTTTTTTTACAAAAATAAAGTCATAATGTTACAAGAATACAGTCGTAGTAATATGAGAATAAAGTCGTATGGCAGTAAACTTGAAATAATACAAAAATAAAGTCGTAATATTAGAAAAATGAAGTAGTAATTTTATGAGAACTCCAACATGAAACATAATAGAAGAATTATTATCCAAGCTTTTTTCTCATTAAAACAACTTTTTATCGTAATTTTAATACATTCTTCTGGTAAAATTGCGGCTTTATTCTGCTAATATTATGACTGTATTCTCGTTATTAAACAAAAATGATCATAGCCTGACACTGATACTCACTGAAGTCACCGTTTGAAAGTATTTTCTGTCCTTTGTGATTTCTTTTTTAGAAAAGAAAGCGAGAAAAAAAATCGATTAAAATCGGATCTGGTATGAAAAAAATCTACGTTTTATTTTGAAGCCACATCGCCCAGCCCTACTTTTAAGTCATATTTGATATAGACAGCATTTTATAACAACTGAAAGTAACATATTTACCACATTGCGCTATAAAATGGCACTAAGTGCCTGGAAAATACATAATACTGTCCCTCAGCGGACTGAAACCTGGAGGGACCGGACTTAATATGCACCAGCATCGGTCTGAGCTCTGGCTTTGTGTAAATTTGTCATTTCATTTTCTGCTGTTTGTAATTTCTTTTTTAAAAAAGAAAGCGAGAAAAAAAAATCGATTAAAATCTGAGATTTTGTAGTTAAGCCACGTCGCCCTTTGTTTACGGTTTATTCATTTTGCTTCCTGTTGTTTTCCCCGCCAACTTTATTGCCTGTGTTGCACATCTCAAGGAGAACTTCGGCCTGGACCGGATCGAAGTTCGTGACAACGGCTGTGGGATCAAAGCCGCGGACGTTACGGTGATGGCCGTCCGACATTTCACCTCCAAGATCTGCAGCCACGAAGACCTGGAGCGTCTGGAAACGTACGGCTTCAGGGGGGAGGCGCTGGGCTCCGTCTGCGCCGTGGCTGAGGTGAAATCATTTCAAACTCCTTGATTAGAGATGCAAGCAGATGTTTTCTGGTCATTTGGAAGATTCAGGAGCAAAAAGGAAAACATCTGTTCGCTTTAAGGCTTCAATGATGTGCAAATGATTCATTTTCAGATGTTTTCGAAGTTGAATTGATCAGCGTATCAAACGCTGACGTTCGGGCTCGCTGCTCTGTTTGCTCTTCAGGTAGCCGTTACCACAAAAACAGAGGAAGACGACATCAGCGCCCAGTACACCCTGGACGCCAGCGGGAACATCGTTTCTCAGAGGCCGTCGCACCTGGGTCAAGGCAGGTCGCTGGTGACTAACTGGGTGGTTCTGGTGGAAAAGCTGAGCCTGAGATCTGCTGCGTGTTTCTGCAGGAACGTCGGTGAGCGTGACGAAGCTTTTCAGGAATCTCCCAGTCAGACGGCAGTACTACTCCTCTGCTAGGAAGTGTAAGGAGGAACTGAAGAAGGTTCAGGACCTGCTGATGGCCTACGCCGTCATAAAACCAGAGCTCAGGCTGATGCTGGTGCATAATAAGGTCAGGACCTCCAGGCTTCGGCCTGTTAACGTCACTGTTTCGTCTGTTTTCCAGCCGTTCCTGGATTTCTAAAAAACATTTCAGGGAAGTTTTTCCCACTTCATCCCGTCGTCTGTCCTTCTCATAATCTGGTCTTTCTAGTTTCAGGTGTTATTTTGTCCCGTTTCTCCTGAAAGATTGCAGTAGGGAGAAATTCTGAAGTGCAAAAAACATAAAAATTCAAACGTACTAAAACGTGCGTAGACGTGTCGGCGCACACGTTGCCTTGATAAATCCGGATTTGCGGTGAACTGGGGGCAGCTGCGTGTGATTTTTCTCCGCCCCTAAATGCATACGCAAATTAGCATAAATACCCGAAAGGCTCCCACCAGGTGTCCGAGTAACCATGGCAACAGCCCCTGCTTTCCAGCAGTGCTACTACTGCAGACAAGGTCGGCTGACAAAAAATACAAGCAAAAAAATTTAAAATATAAAACAAAAAAAGAAAATTTAGGAGTGAAATGACGTCGATCAGAGTGCCAGTGATTGAGGGAAATAAACATGCGGTTGAAGCCTATTCCTCACTATGAAGTATTCGTGCATTGAACCAGGCCAACGGGCCGCTATTTGTTAGCGACATTTGCGAATAAGTTGCACATTTACGGACTGAAAAGCGTTCTACTCAGAAAGACGCGTTCATTTCCAGACGGTGCCTTTGTAGCAGTATGAGTGCAGTCGACAGCTGCAACTACATTTGGAAATCGGTTCATTGCTGCAAATTGCAGTTTAATATCTGCCTGTTCAGCTGCAGTGCAGCAGAATTTTCTGTATCTGGGCAGCATGCAGATGAGGCGGTCGCATGCGGCTGAGGGATGACTGACGTTCCCGACCTGTCAACCAGCTCCCGCTGAAATGCTCCGGCTGCAAAACAGAAGAAATTTACTGTCAACATCCGATTGAGGTTTTCCCATCATTGTGTTATGTACGGGGGCTAAATGTTCAGTTTCATCATCTGTGTTTAAACAATAAAACATTAAAATCATAATAAAACATTGGGTTCGATGCTCCCTGGGTTTAATGACACTGAAAGGAGTCAGATTTCAGTGGCTTTTGTTGAGTTTCGGCTTCTTTTCTAAACTTTCAGTTATACTGACTTGGAACTACATTGAAGTCACCCTTTTTAACTGGCGTTAAACCCCCTGAATGGATTTACCTAAATTAATAAAATTAATCATTTCGAGACCAAAATATTTTACTCCCTATCAACAGCAAAGGAACATTTAATAATAACAATAAAATCTGTTATTTAAAACATTTTATTTCATGTGAGGTTTTCCACCACTAGGTGTCCTCGTTGCATTTCCAGCTGCTGAAGATCCTCTGGTTCTGAAATGACATGTTAAACGCTTCAGACTGCGTGTAAAGCAGCAGTGATCAAGTGTTTGGAGATTAAAAACAAGTTTCTAATCTGAAATTATATTTGATAGGAAGCATGGACGGCTTCAAAATTAATCTCTAATTCAGTAGATGAGTGAAAATCCAGACTTTATCCTGAGAAACAGAACCCTGAGGTTTAAAAGTGGTCTCAGTGGTACATGGGTAGTTGTAACTGAAGCTGCTCCTGTTCAGTAATAACATTTATCAAATATTTCTGTGGAATAAACTCATTGAACAGGATAATATCTGCTAAATTTCATTTCTTTTTGGATTTGCGTCTGTTTCTTTAAAAAAAAAATCCTGCAGATTTTACATTTGTGTTGTTTAATCAAGTTCATTAAGGCTGCAATCAACTGTGTCCAACATTAATCTGCCAAAAAAAATTAACAAAACGGGGGAAAAAAGCAAGAGGTCAGGAGTATAAAAAGCCTCCATAATCCCAGTTTTTCCTGCTTTAATTCTGCCTGAAGTCCCTGTCATCAAGGTTTGACCTAATCCAGGTTATAAACTACAGATTGCTTTTACAGTACACGATGTTTGGCTTTACGTTGGTCCATAAAAGACGTAGAAATGGAACATTAAGATGTAATATTTTAATAAATGATGAATACATAAAGAGGATTTGTTTGGATTTACAAACACTCAGAACAATAAGAGTATAGATAACTCGATTAGGGCTGCAGCTAACCAATATTTTAGTCATTGATTATTCTGACTATTATTCTTACGATTAATTGGATAAAAAAATTCATATTCTGCAGATTTTTCATTGACCCATGTAAGCCATTTTTATACAATATTAGAAATACGTTAAAAGATGCAAATCAACAAATAATTCAGTTTCTTTTTTAGATAAGGAAAGAAACATGTTATTGCCTAAAATGCAGTAACAGCATTCATTTAGTGGCTGATTGATCAAAGGATGCAGCTTATTAAATTAATTGACAGTTATTTCAATAATCCGTTCGTCATGATTAATCTGATTAACCGTTTCTGCCCTGAACTCAATGAAGATCTCTGGAAGAGAGTTACACAAGTTAGAAACGGCAGACAAGAACACCTTGATCAGGTGTGTCGCTACCTGCCGATGTCGGGAGGGAGACGCACTCCTCCTTCCTCAGATATCAGAAAACCGGTCAGGACGTTGAGGAGCAAGGATGGAGCCTGGCAGGAACAGGAAGCTGCTGGAGCAGCTCATCTGGACTGAAGCCTGCAGCTGCCCGCCTGGACATAAAGCAGCCTGAAAACACGGAACGAACTGCCAGACAAGGTGGTGGGAGCATCATGCTGTGGGACTGTTTCACTGCAGTAATGAAGGATGAGGCACGACCTTTAGTTCTTGTGGTTGAATGTTGGACATATTTGGGTGTTTGAACAGGACGATGATCCCACACATTCATTCATACTGGTTTTGGACTGGTTACAGAGGCTACCAGTAAGCTTCAGAACGGCATTCCCACATGATCAGCCGTGGACATCTGATTCACGGCCTCAGGGGCGGATAGACATGGACATCACCTCAAATGTTTTATCTGTGGAAGAAGTCGTTCAAGGGAAGTAAGTGTAAATAAAACTGTCCCCACAATGGAGCCCAGAGGAACTCCACGATTGATTGGTGCAGATTCATTTCCCCAGATGACCAGAGGGAATTTGAAGTGAACCATGAGGGAGAACTTTGTGAATCCCAGCCTGTTTTTTAAAAAGAAAACCAAATGTAAGCGGCTCCAGTGCAGAGCTGAGGTCCAGGAGAATGAAGGTGTTTACGGAGGCAGATCCTCGGTACAGGAACCGTTTCAGGAACCAGGTCCAAATCAGACCAAAGCCGGGAGAAATCCTCCCTGAAAGCGGTCCTGCGGGGGAAGTTGGGCATCTTGAGAGGATCCTGACCTCAGGTGGAGCTTCATGGCTGGAGGATGCTCAGTATTTCCCACCCCTGGCGTTTTGGTTCAGTCACCTCCCAGTTTATCCTCCTCTGCTGGTCAGTTTACTGTTAACGAGGGCTGAAGCAGTTCATTGGATTAATCGCAATTAATCGACTATCGAAATGATCGTCAACGAACCCAGTGATCCATGAATCGTTAACAGGCGGAGCAGCAATGAAGCCAAAACTGAACAACAAACATCAACATTTCTGATTAAAAACCCAGAGGCAGCTTCAGCTTCACCTGCTGCACATTCTGGAGATAAACCTGCTATTAATCCCCTTTTCCTGCCCAGTTGTTAACCAGTTGATCTACCAGTAACCAGCGGAGCCGTCCTCCACTGGTGCCCAGTTATTAACCAGTTAATCTACCAGTAACCAGCGGAGCCGTCCTCCGCCGGTGCCCAGTTATTAACCAGTTGATCTACCAGTAACCAGCGGAGCCGTCCTCCGCCGGTGCCCAGTTGTTAACCAGTTGATCTACCAGTAACCAGCGGAGCCGTCCTCCGCCGGTGCCCAGTTGTTAACCAGTTGATCTACCAGTAACCAGCGGAGCCGTCCTCCACTGGTGCCCAGTCCAGCAGGAAGAGCTGAGCTGTTCTCAGGCTAGAAGGATCCATTCAGCTGCAGATGATCAGTCCATCACTGGAGGAACGATGCTGCTGCTTCCAGCCCAGAGAAGGCTGATGTTCTGATGCAGAAGGAATCACTGATTAGTTTTAATGTATTTATGATGTTGTATAAAATACGCTTCAGTGGTTTAATGAACAACCTGCAGGATGTGGCCATTTTTAAAATCTGATTAGTCAATTAATCATCACAATAATTGATTGTCTTCATCTTAATTAATAATAAAGATGATTTAATTGAATTCTAATCATCAAAGTAATCAATAGAATAACTGATTAATTGTCGTCGTTGGCTGCGGCCCTGATGGTTAACATGAAGCCTGGCTATAGCAGCGTTTTAATTTCCATTGAATGCGGTTTTTAAAACTCAGCCCAGAGGGAGTGAAAGTATTCAGCTAGAAGATGGACAGACTTCTGCTCTCTGTGTCTCCAGTGACCTGGAGGCCGAGACGAACGGTTTTAAGTCTCCTTCAGAGATTTTAAGCGGAAAATTTAGATTATTCTTCAGCGTTTTATGTTCTATACAAATTAAAGCGACGCAGTGGTTACTGTTCCTGAGAGACACATCTCACAGGCTTCATTATGAAAGATTAGCACAACTTGATTATAATTTAGTTTCAAGGCTTAGCCGCCATGAAATGGTGATAAATGGCATCGTCAGATGGCTGATTGTGATCCCAGTTGGAGCTCTGCTTGTTCCTTCTTCCCACAGTTGGGAGTCGTTTGGTGATTTCACAGAAGACCGCTTGGAAACACTCTGAGATGAATGATGTTTTGGTCTGATTTCACCTTTTTTATACCAATTCTGGACTCTGCTGTTGTGGAGGGCGGAGATCTGTCCGGCGCCAGCGGATGAAATCTCCAGAAACGGCCCGGTAAAGAGGAAACGCACTCAGAAAAGAAGCAAAAATGGTTCCTGGAAGTTTAGTTCTGGATTTAAAGACGTTCAGGAACCCGTCGTGGAAAAAGCCCGTCTGTCCCATTCAAGGTTCTGGATCCTGGCTGAAACATTTCCAGCATGTTTTTGCATAAACAGTTCTCTAGAAAAGGTAGAAAGGATTTGCATCTTAGAAATAAATATCCAAATGTGACAGAAAATAATAGAAATCTCTAAAATACGAGACTTGAAAGTGTTTTAAGTTTACTTGGTTTAAAGAAACCAGTTTAACCAGTCAAATTAATTTATTTGGAGAAAATCTGCCCTCAGCTCAAATAATCCTACGGTGGCTGAATGTGGTCCAGCTAACGGGCTGTTTAAGCCCAGGTTAAAGCTGCCTGGAGGAGCTGCAGTCGGCTTCTGCTGCAGGTCAGTGAGTTTGCATGCAGCCGCCCTGCAGCTCTCGTAGAAACCGGCTTTCAGATCGCAGCACAGCGTGTCCAGTCGTCCTGCGGCCGCTCCTATCGCTTCCCCTCCAGCTCCGCTGTCAGACCTGTGTTATGTTTCACAGCCTTTTCAGGAACTGTTTATTGCAGGGATCCGTTTCCATCATGTACCAGACATGTCCTCCAAGCACCTGAGCTTCTTCTGAGGTCTTATCTGCTGCACGCTGCTGCTGAACAGCTTCTGGTCGGGGACTCATGGAGGTGTTTTGTTCTTCAGGTGGCGGTTTGGCAGAAGGCCAGAGCGGCGGACCACAGGAGCGCCCTCGTTGCGACGCTAGGGGCTAGCGTCGTTGCTAACCTGCTGCCCGTCCACCAAGAACAACCAGAGGTCAGTTAAAGAGAGGCTTAAGGTTTTTATTTAGTAGTCAGTATCTCACCTGAAGTAGAAGGCAGGCAACATGGGTTCATTTGTCAGACCCGCCCCCTGACAAATGTTGAACGATTCCAATAAAGTGGGCGGAGCTAGGAGAGATAAGGGGGCGTGGCCAAGTGTGGGGATGACAGGAGGGGAAAGCACGATTTCCAGCTTAGTGACTTTGTCCCTTTATTTAGCAACTTTTCAGACCCTTCTGGCAACTTTTCAAAGAAGCGACTGGCATCAAATATAGTGACTTTTTTTTTTTTTTTTCCAGAAAGCTACAAATAAAGTGCCTTTTTTTTGGCGGCATGTGAAGCACCAGTCGCTCTGCAGCAACTGAGCGAGCAGCGAGTGCTGCCGTGAGCCCCCCCCCCCACCCCCCCACCAAAGCTCTGCAGGCAGCCTCTCAGTCGTCCTGCAGCAGACCGCCTGCAGAGCAGAGACCCGTTCCGCTCTGAATCAATCACGCACGAGCAAAGCTCAGAAACTATCAATGAACGCTCTCCACGCTCGCTGTTCCACCTCCTGACTCGCCACCAGGGGGCGTGTCTGAGTGAGATGGTTTATACCCGAATGAGGGGCTGAGTGACAAAGGCATCAACCAAGCTGGACCACAGGAAAATTCAACTGCAGTAACACCGTTGAACCCAAAGAGGGCAGCACTGAGATGGTTTTAGACAAAATGTTGCAGAATTAAACAAATTTACACTAAAATGTCAAAATTTGCACATAAACATCAAGATAGAACCCTAAATAACCCATTTAAACAGTTTATCTGCCAAAAAAAGTTGATTTGGGGTTTAGATACACTTTAGCAAGAGCCCTTCTTCTTCTTTACTTCTGTAGTTCTATCCAGTCAGCTGGATATCAACTTCTGGACCAGATCTGGACCCATTTTTATCTTTTCAGTCCTCGGAGTGGATTCCACCAGTGGGCCTCAGGTCTGGGAAGTTTCTGGACCACCTGTCCTAAACTTTGAGCCGTAGCTTTGTGACTCTCCAGATAGCTGTGGATGTTGGAAGGAAGTTCCTGATTCTGATTGATCGCGCGGCTGAGTTCTTGGGCAGAACTGGGTGGAAACCCGGTCCGTTGGTGGAAAAACCAACCCCCACACACGAGTCGGCTTCACTGTTGGCTCCGTACAGAACTGGTGTTCACCAGATGAGATCCATCCTGGTTCTTCCTGCAGCGTTTCAGTCCATCCTTGATGTTTCTGGAGGACCGAGGCGGTTTCTGCCCCTGCAGAGGTCTTCCCTCCCACCTCCTGGCAGCGTGAAGCAGGCTCCGCACTGGTGGCGAGACGGTCCGACAGAGATGGTGCTGTTTCCTGGATGTGAAGCTGACTTTTGGCGAAAAACGTTGCTAATATCAGTTCCAGACTTGACAGACATGGGGTCAGTCGGTCAGTTTGGGAATGAATGCAGTGAGAATGGGCTCTGTCATAATCTGATGAAGCGTTTGGCATCTGATCCACGCCTGAGTACTTCAGTATGGAGTGACGTTTGGAGAGAAACACAGTAAAAAATTAACAGCAACAGCAATGTTTTGGTTTATGTAGCCGGTTATGAGAGGAAAAAAAATGGCTGTTCATTTTTTCACCAAGTTATCCATGCATTTATAAATGTCAGTTCCAAACGAAACATTTAGTTTAAGAACGAAATATGTAGTTCCAAAGTACACATTTAATTTCAAAACTAAATATTTAGCTTGGACCTAAATATTTAGCCGGCTAAGTAAATATTTTGCTAGCGAGCGAAGTATTCAGTATACAGGCTAGCTTGCTAGCTTAAAATTAGGTTACTAGCTAAATATTTAGGTAATATGCAAACTGCAAAGGTTGCTAGCTAAATATATAGGACGCTTGCTAACTATTTAGGTTGCTAGCTAAATATTTAAGTTGCTGGCTAACTAAATATTTAGGTTGCTAGCTAAATATTTAGGTAATATGCAAACTGCAAAGGTTGCTAGCTAAATATATAGGATGCTTGCTAACTATTTAGGTTGTTTGCTAAATATTTAAGTTGCTGGCTAACTAAACATTTAGGTTGCTAGCTAAATATTTAGGTTGCTAGCTAAATATTTAGGTAATATGCAAACTGCAAAGGTTGCTAGCTAAGTATATAGGATGCTTGCTAACTATTTCGGTTGTTTGCTAAATATTTAAGTTGCTGGCTAACTAAATATTTAGGTTGCTAGCTAAATATTTAGGTAATATGCAAACTGCAAAGGTTGCTAGCTAAATATATAGGATGCTTGCTAACTATTTAGGTTGTTTGCTAAATATTTAAGTTGCTGGCTAACAAAACATTTAGGTTGCTAGCTAAATATTTAAGTTGCTAGCTACCTAAATATTTAGGTTGCTAGCTAAATATTTAGGTAATATGCAAACTGCAAAGGTTGCTAGCTAAGTATATAGGATGCTTGCTAACTATTTAGGTTGTTTGCTAAATATTTAAGTTGCTGGCTAACTAAATATTTAGGTTGCTAGCTAAATATTTAGGTAATATGCAAACTGCAAAGGTTGCTAGCTAAATATATAGGATGCTTGCTAACTATTTAGGTTGCTAGCTAAATATTTAAGTTGCTGGCTAACTAAACATTTAGGTTGCTGTCTAAATATTTAGGTTGCTTGCTAAATATTTAGGTAATATGCAAATTTGCTTGCTTATAAGCAGAAGCGGACTGTCAAAATAAAAGCTGGGTCTTGCAGACCTCTTTATGAACTTCTGCTGCTGCTGGAGAGACCGAATCGCTTCAGTTGTCACTCGACGCGTTTTTGTCATCCATTCTTTTCCGCTCGACGTGACCAACAAGCCGTTTTAACAGCTAAACAGACATTTACTCATTGATCTGCAGCAGCAGCCTCTGAACAAGCTTCTGCCACTGCAGTCACTCCAGTCCTCACTCGATTTTGACGTGCGTGACGACACAAGGTGTTACGGTCGGCGCCTAGTTTACGAGCACCTTTCAAAATAAAACCGAGCATCCGGTTCATATTTGATTCACTCTGAAGTTGCTTTAGAGCAGCTATCAAAGCTCAAGACTTCCTGTTTATTCATATGTAAGAAAATTGTGTTTATGAAAATAAATCAATATATTGTTTGCGTAAAACAAAAAAGCCCCAACTATAAACATACAAATGGAATAACTTCAAGTCATTTTGGGTGATATTTGACACCGATTGTGCTGCATTATTATGCATAGGCTGAATATACTTCAAAATAGGACGGCCTCTCCCCAACTTGACACCTTATCTGATGGGGAATTTGAAAATAAAACCTATTCAAACATCACCAGGATGTCAGTTTACTAATGTACTTTAACTGGCTCATGAGGTCTTTTTTTGATCTACCACCTTCAGAAATAAGTCTTGTTTAAAGTGTTAAAGTGAGACGACATGAATCTTTTAGAAAGGTTAAGTTTGTGAACTAAATAGTTTGAAACTGAGTGAATAACATGGTGAAAATATGACTGTGAACCATTTTTTTCTCTCTTATGAAAGGCTAAATAACCCAAATTATTGCTGTTAATTTGACTTCGAAGGTCAGATTTAACAGACAAACAACAACACTGCTCTGAAATCGGGCGAAAAAGCAGCCAAAGTCCAGAGGAAAACCTGGGGAGGTGTTCAGAAAGGAGATGAGATGTAATAACCTCATCCTGAGCAGCTGACCTGCTGCCAGCGAATGTGCTCAGTTGGTGGCTGGCCAACTAATTCTGCCCTTTTCTCCTCAGCTCCTTCCTGATGAAGACTGAGTGGTTTCTGTTAGCGAAGCTTTCGCTGTGCTGTCGGTAATTGAGTTACTGTGGAGCTGTTGGTTTCTGCTGGTCATGGTAGGCCGTCACGAGGCTCTGGCAGATGTAGAGCAGCTTGTTTCTCCCCCGTTTCCCCTCTTTGTTGTTGTTATTTTGCTGCACGGTGCCCGGTTATGAGAACAACCTTTGACCTTTCCTCCTCCTCCTCCCTGAGAACAAAGCCCGCTGATCAGGAGGAAGCAGGTCGCTCTCGTCCTGCAGGAACTAAATGTGACACTGGCTTTTTCTTGGCAGCTCTGAATGCACACAGCTGAGGACCTTCGGGGGTCCAGAGGTCCGGTTCTTGCCCCCCATAAAGTGAGCGTAATGAGCAGAACCGGGATGAAGCACATGTGCCCTGAGCTCACACAGCGGCTCGGTTCTGGATGTCACTAGCGTGCTCTGCTGCTGATAATGAGCCCGAGGCCGTGTGGAAAAACATCGCCGCTAATAGCCCTCCGTACGAGCTGCAGGCTGACCTTCAGGTGCAGCTGCTGAGTCATCAGATCCAGCGGTTCTGGCTGCAGAGAAGAAGAAGAAACCATGATTTCTGTGAACTGTTCAGACATCAGTCACATAGTGCTTCATAAAAGTATTCACACCCCTTTAACTTTTTCACATTTTGTTGCTTTCCAACCACAAACCTTAATGTTTTTTATTCACATTTCATGTGACGCAGCTTTGAGAACCCCATTTCCTCCGATGCACTTAAATTCAATCTGGTGCAGGCAGAATCCTACCGACCGGTGCAAACGTGCAGGAAACGACAAAAATGTGATGCAAACGTCAAAACACACAAATGACAGAAAAACGCTGCAACTGCAGGAAAAAGAAGCAAAAGGGAAAATGCTGAAAACAGCAAGTATAAAACGCTGTAAACTCACTAAAAACAGAAGTCCTCCAGACCACTAGGGGGAGTCTGGAGTCAGTAATATTACCTACATATATATATGCTGCTGTTCTGTAATATCATAAAAGACTGCGTGTTTGAAAAAGACATGAAGTATAACGCAACTTTTCTTTCTTCCTCCAACTTTCTTCTGCACATCCCGTCAAATCATGACTGTCACTTTGCAATCTGTACCGTTAGCTCATTTGTACTTCCGCTAAAAGAAATAGTTCCAGATCATTGTTAAAATGTAGATCTACAAAGCGTAGCATTTTTAAAAAAAATTTTATATTATGTAAAATATTTTTTGTTGTATAAAAGGACCTATTTTCATAGACAATGTCAAGATTATAATTCAGTAGAAAATTGTAGGGTATTTATGCGGTCAGTGTGCCCTCTAGTGGACATATCACGGACAACAGAAGTCCTTTATATTTATAATAACTGCATCTTTTATGAGATCAACTGAAGGCGTTATCGGACTGTTCAATACTACATCCCATGTGTTCAAGCTCAACATGAATTTATTACTCCATCTTTCCTCACATTTATTGTATTTCACACAGGGACATTTACTTGATTACTTTTTTCAGAAAATAGCAGTCAAAGCAGTCTTGTGAAATGCTATTAAATCGTTCTTATCTGTATTTTTGTTATTTTCTTTCATATCATATACTGTTGTTACGATGATCATGAAATTCAAAAAGAAAAAGAAATAAAAATACCCTCCTGGAAGTATTTCTTTTAGCGTATGCGCAAATGAGCTAACGATACGGATTGCGTGGTGACAGTCACAACTTAACAGGATGTCCAGAACAAAGCTGTAGGAAGAAAGAAAAGTTGTTTTACAATATTATAGAACAGCAGCGTATTTACATAGGTAATGTTTTAGACTCCAGACTCCCCCTAGTGGTTTGGAGGACTTCTGTTTCATGGCGCGAGTTTGCAGCATTTTATATTTGCAGGTGGTTTTTGCTATTTTCAGCATTTTCCATTCTGCTCCTATTTTTGCAGCATTTTTCAGTTGCATTTGTGTTTGTGTGTTTTGGAGTTTGCATCATTCATGTGTTTGCAGCACGTTTCGCCCTTTACTGCGTGTTTGCACCCGTCGACCACCGTAGAGTCCAGATGTTCTGGTTCTGGCCTTAGAGCTTCTTTAGAGAACCACCACTGAGGTGTTGGTTTCCACCAAATCTGGTGTTTTGAATGTTGGCCAAACGGCTGAGTTCTGGTCTCCTCTGGTCACCTTCTTCCACGTTTGCTTTGTCTGCAACACTTTTTATAGCAAACTTCAGACTGGACTTCTTCTGGCGTCCTTCCCACCACTCCATAAAGATCCGATTTATGGAGTCTATGCTTGCACTATATTTGATTTAGGGGTATCAGAGTAAACGGGATTGTAAATGTTTCACTCTTAACAAAGGGTCTTGGTTAAGAGGGTTTAAGGGTCCAATGTTTTTAAGCCTGAGACCACCAACTATATCACCAGTGTTATGTAGCAACATTTTTATTTTAAACTTAGAATAGAACTGAATTGAATTTAAATATCCTTTATTATCCCACAATGGGGAAATTTGCTTCCAACAGCAGCAAAGTAACAGACAATAACAGCAAACAGACGCACATCAACATTTAATATCAAATATATAACTTAAGTCTGAATACAAAAGTGATGACCTACTAATGCCACAACCATAATCAGTGTTATTTTGCATAAAATACAGAACTTTTAACATAATGAACAGTTTTTTGCTCACTGCATGTGTTAATTTCTGAATAAAATATATCATTTTATGCCTCTGAAGCAGGTACAATCACAGCTAACAGTTTAGCAGTTAGCTGCTAAGCTAGCGGGGCAACTAGCATGCTAGCGCCGAAATGCTAACACAGTAGAACAGTTATTTTACTCTCAAAACATAATCTACATAAGTCTGGTTAATGCAACAACAAATGTTTATATGATTAAAAAAAAAACTTTGTTGGAATAACATCCATGTGCTTGGTTGGCCTTATATCAAGCTGTTATTAAACAAAAAATAAGAGGAAACTCTTCAAGGCTTGTGGTCTTCTTCATGTATCTGTGAGCACCGGCAAAGCAGAGCAAAAGATGCACTAAACGGTCTCACGGGAAGCGCCGCCACCCTGTGGTGTAACTCGGTACAACACCTTAATTTAATATTCTTTCACCACCTTTTAATTCCGTTAAATTATCAATAAAATAAAACAATGTGATTGCATCTCATTTTTATCATTTCGTTACATGTTGGATTCATGTTAATGTGGATTTAAAGATATAATTTTGAATTAAAAAAAAAACAAAAAAAAAAAAAAACACAAAATGTCAACTGAATCATGACCCCCACTTTGAAGAACTCTGCTCTTAAACATTGCTTTGTCTGTCACTTGAAACCCCAAGATAATGCATCAAACTGGGTGGGTTGAACGTCACAAAATGTGGAAAAAAATGAAGGTAGTGTGATGACTTTATCAAGTTATTAATAATGTTGTGGTGTTGCAAAATTTCTGCTCAGTTTGCTTCTCATTTTCTGGATTCTTTGTTTGTGATTGTTATTTTTCGTTCAGATGGTTCTGGATGGCTTTCTTCCCAAACCCGGAGCTAATCTGTCCTCAACGAGTTCCTCCACCCCCGATAAAACCTTCATATTTGTTAATAACCGGCCCGTCCAGCAGAAAGACATCATGAAGGTGAAACGGATTCAGACTGAATGTTTCCAGGTCGTTTTTCTTTTGTCACGTTTTCCTGTAAATTTCCTCCTCAGTTGTTGCGCCAGCACCACTCGGCTCAGTATTCCGATGATGCGGCTCGGCATCGGTACCCCGTCCTCATGCTTCAGATTACAGTTTCACCTTCATCAGTGGATGTAAACCTGACGCCTGATAAAACCCAAGTCCTGCTTCATAACAAGGTACGGAGAGGCTCCACCTCGGTTGATCAGACGCAGGTTTTGTCCCTCTAACATCCTGTCCTTCGTGTTCAGGAGGCGGTGCTGACTGCAGTCGAGGCTCTGCTGGTTTCTCTTTACGGTTTCCGGCCGAGTTCAGGCCAACCAGCTGAAAAGCAGCTCCACCCTGAGACTCTTCCTCCTCCAACCAGGTGTTTGGAGTTGGGTGCTTCACCCCTGGAAGATAAGGACAGCAGGAATGTCAGTGGTGAAGACTTCCTGAAACACAGTGACGCAGCTCAACCAGCAGCGAACTGCGACGCTCCTTTGCAGCGCCAGGCCTCCAACGGCAGCTCCTCTTCCTCCATGGCAGATGACTGGATCATCAACCAGTCCAGTTTCTCTCTCTGCGATGATAAAACGACTCGGAGTCTCTCCCAAATCACAGGAACGAGCTCTGCAAGCAGATCCCCAGAGAAGCCCGAGGATGTTCCAGCCGCAGAGCCGAGGAGGATGCAGATATCCGCCGAGGACTGGAGTCGAGGTACCGCTCTGACTGACCCGACGTCAGGAGAACCGCTGCAGCCCGTCGTGATCCACCAACCCCCGAAGCTCTGTCACTCCAGCTCAGAGAGTAAAAAGCCGATCAACGCTATAACGGAGAAACGAGCCGCCCTGACGGCCTACGACATGATCAGCAACCGCACCATGAGGGCACCGCCGTCTGCCGCCTCCCTATTCGAGAAGGAGGCCCGAGCCGAGGTCCTGAGGGAGCAGCCCGCCGCCAGCCTGCAGGAGATCAGCACCGCCGTTCAGGAGAGGTGGAAAAATCTGAGGGAGGAAGACAGGAAGAAGTGAGTTTCCAGACGCTCTGGCGGAGAGGGAAAGTCTGACCTGTGAATAACGCACACAAAAAAATACATACTCTCTGGAAACTTAATTGATCCTAATTTCCAGTCGGCTGTGCCTGTAAAATGTCTAATCCAGGGAAATCTGGTGATGGATGTTAGTGAACATGAAGACATCCTGAAGCTTTTATCCAGACAATTACATAAAAGTAACTGGATTAGGAGCTCCTCATTAAGTAGAAATATAGATCTATGAGAAACAAATTCCATCTGAACATCCCAGAGATCCCAGGGAAAGATGCAGAGGCCCCAGTCCTCCTCAGTCTGTTGGCTGCTCGTATGTGAAATGACCCGATGCACCGCAATAACACAATATTCTGTCTTTCAGCCTAATTATGTTAAATTTTTGCCCCCAAATTTAAAGACGAACTAAACCCCAAATCAACGTCTTTTTTGCAGATAAACTGTTTTTGTAGAAATTATGACGTTTTCGTGTAATTGTGTTTAATTCTGCAACATTTTGTCTAAGCCCGTCTCAGTGCTGCCCTCTTTGGGTTGAGCGGTGGTACTGCAGTTGAATTTTCCTGTTGGTTCCAACGGTCCAGCTGGGCTGATGCCTCCATCACTCGGCTGCATTCAGGTACAAACCATCTCACTCAGACGCCCCCTGGTGGCGAGTCAGGAGGTGGAACAGCGAGCGTGGAGAGCGCTGATTCTCAGCTTCGCTCATGTGATTTACTCAGAGCGGATCCGGTCTCTGCTCTGCAGGCGGTCTGCTGCAGGACGACTGAGGCTGCCTGCAGAGCTTTGGTGGGGGGGGGGCTCACGGCAGCACTCGCTGCTCGCTCAGTTGCTGCAGAGCCACTGGTGCGTCACAGGCCGCCGTTAAAGTCTCCAATAACAGAAAAAAAAGTCGCTAAATTTGTCACTAGTTGCTTTAAAAAAAAAAAAAAAAAAAGTCGCTAGATTTGGCGCTAGTCGTTTTTTTCAAAAAAGTTGTGAGATTTGTCACAAGTTGCTATTTTTTTTAAAAAAAGTTGCTAGATTTGGTGCTAGTTGCTTTTTTTTTTTTTTTTTTTTTTTTAAATGTCGCTAGCTTTGTTGCTAGTCGCTATTTTCAGAAAGTCGTTTGTTGCTTTGTCAGTCGCTAGATCTGTTTCAAGCTGCTTCTTTTTTAAAAAGTCACTAGAGTTGTCGCTAGTCGCTTTTCTAAAAAAAAAAAAAGTTGCTCAAGTGTCTGAAAAGTTGCTGAATATAGCGGCGAAGTCGCTAAGCTAGAAACGGTGCTTTCCCTCGTCCTCCGCGCAGCTTGACCCCTCCGCTCAACCCCACACGGGGCCACGCCCCCAGTGTATATTGGCCCCGCCCACTTTGAGATTTTTGGAAATTTGTCCAAGGGCGGGGCTATGCTTTCACGAGGGGGGGGGGATAGTTCCACTTTAAAGGGTGTATAACTGGGAATATAGTCAGTTTTATGGTTAACAAATGACACTGAACATTTCTGATGTACTCGTGGGAGAAACTAAGTACACCCTTACTGCTTCCATAAGAGTTAAGAGAGTAAAGTTTTGTCAGTTTGCTGCTCTGGAGCCTGCAGGTGTGTGTTAAACACAATGCCAAGGCGGACAGACATCAGTGTGCGAAGGGTCATAGGTCATCTCCTCGCCATCTGGACTCCAGTCTGCAGAGAGGGAGATTATTGGCTGAAGACGGAGGAAAGAAACGTTCAGCACGGTGGTGGAGAGGTGGTGATGTGGGCTTCTTTTGCAACCACTGGACCTGAGCGGTCAAGGTGATGCAGTGGCCTAGTCAAAGTCCAGACCTCAGACTGATTTCAGCTGGATTTTTTTTTAGGAGTGGACTCCCCAGACGGCGGGACGCCATGACGACCGTTCATCCACGCGCTTATCTCTGGTCATCAACATGTAACTCAGGCTTCTGCTTCTGCTGTGACGCAGGTTTGAGGAAAAGGCAAAGAAGAGCCAGGATCTCCACGACCAAAGGACCAAGCTGGCCTCAGACGAGGCCTCCGGGGACCCGGCTGAGAGGCCCCCGAGGGCCACGAAGCTCCAGGGTCAGAAACGTAAAGCCGCTGTGTCCAACCAGCAGCTGCTGGACGAGCTCTTCTCCGCTCAGCCCCAGAAGAAGACGAGGAAGCCTCCGGCCTCCAAGCCTTGGCTGCCGCTCCCCTGCAGCGTGGCGGCGCTCCGCGGGCGGCTCCGGCGCCTCTGCTCCCAGAGCGCCGCCGCAGCGCCCCGGGGCCTCCGTCCCGTGAGCCGGCTGGCCTCTCAGAGCTCCTGGGTCCTGGCGTGCGGTCAGAGGCTGCTGCTGCTGAACCCGTTTCGAGTGGAGGAAGCCTTGCTGCTTCAGAGGCTCCAGCAGCACCACGTCCTCCCAGCAGCGGGTCTGCAGAGCCCGCTTCAGCTGACGGCTGGGTAACGACTCTCTGGCGCCGCCGCTAATCTGACCGCACGCTGGTGAAGTGAGTCGTAAAACGCCCGCTGCCGTGTCTTCTAGAAACCTGGGAGGACCTGAGTATGTTGAGACGCTGTGCAGCTTGGAGCAGCAGCCGGCGGCGCTGGATGGAAGCGTCTTCTTCTCTGACCCCCGACTCGTCGCCAACGGCTTTCACATCAGGCTCACTCCAGGTGCGGCCCCCGCAAACCTTCCCTCTGCCCGTTTCCTGTCAGCCAGTAGAGCAGCAGTCACACTTCACTTCCAGTGTTGTGTAAAAGCCTCATTTCAGGACTTTTTCCTTCCAAGAAGCTTTAGCGTTTCTGTCCAGTAAATGACTGCTTTCACAGAAATGTTTCACTAAAACCCGAAGAAGCTCTCAGGTCTGAAACACGAGCTCATTTACATCGTTATTCTGCTTTAAAGCTTTACGTTTCCCACAGCTCCGCAGTTCTTACGGCGGAGCGTTAGGGTTCTGGTCGAGGCAAGGCTGCTGATTGGCTGAGCTGACCAGTCAGCTGAGAATAACGTCGCAATAATACGAGAATTGAGCTGTAATAACACGTTAATAAATTTGTAATAATTAGCGAATTGAGACGTAATAACATTAATAAATTCTTAATAACACCGGAGTAAAGTAGCAATAATATGAGAATAAAATTGCAATAATACGAGATTAAAGTTGTAACACAAGAATAAAGTCGCACTCATACAACTAAGTCATAATAATATGAGAATAGGCTCAATAATTACAAATAAAGTCACAATAATATGAGAATAAAGTCGTAATAATGAGAAGAGTTGCAATAACGTGCAAAAAGAAGTTGTAATACGATAATAAAGTCTATCTATTCATCGTTTCTGCATCCTTCAGCTTTTATGTTGACAACAATAAAACAAGCAGCAGACGAGTTAAAAAATGCGCCGCATGGAGCCAAAGATCAGGGGACTGTTGATGATAATTAAAAACTGTAATATTTCAGAAGTATGAAGGATCGACGCTGGAACAGCTTTAAAACTGATCGCACAGCTACAACCGTACTTCGCACGAAAACCTCTTTCCATCCGTCGTGAAAGGAAAGAGAGTTTAATAACTGTTATGAAGACTGTAACACGGGGCCGAGTGGATTTTACTCTGAGCTGAGCGAGGGCGGCTCATCCTAGTCGGGAAAGTGAGACGGGTCCTCGGCAGGGCCGGTCCACAGACGGAGGCGGCCGGAAGGCCCCACCAGCTGCCGCTGCCGCACCAGAGCAGCTGTTACTGAAAATAGCCAGCGTTCAGAAAGAAAGTCACCCGAATCCTGTTTTTATTCCCGAGGACACGTTCGTTCGGTTGGACCCACAGGCTGAAAACGAGACGCCTTTATTCTGAAACAGCAAACGCGCAAAATTCTACGATAAACAGCATCCGCGTCATACAAACAAATAAATCAAGCTACTTTATTTGCTTAATTTAAGGGTTTTTTTGTTCTGTATTTTCTTGGCCCTCGAGAACTTTTGACAGAAAGTTTGTACACCCCTGTCTTAAACGTGCTGCACCTGCAGCAGATGTATTTGTTTCTGTCCTCCTGTTTCCCGCCGCTCTCACCGGATGAACAAACGTCCCTCTAAACGAAGCAGCTGCTGCGGAGCGGCTCACCTCGGCTGACTCTGGCCGGCCGCCCGGCCGCGGGGCCTCACGCTGGGATGGGACCCCGGGGCGCGGGGGGGGGGGGGGAACGCATTCCTGGAATGCTTCACGCGGCTCCGAGTTTTACCCGCGGCTGCCTTCACACGTGTCGCTCTGCTTATTCCCAAACGCCTCCGAACGAGCTGCACTTAGGAACGTTTACGAGCCGGCCCCTGACTTCCTGGTTCCCTGGACTAGACAGATGTGACACGTGGCCCGTTTCTCTTCAAAACGGGAAAGACAGCAGTGCATGCGTTTCAGCTGAGACCGATGGGTGATCGTCACGAGTCAGGACCAGAGCTTATGCTCCGCCACGCGGAGAAAACATCTGAGTGTTGAGAGCCGAGAACCAAAACTTCAACACAGGTATCAGCTTTATTCAGCTGGAAGTTACAAAACAGAGAAATTATCTGGAAAAATGTATTTCAGGGTAGTTAAGTGCGCTAAATGTTTTCAGTGTTGGCAAAACCGCCAAAGCACTAAACAAAAAATTAGCCCCACTGTTAACAGATTTGCGGATTGGTGCCCGCCACTGGGGGGCGCTAGCATGTCTGAATTTAGCGCCTTAGGGTTAGCTTCTGCTAAATAATTGATCGATACTGGATCACTACGATCAGCTGCAGCCCTGTATAATACTTCCATCACTTTATTCTCCGTTACCTTCATCAGTTTAGTCTTTATCTTCTGGAAAATGTCGTTTTCTTTTAATTGCCAAACTTGAATATAAAATGTGTTTTAGTAAGTTCTCCATCCTCAGTTTTATTCTTGGTTTCTTTTAACTTCTTTTGCTGAAAAGGTTCATGTTTTCAATGTTAAACACTGCAGAAAATACTTTTCTCAAAACCAGTTTAAAACTATAGAAAACGACATTTTTAGCGAGTTATGAGTGAAGGAAACCAACCAGTGGAAGTCGTTCTTTTTATCAATATTCAGGAGTTATTGGCTTAAAACCACCTCCCATATCTCACTGAAAAGTGACTTGCTAGTTAGTTTAGTCGTATTTCAAGCGTGCTGAGACATTTGCTCTTGAAGCTGGACAAAAATACTTGGTGAGGTTGTGTTTTTGTCATGCATAACTCTGACTGTAAATTAAAAACCATTTCTGTTGCGTTTTTTCTGTAATAACAGTTCCTTTGTGTCATGCAGCATTCCACTGGCAAACAACCACCCGAGGCATTTTGTTCGTGCCTCTGTATCTTCAGGTTATTAAATCAGAATCAAAATTGTGGATGATTTACTGTATTTCCTCATAAACTGTGAGCCCATCATTCTTCCAGCCTACTAGACAGCTTCCTTCCAGTCTTCTGGGGCTTCTATTAGTCATTTAGCACTCCATTTGGCCCCGGGATTGTTGCACTTGGTCACCAGCTCGGCCGTAAACCTCACTGTTTATTTATTATTCCTTCCTGGAGATAGGAGCAGCGTCTGGAGTGTATTAATCCTTGTTTTCTGCTTGCTTTGGCCGGGGCTCATGTCAGCAGAGCGACATCTGGAAGCGACGGCCATGGCGGACTGCGTGCCTTTTCTCGGCCTGGAGGACCTGAGGGAGGTTCTGCACGCCGTTCTCCACAGGAAGGCCTCCACGGTGCAGGAGAGCCGTCCGCTTAAAGTCACAAACTACCTAAAAGTAAAAGCGACGCCGTCTTTGCTTTCGTTCTTCTGGACGGATGAAATCTGAACGGTGTTTTCTCTTCCCGCCGCAGGCTGAGGCGGTTCGCCTGGCCCGCCAGCTGCCTTCAGATTTACGTCACGAGGACGTGGAGGAACTGCTCGGACGGATGGAGCGGCGGCTGGGTGGAACCGACCGGACCTGCATCCACGGGCGGCAGTTCTTCCAGCACCTCACCGACATCCCATCGACAGACCAGGAAGCGAAGGCTCTGTTCAGACCTCTGGAGCTTTGACGAACGAGGCGAGCTTTATCCGACTTCCTGGTAATCGTCGGGTCCAGAGATCCGGTTCGCTGCCGGTTTCTCTGCAATGAAACGAAACTCTGAAGCTGAAGTCAGAAACAAGCTCGTTCACTCATTCACACTCATGTCTAAATATGTGATCTGGTACAAACACACACCAGAAAACCCAAAACAAGACTCAGCATTGCAATCAGGCTGGGTTCTGGACTTCAACTAGGCCATTTCAACACCTCGATCATTTCCTCTCCAGCCGTTCTGTTGTAGAGCTGCTGCTGCGATTGGATCACGGTTCTGTTGATGACCCGGCTTCAGCGGCTGGACCGATGAACTCATGTCTAACCCGAGAATACTTTGGTATCCAGCAAACTGGGCGACTGCTTGGGGCCTCCCAGCCACCAGGGGGCCCCAAATCTGCATGTTCAGCCTCATCTTAGAAAAACTAAAATGTCTCATCTTTATCTGTAGTCATGTCATATATTTAATACATCTTTTATATGCTTAAAAAATAAAGATAAGATATAAATAAAATAATCTGCAAAGATTAATTTTGGCTGGTGTTTTTTTTGGCCATTATTAGGTCATTTTTTATTGGACCGCACCGTCACACATGGAGAGGCGTAGCGACAGCCGACAGGCAGCAGGTTAGCCAGACAAGTAAACGAGACAGATGGCATCCAAAAGAAGTTTAGTGACTCGGAGAAATGGAAGAAAAGAGAACTGATGAAAAAGGTTGTAATCCAGGCTAAAACTTATGACGTTCCAGTTGTTATTAATCAAAGGCAGCTCTAAACAGGTGGGTTTTTAGCCTTGAATTAAAGGAACTCAGTGTTTTGGCTGCTCTGCAGTTTTCTGGAAGTTTGTTCCAGATTAGAGAGCATAAAAACTGAAAGCTGCTTCTCCATGTTTGTGTCTGGTTTTGGGGATGCAGAGCAGACCAGAACCAGAAGACCTGAGTGGTCTGGAAGGTTGATACGACAACAACAGGTCTTTAAGCCGTTCAGTGATTTATAAACTAAAAAAATCAGGTGATAGAAGGCTGACTTTGTAACTGTCTTTATGTGTCTCTGAAGGTTCAGGTCTGAGTCCATCACTACACCCAGATTTCAGGCCTGATCATTAGTTTCTAGCTGGAATGACTGAAGCTGCGCTCTGACTCTAGATCGTTCCTCTTTTGGCCCAAAGATAATAACCTCAGTTTTGTTTCTGTTCAGCTGGAGAAAGTTTTGGCACCTCCACATATTGATTTCATTGAAGAATAAAATGTGTCCTCGTCTTTAGTTTTCCAGCAGGCTCCTGAAGGCTCAGAGCTAAAACCGACTGCTATCTGGACCTGTTCATGACTTCATCTACCTTGACAAAAACCTCAGTTCCAACTGAAGAAATGTCACCCCAAAGCATGATGCTGCTATCACCATCTTTCACCTTGCCCCACCTACCGACATTCACTGAGCTATGAGGTGTGAATCTTTTTCTGCTCTTCTCCTGACTGATAACTTTGCACAGAGAGATTATTCTGATCCTCTGGAACCTCCCTGCTAGCTAAACTGCAGAGGTGTCAAACTCCTGTCCTCGAGGGCCGGTGTCCTGCAGCGCTCAGATGCTTCAACGTATGGAGGACGGATCGTGACATAGTTGGCAAGAAACAGAAATAAATAAATGACTTGATAAAATCACAAAGGAAATAAAAAAGATCTTTGAATAAATGAACAAAAGAGAAAATGCTAATAGGAGTTATCAGAGAACATATATTAGTGTATGATAATTTAAAAAATGTGATGGTAAATAACTATATTAAATACAGGATATGAAAAAAATATGTAGTGAAACAAAATGTCACTGTGAATAAAAAAATCAAATACACAATATGAAACAAAATAGTGAAATAAAACTGATAAAACAATAAGATTGGAAATGAAATGGAAAATTAAATGATAGTGAAAATGTTAAATTAATACTGTTGAAAATGATAAATATTAATTGACGTTAAATTGTACAGTAAAATAAACTGGGAAATTTGTTTTATTTTTTAGATTAAATATTTGGCACATGAATCACTTCAGCATGCCATTTATTTATTTCTACGTTTATTGCCAATTTTGACAGGTTTAGGCCTCCATATGAACACACCTGAGTCAAATCATCAGGTCACTATCAGAACTCTGGAGAACCCGGCTGAGAATCTGATTCAGGTTTGTTGGACCAGGGAGACCTCCCTCAACCCTGGAGTTGTTTTAGATAAACTGTCCTGGATAAATGTGGAAAAAGTTTAGAAATTTATCAAAGTTTTCACATTTTTACAGCAGAAAAATGTTTTACAGGGTGTGTAAACTTTGGAGCGCTGCTGGAAATGTTTTCCAGTTGGGAATGATCCTTCGCTCTGCAGAATGATGGACTTCAGATAGTTTCCCCTTGCACAAAAATCCAGTGGACTTCACATGTGAAAATTACATGTGAACAGCAAGTACCACGTGAAAATTGCACATGTGGTACACACAAAGTTTCACATGTAAATGATGTGAGTCATGTGAAAAAGCACGTGTACGTGTGGATTTGGAACGTTTCATGTTTACCATGAAACCCACGTGATTCAAAGGTTTTCACACGGTTACACAGGTTTCCAGACATTTCACATGTGAAATATGTGCATCACATGGGATAAACGTGAAAATATCATGGTTTTCTCATTTTCACATGTGATGCACATATTTCACGTGTGAAAATATGTGAAACCCTTGTGATTCCTGTTTTCACGTTTTTGTTTTTTTTTTTTTTATTTCACATTTATCACGTGATGCACGTGATATAAATATATAAAACCTGTGTGATTCCCATGTTTTCAAATGATGCTCATATTTTACATATGACATATGTGAAACCCACGTGATTCCCATGTTTTCATATAGTTTTCTCGTGTTTTCACATGTGATGCACATGTTTCACATGTAAAATACGAGAAACCATGTGATTCCAATGTTGTCCATGTGAAATGTGTGGAAATATGTGCAACCCAAGTGAAAACCTTGGAATCTCGTGGGTTTTTACCATGAGACGATCCAAACCCACACGTATGCATGTGCTTTTTCACATGACTCACACCATTCCCATGTGAAACTTTGCGTGTACATGTGCAGTCTTCATGGGGTGCACATGTGAGGAGTGTGTGTGGAAAATGAGAACCACATGTGAAACTGACTGCATTTATGGCCCCTCCCAGACTGATGGGCAGCAGCTGCTGCTTCTCTGAGGTCATTGCTGATGTCTTCCCACCCTGACGTTCTCTGCTGATGATGCTGGTTGATCCTGATTGGTTCCCATAGATCAGGGGTGTCCAAAGTGTGGCTCAGGGGCCATCTGGGGCCCTTGAAATGATTTTGTTTGGCCCCTTACCACAAGGCAAGAGTGGTAAAAGTCTGGCCAACAAAATAGAAACTAATCCATGACCAAAAAAATGTGGAAATTGTCTGTTTTTCTTTCAATAAGGCAACAGTCTGAAGCCCTTTCTCTGTTTTGGATCTTTAATGACAAACAGATTTCATTAAAACATTGTTTATTGTTGAGCAGATAAAACTTTAAAAAATGTAAAAGTCACAGTAAATACATTTTTGCATTTTTAATTTAATACTGAATTTTGTGGCCAGACAGTAGTTTAAATTTGCCAGTTTTTGCCCCCAGGGCAAAAAGTTTGGACACCCCTGCTACAGGCGCTGTAAATGAATAAAATGTTTTGCTTTTATTCAGTCTGGGTGCGTTTATTTTACTTTGAAGCACATTTAGTTGATATAATATAAAGACACCAGCACTGGGGGTGTACTTACTTTTTATTAGGAATGCACAGCGATGAGGACTGAGAGTCATTCCCGTGCTGAAATCTCGTCTTTGCCGGTTCGAGCTGTAATCTCCTCCCCGACCTGCAGAGGATGAGGACCGGGCCGGACTGACAGGCCGCTTGCCGAGGTCCCTCCTGGACAATCGGGAAGCAATGAAAAGCAATAAAATCAGCCAGTCAGGGGCCTGAGGGCCAGATGGCCAGCTGCTGAACGCTACCTGTCTTCACCTCCGCTGTAATTTATCCTTTCCGTCTGCGCTGCGCTTGCTTTTCCACTTACAGATGAGGAATCCCCATCCTGACCCTCGAGCTGACAGCCACATCTGGGAGCCATGCGGTGATTGATGGCCGGCCACTGGACCAGACCGCCGTCCTCTCCAGGTCTGTTTACAGAAGCGTCAGCATCCCGGACTGCTGGTGAGGAGGCATCAGGAGCGGGGCTCCAGCTTCCACAGCAGCGCAGTCCGTCCTCTGGGGACGCACGGATGACAGTGATGAAGAGGAGATCTTCCTCCGAGGAGACCGCCCCCCCCCTCCACCCCCAGGAGCTCCTGACACAGACGGATGTCGAGCGGTGTCAGGTATGTGTCAGAGAGCGCTGGATGAGCTCAGGAATAACAGGGATGGTACAGTTTTACAGATTCATTTCAAGCAGCAAGCTGTACTTTCCACTGTTAATCCTCAGCAGACAAATCCAGCCTGCTGTCTGAGCCCGGCCTCAGCGCTGATTGATGTAAAACAGGCTCGACATGTTGACAGAGACGCTGTTTAAAAATACAGTTGATGAAAAACTTCACATGATGAGAAGTCGAGGGTGCCGTTTGTTGGGTTCCACCGTCAGAACAGCAATAAGTTGGGATATTTAGCCTGTTATCAGAGGAAACAAATGAGGGTTAGTTTGTTTCGATTTTCACTATTATTCGTTTGTTTATGAACGTCACAGTTTCAAACTAAATATTTAACTAGCAAGCTAGATATTTTGCTTCAAAGGAAATAGTTGCTTAGCAACCTAAATATGTAGTTAGCAAGCTAAATATTTTTCTTCAAACCAAATATTTAATTAGCAAGCTAAATATTTAGCTTCAAACTAAATAGTTTCTTAGCAAGCACAATATTTAGTTAGCAAAATAAATATTTATCTTCAAAGCAAATAGTAAGCTAAATATTTAGTTAGAAAACTAAATATTTTTCTTCAAACTGAATATTTAATTAGCATGCTAAATATTTAGCTTCAAACTAAATATTTACTTAGCAAGCTAAATATTTAGTTAGCAAACTAAATATTTTGCTTCAAACCAAATATTTAATTAGAAAGCTAAATATTTAGCTTCAAACCAAATATTTAGTTAGGAAGCTAAATATTTAGCTTCAAACTAAATATTTAATTAGCAAGCTAAATATTTAGCTTCAATCTAAATATTTAATAACCAAGCTAAATATTTAGCTTCAAACTAAATATTTACTTAGCAAGCAAAAATATTTAGTTAGCAAAATAAATATTTATCTTCAAAGCAAATAGTAAGCTAAATATTTAGTTAGAAAACTAAATATTTTTCTTCAAACTGAATATTTAATTAGCATGCTAAATATTTAGCTTCAAACTAAATATTTACTTAGCAAGCTAAATATTTAGTTAGCAAACTAAATATTTTGCTTCAAACCAAATATTTAATTAGAAAGCTAAATATTTAGCTTCAAACCAAATATTTAGTTAGGAAGCTAAATATTTAGCTTCAAACTAAATATTTAATTAGCAAGCTAAATATTTAGCTTCAATCTAAATATTTAATAACCAAGCTAAATATTTAGCTTCAAACTAAATATTTACTTAGCAAGCAAAAATATTTAGTTAGCAAAATAAATATTTATCTTCAAAGCAAATAGTAAGCTAAATATTTAGTTAGAAAACTAAATATTTTTCTTCAAACTGAATATTTAATTAGCATGCTAAATATTTAGCTTCAAACTAAATATTTACTTAGCAAGCTAAATATTTAGTTAGCAAACTAAATATTTTGCTTCAAACCAAATATTTAATTAGAAAGCTAAATATTTAGCTTCAAACCAAATATTTAGTTAGGAAGCTAAATATTTAGCTTCAAACTAAATATTTAATTAGCAAGCTAAATATTTAGCTTCAAACTAAATAGTTTCTTAGCAAGCAAAAATATTTAGTTAGCAAGCTAAATATTTAGCTTCAAAGTAAATTGTTACTTAGAAAAAAATTAATATTTATTTAGCAAGCTAAATATTTTGCTTCAAACTAAATATTTATTGTGCAAGCTAAATATTTATCACATGCGCTTGCTAAATATGTTCTGGCATGCGCTCCACTCTGACTGTCCCGTTTCTCGTGTCGCCAGTACGAAATGTTGAACTTCATAAAAGCTGAATGAAAATCCGCGCGGACGGACAAATCCTTTTTCATCCAATGAAAATATTGTTCGCAAAAACTGCATTCAAAATGAGCTTATTCACCAACTTTGTGCACATAAATAAGGAGTCTGGCTTCAGTTCCGCTTTGCTCTCAATAAAGACATTTCAAACAGATAAAAACAGATAAAAACATATCTTTTATCCTCTTTCATCTCACATCCATTTACCAATGGTAAATTGTTTAAATTAAACTGACCACATCATGTCATGTTTTACTCGACCCTCACTATGGTCACTTTATTTATGAATTAAATACAGTGTGTCTTAAAACTATTCACACCTCTTGAACCTTTTCATTTTGGAAACACAAACTTAAATGTATCTTATTGTGAATTCATATGGTAGATCAGTTAAAGGAAAGGATGTATGATTTAAAATGTTTTACAAATATAAATCTGAAAAGTGTGGCGTGTAAAGTCAGAACCTTTTCCTCTTCAGCTGTAGCTGCAGGTCTGCGGTGGACCTTCACCGGCGCTGCACAGCTAGAGACTGAAATATTCAGCTGTTCTTATTGCAAGACAGCTGCTGTCAGATTGGATGGGAACGTCAGTTTCAGGTCTCACTACAGAACAGAAAGAACATTTAGGTCTGGGCTTTAACTAGGCCATTCCAACATAAAGACGCTTTAATCAGAACCCTCCATTGTAGCTCTGTTGCTTGTTGGGGCTCATTGTTCTGTTGGAAGGTGAACTTGTGGCCAAGTCTTTAGCCTCTAACAGGTTTTCATTCATGATTTTCCTGTTTTTAGCTCAGTTAACCTTTCCATCAATTCTACCAGCTTCCCTGTTCCTGCTGAAGAGCCTCCCTGCAGCATGAAGCTGCCATCAACATATTTTATAGAGTGGATGATCTGCTCTGGGTGATGTGTTCTGCCTTCCCTGCCTGGAGCGCCACCTCTTCCATCACACATAATATAAATAAATTACACATATATACATATATTTTTTAGAGATAGACCCATCCAACCATTGAAAGAACGGCAACGGCAACTCAAAAAGTCATCACAACCAAATATGCAGAACACCGTCTCAGGACCTCAACCAAGCAGAAGATCGACCATACCAGGTTCCACTTCTGTTCACTAAGAACAGGAAACTGAGGCTATTTTCACCAAAACTGGAGCAGAACAGACTGGACATGAAAGCATGGATCCAGTTCAAGCTGGTGGTGATGGTGCCGTGGTGTGGAGGGTATCTTCTTGGCACACTTTGAGCCTCTTAAGGCCCTTCTCCATAGTCAAGTCCACTCTAACCGGTTAATATCTGGTTCGGTTCTAGCCAAGTTGGGTATATCTCAACTGGCAGTGTGTGGGTGTGAATATGGGTAGGAAAGTGGGCGAGTCATGAGGATGCAGGAGTTGTGGTCGGTGATGTTGCGTGTGTACCCTTAGGCGACCGGTTTCCCCCAAATCGCTTGATATATTTGTTCGTTAGCAGGTTGCTTCATCCAGTTGACGCTTTATCTTCTGTAACAACTGATGAAAATGTTTGGATCTCAAGGTTTGACCAGGAAATTATCGATTTGCAGCTTGCCAACTGCTACGGTCTCGTTGCAGGGTTGAATATGTTGGTTGAGATATTGTTGTTGAAAGTACCGCCTTTGCTCAATCCACGGCCCAATCAATGAATGCAGTCTGCTGCCAATCGGATCACCTGCACGCAATAGATGGCAAGGTCTGCCTTGTACCACCAAAACAGGAAGGAACTACAACTGAGTATCATTTCCACAGCCTACCTGAGTATTGGTGCTCACCCTCTCCATCCCTTTAGGACCACAGTGGACTGTCTTCTTATGGTTCCCACCTGCAGGATGATGCCTCACAAGTTCAGATCATCTCCAACTGGTTTCTGGAACAATGAGTTCACTGAACCCAACTGGTCTTGGGGGAATGTTTTTGGACACCTTGTTGAATCAGTGCCGTAAGTCCACAGGCTGGTCAATGAATGCCCTCTGGAGACAATCAAATCACCTGTAAACAAATCCCTGCTAGGTCCAGTTTGTACCACCAAAAACTGGGAAGAACTGCTCTGGATCTGCAAATGGAGATGAATCTGGAAGAACCGGCTAAAGCCACGCCCGTGGAGACCGTTTTGTACCAACTGAGCATCATTTCACCTCCACAGCCTACCTGAGTATTGGTGCTCACCATCTCCATCCCTTTTGAACCACAGTGGACCATCTTCTGATGGTTCCCACCTGCAGGATGATGCTCCAGGTCACTAAGCTGAGATTCATGTCACGCAACAATTAGTTCACTGAACCCAACTGGTCTCCACAGTCAGCAGACCTTAGTACTACAGAACATGTTTGGGGAATGTGTCTGACACCTTGTTGAATCTGTGCCATGAAGAATTAAGGCCGTTCTGAAGGCAAAAATGGATCTAACCTGCTGAGTCTGCTGACTCGGGTGTCTTCATCTACTCCCAAATCGCGTTCTGTTAATCTAGTTTCATGTTTCTAAACAGAAGCAGGTGGTCAGAGTACTCAGTACCACGTACGAGCATTTCTTCCAGCAGATCCAAAAATAGGGCAGGAAAGGCGTTAAATATAGTTCGTGTGATTTTATTTCAAATTTGATGAGTCTGTTAAAGTCTATGGTTACTTCTGGGTTATGAGACGGCTGTATAAGTGGCCCAGCTGCTGACGGTGACCTGTGGCTCTGCACATTAAGGTAGTAACAGGAGAGCAGAAATCTGTCTTGGTGACGTGTGTGAAATGAAGAAGTAAAACATTTTGCATGCTTTCTAAACTGCTCCTTTCCTACCATCCCTCCTGTGGGAGAAATCATGAGCAAATCCCTCATTTCGACAGCAGAAACTATATTAAAACAGGTGTTTTCAGAAGACAGCTGGCAAAACGAACCGCTGCTGACCTTTTAAACAGTCCAGTCACATGGTAAAAGGATGATCATCACCTAATCCTCCCCAATTACTCTGATATGTCCTTTGGATGCCAAAGGCAAACAGTGTAGATTTTTGCTGCTACACGCATTTCTGAGCAGCGTGTATCCAACGGTGACGAGTCTCAAACAAGAGCTGAGTGAGACGGGTCAGACAAGAGGCACAAGTCCTCAGCGGCATTCAAGTTTTTCCCAGAAGCACTTTGCAGAGTCTCGGTCCTGCAGCAATCCTGAAGCCATATGGGAGTTCTCTCAGCAGAGGCCGCATAAAACGACATGTGCTGCGGTTTGACCTTTCACAGCACCAACTATAATATTATCATAAGCTGAGCGATCCGATTGCACTTCTCCCTGCGGTGGGATTCAGTATCCATATGTAGTGATGATAAGCGAAAACCTTCCCTAGCTGTATGTATCCCTGTCATCCAAATGTGGACAAGTGGCTCTCAACACTCGCAGTACTGCAGAAACAGATTTCTTCTGTTTGTGTCACACTTAAAGGTTTCAGATAATCAAACAAAGAAAACAAGAGGAAAAACAAACCTGGTCCTGAGAGGAAAATAGGCCAGATCATTGCCCAACCAGTAGACCCAAGAAATCACTCAACTACAACCAGTCTGACAACATGAAGTAGGCCAGATGACCTCAAAAAGCAACACATCAAGTCCTGATCTACAATAAATACAAGAACAAGTAAGAACCATCATCCACAAATGGAGAAAACCTACCAAAATTACCCCTACTCATCCAGGAGGTCCCAGAAGAACCCAGAACTACATCTAATGCCTTGTTTCCACTGAGTGATGTGGTCTGGTACACAATGTTGTCTGTTTCCACTGTAAAAGCGGTCTATACAATCGACCTGTACTGGACTGTTCCTCGGCCCCCTTCAGTTGTAGGGTCCATAGGACAATGGTACATTATGGTTAGGATGGAGCTATTGGCGTCACACAACACTGTCCATTGATTGGAGGACAGAAAAATGCCAGGAGACATTATGTGCGTCATGTTTGTCGTCGTACTAGTATGATGGCATGTTAAGTGTTTGGGTTTAACCCCGCCTGCCCAGTGAGAGTCCAGCTGGGAGTGGAAATGCTCTCCTGAATACGACGGACCATAAAACAGCGTACCGAACTGTACTGCCCAAGACCTTACAACTCAATGGAAGCAAATGCGCCATTTTCACTGAGTGGTATAGCACGGGTTAGTGCGGTTCGGGACGCTATTTTGTCTGTTTCCATTGTAAAAGCAGTCCATACAACCGACCTGTATCGCACCATTCCTGGGTCTCCTTCAGTTGAAGGTCCATAGGACAATGGTACGGTGTGGTACGGCGGAGCTACTCGCATCACACAACACGGTCCATTGATTGGGGGACAAAAAAAATCACAAGACATACTAGAGTGTCACGTTTGTCGTCACACTAGTGTGGCGCCACGTTAGGTGTTTTGGTTTAACCCAACGCTCTCTCTGGGTGGAAACGCTCTCCTGAACATGCTGGACCATAAAATAGCGTACTGAACCGCAACGAAAACAAGCCATTAAGCTCTGCAGGCATCACTACATCAGTAAAGGTCAGAGGTCATGATTCGACAATAAGAGAGAGACTGGGAAGAAATGGCCTTTATGGGAGAGTTCCAAGGCCAGAACTACTGCTGACCCAAAAGAACACAAAGGCTCATCTCACATTTGCAAAAAAAACCATCTTGACAATTCCGTCGGTGGTGAGGGTGTGATGATCTGGGGCTGCTTTGCTGCTCAAGACATGGATGACTATTTCATGCAGATCCAGAAAAGTTTCTGGCACAACTTCACCGTCTCCAAAGGTGTATGGAAAGGATCAAAGCAACACTTTTAAGTACCAATGCATTTCGGCTTACATCAAAGTCTTGATCAGTCTCCTGAAGGAGAATATCCAGCCATCATTTCACGACTTTAAGCTCAAATTTGGTCATGCAACAGGAAACTGACCCAAAGCTGTCCAGCAGGTCCAACTTAAAGCGATTCATCAAAGCAGATTGCAACGTTAAAGACTCGGTACCAGTTACTACAAATGCTTGAAGGCACCTGTGGCCGCAGAGCGTGGAACGGTCAGTTATTAGGTTTAGGAGTAATTACTTTTTAATGCATTGTGCTGACACTACAGACTTTTGATACCAAAGAGATTTAAATTAACTGAAAAACATGATAAAGGATAAAATTCTCCCTTTTATTTTTCCAACCATCTCCTCTGAGAACCTCAAGCAATAGTGGTAAACAGGGTTGAAATGACAGACTGGTATCTTCAGGAAGCAGCACGGCTATAAATTAGCACACTGTTAGGGATTTGCCTAACTTTGTGGTTGAAATTACAGCACAAATCTGTGAAGCACGTAATGCAGCCAGGGATAATATAACAACTATATCTGTCAAAACCCGAGGGCCAGGCAGCTGGCACTAATTGGAGGAAGAGAATTATGAGCGCTAGCTGGCGCAGTGTGCAGCTCGCAGCTTTGGAGCATGCCTGCACTCATTCCAGAGGTGCCACAATGAGTCTTGGGCAGATCAAAATACTCTGGCTTTTGGACAGAAATTAATTTCAAGAGGCATATGCCACTCTGTGGTTTGTGGACTGCTGTTGTTAATCTAGGAAAATTCAAAACAGGCAGGAAATGATGAAGAAACATTGGTGATTCTGCAAAAAAGAGGAAAAACACATTTTCTCGCACCTTCTGAGAGAAGTTCGGTACATATGATCTGAATAGGACATATTTCCAGGAGCTGTGGTCTGGCACAATGGCAACCACTGGGTCCACTGGTAGACACCAAGCTGAGTAGTAAAGCTTGTTAAATTCGCATGATGATTGGATGGAAACAGCTTGTAAGAAAGAGGATTCGAGAGTGTTGTTCTTCTAGGAAGAGGTCACAAATGTTCTAACAGACGATCCAGTTGCAGAACCAAAAACAAGAACTGGGTCCATGTTGTTCCTACTGAGGGTTGGACTCCGTCAGGGATGAAGAGGAGGGAGTCTTGTTTTGGGAATCTTAAGGACATGATTCTATTTGCGTCTTCAGGTGCCAACCTTCAGCCCGGTGGAGCAGTTTGCAGCTCCAGTATGAAGCGAACAGAAACACCTTCAACTAATTGTCAAGCAAAGCACTGGTTGTCATAATCTGGTCGCTGGTAAAGTCACTCCAAACCTTGAGTTTAGTTTGAATGCACCATGAAAACGCCACGTCGTCAACGTCTCTGGAGAAACTAAACCTAAAGTTAGACTCGTTGACCCTGGAAAAGCAGAGCGGGCGAAGCCATCTTGTCTTTGTCAGAGTCTCAGCTGTAGCCCTTCATGTATTTTGCAAGTCAATCTTCAGCTAATCCAGCCATTGTTTGTGTCTTGATTTTCATAAGATACCCTTTATTCCTGTTGAATTTCTACTCCCTGGTACTTTAAATAAATAAATCTAAAGTACCGTCTTTATATTATCATCATATTCAAGCAAGTGAGGAGTTTCTTGGTATGATGATGTTAATTTCTCAATGAGAACTTAAAAAAAACAAAGCATGCTCCAAAGTTGAAATTTCTATTAACTTTACACAACAGGAATCTGGTCCAATAACGGGGTCTCCAGCTGCCTTGGAATACTCCCTCACCCCCTAACATCCTTCTTCCCGTTCTCTCACTCGGACTTCCTCACCTGTCAGAGGTGGAATGTTGCTGGCGGAGACGGTCCTCCAGGGTCCAACTCCTGACAGATGTAACGACGCTCAGTGAAAATGTTTACCAGCAGCTGCTGTCTGCTCCAGACAACAAGCTGCTGCAGAGGGAGCACCAGGCTGAGGGTTCACCGGGTCGGACGATCACGGCCTGGTAGCTCAGCGGTCATTATCCACACAGTCCCGACTTCAGTCTGATACACAATCTAAAGCAAATCAAAAATAAACAAATATCACAGAAGAACAATTTATAAATTATTAAAGAGGCTGCATTAGGAAACCAGTTACATGAAGTTGTGTATTTTGTTCCTGAACAGCTCACAGTGACTATGGGGAGCCGTTTTTAAAGTTACACAGCCAAACTCTAACAGGACTAACTTGGGTTACTTAGCCTGTTATAAGAGGAAAAAATGGGGGATAGTTTTTCAAAGTCATGTTTTCACCTTGCTGTTCAATCATCTATTTACTTAGCATGCTAAATATTTAGTTAGCAAGATAAATATTTAGTTTACAAACAAAATATTTAGCTCAAAGCTAAATATTTAGCTAATATGCTAATTCAGTTGCCGATAACCGGAAGTGCACTATCAAAATAAAAGCTGGGTCCTGCGACCCTCTATATAAACCCCTGCTATTGAGCTCCACAGTCAGTATTGTTGTGGATCCATTGATAAACGTCTATTAAAACGGCTCATCCTTTGTTTTAAGCAAAAACGGGAAACGAAACGATGATAAGAGGTGACATAAAGCGATTTGAATGCAGGAGTTTATGAAGAGGTTCGGAAGACCCAACTTTTATTTTGGTAGCCCACTTCCGGTTATCGGCAAGCGTCTTAGGATATTAGCTAAATATTTAGCTCTGAGCAAAGCTAAATATGTAGCTTGCTAACTAAATATTTAATTTGAAACTGTGACATGCATAAATGAATGAATAATATGGTGAAAATATCCATCCATCCAATAGGAAAATATGACTGAAAAATCTAAATATATAGCTGGCTAGCTCAGAGCTAACTAAATATTTAGCTAGCTCAGAGCGAAATATTTATTTTGGGGCTAATAGTTAGCTTGCTATCTAAATATTTATGAAGCTAAACATTTAGTTTCTAAACCAAAGATTTTGCTAGCTAACTAAATATTTTGTTTGAAACTGTGATATTTGTAAACGAACAACTGTCATGGTGAAAACATGACTTTGAAAAATGAACCCCCATTATTGCTTTTAATTTTTTGTTGTGTAACCTTACAAAAGGCACCCCATATTGCCTTTAATCACATTGTAACAAATATTAACACTTATTGTTGCTCTCATGGAAAAGTAACATTTTTTGAATCAATACTTTTAGTTTCTGGGGCGTTTTAAATGTCATCATGTTTGTCGTTGTCATAAAATGAATCACGATCAACAGTAAGACAATCACCCATCCCTCGTCTCATTTCCTGTCAGAATCAGCGTGTTGGTTGAATGAAAGTCAGAATCCGCCAGGTGTATGAAAACTATTGGGCATAACTGATCTGCTGTCCCTTCAGCAGAAGAAGAAAAATTAAAATGCGAATGAAATGTTTTTAAAAAGCAACGGAGAATGTTTGATTGAAAAGTGATTTTCTGTCAGACCTCATCATTTTCTCACATCGTTCCTTCAGCTTCCTGAAGGTCCCACTGCAGCATACCTCTAGACTTTAACTAGGCCATTCCAGAACCTCGATTCTTTCTTTTTTCAGGCATTCTGCTGTAGATTAGCTGCTGTGTTTGGATCCTGGTTCTGCTGATGACCCAGTTTGGACCCATACTGGATCAAACTGCTTTTCAAGCACCGTTTTAGGACCTGTTAAAGATCATGTGAATAAAAGTTAACGTCCAGGGTTTTTATTTTGCTAATTTCTAAAACATCTCTGGTGATGTGAAAATAAACATGTTAAACTGCAGATGCACAGAAACCGACGGTAAATCTGCGTCAGTGGAGCACATTCTGGGAGATTTTGGTCGCTCGCTGCAGCCGCCAGGCAGCAGTCCTGCGCCTCCCATCCTCCCCGCCCCCGGGGGGAGACGCGGGCTCTGCGGAGCCCGTCCGCCCCGCGCCGCTCCGCGCCCGATCTCCGTGGCAGTGTTCCAGCTCTCAGCTGGAAAGGAAGTGGCTCTCACGGGCAGCGCTGCATTCGCCCTCTGCTGGGCGGAAGCCAGGCCTCAAGGAGGCCGTCAGTCGGATAGGTCACGCTGTCGGAGCGCGCCACGGTCCACATCCCCTCATTAGCCCGCAGCCCTTCCAGCCTGTCCTCACTGGGAGAGAGCGAAGTCAGGGAAACTGGGCCGAAACAGGCTCATGGTGGGACTGGTTTTATGCTTGGATGTTGAAGACAGACTCCAGTTTCGTTCTCTAAACTTTATGAAACATATGAGTAATAATCGGATTATTTCAGCACATCCTCGGCTGAGCAGACTTTTAAAAACTTGGTGTTTTCTTTGAGCATCCAACTGGTTCTGAAGGTTTGTTTTCACCTCGGAAACACCAGATCTCACCAAGTATGTTAGTTTCTAGAGCAAACATGTTGAATACCCTGAAAATGAGACAAAACTAACTGACAGCAGGTTATAGGAGCTGGTTTTCAGTCAGTAATTCCTGAATATTGATGGAAAAGTAACCAGGTTATAACTGGAATAATCTGCCAGTGGAGCAAGACATTTTTGCCATAAATTAAAATATCTTGCTCCACTGGCAGATTATTTTACTTATAACTTTTTCATCAATATCACTTGGTAAGATTTTGTGTTTTTGCGGTTTTTCTACTTCCTGCTCACCTGGTCTTCATTTGATGATGTGTAATAATTCACCTGGTTTCTCATTTTCACACGGAACTGACTATTCCAGTGTTTATTTGTCGTTTTTGACCGTTTTAGCCATAAAAATCTAAATTTATCAGCCTTGAGAGAGAAAATATGAGAAAAAAAACAAGGTTTCCTGCTTTTAAAGTAAAAATAATGGATGTGTTATTAAAACTGTAAGACTAAAGGTAATCTGTTCCTTTTGATTTAATCTACCAATAAATCAGATGATTTACATTAAATCTGTCTTTATATAACATTTACAGCCTCGGTATTTGAGCCCAGCTGCATGGATATAAATTCATGCACAGCTTGACAAAACTTATGCATTATTCATTAATTCATGACTTGGTTGCATTGAGTCACATAGAATGTTTCAAAAGTATTCACACCCCTTGGACCTTTCCATCATTTTGTGACGTTGCAGCCACAGGTTTCACTGTATTTTATTGAGATTTTGGGGCGGAGCAACTCAAAGTGGTGCAGAGAAAATAATAAATTAGCTTCATCTTTTTTGCACAAATAAAGATCTAAAAAGTGAAAAGATGTTCAGAGCTGGTGGAGATCAGATGCAGAAGACCTGCAGCTGGAGAAGGTTCTACAGAGTTCTGACTAAAAGCACGCCACACTTTTCAGATTTTTATTGTTAAAAAAAAGGTTAAAGCCATGAATTGTTTCCTTCTACTTCACTGATGCACATCTTTGTGTAAAATACACTGATGTTAGTTGTAATGTGAGAAGAAGTGGGTGTGAATACTTTTGCAGGGCTCTGCTGATCCTGAAATGACTCAGTTATGTTTATTCATCTCTTCAATAAATAAAGATCAATGATTTCCGTCCTCATTAAAGTTTTATTTAAAATTCCAAATTGTCAGATTTTTACTAAAAACACATTTAAAACAAACAATCTTTGGATTATTTGGAAATGATTGAAATTTAAAGAAAATTAGGAAACAATTTTAGGTGCAAAGAGTGAAACGAACCAGCTGAAGAAGAAACAGACCTCAACGAACAAGCTACAGACTTTATTTGTTGAAACAAGTACATATAGAGAGAGTTTCTGTATAACATGTTTTACTTGCTACATTGTGGTTTTATACACGCACCATCAGCGGCTGAGGAGGAGGACACCTCCCAACAGAAACAACTGCACACAATACAAATTATCAAACATATCAAAATCAGTTTTTACAACTCTGTTTGTAGCAACCAACTCGTCCCATTGGTGTGCCATAGTGCAAACTGGGTCACTCACACATCTCCGTCACTGTGCCTTCAGTTCAGGTCCTTCCATCCACAGAGGGGAAGCTACGGTCAGGACAGGTCAGCTGGGTTGAACCGGAGCGGCTGCGTCTCCGTCGAAGCGTGAAGTTGTTCGCTAAATATGAACATGATTAATGAGGGGAAAGCGTCCAAACTGACTGTTTCGTCGTTTCCTGGATGTCTTATTGTTGGTAGCGGCTCAGCTGGGGCGAAATGTCACTCCGGTGGGTCTCCGAGAGTCAGAGACGTATAAACTGGTTCTCACAAACGTAGCGGAGCACAGAAACGAGGGCAGTAATGTCCTGGCTATGATGGGAGGACGGTCGGTTATGGTGCAGAGATACGAGGGACCGACTGTCAGGTTACACAGGTGAAAATTAGCAGCAATAATCTGGGTTAGTTAGCCTGTTAGAAGAGGAAAAATACGGGCTTCATTTCTCAAGGCTGATTTTCACCATGTTATCCATTTATTTATAAACGTGACAGTTTCAACTAAACATTTAGTTAGCAAGCTACATATTTAGCTTCAAACTAAACATTTAGTTACAAGCTACATATTTAGCTTCAAACTAAACATTTAGTTAGCAAGCTACATATTTAGCTTCAAACTAAACATTTAGTTACAAGCTACATATTTAGCTTCAAACTAAACATTTAGTTAGCAAGCTACATATTTAGCTTCAAACTAAACATTTAGTTACAAGCTACATATTTAGCTTCAAACTAAACATTTAGTTAGCAAGCTACATATTTAGCTTCAAACTAAATATTTAGTAAGCAAACTAAATATTTTGTTTGGAATTAAATATTTAGGTAGCAAGCTAAATAGTTAGCTTGCTAACTATTTAGCTAATTACTTAAGTGATATGCAAATTCCCTTGCTGATAACCGGAAGTGGACTACCAAAATAAAAGCTGGGTCTTCCGAACCGCTTCATAAACTTTCATGTCGCCTCTTCATCATCGTTCCTTTGCCTCTTTTCTTGTCCAATATTTCAGCTTAAAACAAAGGATGAGCCGTTTTAAAGGCGATCCAGATGTTTACCACTGGATCCACAGCAGCAGCAATGCACCAACCTCACCAGCAGCAGTTTATGTAGAAGTTCTCAAGCTTTTATTTTGATAGTCTACTTCCGGTTGTCGGCAGGTGAAATTTGCATTTTAGCTAAATATTTAGCTCTGAGCTAGCTAAATATTTAGCTAGCTGAGAGCTATACATTTAGTTTAGAGCTTAATAGTTAGCTTGCTCACTAAATATTTATGGAGCTAAATTTAGCTTGCTAACTAACTATTTAGTTTGAAACTGTGACATTTATAAGTGAAGTAATAACATGGTGAAAATATGACTTTGAAAAATGAAGCACCATTTTTTTTCTCTTATAACAAGCTCAATAACCCAAATTATTGCTCCTAATTTTGAACTGAGTAACTTCACAGCCCAAACAGAAAAGAGAGACAAAGTTGGGGGAAGACATGTTTTGGGTTAACTTGGATCAGTTCTGCCTACATTCGCTCCAAGGTCCATCAGGTGTGTTGTTCTGCTCATCTGGCTTCAAGCCCCGATGGCGAACGTTTTACTGGAAGAAAGAAGTTAGAGCTACGGTATGCTGGTGGTGAAAGCGCTGCCCTGCAGGAAGACGGGCTGCGTGTGGCCTCTACTCTGCGTCTGTTGCACGGTGGGCTGCAGGAAAGCGTCGGATCAGGTGGAGTCAGAAAGTCTGAAGGGGGGGGGGGGGGCTCTGAACTCAGGAGCATCCGCAGCGGTCCACCACCATGAAGGGGATCGTGCCATAGATGATCTGCTCTTTGTCGTTGAAGTAGAGCATGTTGATGGGGGACATCTTGGTGGGGGAACAGCAGGGGCCCGCGGACCCCCCGGGGTTGGCCTTGTTCACCAGGTGGGTGTGCGGGTACTTCTGCAGGTGCATGTACTCACACTCCCCTGAGCAGTAGTTGGCCTTGTAGCGCTTCGGGGCGATAATCCAGTCAAAGCCGAAGTCCTCGAAGTCCACGGTGAGCGGGTAGCGGCAGCAGCGAGACTCCGGGGAGTTCTCGTCGCAGTCCAGACCCGAGTCTCTCCTGGCTCGCCTGGGGCCCTCGGACACCTTCACCTCCATGAACGGTTGCTGGAAGCACACAACAGAATCTGATCAGCTGAGGCAGTCAAACTCATCTTTTCACCTTCTTATTCATTCCTTTATAAATGTCACAGTTTCAAACTAAACACTTAGTTAGCAAGCTAAATGTTTAGCTTGCTAACTAAATATTTAACTTGAAGCTAAATATTTTGTTTGCAAGCTAAATATTTAGTTAAACAACAAAATAGCTCCAACACTAATATTTGGTTAGCAATATAAATATTTAGTTTCAAACTAAATATTTACTTTGCAACCTAATCTAAATATTTAGCAAGCTAAGTATAATATATATTTAGCAACCTATGCATATGTAGATTCACTTATCGATAACGGGAAGTGGACTACCAAAATAAAAGCTGGGTCTTCCGAACCTCTTCATAAACTCCTGCTTTCATGTCGCCTCTTTATCATCGTTTCTTTTCCTGTTTTCTTGTCCGACATTTCAGCCGTTTTAAAGGCGACCCAGACGTTCACTGATGGATCTCCAGCAGCAGCGCTCCAGCACCCAGCTTTTATTTTGATAGTCCACTTCCATTTATCGGCAAGTGAATTTCCATTTTAGCGAAATATTTAACTCTGAGCTAGCTAAGTGTTTAGTTTGTAAGCTAAACATTTAGCTAGCTCAGAGCTAACTGAATATGTAGCTAGCTCAGAGCTAACTGAATATGTAGCTAGCTCAGAGCTAACTGAATATGTAGCTAGCTCAGAGCTAACTGAATATGTAGCTAGCTCAGAGCTAACTGAATATGTAGCTAGCTCAGAGCCTGCTAAATATTTCGTTAGTTCTGAGCTAGCTAAGTGTTTAGCTTACAAACTAAATATTTATCTAGCTCAGAGCTAAATATTTAGTTTGGAGCTAAATATTTAGTTGGTAAACGAACTATATAGCTTGATGAGTGAATTTTAATTTGAAACCGTGACATTTATAAATGAATAACATGGTGAAAATAAGAGTGAAAAATGTAGCGCCGTTCATTTTCCTCTTATAACAGGCCAGATAACCCAGGTTCCTGCTGCTGATTCCTGGCTGTAACTTTACAAACGGCGCCTCGCAGAACAGCTTTCAAGCTCTAATTTCGTCCTGGCAGCTTGTGCTCAAACGTCACGGAAATATGATGAAACTCCGACTTTCAGAGAAATTAAATCATCGCACGGTTGGTTAGCTGCTCCAGAGGCCGGTGCCAGCATTCGAGCTGTTTGTCATCGATCGCTGGGTGTGTGTGTGTGTGTGTGTGTGTGTGCAGGCAATTACTCTGATTTGCACAGTCACACAGAACGCTGTGAGGAATGTGGAGCGGCTGAAGCTCGATGTAACCCGGCGATAAGCCTGGAAGTGTCCGGGCGCGGGTCCAGCGCAGGCCGGCACCTCCAGGAGTCCGTGTTGATTGGCGGAGTTCAGCCGCCTGCTGAGTCCGGACTGCCCGCCACGCTGCCCGGCTCTCCAGGCCGCCTCAGGCTGTACCGCTGCACTGGACACCTCCGGTCCAACGCAGGCAAAGTTCAAATAAACTGGAGTTTATTGTGAAAATCTGAGTTAAAACGAATTCCAGTTTGCGTCTCCTTTTAAGATTTTAGTGAATTTGTAACTTAGCTCTTAACTTCTGACAGCGGGGGTGTCCAAAGTGCGGCCCAGGGGCCATTTGTGGCCCTTTGAATAATTCTGCAGGTCAAGAACGGCGCATGTTTGGAAAAACTGATGCAGATGGGTACTTTTTCCTCATTTCTAAAGGATGAGGTTTTCAAATTTATTTCTTCTTAAATTGAAAATATTAGGTACAACAAAGTATTTTTATTTTTATTACATGTTTTTTTTGCTTTTATTTTCATAAAGTAAGTCGGGCCACAGACATCTGGGACTCTTTACAGTTGATGTAAAACCAAGGAACCAGGACACCTTTCTTTTAAGTCTGAGACCTTTTTCCAGCCCTTAAAATATTTTGTCTTTTACTTTGTTACGTTAAAGTATTGAATTTTTAATTAATTTCTAAGCAGGTAAAAATAAAAGTATTCAAAAGGCTTTTTAAATAGTGGGTGGAAAGAAATCAACTTGGTGATTTTTTTTTATTTTTTATTTTTATTTTTATTTTTATTTTTTTTTGTCAGGGTGCGCAAAGTTTGGACACCAGTGGTATATAGGGTGGGGGGGGGCTGCTTTGTCACTTGTTGCTAAGGTGATTTCACTCCTTCTAGGAAGGAGAGCCCACAGCATCACCATTTTCCTCTGACAGAAACAAAAACAAGAATGTAACCCTCAAAGCAACAGCTGCTGTGGGCAGAGGCCACATTTATCATGTCTGCAGTGATTCCTGACGGAGATCTGAGCTCCAGTTTGGAGATGAATCAGAGTTTAGGGATCACAGCCCACAGTTTGAGCTGATCTGATGGAAAACTGTAAGTCCTGTTGCAGCAGGAGACACACCGGAGGAGGGTCTGCTTCCCTGCTCCAACACACCCGAATCCACTCAGTGGTCCAGGCCTTAGCAAAGCTCGCTGACACGTCCAGGAGCTAATTCAGCATCCAGAAGCTGCAGGACCTCGTCACCCTCTAAGACACGTGTCAAACTCGAGGCCCGGGGGCCAAATCTGGGCCACCATAGCTGTTTGTGTGGCCCTTGAGACACCAGAGGGAGGCATAAAACTGAAGCTTCAAGATAACAAGTCTGAGCTTAAATATCAAAGCAGTTTTAATCAGCATGCTGCTAAATTACATCAATCAGTTCCACTAGTTTTTCCCAGAAATTCACTCAAAATCAACAGATCTCTGCATTTTTTCCTCCTACTTGTGAGTTTATTACGAAGGTTTCGTAAAAATAGTCAAAAACGTGGAGTTTAACTGATGCTAACTCCCACCTGCAGGTGGCGGTGTTTCCAGCTTCTTCTGCTCTGCTGCCTGACCTGATGTCAAGTTATCCTCTTGATCGATGTGGAGAGTGACAAAAAGTCACATTCACCGACAAACATGGGCGCAAATGTCAAAAAAATTCCTTGCAAATATTTCTAAATTAGCGCCATAAATCAGTGATTTTGTTGCAAAAAAATTACAAAAACAATCATGAAATCCTGGAGGGATGGATCGATGTGAAAACATGTTAATATTTAATTTTAAGACGTGCTCATCAGATGCAGACGCAGCTGTTTTAGAATATTTAAATGGTTTGTTGATGGGTTTTATCAGCACAGCCTGGCACAGCCGGCCCTTTATTCATGATCGAGATCTGGCCTAAAATGAAACTGAGCTGGACAGCCCGGCTCTCGGCTCAACGTTTTATTATAAAACCTCCAAAATAAAATTCATACGACTGATGAAAAAGGGTGAAATTGTCTCGGGGTGAAATCCAACTTTTTTTGAACGTTGCCTCTAGAGTCCGAGTGAAACCGACAAACCCACCAGGTGTTCTCACTAATCCCGTTGGTGTGGATGGAAGAAACGGATGAAGTTAGTAAACCCTGAGCTAATGATCGCTGTTCCGGATTAAAACCACCGATTTCTGCATTTTTAGTTGTGTTTTCCAGGAAAGTCGAGCCCAAAGCAACTCTTTTCATCAGGCAGGCGGACAGAAACGAAACCACAGATTTTACCTCCAAGAAAACTCAGTTTTGTCCGGAGAACTCTTGAACTGAGAGCTTCAGGAACTCTGCAGGCCTCAGTTCAGGTCAGAGGTCAGGATCCAACAATCAGAAAGAGAGAAAAATGGCCTCCAATACCAGAACCGGTGCTGACCCAACACAACACACGGACCTCACAAGAGAAGAAGGTGAAGGACCCATAACATCTGGTATTAAACTAACAGCATCTCAGAACCAGACCGTCATGCCTACAGTCCAGCATGGTGGTGGTAGTATGGTGATCTGGGGCTGCTTTGCTGCTTCAGGACCAGGATGAGTTGCTGTAATAGATGGAACCATGAATTCTGTTCTCTAGCAGAAGATCTGACCATCAGTCTCAAGGGTACCTGAGCTCTGCAGCAGATCAATGATCCAAAACTCCGCAGCAAGTCCGAGTGGCCTAGTCAAAGCCCAGACTTAAATCCAACTGAGATAAACATGTTGTTCCTGCTGGAAAACCCTCCAACGAGGCTCAGTTTAAACAATGTGTGAGATATAAACGCTCAACACCACAGTACAATGTTTGTTTACATAGATATATGCGCTCACATCCGTTTCACTGCACACTCTGATTGGTGGCACAATGACAACAGCACAGAAGTGCAGTTTTTGAGCAAAACTGCATGACGCCCACAGTCCCCAACGGGTGTGACGCCCATGTGTGTTGTTAGCAGCTGCTGCTGAGGGTGGAAGAAGCAGCTATTAGGTTTAGGGTGGGATTACTTTTTCACACAGATCCAGGTTAGTTGTATAGTTTTTTTCTCCCTTAATAAACGAAATCGTGGTTTGAAAACAGTTTCTTGTTTCTACGTCAGTCTGGACGGAGTTAAAGTTCTTTCTAAGGCTCTGAGTCCCGAGGGATCATGGGAAATATTTTCAACTTCAAATCATGAACCTTAAATTGTTGTTTTGTTGTTTTTGACTTAATCAGTACTTTGATACAAAGTACAGATTAAGTCAAAATTTCAGAGAGTTGCTGAAACTTTGAAAGGAGGACTGAGCCGAACCAGCAGAACAGTCGGAAGTGGACCTCCATGGTTCCTCCATTTGAGCAGCGGATAATTGAATATTTCAGCAAAACCTTTCGCATGCAGATACAACAACCTAACTCAGCTCAGATGTTCCCAGGGGCTTGATTTTGTTTGCAAAAAAAAAAAAAAAAAAAAGCATTAGCCACTAAAAAAATTCAAGATGGTAGCAGTTTTTCAAGATGGCCGCCAGGCTTGTCAAGGAAAATTAAGTTTTGCACTAAAATTACCAGTTACATGAATGTGTTTGGTGTCAAATCGTAACCTACATATTTAGAGACATTGAAATCATATATGTATTTTCTTGATCTTGTGTTTCCTTTTTCTGATGAACATTTTTTTTAAATGGCCGCCATGGTTGTAATGGAGAATATATGTTTGCAATAAAATCAGCAGCAGGTATTGCCAGTGGTTGGCACAGCTAACCAAAAAATTACGTTCACTAACCGCTACTTTGCTAGACAAGAATTTAATGCTAATCCGATAAACACATTTAAAAATATTATTGGAAGCTAATGCTAAACTGATAATAAGATAAAAACATTTGCAGAAGCTAATGCTAAACTGCTAAACACATGAAGAAAAATTTGTGGAGGCTAACTCTAAACTCCTAAACACATAAAAACATTTCCTTAAGCTAACGCTAAACTGCTACACCCACAACAAAAATTAATGGAAGCTAATGTTAAAGGATTAAACATTTTAAAAAATTAGCAGAAGCTAATGCTAAACCCATTAAAAATTAGCGGAAGCTAACGCTATCCATTAAGACGCCTGTCTTCCAGTCTGTGTCTCTCATCTTCATCTCCTTCCAGTTGACGACTGGTGTGAGACTCGCTGACAGCAAAGTCCACAGTTTCTGATTTTGCTCAATATTATTATTTTAAAGTTGGAAGAACAGGACGACCAAGGTAGAAAACATGATGTGACATAAAGTTTGTTCAACTCATGAAAACGGAAAACATTTTATGGCGATAACTGGCTTAAAACGGCGGCCATCTTGAAAAATGGCCGTCACCCTGAAATTCAAGCGGCTGACGGGAAAGTATGAGAACCATGGGAGCTGCGGGGTGAATATGCTGCGCAGCCGGCGGGTTCTGAACTCACCAGCCCCTCCTCGCCAGGCTGCGCCGCGGTCACCGCCAGGTCGTTCCCCCTCAGGTCGAAGGCCTTGATCTCGATGCCCCAGTTGGTCTCCGGCTGCCGCAGCCACACGGCCACCACCTGCTTGACGTCGATGCTCTGCCAGGAGCTGACCCCGGCGTTCACGTCCAGCTTCAGGGAGCGGATCCGGATGTTCCTCCCCCCCGGCATCAGGCGGGAGATCTGCAGGAACACGGTGGTCGCTTCGCCCGCGGGGCGCATGTGGACCCACAGCTGCGCACGGACGATCCGGTTGGCCTGGAGCTTCTGGGTGAAGGAGAAGAAGCAGCACTTCGGCTCTCCGTCCTTCTGAACGAGGGAGTCGGCTGCAGGAACAGAGAGAGGAGGAGGAGGACATGTTGGCTGCTGATGAAGGAGGGCAGCCTGGTTCTGAGCGTCCATGTTTACTCATAAAACACCAAACTAGAAGCGGTTCGGACGGTTTTATGACCTGCAGAACCGTCTGGAGCTGGTCCTGCAGACTAAGGAGCTAGAACCAGGGCGGCTTGGTGCTGCAGCGTCGGGCTTCATGCCTGACGGTGAGAGAAGATGCTGGTTTTGTTTGGGAAGGTGAAGAACAACCGGAGTCTCTTCATCTGGAGAACCTCGGGCTTTATTCTGAGAGCAGATTCTACAGCATTATGGAGCCACTGACGGAATCCTGTCATCCCTGCTCATCGTGGCACTCCATCTCCTGCTCTTCCTTCTGTTTCTTTCTCTCACCTTATTGTTCAGACATTTTAAAACATGATAAACATAAAAATAAGTGAATATAATTTGTTTTGATGCTAAAATAAAAGCTTTTCTGACGTCTCTCCTGCGTAAAACGTCACTTTACCGACATAAAGCAATAAAAATAGACATTTTGTCTCGCAAACACGAACAAAAATACAATTTTTAATCTTGGGGATGCGCATAAATTCACTATAATTATCGAAAACCTCAACCTATTGTCTAAATTAATGGTTATTATTGCGTCTTTTGAGCGTAAAGCCTTTTTACCCGCTGTGAAACGCTGTAAAACCGTCTTACTGTCCTACAAACCCTCTAATGCACAACTTTATTAATCTTGATAATGTTTCGATATTCCTCTTAAAATCTAAAATTCAGTATAATGCCAAAATAAAGCATTTTCTTCACGCCTCTGTTTGAGGAAAGACTAATTTTACGCACAGAAGACGCTAAGAAGCCCGTTTGCTGTCTCGCAAAGCTCCGGCAAACGGCTGTTAAAGCTGGTTTATGAAACATGTTTCCGCCATCAGAGCCTAAAACTCGGCGTGATGCAGAAATAACAGCCGCTCCGCATCCCCGGGAGAGAAGATCTCCTTTACGCACAAACATGGCAAAGAAACCGACTAATTGCGCTGCAAGAAACACATGAAGCGAAGAATCTTAGGAATAATTATTTATCCATATTTTCACAACTAAGATCTAAAATCTCCATGCGGTGTGTGTGTGTGTGTGTGCATTTTACACACATTTTACGCATTTCAGCGCGTAAAATGTGCTTTTACGCGCTGAACATGCTTTCCTCATGCAAAAACTGGACCCAAACACAGACTTACGTTCCGTGGCTATGATCATGAGTGACTCTGCAGTGACGTGCTCGTCGTCCTCCTCCAGGACCAGATCCCTGCTGTCGTCTCCCAGTATGTCGTACTGGTCGAGCAGCTGCTGCAGCGGCGGCGCTTTGGGCAGCAGCTGCTGCACGGCGTCCCGGCTGATGTTGGGAGCCTCCTTCATCCGCAGCTTGCTCAGGATCTGCGCCTTGATGGCGTTGAGCCGCATGGTTTTGATGTGCTGCCGCAGCTCGCAGGCGAGGCACTGCTCCGTGTCCGTGGGGCTGGTGGCGGACGGCTGCTGCGTCTCCTGTCCGCTCAGAACAACTGGACCCAGAACCGCCAACAGGCCGAGACACAGCGCGGTCCGAGACAGGCGCATCGTCCGTGCTGAGTGTGTTTCAGGTGAGGAGGAGGAGGCAGAAGAAGAAGCGATCCCCTGATGAGCGCTGGGCCGTGACGCGCCACAGAGCTGCGCTTGGATAAATGAGCCACGCTGCCGGGCGTCATAGTTTATTAACGCGAGCCTTTTTATACTCCAACTTTAGCCTGTTGCGTGTCGTCAAAAACCAGGATTGGCTGGAGAGGCAGCACAGGATTTAAACCGACTGCCTGGATTTTTTTTATCAGCTGCGCGGAGACTGAGCGCAGTCAGCTGATCCAGAAACAGCCCGAGTTCAAAACCAGCCAGATCTAGAAAAGCAAAGCTGCTGAACATCTCTCAGATGAACGTTTCTCACGTTTTCCTCTTAAAGACACCAAATACTGCGCTGCAGCTGCTGCAGGTCAGGAACCACCGCGCCTCTCAGTTCAGCGGCAACAAAACATTTTACTGAGTCGTAACTTTGGTTGTTTCCCTTCAAGTCCACAGATTCACCAAAGAAACGTAGAGCTCGAGAAGATTAATGAGCACAAACTATCATCCGTACTGGTTAAAATCTGTATTGACGCTTCCGTTGAGGAGACAGCGCCATCCTGTGGCGTGTTGCTCATCACGCATGGGAACGCGACGGTGGGTTGATTCAATAAATCAGGAAAACAGGACCTTCCAGTAAATCCCTCAGGAAAGTACCAGCCACGGCGCCACGCAAAAGTATTCACACCGCGAAAACGTCTCCGCAGTTGGTGAGGACTCAACCGCAGACGTGGTTCATTGAGACAAACTCAGAGGTTCATAGTTATGAAGGAAAACGATTCCAACTAAAATCTGAAGTATATGGAAGCCCCGTTTCCGCCATGACAGAAAAAAAGCCCAACAGAAAGTCATATTTTAGGCTTTTAAAGTCACAATTATGAGATACTAAGTTATAATTTTGAGATAGAAAGTCATAATTATGAGATTCAGTCAGAATTTCAACTTTCTAAGTCAATTTTGAGATAGAAAATCATAATTATGAGATTCAAAGTCCAGATTAAGAGATAGGAGAGAAACAGCGTGATTTTCTGTCTCATAATTAAAACTTAAAATGTGAAATTATGACCTCTGCTCTTGTAATGATGACATTAAAACTCGTAATTATGACTTCCTGTTGGGCTCTTATTTTTTCTTTCATGGCGGAAATGGGCTTCCATAGAAAGTGTGGCCTGTCAGAATATGAAAAAAGCGCCGGGGTTTTTAACATTATTTTACTTCTCTTGGGATGTTGTGTTTTTATTACTTTAAATATCAAAATAAATAAATAAATTCTGAAATCATGCTAAGCTGTTATAACCACAAAAGGGATTTGTATTTCAATGAAATATTCTGTATCTATTTGTGGGGTTTTTTTGGACGGAAATGACGTGATACGATGCGTAGACGCCCGTTTTTAAAATCGAGATTATTGAAGAAATGTGGAATTAAAATAAAAAGAGCAGAACTATAATTGTAGGAATATAATCTCTGACATATTTTACTGAAGTTATTTGGGGAAAAGACAAAGAAACACCCAACTCTGTTCGTTTATGCGCTTTATTTTGAAAGTCACAGCCGGAAGAAGTATCCTCATGCGATCAAAGTCTGTCATTGAGCTCTCGTGAGTTTCCCTCTGTGTTGTGGCGAACCACAGCTCCCAGTCCCACCAGTAAAGATGCCCTTCATCGACCTGCAGAGCAACCTGCCGCCCAGCAGCTTCTCTGAGGACTTCCTGAAGCGGTTCTGCTCCATCACCGCCGCGGCGCTCAGCAAACCGGAGGACGTGAGTAACTGAGCCCCAGAAGCGGACCAGCTGGACCAGTTCAGCTCCTGTATGACTCGTGCATTCAGTTATTAACAGGTGGAACAGATCTGAGCGTCTCCAGGTTATCTGGCGACCATCACAACCAGAGGACCTGTCTGCAGGGGCAACCCAAAGTTTTATGGGGCCTTGAGCGGAAGTAGATGTGGGGCCCCTACAAGGTTACCACCACTACAAGGTGTTTTAAAACAGATTTAATGGCGTCTGGGAGAGGGGGCGGAGTTTAATTAGCTCATCATGGATCACAGATTTTTCTGTGGAACCAAAATATTCTGGAAAAACATGTATTCAAAGATTTTTTCTGACAGCATATCTAAAATATTCAAAAGAAAATGCAGCTTGGGAACTTGCGATATGAAGCTGCGATGCTACGTGACACGCTACTAGCTAAACAGCCAATCCAGGAGCACCATTTAGTTTCCTCAGTGCTGATTGGCTGAACCCTGAAGAGCGGAGCGAAGGAAAACTGAGGATGTTAGCCTCTGCTGTAGTGCTAAGACGGTTTCTGCTGTGCGTATTAACTCATATTAAGGTATATTTGGTGTTTAAATGATTTAAAATAGGCAGTTATTCATGTTTTTAAGTGTTATTAGCATTTTTTTTTTAGCTAATCTTAGGCGGCTCCCTGAGACGCCGTCTGCTGCGAGCCGGCTCGACGTGAACAAACCCAGCTGATCCGACGCTGTTTTCCCTCCCAGAGGATGAACCTGGTGGTCCACCCCGGGCTCCCGGTGCTGATGGGCGGCTCCTGCGCTCCGTGCGCCGTGGTGTCGGTGTCGGCCATCTCTGTGACGGACACGGCCGAGAAGAACAAGGAGCACAGCGCCAAGATCTTCGGCTTCCTGACCAGAGAGCTCGGCCTGCCCGAGGACAGGTGAGCGCCACCTCGCCACGCTGCTGTGCGCAGGAAATGCGTCGCCCTGAGTCCGAACAACGCCCTGCCGGCCATTAGAGCCGGGCCGCAGTTTTAGACCAGATCCGATTTCTTCTACTCACTTTCTTCTCTTAAAGAAACGACAAATGATAGAAAATATTTTCAAACAGTGGTTTTTATTTCAGTCGTCCCTCCTGAGGGTGGTGGTGGTTTGCTGTTTGCAGGATTGTGATCCAGTTCCACGAGCTGCAGCCTCACCAGGTCGGGAAGAAAGGAACCGTGATGAGCTTCCTGTGAAGAACTCGAGGAATCGCTTCCTGACTCCAGAGCCTGAAGATCTCTGCTGCTCCTGTGGCGCTGAAGTCATTTCACTGCTTGAAGTGAAACTTTTGATTCTGGGTCAGCCAGGCGGAGCTGAAGAAAAGCTGTTTCTGCTTCTTCTGGATCCTCTGAATCGGCTCTGGGCTCGTCTGGTTTTCCTGTCGATGAAATAAAAACAGAATGTTTAACAGCAGTCGTCTCGTCGCTGCGCGTCTGCAGAAACTTCTGGAAATCACTGATGGTTTATTGAAGGGAGGATGAAGCTGATGTAGGAGGAGGATGAAGAGGGAGGAGGAAAAGGGAGGATGATGATGAAGAGGGATGATGAAGATGATATTGTATAAGGATGATGAAGATAACGATGAAGGAGGAGGATGAAGAACAATAATGTAGCCTATGATGAAGAAGCAGGCTGATGATGATGATGGTGACAGTTTCCAGCATGGCAGAGATAGATGTATGGCAAGCCGTTAGAGTAAATATTCAACATCCTCCATTTCAGCTGAAAAGAGCAGAAATAACTTCAAGAACATAATTCAGTTGTTGTAATTTCTTTACTCCAAACTCTGGCTGAGCAACTCCAGCCTCTATATCAGTGGTTTGGTCTGAAATGTCCCCAATAAGTTCACAGTAGACCTGACTCTGGTCCTGCATGGGGGAAGCAGCCGCAGACTTCAAACAGGATTAACACTAGCTAACACAGCTAACGCTAGCTAGCACCAGCTAACCCTCTCTCATGAGTTTATTAGAGATATTTCAGACCAAACTACAGATATAAAGGCTGGAGTTGCTCAGCCAGAGTTTGGAGTAAATATATTACAAGAAGGAAACGCCTGGCAGAGTCTCCCGTGAGACGGAGCTTCAACCCCCACCTCCGGGAGAGCTTTGAAACGTTACGGGGGAGGTGGGGGGCACTGAGTTCGAGTTTCCATGGATGATGACTTCTGTACAGCTTCGAGGCAATTCTGGCCCACCATCCGGCATCTCAGGGGGGGAGCGGTGCACCACCAACACTGTTTATAGTGGGGATGGTGTGCTGTTGACCTCAACTCGGGACGTCGTCGGTCGGTGTGCAGAATACTTCGAAGACCTCCTCAGTCCCACCAGCACATCTGAGGAAGCGGAGCTGGGGACCTTGGGTCGGGCTCTCCAATCTCTGATGCCTGTTCAAAAACGGGCACCGCAGAGTGTGCTCCAGCTACAGGGGAGTCACACTCTTAAGCCTCCCTCGTAAGGTCTATTCGGGGGTTCTTGAGAGGAGGGTCCGTCGGATAGTCGAACCTCGGATTCAGGAAGAGCGGTGTGGTTTTTGTCCTGGCTGTGGAACGCTGGACCAGCTCTCCACCCTCAGCAGGGTCCTGGTGGGTGCATGGGAGTTCGCCCAACCAGTCTGCATGTGCTTTGTGGACTTGGAGAAGGCGTTCGACCATGTCCCTCAGGGAGTCCTGTGTGGGGGTACTCCAGGAGTATAGGGTACCAGGCCCTTTGACACGGGCTGTTAGGTCCCTGTACAACTGGTGTCAGAGTCGGTCTGCATCGCTGGCAGTAAGTCGGGCTCGTTTCCGGTAAGGAGTTGGACTCCGCCAAGGTTGCTCTTTGTCACTGATTCTGTTCATAACTTTTATGGACAGAGTTTCTCGGCGCAGCCAAGGTGTTGAGGGGATCCGTTTTGGTGGCCTTAGGATTGCGTCTCTGCTTTTTGCGGTTGATGTGGTTCTACTGGCTTCATCAGGTCGTGATCTACAACTTTCGCTGGAGCAGTTCGCAGCCGAGTGTGAAGCAGCCGGGATGAGGATCAGCGCCTCCAAATCCGAGGCCGTGGTCTTGAGCCGGAAAAGTGTAGAGTGCCGTCACCGGGTCGGGGAGGGGGGTCCTGCCTCAGGTGGAGGAGTTCAAGTATCTCGGGGTCTTGTTCACGAATGAGGGAAAAATAGAGCGGGAGATTGATAGACGGATTGGTGCCACGTCGGCAGTGATGCGGGCGCTGTACCAGTCTGTCGTGGTGAAGAGAGAGCTGAGTCAAAAAGTGAAGCTCTCGATTTACCGGTCGATCTACGTTCCTGCCCTCATCTGTGGTCATGAGCTCCGGGTCGTGACTGAAAGAACGAGATCACGGATCCAAGCAGCCGAATGAGTTTCCTCCACAGGGTGTCTGGGCTCTGCCTTAGAGAGAGAAGGAGAAGCTCGGTCGTCCTGGAGGGACTCGGAGTAGAGCTGCTGCTTCTCCACGTCGAGGGGAGCCAGGTGAAGCGGCTCGGGCATCTGGTTAGGACGGGTGCCTCCCTGGTGAGGAGTTCCAGGCACGTCCCACCGGGAGGACACCCTGGAGGGACGATGCTTCTGGCCTGGAGAGAGGGAAGTCTGGGTGTCCCCGCTGAGGCTGCTGCCCCCGCGACCCCACCCCCGATAAACCCAAGATCATGGATGGAGGGATATTACAATTATGTTATTGAAGTTATATTTACACTTTGCGGTGTAAATATTGACCTCAGAGTCGTAGCAAACTGGGAAGAAGTTGTCTTGACTTGCTGTTTGAAGCAGCCAATCAGATGTCGGGGTCCCACTAACCCCGCCCACTGAGGTTGACGGTTTAAATTAATTCATGATGTGCTTCAGCACCGGGCCTTGAAATAATTACATCCAGTTTTAATAATGAAATCCATACATTAAATTGAGGGTCATACAAATAATTCTATATTTAATCAATTATTTCTGTATTTATTTCCAGTTTTAATAAATTATTGACACGTTTAATAATTATTTCATCAGTTATTTGTTATGATTTGACACTCTTGACCCTCCATAGTGAGCCAGCTGGTCTCCAGCTCCTTCTCCGATGTCTGATCTAATCTGTTGAGCTCTTATTCATAGACGTGAAATTTCTGGAAAGTTTGCCAGTGATTTGTATTCTTGGCAGCATAGGCATCCATAAATGTTTGCTTTATCCCAGCGGTCTTGATTTCCCTTCGAAAGAAGCTCAGAACCTGCAAACAACGGTAAAAGTCTTCTCGTCCCACCTCAACATTTATTAAGTCCCCCATTTTATAATTATCTTTCTGTAAGATAAAGAAGGGGGATCTTTGTTCCCTTTCTTGGAAACATCGCTTTTCCTGATTAACTCTGAAGTGGTACCACACAATCTCTTCTGAGAGCCGCTGAAGGCGACCCAAGTACCGCCAGTTGTACTGGTACCACAGTTTCAGTCGTGGTGGAATTGCAGCTGCAGTGCACTTTAGAGACAGCAGGTGTCGTAGTTTCCCCATTTCCCGACGCGCTGACTTCGTGCCAGTCCTCCGCGGATCGTCTGAATTCGGTTGGTTCTGAAATGTGGGAGTTTTTGGGCCGAACTTCCGGTGTTTTTTTTTCTTTTAACGAGGTCGGGTCTTCTGAAGGGAAGTCTCTGACGGCTGCAGCGTCACATCGTTTAGCTCTGCAGTGAAAAGCGGATAAGAAGCAGCAGGGATGGTGGTGGAACTTTATCTGGACCTTTTCTCCCAGCCATGTCGCTCCGTTTTTATTTTTGCAAAGAAGAACAACATCCCCTTCGAGTTCAAGAAGATTTCTCTGATGGCGGGTGAGTCCCCCCCCCGGAAGTAATAGGAAGACGGACAACTGGAGGAGAGACGTTTCTGTTCTGTCTGCGGAGGTGGAGGGTCGCGGGTTCGAACCCCCAACTGTCTTGTGACGTGAAAAAATAAAGACTGGAACTTGTCAGAGCTCGGCTCGGTTCGGTTTGTTGGATTTTTTTCCACCAGCAGCACCGAAAGTCACAAATCAGAGATTTGCAGAAAGAAGATTTAGGATGAGAAACCTTCTTTGTCTGTAAATCTGTTCTACCCTGAACTCCTCCAGTGGCAGTTTTAACTTAATCTGCTTCAGAATCTGCAAAAAATATCCTGCTAAGCATCTTTTCCATCCAATTATTCATCTAAAAATTAATAATTAAATTAATTTTAGTCGATTTTTTGTGTGAAAAGTCGCTAAATATCGCAACAAGGGTGGGCTGGGCGTTGTTAGCCGCGCATGTGCAGACATGACCTCTGATAACAGTTTGTCATGCAAATATCAGCTGAGCTCCCAATGTTCAGGGAAGAAGGTCCGACTGTTGTCTGCTGTCAGATTTCCTGCTGGACTGACATGTTTCTGTTCCAGGTGAGCATTTTGGAGATGAATTTGGGAAGATCAGCATGATCAGAAAGGTTCCTGCCCTTCGGGATGGAGACTTCTGTCTGGCTGAAAGGTGATTATGGGACAGAAACTGGCAGCTTGTCGACCTGATACCCAGATGTGAGTCTAATGATCCATCCGTGCTCCTCCAGCATCGCCATCATGCTCTACCTGGCCGAGAAGTTCCAGACTCCAGAGTTCTGGTACCCGGCCGACCTCCAGCTGCGCGCCCGAGTCAACGAGTATCTGTCCTGGCAGCACACGGCCATCCGGATGCACGGATCCAAGATGTTCTGGATCCGGGTACGTTCACCAACACGTCCAACAACTTTACAGTCAACCTTCAGATGCACCAGTCAGGCTTTTACTGGTGGACATCAGTTTCCAGTTGTCTTCGACGCCTGGCCTGCTCAGTTCAGAGGGCAGAAACTTTGATTTTAATCAACAATTAAACTACTGGTTTAGTGAGAATTATAAGCAATCAGCTCAAAACGTTCCACAAAAATTCCTGACATTGAAGCTGCAGTTTGTAACTTTTACAAAAATATATTTGTTCAAACCGTCTCCATGTGGTGACAGTTTGGTCTGAGGCAGATGATCTGTGAACAGATGGAGCTCCTCCTCCTCCTCCCTGAGCTGCTATTGGGCTAAAGAAATGCTCCGCCCCCGACCTGAAACAGCCAATCAGGGCCAAGGGGAGGGGCTTATCGCTGCCAATCACCCTCGTGTTCAAGCTGCTAAATGTGCTGATGGTGGAGAAACAACTCACTGTTCCAGGAAAACTGTTTATCTGGCGCCATCGGTGGCCATGCTAACTAGCATTAGCATTAGCAGCAGGCTATGCTGTGGTGAACCAGCTGCAGCGCAGCAGAGGGGGGGTGAGCAGCGCGTACATGAGGGTGATTGGCAGCGCTAAGCCCCGCCTCCTGGCACTGATTGGTTGTTTCTGACTGACTGGTGGATTTCTGCAGTTAGTACTGGGAGCACTGGGAGAAGGCAGAGGAGCTGGATTTTTTCACCGGTTATCTGTCTTATATTAAACGACATGATGATAATTTTAACAAATTTTTTTTATAAAAGTTACCTGCTGCAGCTTTAAAAAAGAAAAATGAGTGACCAGTTCAGCAAAGAAGGGCCCAGGAAGAGGCGAGCCTGTCGTCAGCTTCCGTCTTTACGTCTTCATCGGCTGCTTGGGTGGGTGTGATGCTGGAGCAGAGGGTCTCCAGAAACCTGAAAAGGTCCAGCCAGCTCATCTTTAATAATGCCAGCCCGTCCCACTACCCCACCTCCACCTTGCTGGAGTCGGACTCAAGCCGGAGCTCTGTGCACGGTACTGATGCACCCACGGGACCGCTCATCTGGGCCGTCTCATTTCATCCATAAAACCTTTGAAGAATCTGTCTTCAGGTACTTCTGGGTCCAGTTTGGACGCTTCAGCTTCCTGTTCGGCGGCGGCCGGGTTTCCTGACCTCGGTCACGTCCCTGAGCTCCGAACGTCTCGCTCTTCTGGGTACTCCTGCTGCCTCCCTCTGAGAGACCTTCAGAGTCGGTTTAAACTCGTTTTTGGCCCATTTTGCCTCAATAAACCAAGTGCTCTAATAATTCTACACACCTTGGTGTGAGGTGTTGACCTCCTTAGGCCACACCCTTCCTCAAGCGTTGAAGTTTATCCAGCGTGGAGATGGAAAATATGCCTAGAAATGAGACAATGGTCAAAATACTCACTGGCCTTGTAATTGTGCACAAAATGTAGTTTTTTAAATTTTTCTATTTATTTGATGGCTGAATTGGTAATAAATGAAATCAACTTTGTCGAGGCAGAGAACTCTGGAGTCTGAGTATTGATTACAGATCTGAGCCATCAGTCATTAACCAGGGAACCAAAGGAGGCACCCACAACCAGGTGAAAGGGTTTAATGTTGTTCCAGGAAGCCTTAAAAACCGTTTCAGGCTGCAGAAATAGGAGGGAAAATACAAATTAAACAGTTTAATGACATAATTCATGTCTTCTTATCATCAGACATGCGTTTCATGACAGTAAACGTCCCAAACCAGCAGTAAAGTAGCTGTAGCTGAGGAGCGCGTGCTTCTACTCAGGCAGGAATGCTTGTTTGCAGGTCATGATCCCCAAGATAATGGGTATAGAAGTCCCAAAGGAGAAGCTGGATGGAGCCCTGGAGGACCTGAACACCTCCTTGAGCCTCATGGAGGAAAAGTTCCTGCAGGACCGGCCGTTCATCGCCGGAGAGCAGATCACCCTGGCCGACCTGGTGGCCATCGTGGAGATCATGCAGGTGAGCTGAGTGGGTTAACTGGTGCAGACGGACCCCACAGAGGAGCCACAGCAGAACCACAAGCTGTGTTTCTCTGGAGCGAGGTCCAGACCAGCAGTGGGGGGGGGGGGTTTCCTGTCGGATGCTGAGGTGTTTATCCAGGGCAGCTGATAGCGTCCTGGGATCTCACTGCGAAAACACAACGTCCGACCGAGCGTTCCCGCTGCTGAACACGCTTGAAACGAGACAAAACTGACTGACAGCAGCGTTCCAGCAGAAAGAGCAGCTGGTTTTAAGGCAATAACTCCTTAATATGGATGAAGAAGTTCAAGTTATAGTGAAACAATCTGCCAGTGGGACAAGACATTTTAACTTATAATATGGGAAACGCGTCTTGTTCCACTGGCAGATTATTTCACTTAAAACTAGAACTTTTTCTTCCATATTAAGGACTTATTGCCTTAAAAGCAGCTGCTCTATCTGCTGGAACGTTCCTGGAAGTCAGTTTTGTCTCGTTTCAAGTGTTTTCCAGATATTTGCAGCAGAACTGGAGCAGAAACTCTCGGTGAGATTCAGCGTTTTTGCAGAGCAGGACGTCCTCCAGACTTCCTGAGGGCCGTTCAAACTGCTCGTTCTCTCGTTTTCAGTCGGTCGGTCTCGTTAAATCGACCAAAAATAAAAAACCGAGGGATGAAAGTGATTCGTAAACATCTGTTATCGTCTGAGGAAAAAATCATCCCGACGTACCAAAGTGAACATGCAGGATTCGGCAGAAGTGTTGGTCCAGACGGGCCCTTCATTCGGCTCTTCATTCACTTTCATGGTATTAATATTAGCAGGAATATTTTTAGTTATTTTTCATCTTGTTTTATTGAATTTGAACAAGAATTCTGATAATGTCTAAATGAACAAATTGAATTTATGGTTTATTTAAGGTGAACAGTAATGCTTTAACAGGAAGCCACAGGTTGTTGTTCCATCCCTGCTGACTCCCTTTCACGCTGGGCCGGGTCCGTGTGTTCAGCCCAGACACCGGGGGTTCTGATGGAGTGTCTGGGTCTACGGGCCGCCATTTTTAAAGTTAAACAGTCAAAAATTAACAGCAATAACTGAGTTATTTAGCCTGTCATACGAGAAAAAATTAGGGTTAGTCATTCCTGTATAAATGTCACAGTTTCCATCTGAATATTTAGTTAGCCAGCTAAATATTTAGCTGGCTAACTAAATATTAACTAGCCTCCAAACTAAATATTTAGTTAGTAAGCTAAATATTTAGCTCCAAATAAAAATATTCAGCTTTCTGTTTACATTTTAGGTCTGAGTTAAATATTTAGGTCCAAAGTAAATGCTTGCTTAGTAAGCTAAATGTTTGGCTTGCTAACTAAATATTTTGTTAGCGAGCCAAACTAAATATTCAGCTTGCTATCTAAATAGTTAGCTCTGAGCTAAATATTTAGGTCAAAGTGAATGCTCAGTTTGCATGCTAAATATTTCACCAGCGAATTAAATATTTAGTTCGCAAGCTAACTAAATATCTAACATTTAGTTTCCTAACTAAATATTTAGTTTGGATCTAAATATTTTGCTCTGTACTAAATATTTAGTTAACAAGATGAATATTTAGCCTACTATCTAAATGTCCAGCTCTGAACTAAAAATTTAATTATGAACTAACTAAATTTGATGTCAAAGAGTGAAGTTCCGTCTTTTTCTCTCTCATGAGGCCAAATAACCCGAATCATTGCTGTTAGGTTTTGGTTGCGTAACTTCACCAGCTGCGCCCTTATGGGTCAGCATCGCCTGGGAATTCAGTTCCTCTTCATCTGTGTCTTCATCAGCCGGTGGGCGCTGGGCTGGACGTGTTCGACGGGAGACCCAAGCTGAGCGCCTGGCGGGACAGGGTCCAGGCCTTCATCGGGCAGGAGCTCTTTGACGAAGCCCACCAGGGCATCCTGGGGGCTCAGGAGGTCATGAAACAGGTGGATCCCAGCAAACTGGAGTCCTTCAAGCCGAGGATCCTCAGGTTGTTCTTCTGAGCATTGATGGAAGACAGAATAAAACTCCTCAGACGTCAAAATGAAGCCTCATCCCTCTGTTTAACTGTCTGTTCTAATGATCACGCTTATATAAGGGTTGACGAAATAAAAACTGGAGGTCCGGGAGCCAAAAGAACAGATTATGTAAGTGAGGATTGCGAAATATGATGCTTCTCTGAGGTTTCTGGAATGTCAGAATCATTAGGCAATTTCCTCAACTCTGCTTTTTAGAACCAGGCTAAGGTTTACTGCTTTAATCTGTGGTCATCCTTAACTTCCAATAAACTTCGTAAACTGTGCAGCAGCTTGGTGTGAGTTTATGTTTGGAGTTTTGATGATGAGAAATGTTAGAGTGAACTTCAAGGTTTTGAGGTCAGGAAAAATAGCCACTGTTTAAAAAGAATGGGTATGTGCTGCCACCTAGTGGAGGAGACCCGGCACCTGCAGTCAGGAAGTCTCTGATTTATCATTTCCTCCATTTAAAGAACATAAATGACCCAAAATAAAATGCAAATCTAATTCCTAACATCAGGTTTATGTTACCTCATACACAACATTGACCTCACAATGACCAAATATGGAAAACTAGTGGGTTAGGGCAAAAGTCTTCACACCCCTTAAGCTCTCCTCCATTTTGTTACTTTAAAACCACAAACTTCAGTGTATTTTACAATAGAAATATCATTTATTGTCCCTCAGTGGGGAAATTCAGGTGTAACAGCAGCAAAGATTCACACAAAGGTAAGAAAATAAACAGAGCCTGTACAGTAATGGTGAATTTACAACATAAAAAAAATACTGTACAGTTTTTGAAAACAGCATTTTCAGATTCAAAGAAATGTGCAACTGAGTAGGCTCATTTCATAAAATGCACATGTGCATTATGAAACAATACTTTATTTACAAAACTGTGCAAACGTAACCGGGTTGTATCTGTCCTTACTGTCACTCCTATACCTGACCCCCATACCCATACCTGACAGTAGACAGCATGGAAGCCACGCTGACTGTTGTAAGCCTACGACTTTAAGACCGGGAGCCCCTCCTCTTTACTTCTGTGTTTTGTTAAATTGTTTGTGCCCCTTTTGTAATCTTGTCCTGTGGGAGAGGTGAGTTCTGATCATCTTTCATTGGAATACAACATCCAGTTTATAGATTTATTGAGTGTATTTCTGTTGCCATCATCATCATTGTGTGTGTGTGTGTTTCCGTAATGTGAATATCTAAGTGACTTTAGACTGTAAAGCAACAGGGATTGATTTTAGTTTTGTTTTCTACTTGACTTGGAGCGGGCAGCTGATGATGTGATTGTTTTTCTGTTGACCGTTCTCGTCAGAATAAATAGAGAAACCGTTCGTCTCCAAAGACGAGCTGTGTCACGGGAAAATCCTTCTCTAATAACCAGCATGACGCAGAAAAGAACCAGTTACACAAACAGCAGCAGTGATGGTTCTAGAGTCTGACAGCTGCTGGGAGGAAGGACCTCTGATAATGCTCCTTTGTGCACTGAGGATGGAGCAGTCTGTCACTAAGAGGTGGAGGTTCACCTTGCAGCAGGATAACTACCCTGAACATACAGGTAGAGATATTATGGCATGGTTTAGATCAAAGCAGATTCACAGGTTAGAATGGCCTAGTCAAAGTCCAGACCCGAAAGCAACTAGGAATATGTGGCAAATCCTGAAAACTGATGATCTCAGATGTTATTCATTCATTTATAAATGTCAGTTTCAAACTAAATATTTAGTTACATGCTTAATAATTAGCTCCAAACTAAATGTTTAGCTCAGAGCTAAATATTTAGCTTAGTAACTAAATATTTAGTTTAAAAGGTATGACATTTATGAATGAATGAATAACATGGTGAAAATATGACTTAGTTTAGTCTGAAGCTAAATATTTTGTTGGTTAACTAAACATTTAGCTTAGTAACTAAATATTTAGATAAGCTAAACATTTAGCTTGCCAAGTTTCAAACTATTTAGTTTGAATCTAAATATTTAGTTTGCTAACTTAGTTTGAAGGTATATATTTAGGATGTTAACTAAATATTTAGCTTAAAATGTGTGACACTTATAAATGAATGAATAACATGGTGAAAATATGACTTGGTTTAGTTTGTAGCTAAATATTTTGTTGGTTAACTAAACATTTAGATAACAAGCTAAACTTTTGTCTTGCTAAGTAAATATTTATTTTGAAGCTAAATATTTAGCTTGCTAAATAAATATTTCATTTAAACTGTGACATTTCTGAATGAATGAATAACATGGTAATAATATGACTTTGAATAATGACCCCATTTTTTCCAGGCTAAATAATTATAATAGATATTATTATAATAATTATTTAGAACGGATTTTCTGCGGGTTTATGTGGAAGCTGCTCCTCCAGCCGCGGGTTGTTCCTCTGTCCAGCAGATGGCAGCAGAGCGCAGGGCTGCTGCAGAGCTGCGGCTCGGTGCTCAGCGCAGCGCAGCGCAGCGCCCCGGACTCATCCAGAGCGCCTCGGCGGAGATCCGCTCCGGTCCGGACTGCCTCTCCCCTCCTCCCTGTCTGACGGCGGCAGAGGAAGCTGCCTGCTGCAGCCTCCAGCATTCTGGGCTTGTTTTCCTGGTTTTAAAGCCTCCTCACAGATTATCTGTGAGTCTGGCACGACGCGGGCGCTTCATCCAGAACAACAAACCCGGAGAGGAGGCAAGTCGGGTCAGAATCTGGGATTTTATTGGCTGTGTTGAGAGGAACCCGTGGAGGATTTTATCCCTGAACGACCTTGTGTTATTCCTGCCGTGGACGGGAGGCTTTTCCGGGAATGGGGAGGACTGGGATCGTTTTCCTGCAGGCAGTTAAAAGTATGTATGGATCACATTTCCACGCAACATGTTTGTCTGAGTGTGGTGTTTGCAGGGAGGCTGCTGTGACCTCATCTGTCTGATGTTCAACAACCTTTCAGCTCATTAACAGGGTCAGATTCCCAGGTTTAGGGGGCACCCCCCACGCCCACTCCCAGTCCCAGACACTCACTGCATGTAAATCATTGATGGCCTGCTTGCTGCGTGGACTCCAGGACGGTGCTCCCTGAATGAAGCACATGCTCGGCCTGTTGTGGGGCCGTTCCCGTGAACCAGGCTGCAGAGGCTCTGTGGAACAGATGGGACACACAGGCTTACACACACACACACACACACACACACACACACACACACACACACGGCCCTGTGTCACGCCACACCATCACAGGCAGAGGGATTGAGTCATAAAACACCCCAGGACAGAGGGTGAGGGGATGCCTTGACCTCCAGTCTGAGCTGCCAAAATAAAAACCTTGACAGCAGCCCCCCCACCCCGGGGGGTCCGCTAGACTCGCTTCGATTGGGACCAGAGATGCAGCATCTCCTCCATGTCCAGCTGCTGCGGTTCTTCCTCTCTGCTCCGAGTCAAAGCAACCAAACCCTTTCAGCAACCTGTTCCCCTCCTCGCCTGCGGGGGCGCTGCACCAAGAACCACTGAAGGAAACGACACGAAAACCTCTGAAGACACTGAGCGCAGCTTCCTTCTTCACCAAATGGAAACAAAGATGGAGCGACGTCAGGTTTTAGCGGTTGGAGGATTTCTCTTCATTTCTCTTCTAAAGACCACGAGCCATTTCTCCCGCTAGCGCTAGCCTAGCTAGTGTTTGTTTTGGTTGTATTTACCCAGAATGCCCTGCGCTGCAGTCCACTTCCTGGTTTTGGAGCGGTCTCCGGTCCGCTTGGCGTTCACATCTGCATCCGAACCGCACCGGAGCTCACTTCAACTGAACCGAGGTTTGTAGGCGAACTGGATTCTGGACCGCCAGCGGGTCATGTGCGTGAGAACATTTCGCCTCACGTACACAACCCGCAAACACCGTGTAAAGTACGTTATGTTTATGCATTGAACCGGCGTCAAAATGTCACGTATCATTAACATGTAAACAACAACTGTTAACATCCTGTCATCACTGCATAAAGTACTGTCGGGTTAGTGTCAGGGGTCATTGCGCGTTCACACCTCCCCAACCGGACCGGACTTTCTAGGCAGATGGACTGGAGTTGGATTGAAGCGGCCTGAACAGGAGTGGTGGGAATGAACCCACAGTCACCTTCTGGAAAACAAATCAGTAAAATCCTTCCTCTTTTCTCCCCACAGTTCAGGAAAGCACGCCCTCCTCTCTCCAAAGGAGCGGGATGTTCTGATTCCCAAAGCTCAGCTCTCGGAGATGGACAGCAGTGGATGACAGGACTCCCAGAAGGAGGAAGAGGAGCTCGCCTCGCAGCGAGTCCATGAGACATCCTCCGGAGCATGGGCTGCGTCAAATCCAAGAGGAGCGATGCTGCCTCCCAGCATGCCAACTCCACGGAGAAGACGACAAGGGGCGAGAACGCCTACCTGGTGGGCTCGTCGGAGCCGGGCTCGGCGGACGGCTCCCCCCAGGTGAACCCGGTGCTGCTGGAGTACGCCCAGAGGCTGTCCGAGGAAATCGTGGCCCGGGCCGTGCAGCAGTGGGTGGAGGTGGACAGCCGCTACAGCGACATCCCCTACATCGAGTGTGACGCTCCATGATGGGACGCAGGGACTCCTGTAGACCTTCATAGCTGGGGGGGGTGGCACAAAGGAAGGAATGAGTTGTCGGAACTCAGTTTTGACCTAATTTTGGACGGATTTTGCTTGGGATTGATCCTACCCCCCCCCCTTCAAACTGACCAGCTGCCGTGTCTCTGCCAGTGTCCACGACTGGACTTATGAACCCAGGAATCCTGCCCGACCCTTGACCCCTGTGACTGCTGCTGTCCCAGTGGCCAGCAGGAACCTGTTAATATATCAGAAACACCCCCGTCTGTGGGGCTCCTTCTGGTCGGGGGGGGTTGAAGCTCCCCGGAGATCCCATGGTGACGTCCTTGGCTCCACTTCTTTCACTGCCACCAGATCACCTTAAGCTCCGCCCAGCAGGATCCGGACGATGCTTTCTGCAGACTCGGCAGGGATTGGGAACTTCAACAGGGTTTGACTCATGGGGGGTGGGGGGTGGAGTTGAGTGGGGTAATTTCGGGGGGGGGGGGGGGGGGGGGAAGGAAGGTAGTAATGGAAGGTTTAAGGTCTGGTTTTGTCTTCTTTGGCTACGTTCACACAGCAGCCGAATCCGACTTTTTAACACCCGCCTGAACGGCCCAATTCCGATCTTTTCACCCCCCCCCCCCCCAAAAAAAAAAAAAAAAAAAAAAAAAAATCCAGTTTGTCTTACTTCCATATGTGGAACTAAATCGGACACAACCGATTGTTTTCAAAGCGTCTGCAGTCTGAACGGTCATGTCGCATTTTATCCGAGTTTTACGTCGTTGACGTGAGACGTGCGTCATAATTCTGCTCCAGAAGACGCACGACGTGCTCATCCCATCCCGGTCCCAGCGCTCCCAGTCCGACTCCACCTCCAGACCGGTCCTCTCCAGCAGCTGCAGGCGATGCTCCGCTAAAGGCCGCTGCTGTTGGTTCTTCTTCCTGCTGCTCAGCTTCCTGCGTCTGGTTCTGATCCGGTGGCGATGCTGTCGGCTCTCAGCGGCTATAGGACCCGTCCAGAGACGCCGGCGGCCATTATTGCTGCTGGGGGGCGGCTACGGTCTACTGCGCATGCGCGTCGCTTTAACCCGTTCACACAGACGTCTGATTGGATGACATTTAAATAGTAGTCGGAACGACCACGCAGAAAAAAAACGGATTTCTGCGAAAAGTCGCCAGTGAGCATCAGGACCTGCTGCGTGACCGTCGCGCTGTGCCACCATTCCTGCGCTGGTAAACCTGGATTACGCTTCCCTCGGTGCTGCTTCAGGACACACAGCAGCCGTACGATACCAAATATACACACTGCATACTGTGCAAAAGTCTTGAGTCACCGGTCGTTTTTCGTATTTTCCCTCCCAGCGTCCAGGCGTCCTCATGTTTGTAGATGGTTCTCCACGGCGTTGCTCCCGGTTCTTTAGTTGCATCGATGAAAAACACCAAAGGAAGCAAAGTTTGACAGAAAGAAAATAAAACTTCCAGGGAAAGCTAGTTCCCCACGATGGACAGTCTGGCTTTCAGAACCGGAACAGAGTAAAGACTTGTCAGTGTGGTCTGGACCAAAGCTTTCCCAGATGTTCTGGAGGTCTCGCAAGGTTTTTCCTTTAGGTTTTAGTCGCTTTTTCTTAACTTATGATTCACCAAGGGTTAGGAATATGTTTAAATTCAGATAATGGCTGAAATCTGGTTTCATTTTGACTCAATGTGATAAAAAGATACTGAAAATCTGATAAACTGATGGAAAATAAGAAGCACTGAAGAGCTAATTATGCCGAATATTTGCCTTTTTTCCTCTGTTCTTGGTGGATTAACACAGATTTAACGGATATTAGTTGGAACTGGAACTAAATTGTTTACGTCACAGCAGCCATATTGGATTTTTAAATTCCCCACTCTGAACTTAGAAACATCAATTTTTGAAAACAAACCAAACAATTAGAGTCAATATTTTAATGAAGAAACACAACAAGATGAAAAAGTCTCTAAACTCGGTGGGAATCACTTTATTTCCCATCAGGAAAACTGTTTAATTTTGGGGTTTTTCATGGATTTATCCGAAGAAACAAGAGCAACTTCGTCCCTTTCAACTCTAAATGGGTCATGGATTTTAAGCTAGGTCTCTTCAACAAGTAAAACTGGAAAACTGGAGCCGTGTGGCGTTAAAAACCAGAAGTTTCGGCAGAGAGACCAGGACACCGCTGTCCAAACGCACCACAGGATGTGGGACGGATGAATCTCTGAAGACCTCGCTGCCGAGCTTCCGGTCTTCTTCAGATGCTCGAACACGACGGTGGTTGGAGCATGAAGGCGGTTAGGGAGTGACCCGTTTCCTGCCTGCTTAAAATAAAATAAATCAGGCTTCATTTGGTGATGATTTACAGGACATTTCTCATGAGTTTATGAAGTTACACAGCCAAAAATTAGCAAACAATTTGGGTTATTTAGCCTGTCATAAGTGATGAATATGGGGTTACATTTCAGGTCACATTTTCTCCATGTCATTCATTTATAAATGTCAGTTTTAAACCAAATATTTAGTTTGAAGCTAATAGCAAGCTAAATATTTACTTTGAAGCTAATAGTTAGCAAGTAAAATATTTAGTTTAAAGCTAATCGTTAGCAAGCTGAACATTTAATTTGACGTTAAATATTTATTTCGTAAGTTAGACATTAATTTGAAGCTACAATTCAGTGAGGAAGCTAAATATTTAGCTTCAAACTAAATATTTAGTTAGCAAGGTAAAAATTTATTTCGATGCTAAATATTTATTTAACAAGTTAAATATTTAGTTTGAAGCCAATAGTTTGCAAGCTAAACATTTATTTCACAAGTTAAATACAAATTTGAAGCTAAATATTGATTGATCAAGCTAAATATTTAGTTTGACGCTAAAATTTAGTGAGCAAGCTAAATATTTAGCTTCAAACTAAATATTTAGTTAGCAAGGTAAAAATTTATTTTGATGCTAAATATTTACTTTGAAGCTAAAATTTAGCGAGCAAGCTCAATATTTATGTTGAAACTAAATATTCAGCACATTATTTAGCTTGTTAACTAAATACTTACTTTGAAACTGTGACGTGTATAAATGAATGAATAACATGGTGAAAATATGACTTAGAAAACGAACCCCCGTATTTTTTTTCACTTATGACAGACTAAATAACTCCAGTTATTGCTGTTCAGTTTTGACTGTGTATCTTTACAAGCGCCATCCCATAATTTCTCTCCTCTTGTCCGAACCGGAACATGTGATTCGGGCGTTTCATGTGCAGCGCTTCTCCCCCCGTCGGATTCCCCCCTCCCTGCAGGATTCAGCAGATCCACACTGGCTGCTTCGAGCTCAGAAAGTTATTTAAAGTGGAGCAGGAGCACGATTCAGAGCGGCGCAAACTGGCCTGAGACCAGCTCAGCTCTTCCAGCCACACTGGACGTGCCAGCAGATCTCAGGGGTGGTGGGGGGTAGGGGGGGGTGCTCCTCAAATCCAAGTGACTCAAAGCTTCAGAAAAATGAACGTCGGACGCAGAAACAAGATTTTATTCTGAATTTAAGGCCTTTAAAGGCCACTTCTGCTTTACTCTGATCAACTTTAGAACTATTTGTTGCCAATAAAAGAAAACCCCTCTCCAGGAAGCAGCTCTGGATGTAAATGTCTCTGCAGAAAACATGGAATCATTACGTTTAGAGCAGCGGTGTCCAAGGTGTGGCCCTGGGGCCATTTAAAGGCCTTGGAATGATTTTTGCGTGGCCCTGCCCTCAGTTCAACAATGGTTCAAGTTTGAGCCTCCAGCTCAGGTATTCGGCGCCGACGGACTCCGTTCGTAATCTTTTAGGGGAGATTTTTGGTCTCAATTTTAAATCTTCTTAAAATGGAAAACGTTGTCGGATAAAACGCAAAGTTTCGTTCGTTTTTAGCCACTTGTTTTGCTTTTACTTGAAGCTGCTGTGAAGTGGGACCACGAGCACTTACTAAAATAAAGATCCGTTCATTAAAGTTGGGAAAATAAGACTTTTTCAAAGAAAGAGGGACTCACTTCATGAGAAGAGGCAGAATATATATTTTCTTAAAAATTAAAAGAATTTGTTGAACACATGGTTTTATTTTTGAAAAAAGGCCAACGTGTGACACCGTTTCTATGTTTTAGATCTATAACTTACATCTGAATCCGAAGTTTGTCTCACTAAAATATCGCAAGTTTAATTTATTGCAGAACACATCAAATATTTTTGTATTTTTAAATTTAAAAGTGTCCTTTAGCGTACTTGAATTGTGGCAGACTTGGTCCTCGTGCCAAACGTTTGGACTCCGCTGCTTTAAGAGGATGTTTGTGCTGATTTCTGTGTCGCAAAACAACCGAATCACACATGTATAGAAATCCCAACGCTGTGGAAAACATGATGGAAACCAGTCATAATTTACATTTCTGAAACAAATACCTGCACAGGTGTAATTATGCAGCTGAGGCTGCAGTCGGCAGATCTTAACGACTGCAGAGAAAAACACGAAGGCGTCCGGTGCCGAGGGGCAAATTGTTGAAAAGATCAGGAAAGTGTTCGGGAAAAATGGCGTGGAATAATTTAATGGAGCTGCAGCTCCGGTGACTTTCCGTCTGCCCCATGAACCTTCCCTGGGGTTTTCCGGTACCGACACCGGACTGATCCAGCTGCTGGAGACTTGTTTCCTTCTGTTTAGCAGTTCTTCATTTGATCTCCTGCGGTTCCAGATGCTCCTCGTTTACATCCAGTATGAGGCGCTGTTTGTAACGTTACGCAGTCAAAGCTGGACGGAAATAATCTGGGTATTTAGCCTGTCAGAAGAGAAAATTGGAGGCTCATGTCATGTTTTCACCATGATATTCATTCATTTATAAATGTTTCCGTTTCAAACTTAGTATTTAATTAGCAAGCTAAATATTAGTTAAGAAGCTAAATATTTTATTTATAAACTAAGTATTCAGTGTGCGATTTAGCTTGGACAGAGATCTGTGAGCACTAGGCTAAATATCTAGTTAGCAAACTTAATATTTAGCTCCAAACTAAATATTTAATTAGCAAGCTAAATATTCAGTTTGCTAACTAGATATTTAGCATGGACAGAGCTCTATTAGATTCAGGCTAAATATTTAGTTAGCAAACAAAATATTTAGCTCCAAAGTAAATATTAGTTAGCAAGCTAAATATTTTATTTATAAGCTAAGTACTCAGTTTGCCAGCTAAATATTTAGTTTGCTAACTAATATTTAGGAAACTAATTATTAAGCTTGGACAGAGATGTGTTAGCACCAGGCTAAATCTTTAGTTAGCAAAGTAAATATTTAGCTCACAAACTGTCTACTTAGTTTATAAATAAATATTTATTTTTTATTTATTTTCAAAACTAAATATTTAGTTTGTAAAATATGACCTTTATAAATTAATGAATCCCATGGAGAAAGTATGACTGAAAAATGAACGGCCATTTTGTTGAACAACCTGCGTCGCTGCTGCTGGCTGTTGACTGGGTAACTTTACAAACGGCCGCACACATCCTGGCTTCCTGGGTCCTTCAGAAACGGTTCTGTAGTTTCTGCTCTCATGTTGGGTCCATGTTTATCAAGGTCCAGAAGGTCCGATACCTGCTGACTCATCGGCAGAATTCAGCTGGTGAAGGTATTTGTTTTGGAAACACAAATTAAAGGGCCAGTTCCACAAACCTGTCTACAAATTGTGTAATTTCATAATTTTTCTTCTTCTTGGTTTGACTGTAGAAATGTCCCATTAATTACGACATTTGATTTTTTTAAAGGTAAATAAAGCCAGAATGTTCAGCTGGTTAATAAAACAGCTCATATGTGGGATTTATTTTTAGTTTTTCGTTGCAAATGATAAGAAAACTGGGAGAATATCCAGGAGGAATGATTTTGCCGAGGGTGCAGGCGGACCTTCCTCGCCTGCAACGTGCAGGCTGTGCTTTCCGCATGTGGAAAATCTGATGCCAATAAACAAGTTCATGCCTTCAGTCTGAGTGTTTGTTTTAGACAGGAGCGGCTTTCAGCAGGTCAAAGGTCAGGCCAGGCGGAGGACAGACAGATGAGTGCCGGCGAGCGTCTGTTTGAAGAGCGAAGCCGTGACGGCGACGCCTCGGTCTCCGTGTTTACGGCTGATTGTGGTGGATTTACTGAGGAGTTCAGGAAACCGTCAGACCCGGCAGGTTAAAGTGTAACCTCATAAAACACGGCAGATAAGACGAGATGATAAACTCCCTCTGAAGTTATCAGTGTTTTCCACGAACGCCAAGCTCGGCTACCTGTAAAAAGTAAGTACACCTGTCGTTTTTATTGATTTACCACTATGTGAAGACGTGGACGTCCACAATGAAACAAAATGGCTGCAGGACTTGGAAGGCCTGGACATCTGGACCGACGGGACCAAAGCGCCATGTTTGGAGAAAAGCAGGCAAACTTCAGGCACGGCGGTGGAAGAGTGATGGTTGGGGCTTGGACTGCAGCATCAGGAAAGCTGTGACTGCTGCAAAATTTGTTTCCGATTCCATAAATGAAGCCGTTTATTATTCCATTTGATTTATTTTTCATTTGCTTTTGGTTATTCTTATCCGGTGAAGAGCAGATGATCTGCTGTGAGGCGCAAAACTTTAAAACACGACGCGCATCTTCTCCCAAACACATCAGTTCCTGTTTTCAGCTTGAAAAATGCCGTTCATGTAAAAAACTCTTTATTTTGCCCTCTGCCTCCGACTCATAAATAATGCAGATATGGAGACGCCATGCTTGGGGAAGTGGTTTCACTCCTGCAGAACAATCAGTTCATCAGAAATAAAGGAGAAAACACAGATTTCAGTTTAATGAAACTCGTTTTGATTTCTCTACAATCACTGATGAATCCTGTTGCTGCATTATTAATGTTTCAACGCTTAAAAAAGACCAAAAACATTAGTGTTTGTGTTCGAGACAAAAACCCAGAAAAACAGATGAAAGCGATCCGAGTCGCATCAACAAACGCCCACGGGAAATGTCCTGAAGCACTCAGCGACGGGGCCGTCCCCCCCCCCCCCCGTCCTGGTGATGCAGGCTGCCGGCTTCTTCTCCGCTCACGGAGCGAGCAGGAAGCGTCTGTTTAGACAAGGCCCGGATGTTTTGGCATCAGAACCTCAGGTCCTTCTCTCCCAGCGCGCCGAAGCACTCGTCCACAAACTGGTCGGAAACCTCCTCCAGCGAAGCCGGATTCCAGCGGGGGCACTGGTCTTTGTCGATCAGAACTGGAGAGGCAGAGATTCCTGACATTTAGACGGGTCAGCCCGGATTAGGCAGCAGCAGGAGATCGCTTTTAATGGAGACACGTCGCCTGCTGATGCAGGGAGGAGGAGCGAGAGAGGAATGTCGGATGAAATCCTCTCATCCCTGCCCGGACCTTCTGGTTTTAGACAAACTAATAAACTGGCAAATTATTCCAAAATCAGGAAACACTGGACCGGTTCAGATTTAAATCTGAAACCCACATGGAAATTAACTGGGAGTGGAATAAACTGGCTTCACTTGGTGCGTATTTACAACTGGATTTTAACTGGACTTTATTGAAGAGAATTAGATGAAAATTTGCTAAAAATTAAACTGGATTGGACTGGAGTGTATTTCTTTGAACCAGAACCAGGAGTGGGCACCGCTAACTAAAAGGTTAGTGGTGCTAACCCTAAAGAACTAATCATAAACATTAGCTCTGCTAATGCTAAAGCGCTACACCAACTTGATATTTAGCAGAAGCTAATGCTAAAGCGCTACACCAACTTGATATTTAGCAGAAGCTAATGCTAAAGCGCTACACCAACTTGATATTTAGCAGAAGCTAATGCTAAAGCGCTACACCAACTTGATATTTAGTGGAAGCTAATGGTAAAACGCTACACCAACCTGATATTTAGTGGAAGCTAATGCTAAAGTGCTATACCAACCTGATATTTTACGGAAGCTAATGCTAAAGAGCTACACCAACCTGATATTTTGCGGAAGCTAATGCTAAAGCGCTACACAAACCTGATATTTAGCAGAAGCTAATGCTAAGCGCTACACAAACCTGATATTTAGCAGAAGCTAATGCTAAGCGCTACACAAACCTGATATTTAGCAGAAGCTAATGCTAAAGCGCTAACTTCAGTTCAAATTTTATCTGCACTTGAAAAACAACAACCCTCCAGCACCAATTTAATTCTGACATGGTTTACATATCTATAAACGCCCTTGGATGTTATATTTAGCTGTACAGAAGTGCAGGGATAAGAGACGATTGTTGTGGAAATGTCCTCACCCCGAACTTCTACTGCGATGATGAAACGCAAAGATTTCAGAAAACAAGCAGACATTATATTTTCTTCAGGTCGTTTTCATTCAACAGAATCAAATCCACCTGGTTTCAGTTCATCCAAACAGTGAAATTAGACATAAGGATGCACGATGTATCGGCATCAGCATCGGTATCGGCTGATTAGTCACGTTTAAACACAACGGTATCGGCCAGATAAGTAAAACTGGGCCGATATTAATAACCCATGTTTATTTCTATCTTGCTGCTGTTTGTGTTTCAGGAGGGGGGTGTTAGTCATGTGGTTGGTCATGTGACAGTGGTAATGATGCAGCGCAGGATTGTGGGAAGTTTAACTGAAGCAGAGAAGCGATGTCATCGATGTGGTCAATCTTTCACCGCGTCCAAAGGGTAGAGAAGATAATGTACATTAGGGGAGGGAATCTTTTAATACCTCACGGTTCAAATCCGATTTTTGGGGCCTTGATTCAATTCAAAATCGATTTTCAAGTCAAAATGATTATAACGATTTCTGCTTCAGTCTATTGGTGAGAAAAGGACCCTCATGAACTGCTCCAGTCTGCTCTGCAAGGCAGGACGACAAATGGAGACATTAAAGGGTCTGTTTCACGTTTATTAAGTTTTAAATATTAATCCATGCTTAGATGGAATCACTGCCTCCCTGCACTCTGAGTTTGGTTTGAACTCTGTTCATTCGCACCTTGAACTCGGTGAAGCTCATGTGAAGCTCGGTCTTCCTGGGAACTCGGTAGAAAACAAAATGAATCCAAATGTTTTCCTTCAATGAAGACAGGCCGGCTGAATCGCTCCGTTTCATTTCTGTAGCTTCCTCTTTGTTGTGGCGCTTTCCGCTCATGCGTACGTTCCAGTACCGTTTAATGTCGCTAAATATCGGTTATCGGCCATAACAGCAATAATAATATCGGATATCGATATTGGCCTAAATTTTCCAATCAGTGCATCCCCTAATTTCATTTTTAGAAGTCATCCTTTACTGTACTCAGTTTTCTTATATAACCAAATTAAAGTGAACTCTACAGAAATGTGCTGAACTGGTCTGGATCACTGAAATGAACTGGATTATAAACTGGTTGAGTTATGGTGTTGAACTGAGATGAACTGGGTTGTACTGAATTGTGAATCAATTAAATATAAAAGATTTGAATTTGAATCCTTTTTTGCTGAATTAAAACAGATTAAACCTGAATAAAACTTGTATGATTGAACTGGAGAATAAATGGTGATTTTTTTTTTTTTTTTTTTTAGCATATTTTCTTCGTTATGGTTGAGTTGACACGCTTTGTGGAAGCGGTGGGGGAACTTACCTGCCCGTACGCCCTCGTAGAAGTCGTGGCCTCTCTGGAACAGCACAAACAAACCAATCAGACCACCGCAAATTTAACACCTTTTTAAGACATTATGAATGAAATTGAAGACCTGTATCATGGCAGAAATGTACAAAACAAAATAAATATAAAATAAATAAATTGTATGGGTTAGCAACAGAAGCTACCCAACGGTTAAGATGAACTTCGTCCAACGAGCGGCCAATAAATTTGCATGATTAACGTAAAAAAGCTAGCTAGCAGGGGTACGTTAGCAACGAGTTACCAGTCTTAACTTTAGAGATGTGAATTTAAGAGTTTTTAAGGATGTGCGGACACCCTGTTTACACGTTTTAACGTCCAACACCGACAGCAATAAACCATGGCTGTGGAGACCTGAACTGCATCACGCAGGTTAAGATGTGTTTCATTTCCGTGCATCAGCAGAGATTAAAACCTCTTCCATATTTCATCTCAAACATGTTGTTTTGGTTATTAAACCATAAATGCGACTCACATGGATATGCCATTGAATCGGGTTACAGAAACATATTTAGCTGTGTGAATTTTTTTACATTTTTACATCAAGCTCTGTTCCTTTCATGTTTTTATCAGCTGCTGATGAGCTTTTCTCCTCCTCAGCCAGGTTTCCGAGTTATTTTCAGGGAGTTTCAGCGTTTGTTCCTGGTCCTTGTGTTCCTCTCACCATGCAGGCCTGGCTCAGCCGATACTCCATCACCAACACGTCCTGCAGACTCAGAGCGGCGCCCGCCTGCAGCTGCTTGAAGGTGATCTTCAGGGACGTGGGAGACATTCTGGACAGAATCTAAACAAGCAGGAAATGATGATCATCAGCATCAACATGGTTATTATTCAGGGAGAACAGGCTTGGTTCTGAGGAGACACTGTGATGCAGTAAAGGCAACAGAAAAATTCATAAAAAGCACAAAAACCTTAAATGATCTTAAATAGCACAGATTACATTTATAATATTAACATAATGACATAAAAATTCTTAAAATAAAACATGTCGAGTTGACAAAGTTATGAAGACTGATTTAAGTCTGATTTGGTTCAAACATATTAAAGAATTCAATATTTTCAGGTTCTGTCAGTTCTTGTCATCAACATGAGGGTTTTTCTGCTCGGTGTCAACATCAGGAAACACTTCTGGGACAGAAAGTCAACATTATTTATATGACTGTGAGGGGATTTAATACAGGCCTGCTTCACATTTACATGTCAACACTTCACACTTTTACAGACTTAAATATTAAGAGCCTCTGTTCTTAAACATTATGTACAATATAAATACAAAACTTCACACCCAATTTATGGCAGATATTTTTATAGTGGTCAGGATTTAGATATGGAATCTGGAAAAAACTACTGGATGGATGGATGGATGGATGGATATTTTCCATAACAAGCCATCATTTATTCAAATGAAGAACTTTTCTGATGCCCAGTTGTTAAATATTTATGTTTGGCTCCAGGTTCTGTGTAGCATCTTAGCGTAGCATCTTAGCGTAGCATCTTAGCATAACAACATGATATGAGTGCGTCTGTTGGGTTATTAATGTTGGCCAGATTTTAAAGGAATGGACTAACTGGGAAGACTGGAGGCTCATTGAGCTGGCAACTAATGTAGAAACTATGGTATCATTTTCAATATTTATCACACTGCCTTGTTGAGCGAGAGAGGGGGAAACCTTCAGAGGGGTGATGTTTGGACCTTCACTGATATCAGAGTACTTCTAACTTATTGAGCTTTGGGCACTGAAGCTGTTTAAACCTACTCACCTCAGAGATAGTTTCACTGAAGCCCTGTGATTTGGCTGAGACGTCCTGCACTAAACACTTAAACTGGGGTTAATTATTGCTACTGTGTGACATTAAAGGCAAACATCAGCCTAGTTTAGTCCAACACTTCACGCTGCTTCAGTGAGCTGACCTTCAAGGTGTTAAAAACTGCTGAAATCAACTCTGGCAGCAAGTTTCTGCCAACGCGGGGTAACATTTCTGCACAGCTCCACTCCTTCGAGTATAAATCAGCACCACAGTGAGAGCGATTCTGGTTCAGCAGCAGATTAAGGACGAACCTCAGCTTGTTTCGTAGCAAACTCTGAAGCGTCTGCCTTCAGGTTCTGCATGATTTCCTCCACACTGCTGGAGCCGAAGAGCCTGGTGAGCAGGAGCAGAGGAGGAACAGGATTTAGAGCAGGTGTTTCTACTGTCCAGGCCGACCAGTTCAGTTACTGGTGGTCTTGCTTCAGTAAAACTGCCTCACATGTCAGGTTATTTTTATGCTTTTTAAAACAGGAGTAAAAACTCACCTGTTAATATCAGACGCATGTTTATCCAAGAGGAACGGCTTGTCGGAGTCCAGAGCACTCTGTGGACAAAAACACCACTTATTTAATGGCACCGACGCTAAAAATGGGTAAAAATCCATGAAATAAAAGTAAATAAATCTGTTTCTGAAAACATAATCTCACACTGGAAAACGCAGAAAAATGTGACCATTAGTAGTTGATGTTTATATATATGATTAATTTTTAACAAATTCATTTGTGCAAATTTTTTGGTGGCAATGAAATCAATGTAACTGAATGACTGTTTTTAGGGGTGCACTGGTTGCAGTTTTCTGGCCGATCACCGATCTTTAAAGAGCCAGACCTGCTGTTTCCGATTTTGGTCAATACCGATTTGTTTTGTCTGAAAAGTCGCTAAATATAGCAACAAAGTTGCTAAGCTGGCATCAGTGGGGTGACTGTTTAGGGATGAAAATTCACGCCGATATTGATATTAATATTGCAGTTATGGCCGATAACCAATATTTATTGATATTATACATATTAGACATTTTTCACAAACATCGACCACACCACACCAATCCTGCACTGTGTCGCCAAACAAACACCACATGACCAACCTCCTCCAGAAACAAACGGCAACAAGATAGAAATAAATATCGGTTGTTAATATCGGCCCGGTTTTATTTATCAGACCGATACGATATGTTAAAAAATGGCCGATACCGATGTCGGTGCCGATAAATCGTGCATCCCTACCGTTGTTAACCATCAGCTCTCTCTCACAGCAGAGCAAAAGGAGACACTGGCTGATTTTCAAACCTTTGCAGAGGTTGATAAGATTGGTGGTGGGGGGGAATTCGGTTTTACATGTATCGGCCCAAAATTAAGGAAATCGGTGCGATTTATTAGTGCATCCCGTATTTTAACGTTTTTTTAGGTTGAGTCTCCCAACTTTTAACCATCAATCAGAGTATAAATATGGTGTGACTTTCTCTTAGCCGCTCTTCAAAATGGGAAATACAAGAGAACAAGCCATTCAAGAAAGGTTTATGTGCATCTAATCTCATATGTCAGAAAATGGCAACAAGAAAATCACTGCTGGCTTAAACTGTCCCATAAATCTACAGTTAAAAGTTTAAACCGACTGGAACAGAGAAAACATGCAACTTCAGTCTTCAAACATTCAACCTAACACTTAGTAGATGCTTGTTCTGTTCCTAACAGTCGTCTGTTGAATTTTCCTGACTTTTCAGGTAACTGTTTGGGATATTTAAGGGTTTTGGTTCAGTGTTTGTTTCTGACCTGCTTCTGGAAGGACTCCAGCAGTCTGGAGACATCGGCATCAGACGGAGCCTTCAGGTCCACGAGCTGCTTCTCCAGTTCTGGGATCTACCGAAGGAACCAAAACGCTCAGATTATTAGACTCCAGTCTGAGCAGGTGTTTCCCAGACGATGCACACAGAACCATGTTATCACTGACATTAAATCAGACGAATGTTTTCCTGTTTAGCTCAGTTGGGATTAACTCAATTATTTCTATTTGCTAAATGAAAGAAAATTAGAGATAATGTTGATCTACCATAGACGGTTACACCAAGGTTACCGTGCCTTTAAACCACTTAGGAAAGTCCAGATGATGATGTCATGGCTTCCTAAGCGTCTGATTGGTTAAACAAAGGAACGCTCTGCTTCCTTCTGTGACGTCATGGAGAACCTAAAGAAACCCGCCCAGATACCAGGAGCAGAACCAGAACCTCCACCAGCCTGGTTCCTCCTTGTTTCTACACAGTTTCTACATGTTTTAAGATTTCCTTTTGAGTAAAAGAGGAGCAACAGTTGTGGTTCTAGTTACGCCAAAATTAAGATGAATTCAAAAACTTTGTCAATAAATATGAATCTAGTTTTTGCATTTAAGATTTTTTAAAGGAGATGCTATTTATTTGTAAGAAACAAAGATGAAAAAGTTTCCATCTGCATCAACAAACTGTGCCTTGTGCTTGGGGGGTGGGGGGCACTTTGGACACCCCTGGTTTACAGGGTGATTCCTCCAAATACAGAGGAAATGGATGAAAACGACTGAGTCAGAAAATCCTCATCAAACTCTCTCTCTCATTATTCCGACATTTAGCAACTAAAAGCGAATTTAGAGCTGGAAAAGGAACCGTTCAGCCAGGATGACAAGGTTCTGTGTGTAAATATCTGCTTTCTTAATTTGGGGTCCAGCGTGTTACATTATGTGAAGGTGTGCAGTGAAGGACTGGAGAGTCAGCGCTGTAGGAACATACAGAGGACTTTATCCTGGAATCACATCTCTATCAGGCTTGGTTCTGATCCAGAGCTCCAGAACCAGAACCACCCGGCGGACAAGCCGTCCTTAAAAACTCAAGGTTACTGTCTGGAACAGACTCTGCCACCCGCTGCTTTGACCGTAAGCCAGCAGCGAGACCCACACCTGGCCTTTGGGCCTGTCAGGACGTGTTGGCACAAGTTGAACAAAAAGCCTGATTCACCCACTGACTCAACATCTGGCCCAAGCTGCACCCTTCCTGCGTCCCTGCAGCTCCGATGCAACTCGCTCGTCCTCGTTGGTGTCTCCGCCAACCGAGCCTACATCACCTTCTTAGATTCTACAAAGTGAGTGGCGACTCCGGCTCGCTGGACATCCCGTCCCTTGAGTCGGAAGCCTGTCAAGGCGAGGAACAGGCCCAGCTTCCCCCGGAGCCTCGGCAGGAAGTAGCCACCTCCTACATCAGGGAAAAGCCCTGTCAAAACAAAACAACCACAGCTGTAGTGACTCTTGACTTTAGAGTCATTTCATGAGTTTATCAAACTGCAGGATCTGTTTCTATGAGTCCAACACATGATGACTTCATCTGTTGGCTGTATGACCCTCAGGTGTGTGTTGGTGTGTATTAATGTGGTTGATTCCTATTAAGGCCTTCTCATGGGATTAGGGTGGTAGGGGTGCATTTTATAATGTTAAACACTTTTTAATGTCTAGGTTGTATGAAAACAAGCTGGTCTTTGTGTTGAGACGGGACTCGTCCACTAGTCAGGCTGGGCTCAGATGAGCTGAGGAGCTCCTACATGGACACCTGGTTGGAAAGGAACCAGCTGAGGGGTTCAGAGGGTCTCCTGGATTCCTTCCTCTGGTTGTTGCCAACTGCCTTTTTCCTGCTGGTTGGATGTTTTTGTTGATTGCTGGGTTATTTGTGGTAACTAGGTGTTTTGTTGGTTGTTTTTTTTTTTTGGTTGTTTTTTTTTTTTTTTTAAGTAATTGGATGCTTTGGTTGTTTTACTCGGTTGGATGAGTTGGATGTTTTGTCAAGGTGGTTGGATGCATTGGATATTTTTCAATTAGGATGGATGTGTTGGCTGTTTTTCTTGGTCAGATGCATGGGTTGTTTTTTGGTCGGATGCGTTAGTTGTTTTTCGGTTGGATAAGTTGGTTGTTTTTCGGTCGGATATGTTAGTCGTTTTTCGGTCGGATGCGCTGGTCGTTTTTCGGTCGGATGCGTTGGTCGTTTTTCGGTCAGATGCGTTGGTCGTTTTTTGGTCGGATGCATCGGTCGGATGCGTTGGTCGTTTTTCAGTTGGATAAGTTGGTCGTTTTTCGGTCAGATGCGTCGGTCGTTTTTCGGTTGGATGTGTTGGTCGTTTTTCGGTCGGATGCGTCGGTGGATGCTTTGGTCGTTTTTCGGTGGGATGCGTTGGTCGTTTTTTGGTTGGATGCATCGGTCGGATGCGTTGGTCGTTTTTCAGTTGGATAAGTTGGTCGTTTTTCGGTCAGATGCGTCGGTCGTTTTTTGGTTGGATGTGTTGGTCGTTTTTTGGTCGGATGCGTCGGTGGGATGCGTTGGTTGTTTTTCGGTGGGATGCGTTGGTCGTTTTTCGGTCGGATGCGTTGGTCGTTTTTTGGTTGGATGCATCGGTCAGATGCGTTGGTGGTTTTTCAGTTGGATAAGTTGGTCGTTTTTCAGTCGGATGCGTTGGTGGGATGCGTTGGTCATTTTTCGGTCGGATGCGTAGGTTGTTTTTCGGTCGGATGCATTGGTCGGATGCGTTGGTCGTTTTTCGGTTGGATAAGTTGGTTGTTTTTCGGTCGGATGCATCGGTCATTTTCGGTCGGATGCATCGGTTGTTTCTCAGTGGGATGTGTCGGTGGGATGCGTCGGTGGGATGGGTCGGTCGGATGCGTCGGTCGTTTCTCAGTGGGATGCGTCGGTGGGATGCGTCGGTGGGATGCGTTGGTCGGATGCGTCGGTCGTTTCTCAGTGGGATGCGTCGGTGGGATGCGTCGGTGGGATGCGTCGGTCGGATGCGTCGGTCGTTTCTCAGTGGGATGCGTCGGTGGGATGCGTCGGTGGGATGCGTCGGTGGGATGCGTCCGTGGGATGCGTCGGTCGTTTCTCAGTGGGATGCGTCGGTGGGATGCGTCGGTCGGATGCGTCGGTCGTTTCTCAGTGGGATGCGTCGTGGGATGCGTCGGTGGGATGCGTCGGTCGGATGCGTCGGTTGTTTCTCAGTGGGATGCGTCGGTGGGATGCGTCGGTCGTTTCTCAGTGGGATGCGTCGGTGGGATGCGTCGGTGGGATGCGTCGGTCGTTTCTCAGTGGGATGCGTCGGTGGGATGCGTCGGTGGGATGCGTCGGTGGTTTCTCAGTGGGATGCGTCGGTGGGATGCGTCGGTGGGATGCGTCGGTGGGATGCGTCGGTCGTTTCTCAGTGGGATGCGTCGGTCGGATGCGTCGGTCGTTTCTCAGTGGGATGCGTCGGTGGGATGCGTCGGTCGTTTCTCAGTGGGATGCGTCGGTGGGATGCGTCGGTGGGATGCGTCGGTCGTTTCTCAGTGGGATGCGTCGGTGGGATGCGTCGGTCGTTTCTCAGTGGGATGTGTCGGTAGGATGCGTCGGTGGGATGCGTCGGTCGGATGCGTCGGTCATTTCTCAGTGGGATGCGTTGGTGGGATGCGTCGGTCAGATGCGTCGGTCGTTTCTCAGTGGGATGCGTCGGTGGGATGCGTCGGTGGGATGCGTCGGTCGGATGCGTCGGTCGTTTCTCAGTGGGATGCGTCGGTGGGATGCGTCGGTGGGATGCGTCGGTCGTTTCTCAGTGGGATGTGTCGGTGGGATGCGTCGGTGGGATGCGTCGGTCGTTTCTCAGTGGGATGCGTCGGTTGGATGCGTCGGTCGGATGCGTCGGTCGTTTCTCAGTGGGATGCGTCGGTGGGATGCGTCGGTGGGATGCGTCGGTCGTTTCTCAGTGGGATGCGTCGGTGGGATGCGTCGGTCGGATGCGTCGGTCGTTTCTCAGTGGGATGCGTCGGTGGGATGTGTCGGTGGGATGCGTCGGTCGTTTCTCAGTGGGATGCGTCGGTGGGATGCGTCGGTCGGATGCGTCGGTCGTTTCTCAGTGGGATGCGTCGGTGGGATGCGTCGGTCGTTTCTCAGTGGGATGCGTCGGTCGGATGCGTCGGTGGGATGCGTCGGTCGTTTCTCAGTGGGATGCGTCGGTGGGATGTGTCGGTGGGATGCGTCGGTCGTTTCTCAGTGGGATGCGTCGGTGGGATGCGTCGGTGGGATGCGTCGGTCGTTTCTCAGTGGGATGCGTCGGTGGGATGCGTCGGTGGGATGCGTCGGTGGGATGCGTCGGTCGTTTCTCAGTGGGATGCGTCGGTGGGATGCGTCGGTGGGATGCGTCGGTGGGATGCGTCGGTCGTTTCTCAGTGGGATGCGTCGGTGGGATGCGTCGGTGGGATGCGTCGGTCGTTTCTCAGTGGGATGCGTCGGTGGGATGCGTCGGTGGGATGCGTCGGTCGTTTCTCAGTGGGATGCGTCGGTGGGATGCGTCGGTGGGATGCGTCGGTCGTTTCTCAGTGGGATGCGTCGGTGGGATGCGTCGGTGGGATGCGTCGGTCGTTTCTCAGTGGGATGCGTCGGTGGGATGCGTCGGTTGTTTCTCAGTGGGATGCGTCGGTGGGATGCGTCGGTCGTTTCTCGGTGGGATGCGTCGGTGGGATGCGTCGGTCGTTTCTCAGTGGTCCACTGAGCCCAGAGGTTATTTACGCTGCTGCTGTTGCTTCAATCAAATGAAAACAGCAGAAGTTGCCGTTGTTGACTGTGTACGATTAACTTCATAACCACCGACTTCCTGAATCCGTTATATTTTTAATAACGTTTGTACAGGACGTCCATATTCCTGACAGGGAACCAGTTTCCTGTCGGCACACTTTCACGGTTCAGTGTTTGGAGAAGCCGGCGGGCGTGAAGGGAAGCCACAAGGATTAGACCAGTTGACCCCATTTATGGCTGGAAACGTAATGTTAGAAATGTGTTAGATTATAGCTTTTGTTCAGGGTGCTGAAGGGGCTCAGAATAAATCTGCTAATCCGGCTACAGTTAGAGTCGATGTTTATACCAAGGCTGGCTGTTTGCAACGTAAACGAGTGTAAACAAAGAGGTGAAAGAGAAAGCGGAGGCGTGGCCGGAAAGCGTTTCATTTCTTAGCGCCTGGAGAGGCAGCGACTCCAGCAGCGCTGTTTCTGGTCATTACTGGGGATGTGGGGACGACTTTCAGGGTAGCCAGGGCACACCTGCATGCACCCAACAGATTACACCCTCTGCAGTCAGCCAACGCCATATTCCCGCCATCTTCAGACTAACAGCCATGGACGAGTGCAAGCTCACACATTTCCTGAGACAAACTCAGCAAGTTTAACTGAGACTGAATTAAAGATCATTTGAAATTGTTGCTGCATGACTTAAGGCTTAATCTGCTCCTGGAGCCCCGAGGACGGTCCCACTTCAGGGGGAAATACGTTATTTCACATCACAGCATATTCACTGGTGGCTGTTTAAATCCAGTTCACCCATGAGATTATAATCTAGTCCAGATCTCTGAACATCACGAGGTAGAGAAGACTGGTGGGGGACGATCTTTTTTACCAGTTTACCTGTAAATATAGCAGGGCTGAAAAGATTACTTGTGATAAATCGACTATTGAAACAATCGTCAACGAATTCAGTGATCGATGAATCGTTAACTGGAGTAAACAGACTCAGAATAACTGATTATTAAAATAATGGTTACCTGCAGCCCTAAAATCCAGCTGAGTCAACATGGGGGGTGTAGCGCCTCCTTAAAATGACATTTTCGCTAAAATTCAAATTCAACAGGATTAAAAACGTGACGTTGCGGGGCTGCTTTTTCAACAAAACGAATGGAAGCAATGTGGTTTTGAACATTAATCACAGTCTCCACCTCTTAAAGTGACTTTTATAAAAATGTTTTTCCAGGTCTAATTGACCTCACTAGTTCAGCTGCAAATCAGGACCCTTTCTTTCTCGAAATCAACACCAAACCTGTCTGCTAACTGAGCAGGAAGCAGTGATGAGGCGTAAACGGAGGCAAGAGTGGAAACCTGCGGCAGATCCCAGCTCTGCATCATTTCCATGGCTCAATCCGGTCCATCGTCAGGCAGCACCAGTCAATTACTGCCTCATTTCCTCCCACTCCTCCTCGTGGCCTTTGAGAAAATCCCACACAACAATCAGACCCCATCAGCACCACGCTCATTTCCTGTCCGCTGACAGCATAATCTTCATGTCTAAATCCACAGCACAGGATTGCTTTTTACCCAGGGCTCAACCAGCCTCAGACTGACCCTCAGGAGACCGGCTCTGGCGGCTGAAATAGTAATAAATAATAGTGTAAATCTAGAAAACACAGCATGTGTCACCTCAGTCCAGTCAAAGCTGTTTCCACTGGATGCCAGAGAGACGGTACTGGTACCAGTAGGCAGACGTGGTCTTTACCACCAGCTCTCCAGGCTTCTCCAAGGAGGTAGCTGCTGTTTTACTCCCCTTCAGTCCAGTTCTCAACCATTTTCTGAGGAATCCTTTGAAGCCATGAATCATTCAAAAGGCTGCTGCACCCTGTTGTGCTGATAGTGTCAGGGCCAGACTAAGAGAGTTTAGTCTGTTGGAATTATGAGAATAAACTCGCAACAATACCACAATAAAGTCGTCACAATATGAAAATAAAGTCGTAACAACACGAGAATAAAGTTGTAATAATGAGAACAAAGTCGTAACAATAAGAGAATAAATTTGAAATAACAAGAATAAATTTGAAATATTATGAGAATAATGTCGTAATAACATGACTAAAAAATCGTAATGAGAATAAAGTTTAAGTAAAACAGGATTAAAGTTGGAACAATACGAGAATAATGTTGAAATAATACGAGAATGAACTCAAAATATTATGAGAATAAAGCCACAATAATACGAGAATATAGTCCAAATAATATGAGAGTGAAGTTAAAACATTACCAGAATAAAGTCATACTATCACCAGAATAATATTGGTAACATTGCATCTTTATTCTAAGATTAAGACTTTATTCTCATAATTTAAAAAAATGGTTAAATAGGTGTAAAAGCAGCCAGAGCCCAAAGAACCGCACAGGAAGACATCCAGAGAGACGGAAGAACTGTTGCTCAAGAGCTTGAGAAAAGATCAACATAAAGTCTGTGTTCCTAATTAACCATGTGAGAAGTTCCAGAGAAGATGAACCATCTGGTTCCGGCTGAACTCCCAACGTGAACCACAGGAAGGAGAACCACGCTGCAGGCAACTCCCATCTCTGCTCATCAGGAGCACACAGCAGCGTTAATGCAAAGCAGCTGGAGAACAGTGACAGACGATGGACGGATGTAAGGAGTTCTTTCTTTAAATTATCTCAAACCGACTTATCGATGTGATAAATAGTGATATGATATAATAACAAAATGCCACAGCAACTGTAGTTATATTTTTGGTTTATAGTTTTCTTTGCAGCTTTTGACAAAAACACAAAATCAAAGTCAGAAATCCATGTTTCTGTGTAATTAAGCTGTTAAAATCATAATATGCATGTGCAAAGTTGAAGCAAAGAGCTGAACAGCGTATTGAACTGCAAATTCATCTGAAAATTGACGGCAATATTGCATTTGCAAAGGACTGCGGGTGTAATAAATGATAAGCGGTAATATTTCAAGTGTTATGTGTTTAAACTCTATATTTAGCGGGTTCGGTGGAGCAGTCAGCTGCTGAACTCTGTGTTGACAGGTTACAATGGCGTGTTAGGGCCAGACAAGGAGTTTTAAAACGACCGCAATCAAGTCGAAACAATACAGGAAAATAGTCTAAATAATACGTGGATAAAGTCCAAACGATACGAGAAAAGTCGTAATAATACGAGAATAAAGTCGTAACAATAACAGAATAAAGTCAAAAAATACGAAGAAAGTCAAAATAATACGAGAATAAAGTCCTAATATTATGAGAATAATAATAATTAGGAGCATCGTCACCATGGAAACCAGAAAATGTTTTATTCACAACTGATTTTGTCACAATGTGGGGTTAAGAAACCACCTTGAACGTGTTCATTCATGCACGGATTTAAACACGCCGCTATCCTGATCCTGATTGGCTGTAAAGGTGGCGTCAGATGGTGGTTTTTCATGAATGTTGACGCCAGCCGCCATGTTTTTGTCCACAGCTTCAGACCGTCTCGCTGAGCAAAATGACAAATCTCGTCTATTAGAGAATGCAGAACTCGAGAACGGAGAGGTTCTGCTTTATTGACCACACTGGTCTCCTTTTGGACTTCTGGGTTCATCCATTCAGCCGAAGCGTGGCGGTCTTACCGATGGCGGTTTCCGGCATGGCAAACAGCGTCTTCTCGGTGGCGACTCGAAACCGTCCATGAACCGACAGACCGACGCCCTGCAGGAGAGAAAACACAGGGAAGCAAGACGGACAGCAAATCAGAGGCTGTGGCTGCTCAGAGAGAACATTCCCAGTAAACGCACGGCGAGCTTTGCAGCGTCGCGTTTCAGGCTTTTGCTACGAGAGCCCATCGAGCTCCAGAACGTGTTGTTTTTCTTTGAGTCTTCCCGTCAGACATCCTTCTCCTGGAGAGCTCATCCTTCTTCTGTCCGTTAAACTCATCTGCTTCGGGGACAAACTCCACAATACGCCGCCGTGAGCTGGAAATGCGCTTCCAGGATCACAGGAAAGTCTGGCTGCATGGGAAAACGTTTGCACCGCTGATAAAACCCTAAACCTCTCCTGGACTGTCGATCCAGAGTGAGCAGCTGGGAGCAGCCAGCCAACAAGACGAGCAGCGAGCGAAGGTCCGGTTCTGGTTCAGAAACGAGCAGAGAGGACTACAAATACCCGAGCAGCCAGCAGAGCTCTGCCAGAAGCAGGTCCTGAGGAGAACAAGTCAACTGACTCGGCTGCTCATCACGTTTTCATGGGTTCTGTCCCCTGGGTCGGCTAAGAGTTGATGATGACAGAACCAGAACCAGAACTGCTGCTTTTAGCAGCAAAACCTGGAGCTGAACATCTACCAACATCAGTTCAGCTGAACCAGTCAGGTAATTAGCATCCTGAGTTCCAGCCGGTCCAACGCATAATCAAACTAAGCACATGTGTAGGGGCCCCCAAGCCAGCAGGGGGCCCCCAAGACCACTTAAGTTTTCACACATAATATAATTTAAGCATAAAAAGAGTTCCTTTATTTATGACTGAATTTTTTTCTTCTGAAAATCAAATAAAAAAAAACCTTTTCTCCCACTCAGCTCCTCCAGACTAGCGGCAGCAGCAATGAGCAAACAACTGGTGGAACTGCGCATCTGCTGAGCTCATCATACGGACCAGTTCTCAGTCCAACACTCCTATGAACGGTTGTGAACGGCATAATGGAGGAGCACTGTTGTGATGATGAGGTGTCAGAAAGAGTAGGCGCGTCTTAAAGAGACAGAGGCCAATTTCAAGACATCAAATTGCTAAGTCAAATTTCTTTTAAGTCATCTTTGATTCATACAGCATTTCAATAAAGACTGAAGGTAACACAGTTATTTGACTGTGCTATAAAATGGTACTATGTGCCTGGAAAATAACACTGCCCCTTTAAGACATAAAAGATTTCACTAATTCACTAATTGTGAACATTTATAATATAATCATCTTTAGGGAAGCATAATATATCAGCATTATCATCAGTATCGGCCGAGTCCTTTTTTAACATATCGGTATCGGACCGATAAGTAAAACTGGGCTGAAATGAACTACCGACTTATTTCCATCTTGTTGCCCTTTGTGTTTCCAGAGGGGGAGGGGGCTGGTCATGTGGTATTTGTTTGGTCATATTCTCAGTGTTGAAAGGGTAGAGAAAATATATATAACATATATAGTTTGGGGAAATATCGGTTATCAGCCGAAATTTTCATATCAGTGCATCCCTGATCATCTTAGATTGATATTTATGCTAATAGTCTTTAATTGATTGAACAAGTTTTGCTATTTTTGGCTGCTAAGGTCACATTTTATTCACACCGTAGCCGTTTTCAGATTAATTTTGACAAAAAAATAAAATAAAATAAAAATAAAAAATCACTAATTTACTGCAGTTCCGATTCCACCAAATCTGGATTAAAAGACTGTAAATGGGATTAAATAAAACTCTTTATCCCAAGAGCCACTGATTATTGAACAATGCGAAGTTATTTAAGGAACTTGGTTTCAATCAGGAGAAAAAGCTCCGTCAATAAGTACGAATAATAAAGCACAGAGTTTAAAAGAGATAAGAGGGTTGCCATGGTAACCCAATTTGAAGATTTCCAGAGAAGCAGGTCCAACTGATAGATAAATGTTAATAATTTTTTTTTTTTTTTTTTTTGCAATCTCTTTGTGGTTTTAATGATTTTTGACTAATAAAAGTTGAAACATGTAAAAAAAACACTTCCAAGTGTATCGGAAAGGAGGAGGGAGGGAGTTAAATACCAGAGCTGAGCGCCTCCAGGAGCCCCAACAGCGGGAGGACGTTCTGGCTCCATATAAGGACGCGTCTGGCCTCCCTGCCGTAAACAGAGAGGACCTGCTTTAATTTACAACCCGCTGACTGGAAAACTGGAACCAAAGCCAGTCAGGAGCAGAACCAGGAAGAAGTGACATCTGTTTGACAACTGCAGAGCGTCTCCCTTCAGCAGGACCTCAGGCTTCAGCGTGTCATAATGCGATGACATCAGAGGTCAGAGTTCACAGCTGACCCGTTGACCTGCTGATGGAGACGTCGCTCTGTATGAGTGGTTTTCCGCTCCTAGCCCGGAACCGACCCGGGAACAGGGACTCTAGAGCCTCTCCGTGTTTAGAACCGGTCCGTTTCACCCTGAGGAGCGCAGGCGTCAACATCGGCGGCGGCTGTGCGCTGACGTGACCTCGGAGCGCTTCATTTACAGGCCCAGAAGCTCAAAACCAAAAATAACAATCACTGGGGGGGCTGTGAGTGTTCTCAGTCTGAGCTTCAGGCGTCACATTCCAGTTTTCCTGAAAAATAAACTCCTCATTCTGACAGGCCGAAACCGGTTCGGGTCAACGGAACCACTTTAGTTTTAAATATCCAGCAGCAGCAGCGATGTTTAGTCGCCTCAGGTTTCCTCCAATCAGAGGCCACCTTCCCCCAGGCAGCAGGTAACACAGGGGCAAAGATCTCTACTGACACCTGCTGGCCGAGTTTGTCATCGCAGCTCATTTAATGAAGAAAACAACCACATTTTACGCCTGATATTAGACTAATCTGCGACGGGTATTAGAGCCAGTCTAATCTTTATTATGATAATAAAGTCAGAATATTACCAGAAAATAGTTGTAAAATTAAGAGAAAAAAGCCGTTTAATGAGAAAAAGGCTCGGAGAGAGCTATCAGGATCTGAGGTGAGCAGCTCGCCAGGCCCGTCTGGCTCTTTCTGCGGGACTGACTCGGTCCTTTCAGCGTCCTGCTGCTGGTAAGTTGATGCTGATGTGTTAAAAGATGAAATATTTCCTTATTTGTAAAATTAGTAACAAAGTAGAACTTCACAAGATGCTCAACATTTAATTAGTAATTATTATTCGTGTAGGAGTTTCAATAAAATTACAATTTCATTCTCCTAACATTACAACTTTATTCTCGTATTATAATGACTTTACTGTAGCATTATTGCGACTTTATTCCGGTAATATTAGGACTTTATACTTGTATTATTACGACTTCATTCTCATTATTGCAACTTTATTTTCAAATTATTACAACTTTATTCTCATATTATTATGACTTTATTCGCAGAATATTATGACTTTATTTTGTAATATTACGACTTTACTCTGGTATTATTGTGACTTTAATCTCATGTTATTGCGACTTTATTCTCGTAATAAAACTATTTTTTGGTAGCCTGGCCCTAATACTCCGTCATCCTAACCAGGATGAATTGAGTCAAGCTGAATTATAGAAATTTAAACTCACCCCTCCCATCGTTATTCCGTCAATGATAGCGACATACGGCTTCTTGTAGGATCCTGGAAAGAGGAGATAAGACAGAAAAGACGTTAGAGGCTGCAAATCCCATATACGCCAGTAAAAGACATGAAGGTTGTGGTTGTGACGGGACCAAACATGAAAAAGTTCCTGGATATAAACGCTGAAGCTGACCTATGGCGTTGTTCAGCATGTATTCCTCCCGGAAAAAGTCCTGCGCCAGGGAATCCCCGGCCTTCCCTGCTTCTGTGACCGCTGGGAATAAAAACAGACAGAGTAACCAGGCAGAATGAAGGAGGAATCCTCAGGAAGGAAAAGTAAGTGAACCCTGAGGCTGACCTCTCACCTCTGATGTCTCCTCCAGCACAGAAAGCTTTCCCTCCTGCTGCTTTGATGATCACCATGTCCGTCTCAGAGTCATTTTCCCATTTCTGGAAACAAACAAAGTAATTAAATAAAACATAAATATTCATCAGGTCATTATGCAGAACTGAATGTTTTATTCGTTCAAATTATTTCAAAATAACAGTAATTTGAGTAAATTAGTCTGACAGCAGCTGAAAGCGCCTGATCTGACAGTCACAGCAGCCGACATGAAATCAGCCAATCAGAAGGCAGCTCATGATACCAAATAGCATCTTTTATTTCACCAGAAGCTGAGCTGTTTAAACGTTACAAACTGCAGCCGCAGCAATAAATACGCCGATCACCGATCTTTACCCTGACCTGCCGAGTCCGGTTTTGATTTGATTGTTTTGTCTGAAAAGTCGCTTTTCTCTGAAGAAACAATGTTCTCGCTGAGTTTTCTGCAAATAATTTAGGTGAACCTCACGGACCCAAACAAGAGCAGTTTGGTCTGATTTAACTGCAGACAGTGAGGAGAAAAGGCCAGATGAACAGACCTCAGAGCGTCCGGATCTGTGTTCAGCCCTTCTGGCTGCTCTCAAATGAAGGGGGGGTTAGAGGTCAGAGGGGAAGCTGGGGGCCACCTTGAGCTGAGGGTAGATCTGGCGGATCATGCTCAGGTTGAGGGCGTTCAGGACCTTGGGCCTGTTCATGGTGATCACAGCGGCTCGGCCCGCCTTCTCCAGCAGAACCTCTGCTTCCACGTGACTCGACATCTGGCGGGAAACACAAAGCGTTAGCTTCCACACCTGATGCTCAGCAGGAAATATCAGAGTGGAAATAACTCATTTGTTATAATTTATTGCAATAAATTACCGAGAGCCACTAACTGCATAGCTTTAGGTTTAAAACACTATTTTTACATGATTAACTGTGACTGTTTTCTCTTTTGATTTTAGGCAACAAGTCAAGCAGCCAAATGAATCACAGAGCTGGAGGAGCAGCAGGTATTTTAATATCTACATATAACGAAGCTTCATTCAGCAGCAACAGTGGGCTGTCTTCAGATGAATTTCACTGCCTGGAAGGAAGGTGACCAAACCCATCCAGGCAGTGAAATTCTCATTTCTGTCTGCTGGCTGTCTTCTTAAACCCCTGGTTCCTCACTGGGTTCTGGTTCTGCTGGAGGTTGTTCTTTTCCACTGTCGCCACATACTTGCTCAGTGTGAGGGGTCTCTGCAAACTCAACTGACTGGGCCTCTTTCAATAGTCACATTTTTATTATTTATTTATTTTTATTATATCTATTTTATTCCATTTTTTTCCCCCCTATTTTTAAATGAATTTGGTTATTTTTTTTATTCCATCTTTTAATTTTATTTATTTTTTGTTCCTTTTATTTTTTATTCCTATTTTCTATATAAATTAGATTTTTTTTATTCCTATTTTTCTTCCATCTTTCATTTTTATTTATTTTTCATTATTTTCTTTTTATCTTTTATTCCTATTTTCTATATAAATTAGATTTTTTTAATTCCTATTTTTATTCCATTTTTAAATTTTATTTATTGTTTATTCTTTTTTATTTGTATTCCTATTTTTGTATTTATTTTATTTTTCATAATATTTTTTATTATTATTCTCTATCTGTCTAGTTTACTTGTACAGCACATTTCAGCAACAAGGCAGCTCAAAGTGCTTCACATCATGAAAACATCAAAACATCATAAACACATCAGACCGTCACCAGTTGTGAAAACAGTAACAAACATTACATTTTGTCAAGTGCCATCAATAAAAACATCAATACTCTATTATTATTTATTATCTTCCATAATTCAGTTTTGACCAGTTAGTACACAGAGGATCAGACTGTCTCGTATTACATTTAATATCAGACTAGACTGTGTGTCACTGAATCTAATCAGTCTATATGACTGGATGGTATTGGTTGGAAGTTGATTTATTGCTCATGTCTTTATAATTGGATCTGTTTTTCTGGATGTTCTGATTTGTCGTATATATATATATATATATATATATATATATATATATATATATATATATATATATATATATATATATATATATATTAAATGAACTGAAATTGAATTAAAGTTAAAACTAATATGGAAGTCCTGAAAACTTGGGAGAGAATTAAAAATTAAACTATGTTGATACTAGAGATGCACCAACCAGATGATTTTTCCTAATCAGCTCTGACCAATGATCAGCTGGTTAAATACTGAAAATAAATAAATTCATCTGTCTGAATTGTCCTCAGGTGTGTAAAAGTCTAAACAGCTTGTGTCCAGGATGTGTGGAGTCTGCAGAGATAGTTAGCTGACCTGTTTGAGTCCTGGATGGAGGGAAGGCCAGCTCTTGGTCAGTTTTTGTTACATTTAAATGGTGAATTAAAGCGAAAACCTGAAACTCAGTACATCAAAGAACTCTGGTTATCGGTACCGGTCAGTAAAGCTCGGTCGGTGCAGCCTCAGTCGATACTCACCATGTGAGCCTGGATTCGCTGCAGTCTGCAAAGAGGCTTCAGTCTGAAGAAAACAGAAAAGATAATCAATAACAACTAAACAAGTTCCACATGAATAAAACTGACTCATATTTAACGTTATTTTATTTTATTACACCACCAGGCGGAGCCAACAAGCCTGACTGTGATTCTAACCTAACCTTGAACCGGATCCTGAAATAAACTGGTTGCCTTTATCACCTGTTACATTATGACCACTTATTATCTTCCTGCATTGACCCCTGGTGGTGCCATAACGGAATAATGAGCAGCATTTTAGTTCTGGTGTTAAAAAAAACCCAAAACGATGTTATTAAAAGCAGAAAGAAGATTTGAGGCGCTTAGATCAAAACCAGTTGTTTGAATGACATCTGCACAGCCGAAGAAGAAAAGCTGGTGGTTATAGTGTTCATAATGTTTTACCAGCTCCACGCTGACCCTAGCAGACACGATCTACAAAGCTCAGCTGCACTTTAAACTTTTAAACCGACAGTTTGTCTGGTGTTACAAGTAAAAATGTCTCGACTACAGTAATTCCACTTCCTGTGCACCTACAGCAGCTTCCGGCAACAACACATACCTGGAGGCAGAAGTCAGAACCGTTAGTGGCATTATTAATATTATTATCAAGATGATCTGATCTGTTCTGGGTAGCCAGAAGCTGCGTATTCACTGAGCTCCCGGTTCCACTGTTTACTTCCTGTTAGAAGGAGATAAACTGCCGCTGATTGGCGGGTGCTCATAATCTGCTACACTGCCACCTGGTGGTCAGAGGACAGAATGCACCTGACTTCAGGAAAGTGATTATAAAAATGAATCAGTACGGTTTATACCGTACTTTTCGTGATATTTATTCTGTTTACTGCATCAAACATTTAAATATATTTTAAAAAAGAAAGCTTATGAAATCCTCTCATCCAGCAGCTTGTAGAATTACCACGGTCCAATCTTTTTTCCACTGTTGCTTAAATTCATTGAGGTTTTTCCTCTGTTCTCTGAAGGTCCCACCCCAGCATTTCAGTCAGGTTGAGGTCTGAACTTTGACTAGACCCTTGCAACACTTCCATTCTTTCCTTGTTTGTTCTTTCACATTCTGCTGTAGATCTGCGCTGTGTTGAGGATCATTGTTCTGTTGATGACCCAGTTTGGTCAAACATCTCTACTTTGGTCTCATCTGTTCAAAGGACATTGTTCCAGAAGTCTTTTGTTTATATGAATCTTTTCTAACCTATAAAAAATATTCACCCCTTTGGATGTTTTTCCCTTTTATTGCTGTTACAAATCAAACCTGACCAACAAGATTTGGCTTTTTTAACCAAAACAATTACAAAAAAAAAATAATTAAAATCCTCACTGTCAAAATGAAAACTGACTTCTACGAAATAATGATAGTTAAATAAAAATATGCAACATAAAACAAGTGACTTCATAAGTATTCACTCCCTTCCAGTCAGTATTTAGTATTTGCACCTCTGGCTGCCGTCCCAGCAGGGAGTCTGTGAGGACACGACTCAGTCAAACTGCAGTTTTCCTCCATTCTCCTTGCTAAACTGTTCCAGCTCTGTCAGGCTGCTGGGGATCAGCTGTGAACAGGTCTGGGCTTTGACTAGGCCACTCCAGAACCTCCACCTTGCTGTCTTCAAACCATCTTTCTGGAGCTCCAGCTGGATGCTTGTCTTGCTGGAAAAGATTTGTCCTCCAGGATTTCTCTGTTTTGCTTTGTTCATCTTATCTTCTACCTTTACAAGCCTTCCAGGGCCTGCTGATGAGAAGCATCACCACAGCATGATGCTGCCACCACCATGCTTCACAGTAGGGATGGTGTGTTTGTGGTGGTGTGCAGTGTTTGGTGTCTGATGGCCAAAACACTCCATTTTGGCCATCAGACCACAGAACTTTCCTCCTCTTGACCATGGAGTCTCTCATGTGCCTTTTAATAGAGATTATTCGGGATTATTCATTTTATTCATGTCCTCATAAATCCCACACTAGAATCGATTTGTTTGTATTGTCCACTCACCTAATACATAGGGCATTAGATGCTGAATATTTATCTAGAACTTCGTCTGATCACTCAGCACTAACCTTGTCAATTACCTTTCCAGAAAAACCTAAAGCACCCTAGAGGTGGCGCTTTAACCCCACTCTTCTTCAAAGAGCTGTATTTTGTACATTTATAAGAGAAAAGCAAAATACTTACAATTTTGGAAAAAGACCATCAGAGAAATGGTTCTTCAGAAATATATCAGTCGTTAGTTTGGAAAAAGATTTCAATATAACACATCAATTTCTTACACCTGTTTCATACAACCCAGTAGAATAAATGAAAGGATAAAACACTGTAACTCAAATTTCTACAAATCAGAATTGTCCAGTGATTTGACCAACATCAATGATTTCTTGTCCAAAATCGAATTAAAAAATGAATGAAGAAGACCAAGAAAGTCTTGACCTACCCTTTACTAAAGAAGAAATGATAAAAGTGAGTTCACTTCAGTCTAATAAATTTCCAGGAGAGGATGGTTTCCCCATGAATTTTACAAAAAATTCAAAGATTTGCTTATCCCACTTATTATGGATGTAATAAAACTCTCATTGAAGACACACACACACTTCCAGAATCCCTTTCAACACCCATAATCACTGTAATATATATTTTTTAAAAAGTATAGATCCACTAAAATGTACCTCTTATATATGGAGTGCTGTTTGTAAAGTTACACAGTCAAAAATTAGTTAAATAATTCAGGTTATTTAACCTGTCCTAAAAGTAAAAAAAAATAGGGTTAATTTTTCAGTCATATTTTCATCATATTATTCATTCATTTATAAATGTCACAGTTTCAAACTAAATATTTAATTATATCATATTATTATATTATATTATAAATATTTAAATTAGTTTGCTAACTAAATATTTAGCTTCAAGCTATATATGACGTTTGTAACTAAATATTTAGTTTGAAGCTAAATATTTTTGCTTGCTAACTAAATATTTGGAGCTACACATTTAGGTCGTAAACTAAATATTTAGTTTACAAAATTTAGCTCACTAACTAAATAGTTTGAGGCTAAATATTTAGCTTGCTAATTTACCGGCAAACTAAATATTTAGTTTTCAAACCAAATATTTAGTTTGGAGCTTTCCGGCTACATTTACGCGAGACCACTGCCAGGAAACTACCGGTATTTTCGTTTGCTGATTTGGCAAAACTTCCAGGTCTAGACGTCTTGAGCCAGATGTAGTTTTCATGCCGGGCCACTGTATGGCGCTGTGATTTTAGTATGCCGTCTAACGCGCATGCGCTTTTGATCCTTGCCTTCCACTTCACTAGTTTCCACCTCATAGTAAACAGTAAAACGTGTTCGTCTTCTATGAACGAAGTGCTCATGGTACACATATATTCCTGATCAGGATTTGTGTTAAGCTGAACATGTTAGGTAGCACAACGCAGCACAATGTTATCCGCCATTGTTTGTGTTGTTATCTGCCCGCGCATGCGTGAAAAAATGTTACGGTTTAACTGAAGAGTGGCTCAGTGTAAACGGGGCCTCAGAAAACTGCTTTCCAGATGCTCTTTCTTGTGTACGAAGGTGAAAGATTTCTGGATAGAGTGTTGTGATGCTTTGACTAAGATTACTCAAGTTTCATTTCCTGTTGATCCAGAAGTTTGATTGTTGGGGAACCTTATGAAAATAGACAAACCCCTTAATAAACTTCAGGCGAAGCTTCTGGAAATAGCCTTGGCAGTGGCCAAAAAATGCATTTCTGATTCCCCCATATCAATATCTGAATGGTATTAGCACATGAACAGTTATGTACCTTTGAAATCACATATAATCTTAGAAAGGGACATAATACTTTTACTAAAGTTTGGCAGCCTTATTTAAACTATATGTATCATGTGATATTGGGCTGTAACTGACTTCAAGACACTATAAAGCTGTCTTAAATTAATAGAGGTAGGATTGATTGTTTATGAATAAATTCGTAAAATTAAAATAAAATAGAAATAACTTGAAAAAACTATTTCTTGAATTTATCCATAAAATATGTACGACATGTCTCTCTAAACTTAAAAAAAAAAAAAAAACAAAAAAAAAAACTCTTGACTCAGTGGAAACTTAACTCCCTGCAATCTTGACTTGATTTGTGAGTCAGAAGTCAAACATGTACAACCTTGTTAAATATTCCCATAATCAGGCGTTAACCTGAATCCCTACAAGGATTTGAACTTTGCAACTTAAAGCATGGCTACAACCACATTAATCAGAAAACATGTCAGTCTTGGTTTGTTCCTGATAACGCTGTATGAAAGCGATGGCTATGTGCCAAGAGAAAAGATGCGTCAAACAAGCTCTGTCGAGTAGATGGTGTGCACAGAGAGGCTTATTGTTGCTGTTGCCTTGCAGCAAGAAGGTGCTGGGTTCGAATCCCATCCTGGGGTCTTTCTGCATGGAGTTTGCATGTTCTCCCAGTGCATGTGTGGGTTCTCTCCAGGTACTCTGACTTCCTCCTGCAGTCCAAGAATTGACTGCTGGGTTAAGGCAATGAGTGCGATTGTCCTGTGGGTCTCTGTGTTGCCTCTGCTATATGTCTGACCATACTCGTCCAAAAAGCAGGTGTACTTAATTTTTGGAGCCTTGAACTGCGAATATTTCAATTTGTTAAATTTTGACATCATTAAAATATAAACCCAGGAGCTCAAGGGAATAATTTCACCCTGGATCATGATGCATCTTGATGAGCTTAAACCAGTTTACATGATGCAATGGAGGAACTGCTGACCTTAAAGATCATCCAGTGTAAAAAGGGCGTTCCTCACTGTTAACGATTCATTGTGCAGATTATCAAAATAAGATAACAGTAGCAGCAGAAACAGGGTGTGATGCTGTATTCTTAACTGGGCAAACAGGGTGGAAAAGCAATGTATAAATGACAAACAAGCTGTGGTTTGTTTTTTCACGTTTATCATGCACTGAAATTACGTTTTTTCCAACTCAGACAGCAACAACCATCAGGACAAACATCAAGTTTTCCACATGATAAAAGCTGACAAGTTCTGATGTGCAGTTTTTAATTAAAACATTTGAATCTTTAAAATGCAAAACAACTGAGATTAAAACCAGAAGCTGTGGAAGGACGCAGGACTCGAAGAACTGGTGGTTTTCCAGTTCCAAGGATGTTTCCATTTAGTCGGAGTCGCTGCTGCTGCTGCTGCTGCTGCAGGAGCTGCTGGAGGCCTGAAAGAAACAAAGTAGGTTTAGGAGCCATGTTTAAATCTTTAAAAAATGTATTTTGCTGAACATTTGACATTTTCATTGTAACTTTCTGCAAAACCTTTAAATTCACAGTGAAATTATTTGTTTTGGAGCAAATATGAGCAGCAAGGAGGATCTTCTTACCCCGTGGCTGTCCTTTCCTTTCTTGTGGCAGTGGCCGTGTTTGTGGCCATGCTTGTGCTTGTGCTTATGCTTGTCCTTGTCCTTGTGCTTATGTTTTTTCTTGTCTTTGTGTCCATGTCCGTGGCACTGACTCTGGCATTGACCCTGGCACTGTCCGTGGCCGTGTCCAGGTCCGTGTGGATGCCCAGGATGTCCAGCGTGTCCTGGATGTCCAGGTGCAGGAGGGCAGTTTGACATCGGTGGAGGAAAAGCAGGGTTACTTCCTGGCATCTGCTGAGGATGGTTGGGGTACCCACCTGGGTACTGGTTCCCTAAACACAAAGAAAGGCCCAGAGTTAGTCAATGCAAGCTACAAAAATTAATGATAAATGATTTTTACCAGAGGCCAGGTTTACCTTGGTTCTGGCCGTACATTTTCAGAAATCCACTGAAATAACAGTTTCAGAAAAAGAAAGAACATTTCAATAAAGTCAGCAGTGTTGAACATGAACAAGGATCCCAAACAGAGAGTTTCATACCTGGTTCCAGAGGATCTCCTGATTCAGCTGAAACCTGTGGCTTCTTTTATGCGCAGCTGCACCTTTAATCCGAAGAAGTCCTCATCAGGGCAGGTCTTTACTACCTACATGTGCCATGGTGTAATAATTAACTTTAACCGGCTCCAGGGTGGATGTAAACCCTACTCCTACCCTGTCCATTTATGTTAGGGTTCCAAGCAGAGGAAGTGAGCGAACAGGCCATGCAAGGCGTGGAAGCAGGGAATCCTGTTGTAATTGTACAGATTTTGTACAGTTTGTTATTGGGGCCTGCCCAATGCACTTCCTCCAATGCACTGCGTGGAGCAAATATTCATCTCCACTTCGCAAATCTTCGGACTTTAATGCGGCCCGAACCATAGCACCGGAGTTACCATGGCGACGTAATTAGCCAACAAAACCCCTATAAGATTGAATGGAGTCCGGTGCTGAAGAAATCCTGAAAATCCACTGTTTTTGAGGCTTTGCTGTGTCACCATAGTTTCAGCTAGACACGCCATTTAACTTTTAGTTTGAAGGTAAAGCTATGCTCTGTTCAAAAGTGAAGACGGCATGTTGAGACCTCTTAGGGTTTTTCCACAACTTGCCTCCAAATGCCCCAAAGTTTGAGGGATTGGTCTGATACCAGAGGGGGAGAGCTCGTTAGTTAGAGGGTGGAAAACGGGGTTTTTTCAGTGAGGAAGGTTTTTTTTTTTAACTCGCCCTTATAGCTACAAATTTTGCTCTACAGTCATGATATTTGGTCATGTTATAGCTGCGTCCGTCAGCTTTCATGAAATGTTTTCGGAATTGCTCTAGGGCTGACTGTTTTCTGCCAACGCGCTTCAGAGCGCACTGAAGTAGGGAGGAAAACGGAAGCCTCGGCTCTTCGTTTTCCTGGCAGCTTGGTGATCTGAGCAGCCTGCCCACACCGTCTCTCTCTCACCTGTGCTTTCACTGTCAATGAGCTCCAGGTGTGACGTTTGGCACAATCGCAGACGGAAGACGGCCCTCGCTCATGCTTTGAAAATGTTTCCGATGTCGTTTACAGTGTTGGAAAGGGAGCTAGTTGTTCGGAGACTTTCTTCGAGTCAATGTTGCTCGCTGTAAGGGGAGAAACAGGCTGCAGCTGCTGCCACACAGGCAGAGCTTTTGATTGGTGCTCATTAATTACCATGGCAACAGACCTTTACCTTTCATAACACTGGCACAGAGAGACACAAAGTAGCTTGTATTTTGAGCTGTTTAACTATTGACGATAAAACCTGATGCCCATTGGCAATAACTCGGCCACAGCACCCTTGGCTCCGGTCGAAGAACCACACACCAAGCGGCAGGACCCTTTTCAATTTTTTCAGAAATTTTCTAGATGATTTACTGAAATTGTTCCTTTTCCAGCTGCAAAAATTGTTAAAAAAAAAAAAAAAAAGTTTAGGTTTTTAGCTTTGAATTCATAAATACCCCCCTCCCCAGTATTTAGTTAAAGTCGTCCTCATTCCTGTGGGATTTTTGAGCGTGGTATTTGGGTAATTACGTCGCCATGGTAACTCAAAACGCCAACAGAAGTAATAGCACATATGACCAAGCTGCGCGTTTATATATATATATATATAGATATATATATATATATATATATATAGATAGATAGATAGCGCGGCTGGGTAGCTCAATGGGTAAGTCACCCGACCTTCACCCGGGAGACCGGGGTTCGAATCCAGGCCGGGTCGCTTGGTTGAGATATCCAGTGTGGGTCCTTAGGCAAGATCCTTCGCGCTACTGCCTACCTCATGATGAGTGATAAAGGAATACACGCCATGCCGGCTCAGACGTCGCCCGGCCAAACAAGGTCTGCGTCAGGTGCTGGGGAACCAGGGCACCTTCACGAAAAATGGGTTACTGGAACAAGACGGAATTGGGCGAGAGGTGAAAACTTGGATCTGTTGGAATGCTACTACTCAAGTAACCCTAGTCAGAGGGGTTACATGCAAAGAATGCGGGAGGAATGGTTACGTCGACATCCCCATTCAACACTAACTGCCAAACAACTAGTAGCTCAGTGTTCCAACAACGGCAAATGCTGTCACAACTTGAGATAGACGAGGTACAACACAAATGCTACTGCAAGGGGGAACCAAGACGCCAGGTCAGAGGGGAGTTAGCTTCAACTCCCCACCCGGAGATTGGGTATGCAGCCCCAATAATGAACGAACCATCACAGCTGAACGAGGCAGCAACTGACCTGAGAGGTAGGATCGTGGCCCGAATGAACACCAGGCAATCCCGATGCCAATTACAACGGCTGAGTGAAGTACCATCAGAAAGTCTCATTGAAGATGTGAATGCAGCATTGAGAACGATCCCTACCAACACCATAACGGAAACCAATGAGCTGGTGTACAACTCAGCATCAGTGATCCTTGAGATGCTCGGCTATAGGAGCAACCATGAGATTCAATACCCACCATGGAAAAGACGGTTAGAGGCTAAAATCAAGGTAACAAGGAGGGAAGTGAGCCAATTGTCAGAGTTCCAAAGAGGTGCAATCAAAAGACCAGTACCCAAGCGGTACAACCAGATGCCCATACCTGAAGCGCTCGATACTGCCAAACAAAGGCTCCAAGCCTTGGCCAGTCGCCTAAAGAGGTACACGAGAGAAAATGAAGCCAGGAGGATTAACCGGCTCTTCTCCACCCAACCAGCTAAAGTGTACTCTCAATGGCAGGGTAATAACAACAGAGCAGACCCACCAAGGCTGGAGACCCAACAGTACTGGAAAGGCATATGGGAAAGGGAGGCGACCCACAACAGCAATGCACAGTGGCTAATCTCTCTACGAGATGACCACAGCAACCTCCCTGAGCAAGCCCCAGTAACTATCACAGTGGCAGATGTCCAAGAAAGAGTCTCAGGTATGAAAAACTGGACAGCACCAGGTCCTGACATGATCCATGCCTACTGGCTAAAGAAACTCACTGCCCTCCATGAGCGACTGGCAGCTCAAATGAACCAGCTGCTACAAAGTGGGACTCACCCTGAATGGTTAACTGAAGGGCGCACAATCCTGATCCAGAAGGATACCTCAAAGGGTTCGGTCCCATCCAACTATCGGCCAATAACCTGTCTCTCTACAACATGGAAGCTCATGTCAGGCATCATAGCAGCTAAGATAAGTGGGCACATGGATAAATACATGAGTACAGCACAGAAGGGCATCGGCATAAATACCAGAGGAGCCAAACACCAACTCCTGGTAGACCAAACAGTCACCCGAGACTGCAAAACCCGACACACCAACCTGTGCATGGCTTGGATTGATTACAAGAAAGCCTATGACTCAATGCCACACACTTGGATCATTGAATGCTTAGAGATGTACAACATCAACAGGACTCTAAGAGCCTTCATTGCAGCCTCGATGGGGATGTGGAAAACCACCCTTGAAGCCAACTACAAGCCAATTGCACAAGTGTCCATCAAATGTGGCATATACCAAGGAGACGCTCTGTCCCCACTGCTGTTCTGCATAGGTCTGAACCCCCTCAGCCAAGTCATCAACAAGACTGGCTACGGATACCGACTCAAGAACGGAGCCACCATCAGTCACCTCCTCTACATGGATGACATCAAGCTGTATGCTAAGAGCAAACGAGACATCGACTCACTGATCCACACCACCAGGATCTACAGCACTGACATTGGGATGTCATTCGGACTAGAGAAGTGTGGTCGGATGGTTACACAGAGAGGGAAGGTCATCCACACAGAAGGGGTCTCACTCCCAGAGGGAACAATAGCAGACATTGAGGACAGTTACAAGTACCTGGGAATACCACAAGCAAATGGCAGCCTCGATGAGGTCACAAGGAAAGGAGCCACGGCCAAATACCTCCAACGAGTAAGGCAAGTCCTGAGAAGCCAGCTCAATGGCAAGAACAAGATCCGTGCGATAAACAGCTATGCCTTGCCAGTAATCAGATACCCTGCAGGAATAATAAGCTGGCCAAAGGAAGAGATAAAGACCATGGATGTTAAAACTCGGAAACTACTAACCATGCATGGAGGGTTCCACCCTAAATCCAGCATCCTGAGACTATACGCGAGCCGTAAGGATGGAGGCAGAGGACTAGCGAGTGTGAGAGCCACTGTCCAGGATGAAACATCCAAGATCCATAAATACATCAAGGTCAAAGCCTCAACCGACGATGTGCTCAGCGAATGTCTCAAACAATGGGGACCAGAGGATGAGGTGCTGGAGGAACCATCATGGGAGGATAAGCCCCTACATGGGATGTACCACCGACAAATAACTGAAGTGGCTGATATCAGGAAATCCTACCAATGGCTGGAAAAAGCTGGACTCAAGGACAGCACAGAGGCACTCATCCTGGCTGCACAGGAACAGGCCCTAAACACCAGAGCAATAGAGGCTCAGATCTACCACACCAGACAAGATCCAAGGTGTAGATTGTGCAAGGAGGCCCCTGAGACAGTCCAACACATAACAGCAGGGTGCAAGATGCTGGCAGGGAAAGCGTACATGGAACGTCATAACCAAGTGGCGGGCATAGTGTACAGAAACATCTGTGCAGGATATGGACTGGAAGCCCCGAGATCTAAGTGGGGCACACCCCCAAAGGTGGTGGAGAATGACCGAGCTAAGATCCTGTGGGACTTCCAGATCCAGACAGACAAAATGGTAATGGCGAACCAACCGGACATCGTGGTGGTGGATAAACAACAGAGGAAAGCCGTTGTGGTGGATGTAGCAATACCAAGCGATTGCAACATCAGGAAAAAGGAACACGAGAAACTGGAGAAATACCAGGGCCTCAGAGAGGAACTGGAGAAGGCCTGGAAGGTGAAGACCACAGTGGTGCCTGTGGTCATCGGGGCCCTCGGGGCAGTCACCCCCAAACTGGAGCAGTGGCTAAAACAGATCCCAGGAACAACGTCAGACATCTCAGTCCAGAAATGCGCAGTTCTCGGCACAGCCAAGATACTACGCAGAACCCTCAAGCTCCCAGGCCTCTGGTAGAGGACCCGAGCTCAGAGGTTGAGAAAGACCACCCGTGGAGGGTGAGAAGGGAATTTTTTATATATATATATATATATATATATATATATATATATATATATATATATATATATATATATATATATATATATATATTATAGCGGCTGGGTAGCTCAATGGGTAAGTCACCCGACCTTCACCCGGGAGACCGGGGTTCGAATCCAGGCCGGGTCGCTTGGTTGAGATATCCAGTGTGGGTCCTTAGGCAAGATCCTTCGCGCTACTGCCTACCTCATGATGAGTGATAAAGGAATACACGCCATGCCGGCTCAGACGTCGCCCGGCCAAACAAGGTCTGCGTCAGGTGCTGGGGAACCAGGGCACCTTCACGAAAAATGGGTTACTGGAACAAGACGGAATTGGGCGAGAGGTGAAAACTTGGATCTGTTGGAATGCTACTACTCAAGTAACCCTAGTCAGAGGGGTTACATGCAAAGAATGCGGGAGGAATGGTTACGTCGACATCCCCATTCAACACTAACTGCCAAACAACTAGTAGCTCAGTGTTCCAACATCCGCAAACGGCAAATGCTGTCACAACTTGAGATAGACGAGGTACAACACAAATGCTACGGCAAGGGGGAGCCAGGACGCCAGGTCAGAGGGGAGTTAGCTTCAACTCCCCACCCGCAGATTGGGTATGCAGCCCCAATAATGAACGAACCATCAAAGCTGAACGAGGCAGCAACTGACCTGAGAGGTAGGATCGTGGCCCGAATGAACACCAGGCAATCCCGATGCCAATTACAACGGCTGAGTGAAGTACCATCAGAAAGTCTCATTGAAGATGTGAATGCAGCATTGAGAACGATCCCTACCAACACCATAACGGAAACCAATGAGCTGGTGTACAACTCAGCATCAGTGATCCTTGAGATGCTCGGCTATAGGAGCAACCATGAGATTCAATACCCACCATGGAAAAGACGGTTAGAGGCTAAAATCAAGGTAACAAGGAGGGAAGTGAGCCAATTGTCAGAGCTCCAAAGAGGTGCAATCAAAAGACCGGTACCCAAGCGGTACAGCCAGATGCCCATACCTGAAGCGCTCGAAACTGCCAAACAAAGGCTCCAAGCCTTGGCCAGTCGCCTAAAGAGGTACACGAGAGAAAATGAAGCCAGGAGGATTAACCGGCTCTTCTCCACCCAACCAGCTAAAGTGTACTCTCAATGGCAGGGTAATAACAACAGAGCAGACCCACCAAGGCTGGAGACCCAACAGTACTGGAAAGGCATATGGGAAAGGGAGGCGACCCACAACAGCAATGCACAGTGGCTAATCTCTCTACGAGATGACCACAGCAACCTCCCTGAGCAAGCCCCAGTAACTATCACAGTGGCAGATGTCCAAGAAAGAGTCTCAGGTATGAAAAACTGGACAGCACCAGGTCCTGACATGATCCATGCCTACTGGCTAAAGAAATTCACTGCCCTCCATGAGCGACTGGCAGCTCAAATGAACCAGCTGCTACAAAGTGGGACTCACCCTGAATGGTTAACTGAAGGGCGCACAATCCTGATCCAGAAGGATCCCTCAAAGGGTTCGATCCCATCCAACTATCGGCCAATAACCTGTCTCTCTACAACATGGAAGCTCATGTCAGGCATCATAGCAGCTAAGATAAGTGGGCACATGGATAAATACATGAGTACAGCACAGAAGGGCATCGGCATAAATACCAGAGGAGCCAAACACCAACTCCTGGTAGACCAAACAGTCGCCCGAGACTGCAAAACCCGACACACCAACCTGTGCACGGCTTGGATTGATTACAAGAAAGCCTATGACTCAATGCCACACACTTGGATCATTGAATGCTTAGAGATGTACAACATCAACAGGACTCTAAGAGCCTTCATTGCAGCCTCGATGGGGATGTGGAAAACCACCCTTGAAGCCAACTACAAGCCAATTGCACAAGTGTCCATCAAATGTGGCATATACCAAGGAGACGCTCTGTCCCCACTGCTGTTCTGCATAGGTCTGAACCCCCTCAGCCAAGTCATCAACAAGACTGGCTACGGATACCGACTCAAGAACGGAGCCACCATCAGTCACCTCCTCTACATGGATGACATCAAGCTGTACGCTAAGAGCAAACGAGACATCGACTCACTGATCCACACCACCAGGATCTACAGCACTGACATTGGGATGTCATTCGGACTAGAGAAGTGTGGTCGGATGGTTACACAGAGAGGGAAGGTCATCCACACAGAAGGGGTCTCACTCCCAGAGGGAACAATAGCAGACATTGAGGACAGTTACAAGTACCTGGGAATACCACAAGCAAATGGCAGCCTCGATGAGGTCACAAGGAAAGGAGCCACGGCCAAATACCTCCAACGAGTAAGGCAAGTCCTGAGAAGCCAGCTCAACGGCAAGAACAAGATCCGTGCGATAAACAGCTATGCCTTGCCAGTAATCAGATACCCTGCAGGAATAATAAGCTGGCCAAAGGAAGAGATAAAGACCCTGGATGTTAAAACTCGGAAACTACTAACCATGCATGGAGGGTTCCACCCTAAATCCAGCATCCTGAGACTATACGCGAGCCGTAAGGACGGAGGCAGAGGACTAGTGAGTGTGAGAGCCACTGTCCAGGATGAAACATCCAAGATCCATAAATACATCAAGGTCAAAGCCTCAACCGACGATGTGCTCAGCGAATGTCTCAAACAATGGGGACCAGAGGATGAGGTGCTGGAGGAACCATCATGGGAGGATAAGCCCCTACATGGGATGTACCACCGACAAATAACTGAAGTGGCTGATATCAGGAAATCCTACCAATGGCTGGAAAAAGCTGGACTCAAGGACAGCACAGAGGCACTCATCCTGGCTGCACAGGAACAGGCCCTAAACACCAGAGCAATAGAGGCTCAGATCTACCACACCAGACAAGATCCAAGGTGTAGATTGTGCAAGGAGGCCCCTGAGACAGTCCAACACATAACAGCAGGGTGCAAGATGCTGGCAGGGAAAGAGTACATGGAACGTCATAACCAAGTGGCGGGCATAGTGTACAGAAACATCTGTGCAGGATATGGACTGGAAGCCCCGAGATCAAAGTGGGGCACACCCCCAAAGGTGGTGGAGAATGACCGAGCTAAGATCCTGTGGGACTTCCAGATCCAGACAGACAAAATGGTAATGGCGAACCAACCGGACATCGTGGTGGTGGATAAACAACAGAGGAAAGCCGTTGTGGTGGATGTAGCAATACCAAGCGATTGCAACATCAGGAAAAAGGAACACGAGAAACTGGAGAAATACCAGGGCCTCAGAGAGGAACTGGAGAAGGCCTGGAAGGTGAAGACCACAGTGGTGCCTGTGGTCATCGGGGCCCTTGGGGCAGTCACCCCCAAACTGGAGCAGTGGCTAAAACAGATCCCAGGAACAACGTCAGACATCTCAGTCCAGAAATGCGCAGTTCTCGGCACAGCCAAGATACTACGCAGAACCCTCAAGCTCCCAGGCCTCTGGTAGAGGACCCGAGCTCAGAGGTTGAGAAAGACCACCCGTGGAGGGTGAGAAGGGAATTTTTTATATATATAAACACTTGTGGGGGTGCACCTTATGGTTTTGGCTGCCTTAAAGTCCAAATGTTTTGAAATCGTTTAAGAGGTGGAAAGTAACAGGTGCCTCCATCCAATGCAGTCAGTGCTCTCCTTGCATTGCTATTTCAGGCCCCAATAAAATCTCCAGAGTAGCATAAAATTAACCCACAAAAAGCTTTAAAATAGAAATTACTCTTTAATTATATTATTATTACATTAAAACAACTTAATGCAGATGCTTTTGTTGTTTCCGGTGGAGATGAATATCTGCAGACTCAGCAGTCAACACCCTGGGTTAATGTTTAGTCCGACAGTTTTATGTTTCCAACCTATAAGCAGACAAAACATCGACCGATCCGCCCTAATTCTGCTGCAGATAAACGCTTTGAGATTAGGACCGAAGTGCAATATTTTTAAATGTGTCTGTGCAACAGTTGATCACTATTATTCCTAGAAAAAACATGTTACAAATAAAAGATACGAAGATGATAAAAGCTGTGTCAAGTGACTGTGCAGGTGAACTGTTGGGTGTGTTGGTGTTTGGTGAACAAAGGTCAGGATTCAACCGTCCTTAGAAACCACAACACAATAAAAACATCAAACTTTCAGATAAAGCAAACAGAGAAATGAGGATCAGACGAGGTCAGAGGAAGAGGGAGTAAACGGGGAATATTTCAGGGATTGGCGCTTTGATACTGAAGCCTACAAAGAGTAAACTGTTGCATCCATGCTGTGCAGTGCCCTGCAAAGGTCTCCATACTCCCTGAAACCTTTCCACATGATCCAGCCACAAACTGCCATGAGTTTTATTGTGATTTTATGAGATAAACCAAAACTTTTCAGTTTTTTATTGGCAGAAAAATTTCCACTTCACAATCCTGCACAACTTTGTGTTGATCTGTTTCATAAAACGCCAATAAAATCCAGTAGATTTTATAGCTGTCACACGACAAAATGTGGAAGAGTTTAAGGGGTGTGAAAATGTTTGCGAGAAGTTGTAAAAACTGGTAGAAGGAAAAATTACGCATCTGATGAGACCAAAATACTTTCAAGCAAAATAAAAACATGATCATTTGTCTGAATTTCATATGCTTTATTTGAAATTGAGTCAGTGCAAAGCAGCAACATCTCATTCTGCCTTTGGTTAAAATCATAATCATTTGCATTCCCAGAACCTCAGATGCATTTGGTTATTAAGCCTTTTATTCATTTTGAGTACAATGAAGCTTAAGCTGCTGCATGAACCGATTATTGCAGATAATTGGAGATGAAGCTTGTTGTGACGTCTCCTTCTAATCAGAGTCGCTGCTGCAGGAGCTGCTGGAGGACTGCAGAGGAAGTGGAAACAGAAACACTTGTTATGTCTCTTTTTGACATTTTACACATCAATCTGACAATACTGTCATATTTAGTCAGAAAACATGGTACAGATGTGAAAAAGTCTATTTTTGAGCTGGTAAAGTGAAGATCAGATTCTCACCGCGTGACAGTCCTTCCCCTTCTTGTGGCATTTGTTGTGCTTGTGACCACTCTTGTGTTTGTGCTTCTTCTTGTCCTTCCCACCACAACCACCATGACCACCATGTCCGTGACCATGGTCCTTCCCACCACAACCACCATGACCACCATGTCCGTGACCATGGTCCTTCCCACCACAACCACCATGGCCATGTCCATGTCCTCCTGAGAACATATATAGGTGATGATTAAAAGCTAGTTCTAGGGTGGTAGTAATCTGCTGCATGTTTTCTTATATTTTCCTCCCAAACAGGGAGATTCCCTTATGATCTCCTAAATCAGGCATCTGCAGCTGCAGTCCTTGAGTGCCTCTGTCCTGCAGCTATTGGATGCATCCCTGCTCCAACACACCCGAATCACATGACTGAGTAATGACCAGGCCTTGGTAAAACCTGAAGACATGCCAAGGAGGTAATTCAATCTCTTGATTCAGGTGATGCCTTCAAACGTTGCAGGAGAGTCGCAGTCAAAGGCTGGAGTTGCAGACCCCCGTCCAACATGGTCCTGATCAACAGGTCTTAAGGTTTCTGAAGGTCTTTAAGATTTTTCTTGTTTTTTTTTTCCACATTTAAGCTTAAAAATATTCCTGTAGTCAAAAGATAAACCGTTTTGTTTCCTTTAGAAAGCAGTTGAGCTGTTTTTAAAGATGACTTTTGAGCATTGCAAGAGAATCTGGCTCTTTGTAAAACAATCAGATGGAGAGCAATGATTTAGATTTACCATGCCCGTGTCGATCCATCTCACAGCTTCAGCTTCTGAACGTTTCAGTGCAGAAAAACTTGTCTGAAAGAAGCAGATGATAGTCGAGCCTCAGAAGAATCTAAATAAAGACCCTAATGCTCTGATGTACCTTTGTCTTACCTTTGAAAGCTGCAGAGGAAGAGTCCTAAGCAGAGTTCTGGCCAGGTGAGCCGATCCACTGATCTCTCTGTTCCTCTGTGCTGTTTTTATGTGATGCCACACCTTCAGCCTGAGCCCGTCCTTTCTGCATCACTGCCGCCTGAACATGAACATGTTCCCTCCTATCACTCTGCGTTTGGGCTGAAGAATGTGGTCGTCAGTTTTCATAAGCCGCATGATTTATAATCCTTATGTTCATTGTCATGTCATATCTGAAAAACTGTTGCTTCATGTTGTTTTTTCCAAGATGAGATGAATCTGTGACCCAGCCTTCATATTAAATAGTTCCAAGACTCGGTAGGTGGGTCTTTGTTTCTCTCCTCTGAGCATGATGGACAGGCCTTATTTGCCAACATGTTTGCACAACTTGGACATTGTAACCAGCTCTTGTCATGCAACCAAACCCGTAATCCAACATTTTCTGCTGAAATGAGTTGCAGTCATGCTTTAAAAACCAAAGGTTATGTTACTGCAAGCTGTTATCTTTACGCCTACCAACAGTAAAATCATTCAACAAGCTTTCACTTACACTCGAGGCTCACAAGTCAAGTCTGATGCTAAACATAGTTTCCAGTTTGATCAGTTATTCCAGGAACCAAGAACTGAGGAGTCTCCAAACACAGAACCTCTCAAACATCGGAAACTTTTTTGGAAGTTGTTTGTCACGGTAATGTTGCTGCTGATCAGTTTATTTCCAAACTATCTGAGGTCTGTCTTTCTGCAGATAAAAATATTCCAAAGTGGGAAACAACTGTTGATTCAGCAGCATGGATTTTGGAACAAGATCCTCTGGACAGATGAGACCTTACTAGAGAAGTTTGTTGGCAACCAAACACAGCAGATCAACACAACACCTGAAATTAACCATCAAGCACGGTGGTGGAGGAGTGATGCTTTCAGGTTGGACGCCTTGCAGTCACTGAGTGGAAAATGAACCCCTCTGCAAACCAAAGAATGAGTCCATCTGTCCAGCAGCGGAAGCTTGGTCCAAACCGGGTCATCAACAGAACCAGGACCCCAAACCCAGCAGCAGAAAGGAAAGAATCAAGGTGCTGCAAGGGCCTAGTCAAAGTCCAGACCTCAGACTGATTGAAATGCTTTGCTGGGACCTTCAGAGAGCTGAGCAGAAACCAGTGTCCATACCTCAGGTATGGACACTGGTTTGTAAAGGTGGCTCTCCGAGCTGCTGGGTCAGTCATCACCTGATTAATTAGGCTGTATTTGGCTATTTTTTAAATTATGTCTAAGGATGTTCAACGTTTGATTGAAAGAGGTTCTTTCAAATTAAAATAACTCCATCCTACCCTGTTGTTCTTGTTCTTTAAATTGTGATATTTAATGTAGAAAGTACCCCAGTGCTCTAAAAAGTGCAGTAAAAGTAGGCCAGTTATTGTGACCCAGAGGTGGGCTGTCTTTTCTCTGTCGTCCACTAGATGGCGATGTGGCAGAATGTTGTTGACTCAATTTTTCCCATGGACTGATATCGGACTGAAGAAGGTCTGGTTGATGGCGAGGTTCACCCTCTTCCCCCTCCTGCACCACCGAGTTCGTTTCTCTCCAGTTCAGAGACCCAACCACTAAAGCCAGCAAAGTATTTACCTTGTGAAATAATGAGAAATGGTTAAGTATAAAATCAAGATTTAATGCCAAAATGATCAGTGTACAGAGCATACAGATGAACAGATACATTCACCTTCGGTACCGGGCCCCCCCAGCCCGTCTTAAAGATGAACCGAGAGGAGCCAAGACTGGAGCATGAGTCCTGCTTTTATCTCTGCCTCACTCTGAACCCTCCGAAAGGGCGTCATCCTCTGGTATCAGTTTATCCTGGACTATGTGCTGCGCTTTATGTGATATTAGCGGTTCTGGTTGTGCAAGCTGCAGCAGTGAGCGGTGGGGCAGATGAGCAACTAAGCAGGGCAGATATGTTTAATCAGAGCAGCAAAGAGATGATTAGAAAAAGCCACAAAATCATACATCCATAACAACCCCCCTGTTGAGGTGTGAAAGGTTCTCCTCCATGAATTAGTCGTTTGTTTTTTAAAGCAAATAATCTGATCAGCATTGCTGCCAATGAGAAACTGAAGACAGAATGAATGAGATTCTAATCATAAAGTATGCATCATCAGGCCCAGTGAGCTCTGGGACGGAGCTGCCGGACCCAAAGGCTCCTGTTTAGGCATGAAGACTGAAGGATCTCCAGTGACCCCTTGTGGTTAAACAGGGGTAGAGCAGTCCTGGAGACTGAAGTTCGGGGACAACATACGGATCCATCTGCAGCCTGTGACTGGCATCAATCCGGGTTGCACAGCTGGGGGGAAAAAAACAAACAAAAACAAAAAACCTTTATATGTGTGTGTTTTCATTTCAACTTACTTATGCAAATGTTTATTCTATTTATCATTCTCCTGTGCATTATTATTATTGTTGTTAAATCTTCTAATATAGATTTATTTTATTTTCAGCTGTTAATTGATTGAAATTAAATGTTTAAATTAGAACCAGCATTCTCTTGTTTTTCCAGATTAAATGTATCTTAAAACCTTTAAGCAGGTCTTAAACACACTTTTCAATGAACCCACAATTCTATATTCATGTTCTTTTATTAGTGTGATGTGATATTATATATAAAATAATAATATTATATTATAAAATAAATATTATATTTAATATTTTATATATATCTTACACTGTTTGCACTGGTTTTGGAGTTGGCTTTTTTGGCTTTTATCTCATTGTACATGTGTATAGTGACAATAAATTATTATTATTATTATTATTATTATTATTATTATTATTATTATTATTATTATTATTATTATTATAGTATTAGATGTCGTGTTTTCATTTGTTGTAAGCAGAAAATCACAATAATTAACAGAACTAAAGACTTGACATAAATTAACTTTTAATAATATTTTCATTTCTAGAATATGACTGAACTTCGTCCCTTCGTTGAGTCCACAATGAGCACATGTGTTGTGTTTACCCCAGGAGGAATCTCATTGGACAAACTCAACATAGACCCGCCCTTCTCCCCGCCCAGCCCGCTCGTGATTGGCCAGCTGACTCTCTGCTCATGTCTCTCCACATTCAGCAAGCAGCGAACGCCTGCGGCCGCTCCTCGCAAGCGTTCATGGGAAATGTGGTCTTCATGTGTGTTCAGTGAACCTGTGAGCCCCGCTGTGAGAACTACAGCTCCCAGGAAAGGCGAAGCAGGTGGAGTTTCACCACCAGGTGAGGAGCTTCATTCATATCCTTCAGCAGAGTCCAGTTCCTGAGTTTACCAGCAGAAATGTCTGGAGGAACGTGAGTATTTGTTTTATTTTTCAGTTTAAATGAAGTTAGTAACTGGAGCTTAATAATAATACATGAAAAACTTAAAACTAAACCACTTATAACATTTATATTGTATAAAAAGGTTTATTTTATTGCTTATATTTAAAATTCTGCCCATTTACTCTAAATGTGTGCGTTTATAAACTGAAGTGGTGCAGAAACTGCAAAGAACAACTTCCTGGTGTCCACCTGGCTGACACCTTCCTGTTGTTGGAGGTCTGTTATCTGTTTCATTGACACAGAATTACTGTCGTCCCTTAATTATAGGGTCAAATCGATCCACATAGAATAAAGGACACACTTTATTATTTATTTTTATTCAGATTCTTCCGTTTGCAGAGGTCACTGAGTACCAAGTACTGATCAGTCCCTTAAGTTTGACTTTCTGGAAAGCAAACCCAGGACAGATTCTGTTTCTCCCATCTCTCACCTAAAGATTGGTGACATATAATCCTCCCGTGTCTCCTGGATATTCAGATGCATTTCTGTTTCCAACTCGCAACAAATCGGCTGTTTTATTAAGCTATCATGTCAGAATCCCAGCCTTGAGTATGTTATACACAAAAGGTTAAAGACACACAGGAAATTCTGGTTAAAAACTGAACTTTTTGGAAAGTTTTAAACTAAAGAGATGCAAACATTGAGTCACACTATTTGTACTGAGACAATATGAGTGTTTTAGGAACTGAAAACTCTCTAGATTTACCACTGTCTGGGTCAAAAGACAGGACATCTTCTTATATAAAGAGTTGATGGAAAATTGTGGATTTCTGCCTAAAATATAAAGGTCAGCATGGCGAGGGGGGGCAAATGTGAGCAGTGAAGGAAAGCCGGATAGGAAGGCTCTGCCACTCACGGTTCCAGAACTTTCTCAATAAAACTTGTAGTTTTTGCTTTGAAAACTCTCTAAAGGTCAAAATTCTCTATTCAGAAAAGGTGGGAGTTACCATAGCAACCAGTGACTCAGCATTTCCTGAATCTCTGGTTCTTATATTAGTCAGCAGGTTCTTTGTTCTTGTTATTACTATGGAGGTCTGATCCTGCCAAAACTGGGATTATTACAGAAATAAATAAATGGTTTCATAAAGTAATTAATATACCAAATATTGCATCCAAAAAATAAAAAACAGCAACTCTCTCAACTACTTTGATTAAATAAAGTGACATAAATAAATATTTTTAAGAAACTTTCAACAGTATTGTTATATTACATGATAATTATTATTTAATTTTCAAGTTTATTTCCACTCTTTATGTTTTATTAATTTGTTAATTTTTTTTATTTAGTTACTTTTCAAAGGAGAAAAACAAAAGAGAACATGAAGAAAAGAAAAAAGAAATCTGTAAATAAACGGACAAAGAATAAAACAGAATGGGAAAATAAATCAATGGATGATTAAAAAGGTGACAGTAAATAAAAAAAAAAAAATCTAAATAAATACAGAACATGAAAAAAGGAGAAAAATAAGTAATGAAGTGTGACAGTAAATAAAAAATTATTACACCAGTGCAGAAAGTGAAAAAATGAGAAAAAATAATAAAATTTAAAAAATAAATAATAATGATAATGTAAATTTATAGTTTGAAATATTCCTTTCAAACTATATAATCAAATAAGTTGGGAAAGTTCTTATTTTTTTGGATGCAGTATTTGGGACATTAAATAATTTATCAAGCCATTTATTTATTTCTGCATTTATTGCCAAATTTGACAGGATCAGTGCTCCATACTCCACCTTTGGCGGCATGTATTTGGGACTCTTTAATCTGGGTCCATCCAGTGGACTGAATATCTTACTGACATGCAAAGAGTAAACTCATAAAACTTGGAAAATATCGGCAAACAGTCCCTTAATGTAGCAAGCATTAGCCTTGCACCGATGATATGTGGTGCAGAGCTATTTCTAATTAACTGTTACAGTTTCTGCAGAAATTCTGCAGTTTTTGAACCAAAAACTGATCTGCAGTTTGGTTCTTTCTCTGCCAGGCAGCTGAGGAGGAGAGGCGGACCTTATAAAACGGACCCAGCCACAGACCTGAACCGCTGGAGGCTGACTAACGTGGAGGGCCGGCAGACCTGGACCTATCTGGAGGACGATGAGACCCCCGACAGAGAGCAGACCATGCTGGAGGCTCACTGTCTGGGCCTGGACACCGTAGGTCTTCAATCTTTATCTCTTTTTCCACATTTCACTCCCACATAACTACACTGTAAAAGTCAGGCTCGAGGCCTCGGTTGCTGATGCTTTAGGAAACTAGAGCTTGGTATCTACCTCTAGTTTCCTGGCTTTCTGAAAGTCTTGCAAAGCTTTGCTTTTTAACTGAGTGAAGGGAAACTGGACAGCAAATAAGTGTAAAAGCAACAAAAATTTCAAAGAAAACCCTGAGAAACCTTTAAAAATCCCAAGAAACTAGTGAAAGTCTGGCTGCTTTCAGGTGATTTATAATGAAACAAGGTCTGGCTTAACAGTTTGATCCTGATTTTCTGTCCGCAGAGCAAGTTTGTGTCGGACTCTCCGGCCTCTGGAACGGCTGTCGGTGCTGCCGTTAAAGGTATGAACTTCTACAGACGCCTCCAGGCTGAGGATGGCCACTGGGCGGGGGACTACGGTGGACCCCTCTTCCTGCTCCCAGGTAAACCAACTCATCTGGCTGATAGTAACAGAAACCATCAGGAAGACTTGGGTCTAATTTCTTTCTGTGTTTGTTTCCCAGGTCTCCTTATCACGTGTCACGTTGCTAAGATCCGTCTTCCAGAAGCCTGGAAGAAGGAGATGGTGAGGTACCTGCGCTCGGTTCAGCTGCCAGATGGAGGCTGGGGTCTGTAAGTCAACATCAGGATTTTTTATCGGTAAACAGCTCCATCTAGTGGCCATTTAACTGTAGGCCCTTCTAACAAAGGAAGCCAAACACTCCGTAAAGTTTCTCCCAACAGCTAAAAGCCATTCTAGCATTGAGGATGTTGAGATATCAAGAGTTATTTTATCCTGGTCCACCAGGAGAACCTTCCTCTGTGCATCGCATCATAAAAATATTTAAATCATGCAACGTTATATTATATGCCACAACGCCACATAATTCATCGACTTGACTGAAAGTACATTTGCCCGACCCGTTTCATCGTCTCCATTTGACGTTACTGGGGGCTTGTTTTTGTGGAACAAGTTGCCAGTTTTTGCACATTTAGCTGCATCTGTTTCCAGAGCTTCCCTCTTTTTATTTCTAGCCTCCTCCATGCCACCCTTGCTCTTTCTACCTTCCATCTTTCAGTGACAGTGGGAGCAGTGTAGGTGATCAACGCAGTGCCATAACTGCATACGGGCCCGGAAAAAAAAAAGGAGAAAACCGGGCCCCCAGCCCACCGGGAAATGCCCCGGTCCTCCCAATTAGCCAGTTCAGGCCTGCTGCCAGCACGTTCTAAAGGCTCTAACTCTGGGGCTTTGTAGCTCACTCGGTGAAGTGGGTGCACCATATATTTAGGCTACAGTTCTTAACACAGCTGTTCTGGGTTCCACTCCCAGGTCTGGGCCTGTTCCTGCATGTCTTCCCTCCACAAAATCTTTAAAAAAACGTCGTTTTCTACTTGCTGTGTTTCTGCATCGTCCACAGACACATTGAAGATAAATCCACTGTGTTTGGAACGGCGCTGAGCTACACGTCCCTAAGGATCCTGGGAGTCGATCCTGAGGATCCAGATCTGGTTCGTGCTCGGAACAACCTGCACAGCAAAGGTTTGGGTCACATCTCGTCACTCGCAGGCCGTACTGTTGAACTCGCTGCTTCCCTTCAGCATGTGAACGTTGGGAGTAACAGCCGTTGGTGTTTTCTGGTGGTTTCTGTGTGTTTGGTGCTTTTTCAAGGTGGTGCTGTCGGGATCCCATCGTGGGGTAAATTCTGGTTGGCTGTTTTGAACGTCTACAGCTGGGAGGGACTGAACACGTTACTGCCAGAGATGTGGTAGGTCAGACTCAGCTCTGGTGCCGTGCAGAACGCCAGGGTGTTGTGGTATTTTAAGGCAGACGTCATCTATCCATAAAACGCCTTTTAGAGTGCTTTGTTACCGATTTCTCCTCTAGTACCGGACCATTTTCAGGTGATTCCTGGTTGTTTGTTTCAGGTTGTTCCCCACCTGGATGCCAGCCCACCCATCGACCCTGTGGTGCCACTGTCGCCAGGTCTACCTGCCGATGAGCTATTGCTACGCTGTCAGACTGTCGGCAGAGGAAGACCCCCTGATTCTCAGCCTCCGACAGGTGACAACACCGTGATGCAGCCAGCAGGGGGAGTAATGAGCTCATTTAATAGGAAACATGATATTTTCCATTGAATAGAAGGCTGTGTAAAGGCCCATTTCACTGTTTTTAAAAATCTAATTTGCTGAGATGGTCAAACCTGATCCAGGTTATTCTGCACTGAACAGAAATTTATTAAAACACAAAAAATTTAGTTTTTATTGGATTTCTGGCATTTGGGCCACCTTAGATGGGGTCCTGTTTAGGAACTGGAGAATTTGGACAAATTAAATCTGGGGTGAATTTTCGTCTTTAAAACAGTTTGTGATTCGTTAAACATTTAATCTATTTGTCAAAAAAATCCTTCAGTTTCTCCAAAAAAGTCCAATTTAATCTCATATTAGCATCCTAAACATGTGTAGTTGTCATATCTGAATTACTTTTCTTCTGAGTTAAATAAACTGTTAGTAATTATGCTTCTGGTAATACAGAACCGTGTGGTTCTGTGTGGTGGCCGACAGGTTCAAATGTGCAGCAAACGGTCAAACTGGCTACAAACACATCAATGATGCAAATTACAAAACACACAAATCCAACAAAACAACTCTGCAAACAAAAAATGCTGCAAGTACAGGAAACAGAAGCAAAAAGGAAAAAATGCTGCAAACAGCAAAAACAACAGCAAGTCTAAAACGCTGCAAACTCGCTCCACAGAACAGAAGGCCTCCAGTTGTAGCACTGATTTTTATGTTTGGGTTTTTCTTCCAGGAGCTGTACGTCCAGAACTACGCCTCCATTAACTGGAGCGCTCAGAGGAACAATGTAGCGGCCTGCGACCTGTACACTCCTCACAGCACTCTGCTCTCTGTCGCCTACAGTAAGAGCCATCTGCACGTAATTCATAAACTGTTGTGTAGTACCACTGCTCACCATCCTGCATGCTGAGTTTTGGGTCTCTAGCTGGGTAAAAAAGCAGAAAACATCCAAAGAATCGCTGATATGACCACCAGGAGGCCTGGAGATGTGCTGATCAAAGCAGTTTAGCAAACGAGCCATCATCAGTCATAGCCAGAAATTTTGGTAGCTTATTGTCAGTGGTGGGCACACTTCTGTTAGTCCACTAATGCGCTGATTGGGTAGTTAATTTTTGCTAGCTTTGAAAATGTTTAGCGCACTTAGCTTCCCCTAACTTAATTTTTTTCCAGGTAAATTCTAAAGCCTAATTTACTTGCCTGTTTTTTAAACTTTCAGTTGATAAAGTTCGACATCTGTGTTGAAGTTTTGGTTCTCGACTGCTAAGAATCTTCCAGTAGTTACACGTTTACATTCATGCTCTCATTTTGAAGTGGATGAAGACTGTTTATGCATCACTTCCGCTTCCTGTCCTCACATTCTCTTTTTTTTTCAAGATACTTTATTGATCAAATGGCAAGTATACAACAAAAGAGTCTACAGAAGAATACAACACTAACATGAACAAACAACCAGGGGTGTGGATTAAACAAATACATGGAGAAATTCACATGAATTGTTTTGAGTCTTTTGGTTGATACTCCTCACGTTCTCCACCTGTGATGTGGTGCAGCGAATATTCTGTACCCAGAATGCATCTCTGCAGTTCTACAGTAAACAGTTTAAAATCTACTGATGTCCTGCGTGCTTTCTGATCGAAGTGCTGCATTGGTCAATTAGGCTAAATCAGCAACAGAGTTAGCAAAACTCAACAACTATAAAACTGAAACTATGAGTGAAAGGTCTGTTCCAACGAATCACTTCCTGAAGCGCAAAGCATCCAGGAAGGTGTACAATAATGAATTTGACCCTGTTGAGGGCATATAATATGTTGTTACACAATGTCAGACCTGGTGTGTTTCAACATGGTTGAGTTTAGTGCTTTAGCATTAGCTTCTGCTAAATACCAAGTTGGTATAGCGCTTTAGCATTTGCATATGTAAAAAGTTAGCTTCACGAGGTGGGTGATTAACAGGCTTCTGCAGCACTTGATGGCATGCAGAGGAGGTCATGCAATCATTTGAATCAGGTGTTCTGGAACAGAGACACGTTTAAAATATGCAGGGCAGTAGTCCTTGAGGACCAGAATTGAGAAAAGATGATCTGAAGCATTAATCATAAAGGATTAGTGCTTTAGGGTTAGCGCAGCTAACTTTTTCGTCAGCGGTGCCCATCATTGATGGATAATGACATGTTTTTACAGAACGTGACGCTCTATTGCTGTAAACAGAAGACAAATTGTTTTTTTAAAAATTTTTTTCAAATATTTCAAACTGTTGTGTGGCTACTTTTGTTAACAGACAAAGTACGGAGTGAGCACTCCGACTGTCCCCAGATAGACTACCAGCGCAAATCTGTGTCATTTCAAATTGGACCCTGTTGAGTGCGATATGCTACGTTGCAGTACATGTTTGTCATTGATATATGATGGGTATCAACATGGCTGAGTGTATCTCTTTAGCATTAGCTTCCACTAAACACAATTGCAAGGGTGCTTTAGCATTAGTAGAACTAATGTCTGTGATTAGTGCTTTAGAGTTAGCGTAGCTAACTTTTTTTTAGCAGTGCCCACCACTGCTTATCATTAGCTTTGAGATTAAAATGCATCGTTTTATCCTCATCTCCGTCGCTTTGGATAAAATTGTCTGTCAAAACAGAAACAAAACAGAAACTAATGAAAGTCATTAGTTTGGGAAATCCAGGTGTACCATCAGCAAGTTAAAGGTAAATGGAAGCATGTAGACTTACACTTAGGTACACAATATAAAAACAGAAAAGTAGGATTAAGAGACTTTAAAAGACTAGTTACAAAAAAAGGAAAAACTGCAAATAGGGATGTGAACACTTATTGAGTTTATTGGGAGCAGTGATGGTTTTAAAGGCTAACAGCTTCTGGGAGGAAGGATCTGTGATTAAGCTCCTTTGTGCACCTAGGATGCAGCAGTCTGTCACTGAAAGAGTTTCATGCATGGGGTGGGAGACGTTGTCCAACAATGGTGTTGTTTAGCCAGAGTCGTCCCGCCTCCCACCTCCTGCATCGGGTCGAGGGTCATCCGAGCACAGAGCTGGTGTTCCTGATGAGCTGATGTCTCTATGATGTTAGATGTTTTCTTCAAGAATGAGTCGTTCTGCTTGGCTGAACAGTGTGACTCTGCCCTGCAGTGGTGCTGAACATGTATGAAGCCCACCACAGCAGCACCCTGAGAAAGATGGCCGTCAGAGAGCTGTACGACCACATCCAGGCCGACGACCGCTTCACCAAATGCATCAGCATCGGACCGGTGAGGAACGCTCACACATTTACCAGAAACCCGTTTGATTTGAACGATCTTTGAAGAAGAGGTGGGGATGTTTGGGTGCAGATCTCCAAGACGATCAACATGCTGGTTCGCTGGTACGTGGACGGACCCACGTCTGCGATTTTTCAGGAGCACGTCTCCAGGATCCCAGACTACCTGTGGTCAGTTTGAACAGAATAACCCAGACTCATGGAAAAGTTCTGATCAAGAACGTAGAATATAGAAAGTAACGAGGAGAACCGACCAGTTCAACCAGCTGTTTGTGTTTCCTTACAGGCTGGGACTGGATGGGATGAAAATGCAGGTGAGAATGTAGCTTTTGTTTTTATTTTAGATAATATTACAACCTCCAAAATGTTTGTTTTTCCTGTTTTTATTTTCTGAATTTCATATTTTTCAGATGCGACCACTTTTATTTTGAGGAAATAGATAAATAATTCAACAGTCCCTCCAGGATTTCGTGATTGTTTTTCTGATTTATTGCAATTACAATCACTGATTTTGTGGTGGTACTTTAGAAATATTTGCAAGGAATTTTGCAATATTTTTTCCTCTTTAAACTCAAAACTCCATCCAAAATCTACATATAGAAGAAAAAAGATGAGGAAAAAAATAACAAACAGACAGATTAGACACTTAAACCTTTTTATTTTTTAAATAACTTAAATAGCTCGATTTTTGTTACTCATCATATCAATCACAAACTATAACTTGACATCAAGTCAGACTGAGGCAGCAGTGGAGGAAGAAATACCGCCACCTGCAGGTGGGAGCTGGCATCACTTAAACCCAATGTTTTTCACCATTTTTGCAGAAAATTTGTAATAAACTCAAAATTATGCATTAGCATGAAAAAATGCAGGGATCTGTTGATTTTGCGTGAATTTCCACGATCGCTGTATTGCGATAAACCGGAGGGACTGATTTAAGCAGCAAAGAACAGAAGCTTGATGTTTGGCAGAATCGACCCCTCAGATGCCTTGTGAAAGTATTCATGTTTTTCAGTTTAGTCATGTTGAACACAAAGCAGTGCATAAATCTGAAGTAGAAGGAAAGTTATGCATTTTCTACACATTAAGAGGCTGAAAAGTGTGGCATGTCTTTAAATTCTGCCTGCCTGGGCCGATATTTTCTAGAATAATCGTTTAAATTACATCTCCAGGTCTTCTACAGCCTCTGACGGGTTTTCTAACATGATTGTCCTGGATTTAGATCTCTGAAGCTCCTCCAGAGTCACCATGAAGAAAGCATTCATGACAATGCAGCTGAGCTCATAGTTGGGAGTGAACATTTTTGTCAGTTTGTCCAGTGAGGAGCAGAAAACCTGGAGAACTGACAGCAGTAGGGAGACCTAGAAACCCAGCACTCCATTTTGGGTTTTAAGAGCTCTGTGGCGAGCACTGCTCTGTCCAGGTGGACGTCCATGCCCCGGTAGGCCTCCAGGTGCTCCATCCTCTCCTCATGCCCAGATGATGGATGATCAGAGCTCATCAAAGCTCGGGATGTTGTTGTAGAACCTAAACCTGCTTTAAACTCACAACAACGTTCTCCCTGACCTGCTGCTGGGCTCCTTGGTTCTCCAGAAACAGATTACACATAGATGGACTCTGGCTCCTGATCTCCGGTGCTGGGTTTTATTGAGGGATATCAGAGTAAAGGGGATTGAATATACATTTTCAAATTTGCATTTGATACAAATTTTGAAAACATTTCATCAAAATTTTCCTCCTACTTCCGTTGGGCTCTACTTTGTGTTGCTCGATCACATCAACGTCTCAATAAACTCACTAAAGTTTGTGGTTGGAACATGAAAAAAACTTAAAAAGTAGAAAACCTTAATTTTCTTAAAACATTGAAGCTTCTGGTGTTTTCCTCTCAATTTGTTTGAGTTTATAACGTTTCCTTGTTTTGTTTCCTCCTCAGGGAACCAACGGCTCCCAGCTCTGGGACACGTGCTTTGCTGTTCAGGCTTTCCTGGAGGTACCATGAAAACAGCGTCTCCATGCATTCCCTCCATGTTTCCGTCTTCTGCCTGTTGAAGTTGTTTCTGTGTGGAAACTCTCAGGCTGGAGCTCAGGATGACCCCAACCTGGTCGGGACTCTCCATGAAGCCCATGACTTCCTCAGGATCACTCAGGTTGCAGATCTTTAGCTCCTCCTCCTTTATGCTGTCATGGAGATCTGAACGTCCTTTCTGACTGTTAGCCACTCCCACAGATACCTGAGAATCCACCTGAATACCAGAAATACTACAGACAGATGAACAAGGTACAATAAAAATCACTTTGCAGCAACAATTTGCAACAAATAGTTTAGAAATTGTGCAAAATGCACTCAAAACTAAAAAAAAAACCCCACAAAAAACTCAGAGATGTTATATGTTCAGCTCATAAACAGCTTCTCTGCACTCCCTGCTCATGCACCGCATCTTTCTGTGCACGTCAGGGCGGCTTCCCCTTTAGCACCCGTGACTGTGGCTGGATCGTGGCCGACTGCACGGCTGAAGGCCTGAAGTCAGTGATGCTGCTGCAGGAGCTCTGTCCCTCCATCAGGCAGCCAATCGCTTCAGAGCGTCTATACGACGCCGTTAATGTGGTGAGTCTTGGTAACTGTGGTGCTTTTAAAGTTTTTGTGAGGCATGTTGGGAAATTCTCTACGTCTTTAACTAGATCCCATTTCGGGATTTTCCCTCCAGACCGTCTACACTTCTTCCTCTTAGTGCTACTTTGTCCAACGTACTCTGTCCAGTTGAATGGTTGTTATTCCTCTCTAATATTTCACATGGTTGGAGCTAGGGCTGGGTAATAAATCAATTTGATCAATTAATCAAATTTTCTGTTTTTGAACATTTAATTTTTTGGAAAATCTGGATTTTTTTTTTTTTCACCAGCGTTCTCCTTGGGTTTCCATAGATCACAGTAATGTCGGCCAGCCCAAAGGCAGCCATCTTGTTTGACAACCGTGCTTTACAGCTTCTGTTTATTTGGGCGTTGAATTCAGGTCAACCCACAGAAGGGATGATTAAAAAATAATAGCCAGTTTTTCAAAATATTTTCTGTCATTTGTAATTTCTTTTTAAGAAATCTTGAAAAAAGTAAAAAGCGATTAAAATCAGATTTGGTATGAAAAAAATCTGAGATTTTATTTTCAAGCCATATCATCCAGCCCTAGTTGGAGCACACAGAGACAGATGCTCGAGCATTTCACTCTAGAAGGTTCAGAGTCCAGGGCTCGTATGCTCAAAGAATCCCAGGACTCAGAGTAGCTCCTGGTGATGTCATGTTAGATTTTCTCAGATTTTTCTCAGAATTTTACCTCAGTAAGATAAAAGTTATTCACAAAGCATCTCAGGCCTTAAGAGAGCTGCTAACGTCACAAAATGTTTGGAGTAGTGAGGAGGACCTTTAGTGAGCCTAAAAGTGCCAGAAGCAGGGAAGATTCTGGAAAGAAAGACAGAAAAGAGAGATATTCTCCATGAAACAAATGGAGCTCTGCCAGGAGCAGGTGCTGCATTGTGAAGTTGTGTGGGAATTAATTGACTTTTTTCATAATTTCATCATGATGACACATGTTTCTTAATCCAGTCTAGATTGTATGATCGGTTCATTTCTATCAGATGATTACTGGATGGGTGGGGGGTAGTTGTTTTTTGCATCTTATTTTGTTTTGTGTATCAACCAATCACAGCCAAAACTAGATCTGTTGATTTATTTCAGAAAGACTCAAGAAGTAAAAGCTACCAGGACAAATTGTACTTTTAAGACAGTCATTTATATGATTGCATAAGAGGGTTTTTATTTGTTTTTGTGTTTTTGTGACATTTGGTCCACACTCCTCACCAGTTGGTGGCGGTAATGCTGCATTACGTTGTTTACCAGCCACCATTAAACAAAAAAAAAAACAAAAACAAAAAAAAAAACAGAAGAGCCAATCACTGTCCCAAGAAGAAAGCTTCACACCTAGCAACTGGATCAACCACACCTCCCAGGTCTAGTTAAAGTCCAAGCAGAGTTTAACATACTCCACATGTTTATGTTTGTGATAGTAGGACAGAGAAGGCTTTATCCCTATACAGATAGCATCTGATTGCTGTAGAGCTGCAGGGGAAGGCCTCGCTGCTCTGTTTGGTTTAATCTGAGTTTATAAGAGTCTGTTGTTGTTTTGCAGCTGCTGAACATGAGGAACAGAGACGGAGGATTCGCTACGTATGAAACTAAGAGAGGAGGAAGACTCCTGGAGCTGCTGAACCCCTCTGAAGTGTTTGGTTAGTGTTTAACCACCATGAAGCCCTCAGTGCATGTGAAATAGCTGCTTCTAAAGATAATATGACAGATTGCTTACAAATCTGAGTTACAAATGTTATAATATAATATTTAAAATATTTTTCTTATTCCTTTCATACAATTTAGGCTCCATTAAAAGAGAATTTAACCTTCGGAGAAACAGATTTTTCATAGATTTAGGACTGACTGGGTTTGAATACATCTCTGCTTCGCTACAGTTATTAATACGATGCTGTGCTTGACTGCAACAGGTGACATCATGATAGACTACACATATGTGGAGTGCACCTCTGCAGCAATGCAGGCTTTGAGGCACTTCCAAAAGGTTTATCCTGATCACCGCACTGAAGAGATAAGGTAGAAAAACAGCCCATCTTCACTGCATTTCTTTCATTACACCAGACTTTCTTATGATCCTTTAAAAGATACGCGTATTTAGTTACATTCATTTCCAATGAATAAATATGCAAACAGAGCAGATGTTGATGGAAAAATTGATGACAGCACAGCTGAGCTCACATTTAGGAGTTCAGGAGGTGCCGTGAGGAGCAGAAAACCTGGAGAAAAGACATCAGTAGTAGGGAGACCTAACAACCCAGCACTCTATCTGGGGTTTTAAGAGCTCTGTCTCTCACTGTGACTCACAGGGCTAAGAGTATCATTCAAATGCAGAGGAGTATAGGGAGTCCTAAATTCTGCTCAGGTTCTGACCAGCACTGTTATTCTGATGCACAAGACAGCAGGTTTCTCCCAACAACAGTTTCACCAGAATACTTTCTATTAGTGAGCCAAGCAATAACTGTGTAAAGCACTGGTGTAGTGAAAGGAAGTAGCTAAAAGTCTCTTTCCTGCAGTGTTTTACTCACCAGAGTTTAACATCACTACATGCACCTGCTGAAACGTAAACTTAAGACAGTATGGGACTTCACTAGTCACGTTGTTCAAACCAAACTAAGTTTAACTGCGGTTAGTTTCCTCATGATTATTTGGCCCTAAAAAGTCACATCAAGTTAGAGCTACACATTGGATAGGAGAATGTGAAATACTGAGTTAAAATCTGTAGTTAAAATCTGTTGCGTAAACAGTTCGCCCACTTCAAAATGTCAACGTCTAACTACTTGAAGGATTCTTAACAGTCGATGACCAAAACTTCAACACAGATGTCGAACTTGATTCAACTGAAAGTTTACAAAACGGCAAAGTGGCGCTTCAGAATTTATCTGGAAAAATTAATTTATGGGAAGCTAAGTGTTCTAAATGTTTTCAAAGCAAGTACGCTAAAGAGCTAAACAAAAAATTATTTCCGCTATTAGCTTCATTATCCATTTATGGTAATGCCTTTCTCTTAAAGAGAAGTGGCTCCAAACTTCCTTCTCTATTAAAGACAAAAAGGGTTAAACAGTCGATTTTATTTCACATTTCGTACTTTAAACATTTTTTAGTTTTTGGAGTAAAATATGATATTTGCTGTTTAAATTTGTGTGGAATAATGTCGCTTTGGCATTTCTGAATTTTTTGTGTGTTTTGCTTCTGGTAAAAACATACAATGTGTGTTTAGTTTTGCTTGCGATGATGTTCAGAGAAATATTTTTGTAAATTTGCATCAGTCATAAAAAAGGACCTTTTCCTTTAAATTCTTGGATTTTTTTTTTTGTATTTTGTTCGTTGAGTTGATCAGTTGTGCTTAAAATTTCACATGGTTTTCACCCAGGCTTTGTTTTGAGTTTAATAAACAATGACAGTGGGAAATCTGTGGTGTGTGGCTTTAAATACCAGGTTAGATTAAAACATTTTTTGAAACAGATTATCATAAAGTGAGTGAAAGAGCAAAAAAAAAAAAAAAACAAACAACAAAAAAAAAAAACTTTGAAAGCACTTCAGAAAGCCACGACAAGTTCTGTTTCTTCTTCAGATCCACTCTGAGAGAAGGTCTCGAGTACTGCAGGAGGGTTCAGAGGACGGATGGATCCTGGGAAGGGTGAGCCTTGACTTGGTGTTTTATCTGCTGGTAAGTAACCATCACGTCCAACTCACTCCTGTTCTGCTCGTTCCTTTAGATCCTGGGGAGTTTGCTTCACATACGGAACCTGGTTCGGCCTTGAAGCCTTCGCTTGCATGGGGCACACCTATAAGAGCGAGTAAGACGGACAAAGTTCATTTATCTGCTGGTTTGTGGGAACACTGACTAAAACAGGGTTTCTGCAGGGTTCACCAACTAAAATGTAAGACTTCTTAAGACCATTAATAATGAAATTTAAGACCTGTATCTCCACGGGAATGTACAAACTTCGTTCAGCCAACTGGGGATAAATTTGCACTAACCCACAATAGACGCAAAAAAAGCTAGCGGGCGACTCAGACTTTTGCCTGACAGAAAAGTCCCATGAGAAAAAAAAATACATAGAATATATGACTAAATAGTGCTGGCAAGATAAAATTGAAGAACTGTGATTAACATATTTAAGGCCAACTTACTTTTTTGAAATGAATTTAAGAGATTTTAAGGTCTTAATTTTAGAAACATGAATTTAAGACTTTTTAAAGATGCGCGAACACCCTGCTAACAAGAAGAATGTCCTCTTTGTGCCAGAGATGTGCCGGTTGAGGTGGAGAAAGCCTGCCGGTTCCTGCTGGAGCACCAGATGTCCGACGGAGGCTGGGGCGAGGACTTTGAGTCGTGTGAGCAGCGGCGCTACGTCCAGAGCAGCGCCGCTCAGATCCACAACACCTGCTGGGCTTTGTTAGGACTCATGGCGGTCAGGTGAAGCACCGAGGTGGACTTTAGGAAAGCGTTGGGTGAACGGACTCGGACGGTTCCTGAAGGTTTCCTGATCTCTTGTGTTTCTGCAGACATCCTGACCAACAGGCCGTTGAGAGAGGAGTTCAGCTGTTGGTCGACAAGCAGCTGCTCAACGGAGACTGGCCTCAGGTGAGTTTCCGACTTTTATTCAGATCATAGTTTCTGTCTTGCAACCAAATCCAGTGACAGAAAGAAATGTATCTGATCCTGTTTTTGCTTTACAGGAAAACATTTCTGGTGTTTTCAACAAGAGCTGCGCCATCAGTTACACCTCCTACAGAAACGTCTTCCCGGTCTGGACCCTCGGACGCTTCTCCAGGCTCTATCCCAGCAGCCCGCTGGCTGGGAAGCTGAAGCTGTGACATCCTGAAGATCATAACATCTGACGCAACTCGGATGTTTACTTTCATAGACCATCAGAACAATTTTCTGGGCTGCAGCGATATCACAACGATCAATCGGTCACTAATATCAGTGAAAAGGAGAAATATCCAGTTATTAGGGCGGAGTCTCTGATGCATGAATCCTAAAGACTTTCCTGTTCCATCATTTACTGTATATTACACCATTTATTTGTAATATTTCTCCTTTTGTCCTCAGTTTTGTAGCTGAATTTATTCCATGCCTTTAATGGTTTGCTCCACTTACCCTGGTAGGAAACTGGGAGTCCTGGTGGAAGTCCTGCAGTGAATATGCTAATGCTAGCATCTCTGCTGGCATCTCTGCATTTAAACACTGCAGTAAAATATTCACCAACAGCTGCTTTACAGTGTGAATCATGTGTCTTATTTAATTAAATCAGTCAGAAGTGTAATTAAACCATTTGTTTTGGTCTTTTATATCCATGGCAGCCATGTTGGGTTCTAAAGTAGGATTGGTTGGAAACCTCATCTGAGCGCTGAGTTCAGTTCAGGGTTATAGTTCACTTTCCTGTGTGCATCTCAGAAACTCAGTGGCGGAAGCTAACAGCTGGTCAGATGTAAACTATCTCTTTCAGCTCACTTTGAAAGTTTAAAACAACTCAAACTGCAAATATTCAAATCAGTGTTATAAAACGCTACATGTATTTTAGTGGCTAATAAGAGCCTCGAATCTTAAGTCTTTGAAGCTGATCCATAATAAATGTAACCGGAATCACTGTAGCGCTCACATGAGCTCTGTGTAAATAACTTTTATTGCTGCTCTGTCCACAACCCACCCTTTGCTTCTCAAACATCTTAAAATATTAAGAGTCACATCCCCATACATCCATAGCTGATGCAGCATGTCTAATTATGTACATGCATAACTATTCACCTACATTTTTGCATTAGATTACATTTCTGGACATCAGATAAATCAACACAGCATTTTGCCAAGCCTTCAATTTAAGTTGTAACCGCAGCTATAAATACATAGGAATCCCAAATATGAATAAGATGGTAGGACAGTAGCCTAGCCTTCCCCCCCCCACGGCACTGGGTTGATAAGGAATAGTTCGAACCTGAGGGCAAAGCTTCGGTTGCTCAGACAATCAGGGACGTCTAAACTTCTATGGCAGAAGTTTAGACACAAAAGAACCCCAAAAACCTAAATACATTTAAAAGAACAGATGACTGTTAACCTCAGCAGGTACACACACACCAAGAGGATAACTCTGTGGCTGGAAGACTGTCCTTAAAAACAGCTTTAGGTAGCAGCATAGTTTCTGACATGTTTTAATCAGTTGATCTGATTTTGATTTGCAGTCAGTGGAAGTTTTCTTGCTGAATGAGAACTAGCTCAAGTTGAATCTAAGTTGAAACTAAGTCCAAAGCTATGAACTATGAACATGAATCAGTTCATTTTAACCTGACTGAACTGAATTCCTGTTAAGGATCAAGTGGAACAACATTGCCTGGGTGTCATATAAAAATGAAACTGAAGCGCACAGAGCATGAAAACAGTTTACTTATTATTATTTTGCTGTCTGTCAAGCTGAACTAGTTTCCATTTATTGATTTTCGAAGAAACGAAACTACTGACGCACGTGGGGAAACTGGCTGTTTTAACATAAAATCGACATCGCCCACTTACTTTCCAGAGACCTGAAATTGGTTTATGACTAGACATCTTAATAATTTAAGATATCTCTAATTATATTCTGACGAGTATAAATGACATCAGATTTACCTTTAAGTTGTTTGGAGGCTTCACATCAAGATGTCTACAATGAATTACTGACAGTCTGAAACATATATTTCAGATTTCAACAATTAAATTATGACAAGTCATAAAGTAAATTATCTCATTTTTTGTTCTGACTAGTCATAAATCTATTTAAAGATATCTTGAATGCATTTTTAGATAGGAGAAATATAGATGAGACCAGTGAAAATTAAATTGCAGATATCTTGAAAGCAAATAAGGTCTCGGCAAAACTAACTTAGAGATGTCTGGAACATTTTTTAATCTAGACGGCTTTTCTGCTTCAGATATCTTATAACATTCTGACCAGTCAGAATGACACTAATATCTTGAATAATTATTCCGTCAAAACGTCCCAGATTTATGTAGCATTGTAAAATTAAAATACAAAATGAAAAAATATTTTTGAAACTGCTCCATTTTCAGCTTGTTAATGGGTCGACAGCAACGCTTTACGCTCTGCAAAGCCGTTTTTAAGAGCGATGTTTGTGTCTTGGCAGGGAGTAAACAGGAAATTCTCTGCAGACGTTGAGTTCATGAAGTTTGTGTTTTCCGGTTGTCTATGAAGTTGAGCTCTTTCTACTTTAAGGCATTTTCTGACAATTTTGTGCAGGAAACCCAAAATTCTGCGGGCAACTGTGTGGACCGCTCAGTGGCGGCACAGTTACTTAATTCAGATATCTAAAAATGTCATTTTGATGTGTCATCATTATGTTCGCGATATCTTGAATTGTAATTACGGATGTGTGACCCTTCAGATGACGAATCTGAGAATTTGAGATAACGTGAAAGGAATTTTGAACCGTCAAAATGCAGTTGCACATATTTTAAATTGTTCTTACTAGTCAGAAAGTAAATGCAGAGGTCTTAAGTTACCATTCAGGATGATCAAAATGTAGCTGCGTCTAGTCAGAACTGATTGGGATGTAATTACAGGTAGGTACAGGTATTATATTGAAACGGCCTGCCATACCGGACTTGACTTCTCATTTAAAGGAAATCACACTTCCTGGTTCTTCGTCCAGTATCCGTGGCTCTCTGTGGTTCAGCTTCTCAGCCCGACCTGTTGGAAGAGTCATCAGCATCAAGCACTGCCCCTCACCGGGAGCTTTTCAGAACTCGGTAAGTTGTACTTTTTTATGAAAACTGATTTTAAAAAACGGTGTGTTACGGAGTTATGTGTTTCACAATGCAGCAGGACCTTGGATAAATAATATAGTCTTGGGGAAGGCGTTGATCCGATGAAATAAAGGTTCTGGTTCGATTAAATAGCGAGCCGTCTGTGTTGACGAGCTGCAAATTAAATTAAAAACGAACAACCGAAAACCGCGTTTCGACAGCTGGACTTCTGTCCGACGACGCTGCTGGGCCCTTGGGGCTTTGCTTGGTATCAACTTTATGCGCTGAATGAGTACATCAGATTGACTTCCTGGTTTCATAATTACCGTTTTTAAATAGCATAAAAATCAGTTTAGAGAGCAGTAATACCAATCATTCTTTATTTAATCTAACCAAAAATGTTCCAGGAAGGTCAAATTAAGACCAAATTTGTGTTTAAAAGTGCAGCCTGGCAGAAAAGGCAGGGCCTCTTGAGAGGAAAGGACATAAGAGAAAGAAAATTTTAAGTTAAAACAGAACACGAGACATAATGTTTCCACATCATGATTCATATAATGATTAAAAAATGGTAATGAAAAGAAGAAAAAAGAAGAAAAAACAACAAATGAACATTATACAACAAAAGATAAATGATTTCTCAAAACTCTTACCTACTTTAGTGACTGACCAGGGAACCCGTCTTTAAGACAAAAAGCTGATCTGCATTTCCTTGTGTCTTGTTAGACGGCCTGCCATACCGGACTTGACTTCTCATTTAAAGGAAATCACACTTCCTGGTTCTTCGTCCAGTATCCGTGGCTCTCTGTGGTTCAGCTTCTCAGCCCGACCTGTTGGAAGAGTCATCAGCATCAAGCTCTGCCCCTCACCGGGAGCTTTTCAGAACTCGGTAAGTTGTACTTTTTTATGAAAACTGATTTTAAAAAACGGTGTGTTACGGAGTTATGTGTTTCACAATGCAGCAGGACCTTGGATAAATAATATAGTCTTGGGGAAGGCGTTGATCCGATGAAATAAAGGTTCTGGTTCGATTAATGTTTTCATTGATACTGAAACAGACACGGCATGATCCGGGATTTCTGTGTTGACCTCATGATCCACGCCTCATGATCCGGGTTGCTGTTCCTTCCTTTCTTCGCGTGTTCAATCCTTTTACCCTTTTACCCTGTCCCTTTCTGTTTTATTATACATCATTTATGGACATCCGTGGCTTCATTTCTTTGCATATGTGCACCAGCATTTTATGAGAATTTCATGTCAATCTCACCTTAAAAAGAATAGTTACTTAGAGAATTGGTGATGTGTTCAATAGTTATACCTGCTGTAATTGCTCAGTTGGATGGACTGTAACTGGCCTAATGCCCATGGTGTGTGTTATTTGTAGCTAAGATACTAAAGCACATGGAGGGCAGTGGGTACATTGCATAACGCTAAAGACAGAAAAGAGTCAGAAAATCATGAGGTAAAAAACGTTAACAGAGTGTGATAATTCTTGTGTACTATGTGTTTTCTGTTTCACTTTTTCAAAGGTTTTTGTTGTTTATTGGTACAGACATTTGTTCTGGACCAAAAAAAATAATACTTATATTGTATTTTAAGGAATAAGATTTGGAAATTTGAGAAAAGTGAGATTACAGATTATCAATAATATTTAAGATAAACAATTTAATGATTTAGTGGAAACTCTTTTTCTCTGTATCAGTAAGTTACTTTGAAATATTCTCTTGCAGCTACCATTCGTGAGCTGCATTTTCAAGGAGGAGAACTAAGACCATGATGAAAACTGCGGGGATTAAAGTAAGTACCACTAAAAATGATGAGCTATTGGAGCACAATATCTCTAAGCAAATATTGAAGGTTATGTTAATCTATATGCATAAATCATTGAAGTTTCTGTTTGATTCATACATAGTCAAGAAATAATGATTCATGCACAGTTATTATTTGAATGCAGAAATTTAAATTAGAGATCAGGAAGACCAACTTTACTTTTATTTTCATATTTCAGGAGGAGGATCTGCCGCCTGATATCAATGGCTGGACAACATCTCGAGTCAGGCACTGGGCTCTCACACTGAACGGTGTGGACGAATCGACTGCAGATAGGCTGTTTGAACAAAAAGTCTGTGGTTCCAGTTGGTTGCTTTTAGAAAAATCTAATTTAATATTATTGGGTGATAAGCTTGGACCAGCTAAACTAATTATTCGTTCTAGAGATGAGTTCAAGTTAAATAGCAAGAAGGCAACGTTTTCCACAATCAAGCCATATCCATTTGGTAGATACCACTGTGGTTATAGATATATTGAGGGCAGCATTCTTTATGTCCCAGAATCAGGAGGCTTAGACCTCATTGAACCCTGTCATGAATTTAAAGGTTTTTACAACACAAGTAGTGATAATGAACTGGAAAAGTTCATCAGTGAGGTCATTCGGTTTGCAGCTGCATGCATGAATAGCCGCACCAATGGTACCATTCATTTTGGAATACTAGACAAGCCTCAAGGTCAGGTGTCTGGAGTTGTTGTTGTTGACAAAGAGAAATACATAAATGCTATAAAATTAGCCATTAATAAAAACTTTGATGACAACTGCAAGCATGCTGTTCAAAAATGTATAAAAACTCCTCGATTTGTGGAGGTTCTCAACAGAGATTCTACATCTTCTGATAAATTTGTAATTGAAGTGGACATTGAGCCTCAGTTTATCATTTGTGAAAACAACTACTACCACACCTCTATCACGAAAAAATTAAAGAAAAAGGATAGAGGTAATTTTTTCTACATTCGAGATGGTCCTAGTACTAGAGACCTCTCCACATCCATGGAAGAATACGACAAGTTTATTAAGCAGATCCCTCAACTATCACAGGGTCGTAAGAATGCAGAGGAGAAGCACTCCAAACCAATTAAAAGCACAAATCAAGGCTCACGATTGATTAACATGATAACAGGTAGAGACTTATCATTGGATAAGTCCCATTTTGAGCATTATGTGATTGTGACAAACAAATCTCATCCAAGCCATTTTGAAAATCTAGGATTTCTCATAGAGCTCGACCCAACAGCTGTTTTAGACTTTGATCCAGAATCGGCAGAACATGGATTACTGAGTTACTTTGACCAACAGAGCACAGTGAACCTCCATTTACCAGCAAAATACAAAATAATGGAAAGTGTTAAAAAAACTGCTGCCAAATTAGAATTGACTAAAAACACCAGCTGGGTGTTCTGCAATGGCGGTATTGAGGAAGAGAAACCCTCAGACATTAACCAGTGGCCTGTAGACAAAGGCGCCTCGGTTCAAGATGTGATTTCTTTTTTGTGTCGGAAAGATGTGCTTCCAAAAAATAGGTTCCTTGTCATTTTCTTACTTTTGTCACCAGTGAGGGAAGTCATTGATCCCCTTGTTGAGACTTTTAGTAAGTTCAGGCAGGAGCTCAAAGGCACAGACCAAATCCTTTGTATATGTGACAATGAAAACACATTTATTTCATGGAAGGATCTCATTAAGCTCAAGTGTGGAGTCGACATCTCTGGCAGATGTATCTATGAACTCAGCTTTGCTGAAGTCAATGGAACCATCCTTAGTCTTTGGTCCAAAAACCGCAGGGCCAAACGGTTCCTACCTTCCTGGGGGAGGAGTAAAGTGCCTCTCGAGAAAAAATTTGAGCAAAGCCTGAATACTCTAGAGGTTCTGTGTGTAAATGAGTGTGAAGGAGGAAATGAGGACAGATTTGCCATAGAGAAGAACTTCCACCGAGGTGGGAATGTGTCATGGTGGAATTTCTATTTCTCTGAGCTTCCTGGATCAATACCTTTCATTAAACGAGACAAGTTTGATTGCATTGTGAAAGATTTTATACCAGAACTACGTTCTCTACCAAAAGCTTGTGTTCTGCTCAATCTCTTTCATCAGCCTGGTTGTGGTGGGACAACCTTGGCCAAGCATGTGTTGTGGTCTCTTAAGGACCAATATCGCTGTGCTGTCCTTAGGACAAAGTCCGACTTTACTGAAGTGGCTGATCATGTGATCAAGCTGTTAACGTATCCTTGTGATGAGCAAACAGCAAGGGTCCCTGTACTGTTGATGATTGATGACTTTGAGGATATGGAGAAGGTGGAAGAATTACAGCAGGTCATTGAAAACAAATGTCCCCAGTCTGCAAAGGTTATCCTCCTGAACTGTATGAGAGTAGAGTCCTCTGAGGTGATAAAACTAACTCAAAACACGATATTTATTGGGAACAATCTAGCCGATAAGGAACTGAAACTTGTTGAGATGAAACTTAAAGAATTAGAAGAAGAACATCAGAATAAGACATCTTATTTTGGTTTCGTTGTTGAATTGATGAAGAAGAACTTCAAGGTAGAATATCTTAAAAGGTTTATCCAGAACTTGCTGAGAAACTTCCAACAGTTGAACTGAATGATAAACTGAACTTGATGTCCTGTTTGATAACTTGGTTCAATTGGAATGTATGTACAATTAGATTGAATTGACATTTTTGTAAAGTGCCTTGAGATGATGTGTTGTCAATTGGTACAATATAAATAAAATTAATTTCAACAACTGAACTGAATTAAATGTAATTAATGAATCCAAATGGTTGAAGGTCCTACAAACACTGGTTACCATTACATCTGTCTACTTTGATCCTGAATGCAGCCTGGATTTAATACGGTCAATCATTTATTTCGGATACTATCTTCAGATCAACTTTTTGAACAGCAAACCTGCCCTGGCACATGTAGGCAACCAGCTTCTAAATATGGTACGCCTGAAATGACGACACAGGACACATGAAAATAAAATAAAAAATGTGTGTGCAAACGTTGTGTTCAAATTTTGGTATTTTAAAGACTAAAGTAAAAACAATGTATACAAATAAATAACATAATCATAAAATGAATTCAGGCAGAAGAAATACTTTTCCAAACAATTTTATTTTCAACATAAAAGCTATGACACCAATATTGGCTGTTGGTCGTATATAAATGTTAAACAGGGTAAAGAATAATGTCTACCATTCAGTTTTATCACTTGACTTTCAAATGGATCATCAGATAGAAAATAACATTAAAACAAACTAGAAGTTTCACTTTAACACAAACTCTGTAGTTGTGTGTCTGCGTCTGGTGCATTTTTGGTTAAAACAAGCTTGTTCTTCATTCAGTGAAATTACTTGGACCGGGTGGAGCATCCAGAAATTTTACTCAAGTTAGAGTAGTGGTCCTTCACAATAATATTACTCATGTAAAAGTTAAAAAAAAAAAAAAAAAAAAAAGAAGAAGTATAGAAAAACTACTCATAGAAGTAATCAAAAAATAACTCATTCAGGCCCATAATGGGCTTATGACCAAACCGGAAGACACTATGACGGACTTCCAGTGGGCTTGCCGCTAACAGTTTTCTCTGCTGTATTAGCACTCAGTAAGAAAAACAACAGCAAGTATTTTAGCATGAATTCATCACAAGTAACAAAATATTTGAAGAGTGATAACCCAAACCTGGCAGTAGGATGGACTTGCTTCGGGGGAGATTTGGACTCAGGCCTCAAGATCATGTCTCTGCTTTTTGCAGATGATGTGGTCCTGTTGGCTTTATCAGGCCGTGTTCTCCAGCTTTCTGGAGCAGTTCGCAGCAGAGTGTGAAGCTGCCAGGATGACGATCAGTACCTCCGAGTCCAAGACCTTTCTGGTCTTGAGCCAGAAAAGGGTGGAGGTTGTTCACCAGGCTGAGGAGGAGGTCCTGCCCCATGTGGAGGAGTTTAAGTACCTCGGGGTCTTGATCACGAATGAGGGAAAAATGGATGGGGAGATTGATAGGCTTTGTCGTGTTTTAGTATCCTGATATTAGGTTACATCATATTCATGCAGTATCATTTCATACTGTGTAGCTCATGAGAGCAACTTTGATATAGGCACCATGTCAACACATAACATAAAAGAGTAAAGCAAGGGAAAACATATGAATTATTAGTTGTCTGACAGTCAAAGTTTGACTAAATCTGATGTTTTGGCTTATATTACATCAAGTGCATAGTAATTTTTTAGAGAGTCCCATCACTATCATCTTTTCTCTGTACTGTTACATGTTATATGTTTGTATTTATGTTTCTAAGCAGATTATGTGCTGTTGGACACTGATTTTGCCACTGTTGACCATGAAATATTACTAAAGCCACTGGAGAGCTGGGTCGAACTCTGGTCCAGTACTCAGTTGGTTCGAATCCTACCTGAAGAACAAGGATTTCTTTGTGTCAATAGGCAACTTGTCATCGGAGCGAACAGAAGTCACATGTGGAGTAACCCAAGGTTCAATCTTGGGACCCCTCCTATTTAATATCTACATGCTCCCACTAGCTCAGATTATAACAAGTAATCAGATTAGTTACCATAACTGAGACATCTGAATTCATCCAAGCACTGAACAGATGCTTAGAACAAATCAATGCGTGGAGGTGCCAAAACTTTCTCTAGCTGAACAGAAACAAAACTAAAGTTACCATCTTTGGACCTAAAGAAGAACGATCTAGAGTCAGCAGGCAGCTTCAGTTATTACAGCTAGAAACTAGAGATCAGGCCTGAAATCTGGGTGCAGTGATGGACTCAGACCTGAACCTTCAGAGACACATAAAGACATTTACAAAGTCAGCCTTCTATCACCTGAAGAACATTTCCAGGATTAAAGGACTAATGTCTCAACAAGATCTAGAGAAACTCATCCATGCGTTTATCTTTAGTCGCATTGATTACTGCAACAGTGTCTTCACAGGTCTGCCTAAAGAGTCAACCAGATGCTGCAGCTGATCCAGAACACTGCTGCTGGTGTTCTTACTAAAACCAGGAAGATAGAGCACATCACCCCAGTTCTAAAGTCTTTCCACTGGCTCCCTGGAGCTCAGAGAACAGACTTTAAAATACTTCTGTTTATAAATCACTGAACAGCTCAGCACCAAAACACATTAAAGACCTGTCACTGTATCAACCTTCCAGACCACTCAGGTCTTCTGGTTCTGGTCTGCTCTGCAACCCCAGAACCAGAACCAAACATGGAGAGGCACCTTTCAGTTTTTATGCACCACAAATCTGGAACAAACTTCCAGAAAACTGCAAAACAGCTGAAACACTGAGTTCCTTTAAATCAAGGCTAAAAACCCACCTGTTTAGAGCCGCCTTTGATTAGTAGTAAGTGGAACATTGAACTATATTTTCGAATTATATTTGCTTGATGATATTAGCTCAATGATTTTGATGATTTTGCTGTGGACTTGATTTTAAATGAAGCACTTTGAACTGCCTATTTAAGGCCAACTTACTTTTTTGAAATGAATTTAAGAGATTTTAAGGTCTTAATTTTAGAAACATGAATTTAAGACTTTTTAAAGATGCGCGAACACCCTGCTAACAAGAAGAATGTCCTCTTTGTGCCAGAGATGTGCCGGTTGAGGTGGAGAAAGCCTGCCGGTTCCTGCTGGAGCACCAGATGTCCGACGGAGGCTGGGGCGAGGACTTTGAGTCGTGTGAGCAGCGGCGCTACGTCCAGAGCAGCGCCGCTCAGATCCACAACACCTGCTGGGCTTTGTTAGGACTCATGGCGGTCAGGTGAAGCACCGAGGTGGACTTTAGGAAAGCGTTGGGTGAACGGACTCGGACGGTTCCTGAAGGTTTCCTGATCTCTTGTGTTTCTGCAGACATCCTGACCAACAGGCCGTTGAGAGAGGAGTTCAGCTGTTGGTCGACAAGCAGCTGCTCAACGGAGACTGGCCTCAGGTGAGTTTCCGACTTTTATTCAGATCATAGTTTCTGTCTTGCAACCAAATCCAGTGACAGAAAGAAATGTATCTGATCCTGTTTTTGCTTTACAGGAAAACATTTCTGGTGTTTTCAACAAGAGCTGCGCCATCAGTTACACCTCCTACAGAAACGTCTTCCCGGTCTGGACCCTCGGACGCTTCTCCAGGCTCTATCCCAGCAGCCCGCTGGCTGGGAAGCTGAAGCTGTGACATCCTGAAGATCATAACATCTGACGCAACTCGGATGTTTACTTTCATAGACCATCAGAACAATTTTCTGGGCTGCAGCGATATCACAACGATCAATCGGTCACTAATATCAGTGAAAAGGAGAAATATCCAGTTATTAGGGCGGAGTCTCTGATGCATGAATCCTAAAGACTTTCCTGTTCCATCATTTACTGTATATTACAGCATTTATTTGTAATATTTGCATATATTTACATTTATTTGTAAGTGGGGCTGTGATCAGGAGGAGAGAAGCACTGTTGGCAATTGATCCACTTTGTCACGATATTTTGCAACTTTTCAGACCCTCTAGTAACTTTTTTTAAAAAAAAACTACTGACAAATGTAGCGACTTTTTTCTGTGTTGTTGGAAACAGTTATGGCAACAACACTCTGCAGCCCTGCTCTGTCCTGAGCGAGCAGCGAGTGCTGCCGTCACCCCCTCCCCCTAAGCTCTGCAGTCAGTCTCTCTCAGTCGTCCTGCAGCAAACCGCCTGCAGTCAGAGCAGAGAGGAGACCCGTTCCGCTCCGTGTTCATGTTGCTCATGAGTCACACGTGCAAAGCTGAGAAACGCCATCGATCAATGCTCGCCACGCTCCTGACTCGCCACCAGGGGGCGTGTCTGAGTCAGTTGGTTTTATTCCTGAATGCAGGGCTGTGAGACGTAGTTGTGCCAAGCTGTACAAACAGGAAAATTCAACCGTTTAGCCATTGTTCAACCTAAGGAAGCCAGCACTGAGACGGTTTTAGGCAAAATACAGCACAACTAAGCAAATTTACACAAATGTCACAATTTGTACAGAAACATAAAGATAGAACCCTTAAAAACCGATTTAGACAGTTTATCAGCAAAAACAGTTAATTTGAAGGTTAGTTACACTTTAATAGGTTGTCCTATTCATTAGTGACTGTGAATTGACACATGGTAGGTTTAATATGTCTCCTGGCTAATAGCTCCATGTTTCCAAAAAATATGCAATAACATCATCATTTTAGAATAATATTGTTTATATTCATAAAAATCCCAAAATATTAGTACAACTCACCTGATATGGGCCTATGAGTTTTATAGAAAGTAGAATGTTTGCAAAATGTGCATTCATTTACAAAAGAAGAAAAGGAAAATCAATCCGGGCCCTGGGCCCCTGCCCCTGTCAGTCCTTCCTAAAGTCTGAGCCAGCGTGCAGGATTGGGGGGGGGGTTAACTGAAGCAGAGAAGCAGTATCAGCAGTGTGGGTTTTTTTTTCACGACATGGAAAGGGTTGGGAAATATATTTAGGTAAATATCCGTTCTCAGCCGCAACAGTAATGTTATTATTGAATATTGATATAATACTGGCATTTTAGAAGTCCCATTGAAATACATTTTCTCATGTAAAGAAGTACCAGCAAAGTTTTGCAGAAAGATGTGAGCTTCTGTGCAGAAAATGGAGTCCAACCACAACTGTAACCATTTCTACCCGACCAGTAAAGGTTGCTGAATTTAAACTCCTGTAGTTATCTTCTAACTAAAAATATTCTGCATATAATTTTCTATAATGATTGTTATTTTCTGGAGTTTATTGAATGACGGGACCTGGTCCATACTTTCTAGACAAAAATACTGGAGTTCTGGTTGTGCTAATATTGAGTGTCTGAGACTTTATTACATGCAGACACAATGAGTTTTACTGGCATAAGTTCAATAATATTTAGCAGGTGAACTATGAACATGAATCAGCTCATTTTTAACCTACTTGAACTGAGTTTAGTTCTTGTTAAAGGCGTCATGACAACAAAATTCATGTTTCTGTGGTTTTGGGGATTTAATCTGACCCGCTGGGCTCTGATGAGGCCGTGTGGACGTCAAGAGCTGGTATCAAAAGCTCTGCTCAGAGACGGTCGGCTCTGTTTCTGTGCTCAAAACAGATGAATCAGAGAGCAGTTCATCTTTCTACATAATTCATATTCTGCAATCAGAATCAAGCTAACAGCCCTCCCCTTCCCTCCTCCCCCCCAGCTGATGCACCGGCTAATTTAAGGGCTAAGTCGTGCTAGCATGTCTGGTTTATTATATTGGATGTAAGTCATTTAATTTTCAGGTTTAAAAATAGTGGCTGTGAGGTCAAACTCGTCTGGATCCCTGCACATGTTGGAATAGTGGGAAATGAGTTGGCTGACAGATTTACTGAAAGTGCTGCAAAAAAAATATTGTAGATTTAAGTGTAAGAATAAGTAAAAATGAGGTTAAGAGCATAGTCAAACTATACATTCAAAAGAACGTTGGTGAATTTAGGAAATGGTTTAGAATAAAGAAAGAGGAAGATATTATATGAAGGATGAGATTTGGCTCACATGGGATTAAATAGCACACTTAAAATGGTTAATAAACATGCTACAGGCTGTTGTGTTTCCTGTGGACAAGTGCAGACAATAGAATATAAATGATTAAAATGTGGAAATATTCAAGTGAAAGAGAAATATTAATTATTAAATATATATAAAGTTATATATATATATATATATATATATATATATATATATATATATATATATATATATATATAAATATTAAATTAATTAGAAAGTTAAATAAGAATTAAAGTAAATTAGAGGTAAGGGAACTGCTTCAAAGGACATCTGGGGAAATAGTTTTTGGCAGCATTTTTAGTTTCTTGGAAATAATTTAAAAAATACAAGCAGCAGCATGTCTGGCTGCTCCACTTCAGAAGAGGACGTTCTGTCCGAGGCTCAGAGACGGCTGGAAGTTTCCGCTTTCCTCCCGAAGGATGGGAGAACTGCAGAAGAGCGGCTGGAGCTCATTCATGGGGAAGCAGCGCGCAGTGACGGCCTCAGTTTGAGGCGATGATCAGCGCATTTTACTGAAGAGTTTCCCAAACATGGCTGTAGCCGATCAGAGCGCAGCCAGCCCGGTAGAGCCCCCTGTCACTGCCGCCCCCACCCTCTTACCGAGGAGGGGACCCTGGCCTGCCAGAGCACCCCCTACGAAAAGGTTTAAATGAAATTCTTTGGAGAACTGACGTGCAGCAATATCAGCTACATGAAATAGTTCACACAGTGATGTCACCCCCCCCCCCTTTAAGGACAACGCTGCCTCTGTCTATAAAAATGAAGCTTGGAGCTACAGAGCATGGAGAGCAGAGTGTATTTAGCTCACTTTTTGCTTTTTGTCAAGCTAAACTAGTTTCCTTTTATGTTTTTCATTCTGGAAGAAAACTCTGTTGGCGTGACTCCTCTCTGTGTCCACTGCATAGGTTTCATTTACTGAGCACCAACGCCCTCCTTATGACTTCCTGCATTTATCAGATTGTGCTTCCTCTCTGTGCTTCAGTTTGCATTCCTCAGCCCGACCTGCTGGAAGACCACTCACCAAACACCTACCATCTCTGGGAGCTTTTCTGGACTTGGTAAGTTATAAAATTGTATGAAAACTGGCTAAAAAACGCAACATGTTATGGAGGTTTTCTGTTTGTCAACCCAGCAAGATCCTAAAGAATTAAAATAACCTTGGGAAAGGGTTTGATCTGATGAAATAAAGGTTCTGGTTCTATTTATCACCCAGCCGTCTATATTCACCAGCTGAAATTAAATTGCCTTGACTCTGCTTCGCTAACATCATGTACTGAATAATCACGTCAGAGTGACTTGACCTGGTTTTATAGGCAGCAGTTTAGAGTTTTAGTTTTTATTGCTGCTCTGTCCACAACCCACCCTTTTGCTTCTCAAACATCTTAAAATATTAAGAATCACATCCCAATGCCAAGGCAGCATTTCCTTTAAGAGGCGCAGCCATCCTTTAAAAAAATGGTATCTGTTAATTTAGAGGTTTTATTTTAGTGATTTGGTGCTATTATAGAAATGCACTTGTCTGAAATATTTAAATGTTGCTTGAAAACTTTTACTGCTTGAATCATTTTAAGCTAAATCAGTGAACTCTAGATTCACTTTAATTCTGTTCTATTCATTCATTCTGGATGAAAAGAAACTATTGATACACATGTGAGGAAACCAGTGGGCGTGGCTTCTCTCTGTGTCCACTGCATAGGTTTCGTTTACCGAGAATAAAAACCCGCCTTGTGACTTCCTGCATTTATCAGATCGTGTTTCCTCTCTGTGGTTCATCTTCTGAAGGATTCTCTAGTTTTCCTCAGTCTGAGGAATTGAACCCACCTTATTTCTGTGTTGAATAAACACATCAGATGACCTTCCTGGTTTCATAGTAACCATATTTAGGCATTTAGGAAATAACTAGCAAACGTGAGACGATACAAAGTCAGATTTGGATTTTCTTCTGATAGTGTAGTTATGATTTTGAATTATGTCGCATGTTTCATTTGTTTTCTTTCAAGTTGTGGAAATGGGCTCTCAGTTTTGTCTGGATATACTTTTGTTCGTTGAATGTGGGAAGCAACTACAGAAAACACAAAACACAAAGAGAGAATGTGGAAACTGCATGCCTCAAGACTCCAGAAAAATTCAAATCCCAAATTTGCATGTCTCAGAGTAAGCACTACCTAAGCAAGTTTTCAGGCTGTTTGTTCCAGAGCTGAGGCGCATAGAAACTAAATGCTGTCTCCCACTGTTTAGTTCAGGGCCTTTAAACACAGAGAGGAGTTCTCAGGTGACCTGAGGAGTCCACAGGGTTCATACCTGACCAGTAACTCTGTAATGAGTTTCGGTCTCAGACCATTCAGAGCCTCAACAGGATTTTGAAGGTCTTAATAGCTCTCCTTTTCCTTTTCACAACTGAATGTTACGATAAACACTTCTCCAATGACAACTGGAGATAGGCACCTGCTCCCCCGCAACCCACCAGGGACAAATGGGTAACGACGATGGATGCTCCAACAAACAATTAGATTCACATGTTTTTTTCAGTATGAAAGCAATAAGAACATACTGGACCGGCCCAGCCAACATCATGACTTAGCCATCAACGATACGTTTTGATGACATCTCTCTCTCACTACTTTCTCTTATGCTCTCGCTATCTAGAGACAGACACAGGCGGAAACAAAACCTTTGACATACAGACAAATAATTCTGTGCATTATCTGTCATAATTTAACAGCTTGCAACAGCATAGTCCCTGCAACAAGATGTCACATTCACATAGCGAAACGCCTCCTGTTCCTGCTGAATCTGAAAGCAGATTAATGCAGTGCCAGAGTGGGATGAATAGTTCTTCTACCAGCCTCTTGTACTTCAGTCCTTGCCAAAAGTAGTGCACGTGACATTCAATGTGTGTGTGAACCAAGTGCAAAGTGACAAAACGCACACACCTCAAAAATGCATGCGAGAGGGGTCAAATAGTTACTGCTGTAACTGATCAGTTGGACACTAGAACTGCCCCTAATGCCCACACCTGACGTGTGATTCTAAAGCCTACGGAGAGTAGAGGAGAAATACTGTCGTCAATTAGGAACAATCTGCACCAGGTCGCTAACTGAAGCGCAACCTGACAACTCGGTGTGCAATAACAAATCTGACCCTGTTGAGGGCGATATACTATGTTGTAGAACATGTAGTGTGTCGCAGTTCTGGGTTGTTTTGGGCGTCATCTGAGTTTGTCTTGATTATTTACTTCTGCCCTCCTCTTGTGTCTCATCCCTCCCCTTTAACTGGTTCCAGCTGTTCATCTTCTCCTTGATTGCTCCAGAGTGTATAAATGTTCTTTCCTGTTATTGTTCACGCTGGATCCTTGTGTCTACCTTGCTCTGTCCTCTCGTGTTCCCCAGTGATTTCAGGAGGAAGTGTTTTTGGACTAATCAGTATCAACATTTTTTAGGATTGGCTCTTGCTAAATACCATGCTGGTTTAGTGGAGCTCAGTGGAACCCACCACTGGTTGTTAATAATGGTAACTGTTTCTGTTGCCAAACACTCTCTTGTGCTTATTGGCACAGACATTTGTTCTGTACAAAACCCCCCCCCACTTATATTGTATTTTACAGCATGAGATTTAGGTATTTGAAAAATGTGAGCTAGCTGCTGATGATGATAAACAAAATTTAAGGTAAATGTCTTTATGATTTAGCAGAAATTCTTATTCTCTGTAATCACTAACTCACTTTTAAATATTTTCTGCAGCTACCATTTGTGATTTTCAAGGAGGAGAACTAAGACCATGGCAGAAAATGTAGAAGTTAAAGTAAGTCCCACTAAAAATGATGAGCTTTTTGGAGGACAATATGTCTAAACAAATACTGAAGGTTATTTTATGAAAGTTCCTGTCTCAAAAAGAAATGCATCATTCAAACATAGCTTAGCAACAAATACATCATGCAGGTTTTTTTAATAGTGCAGAAATTTAAGTTGGAGATCAGGAAGACCAACTTTACTTTTATTTTCATATTTCAGGAGGAGGATCTGCCGCCTGAGATCAATGGCTGGACAACATCTCAAGTCAGGCACTGGGCTCTCACACTGAACGGTGTGGACGAATCGACTGCAGATTGGCTGTTTGAACAAAAAGTCTGTGGTTCCAGTTTGTTGCTTTTAGATAAATCAGATTTAACTGAAATGGGTGTGAAGCTTGGACCAGCTAAACTAATTATTCATGCCAGAGATGAGTTCAGCAAGTCAAAGAGTGAGAAGCCAACATGCTCCACAAACCAGCCTGCAAGAATATCAACCAAACCATATCCATTCTGCAGATTCCACGATACAGTCAGATATATTGAGGGCAGCATTCTTTATGTCCCAGAATCAGGAGGCTTAGACCTCATTGAACCCTGTCATGAATTTAAAGGTTTTTACAACACAAGTAGTGATAATGAACTGGAAAAGTTCATCAGTGAGGTCATTCGGTTTGCAGCTGCATGCATGAATAGCCGCACCAATGGTACCATTCATTTTGGAATACTAGACAAGCCTCAAGGTCAGGTGTCTGGAGTTGCTGTTGAAGACAAAGAGAAATACATAAATGCTCTAAAATCAGCCGTTGATGAAAACTTTGAACACAAGCACAAGCATGCTGCTCAAAAATGTATAAAAACTCCTCGATTTGTGGAGGTTCTCAACAGAGATTCTACATCTTCTGATAAATTTGTGATTGAAGTGGACATTGAGCCTCAATCTGTCATCTGTGAAGAAAACATTTACCACACCTACAACGCAAAAAAAGGCAAGAAAAAGATCAAAGAAACTGAATCACAACCAGGAAAGTCTTTTTATATCCGAGACGGTGGTAGCAGCAGGGACCTTCTAGCATTAAACAAACCTTCCAAACCCATGGTAGAGTACAACAAGTTTGTTGAGCAAATGCCTCAACTCTCACAGCTCCGCAAGACTGAAGAAGAGAAGCACTCCAAACCAATTAAAAGCACAAATCAAGGCTCACGATTGATTAACATGATAACAGGTAGAGACTTATCATTGGATAAGTCCCATTTTGAGCATTATGTGATTGTGACAAACAAATCTCATCCAAGCCATTTTGAAAATCTAGGATTTCTCATAGAGCTCGACCCAACAGCTGTTTTAGACTTTGATCCAGAATCGGCAGAACATGGATTACTGAGTTACTTTGACCAACAGAGCACAGTGAACCTCCATTTACCAGCAAAATACAAAATAATGGAAAGTGTTAAAAAAAACTGCTGCCAAATTAGAATTGACTAAAAACACCAGCTGGGTGTTCTGCAATGGCGGTATTGAGGAAGAGAAACCCTCAGACATTAACCAGTGGCCTGTAGACAAAGGCGCCTCGGTTCAAGATGTGATTTCTTTCTTGTGTCGGAAAGATGTGCTTCCAAAAAATAGGTTCCTTGTCATTTTCTTACTTTTGTCACCAGTGAGGGAAGTCATTGATCCCCTTGTTGAGACTTTTAGTAAGTTCAGGCAGGAGCTCAAAGGCACAGACCAAATCCTTTGTATATGTGACAATGAAAACACATTTATTTCATGGAAGGATCTCATTAAGCTCAAGTGTGGAGTCGACATCTCTGGCAGATGTATCTATGAACTCAGCTTTGCTGAAGTCAATGGAACCATCCTTAGTCTTTGGTCCAAAAACCGCAGGGCCAAACGGTTCCTACCTTCCTGGGGGAGGAGTAAAGTGCCTCTCGAGAAAAAATTTGAGCAAAGCCTGAATACTCTAGAGGTTCTGAGTGTGAACCAGTGTGAAGGAGGAAATGAGGACAGAGATGCCATAGAGGAGAACTTCTACCGAGGTGGGAATGTGTCATGGTGGAATTTCTATTTCTCTGAGCTTCCTGGATCAATACCTTTCATTAAACGAGACAAGTTTGATTGCATTGTGAAAGATTTTATACCAGAACTACGTTCCCTACCAAAAGCTTGTGTTCTGCTCAATCTCTTTCATCAGCCTGGTTGTGGTGGGACAACCTTGGCCAAGCATGTGTTGTGGTCTCTTAAGGACCAATATCGCTGTGCTGTCCTTAGGACAAAGTCCGACTTTACTGAAGTGGCTGATCATGTGATCAAGCTGTTAACGTATCCTTGTGATGAGCAAACACCAAGGATCCCTGTACTGTTGATGATTGATGACTTTGAGGATATGGAGAAGGTGGAAGAATTACAGTTCGCAATTGAAACGCAGTGCACTGAGAAAGATATTGAGTCTGCAAAGGTCATTCTCCTGAACTGTATGAGATCAGAGTTTCATGAGATGACAAAACAAACCCCAAACACTATATTTATTAGGAACAACCTCTCTGACAAGGAACTGGAACTGTTTAAGGTGAAACTTAAAGAAATAAGCAAAAAACCCTGGAACTTTGGAACTTTTTATGGTTTCATGATTATGAAGGAGAACTTCAACCCAGAATACATTGAAGGGGTGGTAAGGAACACCCTGAAAAACTTCAATATGGACCAAAAGAATGCACAACTCTTCACAGTGTTGGTTCTGTTGAAGGTTTACTGCAAGGGCTCCTCTCTCTCCAGGTCCCTATGTCAGGATGTTCTGGATCATCCAGTCCCTGTCTGTGGAGACAGGAATTGGATTGATGATGCCTTTGGGGAATTTTCCAGTTTCATTTCCAGATGGTGGGATCAAGATAAGATTAAGTATCCAGCAGTAAGAATAACATACTCAATCATCGCAAACCGATGCTTGGAGGAACTCAGAATAACACACAATGTGACAAAAGCTAAAATGACCAACTTTCTGCTGACCACCGACCAGCTTTATGAATATACACAAGGCAGAGACAATCTCCTTCAAGCTGTTCGTGATATTTTAGTGAAAAGATTTCCTTCAGTCAAGGAAGACGCTCATTTCTCTCCTCTTATACAGCAAATTGCAAAAGAGACACCTGGACAGGAAGAGATAGTGCTAGCAAATGCAGCAAAAGGGTTTGAGGATGATCCTGTTGTCTATCAGTTGCTAGCCAGATACTATCTGAAAAAGAAGGATTTCAATGTTGCAAAAGACTGGGCAAAAAAAGCCATTGAACTTTCCAAAGATAACTCCTATATTGCAGACACGTTGGCTCAAGTTTTTAAGCATGAACTAAAGAATGAAATTTCAAACTGCAAGGAAGGAGAGTTCATCAGCCCAGACAAATTGGGTCCTGCTCTCCAAACGGCCCACTTAGCAATGGAAGCATTTCAGCAAACACAACGCCTAGCTAAGAATGAATCCCATCACCGATTTAACAACAAAATAAACAACCGCCACTTCAACACTTCAGGATATCTTGGAGAAATCCAGGTTGGAGTTCTTGTCATAGGCTTGTTAGAAAAAACTCCTGTGTTTTCTCTTGATGTTGTTCGACAGGACCTGATGAGTGAGTTTCTCTCTGGAAATGTGACGATAGAACGCACAAAGTCAAACGATCCCAAGGGGGATGAAAACACAGCCTATTACAATATTCTTCAATACTTTGAGAAAATGCTTTGCAAGTTAAAAAACAGGATGAAGATCAACTTTGACTACCTTGACAAAATGCAAGTGAATCTTGGCACCATAACTGGAGTAAAGAACAATCGTGAGCAAGAAACCTCCCAAAAAATTTCTGAGTGTTTCCAAAAATACACTCAGGTTTTCTGCAAGACAGAATCAGAGCATTTTTTGAAAAAGAACAGAATCAACCTGGAACCTTGCCACCAAGCAAGGCAGTTCCTAGAGAAAGAAAAAGCTGATACCTTCTCTGGGATTCTGAATTGTCTCTCAAAAGAAATCTCAACTGAAAAGATAGCAGAAGTTGCTGAACAGTATAATTTGATTTATAAATCAAATCAAATGAAAGCAATAGAAAAAATCAATATGATCTATGCCAACGTTGTGTTAGGCTGCATCAAACCAGAATCAGCTGCTATCTCATACCAAGGCCTGCTTAATGTCCTTTCTGAAGTTCTGAGGAAGACACATGAAGAAGAGGAGTATTTCTCACTGCTCTTTATTGCAGTTGTGCTGTTGTGGCCGTCCCCAGAACATGAAGTGTGTAGCCAGCTTGGGACATACATCTCACAGCTGAAGACCTCCTATCATGAACAGATGAAGGAAGTCTTCAATGGAAAGCGTCCAGTTGTCCATTTCCTGTTGGGGAGAATGAGCAACTATGAGAGACTTGTGCAAATAAAAGCTATCCAAAGTTGCATCACGGGGACACAGGAAGAGTTTGCTTCCCAGTGGGGAAATGGCCAAATATGGAAAAACCAGGAAGTGAGAGGTCTTCTTGAAAGGGTCACTGGTCAGGTGAAGCACAACTGGCAGGCGAAGCGTAATGAGATACTGGTAGATATTTGCAGGAATCTGAGGCTGGAAGTGATTCCAATGTTCAGAAGTCAGATTAGTGGATTTCCAGATGGGTCAAAAGTGTCATTTTTCATTGGTTTCTCAATGAAAGGCCCTTTAGCACTTGACATTGAGAGGGAAAACAACAAAAATATGAAATAAAAATAAAATCCAACAAAAGAATCTCAGAGCTATGGTTCTGGCTTAAAAGCCTGAACACAGGTCTTTCACTGGTAATATTTCAGGACATTAAAAGAACCAGAAGATCCCAACAATACTGAATCCCTTTAGTCTGAAAAAAACAAAACAGTTTTTACTAAATAGGATGATCACATTTTTTTTGTATTATCTCTTCAAATGTGTTTTAAAATGTATTTAAGAGCTTCTGAATGTGTGTATTTTTTAGTGATTTTATGATGGAGGTCAGTCATTGACAAGTTTCTGTTTTCTATTTTGGACCAGAAAATGTTTGTCTTATATTATCTACAAACAGGAGTTTAATTTTTTATAATGGGAGGATAAAAAAAAAGAAGTTTGTGCATCATGGTAATTTTTATGGTTCATGTAAGGGGTGTCCTAAGTGTGGCCCAGGGGCCATTTGGGGTCCTTGGAATGATTTTGATTAATACCAAACCACAATTTATTAATTATATAAATTTGTTCCATTGCTGATGCATTTAGACACTTTAAAAAACAAATTAAGTTGAGATTTTTATTTACAAAACACAATTTTTGTCTTTTGAGAGCCATTTTTTTGGCTTTTATTATAATGAAAAGTCGGGTCGCAAACGTCCAGAAACTCACAAAAAAACAGATGTAGCCACATCAATTTATTAAACTGGGCATAATACAGCAAAAGTTTTTGAAAAATAATTTAGATTATGTAATTAGGAAAAAAAATATTTAAAAGCTTTTAATCAGATGACCTCTGGGGCCTCCTCCCCATTATGGTCTCGTGTCTTACCAGGGGCACAAAAATATCAAAATAAAAATGAAGTTTTGGCCCACAGACACGTCTGACTTGGGGATTTTTTCCATGTGGCAAAAAGTTTGGATGCATGTTGTTTCGGAAAAAGATTTAAATAAAGTTGATAAGTTGCAATATTTTCCATGGTGTTTTACTATGTTAGGCTGGGCATGTTTAACTCGTTCTAAATGGAGTCATTTTGAAAATGATTCTTTTTATATTTTTATGTTTTATCTATACAGAACATGCCTCTGAAATCATTGATTTAATGTGTTTTATTATGTATTCCATTACTCTGGTGATTTTACTCTGTGTTTTTTTTTTTTTTTATATTGTTCCAAAAAAACAAAAAACAAAAAAAAAACAATGAATGTTTAGTTTTGCAAGTAGTGACATTTGGATGAAGATGCAGTGAAACATTAGAAGTTCCTGTTTTAACTTGATGCAAACACGAGATGACATTGTTTTAATCGCTGATGTTTTGCTAACTGCTGATGTCTGTGAGACCTGCAATAAACTGAATTTCATTAACAAATTCATATTGATGGATTCAAACTTATTTCCCACTTCTTGCCCACTGGGAGCTGGAGTGGGGATCTCTACTGGAAGAAAGCACTAAGATGACCAGTCATGCTATTTCCGTTACCGAGTTGGACTCCAGCTGTGTTGCTCTCAGGATGGCAGCACAAACTGAACTGTAACAGAAACTTTTGCCACTGGTTTTCCAGAGTCCGACGTCACCAAAATAAAAGCACAAATTAGCATATTTTAGCAGGTTTAGATACTCAGTCTCTACGAATGACTGTCACTGTTCAGAACATCTGATTTAATATTTAAAAATGATGTCAGACAGGCAAAAATATAATGTCCAAACTATAGTATTTTACAGACGAAAGTAAAATAAATTATACAATAAATAACACAAACAGTACAATAAATAGATTTTTACCTAAACTCTGACAGCATATAGAGCTTTAAATAGGAGTAAAGATGATTCAGGCCTGAAACCCATTCAGCTGATCAACTATCCATGACTTTGACTGAATCATTTACAGGTCAGGTTTAGGGGGCAGAACTACAGGCGCCATAGAAAATATGGGACTTCCCTTTCCAAAGTCATATTATTTATTCATTTATAATGTCACAGTTTAAACTAAATATTTAGTTTGCAAGCTAAATATCAAGCTCTAAACTAAATATTACCAAAATATTTCGCTCTGAGCTAAACATTTGTGTAATATGCAAATTCACTTGCAGACGATCAGAAGTAAACTACCAAAATAAAAGCTGGTCTTGCCAACCTCTCTATAAGCTCCTGCAGGTGAGACTGAATCATGTCACCTCTTCATCATTGTTTCCTTTCCTTTTTTTTTTTTTTTTTTTTTTTTTTGTACATTTCAGGTTACAACAAAAGATGAGCCATTTTAAAGGTAATGTTGACCAGTGGATCCACAGCAACAGCTAGCATTGACGGAGACTGAACAGCAGGAGTTTATATAGGTTTGGAAGACCCGACTTTTATTTTGATAGCGCACTTCCGCTTATTGACAAATTAATTTGGATACCAGCGAAGCAGTTAGCGCTGAGCTAAATATTTAATTTGGAGCTATATATTAGTTTGTAACTGTGACATTTATAAATTACGGAAGCCGAGAGCGGACGTGTTACGCATAAGCTTTTTTTCCTGATGGTTTTCTCGAGATAACGACTTAATCTCGAGAAAACCAAGTTTGTTTTCTCAGTTCACGAGGTGGGGTGTGTGTGTGTGTGTGTGTGTGTTAAACCTGATTCCATCATCCAACGCCACACCAGCGGGAGAGGACTTGAAAGCCATGGTATGCATGGGTAATTCTGTGCATAAGTCATGGGTGAACCATAATGACACCACGTCGTTGGTCGCGTGATTAAATTAACTCATCGAGAGGAAACGGCCATCGTTATTTCGTGATAAATAACTCGTTATCTCGAGTTAACCATCGGGAAAATAAGCACGCAAGTACGACCGCTCTCGGCTTCCGTAATAAATGAATCACATGAGGAAAATGTGACGTTGAAAAATGAATCCCCATTAGTTTTCTTTTATAACAGGCTAAATAACCGAAATATCTGCTGTTCATTTTTGACTGTGTAACTCTACAAACGGCAAGAAACAAACATAAACATATCTAAAACCTAAATCAAAGACCAATCCAAATAAATCAAGAAAGAAGATCTCAATGTTTGACTGATTCACATTCGGCCTGAGATGCCGGCTGGGCTCCATTCCGCGGTGTTCCAACGTTGTCGAGGCTTATTTCCTTGTTTTCCATTTGATCTGATGTTCTGATCATTGAAGACCCGGTTTTATGTCTTTTCCATTACTGGGTCTTGATGCTGAACATGTTTTATCAGTCATACCTTTTACATAACTGGACATTCATGGTTGTTTCCAAGCTTTTCCTTCATTTCCAGAGAAATGTTCAGCTGCCGTTTGGCTTTTTTGAGTCTTCAAGTTGAATTTCCTGTGTTTTGCACAAAGCCAGAAGGTCCAACCTGTGTGCAGGTTCAGAGAAGACTAAACGTCCTCCCAAAGAAGTGACTCCATATGTCAGGAGGAAGGCTGGGAAGTCAGGTGTTTAATTACCAAATATCTCAGAGGGGTTGAAAAGCTCCACGAAACGTCCTCCTCTCAAAGGTTCATATGTCGCAAGTCCTCCATCTGCGTTCCGCTACGACTACCATGCTTAAGTCTCAAGTCTTTGAGGGACAAGTCCAAGTCAAGTCTCAGCCAACTGAAATAAACATGTTCCCATCAGATCCAGAACATCTCGTCGCCATCTATCTGCATCGCTGCAGGTCTGGGATCCAAACCTGGACTGTTTCACCCTCCAGTACATCAGACAGAAACTGGGACTAAGACTCGAGTCTCAGGCCACGAGTCCAAGTCAAGTCTCAAGTGAACTCTTATTTTCGAGAGCGACTCGAGTCAGAGTCTGGAACTCAACGCCTCTGTGATCTGCAGGACCAGGCGTGTCATCGTGATGCTGAAGGCCAGAACAATTATGAAGCCTTAAATCAAACTTTCAATCACTGTTCCATAAAAACGAGATAAAACTCAATATAATGATGGGGGGGTGGGGGGGCTCTGAGCGCTCCAGTTAATGGAGGCGAAGTCCTGGACCTACAGCTCCCGGAAGGAGAGCACCATGACAGCAGTCCACGAGGTTCTGATGAGGATCTGAGCTCCAGAAACAGGCAGCGCGACGAAGCGCCGTCTGCGGCCGGGAACCGGCGGACCCCCTCGGCCTGGCGGAGGGCGGAGCGGCAGCCAGGGGGGCAGCAGCCCGAACACAGTTCATCACGTCCTTTTTCAGTTGCTTTTCATTCAGTTATTTTTGGGGTTTTTGTATTTAGTTTTATAAATGTATTCATTTTTTAAAATCATTTAAAAGTTTTTTTTTTTTTTTTTTTTTTTTTTAGTTCTTCTTTTTGGAGGTTTTATTAGTTTGGTTGTTTTGATTTAGTTATTTTTTGTTTGTTTTTTATTGTCTTCAATTTTTTATTTAGTTATTTTTTTTATATTTTGCATTTAGTTTTTATAAATGTATTCATTTTTTTGTAATTTTTTTATTTTGTTTTTTATTTCTTTTTGGAGGTTTATATTAGTTATTCTTTTGGTTATTTGGATTTAGTTATTTTTTGTTTGTGTTTGCTTTTTTATTTAGTTAATTATTTATTTATTTAAAATATATTTCTTTTGATATTTAGTTTTTATTAGTTATTTTTTGTTTTTATTTAGTATTTTTATTTATGTATTTTTTTTTTTTAAATTTTTATTTAGTTATTTGAATCTTTCATTGAGATTATTTTATTCACCATACACGCGGTGCAATGTATAGTTAACATAATATATTGTCACGTTTTGTCTGTCCATATTCCTGCTGGCTTGTTTGTTTTGTTTACCTCATAGTAATAATAAAAAAGATTTGGAAAAAAGGAGAGCAGCTGTTTTTGGCTTGTTTTCTTAAAGAGCTCAACCCGAACTCCAGCGCTGCACCTCATCAGGAAAACATGCGATGAAAGATAACAACATGCGAATGTTGAAAAGGTCTTCATGTCTTTGTCCTTTGGGTTCATAGCAACAGAAACATCAGATGGGGAGTCGCCCCTGCAGCTCTTTAAACAGCAACAGTCTCTAAATACGGACTGCTGCATCCTAGGTGCACAAATGAGCGTTATCACAGATCCTTCCTGGTGAGATCATCTCCTCTAGAGTCGTAAAATTTAACGCGTTTCCAGATTGGCGTAAAGGCGAGACGGGGGTTGAACTGATGCAGTACTCGGCAGGCCTTCACTCATCTGGCTGGAAGAACATGACTTGTTTCTTTATTTCCTCACAAATTAAAAACAAATATCTTCACAGAGAACGCTGCTGGAGGATCACTTTCACATCATCTGGTGATGTGCAGAAATGACAGCCTTTTTGGGATTATTATTAACTTAATATTCAGACTGCATGTGGGAGAGGTGCAGAACAAAGAGGGATTTATGCCTTTGATTCCTGCATGGAAGACGAAGAAAGTGGCTTAAAAAGCGACCCTCCTGGAAGAAGTCAGAAAAACTGACAACTTGGAGGCAAACATGACCTCTTTTTATTTTTTTTTTCTTTCTCTCACTTCTTGTGGATAAAATGTTACATTAAATATGTTCCTGTGTGAAAAAAACATCAAAAGCCATAAATAAAGAGCATAAATAATAATAATAATAATAATAATCAGGCAGGACTCACTGCAGTGCAGGCAGCTCCTCACAGTGGGCATGTTGATGTATATTTATGAGTCTGAGAAAAGATCAGGAGAAAATCGCATTGTTTGGGGGAAAATATGTATATAAAAGGTTGGATCTATGCTTTCGCTCTTCAGCATCGTTAATGTTGGAAGGATGGATGATGTTAGCTGTCTAAACCTCTGGTAAGGGTCAGAGTTCACTGGGAACATCTGTTTTAGTGCTGGGATAACTTCAACTGGTAGAAAACAGAACAATAAACAGAGTTTACCTTGGTTGTTAGGACAATATTTTATAACATTTAGATTTACAGCTCCTAAAATAAGACATAAAGACACAATTAATGTTAAAAACAGAGAAACAAATAAAAAGCAACAGAATCCCTGCGGTGTCCAGGCCCAGAGAGTGAGCCCCAGGCATGGTCTGCTCTGTCGGGGGTCTCATCGTCCTGCAGACAGGTCCAGGTCTGTCGCCCCCCCCCAGCAGCTCGGTCTGTGGCTCCAGCCCCCCCTGGGCGGCCGGGAGGAGAGAAAGAGCCCAACCGCAGCTCAGCTTGACCTGATGCAGCTCCAGCTCTATATATTTATGACCACGGGGCTAAGATTTTTAGCCCTTGCATCATTTTTGCAGTTATTTCCTCATGTCCTCCCAGAAAGCCCTGATGTTGCTGCATTGCCAAAAGCAGTGGGTTGAGTGTGAGTTTTAGAGCAAGCTGAAGTAATTTCTGAGTTGTGAAATGTAGAAAAATATTTGTTCTGTTTGTATCTAGGTTTAAGTTCTTCAAATGATATCAGATATTATTAGTTTTGGTTGAATCGAATGAAGTCTTGAATCTTTTTTAAGCCTTTTGCTCTTCCTGGGCAAATTTAAGTCATCAGATTCCATTTCCTGCCATTGTGGAATAATTTCTGCCCCAAAGGGGAATTTTATTATTCTTAATTGCTCGGCTCCGTGGTACCAAATGAAATTTACACCCTTCAAGCCAAAAGTAACGATTGTTTAGTTCTTGCTTTTTTATTTTCCCAAACAAATCTATGATCTAGTCCACTTATTTTGTGGAAGAAGTCAGGGGAAATATTTTGAAATAATTATAATATTTTAGGTGAAACACTCATTTAAATTGCATTGATTCTACCAGTAAGGTATAAAGGCTGCTGCTCAACTTATCTACGACGTTAAATGAAAATTATTTTGTTAGTATCTAAACATTTTAGTGGCCTTTAAGAAGACATAAAGCGTAAACCTGGTTTTAGAATCAGGGACGGGACGGAAAACTAAGCTGGCCCGTACGGGGATCGAACCCGCGACCTTGGCGTTATTAGCACCACGCTCTAACCAACTGAGCTAACCGGCCTGATGACGACATGACTCCGGGCCGGATGAGGTCGGATGGGCCAGAAAAAACTGATTAATTCCCATACGATTAAAGAAAGGTTTAATTACTCTTAGTTAAATGATTTTCTCCCCTAAATAAGAAGCCAGAGAAGCAGCAAAGTTCTGCTTTTATGGAACAAACTCCCGGAAAACCTGAGATGCTCAGAAACTAAGAGCTGAAAACAGTTCAGTTCACAGAATCTGACAAACTGGTGAAAAAATATTTAGGCTCAAATTTTAAATTAAATAATTTGAAATAGCATTTTTAATCTGCATCTTTAGTCCTGTTTCTTTAATTTAAAGGATTTTAAGTGTTATTAATTTCTCTTTTTTATGCAAACATATAATTTAAAAATATTTATTTTATTTTATTTTAAATTTTAATTACATATATAAATATAAAAATATATAAAATATATACATATATAAATATAAAAATATAATATATTACATATATTAAATATATATATATATATATATATATATATATATATATATATATATATATATATATATATACTTTAAAATATAATTTAAATTAAATGCTCTACAGCAGAGGTTCCCAAAGTAAGGGACCAGGAACCCCGAATGGGTTGCGAGACACCAGGTTGGGGGTCGTGTAATGGTTCCAAGAATCATAGCAATGTGATCCCTGAGGTGTATGGAGGGCCAAAAGGGACAAAATTTAATAAATAAATGTATAAAAAACCCAAATAAATATACCACAAAATGTCTCATTAAATATTGTACAGGAATATACATTTTAATCATTTTCATAAAGTAAATTAATTTAAAAATACGTATATTTACTTCACTCCATATATTATTTAATGAGACATTTTAGTGTATTTATTTTGTATACTTATATATATAGTTTTTTTAAATTTTCTTTTAATTTGGTGATCTACAGCTAGGGGATGTGCAAAGTAGAGGGTCGGGACCTCCAGGATGGTCACGAGACACCAAGTGGGGGATCATGAAAGGAATTTTAGTGACCCTTGAGGTGTATGGAGGGCCAAAAGAGACAAAATTATATGAATAAAAGTACCAAAAATAAATGTACCATTAAAAGACTCATTAGCAATATACTTTTTTTTTTTAATAATTCTAACAAAATAAATTCATTTAAAAATACATCTAATTATTTTTACATGGGTGTATTTTAAGGGGGCTGCCAGCCTCTGGCTGAAAAGTTTGTGAACCCCTGGCTGAGCTTCTGCCCGGAAACGGGAAACCTCTGGAAGATCGGAGCCAAGTGATTAATGCCAAGATCAAAGAGAAACTTCCTGCCCGGAGCTGAAAGGATCAGAAAGCTGCTCAGACATCAGAACATTCCGGTTCTGTTCCTGCTGAGAACCCAACCCGGTTCTGGTCCGGAATATTTAGCTGTTAGAGAAGACGGTGAAATACTCACACGTCTTCAGTCGTTGCTTTAAAAAAGCTGCAGAACCAGACAATGATCCGTTTCTGCTTGAAAGAGATAAAACCACGTCTCCCAGGAGCCTTGAGCTGCTCGGGGGCGGGGCTATGCTGAAACAATCCAATCAGAGCCTTCCTAAGCTGAAACACTGGTGCTAGCTCCAGCTAATAGTGTTAGCTCCAGCTAGCCTGCTAGCTCCAGCTAGTGGTGTTACCTTCAGCTAGCGGTGCTAGCTCCAGCTAATAGTATTAGCTCCAGCTAGCGGTGCTAGCTCCAGCTAGCCTGCTAGCTCCAGCTAGCGGTGTTAGCTCAAGCTAGCGGTGTTAACTGAAGCTAGTTCGCTCCAGCTAGCAGTGTTAGCTCCAGGTAGCAATGTTAACTCCAGCTAGCGGTGTTAGCTCCAGCTTGCTAGCTCAAGCTAGTGGTGCTAACTCCAGCTATCGTTGTTAGCTTCAGCTAGTCGTGTTAGCTCCAGCTAATAGTGTTAGCTCCAGATAGCGGTGCTAGCTCCACTTAGATGTGCTAGTTCCAGCTAATAGTGTTAGCTCCAGCTAGCGGTGCTAGCTCCAGCTAACAGTGCTAGCTCCAACTAGCGGTGTTAGCTCAAGCTAGTTAGCTCCAGCTAGCAGTGGTAGCTACAGCTTGTTAGCTCAAGCTAGCAGTGTTAGCTTCAGCTAGTGGTGTTAGCTCCAGCTAATAGTGTTTAGCTCCAACTAGCCTGCTAGCTCAAGCTAGCGGTGTTAGCTCAAGCTAGTTAGCTCCAGCTAGCGGTGCTAGCTCCAGCTAGCCTGCTAGCTCCAGCTAGCGGTGTTAGCTCAAGCTAGCGGTGTTAACTGAAGCTAGTTCGCTCCAGCTAGCAGTGTTAGCTCCAGGTAGCAATGTTAACTCCAGCTAGCGGTGTTAGCTCCAGCTTGTTAGCTCAAGCTAGTGGTGCTAACTCCAGCTATCGTTGTTAGCTTCAGCTAGTCGTGTTAGCTCCAGCTAATAGTGTTAGCTCCAGATAGCGGTGCTAGCTCCACTTAGATGTGCTAGTTCCAGCTAATAGTGTTAGCTCCAGCTAGCGGTGCTAGCTCCAGCTAACAGTGCTAGCTCCAACTAGCGGTGTTAGCTCAAGCTAGTTAGCTCCAGCTAGCAGTGGTAGCTACAGCTTGTTAGCTCAAGCTAGCAGTGTTAGCTTCAGCTAGTGGTGTTAGCTCCAGCTAATAGTGTTTAGCTCCAACTAGCCTGCTAGCTCAAGCTAGCGGTGTTAGCTCAAGCTAGTTAGCTCCAGCTAGCGGTGCTAGCTCAAGCTAGTTAGCTTCAGCTAGCGGTGTTAGCTCCAGCTAATAGTGTTAGCTCCAGCTAATAGTGTTAGCTCCAACTAGCCAGCTAGCGGCTTTAGCTCCAGCTAGTTAGCTTCAGCTAGCGGTGTTGGCTCCAGCTAATAGTGTTATCTCGAGCTAGTTAGCTCCAGCTAGTTAGCTCCAGCTAGCGGTGTTAGCTCAGCTAACACAGTTAGCTCAAGCTAGTTAGCTCCAGCTAGCAGTGGTAGCTCCAGCTTGTTAGCTCAAGCTAGCGGTGTTAGCTCAGCTAACACAGTTAGCTCAAGCTAGGAGTGGTAGCTACAGCTTGTTAGCTCAAGCTAGCAGTGTTAGCTTCAGCTAGCGGTGTTCGCTCCAGCTAGTTAGCTTCAGCTAGCGGCTTGTTAGCTGCAGCTATTGGTGTTAGCTCAAGCTAATAGTGTTAGCTCAGCTAGCGGTGTTAGCTCCAGCTAATAGTGTTATCTCGAGCTAGTTAGCTCCAGCTAGCGGTGTTAGCTCAAGCTAATAGTATTAGCTTCAGCTAGCGGTGTTAGCTCCAGCTAGCCTGTTAGCTCCAACTAGTGGAGTTAGCTCCAGCTAATAGTGTTAGCTCCAGCTAGCGGTGTTAGCTCAGCTAAGACAGTTAGCTCAAGCTAGTTAGCTCCAGCTAGCAGTGGTAGCTTCAGCTTGTTAGCTCAAGCTAGCAGTGTTAGCTTCAGCTAGCGGTGTTCGCTCCAGCTAGTTAGCTTCAGCTAGCGGCTTGTTAGCTCCAGCTATCGGTGTTAGCTCCAGCTAACGGTGTTGGCTCCAGCTAATAGTGTTATCTCGAGCTAGTTAGCTCCATGCAGCGGTGCTAGCTCCAGCTAGTTAGCTTCAGCTAGCGGTGTTAGCTCAAGCTAATAGTGTTAGCTTCCGCTAGCGGTGTTAGCTCCAGGTAGCCTGTTAGCTCCAACTAGTGGAGTTAGCTCCAGCTAATAGTGTTAGCTCCAGCTAGCGGTGCTAGCTACCTTTAGCAGTGTTAGCTCAAGCTAGCGTTGTTAGCTCCAGCTAACGGTGTTAGCTACAGCTAATATTATCTCAAGCTAGTTAGCTCCAGCTAGCGGTATTAGCTCCAGCTAATACTGTTAGCTCCAGCTAGCGGTGTTAGCTCCAGCTAGTGGATTTAGCTCCAGCTAATAGTGTTAGCTCCAGCTAGCGGTGTTAGCTCAGCTAACACAGTTAGCTCAAGCTAGTTAGCTCCAGCTAGCAGTGGTAGCTTCAGCTTGTTAGCTCAAGCTAGCAGTGTTAGCTTCAGCTAGCGGTGTTTGCTCCAGCTAGTTAGCTTCAGCTAGCGGCTTGTTAGCTCCAGCTATCGGTGTTAACTCAAGCTAATAGAGTTAGCTCAGCTAGCGGTGTTAGCTCCAGCTAAAGGTGTTGGCTCCAGCTAATAGTGTTAGCTCCAGCTAATAGTGTTATCTCGATCTAGTTAGCTCCAACTAGCGGTGTTAGCTCCAGCTAGTTAGCTTCAGCTAGCGGTGTTAGCTCAAGCTAATTGTGTTAGCTTCAGCTAGCGGTGTTAGCTCCAGGTAGCCTGTTAGCTCCAACTAGTGGAGTTAGCTCCAGCTAATAGTGTTAGCTCCAGCTAGCGGTGTTAGCTCAGCTAACACAGTTAGCTCAAGCTAGTTAGCTCCAGCTAGCAGTGGTAGCTCCAGCTTGTTAGCTCAAGCTAGCGGTGTTAGCTCAAGCTAGTTAGCTCCAGCTAGCAGTGATAGCTACAGCTTGTTAGCTCAAGCTAGCGGTGTTAGCTCCAGCTAGCGGTGTTAGCTCCAGCTAGTTAGCTTCAGCTAGCGGCTTGTTAGCTCCAGCTATCGGTATTAGCTCAAGCTAATAGAGTTAGCTCAGCTAATAGTGTTAGCTCCAGCTAGCGGTGTTGGCTCAGCTAACACAGTTAGCTCAAGCTAGTTAGCTCCAGCTAGCAGTGGTAGCTTCAGCTTGTTAGCTCAAGCTAGCAGTGTTAGCTTCAGCTAGCGGTGTTTGCTCCAGCTAGTTAGCTTCAGCTAGCGGCTTGTTAGCTCCAGCTATCGGTGTTAACTCAAGCTAATAGAGTTAGCTCAGCTAGCGGTGTTAGCTCCAGCTAAAGGTGTTGGCTCCAGCTAATAGTGTTAGCTCCAGCTAATAGTGTTATCTCGATCTAGTTAGCTCCAACTAGCGGTGTTAGCTCCAGCTAGTTAGCTTCAGCTAGCGGTGTTAGCTCAAGCTAATTGTGTTAGCTTCAGCTAGCGGTGTTAGCTCCAGGTAGCCTGTTAGCTCCAACTAGTGGAGTTAGCTCCAGCTAATAGTGTTAGCTCCAGCTAGCGGTGTTAGCTCAGCTAACACAGTTAGCTCAAGCTAGTTAGCTCCAGCTAGCAGTGGTAGCTCCAGCTTGTTAGCTCAAGCTAGCGGTGTTAGCTCAAGCTAGTTAGCTCCAGCTAGCAGTGATAGCTACAGCTTGTTAGCTCAAGCTAGCGGTGTTAGCTCCAGCTAGCGGTGTTAGCTCCAGCTAGTTAGCTTCAGCTAGCGGCTTGTTAGCTCCAGCTATCGGTATTAGCTCAAGCTAATAGAGTTAGCTCAGCTAGCGGTGTTAGCTCCAGCTAACGGTGTTGGCTCCAGCTAATAGTGTTAGCTCGAGCTAGTTAGCTCCATGCAGCGGTGTTAGCTCCAGCTAGTTAGCTTCAGCTAGTGGTGTTAGCTCAAGCTAATAGTGTTAGCTTCCGCTAGCGGTGTTAGCTCCAGGTAGCCTGTTAGCTCCAACTAGTGGAGTTAGCTCCAGCTAATAGTGTTAGCTCCAGCTAGCGGTGTTAGCTCAGCTAACACTGTTAGCTCAAGCTAGTTAGCTCCAGCTAGCGGTGTTAGCTCCAGCTAGTTAGCTTCAGCTAGCGGCTTGTTAGCTCCAGCTATCGATGTTAGCTCCAGCTAACGGTGTTGGCTCCAGCTAATAGTGTTATCTCGAGCTAGTTAGCTCTATGCAGCGGTGCTAGCTCCAGCTAGTTAGCTTCAGCTAGCGGTGTTAGCTCAAGCTAATAGTGTTAGCTTCCGCTAGCGGTGTTAGCTCCAGGTAGCCTGTTAGCTCCAACTAGTGGAGTTAGCTCCAGCTAATAGTGTTAGCTCCAGCTAGCGGTGCTAGCTACTTTTAGCAGTGTTAGCTCAAGCTAGCGTTGTTAGCTCCAGCTAACGGTGTTAGCTACAGCTAATATTATCTCAAGCTAGTTAGCTCCAGCTAGCGGTGTTAGCTCCAGCTAGTGGTGTTAGCTCCAGCTAATGTTAGCTTCAGGTAACCTGCTAGCTCCAGCTGGCAGTGTTATCTCCAGCTAACGGTGTTAGCTCAAGCTAGTTAGCTCCAGTTAGCGGTGTTAGCTCCAGCTAGCCTGTTAGCTCCAGTTAGCGGTGTTAGCTCCAGTTAGCAGTTTTAGCTCCAGCTAGTAGTGTTAGCTCCAGTTAATAGTCTTAGCTCCAACTAAGTGTTAGCTCCAGCAAAAATATTGTGTATATTGTGAAACACGTCCGCCTGATGGAGGCAATGACAGCACAAACTGAAGGTTTTACATGAAAACATTTATTTAACATCAAGAACAAAAACCATCCTGTAAATGAAACAACCTCAAAATTTAACAATATTCCTAAATCTCCTGATTTTACTCCCTCTAGTAATAAAAATGCATCTTCAGTCGTCCACGATGCTTAGCAGGCCGCTGAGCTTCAGGCTGCAGGCCAGCTCCTCCTCTCTGCTCGCCAGGATCTGCCGCTCCAGCTCCTTCAGCCTCCGAGCCAGCGGGACGAGGGGCGGTTTGGACCAGGACGCTCCGTCTACGCGCTCCTCCAGCTTCTGGGAAGTCCAGATGACGAGAAATTAAAAAACAAAACAACCCAGAAATATGAAAGACGGGAGGTGAAGAGGGAACCTGCGTGGGGGCGGCGGCGGCGGCTGGGGGAGACAGCTTCCTGGGGGACGGAGAGGTCAGCAGGGTGGAGGACGGGATGAAGAGCGGGGTGGCCAGGTGGTCCAACGAGTCGCCGTCCAGCCAGCGCTGCAGCTGCTCAAAGCTCCTGCATAGAGAGAACGGCAACAGAACTGGTTCAGATCCCGGTTCTGATCCAAGAAATAAACCGGCTTCTTTGAGAGCGGGATAAAATAAAGACTCAGGAATAAACATCTTCCTCCAGGGAAGATCGCGCCGACCTCCAGATTAGAAAAACCCAAACCGAACCTCCCTGCAGGTTCAGATCACCTCAGGGGTTCTAAACGGGTCCAGCAGGAGCTGCAATAACAGACTATCTGACAAAAAGGAAAAATTCTGCTGGCTGCTGAGTTTTTATGAAATTAAAATACTGTCACACAGACGTTGTCATGTTGTTTATACTGCAATGCATTCTGGGTAGACGACATATGCTAGGACATACAGCGCCAGCTCCGTCCAGCCGTAACGGTAATTACTGAGCAGGAAGTAACATTTAGTCTTTTAAATTTCAACCAGAGCGTTGAAGAGCTCCAGCTAGTGGTGCTAGCTCAAGCCAATAGTGTTAGCTCCAGCTAGCGGTGCTAGCTCAACCCAATAGTGTTAGCTCCAGCTAGCGGTGCTAGCTCCAGCTAGCAGTTTTAGCTAAAGCTAATAATGTTAGCTTTAGCTAGCGGCGTTAGCTCAAGCTAATGATGTTAGCTCCAGCAAATATATTGTGTATATTAGCCAATCACACGTCTTAGTTTCAACAAATATCTCATGTTTAACAGTAAATGAAAACATCCAGATGTTTTGTGCGCTGCCCAGGCATCTGCACCACCTCGACTTCCTGTGTTTTGCTTATGGACTCTACTCCATTTGGCCTTCCCACGTCATCGGTCATGCATGCATTGCGTAGGTGAATAAAATGACGACCTCCGTAGATGAGGTAAAAGCTAACACTTTTAGCTGATAAATTTTGGACTTCCAGAACTTCTGAGCTGATGATTTTGGCAGAGCTCCCTGCAGGGACTGGAGATCCCGTGTGGACAGCCTCGGGACCTGATCCCAGGTAGGAGGAGGACTGTTTTCTTGAATTTGACTGCGACGGTGAAGCTGAGAATCCCCCCTGAAGGTTTTTCCTCTTCCTTCCTGTTAACCAGAAGCACATCAGAGAGGAGGCCGTTCCAGATCCCTACCTCCGGCTCTCAGCCTTCTCCTCCTCCAGGCTCTGCAGGACTCTGTGGACCAGCAGCTCCTCTGCGCTGGGAGTGTGGGAGATGTCCAGTTGGGGTGCCGGGGCCTCGGGGGCCGCAACCGAGCTGTGGAACAGCTTCTGTCTGAGAGACGGAGCGCTGGGGGCCGGAGTCGCTCTGAGTGGGAAAACAGGGACGAAAACAAAGTTTTACTCCTTTAAGTCAGTCGAAACAGTTTAAATTCAGACCAACAGCAGAATTAAACTCAGATTTTCTTTTTCTCTCTAAAAATATGACTTTCATTTTTCTACCTCCTCAACTATAAACTAAACCGAATACACAACAAAAACACTAAATCTCACCAAGTGTTTCTGCTCCAGTTTCGACTGCAAATATCTTTAACACACTTGAAATAAGACAAAACTAACTTCCAGGGACTTTCCAGCAGATACAGGAGCTGGTTTTAAAGCAATTATTCCTGATTACTGATGAAAAAGTAACCAGGTTATTAGTGAAATAATCTGCCAGTGGAACAAGATGCTTTCCCCGTATTATTATTATTATTATTATTATTATTATTATTATTATTAAGTTAAAATGTCTTGTTCCACTGGCAGATTATTTCACTCATAACTGGAACTTTGTCATCCATGTTAAGGAATTACTGACTTAAAACCAGCTCCTGTGTCTGCTGGAACGTTCCTGTAAGTCAGTTTCACGTGTGTTAAAGATGTTTGCAGTAGAAACTGGACCAGAAATACTCGGTGAGATTTTGTTTTTGCAGCGTATTTTAACAAAACTTTAATGATATAAAACTTAAATTCGTTTGAGCTCAGTAGAAAAATAAATAATCATAAATAAAAGCAGATTTTGGTGCATTAAAGTTTGCGTTGGAGTAAAAGTTCAGTTAAAGCTAAAAGCCTGGTTCTTAAAACATGAACAGAATCATTCTCCACTGTAAGGACGTCCACTTCTAATCGTTTTTGCTCTCATTAAAAGGCAGAAAGCCCCGGTCTGCATGACCCTCCTGTGATTCGGGACGCTCTCTGGACGTTCAGGGATGGTCTGTGTGAAGCTGCAGAGGTCAGCACGACTGGCTGGGCTGATTCCAGCTCCTCTGTCTTCTCTATCCTCCTCTCTAAGTCAAGCTGGCGTCCGGAACCAAGGTTGTGGAGGAGCTGACCCTGATGGTGCTGGAAGCGTTTTAACCAACAGCGGTAATTCCTGCTGAAGAGGAGGATGTGAGCAGCTTCCTCACCCGTCCCTCTCCTGCTGCTGCTCTCTGTGGGTTCGCTCCACAGCCTGCAGCCACTCGGCAGGAGGTGTGAAACCCTCCAGTGAACCTGTGGGGAAATACACCAGGATCTCTCCATCCTCGGTCACTGCGTCTGAAAGAGACGACCAGACACCACGGTTTACTTTAGGAGACGAGGAAACAGGAAGGTTCAGCAGAAAAGTTATGAGTGATTAAAATTCCTGAGTTTATTAATATGAAACATTTCAGCACGAAGGCAGTTCAGAGCTTCGCATCAGAAAAACATCAATCAAGTATTCAGCAAATCATCAAAATCATCGAGCGAATACTGATCCATGTCCCACTTCCTACTGAGCAAAGGCAGCTCGAAGCAGCCTTGATTTAAAGGAGCTCAGTGTTTCGGCTGTTTAGCAGTTTTCTGGAGGCTTGTTTAACAGCTGGGAGGACAAGATGGATGGACGGAAGGATGGATGGATGGATGAACAGATGGATGGATGAACGGAGGGACGGATGGATGGACGGACGGATGCATGGATGAATAGATGGATGGACGGACGGTTGGATGGACTAGTAAATGGGGTCAAAGGTCAGAGTTGAGGAGCATATACTATTCCAGTAAAAACCAGTAACTGAAGGACCTTCAGAAAGTCCACAGGATAACTGATGAAGAGGGCTGATGAAGAGGGCGTTAGCGGACCAGAGGAAGCTCCTACCTGGAGCAGCGGGCGGCCCGTCCGGCTGCCAGTCCTTCAGCTTGTGGTCGATGAAGAGGAGGACGACGTCGTCCCAGGGGATCAGCCTGGCGACGCTCCGCGCCTCCTCCGGGTCCATCCGTGCGCGCGTCGCCGCCAGCCAGACCCGCTCCAGAAGGTTCTCCAGCCGCGACATGAGCAGCGGCTGGCTGTGGCGGGAAGCCGGGATCCGGACGGCGTAGCGACGGATGGAGGCGTGGACATCGGCCCAGGAGTCTGAGAGGAAGGAGCGGCAGTTTTAGCTTCACCCGGTTCACACTCGCTAAAAGATGCTATATTACCGCATTTTAGGCAATAACATGTTTCATTTATTTAAAAAACAGAAATATTTTATTTGAATCTTCTAATGTGTTTCTAATATTGTATGAAAAACATTAAAGCTGCAGTAACTTTTATGAAAAATATGTTTTTTTTTACATATTTGTTAAAATTTTCATTGTTTTGTGACAGCATAAGACAGGTAATTTGTGAAAAAATCCAGCTCCTCTGCCTTCTCCCAGTACTAACTGCAGAAGTCCACCAGTCAGTCAGAAACAACCAATCAGACGCAGGAGGAGGGGCTTAGTGCTGTCAATCCCCCTCATGTCCACCGCTCACAAACTCCCCCCCCTGCTGCAGCTGGTTCACCACAACATAGCCTGATACTAATGCTAAGGCTAGTTAGCATGGCCACCGATGACGGCGGATACAGTTTTCCTGGAACGGTGAGCTGTTTCTCCACCATCAGCACATTTAGCAGCGCGAACACGAGGGTGATTGGCAGAGCTAAGCCCCTCCTCCTGGCTCTGATTGGTTGTTTCAGGTCGGGAGCGGAGCATTTCTTTAGACGGCGATAGCAGCAATCTATAGAATAATTGATTATTCTGATATTAATCATCAGAATAATCAATTAATTGTTTGATTAATTGATTGTCCATAGAATAATTGATTACTAAAATAATCATTAGTTGCATCCCTTGAGCAAAGTAACTAATCTTAATCTCATTCATCGGGCTCCCACCTGCAGCAGGAATCTCCTCCCACTCCGGCAGCTGCAGACGCAGCAGAATGTCCCGCAGCCAGGAAAGGTGCAGCGCCGAGTTCCAGCCCAGATGAGGAATCAGCTCTCTGGTTTCGGGCTGACTGAACTCCGCAGGAGGCCAGGACAGGCCGCCCAGATCCTGGGAGGAGACTCTGTCCGCAACGTGAGCCAGGACGGCGTTGTAGAGCCGGACCACCGGAGCCGGGTCCTGGCAGGGGAGCCGAGCGGCGGCCCGGTTCTGCCGGTTGGAGTAAACCCTGGGACAGAACTCCCGGCTCAGGGCGGACTCGACGAGCTGCACCAGGGGCTGACAGGAGAGAGGGAGGCGCGAGGGCGAGCGGGCCAGCAGCCAGCGGACGGCCTGGGTCAGCTGGACACGGAGAGGAGAGGAGATGGTGGAGATCCGGGAACGAAACGCTGCAGCAGCTCTGGGCTGGAGTTGTGATTTACCTGCTGGGATCCCTGCAGGTCACTGGTTGAATCCGGGATGAAGACGAGCAGGAAGTCTGAGATCAGCTCTTCCTCCATCAGGGGGCGGAGCTTCAGGGCTGAGAGACGAGAGACAATCGGAGGGAGTCAGGACAATATTCTGAAGACGTCAGGAGACAATTTAATCAACTTCCTCTGGAGAGAAAAAATGTGACGAGGAGAAAACTGCTGGGAACAAGGACGGACGGAGAGATGATCAGATGGATGGACGAACGAATGGATGGACAGTTGGACGGATGGACAGACTGGTTGGATGGACAGACGGATGCATAGGTCGATGTATGGATGGATGGTTGGGTGGATGGATGGACGGACGGGTGCGTAGGTCGATGGATGGATGGATGGACGGACGGTTGGATGGATGGACGGACGGATGCATAGGTCGATGTATGGATGGATGGACGGTTGGATGGATGGACGGACGGGTGCGTAGGTCGATGGATGGACGGTTGGATGGATGGACGGACGGATGCATAGGTCGATGTATGGATGGATGGTTGGGTGGATGGATGGACGGACGGGTGCGTAGGTCGATGGATGGATGGATGGACGGACGGTTGGATGGATGGACGGACGGATGCATAGGTCGATGTATGGATGGATGGACGGTTGGATGGATGGACGGACGGGTGCGTAGGTCGATGGATGGACGGTTGGATGGATGGACGGACGGATGCATAGGTCGATGTATGGATGGATGGACGGTTGGATGGATGGACGGACGGATGCATAGGTCGATGTATGGATGGATGGACGGTTGGATGGATGGACGGACGGATGCATAGGCCGATGTATGGATGGATGGACGGTTGGATGGATGGACGGACGGGTGCGTAGGTCGATGGATGGACGGTTGGATGGATGGACGGACGGATGCATAGGTCGATGTATGGATGGATGGACGGTTGGATGGATGGACGGACGGGTGCGTAGGTCGATGGATGGACGGTTGGATGGATGGACGGACGGATGCATAGGTCGATGTATGGATGGATGGACGGTTGGATGGATGGACGGACGGATGCATAGGTCGATGTATGGATGGATGGACGGTTGGATGGATGGACGGACGGGTGCGTAGGTCGATGGATGGACGGTTGGATGGATGGACGGACGGTTGCGTAGGTCGATTTATGGATGGATGGACAGATGGATGGATGGACGGACGGTTGCGTAGGTCGATTTATGGATGGATGGACAGATGGATGGATGGACGGACGGGTGCGTAGGTCGATGGATGGACGGATGGACGGTTGGATGGATCGACGGATGGATGCATAGGTCGATGTATGGAAGATTGGATGGATGGACGGACGGTTGCGTAGGTCAATGTGTGGATGGATGGACGGTTGGATGGATGGACGGACGGGTGCGTAGGTCGATGGATGGACGGTTGGATGGATGGACGGACGGGTGCGTAGGTCGATGGATGGACGGTTGGATGGACGGACGACGGCCAGTAACCACCTTCCTCCAGCCTCTCGGCGTCGGCAGCACCCCGTTGCCATGGCACCAGGACGACCAGAGGCAGCGGGCAGTTCCAGCTGTCGATCTGCTGCAGCTGTTTGAGCTGAAGCAGAGCGGAGAGCAGCGGGACGTCCTGCTCCGCCTGCTCCGTCTCCATGACGGCGGGCAGAGCGGGCAGCAGCATGATGATGGCGGCGGCGCCGCGGAGCTCGCAGCGCTCCTCCGCTGCGGACAGCCCGGCTTCGGTCAGCGGCCCTCTGGAAGCCTGGGAGACACGGAGGAAACTGATCAGGAGAGGAACGCCGGGGTTTCGCCCTGCAGGCCGTCCGACAGGAGCAAAATCAGCTCCTCGAAAGGGTAAGACCGGGTCTCAGTCACCGTCTTTCTCTTTCGATTCAGAGGAAACTAAGAAATTTCTGCTCAGCTTCCTGTTTCCAGCAAACCTTGACGGTGATGTGGACTTTATGAGTCCTGTGTCCGCTGTCCTGCAGACTGTTGGAGACACAGAGGGTCCTCAGCATCCCGTCTCTCTGCTCCTCTGGCTCAGCATCACCTCCAAGCTTCACCTCCAGCCAGTCTGACAGAACCCTGGGAGCGAACCGGGAGCTTTCGTTAATATCAAAGCCAAAACTTTATTGTGAGCCTGCCGTGTTTGAAAAAAAACCAGGAGACTGTTTGGTCAGTTGTGTCTCTGCATCACCCTGAACACACCATCCCAACAAAGAAACATGGTGGTGGCAGCACCATGCCCCACACAGGAAGGCTGAGGCACTGCAGCCTGGAATGTTTTCTCCAACTCATGTCACAATACTTTCATGTTTGGAGCCCCGGCGTAGCGCTGAAACCATTAATCGTGATTAATCGATTACTGAAATAACCACCAGCTAATTTAGTCATCGATTAATCGTTAACTGGAGCAGAGACTCAAAAAAAGGTCATTTACTGAAAGAACAACACAGAGCAGGAATGAAGCCAAAACTGTACAAAAAATATCAACATTTTACATTTAAGAAAAAAAACCCGTCTTCGTCTGGAAATCTGTTCTACCCAGAGCTGCTCTGGTGGCACCTGGCTCACCTTCCGAAAACAAAAATCTGTTAAATCACCTTCTTCTGTCCAATTATTAATCAGTTAATGTAATAACAATCACCAGAGCGGTCCTCCTCTGCACTGATGTTCAGTACAGCAGAAAGAGCTGAGCTTTTCATGTTAGTAGGAGTTATTTCGCTTCTGATGATCAAAGCTGCACTAAAGGAATGATGTTGCATTTTAGGCAATAAAATGTTTGTTTATTTACATTTTTTATGTACTTAAAAAAAAGCTCACGTGGTTAAATGAAAAATCTGCAAAACATGCCAAATTTTTAAATCCAATTAATCGATCGTCAGAATAATCGAAAGAATTGATTAATCGTCAGATTGTCAGAATAACTGATTGATCGTCAGCGTAATCGGCAGAACAATGGCCGACTAAGCCAGTGGTGAACTGCAGCCCTTCCCGGTGATTGCTGTCACCTGTCTGCCAGGCTGGCCTCACGTTCGTGATCGCTGGGGAGCAGCAGGAGAGCTTTCCAGAAGATCCGCTCGGCCGGGTTTGGGATGCTTTCCGTGGCCAGCGCCGGCAGATCGAGCGGCTTCCAGGACGTCTCCCTGAGCGAAACACCAGAACCGGGTTTAAAGCGCCGCTTCAGGACCCGAACCACGAACCGAAGGAACCCGGGACTCACTCGAGCAGCTGCTGGTGGAAGGAATGGACCCTCATCTGGTGGACGGCGCCCCGTCTCATCCGCAGCAGCCTGCTGCTGGACACGGCCAGCACGCCGGCGTTCCCCAGGTCCACCACACCCCGAGCCAGGTCCGCCATGCTGGGCCGCTGGGGGGCGCTGGGAGCCAGGGCCCGCAGCTTGAAGCGGGGGTCCACGCAGCACGGAGCCGCAGGAAAACTCCTCATCTGCCGCTTCAGCTGGCGGCGAACGGCGACCACGTCGCGCCACCTGGTGGTTGCCGCAGAAGCGTTAAACGCGCCGCCGTGCGAACCGAGACTCACCCGGCGCGCCGCCGTTCCAAGCTGCTTTCACCTTTTGATGAACTTGTGGATCCGATCCAGCTCAGCGTCCAGAACGGCTTCTGCCAGCCGAGCGACGTCTGAGGTCAGCGTCTCCTCGATCAAGCCGCTGCAGATCTGCTCGGAGCATCTCGCCAAACGTTCTGCTTTCTCGTTCAACGCCTCCCTGGAAGAAACGGTTAAAAAATCCGATAAACACGAAGGGAAAGCGAAATCCTCTCGCTCTAAACGCTCCACGTGCTGGGTCACGAATAATAACGTGACCAGTTACGGTAAAAAGAAAGTAAAGCTTGAGGCCTTTTAGGTTCCACATGGATGAAAACAAAGTTAATAAGTGTAGAAAAAACTAAGTACACCCCATAAAGTGAGCCCAGCATCAGCAGCAGAGATCAGTTGATCCGTCTCTGTATTCAGTTCAGTTCAATAGTACTTCATTTATCCCCGAAGGGAAACTACAACTCCAGCACAACCCGTCCGGGACAGACGGACAGCACTAGACGCGGGGAGGCGGTGACCTGTGCAGCCGCCGCCACGCCGCCTCACAGCGGCCGGAACAGCTGCCGACGTTTTCCCAGTTCCTCGACACGCCGGGCACCCAGAGATCCTGCTGTCAGAAATCCAGCTACGTACACATCTTCGACATCCTCGACTGACACACAATCCTCCATTTCTGCCAGGAGTCCATGGGGCACCTGGAGAAAAACGCCCCGCCTGGACAGGAGGGCTCCCCGCCGCCCCGCCGCCTACAAAACCCGCTCAGCTGGGTTGAGAGACCAGCTGACCAAATCCATCACTCACAATTCGGAAGATACCTCAGAAGATTTATGGAGGAATCTTTGTCTCTGAAGCTCCAACCACAGTATCTCAGCCAGGCTGGAGGTCTGGACTTTGACTAGGCCACTGCAACAACTGGATTCTGTTCATTTTCAGCCATTCTGCTGCTGGATGATCCGGTTCGGACTGAGCTTCAGCTGCTGGACAGATGGACCCATGCTTGACTACAGAGGAGATCCTGCAGAACGAGCCCAGACAATGCTCCCTCCACCACCGTGCTTTCCAGTTGGTAACAGCTGGTTTCTCCTGATCTGCTGTGCCTGGCTTCCTCCATCCTGGTCCAACATCTCTGCTTTGGTCTCATCTGTCCAGAACACATTGTTCCAGAAAACACCTGATTTTATTTTTAGCTAACCTGTTCATTTCGATTAATTAATTACATAGATTTTAATGTGTTAAAATTTTAATGCAATCTGTAACTTTTTTTGTTTTATATATCCCAAGGTTCCAGCCGGAACGTGTTTCCAGTACATCTGTAAATCTGACGCACAACTGACATCCACAAACAGCGATGAAGCAGCTCCTCTGGGCCCTCTGGGGGTTAACGTCTGCTTCCAGAGCCGATCTGATGGGACGCTGGAAAAGACTCCGGTTGTATCAGAGAAGCTATGCTAGCCTAGAATAGCATCTCAATGCTAACCATGTAGCAGCAGCGCTAATGTCAGCGTCCACAGTCCACGTTTCTAAAGAAGCTCCATGAATGATCAGGGGTTCCTGAAGCTCTGGGAAGAAGAACTTTGCTCCAACCTGATGCTGGAAGAACCTGGAGAACAGATTAAATCTAGAAACATCTCTGCTGCTCAGCTCAGATGCTGTTGATTCAATCACTTAGCAGCAAAAAGACGTTTTGAACTGAAAATGTAGCTGATTTTGTTGATTACAGACCCTGAAATTAACTTTAATTGAGTCCCACCACTATTTTTAAGATGTCCTAAAATCCTGAACTAAGACAGGGGTGTACTTTCTTTTCACCATGACTTCATTCCATCGGATCGGTTTGGAGGCGTTTCAGGAAGTCTTACTGGATCTCGGAGGCGGCGGTTTCCTGCACAGCGTCGTCGACGACCTGGTGGACGATCTCCGAGCAGAGCGAGCAGCTGAACTGAGCCAGGAAGGCTTCGTGCTCCTGCCTCCTCCTTCAACACACGGGAAAAGGAAAATGTGGGAATGCTGGCGACGCTGCGCCCTGAGGGAGCGCAGGTTAAAACCTCGGGGACAAACCTGGCCTCTTCGAGTCTGCGTTTCTCCTCAGCGACCCGCTCCTGCTCCAGACGGACCTCTGAGGCCGATATCTCCTTCAGCGTCTGCGCCAACACCTCACCCACCAGAACCTCCAGCTGCGCCTCGCTCTCCCTGCGTGGACACCAAATACAGATCATCCAAACCGTCTGCCTCCAACGCACAATCACACCCGGAGCACTGGCTTACAGGAGAGCTGCTGCGGCGTAGCTGGCAGCTCCATCAGCGACCGCTCTGACTTCTGCCGCAACCACCTCCTCCACCATCGCCTCCACCTCCGCCAGGATGTCCTGAAACACCAGACAGGAGCGGGGAAACGTGAGAACGCAACACGGCGGACAGCAGAGGACATCTGCCGGGGTGCTCCCACCTCCTGGCTGTAGAGCGGCTGCGGCTTGGGTGGAGGTGACGGAGGCCTGGCGGGCTCCGGCTGAGGGATGGGCTGGAAGAGCTGAGCTGCAGGGAGGAACGGCTCTCCCGTCTCAGCCGGAGCGTCCGGCGCTTTGATCGGCACGAACTGAGGCGGGGATGGAGCGTCCCTGGCGTCCGCTGCAGCAAACCAGAAAACATTCACAGCTTCAGCTCTTCTAAAATTAATAACACTGAATTTGACGCATTGTCATTCTGAGAGATGATAGATAAAACAAAAAAAAACGACACGTTTTACCCCCAGGTCCCAAAACGGTACATTAATAAAACTTTAATATTGAACATTTTCCCACTTTCCCTGCATCAAATCATTTCAACAGCTTCGGACCTATTCATCGATGTAACGGTTTTCATATTTTTAAAAATCTTTTCTGTGTTTTGATGCTTGTTTGTCCAAAAACACCCTGATTTTATGAAGGGCAAAAACCCAAAACAGGAAATATTTTCATAAAATAAGCAGCAAAATTGATCATTTTTGATGTAGGTGTTACAGCCTTAAGCAGGTCAAAAATTAATAATTCCACTGATTTTGATGCTTTAGTATTTTTGGAGAAATGATAGTTAAAAGAAAAAAATGACTCTTTATGTGGCAAAATGGTACCTCTTATAAAAGTGTAATAAAAATTCAATATTAATGTTTTTTCACTGTTTCTGCATCAAATCTTTTCAACAACTTCAGACCTATCAATAGATCTAAAGATTTTCATATTTTTAAAATATTTTCTATTTTTTATATGCCTGTTTTGTCCAAACCCCCCCCCCCATGATTTTATGAAGGGGGAGTAAAAATCCTAAATAACCAAAATTTTCCAAAAACAAAATGTAAAGTGGAATATTTTAGATGTGTGTGTTTCAGCCTCGACTCCATGAAAAATTAATAAGATTATTATTGTTTTTGGGAGGGGTGGGGTGATCACACCTAAGACCAGTGTTCCCAGTATTTTGAAGGTAGAAGCTCAGATGGGAAAGTTATTTTAAGATCCCAGTATTGGACTCCAAACCGGGACCGAAGGTAAACAGTTCACACAACTGCATCTCAAAGACATTTTAAAAACAGGAATAAAGAGCAAATCCTTTAGCTTTAACCTTTAAGCTGACATACTGAGAATGACAAACACCGAATTAAGCAGGAAGTACCAGTTTGGGCCACCAGGGGGCCTCTGGGGTTCACGAAGCCAGGCTCCGACAGCAGCCCGTCTCCTCGGTATCTGTTCTGGGAGTCGAAGCTGCAGACGGGAACGTGCTGCGGCGGGTCGGGAAGCGGCCCGCCGTTCACCACCTGTCCGATCAGCGGCGCTTTCTTGGCCAGGATGACCTCGGACTTCTTCAGGGACAGCGGGAGTTCTGGCTCCTGGAAGGCCGTCCGACTCAGCTCCACCGCCCTGAGGGGAACCGCACAGAACATTCCTCCGTCAGAAACCCGCCGCCTGGAGAGCCGCTGGCCCGGACCGCTTCCAGGAACCAGGAACAGCCTCACCCGTCGTTAACGTTGAGGCCGTACTGCTGGACGAAGTCCGTGGCTTCCGCGGCGCTGCGGAACATCAACATTCGAACGATGTCCTCGACTGGAAACGGGGTGGATCGCGTCCCCACGGTGTGAGCCATGTTCAGGGCGGTCAAAGCCTTCGATCGGACCTGCGAGCAGAACCACAGGCCAGTGTGGAAACCATTTAGGACACGTCGCATTTTCTGGAGATTTCTCTCCGTTTTAAGCAGAGAATCGAACAGGAAGTGATTAGGAGGAGCTTCTCCTGTTGGTTCCCCACCTGGTTGAAGTATCTGTGCAGGAGGCAGCTGGAGAGGTAAGAAGCTCCTTTCACCAGCTTGAAGAAGCGGACAAAGTTGTTGCTGTTGACAGCCGCGAAGGCTTGAACCGCAAACTTCACCTCCGGAGAATTTCGGACCTCAGCTCGGAACTGCTGCACCTCCCTGTGGAGACAGGAAGTCGTCAAAACGTTGTGGGGAACGCCTCCGGCCAGCCCGCAGTTCTGTATTTATCGATCAGAATGGGCTGGAACCTCAAGGTGGTTCTCATCAACGGGTTTTCAAGACTGAAGAAGAGGTTCTAACAGTACCAAGGCTGAAACCATTAATCGGATTGATCGTGATCAATCGACTATTAAAATAATCGTCAGCTAATTTTGAAATTGATTAATCGCTAACTGGAGCATAGAGACTCAAGAAAAGGCCGTTTGCTGAATGAACATACTCAGAATAATAATTTAGGAAACTGTCCTAAAAATATGTACATTTTGCATTATGATAAAAGAAAACCTTTGTAATTTTTTCATACCCATATTAGAAGAACTTTTTTGCTGCAGATGCATCCTTTGCAACAAACGTTCACTAAAGGAATACTATTTTATTGCATTTTAGACAATAAAATGTTTATTTTCTTAATTAAAAAGGGATTTAATTGTTTATTTGCATATTTTAATGTACTTCAAATATTGTATAAAGAAGGTTGAAGTGGTTAAATGAAAAACCTGCAGAATGTGCCAATTATTTTATCCAATTAAAAGTCAGAATAATCGATTAATCACCAGACAGAATAGTCAATTAATCGCCAGAATAATAGAATAATGGATTAACTGGCAGAATAATCATCAGAATAATCGATTAATTGTCAGAGTATTCAATTATTTCACAGAATACTTATCAAAATAATCGATAGAACAATAGATTATTCGTCAGTAATCAATTGTCAAAATAATCGTTCAATCATCAGAATAGTCTATTATTTAACAGAATAATAAATAATTCGTCAGAATAATCGATTATTTGAAAGAATAATCGATCAATCGTCAACTTAATCAATTGCCAGAATAATCAATTAATCGCCAGAATAATCGAATAATAGATTAATTGGCAGAATAATCGTCAGAATAATCGATTAATCAGAGTATTCAATTATTTCACAGAATACTTATCAAAATAATCAACAAAATAATAGATTATTCGTCAGTAATCGATTGTCAAAATAATCGATCAATCATCAGAATAGTCCATTAACAGAATAACCAGAATAATAAATACTTCGTCAGAATAATCGATTAATCGTCTGAATAATCCGTAGAATAACTGATTAATTGTCAGAGCACTCCATCAGTCGTCAGAATAATCAGCAGCCCTAAACAGCACTGCAGGTGAAGGTTTCAGTCCGACTGACCGGAGGATGTCGCCGTCATTGAGCTTCAGCAGGACGCTGTACTGGCGGAACTCGGCCTCACAGGGGCAGAACATCTGCTGCGTCGCCAGGTCCTCGTACATCTCCTTCAGACTCTGCAGGCACTTGGTCATGTTCTCGTTGTTGATCTTGGTGTCGAAGGACGACATGTTCTGCTCGCAGAGGTGGTGGGCGCAGTGCACGTGGAAGCGGGTGCACTTCTCGATTAGCGACACAGTGTGGGGGCAGCAGAGGCGCTGCTGGGTGATGTCCTGAGCAGAGGAGCGGAACGTAAAACGACCGCCGTTTGGGAATTTGCTGGACGTCGCTCCGGCGCTTACCTTGCGAATGCCTCGGGTCCGGTTCCACACGAAGTCGTACCAGTCTCTCTGGCTGTCCTGATCTCGATCCATGATCTGGGTCACCAGGTAGTCCATGGTCATGCTTAGAACCTGGAGGGGCCGCAGCTCGTGAGGAAGAGGCTCCTCTTGGTCGGCTGAGGAGCGACTGTACTCCTTTATAGCAGCTGCGTGATCCACCTGGTTGGGACAGAAGACAGACCAGTTCCTTCTGGATGAAGGTTTTCACAGGTATGTCCTCGATGGCTGGCTTCAACAGAAACTCAGATACAAATAGAAACATTTCCACTACCTTGCAAATTAACCCCAGCTGCTGATCGCTAACTGAGGACATTTCCCTGAAAACCTGCCATCGGACCACAGACAGACCCTCAAAAACTTGTTTGGATGTATTAACATTCAGCCATTCCTGCATTTCACAACTGCAACACATATTTTAGGTCTGGTAAGAAGGTGAAGATCAGGATTTGGTCCAAAAGCTGCTTCCGTATGAAAGGTTCAAAGATGGTCAAAGGATCTCGAGTCCAACGACAAACTTAAGAGAAAAATCACGAAACCGATGAAAGACAAAGTTCTTCACTTCAGCTCCTCACCACAAATTTCACCGTAAAGACGCCTGATGTTCACCTTGACCAGAGGAAGAGTGGGAACGAGTCAGAAGGATCAGTTTTCCAGATGTCTTGTCAGTTCCCAGCCCCTGTAGCCAGGCCATGTGATGGCAGGAGGTTGTATCATGGTATGGGTTTTGCACTCACCATGATAGTCCATATGTCATGCCCCACGTTGGGCGCCAATTTGTTGGGAGTTGATCAGTGGCAAAAAATATAAAACTACAATCATCACACAGGACTCGGAATCTCTCTGCTCCAAATCAGGCCAACTGGGAGATTTATTAGAGCATCTGAATGCAGCAAGTTCAAAAATCTCCTGAATCTCCTAATAGTCTCACAACCTTTTATAGAGGCTTATTACATTAGTGTGTGTGTGTGTGTGTGTGTGTGTGTGTGTGTGTTTAGGTTTTAACTTGTGGTGGTTAATTTCAGGGTCTGTAATTTATTAATTACAGACCCTGAAATTTATTCATTTCAACCATATATCGGCAAAATCAGCAACATTTTCATTGAATTTTCATTTCAAAAACCCTTTTTGCTGCTAAATGATTGAATAAATAAACATCTGAGCTCAGCAGCAAAGATGTTTCTAGATTTTAATCTGTTCTTCAGGTTCTTCAAGCATGAGATTGGAGCAAAGTTCATCTTTCCAGAGTTTCAGGAACCCCTGATCATTCATGGAGCTTCTTTAGAAATGTGGACTGTGGACACTGACATTAGCGCTGCTGCTACATGGTTAGCATTGAGATGCTAGTCTAGGCTAGCATAGCTTCTCTGATAGGCCGACTGCTTTTAGAGTCTTTCCCAGTGTCCCATCAGATCGGCTCTGGAAGCAGAAATTAACCCCCAGTGGGCCCAGAGAAGCTGCCTCGTCCTCCATCGCTGCTGGTAGCCGATGTTGCTTGTGCGTCAGATTTACGGGTGTACCAGAAACGTGTGAATACAAAGGTTCTGGCTGAAACTTTTGTATCTGAGTGAAAAATGCAATTAATTGTGTTACAATTTTTAACACGTTAAAATCTTTGTAATTAATCAAAGTCAACATGAATTAAAACCAACCCAGTCCACTCTCTGACCTGCGTAAGTCTTTCACTGGACTCTTATTGGAACTTTCCCAGAATCATCACATCTGGAGTATTTCAAAACACGACTGCAACACCCTTTACTACAATGCCTCAATTAATCTTTTACATCTTGTCAAATCCTGACTTCTTTCCTGGCTGCTGTTCTCCTGTTCAGGTCAAAGTGACTCTATCTGTGTCCCTTCAGATAAAAACACATGCCTTAACCAACATAATTATTCCCCCACAGAATCGTGTCCTCCTGATGCAGAAAAGTCCAGCAGAGGTTTTAGAGCAACATCTTCTGCAAGGACGTCCATCATTTTTCCCAAGACTAGGAAGAGGAGGGTCCTGGAACTGTCTGCAGTCATGTTTGTCGGAAGGATGGGACTCTTGGCGGCTCAGGTTCCTCAGAAAGCTGAGTGTTTTGGGTTCTTACCTCCTCCGTGTTCGGGACGACTTCGTACACGCTGAGCTGGTTCCGCGTCTCTCTCATGTACCTCTCCTTCTCTGGACACATGTCGGGACACGTCCCCACGAAAACCTTGGACAGGTCCAGGTCTGTCCTCTTTGGTCGTCCTGAGGGAACACGTGGACAGGACTGTCAGGTTTCCAGATGCTCTCACAGCTGCAGTGAGCTGACCTAAAATGCGTCCTCACTTTGACGCAGGACTTTGTCTCTCTGTTCCAGGAGGCGGTACTTGTCCTCAGTGGTCTCCGCGAGCTGGCCGATGAGGTGGACGAGGGAGGACGGGACGAGACGCTCTGGCACCTGGGACTCTGCGACGTTCTCCTTCTGGGGCTCCGAGTCAAACGGCAGCAGCTTGGGTGGAGACAGTCTCCTCACCGGAGAGCTGCAGGAAACGAGATGGAGAGCTGCAGCTCAACTGGACAGAGAAGGTTCTGAAACCCACCTCAAACGGACCTACCCCTGCCTGAAGGTGGGATGGCCCCCCAGTGTGGGTGGCATAAGCGTCGGCCGTCTGAGAGGAGAAGAACCGGGCTTGGGCTCCTCAACTTTAGGACTTTCTCCTGCTGATTCGTCCTTTTCTGCTGCAGGTCTGCTGCCTTTGTCTCCAGGACCTGAAGCAGACCAATAAAACACCTCCATAAAGTCTCTTTCACTAAAATAAAAAATAACATTAATATGATCTCTGTCAGGTCCTAGAATGAGTTAAATCCAACCTAATATGAAAAACAAGCCATCATTCCTCCACTACCGTGCTTAATAGCTGATACAAGGTCTTTGTGCTGATATCTGACAGGATCAATCACACCAACTAAAAACACCAACATGTCGCAAGACTTGAGGATTTTAACTACCTACCTATTTACCAAAGATCAACCGATGTGAGGTGCTTTTTGACCCCAAATATCTGCTGTCCATGAATTTAAAACTCTTCTAATTTTCAACCTGAACATGAAATCCTGGTACTATTTGAAGGTGGGGTCAAGAGGGAACAATTGAATTACAACAGAAAACAAAAAAATGAAGCTCTCTCTTAAATTCATGCAGAAAAAAAGTTTTTACATATGGCAGTCTCACCAGGGGGAGGCAGAAAATGTGGCAGCCTCTAGGTGGTGCCACTGCCATTTGGCCTGCTCTGTCTAAACTCCAGAGGACAGATGTGTGGAGATTATGCCTTTAAACCTGAGCCCGATTCAGGGCTATGTTGGATCAATAAATGAGCTGCTTACTTTGCTTCTTCTTCTGCCACAGCAGGAGCAGCTCGTGTTGGTGCAGCAGCTTCCCTCTCCGCTTTGCTTTAGCAGCTGAAGCCTGAAAGAGACAGAACAAGCTTAGAGAAGGACTTCATGGCTTCATAATATTAATAGTAATATGACTTCTCGTATTATTGCAACTTTTTCTCGTATTATTATGACTGTTCTTGTATTACTATGACTCTATTCTGGTAATATGAATTTATTCTCATATTACTACAACTTTATTCTCATATTGTTATGGCTTTCTTCTCGTATTGTTGCGACTATTGTATTATTACAACTCCATTCGAGTATTATTACGACTATTCTCGTAGAACTGAGTTTTTTCCGGTAATATGACTTTATTTCTGTAATTAAAATAATAATCGTAGCCTGGCTCTAATACTCCGTAGAGCTGACCTGAATTCAAAGTCCAGATAAACAGATGCTGTAAAACACGCTCATCAAACAAGATGGCCGCCCTGGGCGCGCTGACATCACTCTGGACTATGGAAACACAAGGAGTCCATTGGTGGGAAAAATCCAGACTTTCCAAAAAAATTAACTCTTCATAAACCAAAAATTCGATAAATCTCTAAAATTAATTTATCACCCAGCCTTATATAAACAGCAGCTTAGTTCTGGGATTTTAATTATTCTGACAAACAACAAAGGATCAATCGTGTGATGCAATCGTGTGATTAATCGACTTTTCTGATGATTAAGCGATTATTCTACCAGTTTTTCTGACAAATAATACTGATCAGTTGTGAGATGTATCATGAAAATATTTGATTATTCTCACGATAAATCGATTATTCCACCAACTTTTCTGACGACTAATCAATTATTCTATCATGTTTTCTGATGATTAAAGCTGCAGTTTGTAACTTTTACAAAAATCTATTTTTTCCATATTTGTTAAAACCGTCTCCATGTGGTGACAGTTTGGTCTGAGGCAGATAATCTGTGAAAAATGGAGCTCCTCCTCCCTGAGCTGCTATTGGTCTAAAGAAATGCCCCGCCCCTGACCTGAAACAACCAATCAGAGCCAGGAGGAGGGGCTTATCGCTGCCAATCACCCTCGTGTACACGTTGCTAAATGTGCTGATGGTGGAAAAACAGCTCACCGTTCCAGGAAAACTTTATCCGCCGTCATCGGTGGCCATGCTAGCTAGCATTAGCATTAGCAGCAGGCTATGCTGTGGTGAACCAGCTGCAGCGTAGCAGAGGGGTGGGGAGGTGGGGGGTGAACGGTGCGTACATGAGGGTGATTGGCAGCGCTAAGACCCGCCTCCTGGCTCTGATTGGCTGTTTCTGACTGACTGGTGGATTTCTGCAGTTCGTACTGAGAGCACTGGGAGAAGGCAGAGGAGCTAGATTTTTTCACAAATTATCTGTCTGATACAGTCACAAAATAATGAAAATTTTAACAAATATGTAAAAAATATTTTTCATTCTGCACCTTAATTGATTATTCTATCACTTTTACTGACTTAATTGATTAGTCTATCGATTATTCACAAGATTAATCAATTATTCTATAGATTTTTTCTGATGAATAATCAATTATTCTGAAGATTAACTGAATAAAAAAAGCTGGCATATTCTACTGATTTTTAATATAACCACCTAAACTTATTTTATACAATATTAGAAACACATAAATAATGCAAATGGACAAATAATTCCTTGTTAAAATAAGGAAATCAACATTTTCTTGCTTAAAATGCAACAACATCATTGCTTTAGTGAACGATTGATCATCTGCAGCTAAAATAATGCTTCAAACATGAACATGTGAGAAGTTCTGCTCTTTCTGCTCAACTGAACATCAATATAGTGGAGGGTTAAATGCAAAATGCATTTATTTTTGTACAGTTTTGGTTTCATTACTGCTCTGAATATGTTGTTTTTTCCACAAAGTGTATTTTTTTTGTGTGTGTCTGTTTACTCCAGCTAGCGATTAATCGATTACTAAATTAGTTGACGATTATTTCAATAACTGATTCATCACGATCAATCGATTCAGCCTTAATTAAAAACCCCAAACTGATTTGGCATACATGCCTATTAAGAGGGAAACGCCCGAGCCCAGCTGTCCCTGTCGTAATAAAAGCAGAGCCAGACCGCTGGAATAAAGTGTGAGAACAGCGACTCACGTGGTTGTCAAAGTGAACGATCGCCAGGTTCTTGTTGGGTCGGCAGAAGACTTTACAGACTTTCCCGAAACGAGCGAAATGCTTCTGGATCACGTCCTTCTTGTTGAGGTTTGGAGGGACGTTCCTGCACATGATGGTGGCGAGATCGCTGGGAGACACCCCGGTGAGGCTGTCCACGCTGTCCCTGCGTGCGCCGCGGCTGACGGGGGTCAAGGCTGAGCTCGAAGGGATGGACGCGTCTGCAGAGGAAACAAACCTCACAGTAAGAAATGATTGTTTTAGCTACATTATTCCCACAGGAGGTGAAGAGGAGGCTCCGTGGATGCGGAGCAGAGAGGGAAGGAGGAAGTTCCGTCATAATGGACCATATCCCCTACTCCAGCATCTCTCTGACCACACGGCCAGACGGAGATTGAAATAGGAGCAGCAACAGCACAGGATGTGGATTAGCAGCGCTTGGCGTCATCCGGACGTTACTGCAGAACAGGGGTGTCCAAAGTGTGGCCCGGGGGCCATTTGTAGCCCCTAAGTTTGAGTTTAATGAAAATAACAATAATTTAATAAATTTGGCTAAATACAGAAAGCATTTTCAAAAAAGGAGTGGCCTAAATCCTGATTTTACTGATCAGAACTGACTAAATTGTGTTCTATTTGTGTTTTTTTTGGGCTAAATTTCTATTAATAGGGCAAACCTGCAAAAACCCTTTTTAAGTTTTGGATCTGGAATAATTTAAACATCTCTTTCTAGCAACAAATCGCACTACTTTGTCTTATTAAATTATTGCCTGCTTAGTTTAGTGTTGAGGAGTTTACTGACTTGACAGTTTTCACCCATGTGATAACAAATTCGGACACCCCTGCTGTAGCATATCGTCTCTGCTGCCTGGATATTGAGCTGTTAGCATGAGTTAGAACTGTCTTAAGTCAGATGCTTCTGCAGATTTGTTGCGATATTGACTGCTACTGGAGATCCTTGGATGACCTGAGTAGCGACATTTAATTTCTCTTTGGGATAAATAAAGTTATTTTGATTTGAATTTGAAATATAATGTAACACAGATCAGAACCAGGATCCAAGTTAATCAGTACAAACTCGAGGATCATTGAGTTTGTACTGCAGCAAAAAGGGGGAGAATCCTTCATGGTCCTACCATCACAAATGTAAACATGTGTAGTTTTCTGACTTCTGCTGGGATCTTTAACTGGACGGAACAAAGACGGAGCTGTTCAGTGACAAACCCTCCAGGTGGGTCTGCTGAGGGTGGAGGATGTGTGATGCTGTGGGCCTGTTCTGCAGACCTGCATCCTGTAGCATCAGAGAGGATGCTGCTGCTGCACATCTGTACCAGGGGTGTGACTCAGTGTATCTGTGTCTTTATATGAGGTAAATGGAAACATCTGTGCATCCTGTCGCTTTTATTATGTATAAACATAAAACTTCTAGTTCTGACCTGAAGGTTCTGGTTTCTCCGCTGCATCCCTGGTCAGCGCCGGCGCCGGGGGCAGCTTGGCGGGTGGCTCATCCCCCTGAGCTTCTTCCGGCTCCTCCGGGGTCGGAGCGGCCCTCGGCGGCTCCTTCGGGGCCTCTCTCCTCACCGGGTTGCTCTGCTCTTTCCGGATCCCGCTCAGCGCCCGGCCAAACAAGCCCCCACCGGGAACGCGGGACCGCATCACCGGCCTCTTGGCGGGATGCCTCGGCGAGTCGGACGGGGGGTCCTCTTCGACGGCCGGCCTCTCCGACCCGGCGCTGGAAGCTGCCGGATCGTCCTTCCTCTTGGGAGCTTTGCTTAAGCGAGCAAACACGATCGGGTCCTGGGTTTTAAGGCTGCTCTCCTTGACGTCTGAGCCGAACTCTGCTTTAGGGTTGATGTCACCGAAGACGGGGGGGTGGCTGAACCGAACGGCTGATGAGAACAGAGTGGGCTGGGTCTGCAGGGAGTTTGGCGTGAAGCTGAAGGATGACGGGGTGGTGGGCTCCGCGCTGGAGGCAGAGCCGGAGCCAGGCGGGGCGCTCGGGTTGGTGAAGGTGAACTGAGGGGTGCTGCTGTTAGCCGCCGTCGACGGGTTGGAGGCGGGGGGGGGCCGCAGCTGGCTGGGGGAAGCAGCTGAAGACCAGAGACCCAGACTTAGCTCCAGGCAGTAGGGAGAAGCCGCTGGAGCTGATCTGAGAGCCGCTTCCTTCAAAAGACGAGCCGGACGTCGCTGGGATGTGGCTGCTAGCCGGCTCCGGGCTGCCGCTGAAGATGGGTTTGAACACAGCCTCATTGGGCGGCTTGAAGCTGAACTCTGGAGGCCCGAACCCCCGGTTCTGGTTCACGTTCTGAGCGGCACTGAACACGTTGGAAGAGGCCGGCTGTCCAAACGAAGACTGCCCAGGACCGGAGGCGGTGGAGCTGGGAGTTTTGTGAAGGCTCCCAAAAGCAGGAGGTGGCTTTCCCAATCCGGAAGGCTGCCCGAACGCGGAGGGCTGGCCGAAGGCAGAGGTCTGCCCGAAAACCGAGGTCTGATTGAGTCCGAAAGCTGGAGCTGAGCTGCTCGTTCCCAGAGAAGGCTGCCCAAAGACTGGAGCCTTACTCATGGGAGGCTGGGCCTGAGCAGCCGGCTGCCCGAAAATGGAGCCACCCTGAGATGAAGGCTGATTCATCGTGGATGGCTGTCCGAAGATGGAGCCAGCCTGAGCGGCAGGCTGATTCACCATGGAAGGCTGTCCAAAAATTGAACCACTCTGAGCCACAGGCTGATTTGATGGCTGTCCGAAGATGGAACCACTATGAGCTACAGGCGGATTCACTGTGGACTGCTGTCCGAAGATAGAACTACTTTGAGCTGACGCCTGATTAACAACAGAAGGCTGTCCGAAGATGGAACCACTCTGGGCTGCAGGCTGATTCACCGCAGATGGCTGTCCGAAGATGGAACCACCTTGAGCTGTAGGTTTATTCACCGCTAATGGCTGTCCGAAGATGGAACCGCTCTGAGCGACAGGCTGATTTGACGGCTGTCCGAAGATGGAACCGCTCTGAGCGGCAGGCTGATTTGACCGCTGTCCGAAGATGGAACCGCTCTGAGCGGCAGGCTGATTTGACCGCTGTCCGAAGATGGAACCACCCTGAGCTCCGGGCTGATTGGCAACAGACGGCTGGCCGAAGATGGACCGAGGCTGAGGGGGAGGATGGTTAACAACAGATCGCTGTCCGAAAATGGAACCAGCCTGAGCTGCAGGCTGAAGCGCAGCAGACTGCTGCCCGAAGGCAGGCGGTTGGAGAAACCTTGGTCCCTGGGATCCACTGGAATTCTGCTGTCCGAAACCCTGGAACAGACCGGGCTTCATGGAGCTGCTGGGAGCCTGGAAAGCTCCTCCCTGCGGACTTCCAAATGGATTCATGGCGCAGATAAACAAGTTTATGAGCTGTTACCGAATCCAACCGGTCTGACAAGAGCAACAGTTTGTAGCTCTGTTGTTAGCATCGGCTCACCCCCACAAAAAGAGCTAGAAAAATACCCCAAAAGTCAATTCCCAGGTATCACAAACACAAAATGAAGCCTTACATCTCAGCTATACCCAAAATATATCAGCTTTATATTTTAAAAAGTCCTCAATTTTACTCTGGTTTGTTGTGTTTTCGTTCGGGGTCCGATCAAATATATTCACACTTCCGGATCCGGTCCGACTAAGAATTTTAGTCCCCGATTAACCCTAAATACAGTTCCGTGACTCTCGAACTAACAGCAAAGAAAGTACTTACTATGAAAAGTGAAAAAAAAAAATACTTGTTTTTTATTTAGCATGTAAATCGCACATAATTACATAAACTATAGATTTTAAGCAATTACAAAGCGAGCTTACTCACGCTGAAGCTTGCTTCCAATTCATATAATCTCATTTTAATGTCAGAAAACCAGCACTTTAACACATGGACCATCTTAAATCAGCCCAAACTAAATAATATTAAAACTTATCAGTTCTGGGCTGGATTTTCTGGCATTTAAAAAAAGTTCTTCCAGCCTACTCTGTGATTCGTCAAACCCTATAATTAAAAAAAAAAGTGTATTTTGGATCTCTAGACCCATTGAGATCAGGGCCAGTTCAAAAATCTACATTTAATCAAGGCGAACCTAAAATAAATTCTCACAATTTAAAAGCAGATCATTTAAAATACAATTTTCAATTTGTAAAGCCTTTATTCTAATTTTAATAGAGATTCTTCTGAAAAGGAATTCTTCTGAATTCTGAATCATCTAACAAATTTATTATTCAAACTATTCAAAAACAAGCCATTAAAATGCTTTTTATGCCCTGAAGACATCAGGTCTTATAGTGTAATCCTCAATATTTAAAAGGGCCAAACCTGAATTATTCAATTTTAGGCAGAGATTCTTTAAAATACCATCTGAAACCTTTAACTTATTTTTGAACATTCAAAAAGTGCAGCGTTACTGCTTCTACCTCTAGATCTGTTTTGTTTCAAAATATTTACGATGTAAATTCTTGAATTTGTTAAAACTAGACTAGACTGATCTACGACACTATGATAAAACATCATTACTGCTTTGACAAATCTAAATTTTGGTGGGTTTGAATTTAAAACCACCGCCTAAAATGTCACAAATAAAACAAAAAGTTCCACAGATGATGAAATACATTTTAAGAGTCTAAATATTGTCAAGGATTATCCAGTTCAGGTTTGACTCTGCATTTTAGATTCTGAATTGAAGAAAATCTAAAGTAATCCAGGAAAATGTTGAACTTGCCCTTTAATCAAGAGCCCAACCGGAAGCTGTAAGTCAGAAGTCAACACCGGTTTCATGGTGTCACCTTGAATTGTGCTCTGAATGACTGAAGCTAAACGAGGCTGTATTCCTTGGCTGAGAGGCTCGGTATTAGTTCCTATTAGAAGCTAAAGGCTCGGTTCGGTTCGGGTTCACCCATGCCTTGACGTTCTGTCTCCACAACGCCTCCTTCTCCTCCTCGGTTTAAAATGGGAGTAGTCCTGCGGAACCTGCAGAAGGTGGTTCCTCTCCGCCGCGCCAGGCTGCGCAGGGACGTGGACACTCTGAGACACATCCTGGGCATCCAGAAATTCGACCTGGGCATCATCTGCGTGGACAACCGCAGGATTCAACAGATCAACAGCGTTTACAGGAAGAAAAACGCGCCGACGGATGTCCTATCGTTCCCGTTCTATGAGGTAAACGGTTCCGTTATAACTGAATATAACTGTAAAATATACAGCAGCAACATTACCGATGGAGCTACTGTCTGAAAGTCAAACTAACTCCATCTTATGTGGAATTTACTTAAAAATAATAGTAATAATATACGACAGAACCATATTTTTATTTTGAAAATTGTTTTATTTTGAAATTTAAAGTTAACTTCCTGTTTAAGACTCCAAGAAAACTGAATTACGGGTTGCCATGGTGATTCCCGCCTTTTCTGTACGCAAAGGAAAGGTGGAATACAGCTAGAGACATAAGTTAAAAGCCTTAAAAACAGTCGCTGTGTGTAAAACTAAGCTTTGTTGGAGCTTGAGTGGCAGAACCTTCTAGCAACCACAGAGGGCAAATTTTATATGTCTGCAGTGTTTTATTACAGAGATATGGTAGGTTAAAGATGGATGCCATTAATGGGTTTGAAAGAAAGATTTGGACCTGAAATCAGTGACGCCCCAAAAAGGGGAGTCAGGGGTCACACAGTAATCCTCTTCTATGAAAACCTAAAAGTAAAACCCATTAAATAAATACATTGATTTATTTTGTACTACCCTAAAATATTATTTGCCTGGTCTGACGACCCTTATTAAGTTTTTGGAAGCACCATTGCCTGAAATATAACTGGAGTGAATTGGAGTTTGGGTGTGAACACTTTGATCTCGAAGGTGAGCTGACATAATATGATCCAACCTAATGCAGAGGGAGACGCACTGAGGAAAAACAGACAAAAATGCCAACAAGTCGATGTGCTGTTTGGAGAAAAAACTCTTAGCATGAAAGTATTTTTTCCCCAATGAATTCAACACACAATATTGTTTTGAAACAAGCAACGAGTCTGATTTCTATATCTGCATCATATTTCCGCCATGAAAGCAAAAATCAAAGCCCAACAGGAAGGCAAAGTGTTGAGTTTTAAAGTCATGATTATGAAATATTTGAGCAAGCCTTAGAAACACCGCGTGGCTTTCTGTCTCAGAATTATGACTTTGAAAGTTAAAATTATGAATTTTGTTCTCAAAATTATGACTTTTATTCTCATAATTATGACTTTAAAACTCATAATTATGACTTCCTGTTGGACCTTTTTTTCTTTCATGGCAGAAATGGGCTAACATGGCATCAACCTGAGATGGCAAACCAAATTTAAGCCGTTCTTGAGTTTTGGTCAAGGGCCACACAAAATCATTACGAGGGCCACACTTTGAAAACCCTAAAACTCAGCCGGATAAACTCCCTGTTCTGGTGACCTGCCGCTGGGTTGTCGTCTAAGGGGAAAATGTTTTTAGCTGTATGAAGCATCAGCACCAAAAACCATCGCTCTGTCCATGATCACGTTGTCACTGGTGGGAAAAGTCAGGACGAACCAACACAAGTGTCCTCAAAGGTTCTTCCATCGTTTGGCATCCCCGACCTTCCTGTAGGTGTTCAGAGACATTTCTAAAGTTGTTCTTTTATCGTGTTTCCATCTAAGAGGAGCAGTCGGTGTGTTTTTCCAGGACCTGAGGCCCGGAAAGCTGCCCTGCCCGCTTCACAGAGACGAGCTGAACCTTGGAGACATCTTTCTGGGGGTCGAGTTCGTGATGAAGCAGTGCCAGGAGGAGTCTCTAGACCTTTATGGTGCTCTCACTGTGAGTTACAAGTGTTTTCTGTACATCTCCATGTTTTTACTGTGACTGAAGAGTGGTTTTAAATATTTAGAGAACTTAAAAGGCTTTTATCTGGAAATGAATCTGATTTATGCAGAGAGTCAATATTTCCTCCTCTTCTTCTGGACCAAATCCAGACTCATGGAGACTCATTCTTCTGCTGGATCTGGGGACTTGGCCGACCACAGGTCCAGAAATCTTTGGATCAGGACGCTTCGCTGCTGAAAAAAATCAATAATTCAGGAGCAAATTTAATTTCCACCAATAAACTGAGAAAGTTACAGAATAATTTCACATATTTACAAGAAGAAAACTTGGATTTTCTCCAATGTCGAAAAAGTTGTAAATTTGAAATTTAAAAAATACAGTTTCCCATGATTAAAGGCATGACTGTACGCTTTTAGAATGAAGATACTCTGATGTTATAAAGTCAGAAATTAGTAAGAAAAAAATTCCAATTTATCAGAAAAATGTCAGACGTTTGTGTGGATATTTTCCAGTGGGAGCAGCTTCTTCCTCACCGTCTCGCGTGTTCTGGATCCGGCTCAGGGCGAGTCTGGACCTGGAAGATCTGCTGGTCCAGGACCGACTGGTTACACTGGCGCACATCCAGGCGCTCATCGCCGACATCACAGGATTCCTAACAGTTCTCGTCGCAAATGTCTGAATTTATGTTCATAGTAAACTTCCGAGTTTTTTTAAACAAATTTCTGACCTCGTGTCAGAAATAATCCCAGTTTTAATCTCCTAAATTTAATCATGGAAAACTGTCTTTTTTTTTTTCTTGCACATTTGCAACCTTTCGACAGAAAATCCAAGTTTTTTCTTGCAAAACCGTGAAATGAATCTTTTATCTATAAAAACCATAATACTCGGTTGAATTGTTTGCATATCTATGGTAAATAACTGTCCTGTTCCTTCAGGCGGTCACTGCACACGGCATCTGCCACCTGCTGGGCTACAGACATGAGACGGAGGAGGAATGGGCCGAGGTGAGGGAGCAGCTTTATGGCTGCAACAACCACCAGAAACTGAGCTGCTCTCACTTGAAGGCCCTGAGGTCTGTTGGTTGGTAGCAAGCCTGATTCTGCTTCACTATAATGGCTCCAGATCAGAAGCAAAGATGCGATGGATGGGAACGGGCGTTTGATTCGCCGTCTCATCCTGGGTGTCTGCAGGTGTCAGGAAGTTCAGACTTTACAACTGAACGTCAGTCGGCTGTTTTCAGCCCCAACTCCGTTAAATCTGTGCTCACCCATCAGAGGAGCAGAGCCTCTGCATCCAGAACCACATGGAGCACAGATGTTCTGGAGGAACATCTGGCCAGCTCTGCAGTCCAGAGTGACATCCACAAACTTTATTGATGCTTACATTTCTATTCAGTTCCATTCAAAAATACTTTATTTTTCCTAAAGGGAAGTTAACGTTGTAACTCAGGTCATCCAAGTACTTTGAGTCGTAGTGGATGGGGATGGTGAGAGCAGGAATGATCTCCAGTAGCAGTCAGTCTTGCAACAAATCTGCAGATACCTCTAACTGAAGGCTGTTGCTGTTTGACAGTCTCATGACACGCTAACAGCTCAACATCCGGGCATCAGAGACCAAATTCCACAGTGACATGTTGCTGGACTGACCTGGATTTAGGGCTGGGCGACACGGCTTAAAAATAAAATTATTTTTTTCCTTGCTTCCTTTTCTTAAAAAAAATTTCAAATGACGACAAATTTCAAAAAGTGGCTTTTATTTCAGTCATCCCTTCTTTGACTACAAGAATTTTTGTTTAATAATAAGAATAAAGTCATGATATTAGCAGAATAAATATGCAATTTTACCAGAATGTCTTAAAATGAGTAAAAAAATTGTTTTAATGAGAAAAAAAAAAGCTTGAATTTATTTTTCATGTTGGAGTTCTAATAAAATTACTACTTCATTCTCCTAATTTTAAAACTTTCTCATATTACAACTGTATTCTTGTAAAATGAATATTTTCGTGTAAAAAAAAAAAAAAAAAAAAAGTTAGCCTGGCCCTAATACTCCGTCGTAGAGTTGACCTAAATTTAAAGTCCAGATAAATGGAAGCTGTAAAAAAAACACTTGTCAAACAAGATGGCCGCCCTGGAATCACTCTGAATGATGGAGACACAAGGAGTCCATTGGTGTGGGGGGGGGGGGAGAGAAAAAAAAAAAATAAATAAATCTAGATTTTCCAAAAATTAAATCTTCAAAAACCAAAAATCTGATTATTTGATCAATTGGATTTAATTCAATTCAAATCCAAAAATACTTTAATTTCCCTTTGGAATAAATAAATATATAATAAATATCACCCAGGCCTGGGTTCAGAAATCGTAGCTTTGGAAGAAAGGAACACCTGGGACGCCTCATGGTTCAGCGTCCGCAACAAAACGTTGGGAAAAGGAAGCCGTTTAAGGAACGTGTCGCTTCCTGTGATCCATGAGAGAAATATTCCAGGTAAAAGTTGAAGAACCCGTTAATTCCTGGATAACGTTTCAGGAAGGTGGTTTCATAGGAGAAACAATGAACATTCTCTTAAATATCATTTTTAAGTCATTTTCATGTCCGAAACTTTTATTTTCACCAACATTTACCTGTAATCAGATATCGATCAGCCTGCTTGGAGACGGTTGCTGATGACGATATCCTGTTGCAGATGCTGCAGAGGGAGCGCTACATCCTGAGCGAGTACAACAGACTGACCGGCCGCCGTGTGGAGTCGCTCATGAAGGGGTTCAGCCCCAACACGTGACGCCGCCACGCATCAACACCGCACTAATTCAATCCACTGCCGAGGTTTTATGATTGATTTCAATGCAAACAAACCGACCTCTTCAGCAGAACTACAAAACTGAAACACCAGTTATTTAAAAAAAAAAAAAAAAAAAGAAATATTCCAGTCTGTGCTTTGACTATAATTTTATTAAAATCTGCTTTCAGGAAGAATCAGTTGTGTATGAAGGGTAGAAAAAGCTTCCCACACTCACTGCATAAATACATTTCAGCCTCTTGACACTCAGGACATCGCAGGGTTACACTCAGACAAGGGAAGAAGACCTGTTGGAGTTAATCTCTGCCCAAACTGATATTAATATTAAAAGGAAATCATCTTATGAGGGTAAATTATGACAGACATGTTTCATTTTACAGCTCATTAAAAACTAAAAACAAGGATTTTCCTCTAAATTTATCTGAGTTGATAAATACTGAAGAAACAGAAAGTTTCTTCTTCTGGGCCGACAGGCCGCTACGCTGCAAACACCAGAACAACCTGTTGGCTTTATACAAACGATCCAAAACCAAACAAAGTTGTCAAAATAAAGCTCGTACACACGTTTAGAAAAGTTCTCTTAGGAGGCACAAGTTCAGAACCCCAATAATCGCGAGTCCAACTCAGAAGCTCAGTAACTAACAGACAGAAACGAACACAAAGCAGCACAAAAGCAACTGGAAATCATCCGACCCATCCGCTCTGAGCCAGAACCTATGTATTGCACCAAATGGACCCGCTAAACACAGCAACCCTCTAGTTCTGCCACACATTTTACTCCAACGTAGAATTTATCTTTATTTAGTTGATAAGAACTAAAAGGATCTGCAAACGTAGAACCAGAACCAGCAGAGTCTGCTGAAACAAAGTACGACAAAAATAAACAAAAACACAGAAAAAAAAAAAAAAAAAAAAACTGGCCTCGAAAACATGGAGGCAAAGTATGATCCACTGAAGGCTTGAGTCCTAACAGTTCACCGCCTGCGATTAGACGAACAAACGAGCTCATTGGTCTTCAACGCCTGAAGACCACCGTGAGGAGGAGGAGGATGTCCACCAGACAGCTTTATCTACCAGGGATCAGCTGTGGATCTGGAGAACTCAGAGAGGCTGCAGGACGTTCCTTCCTGCTTCAGACGAGCTGCTGGATCCAGATCGCTCCATCTCAGACAGCTGCTCGAAAACATCTCTGAAACAGAAACAGACATCATTTCTCGTCAGCCCTGCTAAAATTAAGCTTCTCACAAGCTATAGATTTTAAACATTTAGGAAAAACAAGTGGACTTGATGGAGGTTTTGTTTTTTAGATTCAGTAGTTGAGCCCCTGTCTTGATACCTGGTAAGGTAGTCCTTAGCAGTAGTTCTCCAGGGTTTCTGAAGGTTTTGGACCAGTTGCAGAGGTTCTGTTCGTGACGCCAGTTTATCTTGACACATTTATTTGTCTTCACGTGGTTCCTTTGTTTTCCAAATAAACCGCTCCAGGTCTCTCACCAATGTTTGTGGAATTAAGTGTAAATAAAGTTTACTATGAATTTTACTGAACTGAAACTTAACTGAACTTTTTGTGAGTAGTGTATTTCTTTGATACAGAAGCATTTAACTGCGAGACCTTGGAAATAAATTCAGCAGCATCTTGTCAAAACGAAAAAGTTTCTTGTTATAACAAGCAATTTTGTCGTTTTACAAGCTATCAAACTCGTTAAAACAAGAAAGCTTCTTGTTATCACATGCAAAACAAACTTCTCATTTTAACAAGATATAAAAATATGCTCCTCTGACAGTTTACGACTTCTTAAAAAAAGCATGAAGGGGCTCCCACTGAAGATATCTCGGCTTTAATGCAATATAAATCTTTTTCTAACCACTTAACGACGTACGGCTCCTGAATTTATTTTCAAGCTCTGGCAGTTAAACACTTCAGCACCATATCAGTTTGAACTCATGCAGATGTCCTCCAACGTTCAGGTGAACCATATAAAATGAATGTCACCTTGTAGAAAACCCAACCAGCTAAGCCAGAACACAAATTTGAGGAATTGCAAACAACCGGAGGTAACAGACTGCGTGAACCCACTTGTGCATGTAGAAGAAGATGTATCCACTGCGGTCGCGGTCCCGCTGGACGGCGGCTTCCTGCGTGCGCAACACGTCCAGGTCGTTATAAGTCAGCCATGACTGTTTCTTCATGTCGTACACGTCGCTGATGTAATGTCCTGGGATGAGATCAGAAACCGGGTTTATTGGTGCACAATGGTGAAAAAAGAAAGAAGAAGATGGATATGGAAGAAGGAGCTCACCAGAAGAAGAGCTGCTCCCGATGTGACTGACGACGCTGATGAGTCTGTAGGAGTTGGCCAGGTCTCCAGCCTGCGGACCAGAGAGCAGAGGCTCAATATTTCAGATTTCATGCAGATTTTCGGACATTCGGACATCTCGTACCTCAGCGTTCCTCTTCAAAGTCTCTGCCTCAGCTTCAGTGTACTCCATATCCAAAACGTCCTCGTTTCCGGAGTCATCGTCCGAACACAGCAGCTCCGGCAGCGAGTTGTTGAACTCTGTGGAGGCAACGAAAATGGTCCAGTTCGTGCTGAGCACATGGTGGCGACGTTCCAGAGACGTTCTCCCTACCTTGGAGGCTGAGCTCGGTGGCTCTCTTCAGATCGTCGTCTTCCCTCATCTCCTGGGCTTCCTGCAGGGGAACAGTTCGGGTTTAGATCTTGTTACCAGATCATGGATCAGAAGCCTGGTGGGTTCTGGTCTTACGTGTTCCTGGAGGCTCTGGGCCAGGGCCTGCTGCAGCTCCTGCTCCTCCCTCTCCTGGTCCAGATTGTACTGCTGGACCCAGTCCAACTCTCCCTGCTGCTGCACGCCCTCTGGAGTCTGGTTCTCCTTGTTCTCATCCATGGTCAGATCCAGGGAGTCCAGCACGTCTGAACGGCACCAGAACATGCAGAAGCAAACCCGAACATGTTAGTAGCGTAAAGTTCTGTTGTTCTGGATCGAAAACAACATATTAATCCAGTTTATTTCTTAGTGGCTTCACACTGAGTCACATGCTTGAATTAGACTTGGATCTTTAATGCAGAACCTTCTGGTTCCTAACAGCCAACATCACCTGCAGGCTTGTCCGTTTCCAGCAGCTCCGTGTGATAAGCCAGATCGTGAACATCCGAGTCTCCGAACCCGGTGTCAGGGCTGCTAGTTGGCTCGTCCTCCAGTGGCGCTGCTGCAGGAAGCCCGGCTTCCTGTCGGCTCATTTCCAGCACGGCGGCTAACATCTCATCGTCATTTATGCCGCTAAATTCTGCCGAATCCATTGCCGCCGTCGGCTTCTGAAAACACATTAAACGTCATAGCCCGGACCGGAAGAAGAGGCCATGGTGCTACACATTACTGTAAAAATCTTTCAGTGATTTAGGGTTACCTTCCATTTATTTTTAGTGGTTTAACGTTAGGAGAGCAAAGGTTCACTAACCACTAATCTGCTAAACAAGAATCTGACTTTGTGGTTAGCTCTGTCCACCACTGGCAATAACTTCTGCTGATTTTAGTGCAAAAATATTCTCCATTTCATCCATTTTGAAAAATGTCCACCAGAAAAAGAAAACATAAGATCAAGAAAATATATATGTATGATTTCTATGGTTTGAAATATGTAGGCTATGATTTGACACCAAACACATTCATCTAATTGGCAATTTTGGTGCAATCTTAATTTTCCATGACAACCATGGTGGCCATCTTGAAAAATGTTCACCATCTTGAATTTTTCAGTGGCTAACGTCATTTTTTTTTTTTTTCTTTTTTTTTTAAAAAGCAAGCCCCTGGGAACATCTATGCCAAATTAGGTTTTTGTAAACGTAAAAGATTTTGCTGAAAGCTAGCAGGAGCGTCAAGGCGTGTTAAGATGGACCTCACCTCCTCTGGACGGTCGTCATCTTCGGGCAGGCAGATGCTGAGGCGCCTCCTGCGGCTGGCGTTCACCTTCCTGGTGGGCTCGTCTTCATAGTCCGAGTCCAGCAGGATGGAGGTGCAACTAGTGGATTTTCCTCCAATCCTCCTACATAAAATCATAAATACTTAGAAACTTTTTCTCATATTACTGTGACTTTATTCTCGTATTACTATGATTTTATTCTGATCATATTATGACTTATCATTTATTACGATGTTTTCTCTTATTATGACTTTATTCTTGTATTATTATGTCTGTATTCCAGTAACATGACTTCTCATGTTATTATTACCACTTTTACCACTTTTTTCTCGTATTGCTATGACTTTTTTGTGGTAATATTATGCCTTCTCATATCACTTTATTCTCGTAATTAAAATAATAATCATAGCCTGGCCCTAACACTCCGTCGTAAAGTTAATCTGAATTCAAAGTCCAAATAAATAGAAGCTGTAAAACAAGATGGCCGCTCCGGGCCTGCTGACATCACTGAACTATGGAAACCCAAGGAGAGCATTGGTGGAAAAAAAAAAAAAAAAATCTTTTCCAAAAATTAAATGTTCAAAAACCAAAAATTTGCTTTATCGCCCAGCCCTACTATGGAGTATCGTCAAGAGGAAGGTGAGAGACACCAGAACCAATGACGCAGATGAGCTGAGAGCATCCTGGGCTTCCAGAACCTGGAGGTTCTGCTCTGTAGGTCCACATATATGGATTAAAACAGTTTTTTATTTTATTTCTCTGCCGTAATAGTTTCCTGACATAAATTAGGACACTGCTGGACCTCAGGTTCTGGTGTAACCCACCTCTGAGGAGTCGTCGAGGAGTTCACCGACTGCGACGTCTTCAACGTTCTGGACCTTTAGGAACCGAACAGAAACGACAAGATGTCAGCTGGGTAAGCAGGAAGAACAAGTCGAACTAAAGCGGAGTGAAGCGGGTCGTACGTGTAGGGTTGGGGGGTCCAGCCGAGGCTGACGGGGGGCCTGGTGGAGTCGGTGCAGTGGGACAGCAGCGTCAGGTAGCGGGGGATCAGAACCTGCTGGCCCAGCTTGCTGTTCAGGGACAGCTGAGCGTTGAAGCTGTACCTCTTCAGGTGGAGGATGAGGACTCTGAGAGGAAGACATGACACAGTTCAGCCGGTTCCGATCAGCTCCTTCACTGACCGGGTCCGGACTCTCTGGTACCTGGGCAGTTTGCTGAATTTGTGCGTAACCGTCGCCGATTTCCCGCTGCACTTTTCACACGAGTATTCGATCTCTTCCATCTGGAACAGACAGCAGGTGTTTGGATCGAAGCGTTAAAGAGATAAAGAGGAGGAGGAGGAGGACTCACCCTGAAGAAGAGGTCCAGGGAGTCCTGGATGGAGCGCAGCGGGAGCGTTTTCTTCCTGCGCGGCAGGTCGATGGACAGGTCGTTGAACTGTTCGCGTTTGTTCACCACCTCGCCGCAGCTGCAACACAGCGACAAACATCCAGGGTTTCTGCAGGTTTCACCAACTCAAATTTAGGACTTTTTAAACACCTTTATAAACGGAATTAAAGAGCTATACCTCTGCAGAAACGTACAAGCTTCGTCTAGCCAGCTGGCGATAAAATCTGCCTTTTGCTTTCATCTTGTTGCCTGACTTTTTACCATCTGTCTGCTCTTCGCCTGCTCAACTTCCCCTCGGGGATAAAGAAAGTGATTCTATCCATGACAGACGCAGAAAAGCTAGCTAGCTAGCAAAGCTACGTTAGCGGGTAGCCTAACCGTCTCCGGTCACAGAATGCAATGCAGGTGTCTGAAGGCGACTCAAAATGTTCCCAGACAGAAAAGTCTCGCCAGAAAAGAAAAAATGCGTAGAATATATGAGATTAAATAGTCCAATTAAATTTAAGACCTGTGATTAACGTATTTAAGGCCAACCTGCATTTGAAAATGAATTTCAGACATTTTAAGGCCTTGGTTTTAAATGCATGAATTTCAGACTTTTAAAGGATGCTTGGACACCCTGGAATCACAGCCTCTGAGCATAGAAACGAGGAAGAGGAGCGGAGGGGTCCTCACCATTTGCAGGTGATGGTGTGCTGCACCTCGAACTCCATGTTGACGGCCACGGGGCAGGTGTAGATGCGGGAGGTGTCGGCCTCGTCACCGGGCTCCGCTTTGACCGCCGCCGCCTCTGGAGGGTTTTCAGACGTCGCCGAGGAGAAAGAGGAGGAGGCGGTGTCGTTCGTCAGGCTTTTGTTAATTCTCTCCACGTCGTCCTTCAGCTGATCCAAACACTGACTCAGGAACTCGTGAGCGTCCTGATCAACAGGCGACAGGTTCATGTTACGCTTTGATCATCATTTTCTGGTTGAATCGTTGCCGTTAGGACAGTTATTCCCTCTGGTTCTGTGAAGCTGCTTCTACTTTTTAGCTTTCTGACACTTGCTATGATGCGTAGCCGTGGCAACAAGGTGTTGTTTTTCCAACTGGGATCAGTTGATTCGCATCTCAAACAAAAAAAAACCATCAAGCTGTTTGGATTTGTTGGATGTTTTTTCTACTGTCTGCACAAATGAATCTTCTCAGCCCAAAGTTAGTCGTCTCTCTGCATGAGCCTGAACACAGCACCCCAACAATGAAACACGGCGCTGGCAGCATCATGCTGCAGGACAGGGAAGCAGGTCAGAGTTGATGGAAAGATGGATGGAGCTAAATCCAGGAGGATCCTGGAGGAAAACCTGCAGAAGACCTGAGACTGGGGCGGAGGTTCAGCTGCCCTAAACACACAGCCAGAGATATTATGGGATGGTTTAGATCAAAGCAGATTCATGGCATAGTCAAAGTCCAGAGCTAAATTCAGCTGAGAATCTGTGGCAAGACTTGAAAACTGATGTTCAAAGATGATCTCCATCCAATCTGACTGAGCCAGAGATGTTTTATAAATTAGAACGAGCAGAAGGAACGATGAACTTTGACCCCAGATTCAAGAGGAGTTGAAAAGGAGGCTTCATGGATGCACAGAAAGAAGGAGGAAGTTCAAACCATCTCTTCCATCCATCATAATGGGATCTTATCCCCTACTCCAGCATCTTTCTGACCACAGCAGGTGACAGAGTCACCAGGACATGTTACTGTGGAACTTCGCCTGCTGCCCGGATCTCGAGCTGTTGGTGTCCCATGACATGAGGCACAGAGCAACAGTCTTCAGTCAGAGGCCTCGTCAGACCTGTTGCAAGACTGACTGCTACTGGAGATCCTTCCTGCCTACAGAATCCCCATCCACAACAACTCAACATTTAATTTCCCTTTGGGATAAATAAAGTATTTGTGAATTGAACTTAGAGGTAACTTCAAGTTCAGCTTGGGATTTTTCTACTAACAGGAAGCTGGTTCGCTTCTGTTACCATGGTAACCTATGCTGGAAATCAAACCAGATTAGAGATCAAGAACATGAAAGCCCCGCCTCTTGATCTCTGTAACTCCATCAGTTCTTTAAAATTTGCTCCCATTGGAAGGAAACGAATTACGGCTTCACTCTGGAACCACGTCCCCTTCATTTCCAACGAGTGCCGTCTTGTTTCTGCACGTTCATGTTTACTTCTTGCTCAAATATTTAAAAAGACTTCCTAAAAATCAGAGATAAAAGTGCTTGAAAAAAAACTGTCAAAAACGAACCAGGAGCCCTTACATTCTGCACGTTTCCAGAGAAGCGTTCAGCCGTGGAGGAGATGGCGTTCTTCACCTTCCTCAACAGGTCCTTCTTGGTCTCTGGACAGGCCACATCCTTCTTAACCATCAGGTTGGCGAAACGCCTGCAGAGAGCGAAGATGCAACGCAGATGGAGTCAAAGTTCTGCACAGAGAGCTTCACTGCAGCTGCTTCTGGACGCCGGCTGGTCTCACCTGAGCAAGGCGTTGACGGGAACCTTCTTCCAGGTGATGCTCTGCTTCAGCATGTCGTTGGAGAAGGAAGGGAGGCTGAAGAGCGACTGGAGGATGGCGTTCATGTAGCAAGTGTTGCCCAGATTGGAAAACCTGCAATTTGAGAAAAACACGGATTTGCAAGTTGCTAATTTGTCGCAAAAAAACAAAAAAAACCCGCGAGATTTGTCGCAAGTTGCTGTTTTTAAAAAAAAAAAAAAAAAAAAAAAGTTGCGAGATTTGTCGCTAGTCGAATTTTTAAGAAATGTTGCTAGTTGCTTTGTTGTGGAGAGAAAAAAAAAAAAAGTCACTTGAGGGCCTGAAAAGTTGCTAAATATAGCTACAAAGGAAGCAGGATGTGGCATTTTTGTCTGAATAATCACAATTATTTTTACGCTTCATCAAGATCAAACTCATCTCTGCTTCGGCTTCCTCCTGAATAACCGCAGGTAGTGGATAAAAGGGAGATATCACATCTTACCCCTGCAGGGGGGGCTGCGGCTGGGCCAGGCTCGAGGGTCTCTGCTTGTTCCAGCCTCCGTAATCCAGAGTTGGCCGGACTTTCTTGAAGGGCGTCGAGTGGTTGGGCAGCATCAGGCTTCTCTTACTGGTGGTGGTCTGAGCGGCGCTGGAGGCTCTGAGATACGATCGATAAACGTGTCACGGACTTCGCTAACAGCTGACCAGCTCATCTCACCTGAGAGGAACTCACCTGTCCAGGAAGGAGTGGCTCTGGCCGTAGTCTTTGGCTCCAGATCGGCTGCCGTAGAACGACGTCGGCTGAAGAGGAGTGGAGCCCAGCGGAGCTGCAGACGGAGGAGGAAAGATGCTGTTAAGCAGGAAGCATGAGGAGCAAAACACTGAAGACAGGAACTGTTAAAGTAGCAGTTTATTTAAAAACACATTTCTGATTTCAAAAATGAAGCTACACAATCTGAACAACACTGATTTGCATTACCATATGAGGATTTCTGCAACACAATCGGTGGAGGGAACATGAACGAAGCTGCTGAAAGTGTAACTAAACCCCACATTAACTTTTTTCTACAGATAAACTGTCTAAAATGGTTCTTAAGGGTTTTATATTTTATGTTTTTGTGCATTTTTGTCTAAATGTGTTTAATTCTGCAACATTTTGTCTAAGCCCGTCTCAGTGCTGCCCTCTTTGGGTTGAGCGGTGGTACTGCAGTTGAATTTTCCTGTTGGTTCCAACGGTCCAGCTGGGCTGATGCCTCCATCACTCGGCTGCATTCAGGTACAAACCATCTCACTCAGACGCCCCCTGGTGGCGAGTCAGGAGGTGGAACAGCGAGCGTGGAGAGCGCTGATTCTCAGCTTCGCTCATGTGATTTACTCAGAGCGGATCCGGTCTCTGCTCTGCAGGCGGTCTGCTGCAGGACGACTGAAGCTGCCTGCAGAGCTTTGGTGGGGGGGGGGGGGCTCACGGCAGCACTCGCTGCTCGCTCAGTTGCTGCAGAGCCACTGGTGAGTCACATGCCGCCGTTAAAGTCTCCAATAACAGAAAAAAAAGTCGCTAAATTTGTTGCCAGCTGCTTTTTTGAAAAAAACTGCCGGTAGAGCTGTCCTTAGTCGCTTTTAGAAAGAGTCGCTAGATGGTCTGAATAACTGCTAAATATAGTGAATAAGTCAACATATTTTCCTTTCTTTATGACCAAACCCCCCGTTTAACTCCCCCACCCCCCTAACCACACACACACACACACACACACACACACACACACACACACACACACACACACACACACACACACACAGCCTGCCTTTTGAACCCGCCCACTTTGTTTGAATTTTTGGGGGGCTGCGTTCTGACAGGGGGGTGAGCTACACTGGAAGCTCCAAAGCTGTAATGCCAGTTACGATGTTTAACTGGTTAGTGAGAGGGGGCAGGAAAAAAAATTAACAATTTTGAGATTTTTCTTTTATTCAACACACCTGTTACATTATCTGACAGTAGTTCCAGAGATGCTCGTCTCATTTCATATCAGAAACAAACTTACTGGCTGAATAAAAACAATTTCTATCTAAATCTGCCAGGGTTATGAATACTTTTGAGCTCAAGTGGATCCATTTTGTTTTGCTGATGGGGAAAATTAACCATCCCATGGGACATTATTGAATAAGTAATCATCTTAGCCTGAAAATATGATAAATAAGAAGGGGGAAAAAAAACAAACAGGCAGGATAAAGGGCAGCGTCTACGGATTGTGGGCGGAGTCAGAATGTGTCAGATTTGTTTAAGAGTCTCGTTACAGCGATCCTAAGACAAGAGGACGGCAATAAACGATGTTGTAATCGTACCTGAGCTCCTGTTCTCCTCCGCTTGCTTCAGCTTGTCTTTGCAGCTCAGCAGAAACTTCCTGGACGGGTCCGAAGTGGCCTTGTTGTTGCTACAAAACAAGTGACAAACGTTCTTCCTCTTCGCAGCAAGGCGTTTACACGTGTCTGCATCTGAGCGTGCCCCGGCGCCGCCGCAGCAGCAGCACTCACCTGGAGGAGTCGTTCTCCTTGGGGTAGTCCTCCGTTAGGTCGCTCTCAGAGTTCAGCAGCCGCTTCCTCTTCTCACCCCTGAAACAAGCAGCGACACAAACAAGCTGCACCAAACTGAACGCCGTCGGTAGGGCTGGGCGATGTGGCTTAAAAATAACATCTAACATTTTTTTCATTCCCATTTTAATCGATTTTTTTCCTCGTTTATTTTTTCTAAAGAGTTACAGAAAATATTTTCAAAAAGCGGCTTTTATTTCAATCATCCTTTCCTTTCTGTGCATCGGGGCCAGGCTGCGAGAATATTTGTTTATTTACAAGAATAAACTCATAATATTAGCAGAATATAGACGTGATGTTACCAGTAGAACGTCTTAAAATTACAAGAAAAAAGTCGTTTCAATGAGAAAAAAGCTTGGATAATTCATCTTTTGTTTTTGGTGTTTGAGTTCTCATAAAATTACTACTTCACTCTTCTGATATTATAACTTTATTCTGGTAATACGACTTCTCATATTATTGCGACTTTTTCTCATATTATCACGACTTTATTCTCATATTACTATGACTTTATTCTAATAATTAAAAAAAATAATAATAGTTAGCCTGATACTCTGTTGTAGGTTTGAGCTGAATTCAAAGTCCAAATAAACAGAAGCTGTGAAACAAGATTTTCAACCAAGATGGCCGCCTGGACGCGCTGACATCACTCTATGGGAAACTCAAGGAGATGATTGGTGAAAAAAGAAAAACACAGATTTTCTTAAATTTAAATCTTCAAAAACCAAAAATTGAATTAATCGATAAAATGGACTTGTCGCCCAGCCCTAACCGTCGCGTTTAGAGAGAAACGAGGACACCGCCTCCCCACCTGTTCTCAGACAGTCCGCTGCGGGTCGGCGTGGACGCCGCTCTGCTCGGGCTGCTCAGAGGTTTCCGTGGCGTGGAGTCGTCCCGGCCGTCGGCGCTCTGCCGCCTCGGCGTCGTCTGAACGTTTGAGTCACATGATCAGCTTCTGTCTTTCAGGTTAAAGTGTCGCCTCTAGATTGTTGCTCACCTGTCTTTCCCCGGACGGGCTGTTCTCGTTTTTCATGGGGCGGTTGCCGAGCACGCCGAAGTTTGCGCTTCCATGTGACGATTTCAAGACTGAGGGACAAAAGAAAGCACAGCTGCTCACCTTACACAATTAAAAACGGCTACTTAAATCCTTTTTCATTAGGATGTAAATGTTATGGCTTGCTGCTTAATGGCACTTTCTATTTTTATGCCTTCTCAGTCCCAGATGGGCGATCCAGGCTCCCATAGCTGAGGAACTACCTTACCTGTCTGGGTTTTACTCAGAAGATAATAAATCAAGCTTATTTTAACTTCATCTCCAAATGTCACTTAAAACATCTTAATAATTAACTTTAGTCAGAAGGGAACATTTAGAAAGGACCCTCCCTCCCAGCTGGTCGGGTTAAACCCCTGTTAAATGGAGAAACTCTGCCACCTGCTGGCAGAAACTGCACCTGCAGGGACCTTAAACATTGTTTACAACTAAAAACAAGCATTTTTAACTGTAAACAATCCCAGAACTGCATTAACTTTGTGACCAAAACTCAGTGCAACATTTCAGGATATCAATCCAAAATAAAAAAACTTGACAGGGAGAGCAAAACCCATTTTTTAGGTTATTAGTTGAATGTTTTTATAGTTGGAAACTTGAAGTAATAATCTAAGATGAGAAAGATCCAAACAAGACAATTTAGTTCAGTACATTTAGGTTATTTATTTATTTTTTTACAAGTTGTTAATTATGTTTTGTTTAAGGCCCTTATTTTAAATTTATAATTAAAACACTGTTTAAAATATTGGTAATTTGTCATAAACAGACAAAGAGTTTCACTATTTTTACACTACTGTCGTAAAATCACCTCTGGTGGTAGCATCTTTTCCACCTAACAAGTTTTGTATTGGAAGCACTTTGCCTCTACCTACTGGTGAGAGATTTTAAGTTATTAAGCTGTATTTTCAGTGATGATGAAATAGATTTTACAGAAATCTACTCTGTAATTCAATTTTAAAGCCCTAATTAGCAATAGCATCAATAAAATACCTGAGCCAGGAATATTATCCACAATTATGCCTATGGTTGCTAATTTGCATCATACCTGAATTAATACACAGCATGCTGTGATATATTCAAATGAAGAATCTTTACTTAAACAATATATAAACATTAAAATAATGTTTATATATTTTTTAGATAAAAACAGCCAGCAGGGGGGGGTTAAAGAGCTTAAAGGGTTTAAATCATAAATTTAAGGTTCTGACAGAGGCTGAAACCCAACGAAGAGAACCAATCAGCAATTCTTCTGGTTTTCTCCAATCATTCAGAGGTCAGTTTACTACGTCTTGGTCAAAGATCATCCTTTAAAGGGTTTTCCAGATTTGACTGGATGACGACCAGCCAGCGGCGGTGTTATTACCAGATTTTCCTTGCTTCAGCTTCTCCAGGTATTCCTTTGTCCTCTGAACCAGCTGTGTGGGCATTTTATCCAGGGTGATGACGCTGTTGTCCTTCAGGGTCAGCATGATCCGGTTCAGGTTCTGGGTAAAGCTTTTCACGTTCTGATTCAGCTGAAGGCAACAAAATAAATAAATTCAATTCAGTCAAATTCATTTGCTGTTTCAAAACTCAGCATCACTTCACTGCAAATAAATAAATAAATGAAATTAATAAAAATTAATATAAACAACTAAATAAATACAAAACGAAAAATAAATCGATAAAAATAAAAACATAAAAAATTAGAATTCAAAAATAAAGCAAAAACAATGTAAATAAATAAATAAAATTAACATAAATACATAAAAATAAATTTCAAAAATAAAAGTAAATAAATGAAAAATAAGAAAAAGATAGATAAAAAGATAAATAAATAAGTGAATAAAATAATATAAAGTGAATAAATAAAAATAAATAATTGAATAACCATAAATAGAATAAATAAAAATAAGTGAATAAATAAAAAATAAAGTGAATAAATTAAAAAATAAATAAGTGACTAAATAAACAAGATAAATGAATAAATAAAAATACATACATTAATAAATATAAATAAATGACTAAAAACAATTACATAAATAACAATAAATAAAAATAATAAAATTTAATAAAAAATAAATGTAAAAAAATATATAGATACATAGATACATAAAAATACATACATAAAAATAAACAAATCCTAAACTTACATCGTTGACAGATCAGATCATTACTTAGTATTCAGCACTAGCAACCCATCTACCTGGAAGGTCCTGGGGGCTCCGCCACAGCTGTATCTCACACTCAGGTTAACTTTGTTGTCTTTCTCCAGAATCTCAAACGTTCCCTCTTTCCATTTGGTGGTGCCCAGGTCCATGCTGGTAAATCGGATCTTAACAGTACCACCGCTGGAGAGTTTGGGAACGAAGGTTGCCATGGCTTATTGTCCCAACGGTGCACCTAAAATAAGAGGCAGGTTTGTGTTAGCAGACCCACACATACAGCTTGTCCATGGAGAGTAACCCGAAAGGTTTAACCACATCCTCATGGTCACATAAGTAGGAATTACGAATAACATTAATAGTTGGTAACATGGAGTGGAAAAAGCAAATGAGGTGGATTAGCAGCGCTAGCTAACAACTGATGGAGTCATCCCGGACATGTTAATGTGGAATATCGTCTCTGCTGCCTGGATGTTGAGCTGTTAGCATGCCATACTGCAAAAGTATTCATCAGAGGCTTCCACAGCTTTGCTGCAAGACTGACTGCTACTGGAGCTCCTTCCCACACAGCATCACCATCCACAACGACTCTTTAGATGGATGATACGAGTTATGACAACATTTAATTTCCCTCTGGGATGTAGAGCTGTAGGTCCAGCAACTTCCAGCAGCAGCTCACTGCTTGGCTAAATGGAAACAAAGTCCATGTTAACCGGAACCAATGCGAGAGGTACCATCTCAGCAACTGCACCCAAAAACACTTTCATCAGAGGAGACCGAATTTCCCAAAAAGCTGAGTTGATTCCTCCTGTTTTCTGTTTGTTCATCATTAGTTTAGCCTGCGGTTTGCCTCAGCTAACACTGACATCTCTCTGTCGCTGCGCTTGGTTGCGACGACTTGAATTATTCTGACGGAACACAGACGTTCCCGTCCGGACAAGCGCCGGGAAGAACACCGAAGCCCAGTTAAACGTCTGGGAAGCAGGAAAGTCCGTGTTGTTCTCCGCGGACGCTGAATGGATGGAGGAGGCCGACATTAGCAGAGCTGGTAGCAGCTGGCTAGCTAAGAGGCTAATTATTGCTCGGAACTTGGTGATGGAAACAGAGTCACGGCGTCATTAACTCGTCGGTTCTTTACCTGAGGACGGCGGAGGACGCGCCTTCGCACTCACAGAATGTGGTTCGGTGTTTGTGGGTGGTCCTCCGGGGGCAGAAAGTTAGTTTAGCCGGCATTCATCTGCTCTCCGGTGGGTCTCTTGTTGACAGTGAACGCGACGCTTCGCAACAACGCGCGATGATGGCGGGAATGTGAACGTTTACAACGGAAAGGAGATGGTGATGGGACTTCCGGCTGTCTTCGAAGATCCGTATAATTTCGCTTCATACGGTAAGAATTATTTATTTTTTTTATTAAACAGATGGAACATTTGTACAAAACAACGTGGCATGTAAACAAGAGAGAAAATACATCCATTTAAGGCCCATTCATTCATTTATTCATTCAAACGATGTTAAAGACACAGAATTCTGGACCATAGTAGAAATAAAAATAGAAAAAAACGTGACACCAACACAACAGTTTTTTGTCTTCTTCTTCTTCTTCTTCTTATTATTATTATTATTATTATTATTATTATTATTATTATTATTATTATTATTATTGTTGTTGTTGTTGTTGTTGTTAAGACCAACAGTTTGTGAACAAAACAAGGCAACAGTGTAGGGTCATATATTCCCCAGGTCATATGTCAGGAGTATAGTATAGTATAGTATAGTATAGTATAGTATAGTATGTTTTTATTGTCACTGAAGCAGAGCTTCAGAGAAGCGGTGCGTTTTCCATTAGTTCATGTCAAGAAACCGACACTATAAGCCGGATCGGTCGCGATCAACACATCCATAACACCAGAACAGGGCTGTTCTGTCTTCTCGCGATATTTGTCACGTCCGTATCTCATTAGCTTCCATTGCTGAGCAAAAACAGAAAGATTGTGCTCACTGAACGAGGAGCAGGCGGTTTAAAAGTGCTCATCGTGTTTTTAATAGAAACAAACTAAAGGTTTAGAGTTTTATAGTTGAGCTGATACGAAGAGTTTTAGAGGAATAACTAGAAACCAGCGAAAGGTCCGGAGAATGCTGACGACGGGAGCGGTGAGTGTTTAACATGAGCGGGGTTTAACTCGCTGTTTTGCTTCAACAAACTCGCCTTCTGGTGGTTTAAACATCATTGTAGATACCTGTTGGACTTATTTTACATATTATGCTAAAAAAAAAAAAAAAAAGAACTCTATGCTTGTTTATGACTGATTTACTCCACGTAATTGAACCACAGCCATACATATTGTCTTTCATTTTAAAAATAACGATCAGTGCTTCAGGTAATTTGGGTCAGTTCGAAATTAAATACATGAAATACATGTGGTAATCACAAGTTGTACTGATTATGTAAAAGTTGACTTATTTTCTCTCCACTGTTTGTTTTGGACGGCTTTCAGAGGAAACGCAGAGAATCTAATGTACTTGGTGTTACAGCATCCTGTTACAAAGACGATCTCTGTCAGCTCCAGTTGGGAGTTGTTGGACTAAGAAGGAGAGAAGAAGAGATGGCTATTTGGTTATAAATGCATTTGATAAACCAAAAAGAAAGCAGGAAAGAGAAGAGTTTCTATAAGTGTGGAGAACTGTTAGACATGGTTCTCAAACTGTGGTGTGTGTACCACTGGTGGTCCATTCAGTGATGCTTAGAGGACAGACATCAACTATTTATGTTTAAAAAAACCAGCCAGTTTATTTATTAATTAACCAGCTGTAAGATGTGATTAAATAATGACCAGTTTGAAAATATACTTTTTCAAACATATAATCATGTTGGTGGAGATTATTTTAATACTAAAGGACCTTTCCTGTGTCTGGAATAAAGATTGATTGATTGATTGATTGATTGATTTTAATAACCCTCGTGGTTGACAGTGTTGTGAATGTGGCTGCTTCAAGCAGCACAATCTAGATCTGATGGCAACAAAAGATGCAAAAATAGTGAAAACTTTTGATTTAAATCTGAATTAAAGTGCTGTGGGTCCGATGGAGACTGAAGACCACAGTGATGATGTTCTTAGCTAAGAATGCATGAAACCATCACATCTTAAAATGAAATATTAATTAAACATCAGTGAATAAGAGGGCTGATTATCTTCGTTTTTGATGAGAGATAACTGAAAATGCCCAAAACTTTCATCTGTTCACAAGCTGTTTTTTCCAACTTTTATTAATGTTTTTTGTAAATAAACATGAACAAGCAATAAGAAAAAAAATCACAATGATACAGTTGGCAAAAAAAAAAAGCACAAAACTAACTAACCAAACTCAAAAATAAGACTCATATTATTTAATTTATTTGCAGACCGGCTGAAGCTAAAACTGCCTCTAGAGCAGTTCTGGGTCGAACAGATTTACAGACTGAGAAAGTTTTTTGATTTTTAAATGCAAAATGTTTATATTTATTGTTCAGTTTTGGCTTCATTGTTGCTCCGACTGTGTTGTTCTCTCAGCAGACAGCCTTTTTTAGAGTCTCTATACTCCAGTAAGTGATTAATTGATTACTAAATGAGTTGGTGATTATTTCAGTAATCGATTCTTCTCAGGCGGTGGTCTCAAACTGCAGTCCTCGAGAGTCCTGCGACTGTTAGATATCTCTCTGCTTCAGCAGCTCACCTGGCTCCAGTATGAGCTCATCAGCAGAGCTCCGTGGAGCCGGACTGCATGCTCGTGAGGCGGTTTCACCAGTGTGCAGGACAAGGGACACATCTAACAGTTGCAGGACTCTGGCCCTCGAGGACTGCAGTTGAGACCTCTGCTCTAAATAATCATTTCAGTCCTAGTGTGTTCTAGTCCTTAGAGAGAAGGTTGGAGTCTGCAAAATGTCCGTCTTACGGGTCAGAATCAGCGTCAGTTAAAGTCTGATCAGATCGTCGGCCATTTTAACAGGGTCTCCCCGCAGCCTTAAAATCTCTTAAATTCATGGATCTAAAATTAAGGCCTTTAAAAACTCTTAAATTCATAAAAATAGATTTTGTCATGACGGGAATATATAATCTTGTATATTCTGTGTATTTTTTTTTTTCTCGTGAGACTTTTCTGTCAGGCAATATTTTAGTCACCCTCAGACATCTACACTCCATGTGACTCGAGACGGTTTAGGCTACTGCTAACTAGCTGCTAACATGGCCCTGCTAGCTAGCTAGCTTTTTTTGCATCCGTCATGGGTAAGTGAAGGTTTATCGTCAGTTTGCTGGACGAAGTTCGTACTTTTCTGTGCAGATAGAGGTCTTAAATTTCATTATTAATGGTTTTAAAAGTCTTTTTGAGTTGGTGAAACCTGCAGAAACCCTGCTGCTACTGATAATTTGATGCTGACTTGTTAAAAGATGAAGCATTACCTATAAAACTAATACTAAAGTAATAATTTTACAAGATGCTCAACATTCCTCATTTAAGTTTTTGGGATTTTTCATGTTGGAGTTGTCATAAAGTTACTGCTTCATGCCAGAGGCGGGCATTTATCGTATCGTTTCTCATTTATTGTGATAAATTTCTTATCATGAGCAGAAATTTGATATGAGATATTCCAGTTAATGCTGTCCGTATTTTTGGGATTGTTTGTCCTAAAAAGTCTTAAATTTGAGTTGGTGAACCCTGCAGAGGCCTGTAAAATGCGATGCTCATTGATGGTGCTGAACGGGTCGATCTTTTCCCCCAGGCCGTCACCAACGTCACAGCCCTGGCTCAGGTGGACCGCGAGAAGATCTACCAGTGGATCAATGAGCTGTCCAGCCCGGAGACGAGGGAAAACGCTCTGCTGGAGCTGAGCAAGAAGCGGGAATCGGTGCCGGACCTGGCCCCCATGCTCTGGCACTCCTTTGGCACCATCGCCGCCCTGCTGCAGGTGAGACCCTCGGCGCCGCTTCCACGCTCCGACTCGCAGCCGAGGACAGTTCAGCTGATTTCTCTCTCTGGTTGCAGGAAATAGTGAACATCTATCCATCCATCAACCCTCCAACTCTCACAGCTCACCAGTCCAACAGGGTGTGCAACGCCCTGGCGCTGCTGCAGTGTGTCGCCTCGCATCCAGAGACGCGGTAAAACCCACGCTGAGCCGCTCTTTTTAGCTTCTCGTGATGTTTCCGCTGCTTCATGTTGATGGAGGCGTCCTCTCGTCACCAGGTCGGCGTTCCTGGCCGCTCACATCCCCCTGTTCCTGTATCCGTTCCTGCACACCGTCAGCAAAACGCGGCCCTTCGAGTACCTGCGCCTCACCAGCCTTGGAGTCATCGGTACGTCTTGCAAGGAGTTCTGCTTGTTTACGTCGTCGTTTCTGAGCAGATCATAAAATGTTTGTTTTTACAGGAGCGCTGGTGAAAACAGACGAACAGGAAGTGATTAACTTCCTCCTTACGACTGAAATCATCCCGCTGTGTCTCCGCATCATGGAATCAGGGAGCGAACTCTCCAAAACGGTGAATTTCTGTTAAAACGTAGCGGTTCCCAAACCTTCAGAAATGAACATAAACACGTTTGGGTCGGGAAGTTTTCTCAGCTACTAGCTAAGGCTGCGTCCTTCCCAGCAGCCCGGTTCAGTCCGCTTTAGTCCAACTCCCATCCGTTTTCCTGGAAAATCCGGTTCGTTTGGGGAGGCGTGAACTCTGGTCCGCCTACAAACCTCGGTCTCGGTTCGGCTGAAGTGAACTCTGGTGCGGTTCGAACGCACATGTCAACGCCAAGCGGACCAAAGCAGAAGGTGGGCTACAGCGCAGGGCATTCTGGGTAAATGCAACCACAACGAATGCTAGCTAGCCTAGCGCTAGTGAGAGAAATGGTTCGAGGTCTTTAGCCAAAGACAGAAGAGAAATCCTCCAACCGCTAAAACCTGACGCTGCTCCGTTGTTGATATTTGGTGAAGAAGGAAGCTGCGCTCAGCGTCTTCAGAGTTTTCGTGTCGTTTCCTTCAGTGGTTCTTGGTGCAGCGCCCCCACAGGCGAGGAGGGGAACAGGTTGCTGAAAGGGTTTGGCTGGTTTGACTCGGAGCAGAGAGGAAGAACCGCAGCAGCTGGACATGGAGGAGATGCTGCAGTTTTGGTTCCAATCGAAGCGAGTCTAGCGGACTATCAGGAGGGAAAACATCCTAAAGCACTCCACACCAAACTAATGCAAGAATGGTTGTAATAATGATGCGCAGCAGACCGAAGACAGCAGAGTTTTGGGGGGGGGTTTTTCCAGTGATACAAGCGCCATAGTCATGGGTATGGCAGGCTACTTGTGTATTTAATCTATACTGGGTATCATTTTAGCCTCTTGTTGCCACCAGACGGCAAAGTCACATGCGATGAGTGAGCTTTTAATATTTTATAGCCATTTATTTTAATTTTAACCTCAGAAGTTTTTCAGTTTTCATTCATTTTTTTGGAACAGAAGCTCAAGATTCCTGGCATCACAATCCTACTTTTTAATTATTATTTTTATACCAAGAAAGACACCTGGCAGTTTTGGACATAAACAAAAACTTTGATTGGCTTGTAACCTGTAGGGGGCGCTGTTTAGTTCAAGCTGGACGGACATTTTGAAATGTTTCTAATGAATTTTTTTGTGTTAAAATGCTAAAACAAAGCATTTTTTAATTGTTTCTTTTTTTTGTACGTAACTGTGTTTCCTGTGTGCCGTTACAGCCCTGATGTAGAGGGAATGTTTCAGCAGCATCCAAAACGCACCGGATTTCAGTTTTCAGAGGAATTTTATTATTTTTTAATTTAAAAAAAAAATGCAAAAGTGAAAAACTGCAACATCCAGCAGCAAAATCAGATGTTTACAGCTTTTTAAATGTACTGGGATGTTTAACGCATATGAGAGTCGAATCAGACCTTAAAAAAAGACTGAAACGATCTCCAGGTTGAGTAATTTAGTGGAGTTTTCCTCCATTCATCCCATAATTCCTCTGTTCATGTCAGGTTGCTACCTTCATACTCCAGAAGATCCTGCTGGACGACACCGGCCTGGCTTACATCTGCCAGACATACGAACGTTTCTCCCATGTGGCCATGATCCTGGTAGGTTTCGCTGTGCGGATTCAGCCCGGATCTTCCGACCGCTCCCACAACGTCATCATCCTCTCTCTGTCTGCAGGGGAAGATGGTGCTGCAGCTCTCCAAAGAACCGTCGGCCCGTCTCCTGAAACACGTCGTTCGCTGCTACCTTCGCCTCTCCGATAACCTCAGGTAGAGAAAACTCTGAGCTCAGAAGGAAAACTTATTATTTATAATATTTTGGGGATGTGTTTATAGCCTGAAAATCAGTTATTACCACCAGAGGGAGCTGTTTGGACAACCTCCCAGACGACAGTCGGTGACAGCCGTTGAGTTTCTCCTCCTGCCGTTTTTGTTGATCACATCCGCTCAGCTTTTCGAGCATGTCAGGATTTATCTGATGGAGCTCAACAGAGGAAACTTTTAACTGGGTTCTTACGCAAACTTTAAAGGTCTGGAAAAGTTTGGGAAAAGAAAGCAGAATATCAAAAAAAATCTTTGTATTTTTAGACATTTTCTTCGTAAAACTGTTCGTTTCCATCCTCCCAGCCGCCTCTCCTCGATAGGAATACCTGCAGAAACTTTGTTGTGAAGGTTTTTTGTATTTGTCGCTAAATGCTAACCAGAGAGCTGCTAGCTAGAGTCTGAGAGCCTCTGGATGTTCGAAAGGAGCAACGTGGAGGAATCCTGGTTTAGTTTCTGAGTCCTTCCAGCTGCTGCTAACTTTCCCTCTGCTTCTCTGACACTTTATCTCTAGCAATACCACCTTAATAACCAGTTTCCTGCAGGAAACCCAGTATGTTTTAAAGGTTCTCACCAGTATGGTTCCATCTGCAGATTTCCGCCTCCATTCCCGGACATTCAGCTTCCTTACAGCTCACAGGAAAGAGTATGTCACAGGTTCTGATCGATCGCTGCGGTTTCTCATCAGCCGCTGTAATTAAGGGGCTCCCCGTACTACGAATTCACCGTCCTCATCCTGCGCTAAGTACTTTCAGAGTACTTACAGTATTAAGGAGCACTTATTGTTTTGCGTTCGTGTATGAAGCTGCTTCTACTGAGGCCTGGAAAGTTTCTACAAATCAGCTCAAATACCTTTGTTTGCTTCTGCTTTATTAACCCCCATATGATGCAAAAAAACTTACCATTTTCATTTTTAAAACACAAATCACACAACTATGAAAAAAGAAAGTGTCCAGACTCCTGTTAAAATACCGACATTAAAAATATGAGAATATGATAAATGCCTTCCAAACTTTAGCAACTTGGAATGTGACAAAAAATAATCAGATTGGAGAAAAATGTCTGATTATTATTATTATTTTTTTTTTTTTTAAATAACTGACTGGTGATGGGACATTTCAGGGTCTGTAATTAATCACATTTTAATCAATGACAAAATCAACATTTTCAGTCCAAAATGTCTTTTTGCTGCTAAATGATTGAATCAACAGCATCTGAGCTGAACAGCAGAGATGTTTCTAGTTTTAATCTGCTCTTCAGGTTCTTCCAGCATCAGGTTGGAAACCTGATCATTCATGGAGCTTCTTTAGAAACGTGGACTGTGGACGCTGACGTTAGCACTGCTGCTACATGGTTAGCATTGAGATGCTAGTCTAGGCTAGCATAGCTTCTCTGATAGGCCGACTGCTTTTAGCACAACTTGAACACAACTGGAGTTTTTTCCAGCATCAGATCGGCTCTGGAAGCAGAAATTAACCCCCAGAGGAGCCGCTTCCATCGCTGCTGTTAGCAGATGTAGCTGTGCGTCAGATTTACGGGCATACTAGAAACACAATACAAAGGTTCCATCTCGGGACTTTTGTATATTAAGAAAAAAAAATTAAATGCAATTAATGGTGTTAAACAAATGTTGTGTTTATGCAAATGTTATGTAATTGTTCAAAATTAACGTGTTAAAGTCTCGTCCCTATAACGGACACAATCGGGTGTTTTAAAGTCACAATACTCTTTCAGTGTTTCAAACTTATACTGTTGAAAAACATTGAACAATACCTGGAACTGCAGAACAACTGGTGCTTCACGTCGCATTTAAAGTCTCATATGACAGAAAAAAGTTGCTAGATTTCTCGCTAGTTGCTTTTTTTGAAAAAAAAAAAAAAAGTCACTGGAGAGGTCTGAAAAGTGGCAAAAGATGACAACAAAGTGGATAAACTGGCAGCAGTGGGGAGACTGTTGTTAACAGCGACCTGGTGGGCGGGTCTGTCAGTCAGCATCTCTCACGGCTGCGCAAAAGGGGATGATAACCGACTTTCCGACCTTTGCAGAGGTTAAGACCGGTTTCACACGTAAGTATCGGCCGATCACCCAAAATTAAGGGACCGGTGCACCTTCATTCCTTCCTGCCAGCAATTATCATGAATCTCTGCCTGATCTGAAATAAAGTTCAGCTGTACTCGTCAGATTTTCCAGGCGTTTGCTTCTCTGCCTCCTTTCGCTAAAGCCGCAGTTTGCAGTAGAGACGCACCGATCAGAAAATTTGGTCCAAATCAATATCCGATATTTATAAAGCTGTTATGGCCAATAAATGGTATTTACTGATATTCTGTATATTTCCCTACCCTTAAAGAAATGACCACACCGCTGACTTCGCCTCGCTGCTTCAGTTAAACACCCCATAATCCTCCGCTGCGTCACTGTCACGTGACCAACCCCCTCCCCGTCCAGAAACACAAACGTCAACAAGATGGAAATAAACATCGGCTGCTAAAATCGGTACGGTTTTACCTCTGGGATCGGTACCGATATCTTGAAAGGAGGTTAACCTCGACTGGTACCGACGTTGATGCCGATCTTGTCGTCAGTGGTTCGCAGAAAGGCTAAAATGATTAGCATCAGTCAGGAGGAGGATACAGTGCTGCAGTTTGGACTTCTTCAAAACAAGCCAACGAATTTGAAGGAATTGCAGACATTTGTAGGAACACGATGCGCATTATGCATGTCATTTTTTAATAAATCATAAGGGAAACGTGTATATTGGTTATTGCTGCAATATTGATATCGGCCCAGATTTTCATATCAGTGTGTTGCTACAAATTGTGACTTCCCCTAAAGCGCTGCACGTTTTGAGGTGTTTCTCATGTCTGGCACTGAGCGTCCTGAAGTGTCCTGCGCATCTGGCGCTCCGTGTTTTGAAGCGTTTTGCGCGTCTGGCGTTGCACGTTTTGAAGCGTTCATGGTCGTTGTTTGTCCCCGCCCTGTTATCTGCGACCAGTCGTCAAACTGGGCTGGGGCGACCCTGGTCGGCACGCAGCTCCTGGAGTCGGTGGTGAAAGTCGCCTCCGAATGATCTGGTGGACCCAGAAAAACTGCTGGTTTTCGCTCAGTATGGTCAAAAGTCCTGTTTGCACCTTGGTTTCCTGTTTCCCCAGAGCTAGAGAGGCGCTGCGTCAGTGCCTGCCGGATCAGCTCAAGGACAGCACCTTTGCTCAGGTTCTGAAGGACGACACCACCACCAAGCGCTGGCTCGCTCAGCTCGTCAAGAACCTGCAGGAGGGCCAGGTCACGGACGCCCGGGGCATCCCCCTGGCCCCGCAGTGACACGGAGATGACCCACGGATGTGCGTTCACCAGATCTGGTGCTGGGACTGTCCTCAGAACAGGAGACGACTGAGGAACAGTTTTCTTTTTGTTTTGGTTACGAACTGTTGAATTTCAGAAACGGACGATTTTCAAACCTGAAAAAAATAAATCTTTTACTGAGACACGAAATATTTTTTTCTGAACTGTCTGACGGTGATGTTAAGGTGAGACGTTTCACAGATGAAACGAACAAACAGGAATTTCACAGCAGATGAAGCACTGGAAAAATGAGAAAATCTGAGGATCAACAATAACCAGAAGTTCGTGAGTCGATCATTTCTCTGATGGTCTCATCAGCTGCTGCTGACATTCCTGTTTGCTGCTGATACTTCCCATAACAGCCCAGCTCCAGCATGTCCATGCAAACCTTTGATCGTTAAACTGTATTCTGTATCATAGGCAGCAGTTTTGTCATGCAACGTCCTTCAGGACAGTTTTGTTGTATTTGGTGGCTCATATGTACAGAAATGATTTCCTGGCCTCTGAGTGTTTCTAAATAAACAATTTTTCAACATATTAATGATATTATTGGTGAGTTTTAACATGTTAGTGAAGCTAATTAGATTCATTCCTTTTTCGTTGTGAATACAGCCAAGGGGGTGCATGAATACTACAAATGTTAGTTGATAATATTCCTCTCTTACTAAGGATACTGTTTGAAGTACTTTGGTACCATCTAGTGGTCAGAGTGTGAACTACACTTGGTTTGTGGAAGTGTGCAGTTGTGTTGACCACAGGGAATTTCGCTTATAAACTCGATAAACAATCTTAACCCTCAGCTGGGTTGTCCAATAAAATATATATATATTTAGACTTACTAATGTCTTCTACATATATTAAAATAGCTTGTAGTAGTTGTAAAGTAGTTTGTCACCACCAGTGTGTGAATGTGTGCGTGAATAGGTGAATGACTGAATGTAGAGTAAAGCACTTTGGACTTCAAGTGCTATACAAGTACAGGTCATTTATCATTTCAAAATAGACGTGACCAAAATTCTTCTAATTTTAAGTATGAAGCTCTTTAGCGACACTAGGCAACTAAGGAATGGAAATGGGTAATACTGGTATTAATAAGCATAAGATACAAGTGTGATTGTGGATATATTGATTATGCAACTTTAAATCAAATATTTACTTTATAAGAAATAAAATTTAAGTATACTTTAAGTATAAACCTTTTTTTTTAATCGTGAAAGAGGTGATTAAAAACTTCTAGTAACTTCTACAGTTAATGGATTTTTTTTCAGTATTTAGCTAATGATGAAAACCATGTTGTTCAACAATATAAGTTGAAATTTGATTTCTTAAGCTGATTTCATATTGCAAAAAAGCAGCTTGGCGCTCATAAGACAGTGCAGCGAAGGAATTTTATGGTTAATTAGCTAAATACTTAGCTAATTAAAACAGTATAAAGATGAAAAAGTAATGGTTGTTCAAAAACATCCATTTTGACTCAGTCTTTTTTTGAGCAAAAGTTGCATCAATAAAATAATCAACATACTGGGATTGAGGAGTCTGTTTCATTCCTTAAGTGCCTAATGTTACTACTTGGCATCTTAGCTAAATTTACGCTAATGGTGAATGCAATGTTAAAATTTATAATCTCTAATTTAACCTCTGATTGACAGCAAAAACTCATTAATTCCAAAATTTTGTACAATTGGAATATATCCCCGAACCTCGGACTGCCACAAATATCAGAAAACATTCAGAAAGTAATTGTTTTTTGTCCCATTGTTCCTGCAAGCATGTCTTAAGGTGTCCATCATGGTGTCTTTCCAAGTCCTCCGTCATTCCCTGTCAGGACTGCAGTCTTACTCTCCTCATCCTGGAATGTGGTTCTCCATCCTCCTGGAGGAAAATTCATGGACGTCCCTAAAACAATGCATCTCTTCTTCATCGATGCGCCATCAGAGATGCCTCTAAGCCCAGAGGAGCAGATCCTCCCTCTGGTCAAGGTTAGCGTGAAGCTTCGTTTGTCCTCAGAGGTTCATGTGAAGCTTTCTGTTGGTTTTATCTTTGTTCCTACTGTCTAGAATCAGAATCAGCTTTAGTCACCAAGTTTGTGCAAACAAAAAATGAATTTGACTTTGATTCCACTTTGAAGACATTTTGAGTATAAATGTATAAAAATTTAATTTGTTTCCAATTCAGTTTATTTATATAGTGTCAATTCACAACAAATGTCTTGAGCCACTTTACTAAAAAAGCCATTTCAATTCAATAATAATCCATTCCAATTATATTCTAGTGATCAATCAGTGCATTAAGCTCAGTTTATTATTCAAATTAGTTTAAAAATTTTCTAAGGAAACCCAGCGTTTACTCCTTCTGACCAGCAGGGGGCGAGAGTGGAGAGGAAAAACTCCCCTTTAACAGGAAGAAACCTCTAGAACCAGAACCTGGCTCAGTGCGAGCGGCCATCTGCAACGACCGACTGGAGGTTTTGAGCGTTTGAGCGAAACAAAAGGAACTGATCCAGGAGTTCTTTCTATGTTCATGGAAAATAAAAAGTTAACAGCAGGAGAAGGAGAACGATTAGTTGATGGCAGCATTATCCCAGCTGAAGCGCTCCTCCAGGAAGGCATCACAGCCAAGCAGAACGCCACACCAGGTGTAGCTTCTATGGAGAGAAAAATAAGTGAGAGAAAACAAAAAGTTAACAGTTAAAATAACAACAAATAATGCAGATTGGAGAGTAGTAGAAGAAGAAAGTGAGGAAAAGTGGTCAGTTTGTCCTCCAGTAGCCTAAGTCTACAACAGCATAACTACAGAGATAGAGCAGGATAACCTAAACCCTTAGAATAAGGCATGAGAGAGGCAGAGCCAGGGAGAACCATCTTTCCAGACTGGATTCACCCTCCATCGGATCGTACAGATCATATAAAAATATGTACATATTGAGCATTTTTACAAAAATGGGAGACAAGGTTGAATTAGTGCAAGTACGCATGGTATCAGTCTGCGAACTCTGACTGTTAAGTGTCCATCAGAGAGACAGCCTGAGGGAGGAAACTGTCTCTGTCATGCCAACCTGAAGATAAAAGTCTAAACAGCTCATGTCCAGCATGTGTGGGGTCTGCAGAGCTGCTAGTTGCCCTTTTCCTGACCCATGGGGTCCTGGATGGAGGGAAAGTCAGTGCTGATGATCCTCCCTGCAGACCTGATTTTTCCCTGCAGTCTGGACAGGGCATGGGTCGGAAATTTCGTGGGCTGCCCTCGGCAGCCTCCACCACCTTGATTTCTTGTTTTGTTTACAGACTTCAGCCCACTGTATTATGGCAACATCTGTAGGTGAAAAATATAATAAAGGTATACCATTTTTGAATTATGAGTTTTTACGTATCACAAACAACAGCTTTTAGGTTAATGGAAGAATTACAACATATGCAGGCCAACATGTTCAACGTGGATTAAACAAAGAAAAACATCTTTGTTGCTAAAAGAAGATGGTAAATTTTGTACAAAATTACAAGAAAATTAGATCAAAAAATGTATTTCTGGTACTTTTAGTCTCATTCCTTTCTGGAAATTCAATCCAGTTATGTCATGAGGCAGGTTGCAGACCCCTTGTCTGCACTGAAGCTCCTCCAGGTTTCCTGTTTGTGGATGAACAGCATCTTTACTCTGTGCAAACTCAACCTTTCATGGCTTTCATTGAAAACACATTCTTCAAAACTTAGCTTCCTGTCAAATCAGTGAATCAGAAAGGTTTCCGATCATCCCTCTGAGCCGTCTGAAGCTGAGATGTTTCCCTCCTGGTCCTTTCGTTGGGGAAGCTCTGCAGAAGCTCACCTGCCTCTGCTAAGTGCTGCAGCCTCCACTAATGAGGCTTCATTTCCTCCAGCATCAACAGAACGCTCCCCTCACGGACTCCATTAACCTCAGTGACTGAGATGGATGACAGGATGCATCATGGAGGAAACAAACACCTGCGCTCCATTTGGGAGAGAGTCTACTCCCGATGGGAGACGACCCAGGGTATCCTGGAGCTTAAGAGGCAAAGAGCTGCAGCAGCTGAAGTCGTTAAGCCTCACAAATGGAGCAGAGCAATTAGGCCGACTGGGTTCAGAGAGGCTGAAGTGATGTTTCCATCTCTGCCACTGATCTGAGGGAGAGACGTTGGCTCATCCGCCCCTCCTTGCTCTTCTTTCAACCTGGTCTTCATCAACAGCTCTGGCTTTCTGAAGGTCCTGGAGCGTTTTCTACCGTCTTCGCATCGATGGCATCATCTCCTTGGCGGCCTCTGACGGGTCGATGCGCGAAGCTGGAGTTAAATGGAGACACACCTGTAAATGTAGCTGAAGGCAGCGCGACAAACAATCTGCTTCTTTCTGTGACGTCATCGAAAAATAAAAATCGACCGATAAGAAGTGCCTGTGAAAAGTGTTTACCACAAATATTTAGCTCCAAACTAAAGCTAATATCTGGTTTACCAGCTAAATATTTAGCTTGCTAACTAAAAATTTAGCTCCAAACTAAATATTTAGCTAGCTTATAGTTAAATATTTAGTTAGCTCTGAGCTAGCGAAAAGTTTAGTTCACAAGCTAAATATTTAGCTAATATCCAAATTCACTTGCTGATAAGCAGAAGTGATCTATCAAAATCAAAGCTGGGTCTTGAGAACTTCGACATAAACAGCTGGAGAGTCTGAATGCTTCGATGCTGATGCATCACTGTTGCTGCTGATGAACATCTGGATTGACTTTAAAACGACTCATCCTTTGTTTGCAGCTAAAATGTTCAAGAAAAGATGAAAAAATAAAGATAAGGAGGCGACATGAAGCAGTTTGAAAAAAAAAAAAAAAAGTTCAAAAGACGCATCTTTTATTTTGGTAGTCCACTTCCACTAACTGGCGAGAGAATTTGCATATTCCCTAAATATTTAGCTCTGAGATAAATATTTAGCTTCCAACTAGCTTGAAACTCTGACATTTAGAAATTAATGACATGGTGAAAATATGACTTTTTAAAATGAGCCCCCATTTTTTATTGTTTTTAGTTTTTGATGGTGTAACTTTACAAACGGCGCCTCACACATCTGCCGCTTTCTAAGAGGATAAACTGCATGAAGGTTATTATAGAGGAACCTAAGAGAAGTTACTGGCGATCAGATCACAACCAAAAACCGTCTCCAACAGAATAATATGCTGGTTTTTAACAGTTGATTTAGTTTGTATTTATTAAGATGTGCTGTTGGGTTTAGCAGTGAAACATGTCAAAAGTTAGAGTATAAAATAAAACACAAAACTGTGGTTCATCCCTTGAGGAGTTTTAGTTGGTTAAACAAAGAAAACTGATGAGAATCGAGTGAAAAAGTTAAAAAAAAAAAAAAAAAAAAAAAAGCCTTTTAAAGAGAACGGCTTTAAACGATTGCAGGAAGTCTGCTTTGTTGGGGGAAACAGAAGGAGCTGCAGGCTGGATCAGGACTGAAATGCGGCGCTGCAGTTCGGTTTGCTTTGATTTGATGTAATTGTGGTTCATCAGGAAGAATGTCCCTCTCTCGCCACAATCAGAGGAACTGAGGCTGAGCCTTTAATGGAGGCCATTGTTCTCATGCACGCTTTAATGGCGACTCTGTTCCCAGCGGCCAGGAAGCTGAGCGCTGCGGAGCGTCCCCAGACATCGGAGCGAGGGAGTGGCAGGCCGGGGAGGGCGAGGGATGAGGAGGGTCTGCTGGAGCAGCACCGGAGGGAAGGGAAGGGAAGGGAGGAGTCACGCTGGGACAGACTTCCCTTCAAGCACTCCCAGTTGTTTAAAGGCTCAGACTCTGCTGGACTCCTTCGGAGCCGCCGGACCTCCTCTGCCCCGTCTGGAGGCGACGCGACTCAGGTAAGCTTCCACCGGCCGACTTCCTGGCCTTCCTCTGCTGCCGCACATCTGCTTCTGCTGCTCAGTTACTCTGCAAGTCCTGCAGCAGCCAGAGTTTCACGGGCTTGAATTCTTCACATAGTCAGATGCAGTGAAGAAATCCAAGATTACTGGGGGGGGGGGGTCGTGCAACATTCCTGAGGTGCATGAAAACCAGAATCCAGAAGCTGGAAGCCCATCAGATGCTGCTGGTCGTTTGAGTCATGCGTCTGTGTTTGTGTGCGACCAGTGAACTCCCTGGTGAAGTGTGTGACTCACGGCCCCCACAATAAAGCAGCACAGCTGGGGGGGCTGGACGTGGACGCGGCCGGCCTGGAAGAGGAGGATGGAAAAGAAAAGTGATGCTTCCAGCGCTGCAGAGACGGCTGAGCTGTGATAACAAAAACAAACGCGATGTTCAGCGGAAAGTACGCATCACTTTCACGAGCTCCTCTCTTTCTGGGTGGGGGGGGGGGGGGGGGGGCTAACTCCGAGCTCCAGCAGTTCGCTGAGGGACGATGAGAGGACAGCTCTTCCTTCCTGGGTCGGTTTGATCCCCGGCTATCAGCGGGCAGCGGAGGTCAGGTTGGAGCTGCAGGTTCGCTGAGACTTGGACTAGGCCATAACGTAGTGACTCAGCCGGAGCTGAAGGCTGATGTTCAGATTTTGGCAGGTCGTTCTTCACCACCAAAGTCTCAACAGAAAATGCTGTTTACCACTCAGATTTGGTCGTTTTTATGCTGATGGATCCAAAAACTGCAACTAGAATAAGAGTGAAGAGCAAAAAAGTACCATCAGAACCAAGAAATCACTTCAATAGAACCTGTCTGACAACATGAAGTAGGCTGGGCGATAGATCGATTTGAGTGAAAACGTGAAAATCTGGATTTATTTTTTCACCAACGCTCTCCTTGGGTTTCCATAGTTACCAGTGATGTCAGCACGTCCCGGGCGGCCATGTTGTTTGACCAGCGTGTTTTACGGTTTCTGTTTATTCTGACGCGAACGACAGTCGGTTTGGAAGGAAGAACCAGACTGATTAAACTTCTCACATCAGATCTCAATAACTCTCGAAGCTTCTTTGATTAAAACAACTTTTTTCTCGCAAGTTTAAGACGTTCTTCTTGGAATATTGCATCTTTATTCTGTTAATATTATGATTTTATTCTCCTAATTAAACAAAAATTCTTGTGTCCTGGCCCTGATACTCCGTCGTACAACTCACAGAAAGGATGATTAGAATAAAAGTCACTTTTCGAAAATATTTTCTGTCATTTGCAATTTCTTTTTTTTTTTTTTTTTTTTTTTTTTTTTTGGAAAAAAATAAAAAAAATCAAGTAAAATCAAAACTCAGATCAGCTGTGAAAAAATTGGGAGATTTTATTTCTGAGCAATATCCATAGCTAAAAGATCTCAAACAGCAACAGATCGTGCCCTGATTGGAAGAAATTCAAGAACAGAAGAGTGGTCACACCTGGAGTAAAGTGAACAGCCTCCACAGTCAAGCACGGTGGTAGGAGTGTGGTGATCTGGGACCCGGACGACTGGCTGTAATTGATGGAACCATGATTTCTCCTGAAGGAGAAGGTCCAACCACTTGGGATCACTTGGGTTCCACAGCAGAACAACGATCCCGTCTTTATGTCTGCAGGTTTTGGAGTGTCCTAGTCAAAGTTTGGACTTAAATCTGATCAAGATCTTGTTGTGTGACATTAAACAAGGCCGTTTATGCTGTGAAACCCGACAGTAAAACTGAATTTAACCAATTCTGCAAAGCAGAGTGGATCAAACATCCTGGTGGAACACAAACACTCGATGGCAGCAACAGCTTTTCAGCTTAAGGGTGCCATTACTTTTTCCACATAGGACCGGGTTTGGATGGCTTTTTTTTCTCTTAGTAAATGAAATCATCATAAAAAGTGCTTTACTTGTGTTAATTTTTGTTTGATGATCTGCGATGTTTAAGTTCGAGGGGGAAAGCTGAAACAGAGATCCATTTATCTGGATCCGTTTAGCGAGACTCCATCACGGCCAGTGAATCAGAGGGAGGCCGGTCCGCATGGGTTCTGCTGGTTTCCTTCCAACCCGGCTGACTGCTCTCCGTCTCAGCAACACGGCACGCTGAGCTCCGGCACAGCGGACGCAGTGAAAACGCTGCCAGTCCAGAGAAAATCAGCAGAAAGCTCGACAACCTCCCACTCAGAACGCACACATGAAGCTTTTTAAAATGTGTTTAGTTTGGACTTACAGACGTGAGGAATTCACCACCATCTGTTTCTTTTACAGGAAATATTTCCACTCATGTTCCAAAGATAAAGATGGAGCTCGAAGGTTCATGTGAGTACAATTCACCCGCTCAGACTGAGGATGATTTCACAGCTTGATGAAGGATTTGTGACTATTTTTATTTAGAAGTTGAAATTTACAGTTTTGAAGTGAAAAAAATAAAATAAAATTGTTTGTAAAAATGGAAACATCAGATATTTCTCAACAGCCCTAGTTTCCAAATTCAATATGGCCGCCTTGGTGTTCCAACTTTTTGCTCTGGGGGCCAAAACTGGCCAATTTAAACCACTGGCAGGCCACAAATTCATTAAGTTAAAAATCCAAAAATTTGTTTACTGTGATTTTTATTTTTTTCAGTTTTACCTGCTCAACAATAAGCACAATTTTTATGAAATTTGTATATCATTTAAAGATCCTAAACACAAAAAGGGCTTAGAACTGTTGCCTTTTTAAAAAGAAAACCAGACAACTTCCTAAGTTTTTGGGTCATCAGTTGTTTTCGGTAAAGTTCCCACCAGCACTGTTTACTGGTTCCAGTTCATTCTGGGAGTTTCTGGTGAAGCAACGATCGTCTTTTAGCTGTCGCCGCTGACTAGCCTTTCATCATGGCTGAAGTTTACAGACATACAGTGGCTCTCAAAATAACTCTCCTCCCTGGTAAAACGATACATTTGACATAGGCTGCTTCCTGTACAATATATGGAGCTAAATTGAGGCCATAAAATTTGTCAAAAAAAAAAAAAAAATTGAAACTGAAAAAGTTCAAAACTGCTTTTCAGAGTCACGTTTTCTTTTTTTCCATTTGAAATATATATTTTTTTTAGTTTCAAACTTTTGGCACTGTTTGCCGTGGGGGCGGGGCCTCAGATGATGGCGGCTGTGGACTGATGATTGACAGCTCAACACAAATGGACAAAATATTCCTCGCTGTTGCATTCAGGATCCGTGGGAACTGGAAACAGTCTTCAACCACTTCAAAATAAGAGCATGAATATAAACGTCTAACTATTTGAAGAACAGTCAAAAACCAAAACTTCAGCACAGACGTTGAATTTTATTCAACTGAATGTTCACAAAACAGCCAAGTAAATTAGCGCTTTGGAATTTATCTGGAAAAATTAATTTAGGGAAGCTAAGTGTGCCAAACATTTTCAAAGTTAGCAAAAACACTAAAGTGCTAAACGACAAATTAGCTCCGCTATCAGTGCATTAGCGGATCTGAAGAAGTGTGCCCACCACTGTTGAGAACCATGGGTGTAGTATTTGTCCTAATTATACAAACAATTTCTCTCAGGTGTCCAGGATGACCCACATGTCAAGCTGATGATGGCCGGCTCAACTCTGAGGAAGGTCAAGTCCCGCTCCTGGAAGAAGCAGCGGCATTTCCGCCTCCTGGAGGACGGTCTGACCATCTGGTACAAGTCCAGATGGGCGGGGAAGGGCCACTCCACCTGTGAGTGCAGAAACACCCTCATAGCACGGCTTAGCTCGCTCACATGACCCGTCAGGTGATACAGGAAATTACAGTAGTATCGCATTTGGTAGCATTTTGAAGTAATTGGAAATTGTAGAGGGCATTTCAGCAGACTCCTGAAGGGATTGCAGGAGTAAAAAGAAAATCATCGTTGTCCAGAACAGTACCAAACCAGAGACTTTGAGGTGTCCAATAATCAGCCTCCTTTTTTTTTTTAAATAAAATTAATCTGCTCCTCTCCATCTTTTCAGCAACCGTACCTACATTATTGCTCTGTATGTCTAAAACTGGCCCAGGTTGAAAATGTTTTTTTTTCCAAGTAGCCAAACTTTATTGTGATCTTTCAAGACGGTCTGAAGGAATTGCTTTCAAGGGTTTTTGACAATGGTAGGCACTGCTAGCTCAGACATTAGTTATGCTAACCCTAAAGCACTAATTATAAACATTAGTCCGCTAACACCAAAGCGCTATACCAACATATTTAGCAGAAGCTAATGCTAAAGCACTAATTTCAAATATCTGACCTTGATCGACTAAAACCTTCGAGTACCAATTTAATTTTGAAATTATAATTTACATGTTCTATAACGCCCTTAGATGTTGTATTTACATTTATATCTTGTTGTCTTTTGTCTGTTGTATGTTTCTTGTTTGAAATAAAGTTATCCAGGGAAAAAAAACAGAACATGAGGAGAGGAAACAGAACTGCTGCGTAAACAGTCTTCACCCGCTTAAAAATAAAAGCATGAACAGAAACGGCCAGCGACCTGAAGAATTCCTAACAGTCGATAAGCAAAACTTCAACACAGATGTTGATGTATTCACTTTTAATTACGGACCAAGTCGTCAGGTGTTATTGCTGAACAGAAAACACTAAAATGAAACCTTTTAGAAACCTTCAGAATATTGATCAAGATCACAACAACGTCTGATTGCTTGGAAGGAAAGTACAGAGAAATGTTCAGATATGTGGGCAGCACTTTAAGGGCAATGGAGGCTGGTGTAACGTGATCCCAGATCAGCGACGGGGAGATCAGACAGTTTGGCGCCAGGCTGCAGCTCAGAGTTGTACAGCAAAAATAAAGGAGGTTGACAGTCAAACACAGCTTTATAGTGCAAAGGGAAAGGAAACAAAGGGAGGATGAGGTCGCTGTGACGATGGTGACGCGCTGCTGTCTCAGTCTCAGTGATGGACGTGGAGGCGGTGCGTGAGGGCCATCAGTCTGAGGTCATGCTGAGCATCGCTGAGGAGTTTCCTGCTGAGCTCTGCTTCACCCTGGTGTTTCACGGACGCCAAGGAAACCTGGACCTTGTGGCCAACTCCCCAGAGGAGGCCCAAGCTTGGATCCAGGGAGTCCGGAAGCTGATTCACAAAGCCCAAACCATGGATGAGCAGGAGAGGCAGGACCAGTATCCCATTGATTCCAGAGTCTAATCTGCTTTTACCCTTTCTAGATGGTTCCAAATGTGACAAAAATAGATTTCCTTTTACTATTTCCAAAACTTTGAGTGAATTTTTTTTTTTTTTTTTTAGTTTTTAATTGTGAATGTTTGATTCCACAACTTTGTCTGAGGAGGGGTTTTCCTCAGCATCTTCTCAGATGGGTGCGAGACTGGTTTCAGAAAGCCGATAAAAACAAGGACAGGAAGATGAATTTCAAAGAAGTGAAGAAGCTGCTAAAGATGATGAACGTGGAGATGAACGAAGATCACGCTCTGCATCTGTTTACGGTGAGGCTCTGATCCGATCTGAGAAGGTATCTGGAGACAATGATCCGAGAGTGTCTTTGCTTCAAGTGTTGAAGCCTATCTGAAGCTTTCTTGCACATGCTGAATGCTGCAGCGTCCAAGTTTTTCCTTGGATTTTGTCCACTCTTTAGTTCCAGCACCTGAGCATTTTGAGAGAAATGTTTTTGTTTGTTTGCTGAGCTACCTATCTCTGATTTAAGATCAAGTAAGGCATCAAAAACGGCGAATGAGTCACAGGTCAGAGGAACTGTATCATACTTCTCTCAGGCTCAGATCTTGGATGAGCCCCCAAGCAAGTAAAAGTTCGTTAAAAGAACTTAAAACAATGGAAAACCAAACAATTAATAGGTAAACATACATTCAATAAAAACATTACTTACAGAACCAAATTTTTTGGATTTTTCATAGATTTACCAAAAAAATTAAACTAAGGGTGTATTCACACCTGAGACATTTGGGCCGCTTTAATGGACCAGAGTTCGTCTCCTCCGTTGGTCTGGACCTTTTGTGCAGGTGTGAACACGCTCAGGTGAACTCTGGTGCGGACCAAACGATGGTACCCAGACCCACTTTTTATGGTGGTCTCAGTCCACTTCCTGGTGTGGTTCTGGTGTGAACACAGACAGGCCTAAATCCAAACCAACTACAGGAAATGTACGTCTTTTTGGACTTCATGAGCCACCGTTGCTGGGCATCATGGTAAAAATGAGCTAACATTGGTGGCCATGCTAACTAGCCTTAGCATTAGCAGCAGCCTATATTGTGGTGAACCAGCTGTAGCGTAGCAGAGAGCAGGGGGCGTGTGTGAGCGGCGCGTACATGAGGGTGATTGACAGCGCTAAGCCCCTCCTCCTGGCTCTGATTGGTTGTTTCTGACTGAGTAGTGTATTTATGCAGTTAGTACTGGGAGCACTGGGAGAAGGCAGAGGAGCTTGATTTTTTCATATTATCTGTCTTATAGTATACTGTCACAACATAATGATGCTTTTAACAAATACGTCAGAAACATTTTTCATAAAAGTTACATACTGGAACTTTAAGTCCCAAGAAAGTCAAGTACAACTTTAGGACTGTCATATTTTTGGGGGGCTTGTCCGGGATCTGAACGTAGAACTTTCTCCCCTGGTAAGTTACATTTCCTCTGCTCTGGCCTGTAAATTATCTCGTATTTCTGATGTCTCAAAGACTCAAGGGCCAGAGTTAAATGGCTTTAAAAAAAATTTAGTGCAAAGAGTGGACAAAACCCTAAGAAAAACCCGAAAGACGTTCAGAAGAACCAATAACCAAGACCACTTGAAGAGAGAGCTTCAGAGGATCAGACAAAAGTCTGTCTGCTTGGAAGGAAAACATAAAGTCAAATCAATAGTGGGTCAAGACTTTTACAATAAATGAATAAATAAATAAATAAAACTTGGATGTTGACGCTTTCTGTTGTTCTAAAGACATCTTCGACAAACCAGTTCCTTTATTTCCAGATGGCTGACAAGTGGGAAAGTGGCTCCCTAGAAATCGAGCAGTTTGTCAACTTCTATAAGATGCTGACCCAGAGAGACGAGGTGTGGAAAGTGTTCCAGGACTACTCTGGAGATGGAGAGAAGCTGACGACGGAGGAGCTGGAAACTTTTCTAAGGGTAGAGCAGGGCGAAGGGGACCAGAGTTCCCAGCATGCCCAGGAGCTGATCCAGCGCTATGAACCTCCTGAGACTGGTACATGCATGGTAGACAGTGTTGATTACCGCTTCTGCATGAGCATCCCCAGCTGCAGATCTATTCACACGTTATTTATGTATTAACAGGAGCATGTGCAGAGTTGTTTTACCAGTATACTGAAACAGGTTTGGTTGGATGTAGATCGAAGACGGAGTAGAAACAATCATGTGTTATTCTTTATTTCTAAATATAATGGTTAAACATTTAAATTTCCTCATCACACAGCAAAGTAAAAACTTCAAATCTGCATGAATTTAATATTTCATGGATATTATTGCAATGTGATTTATATCTCTATTTCTGTGCAGCCACGAAACAAAGCTCCATGTCCCTGGAGGACTTTGAGTTGTACCTGTGCTCCCAGGAGGGTTCCATATTCAACCCGGAGCTACTGGAGCTTCACCAGGATATGAGCCAGCCAGTAAGCCACTACTTCATCTCCTCCTCACACAACACCTACCTCCTGGAGGACCAGCTGAGAGGACAGAGCAGCCTGGAGGCATACATCCAGTGAGGATTCACCTGTAAAACTGAGATTTTGATGCTAAAAAGTCAAAAAATTAATTTGTTGAGGTAGAGAGGTACATATCTGATTGTCTTTGTGATAGTCTTGAGTCATAATAAACTCTCTGTAACTGTAGGGCCCTGAAGAGAGGCTGTCGCTGTGTGGAGGTGGACTGCTGGGACGGCAGTGACGGGGAACCTATCGTGTACCATGGCCACACTCTAACGTCAAAAATCCTCTTCAAAGACATTGTTTCAACACTCAAAGAGTACGCCTTCAAGGTGAGCAACAAATGTCATCTTTAGGTGTTTTCCCACCTGATAATCCGGACGACTCGATTCGACTGGGGACCAAAGTTGCAAAATTTCCTCCATCTCCAGCTGCTGTGGTTCTCTTTCTCTCTGCTCCGAGTCAAACCTACCAAACCATTTGAGCAACCTGTTCCCCTCCTCGCCTGTGGGGGTGCTACAGTAAAAACCACTGAAGGAAACGACAGGAAAACCTCTGAAGACGCTGAGCGCAGCTTCCTTCTTCACCTAATGCAAACAAAGATGGAGCAGTGTCAGATTTTAGCGGCTGGAGGATTTCCCTTTTGTCTCTGGCTAAAGACCACGAGCCAATTCTCCCGCTAGTGCTGGACTAGCTAGCGTTTGTTTTGGTTGTATTTACCCAGAATGCCCTGCGCTATAGTCCACTTCCTGCTTCTGGAGCGGCCTCTGGTCCGCTTGGCGTTCACATCTGCATTTGAACCGAACCAGAGTTCACTTCAACCGAACCAGGACCGAGGTTTGTAGGCGGACCAGAGTTCGATTACGCGTTCACAGCTCCCCAACTGGACCGGACTTTCTAGGCAAACGGACTGGAGTTGGATTAAAGCGGACTAAACAGGGCTGGTGTGAATGCAGCCTTAAACTCAGATTATTCATTTCAGAACACACTGACTAAGATCTGATCCTCAGCAGGTCTTAAAATGAGCAAGTTCAAACTCAGATAACATATTATACCATGATTGCTTATTGTAATAAAAAATGGGTAAAGATCCTGGAGCTGTGTGTGAAAAATTAATCTCAGCTCTCATCACAGTCTGACTTTCAATCAGGCTGAGGTCTGGACTTTGACTAGGCCATTGCAGAACCAGCAGTAAACCTTCAGTCTGGTACCAAAAGGTTCTGTTAGGAACATCTGGACCAATCAGATCACTGAAGGAGCTGATTATTTAATTAAATTAAATTCTATTCTGGATTTAACAGGAAAGGGAAGGTAGAAATATGAGAATTATGATCTCTCTTTCTAATTTTGGTCAGAACTGTTGCTGCAGCGTTTTGTTTGGGTTTGTTGTTCTGTTGATGACCCAGTTTGGACTGAGCTTCAGCTGCTGGACAGATGGACTCACATTAGACTCTTGAATACTTTAGTTTCCAGATGAGTTCATGGTCCACTCAGTGACTGCAAAGAGGCCGGTTCCTACAAGACAAGCCCAAATCCCCAATAATACATAAAACATGGGCTTTCTTTGAAGCATTACTGCATATGAGTTACTTTAAGTAACTAAAACCTCCTTCCGTGCCTTGTTGTTGTCCTGAAACAGAGGAAGCATTCACCATAAGGACTGTTAAACATTCTCCTGACGATCCTCCTAATTGTTATCACAGGAAATGCCACTAATGAATTTGCGCTAACCTCTAATGTATTTGAGTGGCTGCGCCACAGCCTGACATAATTATCTAATAATGAACCCATGAGAAAACAACACCATCCTCAAACCACAATGTTCGTCCTCAGAGGAGTGAGCGTGTTGAGAAAAGTGCTGAAGGTTGACGCAGTCGATTGTTTTAATTACCTCCAGCACTGATTGGTCCAATAAAGACCAAGGCAAAGCAGACTTGTTTAACTGAGCTGAGGATTTCACCTAGAGGTTGGCAAAAAGAACCAGAAATGGATACAGAAGTTACTTTTTATGTGTCTTATCCGCCTTACAGGTATCTGACTTCCCTGTCATCGTGTCCCTTGAGAATCACTGTGGTGTGGAGCAGCAGACAATCATGGCCAAACACCTTCGCCAAATTTTGGGCAAGATGCTACTGACTGCCCCGCTGGATGGACAGATCCCCCAACTGCTTCCCTCGCCACAGGTTTCACCTTCACTTTAAATTTACTTTATTGTTGACGACATAAACTCATGATGTTTAACAATTTAAAGTGTTCCCACTTCTTCTCTCAACACTTGAATGATTAAAGATCTCAGGCTTTAAGGTTACCAAACCATGAAAGGTTTCTGGAAGTTGTCCCATTCTTCCTGAAGGTGTCCAGCAGTCTGGGGTCTTTGAAAAAGTTTTCTACCCAAGGAAACCCAGCAGAGCATTGAGTCACTGACTTGCAGCATTCATTCCTCATGGATGAGCATGTAGCAACAGTGGACAATTGCTTATATTGTCATTGACTTTACAGCAATCCCTCATACCGAGCATTTATGTAGCGACAGTGGAGAGGAAAAATTCCCCTTAACAGGAAGAAACCTCCAGCAGAGTCAGAACCTAGCTGTACCCTCCTGTTCCTCAGCTATACCTTGGGAACATGTTTGGAACGTGGTTTTCTTGTGTCTTGGTGGAAAATACATGGACATCCCTGGAGAAGATGTGTTGCAGGAACCATATTGCTCTAAAATCTCTGCATTAATGCTGCAAAGCTTCTCTTTGCTCCATTTCTTCCAACAAAGATCTGAAATATTGATCCGTCTGACCACAAACCACATTCCTATTGCATGATGGTTTATCCCAAATGCCTCTGAGCCCAGAGACGTAGACATCGTCTCTGAAACAGGGTTCTTTTCTGCATTGGTGAAGTTTGTAAATCTAACTGTAGAGCTGGACGTTTGTGCCACAGTGATCCCAGCTCCATGTGGTTCCATCAGCTGTTGATTAATGATGGTTCTTGATGCAAAGCCAATGAAAAGATCAGAGATCATGACTGTCCAGCTTTGGTTTGCTTGCTGAAATCCCCCCAGACGAAGAAATTTGCCAATCAATTCCTAGAGATTCTTAATTCAAGTGATTGAAGTAAGGTTCCTCTGCAGGGTGTCTGGCATCACCTTTAGAAATAAGGTGAGGAGCTCTGTCCTCTGAAGGAAGCTCGGAGTCAGGATCTGATGAGGAGGCCTCCTGGGTGCTTCCTTTGGAGGTTTTCTAGACGCTTCAGTTGTCTATGGTCATTCTGTTAAGAAGAAAATTTGTTCCCAGACATTGACCTGAGCAATAAACACTTCAGACCCAAAAATGTCCTTTTAAAAATTAATATCAGTCTCCATCTTGTTGTCCATTTAGCACTAATACTAAAAGCACTAGAAACTCTAACTTATAAACTCTTCTCCATTAGAGCACTTACAGCAATCAATACTAAAATTAAGTAATGGTGGAGGAACGCCACAAGGGATTCCAACAAGGATTTAGTCAATTAAACTGATGTGCATTCCTTCATTCAGTTAGGAGATAACAAAGAGAAAGAAAATCTTCACTGCAACTCTGGATCCTTCAGAGAAACTTATTCTCATGATTATTCACTACAGGAACTGAGGGGTAAGATTTTGCTGAAAGCCAAGAAAATTGGCGGGCTGGAAACGTGCCTCGACGAAACGTTGACTGATGAAGTCAGCGACGAGGAAGAGATGGCGAACGGTGACGCAGAGAGTCCTGGCGCGGAAGATCCACCAGCGCAGAGAACGAACAAGGTAGTTTCTGATGCATCGAATACAGATGTCAAGATAAATGTTTTCATCCATCCTTTCATGCTTTCTGTTTGTTCTCTGAAGTCCAATCAGAGATACATCAAGGACTAAAAATGGGCATTTCGTGAACGTTCCAGATGTCGATGGTAGGGCTGGGCGATTTATCGATTTTATCGATTAATTACATTTTTGGTTTTTGAAGATTTAATTTTTGGAAAATCTGGATTTGTTTTTCACCAATGCTCTCCTTGCGTTTCCATAATTCAAAGTGATGTCAGCACTCCCAGGGCGGGCATCTTGTTTGACAAGCATGTTTTACAGTTCCTATTCATTTGGACGCAAACGTCTATTTCAGAGAAAGAACCACACTGATTGAGGTTCTCGCGTTGGATCTCGATAACTCTAGAAGCACTTTTGATTAAAATTACTTTTTCTCGCAATTTTAAGATGTTTTTCTTGGAAAGCGGTGTCTTTATTCTGCTAATATTATGACAATGTTCTTGTAATTAAGCAAAAATTCTTGTAGCTTGGCCTTAATACTCCATCATACAACTCACTGAAGGGATGATTACTATAAAAACCACTATATGAAAATATTTTCTGTCATTTGTAGTTTCTTTTTTTAGAAAAAGTGAGAAAAAAATCGATTAAAATTGGAAATCAGATCAGGTATAAAAAGCCATATCACCCAGCCCTAGTCAACGGTTTATTAGCATTTTTGACAGAGGCACACATTGCACTGTACAAATTAAACTTTTTAAGCATATTCTTCAGTGCTCGAATGAATAAAATTGAGAGATTCATTGTTATTGGTTTGTATTGCGAATGGTAGTTAGCGCCACAAGAACTAGCAAGTTCTACTGGTTTCAACCAGAATATGTTTAACTATGATGCAACTTATTTCTCACATCTGAGCTCCAGGTTCTGAAGCAAAATCAAACACAGCGTTATGATTTCTAAAAAATATACATATATTTTCCATCATAAAGCAGGAAATTTATTAGAGTGAAAAGAGATGATGTGGCTCCCTCTTCTGGTGACTGAAATACCAGGGTGTCCGTGGATCCATAAAAAGTCTTAAATTTATGTATCTAAGATTAAAGCTTTAAAATGTCTTAAATTCATATTAAAATGTAAGTTAGCCTTAAATACGTTAATCACAGGTCTTAAATTTTGTACTATTTAATCTCGAACTTTTGGGGGACTTTTCTGTTAGTCAGTAGTTTGAGTCACACGTGCAGACTTCTTCAATGCGTTCTGTGACTTGAGGCAGTTGAGGCTACTGGTAACTAGCTGCTAATGTACTCTTGCTTGCTTGCTAGCTTTTTTGCATCTATCATGGTTTAAGTTCAAATTTATTGCTGGTTGGCTGAACGTTTGTCTTCGCCACTGGCTAACTTCTGCTGCTAACCCATGCGATGCTAGGTGCATTCTGTGCAAAAAAGCTCAGCACTACAGGGGTTAAGGCAGTAGAGAGTCTTATGCAGTGTGAGAAGCACAAATCTGCTGCCAATAGAATAGAATAGCTCCCCAGAAAACGGTTAGTGCTGCTACTAGTCAAGTTAATTTGTACGGCACATTTCAGAAGAAAGGCAGTTCAAAGTGCTTCACATCATAAAAAAACATTGATCAAGTATACAGCAAATCATCAAAAACATCAAAATTATCAAGCAAATATCAATGCATCAAAATCATAGGGATCATCAAGCAAATATAGTTCAATGTTCTGCTTACTAGTAATCAAAGGCAGCTCTAAACAGGTGGGGTTTTACCCTTGATTAACAGGAACTGAGTGTTTTGGCTGTTTTGCAGTTTTCAGGAAGTTTGTTCCAGATTTGTGGTTCATAAAAAATGAAAGCTGCTTCTCCATGTTTGGTTCTGGTTCTGGGGATGCAGAGCAGACCAGACCAGAACCAGAAGACCTGAGTGGTCTGGAAGGTTGATACGACGACAACAGGTCTTTAATGTATTTTGGTGCTAAGTTGTTCAGTGATTTACAAACTAACAGAAGTATTTTAAAGTCTGTTCTCTGAGCTCCAGGGAGCCAGTGGAAGGACTTTAGAACTGGGGTGATGTGCTCTATCTTCCTGGTTTTAGTGGGAACGCCAGCAGCAGCGTTCTGGATCAGCTGCAGCATCTGGTTGACTCTTTAGGCAGACCTGTGAAGACATTGTTGCAGTCATCAATGCGACTAAAGATAAACGCATGGATGAGTTTCTCTAGATCTTGCTGGGACATTAGTCCTTTAATCCTGGAAATGTTCTTCAGGTGATAGAAGGCTGACTTTGTAACTGTCTTTATGTGTTTCTGAAGGTTCAGGTCTGACTCCATCACTGCACCCAGATTTCTGGCCTGATCACTAGTTTCTAGCTGTAATACCTGAAGCTGTGTGCTGACTCTAGATTGTTCCTCTTTAGGTCCAAAGATAATAACTTCAGTTTTATTTCTGTTCAGCTGGAGGAAGTTTTGGCACCTCTACGCACTACTAGCAATTGAAGTCGGAGGTTTGATGGATTTTAAACACGTTGGTCAATCATCAGTCTTATCTAGTGAAAAAAATGTATTTCAAGAAACTTATTATGGAGGGAAATAACAGCTGAAGAAGGAAGTGAAAAAGAAAGAGTAGAGCTTGGAACTAAAAGAGAATAGAGAGGCACAGATTGAGCTATGTGGAAAAGTAGGGAAAATTTGCAGGAACCCTAAAGACATGACAATCTACACTTAGCACATTTCTTAAATTAGAAAAGAAGTAAGCAAAACAAAAATGACTTTACTTATGGGGAGTCACATTTCTGTTGTAACTAGTGAAGATGAGCAGCTGGCTGGTCCCACAAACATTATGCTTGTACTTCATCCCTCCTCGATCCTGGCTTTCCGAGTTCCCCGCTTGGCGAGTCTGAGGGGGTTGACTTCAACCTTCCTTCGTGGGATCATTCCTTTCATAAAACACATGGAGACGGCTAAAAGGCACCTTAATCCCGCCTTGAAGAGTTTTCTGAAGGGGACTACTGCAGCTGAAGCTAAATCCCAACTTGTTTTCATTGAAACTACTGAAGCACATGTGAAGGGAAACAGTCCTTTTGTATCTGTGAGGCAAAGGTTACTTGAGATTTAGCTTCTGTTTTCTAGTTTCTGACACGTCGCACCTCCTGAGTTTGATTTCCTGTCTAGTTTGCTCTGAGAGGATGTTCCACTTCTATTTTTAATGGCCACCATTAAGACCAAAGTACACGAGTCAACAGCTCCCAGTGTTCATGTTTATCCAAGTTTATTAAAACTGTTTAACATTTCAGCAAAACCCAGCTGTCCTATGAATTCAATCATTTTCCAACCCACTGCTGGTCTAATCAGACCTTTCTACACTATTATTTTTAAAATATTTATGCCTCTCTTTTTGCAGAAGTCCAAGCTGTCCAGGGAGCTGTCAGACCTGGTGGTCTACTGCAAGAGTGTCCACTTTCATGGCTTTGAGCACGCTCGTTCTCAGGCTAAGTGTTATGAGATGTCTTCATTCTCTGAATCCAAAGCAAAGAAGCTTGCTAAGGAAGCAGGTATAAAGATGCAGGCATGTTGAATTTATGTATTTAAATATTTGACTTGTCGTGTTAGTAGAAAATAATAACTAAGTATGTAAAGCAGGTGGGAGAGCTCGGTCTACAGGCTACACGCTACAGGGGAAGCTTCCTGTGTGTTTCTCTGCAGGGACAGAGTTCGTTCGGTGCAACACTCGGCAGCTGTGCAGGACCTACCCCAGCGGCTTGAGGACGGACTCCTCCAACTACAACCCGCAGGACATGTGGAACGTGGGATGCCAGATAGGTATGAAGTAAATGAAGTAAATGCTGCCATCTGCTGGTTTAAGCTAAATACTGTGCAGTAAATATCTGAAGTGTGCACAGTTTGCTTCCCCTGCTCTTGCATTAGGCTGCAGTTTTCCTCCCTTCTGCCACAAACACAGCGGTTATAGAAGCACAGATGCAGGTCCTGATCCGACGTGGAGGGTCCCAACACCTGTCTGAGTCAGCGAGGAGTGACATTCACAGCGGCTTTTCTTAATCAATAAGTCGTACGGATATCATTACTGAACCATTATTAACGACTGTAAAGCACAGCAGAATCATTTATCCTATTAACTGGCACACCATAACATATTAGTTTTTGCACAGTCAGTCCTTGTCTTTGCTTTTTGCTCTTACTCTAATTTGCATAAACATGCATGACTTTGACTTTAGGCCGTTTTCAGCTAAATGTTTGCATGAGGTTCACAAAATCTGTTTTGCACATATTTTGTGGTTTCAGACAGCTTTAATAATTCCCCCCATAAGTCTGTGTTGTCTGGCGAGTGACTGCATTTCACCCCTTTTAACCTTTGCACAGATCCATGGGGCGCGGTTTATCAAAAATTAACAGCAATAATTTGGGTTATTTAGCCTGTCGTAGGAAAAAAATTGATCATTTTTTAAAGTCATATTTCGCCATGTTATTTATTCATTTATAACTGTCACAGCTTCAAACTAAATATTTAATTTGGAAGATAAATATTTAGTTTACAAACTATTTAGCAAGCCAACTAAATATTTAGTTGGCTTGCTAAATATATAGCTTCAAACTTAATACTTAATTAACAAACTTGATATTTAGTTAAACTAAATATTTAGCTCCAAACAAAATACTGAGTTAGCATGCTAAATAATGACCTAGGAAAAGGTGCAATGATGAAGAGGTGACATGAGCAACAACTGAAGTGAATTAGTCATGCCAGCAGGAGTTTATATAATGATTTGCAAGACTCCGCTTTTATTTTGGTAGTCTACTTCCGGTTATCGGCAAATGGATTTACATATTAGCTAAATATTTAGCCTCAAACTGAAGATTAAACACCTCCCTTCACACTGAATATTTAGTTAGCAAGCTAAATATTTAATTTAAACTAAATCTTTAGTTGGCATGCTAAATATTTAGATAGCAAACTAAATATTTAGCTTCAAACTAAAGACTTAGCATTCTAAATGTTTAGTTTGAAGCTAAATATTTCGCTAGCAAACCAGATATTTAGCTTCAATCTAAATATTTAGTGTGAAGGTAAATTTCTAGTTATTAGCTAAATATTGAGGTTTGAGCTAAACATTTAATTTGAAGATAGATATTTAGCTTCCAACTAAATATTTAGCTTGCTAACTACATATTTAGTTTGAAACTGTAACATTTATAAATGAATGAATAACGGTGAAAATATGACTGAAAAATGAACCCCATTTTTTCTCTTATGACAGACTAAACAACAAGAATAATTATTGCTGTTAATCTTTAACTGTATAACTTTACAAACGGCGCCTCAAACAGATCTGCTTCACAAACAATTGATTCAGGATGTAAAAAGCTAAAACTGCTGAAGTCTAGACTAAATTCTGATGTCTGGAAACCCAAGAAAATCAAGGTTAATGATATTATTTTCCACTCTCTCTCCCAAAGTGGCTCTAAACTTCCAGACGGCCGGGCTGGAGATGGATCTGAACGACGGCCTCTTCAGGCAGAACGGCTGCTGCGGTTACGTCCTCAAGCCCGACTTCCTGAGAGACGCCAACAGCCGGTTCAGTCCGGACAGGCCGGAGGATCGGCAGGGCTACAAGCCGATCCGCTTGTCCATACAGGTTCAGAACTCTGCCAGGGTCTGCGTGGGTCGGAGGGGTGTACGGCGGTTTTCCAGGTGAATGTGTGTGTTGTTATCAGGTGATCAGTGCACAGCAGCTGCCGAAGGTGAACCAGAAGGAGGGATCGATTGTGGACCCGCTGGTCAGAGTGGAGATCTACGGCGTCCCTCAGGACCAGGCCAAGGAGGAGACCAGCCACATCAACAACAACGGTACAAAACTCATCAGAGTAGCTTGAAAACAAGGAGATACGGTGACGTTCACCTGGCTGCTGACCTCTGACCTGCAGGTTTCAACCCAGTCTGGAACGAGACTCTAAATTTCGTCCTCCACGCCCCTGAGCTGGCGCTGGTCCGGTTCGTGGTGGAGGACCATGACAAGGCGTCGAGGAACGACTTCATCGGGCAGTTCACTCTTCCATTTACCTGCATCCAGCCAGGTGAGCAGGACGCGATCTGAAGCGCTAGTCTGACTCTCCGTAATTACGTTCCAGATGTCTAAAAACGCGTTTTTTGACTTGACACAACCACATTTTCACTATCCTCAGTGGCAGTTTAAGATATCTGCATTCAGGAAGAATAACTCAAGATATCTTCAATCACATCTTGACGGGTCAAACTGCCAAATGACGTCATCTGAAGAGTCACACATCCGTAATTACAATTCAAGATATCTGGAACGTAACCATGACTCAGCATTATATTTTTAGATATCTGATTGAAGAAATCCCACATAAGCCCCCTTACGCTGCCACTGAGCTGTCCAAACAGTTGCCTGCAGAAGTTTGAGTTTCCAGCACCAACTCGTCAGAAAATGCCTTAATGCAGAAAGAGCTGAGCAGTTTGGGATATGAGGAGAACGCGAACTTTGTGAACTTGGAAAATGCTCCAGAAATTTGCAAAGAATTTCCGCAAACAACGCACTTAAAAACGGCTTTGAAGAGGTAAAGTTGCTGCTGTCGACCCATTAACAAGCTGAAAATGGAGCAGGTTCAAAACACTTTTTTCTTTTTTTGATTGTTTAATTGAAATTTCAAAATGCTTCGTAAATCTGGGACGATTTGACGAGACAGAATAATTATTCAAGATATCTTGAATAATATCTCTAAACATCCCAGATTTACATAGCATTTTGAAATTTCAAATTAAAAAATGTTTTGAAAAGGCTCCATTTTCAGCTTGTTAATGGGTCGGCAGCAACACTTCTAGCTTTTAAAGCCGTTTTTAAGAGCGTTGCGTTTGTCGGCAGAGAATAAACAGGAAATTCTTCAGAATCCAGAAAGGAATTTTGAACTGTTAAAACGTAACTGAAGACATCTTGAATTGTTCTTATGCCTGGTTCACGGGGCAAAATTTTAAAAAATGTCGGCCGATTTTCTAAACCCGAGTGACCCCACACATGACAAGAATACATCTTAGCTGTGGGAGGTCCGGCAGGAGCGCCACAACACACGAACCGGTTTCACTCACCGACATTCAGACGTCAGACCGGAAATCTCGCGAAACCTCTCGAGATCAAACGTGAGTTCAGAGTAAACAAACATGGCTGACTGGCGACAGTTTGTAGTCGATATTCGACAGAAGTAAAACGACACAAAGACGCGTCCAACGTGCACCGGACTCTCTGATGCATCATGGCAGTTGTTTTATCTTCTGGGTTTTGGATTCCCGTTCTCGTTCGTCCTCGGCGAGCACCCGACACGCTGCGAGACGATCAGCACGTTGAGAACCCCTGATTTTAGATCGGAGCGGTCCGACGTCCTTCCGAGCGACCAGATCAGTCTCAACACACGGCAGGAATATTTCTGAAGATCCATCACGATCACTGGGCCGTCCTTTGGCCTGCCGCAAAACGCAATTAATCGAATGATTAATTAAAATGAGCTCAATAATTTCCATTCTGATGATTAATACTTTTTAAAGGGCAATTTTGTTTACAGAGACATCATAATAATCCATTTTATTTATAGTTTCGGTTGTGTGTGGTTTTTATTTCCGTTTTATTTAGTATTTTTGGTGTTTTATTTTGGATATTTAAAATATGTTAAATTACTAAATACAAAAAAATTTGAAAAAATGAAATAAAGGCATCTAATAAAATAATACAACTGGGGAAAAAGGAAAATAATAGTTATAATGCTAAGTGTTCCTTACAAAATTAAAGTTTATTGGTCTTTGAGGAGGCGAACATTATCAACATCTTACTTGAAAATGGTCTCAAAATGGCAATATTATTGCTTATTTCAATAATTTCTGGGACAATTTATCATCCAGCAACATTTCTTTATTGTGACAAGCCTTGGCGTCCTTAAGATTGTCAGACGGGGAAAATCGGGACAAAAATTGGCATAAAAATCTTGCCGTATAAACTTGACTTGGCATTACTAGTCAGAATGTACATGCAGAGATCTTAAATTATCACTCAGGATGTTCAAAATGTCCTTGTGTTGAGTTAGAACGTATTTTTATTTATCTGGAATGTAATTACAGACTGTCAGACGAAACCAATTTTATGTCAAAACAGCCTGCCATAAGATATTTCCTATCTTATATCTTAGAATTAGGACTAGTAAGAACAAAAAGCAAGATATCTCAAATTTACTTCATGTCTCGTCATAATTTAATTGTTGATATTTGAAATATATGTTTCAGATAGTAATTCACTGTAGACATCTTGAATTGAAGCCTCCGTATAACTTAATGGTAAATCTGACGTCAGAATGCAAGTTCAGATATCTGGAATTTAAGTGTGGTGAAGCTGATTGTATGTTAAGCCAGCCTGCCATAGACTGACCCCCCCCTGCTTCTGTCCAGGGTACCGTCACATTCATCTGCTGTCTAAAGACGGAACCGCCATCCCTCCTTCCTCCGTCTTCGTTAACGTCAGCATCTCAGAGCTCACATGAGGCCGCCGTCCGCGCCAGCTGGACAGCAGCGCTGCGCTTCATCCTATCAGTATTCGCGTGTTTTCATGTCTTCCGTTTACATTTGAACTGTTTCTAAATTTCCTGAAAGCTTTTGAATGTCGCCTGTATGAGCTGCGGTTCCAGGAACGTCTTTTTTTTTAATCTTTTTATCTGGACTATAAAACAGTCACCTGGTCCTTAGTTGGTCAAAACGAGCTGAACGAAGACCTGAGACGTATCATACAGCGTGACTTCTGATTTCAGAACAAAAGAGTGAAAAACTAAGTACACCCCATGACCCAGCAGCTTGTCGAACCACCTTCAGCAATAATTCTCAGCCGCGACTTCATCAGCTGCTTCAGATCGTTGAGGTCTGTTTGTGCTCAGCTCTCTGCTGAGGTCTAGACGTTAGACTTTGACTAGGCCGTTGCAGCACTTTGATTCTCCTCTTTTTCAGCCGCTCTGTCGCAGATTATCTGCTGTGTTTGGGATCGAGGTTCTGTTGATGACCCAGTTGGGACCAAGCTTCAGCTGTATGTCCACTCAGTGACTGCAACGTGCCAAACAAGCCCAAATCATCACCCCTCCCCCACCGTGCTTGACACTTTGAGGCGTCCAAGAAGTCTTGTCCTTCATGCAGCTCTGCTAACCTCAGTCCTGCCGCCATCTTGTTTCTAGAGAGAGGAGGCTTCCTCCTTTAACTCTAACTAACAGCCATACTAGTTCAGTGTCATGACCTTTAACCTTTAACCTGCTGAGGCCTGTGGAGTCTGAGACGGAGCTCTTGGGTTATTTTCTGAGCTTCACGCTCTGACGCTGAATCTCCTGGGATGTCCACTCCTGGGAAGGTTGGCCGCTGTCTGAGATGTTTTCCTCTTTCAGATGGTTTGGAGATGACCTTTGACCCTTCCCAGATTGACAGACAGCTGCAGTTGCTTCTCTTTCCGCCTTGGCATTGTGTTGGCAAACACCTGTCTGCTCTGAAGCAGCAAGCTGATGAAACTCCTGCTGTTATTGAGGTGTAAAATGAACAGTGTGGGACTCTGTTTTTCACACACAGCTTCTGCATTTTATTCATTTTTTCCCTCTGAACATTTTGAAGATCAAAGATCATGATTAGTTGTAATCAGATGATTTCAGATGTAAAAACAATACAGTAAAATACTTTAAACTGTTAAGTTTTTATAAATGTAAATAAAATATTGTCACGCTAATGCTGCAATGCATTCTGGGTAGATGGTGTCTGCTAGGCTAGGCTAGGCAGCGCTAGCTCCGCCCAGCCAGAACAGTAATTATTGTGTAATAAGTAACATTCAGCCCTTTAAATTTGACCAAGAGTCGTTGAAATAGTTCTGCATTGTAGACGGCAATGCAGAACTGATGAGAGGAAATGAAGATGAGGAGGAGCAAATGGAAGAAGAGGAAAAAGTCGTCTGAAAAAGCTTGTGCTTATGCTGCTGCTTGGAAATGCTAACCTGACAGGAGATAGCATGCTGCTATAAGGGCTATACTTTCTAACTCAAGCTGTTTACAGTTAGCATTGGGATCAGACATTTTCTCAAATAAATTAGAATCATTTTTTAAAAAGACTAAAATATGCTTCATTGTCTCTTTGAACATGAGTCCATTAGCTTCCAATTTGTTTTGGTTTCATGTTAGCTGCTGCTAATGGAGTAAACTCCTGCTAATGGTGCTAGCTCTGGCTATTGGCGTTAGCTCTAGCTATTGGTGTTAGCTCTGGCTAATGGGATTAGCGCTGGCTAATATAATAAACAGCGGATCGCAAACCAATCATGTTAGCATGTTAGTTTCAACAGCTCTCTCGTGTTTAACGGATCAGTCCAGATGTTTTTGTGTTTTGTTTAGACTGTAGTTGACTATTAACCACCTGAGTCATTGGCCCAGCATGCTTTGTGCAGGTGAGCAAATGGAAAAATATAATATAAATATACAATTTTTGAAGTAATTACAAGTTTTTACATCTTATAAACAACTTTGAGGAAAATTACAACATCTCTAGACCAACATGTTCACTAGTAGTGGATCCCATGAAGATGTCATCATGTCTTACGGAGACCATGAACATGAAGGACTGCTGCATGTTAAACTGCCTGAACTAACAGCAACATAACTGGAAGGCTGTAGAAAATGAATGTAAAAAATGCCCAATATTAATATGAATATTTAGGTCTTAAATAAAAACATGTTAACTGATGTTCAAATCCAACTCTGTGGTGTCTGGCTCACTTCTTCTTTCATGTTGCACAAAACGCTGACTGTTGTTACTCAAGTGTTCATGCATCTCAGCAGCTTCACTGGGTCTCGGTGTTTTGCTTCGCTGCCCCAACTCCTTCAGAAGCAGCACCCTCTTCACTGGCTGGAGGAAGCTGCTCATTGACAGCGCCTGCCTGTGGCGCCCCCTGCAGGGCCTCCTTCAGGGTGAGGATGCTACCTCCTGAATCCCTCAGCACACCCTGCTCCAGCGGCTCCTCGGGATGGTGCCTCTGGAGATGTTTGACCACCTGGAACCTCTGCTTGGCCCTGTAGGAGCAGTGGCGGCAGGAGAAAGGCAGCCGCTCCGTGTGGGACAGGAAGTGATGTCGGAGACCCGCCGGCCACCGGAACGATTTCTGGCACAGTCCGCACGCGTACGCTCGTTCGTCCGTGTGCTTCTTCTGGTGTGTCTTCAGGATGAAGCTGGTTTTGAAGGCCTTGCCGCATTTCTCGCAGACGTAAGGACGGACGTCGCGATGCTGCGTGTCCCGGTGCGCGCGCAGGGCGTCCGCTCTGTTGGTGCGGTACTCACACTCATCGCAGGCGTGCGGCTTCTCCCCTGGAGAATTAAGCGCTACAGTAAATATCACATCTTTAGTCAGATGTGCTCATGACTCAAAAGATCGCAATGCAACAGGAAATCAGAAAACTGGGAGTGTTAAAGAACAAAGTCACTGCAGACACAACCAACCTAAGATGTGTGTCACAAACCTTTTTCTCCTGCTATTTCGACTTTATTCTCATAATATTGCGACTTTTTTTCTCATATTATGATTTTTATCGTATTATTTTGACTATTCTCGTAATATTACAAATGTTCACATATTCAACTTTGTTCTCATAATATTATGACTATTCTCGAATTATTTCCACTTTATTCTTGTAATATTGCGACATTATTCTCATAATATTATGACTTTATTCTTGTATTATGTTGACTTTATTCTCATATTACGATTTTTATTGTATTATTTTCACTATTCTCATATTATGCCTTCTTATATTATTTCAACTTTGTTCTCTTATTATTACGACTTTTTCCTCATATCACAAATTCTTCTAGTATTATTTTGACTTTGTTCACTTATTATTTTGACATAATTCTCAGTTTTTTTTAACCTGGTTCTAATACGGTGTTGTAGATTTCTGAAAAAATAATGACAGTTAAATAAGAATATTTAACATAAAAGGAATGATCACATAAATATTCACCCCTTTTAAAGTGACCTACTTCAACAGAGGAGTTAGGAGAATAAAGTCATAATATTACGAGAATATAGTCAAAATTATATGAGAATAAAGTAATAATAAGAAGAGAATAAAGTTGAAATAATAATATGATTTATAGTTGATTTATGGTCTGTATCAAATCCATTGAAACGTGAATGTGAGCTTCGCTGTGAAGTTCATACCTGTGTGTTTGGTCATGTGGTACTTCAGCTGCGTCGCCCACTTGCATTTGTAGCCGCACTCTGGACAAAGGTACTTCTTCTCTTCTTGGTGAACTCTCATATGCAGCTTTGGTTGAAATGAACAAAAAATTAGATGATTTGTATTTTGTCTACAACAAAGCAGAAAAATTAATCTACATGAGGATCAGTGTAACCAGAGAAACCAGTCCGGAAAGTTCAGAACTGGGTGTGCATCCTGAAAACCTTCGTTTGGAGCAATCTGTGAAAGCCCTTTAATAACGAACAGGCATTCTGGTTGGATAACTCCAATGAAATTTGAAGAATTTGTTTTCTTTGTTTTAATTGATGTGATTAATATCACATCAATTTACTTGAGAGAAAAAAAAACAAAACAGATTGTAATGAGTATCTTCAGAAAAATCTCAAAAACCAATGAACAGTTTTACTTCATGCAGGATATGAACTGTTTCCGAGTTTGAACAGATTATAACAGCGAACTGGTAGTAGGACACAATCATGAGGACAACTGCTGACTGGATCGATGTCCAGAAGACAGTCGCTGACATCCTCCACAAGGAGGGTTGTTTCTAAAGAAGCTGGTTGTTCACAGAGTTCTGTATCCAAGCATGTTTGTAGAAAGTTGAGTGGAAGGAAAAGTGTGGTAGGAAAAGGTGCAGGAAAAGGATTCTTGTTTTTATTGGTTTTATGTAATATTCAAATTTTCCGAGACACTGAATTTTGGGTTTTTATTTTCTATAAGTCATAATCATCAAAATTACAAGAAAAATACATGAAATATTTCACGCTGTGTGATAAATATGTATCATATATGAGTGTCACTTTCTGAAATGAGGGACACAAATATAAAACTTCTGCTTTGAGTTGTACCTTTTTACTTATTTACAACCAAAACCCTGGTGTTAGTATTTATTAAGCTATAATTATCCTTCTAATATCTGTTTTTGCAGCTTCTCTGTTAAATGTCAGCCCTGATTTTTTTTATGTTCCTCTTTGTGATAAAGTTCATTTAAAGAAGTGCTCGGCTAACACTGGAGCGCTCCCTCGCCGTTTTGATATGATTTGTTGATGCTTCAACTTATAGCATCTTTCAAAGCGGATTTCTTTTTAATAACCAGTGTTTAACTATGCGGTGTGCTTTCCTCATGTCTTTAACCTGCAGCTGAGCGCAGAAACACACACAGATGGACCGATATAGTTATACTTTCACAAATCTTTTACTGTTAACACACCCACGCAACTGCTTGTTAATACAAACAACAAATCAGCCAATTGCAGCTCCTAATGTCATTACAATTTCAAACAATAACATCATCATTCCTTGCTTTCCAAGTATCCTGCAGCCTTTAACACCTGATGTTTACAAAGCTAATGAAGCCTTCTCTGATTGGATGTGGTGCTGCCCCTTTAAACTCTAAACAAACATATGTTCTTGGTGTTTTGCTGTCAAGCAGTGACTAAATTAAGCAGATAGCAGTGTGAGGCACCACTAACTAAAAATTTTGTTGTGCTAACCCTAAAGCACTAATCATAAACATTAGCTCCAACTAACATTATAGCACTATACCAACATGATGTTTAGCAGAAGCTAACATTAAAGTGCTAAATTCAACCATATTGATACCCACAATGTGTCAACAACACAAGATGTGTAACAACATAGTATATCACCTTCAACAGTTTCAAATTTGTTATTGTACATCTACCTGTATGGTTTGTGTTCAGGAAATGATTTTTTGGAACAGACCTTTCACTCATGGTTTCAGTTTTATAGCTGTTGAGTATTGCTAACTCTGTTGTATTGCTAAATGTACAATCATTTTGTTACAACAGCTACAGGCTGTAGTTCTACAGTGATGCATTCTGGGTACAGAAAAAATGTCACTGACTGGTAAAAACATTTTTCACCCACTTCAAAATAAGAGCATGAAAATAAACGTCTAACTAGATGTTGAACTTTATTCAACTGAAAGTTAAAAAAAACAGCCAAGTACATTAGCGCTTCAGATTTTATCTGGAAAATTTATTCAAGAGAAGCTAAGTGCGCTAAATGTTTTCAAATCTATCAAAAACACTAAAGCGCCTACTGATAAATTAGCTGAGCTATTAGCACATTAGCGGAAGTGTGCTCACCACTGGATTTGGGTATTTAGTGTGCCATATTGGGTAGAATTACAACCACTGGGTGGCAACAAAATGCTTCCAATACGATCCTTGTTATGTGTAGAATTTGCATCAATGGGCATTAGTGGGACGTAACCCACCCTGGATGAATTCAGACTAAAAGTGGTTTGAGGCAATAATAATCTACAACCTTTCTGTTAGAAACAACGTTTTCTAAATTTGACTGATATCTGGGATGTTGGTTATCGCAGACTTTACCTTAAGTCTCGATGGATCCGAGCAGGTGTAACTGCATTGCTCACAGCTGTATGGTTTCTCCCCGGTGTGAATGCGGATGTGCCACGTGATCTTCTGCTTGTTGCGGGTTGCGTACTCGCAGTCCGTACATTTGTACATGCGCTTGCTCCCATGTGAACGGAGGTGCTGCTCCAACACAAGCTGATGCCGACAAGCGAACTCGCATGTGCTGCACCGGAGAGGCTTGTCCTCTGAGGACCCCCCTTCATGTTCGCTCAGAAGGTGTTGCGCTAACAACGGCCTTGTTTTGGCTGCGAATGGGCAGAGCTGGCATGGGTGTGCCAGGTGAGTCCTCTGATGAATGTCAAGGCTTTCTTTAGTCTGAAACACCTCCTGGCAGGTGGTGCATTTTACCTCAGGGTGTCTGCTCTGCAGGTGGTGCTTCAGTGTCCCTTCGCTGCTACACGTGAAGTCACATTTCTTGCATGAAAAGCAGACCTGAAGCTGGTGTGCTCGTCTGCAGTGGTTCCTCAAAGCAATCTCCGAACTAAATCGAGCATCACAGTGACTGCAGACGTGCTGCAACTCCCCTGAGTGACACCTGCGGTTGTGTCTTCTGACGTCATCAGGAGCAAAGCCGGCGAAGTCGCACAGCGGACAGAAGTGTGTGGGCTGTTTGCCGTGGATGCGTAGCTTATGCTGACGCAGTTTGGTCACTGCACCAAAGGTCTTGTCGCATGCGTCACAGCTGTGACGGCCAACCCCTGTGTGCAGAGACTCGTGCTCCTCCAAGCGATAGCGCCTTGAGGTGCTGAAGGAGCAATGGCTGCAACGATACGGTTGAGTGCCTTTGCGCTGCTGGCAATGCAAGAGTTCCTCTACTGGATCCTGAAGCGTTTCTTCCTTATGATCGGAAAGTATGTGACGGGATAGAGAACGTTTGGATTTGGCTGAAAAAGAGCACGTGGGACACTGGACTTCACCTGGCTTCATGCAACCTTTCTTTTCATGATTGTCTACAGCTCTTCTCTGAATGGATTTGAATGCATAGTTTGAACATCCAGACACTTGGTGTTCCCCTGAACTACCCTCGTTGGGCTTATCTACATGGTCCTCCACGCTTTTCACTTTTTCAGTCCCTTCTTTGTCCGTTTCAGAAACGATGTGACCAGAAGTCTCTCGGCAAGTCAGTAGGTGCTTTTTAAACATTGCCAGCTTGGCTGAGGAAAAATTGCACAGCTCACATTCGAATTTACTGTCTTTTTTAACATAAAGGGCTTTGCTCTGTGATAATTTAGGTCTTTTAGTTGATAGTTCCTTATTTACCTGGATTTCACTAGCCTGATGTTCTGATTCAGTAGTAGTTTTGATATGGGAGGTGCCCGCTTCTTGTTGTTGATGTTTCAGTTCTGTGGACGTCTCATTTGCAGAGGAAAGAAGTTCCATCGGTTCTGAATGTGTTCTCCTTTGCAATCGTCCAAACTCTCCCTGAGCTGCAGAAGAATTTCCCGCTGAAGTTCTGTTGCATGGAATTACTGGATGCTTCTTTTTTAGGTGGCGATCGAGCCCACGTCTCTGTTTGAATCGCTCCCCGCAGGACTGGCACTCGTGTCCCTTCATCCTGCGGTGGCACAGAGCTCTGCGGTGGTGCTCCAAAGCCGTCTCCTTGCTGGTTACGTAGGAGCATTTGTCACAACGATAAACAGCTTCAGACGGCACCGCAAGCATCTGGACCCGTCCCTCTAAGACCATGGCTTCTGCTTGGTCCTTGTCGTGTTTCCTCAAAGCTTTCAGTCGGACCTCAGAGTGTGATGGGGGGGTTTCCTCAGTTGGAAAAGCAGAACCGATTGTTGCAACATTGTTTCCCCCCTCAGATGTGTGGATCTGATCATCCACAGTCTCAACAGAGTGACTTGGGTTGGTCGGAGGCTCACTTGCATCTTCTATGTCACTTTGCTCACAAGGTCCATCTTGCATTTCTACATTGTCTTCCTCCAACGAGCTTGTAGGTGGAGACGGGTCTAGAGTGGTTAAAGGTGGTGTGCTTTGGCAGTTTTCATCCTCATTTTGTAAAGCTGTGTTTTGACCCTCGGCGGTCGTTAGCGTGGTCAGCACCAGAGTACAGTACTGCTCCGGACTGCTGACAGATCCTTCTGAAACCGCTTCATGACCAACTTCTTGGGACACAAAGGCAAAAACCGAACCATCGGCTTGTGAAGCAGCAGAGCTTTCTGCACAGGGATTGGCTCCTGACTGGTTCTGCTGTGTACCAGAAGCTGGTTGTTCAGACTGCTCATGGACTACCGATGACTTCCTGTAAAAGTCCTCCATGAACTCTGCTGAGTTCCTCTCCTTTTCCTTCGCTGCATAGTTCTCCAGCCATGCTGTATCTCCAGGGATGTACCCATGGACCTTCCTCTTGTGCAGGAAGAGGCTGATGCTGCTGTAGGATGAATATGCGCAGAGGGCACAGTGAAACTCCTTCAGCTTGGTATGTTTGCAGTTCTCATGGTTTTGGAGCGCCTGCCGGTACCAGGTGGTATATGAGCAGTATTTGCACTTATAAGCAGCTGACTTCTTCTCCTCTCCAGAATGTTTGGCCAACATGTGATTGTGGAGCTCATACTTGCGCTTGCAGGCATACGCGCAGATCTCACACATGAGGGATTTAGCTTGGTGCCGTAATTTGTGACTCTTAAGCTGGTCCATTCTGTGACATCGGTAGGAGCACTGATCACAGCAGTATCTAGAAGAAACAGGCAGGTTAGTCGGAGCCTAAGAGGTGCCATTTGTAAAGTTACACAGTCAAAAATTAACAGCAATAATTTGGGTTATTTAGCCTGTCATAAGAGAAAAAAAATTAGGGTTAATTTTTCCATATTTTAACCATGTTATTCATGCATTTATGTACGAGTTTGAAACTAAATATTTAGTTAGCAACCTTAATATTTAAATTAAAATTAAATATTTAGCCCCAAACTAAATATTTAGTTAACAAAATAAATATGTAGTTTGAAGCTAAATATTTAGCTTGCTGCTAAATATTTAGTTTACAAATTAAGCTAAATATTTAGTTTGAAGCTAAATATTTAGCTCCAAACTAAATATCTGAGATAAATATTAAGATTGAAGCTAAATATCTAGCTTTGACCAAAATATTTAGCTTGCTAACAAAATATTGAGCTTCAAACTAAATATTTAGTTCTGAACTAAATATTAAGATTGAAGCTCAATATTTTGTTTGCAAACTAAATCTTTGCAAATGAGTTTTTATGTTTAGACATGATGTGTTGCTTTTTAAAATCTTTTAGCCTACTTCCTGTTGTCAGGTTCTGTTTACATGGTAAGTGATTAAAGTTTTTTTCCCCCATAATAACCAAAAGGATCAGTTGAAAAGTGTTATTTGTCATTTCTCTGGTCATCTTTCTCTGATTTTACCATTCGTTTGATGATGTAAAAGTTCATAAATGTGTCTAAAATGTTTAGATTTTAGGTGTTGCAGAGGTCACATGCCCTGACCACGTGTGGTTGTCTACCGGAGGTCTCCAGTGTGTTTCCTCATATGGACGGTGAGATAATGCTTCCACTTGGTTATGTATCCACACTCCGCACACATAAAGTTCTTGTGGTCGGTGTGAACGAGCATGTGTTTGGAGAGGTAGGACTCGTCTCTGCACCTGAACTCACAGAGGCTGCACTTGTGGGGCTTCTCACCTGGAGATAACAAACATCAGGAGGGTTTCAGCTACAGCAAGAGAAACAGGACCTGAACTCTATGTTTGTGAAGCTACACAGTCAAAAATTAACAGCAATAATTTGGGTTATTTAGCCTGTTATAAGAGGAAAAAATGGGGGTTAATTTTTCAGACATATTTTCACCATGTTATTCATTAATTTATAAATGTCACAGTTTCAAACTAAATATTTAATTAGCTAGCTAAATATTTAGTTTACAAGCTAAGTGTTTAGCTGTAAAGTAAATATTTAGTTAGCGTAGCAAGCTAAATATTTACCTTCAAGTAGCTTCAAGTATTATGTACTTTGAATTTGCATATTTAGCTTGCTAACTAAATATTTAGTTTGGAGATAAAATTTACCAAGTAATATTGCACAGAGCTAAATATTTAGCTCTAAGCTAAATACTTAATTAGCAAGCTAAATATTTAGTTTTAAGATAAATATTTAGCTTTTGCCAACTGAATATTTAGTTTGGAACAAAATATTTAGTTTAGTGGAAAATATTGAATTTGGAACTAAATATTTAACTTGAAGCCAAATATCTGGCTTCCTAACTTGATATAGAGGTTTGGAACTAAATATTTAGCTTCAAGCTAAACTAAATATTTAGTTTGGAGCAAAAATTTAGAAAGTGAATATGCATACAGTGAAATATTCAGCTCTGAGCTAAATATTTAATTAACAATATATCAATATAAATATAAATATTTCACTTGAAGCTAAATATTTACCTTGAAACTACATTTTTATCTTGCTAAGTAAATTTTTAGTTTAAAGCTAAACATTTAGCTTTCTAACTAAATATTTAGTTTTGAGAAAAATATTGAATTTGGAACTAAATATTTAGTTCAGAGCTAAAGAGGTAGCTTTAACCACATACAGCGGCTCCTCACCGTTGTGCATCAGCGTGTGACGCTTCAGGCCGCGTTTATGTGAGGTGACGTAGCTGCACTGAGAGCAGCGGTGGATCTTCTCGTTGGCGTGCAAACGTGCAACATGCCGCTCAAACTCCACGGGGTTAAAGGTGACGAAGGAGCAAAAGTCACAGCAGAGCTTTTCTTTGCCGGTATGGCCGAGTCGACGGTGCTGGAGGAAGACAGTCTTATTGGAGCAGGAGAAGCTGCACTCTGAGCAGTGATAGGCCAGGTGGGTCCGGTAGTGATCCTCCATGTCTGCTTCACATTTAAAGATGGCGCTGCAGGCGTGATGACGACACTCTACAGCTTTGACCCCATGCTCCTCAGCGGCGTGTTTAATCAGGTCTTTGCACTGGGAACTCTGGAAGGAACAGCCTTCCTGGAAACAGGCCACTGGCGCCCCGTCTGGCCGGATGTTGTGCGTCTTCATGTGAGCCTTCAGGGTCCTGCTGTGGTGAAAGCTTTGACTGCAGGTGGGACAGAGAAAGCTCAGACTGCTCACACCCTCCTCAGGATGCATGCTAGCCACGTGGCGGTGGACAGCGTTTCTTTCCACGGCAGAATAGTCACACAAGTGGCAGCGGTGGATCTTCTCCCCTGCCTCCCGGAGGCGGTGTACGCGTAGCTTGCTCTTGCTGGTGAAGAAACGCTCGCAGGTCGGACACTGGAGGCTGGGATCAGGAAAGTGTAACCGAAGGTGCTCCCGGAGGTGGGAGCGCATCTTGAAGCAGCGCCGACATTTGGGACAGGCGTGGGTGCGATAAACATCCTCGGATCCCTCAGAAATGTACGCTGAAGGATGAGAACAAATCCGGATCAGCCTCAGTTCAGCTCATTTAATACAAGCATCACCAGGTCCAAGTGCTAATACATAGAAATATATGAGCAGTACAATCCAGTCACAGAGACTAAAAGTGCGTTCAGAGCAAACTCAGTTTAAACGTCGGGGTGTCTGGTTTACATGCAAAGTCTATGTGGGTGCGTGTCCAGGGGTGTCGAGAAGTCTTGTCACGTCTAGCGCTGCAGGTTTTGAAGTGTTTAGCATGTCATAATTCGTAAAACTCAGAGAAAGGATGATTGAAATACAAGCATCTTTTTGAAAATATTTTCTGTCATTCACAATTCCCGTTTTAGAAAAGGAAGCAAGAAAAAAAACCTGATTAAAATTGGAAATCGGATCTGGTATGAAAAAAATTGGAGATTTTATTTTTGAAGTCATATTGCCCAGCCCTGGCGTTACCCAAAATAACATAATTATTCCCCTGCAGTTACACAGCAGATAAGTGTGGAGAGAAGTTTTAGAGCAGGGGTGTCCAAACTTTTTGTCAAGTGGGTCAAAATCATCAGCTCAAAAGTCCTGGCAGGCCGAAAAAATATCATTTTTAAAAACTAAAATCACCAAAACTGTTGTGATCTTTTTTTTTAACCTTCTCAACAATAAACTCAGCATGAACTATTTTAATTAAACAAATAACGTTATCAGGTCTTTTTGTAGGAACGAGGCCATAGATCCAGAACATCAAATGGTTTTTCTTTGTAACATGAAAAGCGTCCAGTTTCCTTATTATTCCGGGTTTAATTAAGGAAAACTAAAAAAAAATAAATAAATAAATAAATAAAAAAAATAAAAATAAAAATAAAAAGTCGTTTATTCTCAGCAACAAAAGCGAATTCGAGGTCAGTGTTGATCTGAGACCTCCTGCTGTATTTAGCGCAGTTTTAGTCCAGCAGTTGAAAGTGGATGCGGTTGCGCCGCTTTAAGAGGACAGTCAACAAGTCCTCGTTACCATGACAACAGCAGGAAACCAGATGATCCCTCAAAGATTTCTGTAAGCAGATTTTAATTTAACAGTCGTAGTTTTGTCCTGATTTATTTGATTTGTTCTTGGATTGTGGTCGGGGGTGGAGGTGGGGGGGGGGGAACCAAACCAGTCCGTGACTCTGGCTGCTCCTAATCGTGACAAACAGTCAGTTTTCCTGTAAATATTTCAGGAAAGCCTTCATAATGAACGCTGCCCGGAAGCAGCCCTGCCTGTACGACCTCACAGTCCGGCTCTGGGAAGCTGGAAACGTCCGAACCGTGTGCACCTGCAGACGGCGCAGCGCCGTCTGGCCGCTTCCCCGCTGGTGACCCGGTCCGGCTCCCTGTCGACAGACGCGACATTAGCGGAAGAAAGAAGAGCAGCCTCGGCCTCGGCCGTTCTGATCCCCCCCTGCTGCTGCTCACCTGGGCCGCCGTCTCCCACATGCTGGTGCTTCAGCATGTGGGTCCTGATGTCTGTTGCGCTCTGGGAGACAAACTGGCAGTGAGGGCAGCCGGACGGCATGTGGCTCCCCCGGTGGCTCTCCATCTCTTCCATCCCACGGGAGCGGACGGTGCAGCGGATCGGGCCGTCGGAGTCCTGCGCCCCGTGGCTGGGTTTGAAGTGTCTCCTCAGAGCTGCCGGTGTTGGAAAACATCTGGATGCGGTCGGATGCAGCTTCGGACAACGGTGGGGGGTGGGCGTGGGGGTGTCCGAGAAGTTCTGTCCACGTCTGTCGCAAGCATGTTCCACCGTCTCCATCGTGCCTGAAAAACACAAAGGCCTTAAAGCCAGTCCTGATTGCCTCACAGCCGGTTTCCACGGAAACAACGTTTCTGATCATTTAAATTTGGGAAATTGTTTTCGAGCCTTTTTTGAAAGTGTTTCCTTTTAAATCAACTGATTTATATATTTATTTTCCCCGATGCTTGGTTTGCTTCAGCCGTTTATCAGTGATGAAGAGGAAATACAGAGAGTTTTTATCCACCCTTGCGCTCGCAGGGAAACCTGGACATCAGAACCTCAGCGATTCTCGTGACCCAACCCAGACCCAAGGAGTGTCAGGTGTTGGACAGAAAAAAAGTCCAGCAGAAATCTGGAACAGAACCTGCAGCTGAGCTAAATATTTAGCTAATATGCAAATTCACTTGCGGATAACCGGAAGTGGACTACCAAAATAAAAGAACTTTTATAGAAACTCCTGCTGGAGTTACTGATGCACTTAAATTGTTGCTAATCACGCATCTTCGTCAACATTTAAGCCTAAAACAAAGGATGGGTCGTTTTCAAGGCAGCACAGATGTTTACAAATGGACTGGCTGTGCTCGCTCACCAGCACGAGTTTATATGGAGGGTTGCAAGACCCAGCTTTTATTTTGATAGTCCACTTCTGGCTTATTTAGATATATTTAGAGCTGGCCAGATATTTAATTAGCAAGCTTAATATTTAGTTTAGAGCAAAATATTGAATTTGAAACTAAATAATTACCTTACAGCTAAATATTTTGTTTAGCTTGAAGCTAAATATTTAGCTTGCTAACTAAATATTTAACTTGCTAACTAAGTATTTAGTTTAGAGCAAAATATTGAATTTGGAACTAAATAATTAGCTTGAAGCTAAATAGTTATTGGTTAACTAAATATTTAGTTTAGCTTCAAGCTAAATATTTAGCTTACTAACTAAATATTTAGTTTGGAGCAAATCATTGAATTTGGAAGTAAATATTTAGCTTGAAGCTACATATTAAGCTACAGCACATGAACAGTGCACAAAAATCCATCAGAAATCTGAAACAAAACCTGAAATTCATCCGTTATCCTTCTACCGTTTGCTGAAACCTCATTTGAAATGATAACAGGAAGTAGCTTCAAAAACATGAACGAAAGGCCTGAGGCACAGCCAGTTACCACAATATTAAATCTTAAAATCCATCTGTAAAGCATGGTGGAGACTGTGTCATGGTTTGGGGATACATTTTCAGCCAGTGACGTTGGGTTTCTAGGGAACAACTTCAGTTTTAGCATGAAAGGAATCCCAAACTGTCATGGATTTCTGCAGACGGCTCTAAAAACCGGCAAGGAAACCGAGGGTTGGAACTCGGGCTGTAACAATTCAGCAAACAATCCAAGGAGCTCCATTTTTTAAACATACAACCATAAAAATTTGCATATTTACCCCTCAGGTTGTATGTTTCATATTTCATATTTCCCATCAGCCATTTGAATTTCAGGATGACGGCCATTTTCCAAGATGGCCACTGTTTTGGGGCCTCTAAACCAATTATTACCATAAAATGTTACCTGTTTTCATGACTTGGATGAACTTTATGTTACATCATGTGTTTTGGCTTTGGTCGTCCTATTCGTACAACTTCAAAGTAATAATATGGAGCAGAAACGGAGGACTTTATGTCAGCGAGTCTCACACCAGTCGTCAACTGGAAGGAGATGAAGACGTGGGCCACAAACTGAGAGACAGTCGTCTTAATGGTTAGTGTTAGCTTCTGCTAATTGTTTTGTTTAGCAGTTTAGCATTAGCTTCTGCTAATTTTTTTTTAGTGTTTAGTGGTTTGGCAGTAGCAGAGCTAATATTCTTGTTTAGCGAATTAGTGGTAAGTGAACCTAACTTTGTGGTGAGCTGTGCTCACCACTGACAATACCTGCTGCTTATTTTAGTGCAGCATATGCTCTCCATTGCAACCATGGCAGCCATTTTAAAAAATGTCCATCAGAGAAAGGAAACACATATGGCTCTAAATATGTAGGTGGGGTATGATTTGACACCAAACACATTCATATAATTGGTGATTTTAGTACAAAAATGAATTTTCCATGACGACCATGGTGGCCATCTTGAAAAATCAAAAAAATTATTAGTGAATATGATTTCTATTGGTCCAATAACGTATGATTTGACACCAAAAATATTCATCTGTGATAAATATTGGCAAATTTAGTCCAAAAATAAATTTTCCTTGTTTCAGTGGGTAACTTTTTTTTTTTTTTTTTTTTTTTTTTTTTTTTTTTTTTTAAAGCTAGCCCCTGAGAACATCTGTGTCAAGTTAAGTTCTTGTATCTGCATGTGAAAGATTTTGCTGAAATATTCAATTATCTGCTGCATCATCGTCACCACAGAGCGGATCAGCGGTCCAGAAGTTCTGGTCCATCCCTCATGAACCAGAGAACCCTGACCAGGAGGAAGCTCACACATTCAAACATAACAAGATCCCCCAGAATAAGTCCTGTTTTAATGGCCCATATCAAGTCTTCTGCTTGCAGGTTTGAATAAATTCCTGCATTTATCTCCAGTTTCCATAAAGAAATGAGGGCCGGAGCAGGACTTCTGCAGGCAGCTGTTAAACCAGGAGCACAGCAGATCTGCATGATGGTACCAGAGCTGCTATGACAGGTAATAAGTCAGACCTCCTGCCTGAGCTTCCACCCTCACAGTCCGCCTGATAAACAAAAGATCAACGTTCAGGTTTCGGCTCTCACCGCTTCCGCTGGTTCCTGAACTCATTTCTGTTGTTGTTGTTCATCTGAATCCTTGATTACACCCAGACTGGCCGGCTGTGACCTTTTATTTACTCATTAGTGTTGACATAAAGCGGCTTGAGGACGAACCGAAGACGCTGCTGTTATCGCTAGCTTAGCCTACTGCTAATCAGACGGCGCTGAAGTTAGCTTCTGATTTGTCACTTCAGCGAAGGCTTTCCTTTGTTGTGGGAGCATGCATGTTCACACAAAGGTAAAAATATAAAAATCAGAATAAGAGACGGGACAGTAAGGACGAATTTAGAAGATAAGATAAATAATACTGTACAGTTATTTTTAAACATAACATATTAAAGTAAATGTGCTGTGCTGAGTTGGATAATTTAAAGCAAGAAAAATGTACAAGATGTAAATTCATGAGCATAAAAAACAACAGACTAAGTGAAAAAAAAGAGCAAGTAACAGCGGGGATGTAAAGACTTCTTGAGTTTGTTCGAAGCAGAGATGGGTGTAAAGTCTAACAGCTGCTGGAAGGAAGGATCTATGATAAAGCTTCTTTGTACACCTAGGATGCAGCAGTCTGTCACTGAAGCAGCTCTGCAGCTCAGCAACAGCTTCATGCATGGGGGGGGAATTTGTCCATCAGTGATGTTATTTTATCCAGAGCGAAGGGACTTTCATTCTAGACCAGTGGTCTGCAACCTGCGGCTCCAGAGCCACCTGTGGCTCTTTTCTGGACATCCACAGTGGCTCCTCGCATTTTTAAACAAAAATAATACACTGAACAATGTTTTGAGATATAGTGTTGATGGTACAAAAAAATATTGATCTCGTTCCTCAGCTATTGTTTTTGTTGCAAACAATTAATTATTATTTCTTTATTTGCTGTAAATATGGAAAAAAAAAAAAAAAAAAAAAACTTGTGAAAAACATCCTCATTCTCTTATTCTGAAATTATTATTTTTTTTCTTTTGGTTTTAAACCTAAAAAATAACAGTGAGATTGACATTTGTTGATTCCACCAAAAAACAAGCAAATTTGACATACTAGGTATTTAATTAATTAATCTACATTCATCAAATGAATGAAGATTAAATTGTCTTGCAGTCTGAAAGATGTGGGTTTGGTTCTGGCTTCCTCCTACTACATGTCAATGTGCCCCTGGGCAAGGCACTTAACCCCAAGTTGTTGATCTGGGTATTAATGTGTGCATTTGTGAGTGCGACCGGTTGAATGTAGCTCCAGTGTAAAACACTTTGACTGGTCATTATGACTAGAGAAGCGTTACATAAATTCAACCCGTTTAACCTTTATTTACTCTATTAACTTCTTTTTTATTTATCAAGATTTGAGCGAGAGCAAAAATGGCTCTTTGGATTTAATATTTTTTGGGGTTTCATAATAAGAATGAATGTTGCAAAGATCAGAAACTGTTCTAAATACTCTGGAACCAATTTAAGTTTAGTCCAGGTTTAACTTGTGTAAAAAGGTTTATCTAAGGTGGTCTCAAACCCAGAATAAGCAGTGAAATTGATCCTTTTTATTTTCACAGCCAGAATATAAGTTTGTCGAACCAGAAACCTGAACGGTGCAGAATTATCCACATCCTTTACCGAAGCTTCGAATCGGAAGCTAACTTCACTGCCGTTAGTCTGCACACCGGAACTAATGATGATAGATATTGGTGGACAGTCGGACTGTTTTTCCGGCAACACAGGAACTGTAGTAAAGGTCGCTACCTCACATGGAGCCTTCAGGCTGCAGAGGATTTTACATTCACTGATTTAACGCTCTGGTTCTAGGAGGGGGTGTAGGACTCAGCATCATGCCGCTGTCGGACTTCCTGGACGGGCTGAAGGACAACCCGTACTTCGGTGCTGGGTTCGGATTGGTCGGGGTCGGGACGGCGCTGGCCGTAGCCAGAAAGGGAGCCCAGGTGGGGATGGTGTTCTTCCGCAGGAACTACATGATCACTCTGGAGGTTCCCAGCAGGGACAAGAGCTACCACTGGCTGCTGAGCTGGATCACCAAGCACGCCACGCACACGCAGCACCTCAGCGTGGAGACCTCCTACATGGCGCACGAGAGTGGACGGGTCCACACGCAGTTCGACTTCCACCCGAGTCCAGGGAACCACATCATCTGGTCAGGAATACCTCCAAATATTGTTGCGCCTCTAAACTGGTGTATAGGTCTCATGCTGCCTTCATGTACATATCGTAAATTACAGCATCATAAAATAGTAATAAGAATTAGCAAACTTCGCATTCGCCTTGTTCCCATAGTATGTTGATATTTACTGAGAATAATAGAAGTTGATCATTTTAATAGCTATTTCAGTATATTATATACAATATATTATTTATTTCAGCACATTTTGTGTAAAAGATGCCCTTGAACGCAAGAAGTCGTCGCTGGCGTGTTAGTGCTACCGTAAAAAGCACTATAGAAGCGCAATGATGTTAAAACGCAGTGTTTTTGCACGCCGCCATGTTAACACCTTTAATTTCAAGCAATTTTATACATTCAGTAATATAATTTATACATTGCAAATCTTTATTTAGATTTTGTTTGTAGTTTTTAAACGTTATTTTATGATGCAGCTGCACTCTCTCAGGAAAACCCACAATGTGAGCCCCATGATGTGGCAAGCCGTTAGTATCAACATTAAGATGTATATTAAAGCGTTGCTCGAATCCGTAAATAACGGGTAAGGATATTATTAAACAATTAATAAATGTATTTCTTTACATGTAACAAAAAATGGGATTTCAGATTTTTTTCTAGCTTGCTCAACAGTGAGTCATTTCTGAGCAGTGTTTAGCAGTGTTTCTTCTGGTATGCTGATGATTTATTTGTGGTGATGAGTTCCAAGTCATTAAGGCTGGAAGGCCTCTTTGCCTTCATTCCAGTCTTTAGCTCCCAACACAGATTCTCTCTCAGATGGGAGCCTGAACTCTGGGTGGAAACCTCCAACACGGTCAGATTTCTTCCAGTCACTAGAAACCTGTTGGTCACATTCACTGTGCTTTAATTTATTCTTGCTAAAGAGAGCAAACATATTTGAACAAAGAGTGGCTCATATTTCATTCTTTTGCCAAGAATAGACAAAAAAAAAAAGACCAACAAAAGAGAAAATATGAAGACAGCAGGAGCCTTCGCCAGGGAAGCTCAGGGTTCAGTTCACAAGTCTCCATATCATGAAGCTGGTTCAGCCCTTAGCTGGGTCTGTCACCATGGTTACTTATTCTCAGAACGTGACGATCTTTGGACTACGCACCAGTCAGACGTTCTCCACCCTGATCTTCAGGTACGGCAGGAAGTGGATCCGGGTGGAGCGGACCCGGGAGAAGCAGATGGTGAACCTCCACACCGGGACTCCGTGGGAGTCCATCACGTTCACAGCTCTGGGCAGAGACAGGCAGATCTTCTTCAACATCCTGCAAGAAGGTACGGGCTGGCGGTGAGCCGTCAAAAGAAAGTACACCCCGGTTCGCTCCCAGGGTTCTTGCTTCTCAGCCGTGGTTGTGATTGTGTTCTGCAGCGCGGGAGCTGGCTCTGAAGCAGGAGGAAGGACGCACCGTGATGTACACGGCCATGGGCGGCGAGTGGAGGCCCTTCGGGTTTCCACGGCGACGCAGACCGCTCAGCTCCGTGGTCCTGGAGGCCGGGGTGGCGGAGAAGATCGTGGACGACGTGAAGGACTTCATCGGGAACCCCAGGTGGTACACAGACCGAGGTGAGGGAAAGTTTCAGGAAGTACCTGCCCGTCCTGGGAGGGTTGCTGGTTGAAACTCCGGCCCCGTGTCTGCAGGGATCCCCTACCGCCGAGGATACCTGCTGTACGGTCCTCCAGGATGCGGGAAGAGCAGCTTCATGTGAGTTCCCCGTCATGGGTTTGTGTCGGGCCGAGGGTTCCCGAGGTCGCTGAACCTGTTTGGGCTGCGGTTCCGTTTCAGCACGGCGCTGGCCGGCGAGCTGGGCTACAGCATCTGCCTGATGAGCCTGAGCGACAGGACGCTGTCGGACGACCGCCTCAACCACCTGCTGAGCGTGGCGCCGCAGCAGAGCATCGTCCTGCTGGAGGACGTGGACGCCGCGTTCGTGAGCAGGGAGCTGCTTCCCACCGAGAGTGAGTGGAAGGTCCGTGGGAGATGGAAGCCGGCAGGCGGCTTTCCAGGTCCCTGAGCTGTTTTCCTCCTCGTTTCCAGACCCGCTGGCCTTCCAGGGGATGGGACGGCTGACCTTCAGCGGCCTGCTGAACTCGCTCGACGGCGTCGCTTCGTCTGAGGCCAGAATAGTTTTCATGACCACCAACTTCATAGACAGGTACAGATTACCGACGAATGCCGAAGCAGCACGCGAGTCCAGAAGGGCCAGAAAGTCCAGTTAACGTCATCACCAAGAAAGTTTGTCCCAAGTTAATATTTTCCAGCTCCGTTCATTTCCAGTCGAAGCCTCCTGTCTTCCCTCCAGTCTCTTAACCTTTGACCCACGGTTGAAAACGCCCAAAACAATGCCTCTCATAAAAGTGTGAATAAAAATGTTCAATTTTTTCCACTTTCAGCGCATAAACTACTTCAGACATAAACATTAAACTACAGGATCATCTTATTTTTTTTGTTTTACGTCCTTCTTGTTCATGAGAAAACCTTTTTCAGACTGAAACGTTTGTAAAATATTTGCTGCAAGGGGGAGAATTTGTGACGAGTTATCACAGCATTGATTGATTTTGATGTGTTATTAGTTTATGTTGTTTAATCTTAATCTTTAATCTTAACTTTTATCCATATATGGGGTTCCTGGTAGCTTCACATTCGAACCTTCTTGAGTCTTTGGAAAAATCATTTAAAATCGTTTAATTAAAATCCTATGTTTCTTGCGGTCCTGTTGACTATTTACACTGCTATTCACTCTGCTATGGTGGCCCAGAAGGGTCAAACAATGAAAAAGCCACGGCACAACAACAATAAACCTAACGTAAAAAAAAAAAATCTACGACGCAACAACCAAAAGCTTCAACAGAAGTAAAAAGAAACAGAAATGAATGTTTGCTTCAATATCTCTGCAATTTCAAAAGATCTGCATTCTGACTTGTAAAAGTCAGTTAAACCTCTCTTTTTTGGCCCATTTTGCAGGAAGATCAGACGCTGCCTAATAGTTATTACACACATACAAGGTGGACAACTGATCCATGCAGGAGCGGCAAGAGAAAAGGAGCTTCCACCGAACTGCATTATACAGACGGGCAATAGTTGCTATAGAAATGTACAACTGATGGTCGTGATGTTGCTGTTTTACACATCACCTGTTGCATAAAGCATGATTCATACAACATGCCAGATATTCTATAGCCATTATTTTGTAATGTAAAGTTTTCCTTAAAGGTTTCTAAGGAGATATTTGTCCTTTTTTCATATAAAAAATAAAATATCGTCAGCATAAAGGGAAACTTTGAGTTCAGTTTGACTTCTCCTGATGCCCTGTAGAAACTCACGTCTTAATTTCTATAGGTTTAATCTAGAGATGTGCTTCTTGGAGTCTGTTCAGAACCTTTGGACTGAGAAAACGTTTTATTATCGTTGCAGAAATCAAATTAGCACCCATCAACGCATCGGGCTTGATTTTCTCGCTAACAGGATCCACCTACAGTCTGCAGACACCTTTAAAACAAATATCTGAGCAACATTTAAATGTGTGTCTTTGCTGCTAACAGCCATTCCTGCTCTGATCTGCACACACAGGTTGGACCCGGCGCTGATCAGACCCGGCCGAGTCGACCTGAAACAGTACATCGGTCACTGCACAGCCTGGCAGCTGGCCCAAATGTTCCGGCGGTTCTATCCGGACGAGCCGGCCTCAGAAGGAGAACGTTTCGCCGAGCGAGCATTGGCCGCACATTCGGAGATAAGCGCTGCTCAGGTGCAAGGACATTTTCTGCTCCACAAAAAGGATCCCGCAGGATCCATAGACAATGTGGCCCAAATACGAGGATGACGGACCGGAACGGGACTCAGAGAATGATTCACAGAATAAAGACATTATTTAAAAGAAATCTCTAGTTTATTGTTTCTATGTTAATAAAAACAAAAGCTCTAAACTAGACAAACCACAGACAGCACATGAATCAGTTCAAGTTACTGGGTGATAGTATTTAGGTATAGTTTTCAAGACTTGTTTTGTTTGAAATGTTAGCTAGAGCACAAAGCTTTTCTTTTATTAGTCATGTTTTGTTTTTTTGCTTTCATATTAATTATTTACCATAATAAGTAGGGCCATAAACGTCCAGAGATCCTTACTCAGAAACAGACTTTCTTTAAACCTGGGTAACTACAGCAATAGTTTTCAAATAAAGTTCAAATTTTTCCTCCTGGGAATAAATTGAAAATATTTTCTGGAGCAACAAAATAGAAAACAGTCAACGTAAAAACTTAAGAAACAATACAAGAGTTCCCAAACTTTTCAGCCTGTGACCCCCAAAATAACATTGCCAGACTGACAATCCCCCCAAAATAAATATAATTATTTCACCCTATTCATTGAAAAATAAATATAGTGAAGTAATTTGAAATAAATTTATTTATTAAAAATATGCAATTATTTTTCCATCATTTAAAATGTATGTTACATTAATTAATGGGACCTTTAATGGTGCATTTATTTATTTCATGATATTTTTGTCTATTTAATTTTGGCCCTTTTGGCCCTCCATACACATCAGGGGTTACATTGCTATGACCCTGACATTCATTTCGCGACGCCGCCCCCGGTCCGGTCCAGTGTCTGCAGCTGGCGGTGAGCTGAGCAGCGTGGCTCCTCCCACTCCGAGCCCCAGTAATGGCCGCCTGGTTGTCACGGAGACCGCAGTCCGGGAGCTCCAGCTGGCGGCGGCTGCTGCGGCCCGTCTGCGAAGACCACGTCTGCTCTGCTGGGGTGCGAAGGACCTGCTCCGCCCTGCAGGGCAAGCTGCGGACAGCGGAGGAGCTGCCTCGCGTCAGCGCCCTGGAGATGCTTTGCAGGGTTCTGTTCCAGGGCTATTTCTCCTCTCTGCATGAGCTGCAGGTGGGTCAGAGAGGGCTCTCTGGGTTAAATACTCAGCTTTCAGTTCGAGTCCAGCAAGTTTTCCTTGCAGTCTGTAATTTTTGGAATAACCGACCAGCCTGCAGACAATGGTCTGGATGTGTTTCAGGGTTATAGCTGCTCTGAAAACAAACGATAGAATAGGTGTTTGACAGAAAACATGACCTTTGATCCCACAGATAAGAGCTAGTGCCAGCTGAGTTTCAGGAAAGCATGGCTGCAAATGTGCTTTTTTTTTTATTATTAACTTACTGTTGCAGCAGTTAGAGCTACAATTGCTGCTTTCTTGTCCTCTGTTAAGCTCTATGAGAAGCAGCTGTATGGACCCATTTACAAAAATGGACGCAACGCGGTGTCTGTGAACACCGCTCAGCTGCTGGAAGAACTGGTGAGGAAGGATGACAAGTTTCCCACCAGAGGAGACATGTCTCTGTGGACGGAGTACCGCGAGATGAGAGGACTGGGCTACGGACCCTTCACAGAGTAAACACTGATGCACACAGCAATGCTTCACTTACTGTTTCCCCAAGTGGTTTCAACTATTTAGCTGTTTATTTAGGCCATTTTCCCCCCTGATAGTCCGCTAGACTCGCTTCGATTGGGACTAAAACTGCAACATTTCCTCCATCTCCAGCTGCTGCGGTTCTTCCTCTCTGCTCCGAGTCAAACCAACCAAACCCTTTTCAGCAACCTGTTCCCCTCCTCGCCTGTGGGGGCGCTGCACCAAGAACCACTGAAGGAAACGACACGAAAACCTCTGAAGACGCTGAGCGCAACTTCCTTCTTCATGAAATGTAAACAACCATGGAGCGGCGTCAGATTTTAGCGGTTGGAGGATTTCTCTTTTGTCTTTGGCTAAAGACCACGAGCCATTTCTCCCGCTAGCGCTAGCCTCGCGCATTTGTTTGGGTTGTATTTACCCAGAATGCCTTGCGCTGTAGTCCACTTCCTGCTTTTGGAGCGGCCTCTGGTCCGCTTGGCGTTCACATCTGCATCCGAACCGCACCAGAGTTTACTTCAACCGAACCCAGACTGAGGTTTGTAGGCGGACCAGAGTTCACATCAGAAACTGTATCAAGCGAACCAGACTTTCTCGGTAAATGGACTGGAGTTTGATTGAAGCGGACTAAAGAGGGCTGGTGTGAATTTGCCAAGAAAGTCCGGTTCATTTGAGGAGGTGTGAACTCTGGTCTGCCTACAAACCTCGGTCTCGGTTCGGTTGAAGTGAACTCTGGTGCGGTTCGAATGCAGATGTGAACGCCAAGTGGACCAGAGACCGCTCCAAAAGCAGGAAGTGGACACAGCACAGGGCAGTCTGGGTAAATACAACCCAAACAAACGCTAGCTAGTCTAGCGCTAGCGGGAGAAATGGCTCGTGGTCAAAACAGAAATCCTCCAACCGCTAAAATCAACCGAGTCAACCGAACTATCAGGAGGGAAAACAGCCTTAGGGTGAAGTTAAAGGACTGGGAGGTGCAGTTGGCCCCCGCCTATTGTCAGTTCAGAATTCACAGATTCTTTTGTGCAACATAACTCCAAATTATTCACAAAAAATAGAGCATAACTAAAGTATTTGAAAGAAAACACAGCTTGGGAAGCAGAAATACATTTGCACAATGCTACCTGACATGCTATTGGCTGGCATCTGCAAATCAGCCAATCCAGGAGCTGCATTTATTTTTCTTGGCGATGATTGGTTATATCCTGGACAGCGGAAATAAGGAAGAATATAGATATTAACTGCTGTGGTAGTGCTAAACCAATTTCCACTGTCCACATTAAAGCATATTAAGGTATATTTGGTGTTTGAACTATTAAAACAGGCAGTTATAAGTGTCTTTAAAGAGGGTCTAAGTATTAGTGAATTACTAACCCATGCAAATACCGGGGGTCCACTGTACCATAGCTACTGGCAATGACAGCTGGTATAGTGTTTTTAGGTTACACAGCCTCACGTTTACAGAGTTCTCACTCTTTGTTTTGTACAACCATCAAACCTCTCTCTGAAAGGTTTAGATGAAACATTTTTCTGAAAGCTTCTAAAACCTTTTCTTATCAAGTGTTTCTGCTCTCAGGGAGGGGGAGCGCTGGTACAACCTGAGGGTGGTTCTCAACAAGCGGATGCTCCATCCGAGGGATTCTGCTCAGTACTCTGGGGTGATCAATAAGGTGGTGACAGACTTCATGAAAAGGATCCAACATCTGCGTCAAGCCAGCCCAACAGGAGATCTTGTTCCCGACATTTCCAATAGGTTTTACCTGTTTTCATTGGAAGGTACGTGCAAACCGTATTCCTAATTAATGAACTCTGAAAACAGCTTTTATTTGTTTTTGATTAATTTGTTTTTGCCTGCGAGGTATTTCCTCCATACTGTTTGAGACAAGGCTCGGCTGTCTGGAAAAGGAGATTCCTGCCGGTACCCAGGAATTCATCACGTCCATCTCGCAGATGTTCTCCAACGCCATTCCTGTGGCCATATTTCCAAAGTGGAGCCGCAATCTGCTTCCTTACTGGGGGCGCTACATCGCCAGCTGGGATGGTATCTTTAGCTTTGGTGAGTTGCTGAAGCTTTACACTTAAGTGCCTTTGACTCATTTACTGTTGAGGTTGCTGTTGCCTGAGAAACTACCATTAAAACCTTAATGTGAACTGAAATGTTTACCCAGTGTGTTAGACTTTGAAAAGCATGTTAATCCACCTGCACTGAGGAACCATCATTTTCATGGATTGACACCAGTCAAGAGAAGGCCCAGCAGAGAATGGACTTCCTGCTGCAACTCAAGATGTCCAACCTTCCCTAAGGAGCTTGCTGGTCATCTTCTCCACAGCCATTATTCAGTCTGTCTTCAGGGCTGACCTTCCTTCATCTAGCACTTGTATAGCTCTCGGGTCAGGAAAAGGGCCACTAACACCTCTGCAGACCCCTTACATCCTGGACACATTATTCGCAGGGTTTTTACAGGTTTCATCAACTCAAATTTAAGACTTTTAAAGATTTTTTAAAGACCATTATGACTTTTAAGACCTGTATCATGACAGAAATGTACAAAAGAAATGCATACATATTGCAGTAAGTATGTTTGCTAAAGTGCAACATGTACTTACTTTAACGTGCTTTATTATTAACTTTGATTCAATAAAATTCTTAAATAGATAAGACTGGTACTTGACCACTGTGTTTAAAATCCACAAAACCTCTAACCTCAGAGTTTGTGTCGATCCAAATGCTGCTCTTAGATCAGTGCTGGTAGTAGCACCTAGCCTCATATTGGTTGGCAACAGAAGCGAGTCAGTGGCGAAGACAAATGTCCAACCAACTGGTGATAAATTTTCACTTACCCATGATAGATTAAAAAAAAAAAAAAGCTAACTAGCTAGCAAGGGTATATTAGCAGCTAGTTAGCAGAAGCCTATACAACCTCTAGTCACAGGACGCAATGAAGATGACTGTGTGTGACTCAAACCATTCCCTGACAGAAAAGTGAGTGTAAGACTTGTGATTAACGTATTTAAGGCCAACTTACATTTTTTAACCCATTTAAGAGATTTTAAGACTTTTTTAGGATGCACGGACACCTTGGTTTGGAATTTTACCTTCAGGTTGGCACTGCCTTACCCACTTGGACCGACTTTACTGCTTTCAGCTTCACTGTTCCACTTGCTTCTGCTAATTTTCCCTCTTACGCTCTATAGAGCATTCTTCCATCTCTCTAGGCTGCCGTCCACCTTCTCCCTACTCTCACTGAACATCACAGTGTCATCAGCAAACATCATAATCCATGAAGACTCCAGTGATCTCTCACCAGCTAACCTCTAACCATCACCACTGCTTTTTACCACACACCTCAACACTGTCCCACTGTCCTTATACATGTGTGCACTTTTGCATTCAACGCAGAATATTAGCCTTTTACAGCAGATCATGTGTTAAGACCTGTCCTTTTACCAAAGTTTTGGACATTGATCGTTTCAAACTGTTTATGAAGTTCTTCATTTTCAAATCGAGCCAAATCTCAGAATAGGATTTACAAAAAACAATAGTAATCTTGGGACCAGATCAAAGATATTACATCCTGTTTGAAGAAGTTTCTGAAGCTACACGGGTGGTGGAGGTAACTGCAACAAAACGTAACTGTTGGGTCGTCTCACATTATCCAACTTCTGTTCAATCAAGGTAAAACTTTGCTCGACAAGAAGATGGAGGACATTCAGCAGCGAGTGGACAACAACCAGGATGTGGAGGGTGAATATCTAACATACCTCCTGTCAAACACCCAGATGAGCACTAAAGATGTCTACGCCAGCGTCACGGAGCTTCTCTTAGCCGGAGTGGACACGGTACTAAACTCGTTCCTGTGATAATAAAAGCTTTTATTCTGACAGACCTGAATGTGTTCCAGTTGGATTCTGAATTATATCCAGATGTTGGGAATGTTGACAAGTCTATGTCTTTTTTTCAAAGACCTCCAACACGCTCACATGGGCTTTGTACCAGCTGTCCAAGAACCCAGAAATCCAGGACAGACTTTACGAGGAAGTGTCCACGCTGGTACCGGCAGACCGGATCCCCACCGCTGCAGAGGTCACTCGGATGCCATTTTTACGAGCTGTGATCAAGGAAACTCTTAGGTAAATCTGCATGAAGAGGCTTTGGTGTTACCAAGGTAATTACATACAGCCCGTTAATAATCTTAAACTTTTTTTCAACAGGATGTACCCTGTGGTTCCTATAAATTCAAGGATTGTAAAAGAAAAGCCTGTTTCTGTTGGTGGATATCAGTTTCCAGAGAAAGTGGGTCTGATTTTTCTTTTGTGATCCAGTAAAGTACCTTTTGTACAAATTTACTGTGTATGTTTTGCTTACTGGAAGATCAGATCAAATTTATTCTGTGCTAACAGTGTTAAATCTAAGTTATTATGTCTCTGTTGTTTTGCCAGACTTGTTTCACACTCTGTCACTATGCCATCAGTCATGATGAGAACATCTTCCCAGAACCGTTCAGGTTCAAGCCGGAGAGATGGCTCCGTGACGGCCGCCAGAGGCCGAATGCCTTCGGCTCCATCCCGTTTGGCTACGGGGTTCGAGGCTGCGTAGGTCGCAGGATTGCAGAACTCGAGATGTATTTAGTTCTGTTTCGGGTAGGTGCAAAAAAACAAACAACATAACATCATGATAAAGAATCTTGAAAAATGTTGATTCCAGAAAGGGTTAAGATTCAGGATGTACATCTATAGTAAAAACAAACAAGCTATTCCAAGCCCATAACCCTGTGGAACACCATAACTAACAATTGTGTGATTGATGCCTTTATTTAACATGTTCAAACTGTAACTAGTATGAAAAATAAGACTTAAAGCAGTCTAAATCCTGATTTCTTCTTCTGGTGTTGTCCCACCTGATAGTCTGGTAGACTCGGTTCGATTGGGACCAAAACTGCAACATTTCTTCCATTTCCAGCTGCAGTGGTTCTCTTTCTCACCGCTCTGTGTCAAACCAACCAACCCCTTTGAGCAACCTGTTCCCCCTCCTCGCCTGTGGGGGCGCTGCACTATGAACCACTGAAGGAAATGACACAGAAACCTCTAAAGAAGACGCTAAGCGCAACTTCCTTCTTCACGAAATGTAAACAAAAATGGAGCGGCATCACATTTTAGTGGTTGGAGGATTTCTGTTTTGTTTTTGGTAAAAAAAAAAAAAACAAGAGTCATTTCTCCTGCTAGCACGAGACACACGCATGTGTTTTGGTTATATTTACCCAGAATGCCCTGCACTTCAACCGAACCCAGACCGAGGTTTGTAGGCGGAATAGAGTTCGCTTTTTTTTGGTCTGTGTCGAAGTTCGATTCAGACCTCCCCAAGTGAACTGGATTTTCTTGGCAAATCAATGTTTAAAGCGGACTGAACAGGGCTGGTGGGAATGAATCCTTTAAGTCTTTGTTCTGGTTGTGGTGGACCATGTCAAATGCACTAATCCAACACTTTACATGGATGGTATTACCATGACTCACCCAGTCCAGATTAGTTCTGTAACTGGCCTCAAAACAGCCCTGATCCAGCCATAAATGCACTTCCCAGACGGTTCAAAGGTCTTCTGTTAATCTGACACCAAGTTGAAGGCAGCGGATCTTTTAAAATATGGACGATATGAGATCGGACCTCCATTGATCAAATTTATTTGTTCAACGCCTCACACCAATGGAAAAATCAAACCCAAGTCAAGGTTTCACTAAATAAATATGTGAATCATTTTTGCACTCCCACTATGAGAAGACGTTAGGTTATCCAGTTCCTATAAAGGGGTGAACCTTAGATGGAAAGTTTTTGTAGGATTCTTTCGATACTTTATGTACGATCGGTGTCTAGTGGACCCTGTCTATTCACCGTTCAGTTTTCGTGGATTTTTCTGTAGAACATAACTCCAAATTATTCGCGGAAATGTGACTATTTGTGGATTTTCATAGAGCACATCTGAACTATTCTAAAGAAAATGCAGCTTGGAAAGCTGAAATACCGAGGAATAACTTGACTTGACACGCTATTAGGTGGCGTTTACAAAGCAGCCATTATTTGTATTTATTTATTTCGTTATTTATTTCAAAAAGTCAAAATCATTTAGCTTTGCATAAATTCATTACATACAGATTGATACATTTAAAGCATTTTCTTCCCGGTCAGAACTTTGTATTTCTGTATTAAAAATCTATATATTAGTCTTACATAATTGGATTTTCATTAACTACAAGACATATTTATTAAAGTTAACTGGAATAAATGCTTTAAATATATCTCTCAATGTCTTTTCTATAATATTCTAATTTATGATGTATTTTTGGTATTTTTCCTCAGATTATTCGGGAGTTTGAAATCAAACCCGACCCTAACACGGATGAGCTAAAGATCGTCAGTCGGGCCGTTTTGGTGCCAAACAAGCAACTGGACCTGCACTTTGTGGACAGAAGATGAAGGAACACAGTTTGATTCTCTCAGCAGTTTGGTCCCAGAAAGAGCTGTTTGTGTCTTGTGTTCTTATAAAAACCTAAAGCTAAAGTTAGCTAAAGGCTAACCTAACTGTCATAAACCGACCACTCTATGTGCAATCACAGCAGGGATGACGTTAGGTCAGAACGCCTCCAGATGATACAGTTAAGCTTGCAATCATTTTCATCCTTAAATTAACTGCAGAGGAAAAAACTTGCTGTTTTTGAAGCACTTTGTTTATGCTAACGTCAATGCTAGCTGCTGCTAACAGGGTAGATCTCCCTCCTTCCGGGGAGTTTACTTTCACTGATGTTAGAGGAGATGTGGAGAAGCAGTCTAAAAATTAACAACCCAGAATTTAACAAAACAGGGTTTTTTTTTTTTTTTGTTTTTTTTTTACTAAATTTTAATGTTTGTAGTATATTGTGCATACTTTATATCAGGGTGTCCAAAATTTATGTCACAAGGGACAAAATTGTCAAGTCAAAAGCACTTGTCGGCAGAAAAAATATATACGTTTTATAAACTAGAATGAAATTTTTTTTTAAATTTTTTTTATTGTACTGGTTCAACAATTAACTAAGCATATAATATTTTAATTAAACAAATATTCGGTGGAGTTTTTTGTTGTTGGAAAGGATTGTGTAAATTGTTGTAGATCCAAAACTAATAAAAAGGTTTTGCAGGTTTGCCTCGTTAGAAGAATGACATCCAGCTTATAAATTCTTTTGGGCCAGAAAAAAACAACAGGATTTGGGTCACTGTTTCTTTAAAAGTTCAGTAAATTAATGGAAAGCTGATTTGCGTGCAACCAAAGTCTGGTTTTGACTAAAAGTCACTGGACAGATGTGGCTATATTTACTATGAAATTAAAGAGAATGCAAAAAGTGTGGTTATTAAAAGACGAATAGTTTGTTGTACCAAATATATTCCATCATAAAAAAAGATTTAAATTTGTCAATATTTTTCCTTTTAATTTTAAATGATAAAAACGCCTTGAGGGCCAGATTAGTGTCATTCTTGCAGTGCTTCATACACTGGGTTATGTCTATATGTTTGTGTCTGTATATGTGAGCGTATGTTTGAATATTTACATACCTTTTGACATTCCAGCTGCTAAACACTCATTCTTTTCAATTTCTTTCCATTTTGTATTGTAATTAGTAAAATAATGTTTTTATTGTTGTGGCATACGTATTTGTTTTAGTTCAGTTTTATTTTTCTTGGAGCACGAAGTTAAAAGAAAATTTTCATCTGAACTTCAACAGATTTTATAAATGGAAAAATAAAATAAAAACATTTTAATATTAAAATATTTGTTTTCTTTTCTCTGTTTGCTCAAGTCTTCCATCCATCCAGGCTCCAGAGGCAGGGTACAACCTGAACAGATCTTGCTCAGGTTGTGTAAAATGTTAATTTTTATCCTCACCAGATAGAATTTAATTCTTCCTTAACAGCCATCATTCTTCTTGTAACCCAGCAGAACCAGAGCTGTTATTTTTTGCTGAATAATCATCAATATTTCTACTCACTGCATCCCACAATCAACTGGATAGCTAAACATTTTCCTTTCTGCAGCTCTCATTCCCGCCAGTCCTGATCAGTCCACTTTAATCCAGCTCCAGTCCGTTTGCCTGAAAAGCCCGGTTCAGTTGGGGAAGCGTGAACTCTGGTCCACCTCCAAACCTCGGTCTCGGTTCGGTTCAAGCGAACTCTGGTGCGGTTCGGATGCAGATGTGAACGCCAAACGGACCGGAGGCCGCTCCAAAAGCAGGAAGTGGACTACGGTGCAAAGCATTCTGGGTAAATACAACCAAAACAAACGCGCGAGCCTAGCGCTAGCGGGAGAAATGGCTCGTGGTCTTCAGCCAAAGACAGAAGAGAAATCCTCCAACCGCTAAAATCTGACGCCGCTCCGTGGTTGTTGACATTTGGTGAAGAAGCAAGTTGCACTCAGCGTCTTCAGGGTTTGTTGTGTCGTTTCCTTCAGTGGTTCTTGGTGCAGCGCCCCCACAGGCGAGGAGGGGAACAGGTTGCTGGAAAGGTTTGGTTGGTTTGACTCAGATGTGGACAGAGGATGACTGTGGGTTGGAAGGCGATCGGAGGAATCCTGTCAGGAGTCCAGAACTTCAGCGTCTTCTTCGGCTTGGACAGGAACAAAGTAACTCGAACATAAAGTTCCTTTAAATTACTCAGACAGTTCTAGGAATAGCTATGTTTCCATCTAGTCATGCGAATTTTGAGTGAACTTTTAAAATGTGCAAACAAAAGAAAATGCGAATTCGGCGTGTTTCCATCTGCTGGCTTGGAGCAACTTTGAAATTTTTCTGAGTTCCGTGCCTCTGGTAAGGCACAGACCCACCATGGATGGCGCTCGCTGCGTCAGAACGTCTTTCCATCTCCCCGTTAGCGCATTAACTCTTTTTCAGAAAAACCACCTGAAGCGAGTATAAAAACTGTTTTGCGAAATTGAAGAAGTTAATTTGAAGTTTGCCGTTTCCATCAACCTTTTCCAATGCGAGGCTTTAAAATGCGCATGAAAAACGTTGATGGGAACACGGCTGCACAGCAGAGGTCAGTCGTCAGGCGCTGAACGGTCGTCCTGCAGCCTGAAGAGGGAGATGACCAGCAGGCGGCAGCAGACGCCACACCTGTTCAACAGAGCTCCTCTCAGCAGGAAGATGAGAGGAGCTCTCACTGCAGGATCAGAGCGTTTTAGTGAAGACTGAGTTTTACTCTGAAACATTTCAACTTTATATTCAGCCTAAGAGCCTCTGAGTTCAGGAAAGTCCGGATTTTATCTAAAGTTCTAAACAATCGGACCGTTTGCTCTGAACATCTTGCACTCCATGCGCAGCAATAGCAATTGTGTAACCCAGATTTAGGGAGTTTCACATGGTGGGACGTTCCCAAGAAAGGCAAAACAAGATTTATGTTTGGAGCAGATCAGCTTATTAAGATGTTTCACAAGAATTCAAGCCGGACTGTTTACAGAACAGTTGCAGAGAAAACTCCTCAAACTCCATCCTCTGTTGTTTTGTGTCCTGGTTGCTTCTCCAGATCTGGGCTAGATGGGTTAAATAATCTGCAGACTTGGCCCCTCCCTGCCCTGTCAGTAACTTCGATGTAACAGGAGCCGTGTGTTTTCCACTCAGCTCCTGCAATGGCTGCGTGGGTGTGGAGAAGAACGCTGTCAGGGAGAACCACCTGGCTGCTGCCATCAAGCTCCATTTGTGAAAGCCACGTCTGCTGCAGGAAAGTGGGCAGCACGTCCTCGGCTCCCGGAGCCCTGTCGGCCCTGCGGGACAAGCCTCGGAGCGCCAAGGACCTCCCCCGGGTCAGCTTCTGGGAGATGCTGTACAGGATGGTGTTTCAGGGGTACTACAACCGTCTCCATGAGCTGCAGGTACCTGACCCAGTCTGGATGCTTCAGCCGCTCCATAATAACGTTTTCCAGTCGAGATGCTAACAAACCTGTTGCTGATGGCACGGTTCTGGGTGCTTCTGTACCACCTTCAGTCACCGTGCATGACTAAAAAAAAAATGCTGCTCAGGTAACAGTACCTTTGTTGCTTTGGCAACCACCAGATAACAGCGAGAGGAGGGCATTTCTCTCCTGAGCTCAGGAAGCTGAGAGATCAGCTCCCAGACTGAAACTATTCAGCCTTTCTTGATGTTTTGATCAGGTTTTGATTTCATTTCCCCCCTTAGCTCTACGAGAAGCAGCTGTACGGACCCATATACAGAAGCGGACTCAAGTCGGTGTCGGTGAACACCGCTCAGCTGCTGGAGGAACTCATGAGGAAGGATGAGAAGTTTCCCTCCAGAGGAGACATGTCTCTGTGGACGGAGTACCGCGACATGAGAGGATTCGGCTACGGACCGTTTACCGAGTAAACACACGCAGCGACGCTTCGCTTTCATTTCCCTGCATCCAGTTTGTGAAAACAAATAAAACCTTTGTGATCCACACAGAACAGCTTTCCAGAAGTAAAGCTGATGCGTGGAGGGAATTGAAAAGGGCTGACTCTGACCTGCTGACAAAACACACTGCTGCCGCTGTGAACACGGCTGCTGTGGTCTGAGGCTTTGTCCCTACAGACAGAGATGTTTTTTCAAATATCCAATTTTTTTTGCATCGCCCGTGGTTTAAAAACTGTTTGTGGTGTTGATGAAACACTATTGGCTGGCATCTGCAAAGCAGCCAACCAAGGAGCACCATTTATTTTTCCTTGGAGCTTCTGCGGTAGCGCTAAGATGGCGTCCACTCTGCGTATTAACGCATATTAATCAGTCCCTCCAGGGTTTTATGATTGTTTTTCAGATTTTTTTTTTTTTGCAATAAAAATCATTGATTTTGTGGCGCAAAGAAATTTTGCGATATTTTTTCCTCATTAAACTCTTTCCAAAATCTACACATAGAAGCAAAAAGATGAGAAAAAAAAAATAGCAAGCAGACAGATTGGACACAAAGCCATTTTTTTTTAAAAAGAACATAAATAGCTTAATTTTTGTTACTTGCCACATCGATTACGGACTATAACTTGACATCAAGTAGGGCTGAGGCCGCGGTGTAGAAGAAGAAATACTGCCACCTGCAGGTGGGAGTTAGCATCATTGCAACACAATTTTTTTTTTTTTTTTTTTTTTTTACCACTTTTGTGGAAATTTTTCAATAAACTCATAATTATGCATTTGCGCAAAAAAAAAAAAAAATGCTGGGATCTGTTGATTTTGTGTGAATTTTAACAGAATCGTGAAAAACTGAAGGGGCTGATTAAGTATATTTGGTGTTTGAACTATCAGCATAGCCAGTTATAAGAGTTTTTTGAGGGGGTCTCTCGTGTTTGCAGGTTTTAGCTAATTGTGGTTGGTTGTAGTTCCTGCACCCCAAGAATACCAAGAGGTTCATATAAATATCCTGAGATTATTCAAATGAATGGTCCAGAAATGGCTCGTGGTCTTTTACCAAAGACTAACAAGAAATCCTCCAACGGCTAAAATATGATGCTTTTCCATTTTTGTTTCCATTTCCTGAAGAAGGAAGTTGCACTCAGTGTCTTCAGAGGCTTTCGTGTGGTTTCCTTCAGTGGTTCTTGGTGCAGCGCCCCCACAGGCGAGGAGGGGAACAGGTTGCTGAAAGGGTTTGGTTGGTTTGACTCAGAGCAGAAAGAAAGAGAACCGCAGCAGCTGGAGATGGAAGAAATGCTGCAGTTTTGGTCCCCAGATGGGAAAACATCCTTAAATAGCAATTCTGTAAAACCTATAAATTCTGTTAAAACATCAGTTTAGTCAGATAAAGTAATCTTTCAGAGATTTGTCTAGAGGTTGATCGGTGTTTCTACCATAAATGTAGCTGAGCTGTGGAGCTCCCCAGGGCACTGTGTTCGCACCACCTTGACCAAAATACGACTATAGATTGTAGAAACACATTTTGTAAACATTGTTTTGCAAAATTAAACATCACAAGATGTATCACAACCAAAAGTCACAAAAACACAATTGACTCAAAAGCACCAACAGGCTATGACTTTATCAGCATTGGGCTTCATTTTAATTTTCTCACTATTCTCAGGAAAATCTCAACAAGTGTTTCTGCTCTCAGGGAGGGGGAGCGCTGGTACAACCTGAGGGTGGTTCTCAACAAGCAGATGCTCCATCCGAGGGATTCTGCTCAGTACTCTGGGGTGATCAATGAGGTGGTGACAGACTTCATGAAAAGGATCCAACATCTGCGTCACTGCAGCCCGACAGGAGATCTCGTTGTTGACGTTTCCAATGAGCTGTATCTGTTTTCTTTGGAAGGTATGCAGCAAACATCATTTCCAAGAACCAAAACTCTGAGAGCAGATTTTTTTTTTTTTTTTTAATCATTTCATCATCCAGGTATTGCCTCCATACTGTTTGAGACGAGACTCGGCTCTCTGGAAAAGGAAATCCCTGCCGGTACCCAGGAATTCATCAACTCGATCGCTCAGATGTTCTCCAACAGCATGGCTGTGGTGATAACACCCAAGTGGAGCCGGAGTCTGCTGCCGTTCTGGGGACGTTACATCGCCGGCTGGGATGGCATCTTTAGCTTTGGTGAGTTGGAGATACTTTCAAGTGATAAAGCTTTCTGGTATAAAGCGTACCCCCGCCTGCTCATGGTTCAGTATTCAGGGGTTTTCCTGTGGAACGTGTTTCCAAATCATTTCCAGGTTCACCTTTTCGTGGATCTTTTCATGGAGCATTTCCAGTGGTGTAGCAAGCATGTCAAAAGTGTCACATAGTAACTCAAGAAATTTAGAAATTTAGAAATATTACCTGACATGCACAAAGTTGACAAAGTATTCTTAGGCTACAAAACTCAAGTGTATTATGTTCTCTTGTGTTTTTCTTACATACTACAGGTTTTGGTAATTTCTTCCACTGATTGGTTCTTTTGCATCCAAGGAATACTCTGATTGAATGTGAACAATCTGTCTGTGATTGGCTGGTGGTGTGGTTCCTTTACATACCTTTTAAATTGTAAATGCAGTTGTTTGCGCATTAACAACGTAAAGCACAAACATGAAATTTCACAGGTTTTTGGCCTTCTTGGCACTCCAAACATGGGGAACAGGAAACGGAGGTGAGCGCAGAGCTAACGAGTATCCAAAGCCATAAGTACCACAAATCACCACTTTTAGCTACCACATGTCTGACTAATAATTCATGCAAAAAATGCTGTTTTATAAGTCAGGATGCCATAAACTATCATAAAAATCCCATCTAAACACCACCTTCTGAACGGTGAAAAAAACCCAGCGTTTATTCAGGTCATTAACGTCGTCATGCATTGTTGAACTCTGTCACACGTAAAAAGCAGCTTTCATTGACCTGGGGGGTTTTCACCGTTCAGAAGGTGGTCTTAAAATGGTGTAAAAAAAAAAAAAAAAACAGCCTTTGGACTGTATATTTGCAGTATTTTAGGAAATCCTGACTTGCAAAACGTCTTTTTTTTCTTGACTTTTGAACCAAATGTGTGGTAACAGTGGGAGCTTGTGGCACCTTTGGCTTGCCATAGACGAGGATGAGTTTGCAAGAGTTGAGCATGTGCCAGAACATGTATTGAGTGGTTAGGGTGTTGAACCATCACACTAGGAAAAGTGTTGGTGTTAAAACACCTACATCCCCCCACAACACCCGTGGTATAGCTAAAATATTTGAAAGATGCAATGCTACTTGACACACTATTGGCTGGCATTTGCAAAGCAGCCAAGAATGCTAAGCTAAGAATGTTTCCATTGTGTGTATTAATGCATGTTAAGGTATATTTGGTGTTTCAACTATTAAAATAGGCAATTATAAGTGTCTTTAGAGGGGGTCTCATGTATCCATGGATTTTAGCTATTCATGGGTGGTTGTGGTCCCTAACGCCGTGAATCCCGGGGGTCCACTGTATTCTGTGTTGGTGGAAACACCATGAACTGAGGTTTGGCATATCAACTGGAAGGAGTAAACTCTAACTGGACCCAGTTAAATCCAACATACTGGAGATGATGAATATCGATCTAACAAAACTTACAATAAGCGACTGAAGTAATACCAAACTTCGTTTTCATCCTACTGCAGCTAAAACTTTGATCGACAAGAAGATGGAGGACATTCACCAGCGAGTGGACAACAACCAGGATGTGGGGGGTGAATATCTAACATACCTCCTGTCAAACACCCAGATGAGCACTAAAGATGTCTACGCCAGCGTCACGGAGCTCCTGTTAGCCGGAGTGGACACGGTACTCGGACATAAGCATTGAACATTTTTTAGTTTAAATATTTCTAACTCTCCAGATGATTGATGCTTATTCCAGGTAGATTTTGGTCTATTTTAAACTTTACTGGTATTAATTTCAAACTGTACTTTCTGGTTGTATGTTGACAAGATAACAAATTTTTCTGGATGATAAATTGTACCAGAAATTATTGCAATAAACAACAATATTGTCATTTTGAGACCATTTTCATCTTGTACTAATAATAATAATTAAAGCTGCAAGTAGCTCTAGCTGTGCCGCGAGCACAGGAGCACCAGCGTCGCCACCCCATTGGGATCGTCAACAATTTCATGCCATTCCCGAACGCATCCACTAGGTGGCGCATTTGGTGTGAAAAAAGTGAAAAATGGTCAAAAATTACCCTTTGACCCAAAATGGCGACTTCCTGTTAGGTTTAGAGCATACCTCCAAGAAAATTTTTTCTTCTTTAGGGATTTCAGCCTATGTACCGAATTTCAGCTCTCTAGGATTTACCATTTGGCCCATCTCACGTTAGGGGAGGCTGTCGAGTCATTTGGCCACGCCCATTTTAAATTCCATTAAAAAAGTAAAATTTCATTTGGGAGGGGTAAAGTTTAGTGAGTTTTCATATATGTTTAGGCTTCCAAAATGGTGCTGTTTTTTTGTTGAGAATCAATAACAATAGTAAGAAATATTTGAATTACAATAGACTTTTGCAGCGCTTTCGCTGCTCAGGCCTAAAAATGGCCTTTCAAAGATCAAAAAACATTTGTTTCTAAAGAACATTTAACATTAGAACTGGAAAACATTTTAAATCCCAAAATAAATAAACAAAACAACCAAAACAACAAGAATTAAAATGGATTCTTAAGTCTACGTAGCCAAAAAACTATCAGTCGTTCAGCTTAGACAGGGAAAACAGGCAAAAGGGCCAGGCCGGACTTTTGTTCAAAAAAAAAAAAAAAAAAAAAAAAATTACAAACAAGCTACTTCATACTGGGTGTCAAATGTTCAAAATTCTGGCTTTCCAACTCTATTAAAGGGGAGCATCTCTTCAACAATTATTGTCCAAATGGAAATTATTGATCTCATTCTAATTTATCTTGCGATTAATTGATTTAATGCTAATTGTGACAGGCTTATTGACAACTGTATGTCTTTGTTCAAAGACCTCCAACACGCTCACATGGGCTTTGTACCAGCTGTCCAAGAACCCAGAAATCCAGGACAGACTTTATGAGGAAGTGTCCACGCTGGTACCGGCAGACCGGATCCCCACTGCCGCAGAGGTCACTCAGATGCCATTTTTACGAGCTGTGATCAAGGAAACTCTTAGGTAAATCTGCATGAAGAAGCTTTGTTGTTTCTAAGAAGAATCACTCAGGCTAATAAGTACATGTTGTCTGTTAATAATCTACTTTATTTTCAACAGGATGTACCCTGTGGTTCCTATGAATGCAAGGATCATAACAGAAAAGCCTGTTTCTGTTGGTGGATATCAGTTTCCAAAGAAAGTGGGTCTGATTCTTGTTTGTAGCCAGTGTCATAACTTTTGCACATATTTGCTGTGAACATCTCTAACACCGTAGGAGTATCACTAGTGTTGGGCAACAGGGATTGCATCAATGTTTGGCTTATTTAATCATTAAATCCACATCATCATTTTTATTTTTAATTAACTTATCTCTGCCCAGATGCATAAAAAAAGTTTCCGTCTTAATGTAAGGTGATCAGTCTCACACTCAGATTCGAAACGATGTCCAGAGAAAGGTCCAAATAAACCAGGCGAGCCAGATCCACAGCTGGAGGGCTGCGGTGCCGTGGCTGGGTTGAACACCCAGAGGGGAGCCGCTCATCGCTGTTGAACAAAAGTGGCTTCAGTGGACTTCTGGAATGGCTGCACTGGAAAGGATTGTCCATGTCTCAGTTTCAGCTGTAATTAGGGATTGTTGGATTCACAAACAACTGATCTTAAGCTTTTTAGCTTATACTTCGAAGGTTTTTGTTGTAAAACCCGGTGTCTTTATGTTGATTGAGACCTGATCATAGTACCTCAAAGCAAGGAACAGAGCAAAAGGTTGACATTAACTCAATTTTAATCTCAATTTTAAAGCAGTCAATGATACAGTCAATCAGTATTTTCAATTACAAACAGAGTCATCAAGTGTCCTGCAGTGCTGGGCTTTGACTTTGCACACCTTAAAGGTGACTCCAAAAGAAGCAAAGAGAAACTGCAGCACATCTATATCTATCTAATTAAGCTACACCCACTCTAAGGGTGTTCCCCTGTGTGTATCAGTGTGTCCATGTGCGACCAAAACTGTTAACTGTTTTACAACAGCTATAAGTGTGTAAGCTGCAACAGTGTACATGCAAGCAACTACAATAGCTCCATATATGGTCACACAAAACACCACTTCCTCACAGTACATCCTGTTTCCATACATCCTGTGTCCATTATCCCGAAGCCACAAGACACATGAACACATGAGCCTATCAGCCTATGAGCCCATGAGCGTCCAGCACTATAAATGCTGGAAGATGCAGTTTGATCTGTCTAAGTAAAATGGAGGCCCAACACTAGTATTTGCTATCAGTGCAACAGTGTTTAAGTTTTAGTGGATATTTTCTGGAAGGTTGAAATAGGCTGTGCTAACTTTACTGAATCTTTTGACTCATCTTCCTCCAGACTGGTTTCACGTTCTGTCACTATGCCATCAGTCATGATGAGAACGTTTTTCCTGAGTCGTTCAGGTTCAAGCCGGAGAGATGGCTCCGTGACGGCCGCCAGAGGCCGAACCCCTTTGGCTCCATCTCGTTTGGCTACGGGGTTCGAGGCTGCGTAGGTCGCAGGATTGCAGAACTCGAGATGTATTTAGTTCTGTTTCAGGTAGGTGCAAAAAACAAACAAACAATGCAACATTATGATAAAAAAAACCTTAAAAAGTGTTAATTTTAGAAATGATTGACATTCAGAATGTTCATCTAGTATGGAAACCAAACCAGTCCTTGCCCATAACCCTGTGGAACACCATAACTAACTCTGGTTTGTATGACTGATGCTTCCAGGTAAGATAATGAATATTTAGAGTGAAGCGGGGTGTCATCTGTAACTCAATAGAGTTAGATACTCGCCTGCTGTTACTGGAGCTCATGGACGAAGGGACAACAACGATTCTTAGAGCAGAACATTGTGGGATGAAGCAACATACTTTGCATGACAATAAAAAGTTTCAGAATTTGTCAGAAAAAAACTCAGACATCACAGTTTAAGGGACTATGAAAAACGGAGACAGCAGATCAAAATTTGATCCAAACAAGAGGTTTTATTTTGTCATAAAACCAATGAGCTCCACAGAGAAATTTAGTGAAGCACAAAACTCGACCGAAACATATATAAACTCCAAGATCCACAGATCAGTACCAGGACTTTATAACCAGAATGAGGTCAAGTTTGTTGTCTTAACCTCTGAAGCCAACGCTTCGACTGAGGCCAGCGGAACTAACCACTATCCCCACCGTCCAGTCCATTTCTAAAGTTACATCAAATTAATAAAACAGAGTTTCACCATCTTTACTTTCTGTTTTTTGGCTTCAGCTTATTCGTCATTTTGAAGTCAAACCAGACCCGACAACTGGAGAGCTGAAAAGCATCAATCGCACTGTTCTGGTTCCAGACAAACAACTGGACCTGCACCTTGTGGACAGATGAAGAAACATGCCTGAATGATTCTTGCACATTGTGACTCAAACTGTGTAACATCAGCTTTATGGGAAACTGACAGCAGATCAAAAACAAACGCAAATGTGCAAAAAAACCCAAACCCTGCTCTTTTTCATTTATTATGGTAACGAGCACATCTGTCATATTTGCTCTTTTTACTCTTATCAGTTACATGTAAATAACTCCTGAGGATGAGCCATCAATTATCTTAGTTTTTATATGACTTCTGTTGTACTTTATAGTTTTTGTTTGCTCACTTCATGTAAAAAACATTAAAAATCTGTGTTTATGGTTTCCATCATGCTCTACAATCTTCATCACAGCTGCAGCTTATAGCGATGGAAGCTGAGATCAGGCTGAAGTCTTCCCGTTGATAGGAGCGCCGTTTGGTATCACTGAGAGCTCAGATAAATAAAATATGTGGAACTGATTGTGAAGATTACACCAATCTTATCTGCCGTTACATAACCAACCAGCTGAGCACCACCAGAAGCTGGGAATCTTTAGGTCTCATGATGTTTTTTTAGGAGGATTTGCTTTGATTTGCTTGATCATGCAACGTTATTGGATAAATTGTACAAATATGGAATCAGAGAAGTGCGCATGAGTTGGTTAGAAGATACCTGGAAGACGGAAAACAGTTTGTAGAAGTTAATAATAAAAAAATCCGCTGTATACAATATTAGTTGTGGAGTACCACAAGGATCACTCCTTGGATCTATACTTTTTCTTATGTATATTAACAATATTATTATGGTTTCTAAATTGCCTAAGTGCATCTTATTTGTGGATGACACAACCTTTATCCAGGAGAAAATATTTAAAAAGTCCTAGAGGTGGTCGGTATTTACAGAAGTAATAAAAAAATGTTTTGATAGTAACAAACTATCCTTAAATATTGGTAAAAAGAAAGTTTGTGATTTTTTTTTTTTTGTAGCAGTAAAACAAGTGCTGATGCACAATTACTTGTTGAAGGAATCAAGACACAAAAAACAGCAGAAATTAAGCTTTTGGGTGTTCTTATCTAAGCTAAACTAAATATTTAGCTTTGAGTAAGCTAAATACTTAATTACATATGAGCCAACTGAATAATATTTGGTTAGTAATTTTTATTATTTAATTTAGTGCTAAATAAAGACATTGGTGCTAAATATTTAGCTTGCTAACTATTTAATTTGGAGCTAAATATTTATTTCACAAACTAGATATTTAGCTTTCTAATTAAATATGTAGTTAGAAACTGTGACATTTATAACTGAATGAATAATATGGTGAAAATATGACTGAAAAATTAACTCTAATTTTTTTCTGTTGTAACAGGATAAATTACGGAGCCCCCGAGGGGACATGGGGGAAACGTTTTCTTTTGCGTTACCTCGCGAAGGTTTTGTGTCCTCTCACAATAATGAGTCCATGCGGCATCAGTACTGAAAGTCTTTCTGCTACAATATAAGGGTTTTTTTTTTTTTTTGGTTTTTTTTTTTTGTTTTTTTTTTTTGGTTTTTTTTGTAAGGCTTTTACGTGTATGTTAATATATTGTTTGTGAGATATCTGAAGTTTTATTTCTTTTTCTTTAGGACACAAATGAGCTTTTCATCCCGTCTAAGACATAAACAGAAACTTTCCGTAAGAAAGTAAAAATACATCCAAACTACCAAACTATTCAGACTATTTGTGAGTTCTTTTCACGGCTGTAATGAAGTCATCTGACCGTGTTGTTGCGTGTTTTTCGTGTTGCTGGTGTGAATGGTTAATGAAGGGCCGTTTCATGTGCAGTCCCATCTCCATCCATCGGTTACCAGCCAGTTTCTGCAGCAAAGAGTTAAGAATGAATAAAGACGTTTTTACTGAGGCTCTTCAAAGGTGCAAAAACGAACAGTTTTAAATGAACGTGTGGAATCGCTGTCGCTGTAAGCAGAATAGACCAGGGGTTATTTGCTCATTTATTGCGAGGGAACGCAAAATAAAACATTCCTCATGTCCCCGAGGGGGCTCCGTACTAAATAACCCAGATTATTGCTCTTAATTTTTCACTGCGCAACTTTACAAGCGGCGCCCCGAACCATGCTCTTGCTTTGCTTGAAAACAAACAGCAGGGGGCGGTGTTGCGGCACTGAAAACAGTTCGGCTTCAGCCTTCTAATGTGTCCTACATTTGTGAGAGTCCAGACGAACTGATGCAGCTGGATTTAAAACAGCTGCAGAGCAGAGTGGTTCGGTTTTATAGCGGGGAGATAAAGCCACCTGAAGCTGTTCAGAGCTTCTCCAACAGGCGCGCTTCGCGTGTGAGCGACAGCCTGAAGAGCCAATCAGGGAGCGGCTTGTCAGCGCAGACGTAAAGGTGAGAGAGCGTCGCTTGCAGCTCGGCTGCAGACAGACTACCTGCTTGTTCTCCCAGACTGGACGCGTTGGGTTAAAGAGCGCAGTGATGGCGGGGGGCCCCAGCAGACCGCGCAGAGCCCACCCGGACTGAGGTCCTGACTTCTGCCTACAGCCGCGGGGAGCTGGGGGGGGGCGAGCTCTGGTGAATGGGTCTGTGGAAGTGCTCGGATGGGATGCACGGTGAGCTTCATCTGCTGCGAAGAGGACTTTCTGCAGATGCCCCTTCACCAGCATGAGGACGAGAAGAAGAACGAGGTGAGCGGGGTGTGTGTGTGTGTGTGGGGGGGGGGGGGGGCTGCGGGTTGAGCGCAGGAGTGTCAGGAAAGCCAACTTTCCCACGTTTAATCCGGTCACTCTGGTTTCCACCAACATTTCCTTCCATTTCTAAAGTTTTCCTCTGAGTTCAGCTTCAGTCCGGGTTTCGACCCTTTGCGGAGCGAGAAGTGCGGCTCCGAGGAGCTGAGGACCTCCTCAGAGCAGCAGGTTGTGCAGGAGCCTCCTGGCGGCCTGCGTGGAGACGAGGTGTGCTCCGGCAGGGGGGCGTGCAGGGGTCCGGCTCCAGCCTGCTGCTCGCTCCGCTTCAGTCTGGGAAGCGTGCTGGTGTGGCAGCAGATGAAGGTGGAGCAGCTGGGCCGCTTCTGCGTCTGCCAGTCTGGATCCGGGATGTTTTCCTGCTCCGCTCCCAGCGCCCCCCTCCAGACCCAAACGCGTCTGTGTTTTGGTTCTCTCTGACGGCCCTTCAGCTCCATCCCAGCAGCACCAGCGTCGATCAAACCAGCTGGAAGCGAAGCCCAGTTTAGCAGACTCCGCAGCGCTCCGGAACCCAGCCACCGTCTCCCTGGAGCCTCGGGACCCCTGAAGGAATCTGGTGTCTCGTCAGATTAGGTGGGAATGCCGTTCAGACCCGCCGCCGCCGTGTTTCAGCTTGTTTCCATCTCGCGTGTTTAACGTGGAAACATAAATATGTGGATGTTCGCGTGACAAACCATATCTGATCGACAGTTTATCCGAAAACAAGAAGAAGAGAGGCGAGCGACTCCTGGAAACATCTGGAGAAAAGCCTTGAACTCACAAGAACAACACAGGCGATCAGTTAGGATCAGTTATTTTTGCACCATAAACATTTAATCCCGATAAGGATCATTATTCCCATCAGTTACTGGGAAGGGTAGGAATAATTTCTGCGTTAAATGCGCATTTTAGCAGTCGCCAGTTTTCTCCTGTGACTTGAATCTCCGCTCTGCTCCTCCAGACTAGCGGCAGCAGCAATTAGCAAACACACTGCGAGTCTGCTGGGACCGGTTGTAAACGGCGTAATGGAGGAGAAAGGAGGTTCTTAAAGAGACAGAGGCCTAATTTCAAGGCAGTTTGACATATGCAGCATTTTTAGAACAAAATATTTGCAGAATAAAACAAATTTACACAAAAATGTCAAAATTTGCACAGCAACATAAAGATGACACCCGAGAAACTAATTTAGAGAGTTTATCTGCAAAAAAAAGTTGATTTAGGGTTTAGTTATTCTTTCAGTATCGATGTAGATGTTTTGACCCCCCCCTTATAACAAATCATTTACTGGTTGCTTTGAACTTTATAAATGAGACCTTTAAGGTGGGACAAAATGGTAAAAACATGTAAATTTAAATGGGGGGGGGGATTCGCGGATTAGCATTCCTGCGGCTCCTGCTGCAGATCGAGCACGACGACACACACCATCAGGTCTACGACGTGTTCTTGCGGTGTGTGCTGCTGTTTGCACACATGTTGCATCGCTGAGCGTTTCCTTCGTTGCTGGGGGGCTGTGGGGGAGCCTGCACGGCTTCAGCCGGAGCTGCCCGGCGGCTGCGGTGCTCCAGCAGGACTCGCTCGTCCTGGATGGAAACAGCAGCAGCTGAGAAGCAGCTTGGAGATCAGTTCAGTCAGTCTGGGTTTGCCTGGAGGTGGGCACTGTTTCTGCTTCATGCGCAGCTAACAGATGTCAGATGGGAATAGATGCTCACTTTGCACAAGCGAAGTTATGCATTGTTGGTGTCGGACAGGCGCCCCCCCGTGTTAAACGCGAGAGAGGCGCTCCCAGCTCAGAATAGCAGGTTGGAGCTGTGGTGTCAAGTGCTGAGCAGCTGACGGGCCAAATAAAGCCCAGGAGCTGCTGCGCCGCTTAACACCAGATGCCTGCGGGACGTTTGATGCGGGGTATTTTAATAACTGGGTGAATTCAGGAGATGGAGCTGTGCTCCATGGCTGCTGTGGTTGGAAACGGACCCAAACCAGCATCAGTTCTCAGGACCAACCATCAGAAACACCCGAGCTGCTACGCTCCAGTGTGGAGATGAGAAAATGTGTGTGTCTGCGGAGGAAGTGAGAGGAGGACGGGACCAAACGGGGACAGTGAACGAACCACCACGTCTTTCTGCGTTGGGCTCTTTACTGCGGTTCCGGGGTCGATTTAGCGGCTGAAAGGTCTATTCCTCATGTGCTGAAGCAGAATCAGCTCCGGAGTGTAAGTTCTCTGGGAAACGCGTGTTTTGCAGATAACTCCTGCTCAGCGTGGACGGATGCAGGAGCGAATGAAGCTGGATGAGATGCAGCAACAAGTTGAAGTCATGGTGACTCCAGTTACCCCCCCCCAGTCACATGACCGAACAAATACCACATGACCACAGCAGCTGGAACAGCAACCAGTTTAAATAAAGACTGGTTGTTAGACCTAAACTGGTTGCTAAACCCCATCTCAACTGTTTTTGTAGGTAAACTGTCTAAATCGGTTCCATCTGCATGTTTCTGTGCAAATGTTGACATTTTTTTAAATCTAAATTTGTTTAATTCTGCAACAATTTGCCCAAAACCGTCTCAGTGCTGCCCTCTTTGGGTTGAGCGGTGGTACTGCAGATGAATTTTCCTGTTGGTTCCAACGGTCCAGCTTGGTTGACGTCTACGTCACTCAGCCCCACGTTGACGTACGAAACCATCTCACTCAGACACGCCCCCTGGTGGCGAGTCAGGAGGTGGACCAGCGAGCGTGGAGAGCGTTGATCGGCAGCTTCTGAGCTTTGCTCGTGTGACTGATTAGCATCGAGGACACGGAGAGGAACGGGTCTCTGCTCTGACTGCAGAGCTTAGGGGGGGCTCCCGGCAGCACTCGCTGCTCGCTCCGTTGCTGCAGAGCCCCCGGTGCTTTCACGTGTTGTTGCTCAAAAATCTCCAATAAAAAAAGTCGCTAGATTTGTTGATAGTTGCTTTTTTTTTTTTTTTTTTTTAAAAGGCTCTAGATTTGTCGCGAATTGCTATTTTCTGAAAGAAGTTGCTAGATTTGCTGCTCGTCGCTGCTTTTGAAAGAGGCCACCAGATTGGTCGCTCGTCAATTTTTGAGAAAAAGTCTCCAGAGGGTCTGAAAAGTCACGAACAGCTCTTTCCCTCATCCTGGCCACACCCCCGCTTACCCCCACCCCACTCAGCTGCACACCTGGCCACGCCCCTCAGCGTTTCTTGAACACGCCCACTTTGGTAGAACTTTTCTTACTTTGAGGCCAAGCGCAGTTTCACTTATTGGCCAAATAAATATATAAGAAATATAATAAAATCTGTTGACTTTTTCTGAATAAAAAAAAAAAAAAAAATGCAACTAATGAAAATCTTTAGCCAGCTTTTCCTCAAAACAAGTAACTTGTGAGAAATCCAGCAACTTTCTTTCAAGAAAGTGACTTGGGAAAACTCTGCTGTCTTTTTTTTTTTTTTTTTTTTTAACGAAAAATCGACTCGCGACAAATGTAGCGACTTCTCTGGAAAAGGTGACGACCAACAAACCTAGGAGGTTTTTCCAACAAAAAGCAACCTGCGACAAATCTAGCGACTTTTGACGAGAGCGACTCGCTTTTAAGTGAAACCGGGCCGATATTAAAGGGTAAACAGGCGGAAAGCACAGCCCCACCACAGGGGGGGGGGGGGCTTAAGATAGGGGTGCACCGATCGCAGTTTCCTGTCCGATCACCGGTCTTTAAAACGCCTGGTCTGGCGATTCTGAATTTGGCTGATAGCGGTTTTTAAATGCGTTTTTATCTTTTTACGTTTTGCGACGGCAGAGCATGTGAGCACCGGCCGATCGCAGAGCTCCGAGGTGAAGGGCGTCGGGGCGGATTTATGGGCGCAGCCGCAGTTCCGGTGTCTGGATGGCGATGGAGCGGACATCGTGGAGGATGAGGTCGGCAGCGCAGGTTCGGGTTCATGTGTTCGCATTGTCCAGGCAGGAGCAGGCCGTCAGAACTGCAGCGACGCCTCTTCCCTTCACCCGGCTGTGAGCGGCCTCTCTGTCGTTGCTGGAGTCCCACCATGGCGTGTTACGAGGGGGGGGGGATTTCCCTGGGTTTGAAGATGAAGGTATGAAGTGAACTCGGAGTTACCTGCCGCCCCACGCTGCATTCCAGCGGTCGGGACACAGAGCGGCCTGTGTGCGGCGTCCCCGGGGACGCGGAGCGGCACACGGGCCGCAGAACAACGCCGCCTCTGTTGGGCTGGGGTGGGGGGGGAGTGCCTCCGCATATTTCACCTCTGCCGCTTCCCTTCTGGTTCAGGCGGTGAGCTGAGCTTCTGGCGGAGGTTCAGAGGTCAGGCTGGAAGGTGATGGCCTGAGGCGCTGCTGCAGGCCGCTGCTCGGTCGGCTGCGCGACGCGGCTTCACCAGCAGCTCTCCAGTTTTCACACCAGATCCAGATTCTGATTTTAAAAGTGTTGTTTTTTTTCTCTCGCTTTCTTTTCTGAAGAAGAAATGACAGAAAATATATTTTCAAAAAGTGGCTTTGATTCGATTCTGTGCGCTGTGCGACGGAGCACCAGGGCCGGCTCTGTTTGTGGGAAGGTCGTCTCAGTGTGAGCAAAATAAAGACACAGTTTTACCAGAAAAAGTCTCCCTCATCAGAAATAGCTTTGGTAATTCATTTTTTGTTGTTTTTCATGTTGCAGTTCTATTACAAATTTATTCTACGACTTTATTCTCGTATTATTACGACTGTGTTCTTGTAACATCATGACTTCATTTCCTTAGCCTGGCCCCTAACCTATCAGAGTCCACCTGAAAAGTCCAAATAAACAGAAGCTGTAAAACAGGCTTGTCAAGCAAGATGGCCGCCCTGGGCACGCTGATGTCACTCTGAACTACGGAGACCCAAGGAGCTCATTGGTGGAAAAAAAAAATCCAGATTTTCCAAAAATTAAAGCTTCAAAAACTAAAATTTCGATAAATCGATTTATAGCCCAAATCTACTTTTTGGACTGTCGAGTAAAAATCAGTGTCTCGATGTGGAAAACCAGTAAAATGCCTGGTTTATTGCCACCCAACATCCCATTGGCAACATTTTAAAGATGAAGCTCAGCCAGACTTTAGCTAGGCCACTCCGACACAGCTGGACTTCTTGCTGAGCTGTGGATCGTTGTTCTGCTGCTGAACACGAGTGAGCCTCACGGTCGGGTGTTTTCCCGCTGGAGAGCGGCGCTCATGGGTCCGTCCAGGACATCCAGCGAGACGTCCAGGTCCTCAGGCAGCACGGATTCCAGACAAACTGCGGAAGTCCTCTTCAGGGTGTGCGTTTAAAACGAGCTCTGCGTTAATTCACCACCAGGGTGCAGAGCAGAACGAGACGGTCTCGGTTTGGTTCCAGATGAACTCGAGAGCGGGTCGTTTACGGCGAGAACGTGATCCAACTTCGGTCCGACGCAGCTGCTGAACTCCGTCCTATCGCCGGATTCGTGTTGCATTGTGGGATGCGGTAGAGTACACGTTCCAGACATCTTGAAATCGTCTGGTTTACCTGTCAGATACTTTGGCCTGAAATAAATTCAAGAAACAAACTAAGAGGCTCAAATTTTCCTTGTTTTTTACCTGCTCCGATCACAGCATCTGCTTCCTGCATCTGGTTCCCCTGCCTCGGACTCATCGGACCACTCAACAGACTGAACGTTCGTCCGGTTCTGGTTCCCTCTCAGTTCCCTCAAACTTGACTGATTCGAACCAAAGTAAACGAACCACAGGTGTGAAAACGACGGTTGCAAACGTGCTGCGCACACGAATGATGGAAACTCCCAAAACACACAAACGGGAAAAAACAAACGCTACAGAAAAACACGAAACAAACGAAAAATGCTGCAATCACAGGAAATGGAAGCAGAAGGAAAAATGCAACAAAAACAGCGAATATGAAACGCTGCAAACTTGCGCTGCAGAACAGAAGTCCTCCAGACCACTAGGGGGAGTCGGCCACTAAATCATATGGAACCAGACCGTCAGTGAAACGTCCAGAAGAAAGCTGGAGGAAGAAGGAAAAGGTGTGTTATACTTAATATCTTTTATAATATTACAGAACAGCAGCATATTTCTGTAGGTAATATTACCTCCTCCAGACTCCCCCTAGTGGTCTGGAGGGCTTCTGTTTTCTGTGGTTGCAGCGTTTTCTTGTTGCATTAGTTCTTTTGTTTTGGAGTCTGCATCATTCATGTGCTTGAGGGCGTTGCACCGTTTGCTTCACGTTTTCACCTGCCGGCCACCGTAGAAAACCACCTGAGATGCTTCTTAGCTCGTGTTTTTTTGTGAATGTGTACTTCAGCAGGAATACGTATCATTTTAAACTGAGTCAAAAAGCATTTTTTAAGGACCATTCATATTATTTTGCTGCCAGTTGGACGTTTATTCCAGATTCGATAAAGCAACACCCTAAAACCATCTTTGTTTTGGTTTTAAGCATTTTTTTCTCTGTTTTTTTGACAGAAGTTTGCCGTTTTCAGGTCAGATCTTTTTATTTCAGGATAAAAGCAACAAACAGGACTCCAGGCTGTGGAGCTTTGCTCCGTTTTAGATGTGATGAATGAGTTAATTTCAGGCCAGCAGGCAGTGTCGAGTTTGGATTTGCTTTCAGAGTCAAACTCTGTTTTGCATTCATGGGATCTGAGAATCTGATGAACGAATATTTGTTTCGCTGAGTCGTTGATGGAGAACATCGTCCACAGTGCCTCTGGAATCAGATGAAGGGACACAAAGGAGCTTCATTGAGCTGCTTAAAGTGACTCTAATTCAGCTGGCTGAGTAGCCTCCTGACGGACTGGAGGTCAGGATGATGGATTAAGGCATGAAGTGACTGTATTTTTGCTTCAGTCACAGTTATGTCTGGTTTTTAAATGTAAATCAGACGTTTCCTCCAGCCTTATAGCGTCACTTCTACATAACACACTCTGTTTGGCCCTTTACCAGCTCGGCTTCTATAGCTTTGTGTTCCTCTGAAAGTGGCCTTTATCCTCCAGTTTTGTTGATTTTTCTCTGTGTGTGGGAGGGATTTTCTTGTCTTCTCTCTGATACTTGGCAGGGCAATGAAGCATTTGCTCTTGGCAACGTTGAAAAGCCCCCACCAAAGACTCTCTCTAGGGGCTTTTGTAGCCTTTCAGAGCACTTCCGAATGATGGACAGGCAGCTCCGCTCTCCCCAATTTCATCCCTTTTCCTTGAAAATGTCCTTTGTTGATTTTTCGTAGCTCCCTTTTTTCCCTTTGGGACTTTTCAGGAAAAGTCGGATGCTCCGGGGCTGTGAGGGTAATTGCTGTCACGGTGGAGTAAAAGTTAGAGCCGGGCTCCCACGTCGCCCAATCATGTTTTCATCATCAGGAGAAGGTTTTTCTTTGGGGACGTAATGAATCTCCCCATTGACATGCTACATTTACTCTGAATGCACGCAGGAAGAAAGACCCCGGGATTTATTTTCCTCTCTTTACTTGAACACCAAGCCTTGTAACAAGCTGAGGCAGATCGTTGTTGCTGCTTTGCCCTCTCTGTTCCTGCAGAGGAAAGGTTTACACACCAACACATTCCGATGCAGAGGAATTTCAGAGGTATTCACACTGGAATGTGGCTTTTAAGTGGACTGTGAGGGACATTAGAAAATGGATCCATAAAGATGCTTTACTTTAGGCAACAGTGGTGGGCACCGCCAACTAAAAAGTTAGCTGCACTCACCTTAATATGCTAATCATAACCATTACCTAAAGCACTACAAAAACATTGCATTTAGCGGAAGCTAAGGCGCTACAAATACATATTTAGCGGAAGCGAATTTTACAGCGCTAACTTCAACATAACATAACAATGTGTCAATGATTACACACGTTTATCATTGACACATGGTGGCTAACAACATGGTTAAATTGGTGCTTCAGCATTAGCTTCCGCTGATTATTATTTTTGTGTAGCGCTTTAGCGTTAGCGAAACTAATGTTTAAAATTTGCACAACTAATGTTTTAGTTAGCGGTGTCTGGCAAAATGTATTGGGAAGCTAAGTGTGCTAAAAGTTTTCAAAGTTTGCTAAAGCTCCAAACAAAAAAAATTAGTGGATTAGCCGTGTTTCTGTCAACGTTTTTTAAGCGCATTTTGAAGTATCGCATTGGAAATGGTTGATGAAAATGGCAAACATTCAAAATAACTTCCTCAAATTTAGAAAAAAGTTTTTACGTTCGCTTGAGGTGGTTTTTGGATTTTCCGAAAAAGAGTTAAAATGCTAAAGGGGAGATGGAAACACATTTGCCGAATCACTTCTGATGTTGCAAACTTTCCCAATCCAAACCTCCAGCAACATTTTGTTTACTACAGTCATACGTAGAGTCAACATCTGAAGAAATTACGCTTTGCGTAGCCGGGTTGGTTTGCTCTAAACTAGTTGATGGAGAAACGCCTAATTTTGCATTTTCGACACATTCAGATGCAGAGGAATTTCAGAGGTATTCACACTGGAATGTGGATTGTTAGTGGACTGTGAGGGACATTAGGAAATGGATTCATAAAATGTCTGAAGAGGTTTTTTTTTAAAGGAACAGTGGTGGGCACCGCTAACTGAAACACTAGTTTTGCTAACCCTAATACACCAGTCATAAACATTAGTTCCACCAAACTAAAGTGCTACAAAAACATTGTACGGAGTGGAAGCTAATGCTAAAATGCTAACTTCAACATAACATAACCATGTGTCAATGATGCACAACACGTCTGCCACTGACACATGCTGGCTATCAACATGGTTGAAATTGGTGCTTTAGCATTAGCTTCTGCTAATTATTATGTTGGTATAGTGCTTAAGTGTCAGTGGGACTAATGTTTATAATTAGTGCTTTAGAGTGAGTACAACTAACGTTTTTGTTAGTGGTGTGTGGAAAAATTAATTGAGGGGAAACGAAGTGTGCTAAATGTTTTCAAAGTTTGCAAACGCGCTAAACAAAAGAAATGAGCTCGGCTAGTAGTTCATTAGTGGATTAGCAGAAGTGCGCCCACCACCAGCCATGTTTCCAACAACGTTTTTTATTCACATTTTGAAGTATCACATTAGAAAAGGTTGATGGGAACAGCAAAGCTTGAAATAAATTTTGCGCTCACTTGAGATGGTTTCTGACTTAATGCGCTATTGGGGGGAGAGGGAAACACATTGGTCAAATAAATTCTGACGCAGCGAACTTTCCCAGTCCAAACCATCAGAGATGTGTGGTCCATGCTGGTTCGCAACCTCTACTTCTTGTTTATTACAGCCCACGTAGCGTCAATGTCTGACGAACTTACGCTTTGTGTAGCCTGGTTCACGGCTCATTTGCATTTTCTGTTTTGCAGCATTTTAAAAGTTCATGATAACTGGATGGAAACGTAGCTGCTGATAGGGAAGATAATGGGCTCTCTGAGGCCAACACAGCGCATGCAGGGGCCTTTCAGCGGCTCAGTGCTCCACAGAACATAAGGGATAAAACAAGCCTCTCTCGGACTATAACCAAAGAAAAGACGACACGTTTGTTCCCATCCTGAGCCTGGATCCCACCCTCCCAGCAGGCGAAGGGGCTTTAATTAAATCAGCCTCTTGGACACCATGCGACGTGTTGCGTGTGTCTTTAACTCGACAGGCGCCGCTCTGCCGCATTTGTTCAGCGCTCAGCGAGCCGTGCACGCCGCAGCGGAAAACATCCCGATTCTTCTTGAGTTTAATGTCAGATGATTGGAATTTGTGCATCGCTTTGCTGCATCTGCTTTCCATTGGTTGGTGGTGTTTCAGGCGTGTTGCTCAGACACTCATAAGTTCATCATGTTGTTGACATTTGACTGTGAAGAATCGGGATCTCTTCCCTTCAGGGGTCTCCACAGCAGATCGAGCATCTCCGCCCTCTCAGCGAACATCCCTGAACTTTCCCTCCGGTCTTCCTCGGTGCCTCCACACGCAGCTTCACTTGTCTGATATGTCACAAGACCACTGGTGAGAAGCGGCGGTCAAGGCTGGCCTGTCTGTCGGCTCTTGGCTCCCTGTGTTTGTCTTCGTCCTCATTCGGTCCAAAGTTTGGGTCAGACCTTCAGCGTTTCTGTCATGGGAGCACAAGCAGACTTCAGATCCTGTCTCAGGCCAGAACAGATGGAGGTGCTTTTCTCTAAATGTGCTCAAAGTGCAGCATGTCTGCCTTTAGGCTGAGGTTTGACGCTGCAAAGATCAGTTACCGTTTGGTTTTTTTTTTTTTTTTTTTTTTTTTTTTCAATTTTCTTTCCTTTTTATTTTTATTTTCTCTTTTCTTTTTCCCTTTTTTTCTTTTCCTTCTTTGCTTTTTCCTTTCTTCCATTTTTCACCTTCCCCTCCTCTTTTCTCTATTGTGTGTCGTTTTTTTCATTTTCCTGTTATGGTTGCATTTTTTCCCACTTTTTTTCCTGTTTTTCCTGTTTTCCATCTTTCTTTTCCTTTTTTTCCCTATTTTTTCTTGTTTCATATTTTCTAAGCTTTTTTTCATTCTTTTCTTATTTTCCATTTTTTCTTTTCATTTTTTCCATTTCTTTCCTTTTTTCCCAGTTGTTTCCCTATTTTTTTTTTTTTTTTTTTGTTGCTTTTTCCTGATTTTCTAAGCTTTTTTCATTTTCCCCCCATTTTTTTCTTTTCCTTTTTCCTCTCGTGTATGTTTCTTTTCTTTTTCCATTCTTCCTTTCCCCCTGTTTATTAGATGCTTTTCCCGTTTTGCGTGATGACCCTGTAGCGTGCTTGCTCCGCGTCCCCTGGTATTGAAAGTGGGAAGCGCCCCTTTGATGAACCTCTGCGTGTCAACGTGTCTGATTTGACTTCCATCCGCGTTCTGCTGACGTTGACCACGTTGCGGAAGCAGACCCGCACTTTGAACTTGCAGACTCCGGGGGTTATGAGCTGCAGAACCTGGTTCCCTGTGATCCCTAGCGCTGCTCTGCAGAGCGCCATGTTGCAGGAGCGCAGCTACTGCACCTGTTTGCCTTTATCCCAGCGCCACGTCCCGTTGGCGTGGCGAGAACAGAACCTGCCGCCTGCTGCAGGCCTCAGGCTTGGCAGCGACGCGGCATAACTCTGAAAATAGCTCGAATGGCTCCGTGCGGTTCTGTTGTGCGAGTGTGGGCTCTCCAGGGGCGGCTGGGGAACGGGAGCAATTCTGCAGTTGTTGACATGAGATGGCCTGCTTCACTCGCTGTTTCATCAACAAGCGCAGTTCGGTTCTGCCTCAGAGTCAGAACCAGTGAGGGTTTTCAGTCACAGCAGCTCCAGCTGCTTCTTCGTCTTTTAAGGACATGTTTTCTGTGTTGTAGCGTTTATTTGGAAGCGAGGTGGTGTTTCACGGCCGGACCGGGAGCTGCTGGTCTGCTGATAGCCTGAGCTCATGTCTGATGGGAGGACGGCCCAGCGGCCTTCGTTCGGCTCAGGTGTTGGAATGAGCAGTTCCTGCAGCAGCTGCGTTCCCAGCCAGCAGCGTTTCCACACTGAGACCTGCCGCTCTGCTGCGCTCCCACGCTCCGCCACATCCCCCAGCGCCCTGTCAGCCGGGCTGTTTTTACCTTCTGCTGCGGGAAAATTAGAGCCGAGATTAGAGTTGGGCACGTCCGGCTTTCTGCGGAGTCCGCGGAGCGGGCGGATAGCTTCACATTGTTAGCTTTTTATTTGGAGTCTGTTGAAGCTGGGGTTCAGTCGATCCTCAGTTCAGTAAAGCAATAACTGACGGAGCTTCGGTTATTTGTGAAACTCGGTGGGTCTTTCTCACCGCAGGACCAGCCGCGCTTGGACAGGGAGCGCTTCAGCCCAGTGCAGATCGCGTTATGATGCTTACATGATTAATTCTGGAAATTCATAGATTATTGTGACAATTATTCTGATAATTAATCCATTATTTGGTAATTATTCTGACGATTCATCGATCATTTTGACGATAAATCGATTAGTCTGACAATTAATAGATTTTTCTGAAGATATATTAATCTGACGATAAATTGATTATTTTGACGATCAGTCGATATTCTGATGATTATTCAGAATAATCAATTGTTCTGACAACAGATTTTTCTAACAATTTATAGTTTATTCTGACAAGTATTTGATTATTCTGACAATTATTCTGATAATTAATAGATTATTCTGACGATAAATTGATTACTCTGACGATTAATCAATTAATTGGAAAACTGCACACTGCAGATTTTTCATTTCACCACTTAAGCTTAATTTTATGTCATATTAAAAATACATAAATTTACTTTTTTAAAAATAAAACTAAAAAATTAGTTGCCTAAAATGCAGAAACACAGCATTGCTGTAGTTTGTAGCAAAGGAAGCATCTGCAGCTGAATGGATCCTTCTAGCCTGAGAACAGCTCAGCTCTTCCTGCTGGACTGGGCACCAGTGGAGGACGGCTCCGCTGGTTACTGGTAGATTAACTGGTTAATAACTGGGCACCGGCGGAGGACAGGTCCGCTGGTTACTGGTAGATTAACTGGTCAATAACTGGGCACCGGCGGAGGACGGCTCCGCTGGTTACTGGTAGATTAACTGGTTAATAACTGGGCACCGGCGGAGGACGGCTCCGCTGGTTACTGGTAGATTAACTGGTCAATAACTGGGCACCGGCGGAGGACAGGTCCGCTGGTTACTGGTAGATTAACTGGTCAATAACTGGGCACCGGCGGAGGACGGCTCCGCTGGTTACTGGTAGATTAACTGGTTAATAACTGGGCAGGAAAAGGGGATTGATATCAGGTTTATCTCCAGGATGTGCAGCAGGAGCTGCCTCTGGAGGAGTTCTGGGTGGAGCAGATTCAATTTAAAGTGTAAATGTTTTTAGTGCAGTTCTGGCTTCGTTGCTGCTGAGTGTGTCGTTATTTCAGCGTATTTTCACATATTTTCCAGAGTCGTAAACTCCAGTTAACGATTAATTCTTTCCTAAATCAGTTTGTTCATTAAAGTGTTGAAAGTCATGAGCCCTTTCCCCGTCCTAGTGACGGATCATTTTTATGAAGAAAAACCACCTGCAGGAGGCGGTTGCTCTGTTTTTCCTTCTTTCCGTCCTCTAAAGTGCTGCAGGCGTGCCGAGGGGAAAATGCTGCTGCATGCGAGACATTTCCTAAAATGAGTCCGGATGAATCTCAGGTTAGGCCTCCAGAGACCTGAGCAGCAGCAGGAGTTATTATCTGAGTCCTGATGGACAGCAATGATGCTTTATTTGGCCTCAGCTCAGTAAATCACCACGTTTTCTTTATTTCCATCTGAACTCCAACAACAGGCGCTCTGTTCTCCCAGCAGCTTTTGCTTTCACACGAGTCCGGCCGAGTCTGGAAGTCCACGTCACCTTTCTCAGAGGCCGGCCCCACGTTTGAACTGCTGCGGCTGCTTTTATCTGCCGGAGGAAGGAGAAGAAACCCACGTGAGGCTGTTTGTTTGGCGTCTGGGTGGGTCTCTGCCGCTCGGCCCCCTGTCCAACCGAGAGGCGGGGAGGACGGGCCTCCTTTCAGGCTGCAGCCTGAACAACCACAGCGGGTTTATCACTTTTTCAAAGAGGCTTTAAAGTGGATTTTATTGATCCTGTGCGTTTTAACCAGCGGATGGAGACGCTGCGTTTCTCCTCCTTAAACTCGCCTTCTGTCACATGAAAAACAAAAGCAGCTGCTGGGAAACCTTGGATCTGATTTCATTCATGAGCTGCAGCTAACTCGAGACAAGATGCCAAAGGTCAAAATGATGTATTTTAATTAGAGCCAAGACTTTAACATGTTCATTTCAATTAATTAATTACGTAGATTTTAACACGTAAAAAATTTTAACTCAATTATCTGCTTTTTTTTTTTTTTTTACATACAAAGTTTCTGTGCGGAACCTTTGTATTCACGTGTTTCTGGTACACCCATAAATCTGACGCACAGCTCCATCCACTAACAGCAGCGACGATGAAGCAGCTTCTCTGGGCCCTCTGGAGTTGATTTCTGCTTCCAGAGCCGATCTGATGCTGGAAAAGACTCTAAAAGCAGTCGGCCTATCAGAGAAGCTATGCTAGCCTAGACTAGCATCTCAATGCTAACCATGTAGCAGCAGCGCTAATGTCAGCGTCCACAGTCCACGTTTCTAAAGAAGCTCCATGAATGATCAGGGTTCCTGAAACTCTGGAGAGACGAGCTTTGCTCCAACCTGATGCTGGAAGAACCTGAAGAACAGATTAAAACTAGAAACATCTCTGCTGCTCAGCTCAGATGCTGTTGATTCAATCATTTAGCAGCAAAATGGGGTTTTGAATTGAAAATGTTGCTGATTTTGTTGATTTTTAAAATGCGACTAATTAATAACAGACCCTGCAGTTAACTGGATTAATAATTTTAACCGAGTCCCACCACTAATTTTAATATTTTGTTAAATAGTTTGATTTTGCCCCTCAGATTTTTTCTGTTTTTGATTTTTCTTGTTCACATTTAAATGTTTCACGTTATTGAACAGATTTCAACATCAGACAAACATAACCTGCGAGATGCAAGAAGCTGTTTTTAAATTGTATTTTGTTGAACTTTTAAATGAGGGACATGCATTGCAGAGGAGCAGCCACACTAAGCTGATGTCTGTGTTGTTGTATAGCAGTGAAAAATATATATTTAAATATATATTTGACTTGCAGTCAGAATACTCATCATTGCTTTGTGAACTGTTGAATTCACCTTTCAGCTCAGACATGAGAAAACTAGAAAAAAACCCAAAATCTGCGATCCTCAGATTCCTTTTTTAAACCAGAAACAGCAGAACAGCAGGACGGGTGGAAAAAAAGTAATAAAACGAAAGCAAAAAGCAGTTTTCACCTGCAGGGGAAGAGTAATCCTGGCGTTCCGAGACGACTCCAAGGAGAACCCAGAACAACGTCTGAGGCTCTGCAGGCCTCACTGCCTCAGTTAAGGTCAGAGGTCATGGTTCAAATAAGAAAGAGAGAGAGTTTCCTGGCGGCGTGCGACTCGTTCCAGCTGGAGTAAAACGAGCAACGTTTCAGACGCACATAAGGAGCCAAAGAGTGAAGATGTTGGAGTGGCCTAGTCAAAGTCTGGAGGGTTTTTCGACTGTGGGCGGCTGGTTTAAGGTCCTGCCACTGAATCGTCTGAAAATGATTCTGCAAAGTGGAGTGGGTCCAGCTCCCCCCACAGTGAAGCTGAAGGCTCAGTGTTTTTTTTTTTGGGGGGGGGTTTACTTTACTCAGGCTGGTTTGAAGCTTTTCCCCCTTTAATAAACGAAACCTTTATTTTAAAATAATCAGTCAATCATCAGAATAATCGATAGCGAAAGCGGCCGCCAGCTGCTGCCCGGCTCGGGGGTTCTGGTCGTTTCTCTGAACGTCGCGCTGACGTTGGGCTGAGTCTGCCGGGACGCCGGCAGCGCCGACGCCGGCCGGCTTCCCACCGTAGGATTGTGTTGAAACACAGCCGGACGCTCCAGAGCGGCAGCCTTTCGAAGCTCCACGGATCCCCACTGACCCCCACTGATCCCCTCAGATCCCCACGGATCCACACAGATCCACACAGATCTCCACGGATCTCCACGGATCCCCACTGACCCCCACTGACCCCCACTGATCCCCTCAGATCCCCTCAGATCCCCACGGATCCACACAGATCCACACAGATACCCACGGATCCCCACTGACCCCCACTGATCCCCACGGATCCACACGGTCATCGTTTCAACCAGGACAGTTCATTTTTCTCTCTTCAGCCTCCCGGGTCCAGCTGCTGCGGCTGCTGCGGCTCATCGAGTGGTTCTGTGAGCGATCGTCAGTGAGCAGCGTTAGGTTTTATCTTCATCCGCAGACTGCATGACGGGTTTAGTCCGCTTATCAGTTACTTGTCGAAGAGCAGCAGCTGTTTCCAGCTGAAACCACAAAACCTCCAGTACTTGAAACGACCAGCAGGGGGCAGTAAACCCTCTAACTTGTTGCTTATTGGTGATGTGTTCAACCCAGCGCCCCCAGTTGGGGGATCTGACTGGCTGGCTGCTCTGTCAGAGGGGCTTCCTGAGGAAGAGCATGTGTTCAGGTCTTGGTTTTGTTCTCAACGCAGACGCAGTTAGGAGCCGGTCGTCGCACGGACAGAAACCACCTCCAGCCGCCTGTTCGCCGCTGCTCTTCAGCAGCCCCTTCATGTCCGCCTGCTTTTTATTTTAGTGACTGCATCATATTTAACCGGTGAAGTCAGCAACGCCTCACTCTAATCTGACCCCTTTTTCCAGTAACAAGGACTCTATCGAGAACAATTTGCTCAACGATAAATTGTCCCAGAAAATCTTGCGATAAACAATAATATTTTCATTTTCAGACCATTTTCAACTGATAATAATAATAATTAAAGCTGCAAGCAGCACTGGGCGGTCCATGCAGCTCAGCACCACTCCAGCCGAAAAGCAGCCTGTCAGCAGCGTCAGTGCTCTCCTTTATTCATCCACTAGGGGGCGCATTTGGTGCGAAAAAAGTGAAACATGCCTAAAAATGACCCTTTGACCCAAAATGGCCGACTTCCCGTTGGGTTTAGAGCATACCTCCAAGAGACTTTTCTTCTTCTTTCTGGGATTTCTACCTATGTACGATGTTTCAGCTCTCTATTATTTACCAGTTGGTCTGTCTCACATTAGGGGGAGCTGTCGAGCCATTTGGCCATGTTTAATTCCATTAAAATACTAAAATTTCACTCAGGAGACAATTTTGGATGAAGTTTGAGTTTTCCTATATGTTTAAGCCTCCAAAATGGCGCTTCTTTTGTGTCAAGAATCAATAATAATTGGAAGAAATATTTGAATTACAGTAGACTTTAGCAGCACTTTCGCTGCACAGGCCTAACAGTGGCGCATTAATGTAAGTACACCCTCTCAAAGATCAAAAAACTTTAATTTCCAAAGAACATTCAACACTGGAACTGGAAAACATCTAAAATAAACAAAACAACTGAAACAACAATAATTAAAATGGATTATGAAGTTTCTGTAGCCAAAGTTGTTTCAGAAATATCAGTTATTCAGTTTCGACAGGGAAAACAGGCAAAAGTGGCAGGCCTGACTTTTGTAAGTAAATAAAGGGCAAACTAACTACTTTGTACTGGGTGTCAAATGTTTGTAGCGTTTTTCAAAATGCCAGATTTCCAACAATATTAAAGGTAAGCATCTCTTTAATGATTATTGTCCAAATGGAAATTATTGAGCTCTTTTTAATTTGTCAGGTGATTAATTGATGTATTGCTTACTGTGACAGGTTTACTCACTGTGTTACTATTTTTGTAATTTTACGTTGTAAAAAGACAGATTGTTGCGTTCCTCTTGCATCTCGGGGAGTTACGTCTCGTGTAACGCCGCGGAGCGACACAAACGTAAACAGTGGAGGGAGGAGAGAGATTTGCGTTTTCTGGGTGTTCAGAGTTTGTGTCGCTGCAGATGGCGATGTCGGTGTTGGTTGTTCCCTCTGCGCTGGAGACCAAGTGTTATTGTTACACCCTTTTAAAATCAAGACATCAAGTGACTGTGCCATCGCTGTATCAACACGTGTCAGGCGGTTTGTCAGGTACGTATCCCATTTCCTCACATGAAGGGAAACCCCCCCACACCATTTTCTCTACCAGCAGAGCAGAGCAGAGCAACCCCCTCCTCTGTGTTTAAAACCTTGAAAGGATCGTGTTGAGACCGTGGCGATGTTAATGTCCCGTGCAGTTCTTGCAGCTTGACGTCTGCATGCTCTGCTTTTTAGCCCCTCCGCCCTGAATTCATGGACAAGTGGCAGTGAATCATGGAGGCCTGACATGTTTCCATTAACCCCCGTCTCAGAGGGGATGCCCTCGACCTCTTGACCTCGCTGTGCAGCACTTCGTTTGTCTGGAGCTACAAGTCAAGAGGTTTATTTTATTGGCTTAATCACGTAAATCTCAGTGTTTCAAGATGGTTTAAAAGTTTGCTCTTGTCCTTTTTCCTGCTGCAACAAAGAAAAAAAAAATTGGAAATTAACCGAAACAAACTGAGAAACGACGACGACTCATCGCAGGCTTTTCTCTGCCGAGTGCACCAGTTAGCCAAAACATCACGACCACTTGGTCGATTAAATGTCCGCTGGCTCAGTCGATCAGAACAAGCTTGAACGCTGTTTGCTTTCAGCCATTGTTCTTGAAGCGTTTTCCCGTTAGATGAAGCCTCAGAGCTTCATCTCAGCCCAGAACACCAGAACATCTCAGCCTTTGGAACATCTCATTCTCAGGTTTACTTCTCAATTTTTAGCTACATTTTTTGCAGTTGCCAAATAAAGCTATTTAGTTGGCAAGCTAAATATTTACTTTGAGAGTAAATATTTACTTAGCAAGATAAATATTTGGGTACAAATTACATATTTAGTTAACAAGCTAAATATTTTGTTAGCAAGCAAAACATTTAGCTATCAAGCTAGATATCTTGTTGGCAAGCTAAATATTTAGTTAGCAAGCTAGATATTTAGTTTGAGACTCGCTTCTGTCAGACTGCTAGGGCGGCTACAATCCTGTAGCTTGCCACCATCAGTGCATGAATGTGTGCATGAATGGATGAATGAGTGAATGTAACTTTGGAGTCCTCTGGACTTGTACAAGACCTTTACAATTTAACAAAGTGAGTTCTGACCTGCTGCCATCTACCTGGACCAACATGATCTGTTGGCCTTCACTGGGCTTCACAGCTTTCATAAAAGCAGCGTCCGTCAGGAGTAAAATAAGCCAAGAAAACAACCGGACCCTGGTGGTTCCCACTTTCCATGTTGTGATCTCTTGACACAAGCTTTCCACCACGTTCGCGTGCTTCCTTTGCTCGCTGTAACAATGCAGCTCAGGAAGTATGTGGGGATAAGAGCCAGACTGTTGGGCTCTGTGGTCAGTGCGTCCCAACGCTTCCAGGGTTCAGTCGATCAGCTCTGGATCTGTAGACGGGAATAACAGAACAGCTCCAGGTGTCTTCAGAGAAAACGCAGCGATGTCCCTGTGGCTGGTGAGTCTGCTTCAACATGTCCCTCTGAGGCTGTGGGTGGCCAGAACCTCTCTGGTGGGTCAAACCCAACTAAACGGTGTCAAAAGTGATGCTTTTGCTTGTTTGAGCCTTTTTTTAGCCTTTAGAAATGAGTGCGACAGATTTCTGGAACCATTTTTCTTTACATTGAAGTAAAAGCCTCCAAGAAAACAGTAAAATCTGATGTTCCACTGTGGTTCCTGTGAATGGGCTGCTGTCTCCAAGTTAGACAGTCAAAAATTAACAGCGATAATTTCGATTATTTAGCCTGTTTGTAAGAGGAAAAAAATGGGGGGTTCATTGTTCAAAGTCAAAATTTTGTGTTCATTCACTTGTAAATGTCACAATTTCAAACTGAATATTTAATTTGAGGCTAAATATTTAGTTGGAAAGCTAAAGAATTTTTTAGCGAGCTAGATATTTAGTAAACAAACCAGATATTTAGCTTGAGGCTTAATATTTAGTTAGCAAGCTAGATATTATGTTGGGAAGCTAGATATTTAATTAGAAAGCTAGATATTTACTTTGCAAGCTAGCTATTTAGATTGAAGCTAAATATTTAGTTGGCAAGCTAAATATTTAGTTAGCAAGCTGGATACTTAGCTTGAGGCTAAATATTTAGTTACCAAGCTAAATATTTAGCTTGCTAACTAAATATTTAATTTGAAACTGTGACATTTATGAATTATTAAATGACATGGTGAAAATTTGACTTTCAGAAATCAGCCCCCCATTTTTTTCTCTTATTTGAGGATAAATAACCCAAATTATTGCTGTTAATTATGGACTGTGTAACTTTGCAAATGACTCCATAAATACGTGGTCTGAGCCTTAATAAGCTTCAGTTTCTGCCCTGTATGGGTAATTGCGTGTTTTTACCAGCTAAGATTGATTTCCTGTCAGTTTGTCTCATAATGTTAGATGGAGGTTGAAATGAATGAATATTGAGAACCAGACCAAAGGTTTTGGAGGTTTTTTCATGCCATAAACATCTCACTGGGTTCTCCACTGGATCACAGCAGACATGGGAGGTGCGTTTTCATCTGCTGCCTGTAGATGGAGCTGCTCATCTATGTTTGAGCTGCATAAAAACAGAAGCTTTTCTCCAGTTGACTGTGAATCTCTGTCAGGATCTCACGTCAGTCGAGTTCTCAGCAGGACGGTTCTGATGTTGTGCTTCCTGTGGAAGCTATCAGATTTTAAAAAGTGGACTTTTTTATGGATATTTTAAAAATGGACCAGCTGACCTGTTGGATTGGCGTTAGAGGATCACGTGAAACTGATGAGGCCGCCACCTGCAGACCAACGTTCCCGCCAGCCCTGCTACTGGAAGCATGACTATCCACTTCCTGTTCTGAAGGGAACAATGACCCGTAACTCCGTGACCTCTTGTCTGACTTGGTTGAACGCACAGCAAACTTGGCGTGACCGACAGTGTTTGTTCTGCAGAGAAGCAGGAAGACAACAAAGTCACATTTGGTTCTTTGTCTGTTTGCCAGCATTATGCTGATCTGCTGTCCTCGCAAAAGTATTTGCCCCCCTGTGATCTTTTCCTTCTTTTGTTACGTTCCAGGCACAAACGTCTGTGTTGTGGTGGGATTTTATGTGACAAGCCAACAGAAAGCGTATTATTGTGAAGCGGCAGGGAAAGGGTGAGAGAAATCTGAAAAGTGTGGCGTTATATTCAGCCTCTAAATAAACTCCAGCGCAACAAACTGCCTTCAGTTATCAGTAACCAGAGTCCAGATGTTCTGGTTCTTCTGGCCTCAGAGGTTCTTTAGAGAACAGCGGAGAACAAGTACGGCGTGTTTTCACCAGAGACTGGCTTCATCCTCAGGTCTTAAATGTTGTCACAGCAGGACAATGCGTTCTGTGACCCGAGGCAGTTGAGACTAGTTGAACCTAGCTGCTAACATACCCTCGCTAGCTAGCAAGCGTATATTAGCAGCCAGGATATTGACCCACAGAGCATTTTTATCACGCTATGTTTAATAAACAGACAAAAACTACACTTGAATGTGAATGTGTGAAATATGCTACGTTTGGTTGTAACAGAGCATGATCGCCCAACAATCCCCTTAATTAAATTTTATTCAGGGTGGCATGGAAAAGGTCTTTTTAAAAAGTCTTAAATTTGACTTGCTGAAACCGACAGATACCCTGATCATGATGTAACCTTCCTGTTGGATTCAACCATGAAGTCGTCAGTAATCTTTGGATGTTTTCCCTCCTGATAGTCCGGGAGACTTGCTTCGATTCGGGACCAAAGCTGCAGCATGTCCTCCATGTCCAGCTGCTGTGGTTCTCTTCCTCTCTGCTCTGAGTCAAACCAACCAAACCCTTTCAGCAACCTGTTCCCCTCCTCGCCTGTGGAGGCACTGCACCAAGAACCACTGAAGGAAACGACACGAAAACCTCTGAAGACACTGAGCGCAACTTGCTTCTTCACTAAATGTCAACAGAAATGGAGCGACGTCAGATTTCAGCGGTTGGAGGATTTCTTTTTTTTGTCTTTGGCTAAAGACCACGAGCCATTTCTCCTGCTAGTGCTAGCCTCGCTAGCGTTTGTTTTGGTTGTATTTACCCAGAATGCCCTACGCTGTAGTCTGCTTCCTGCTTTTGGAGCGGCCTCCAGTCTGCTTGGCGTTCACATCTGCATTCAGACCGCACCAGAGTTCACTTCAGCCGAACCCAGACCGAGGTTTGTAGGCGGATCAGAGTTCACTTTTTTTTTTTTTGGTCCTCACACATTCAATTACGTGTTCGCTCTTCACCAAACCAACCGGAGTTTCTTTGCAAACGGACTAGAGTTCAATTAAAGCACACTACTGCAAGGTACACGGGAAGCAACTAAGGGAAATCTGCCAAAAACGTGCGGTGCCCTCATTAAATTCTGTTTGCTTCAATTCCTCCCACCATATAGCAGCAACATTACACCTCGGTGCTGTTCTGTTAAATATTAGTGGTGGGACTTGATTAAAATGTTTGATTGAGTTAATTTAAGGCTCCGTACTTTGAAAGGTAAACTGTATATCAATAATAAAAAAAAAGCAACATTTTCAATTAAAAACCCCTTTTTGCTGCTAAATGATTGAATCAACAGCATCTGAGCTGAGCAGCAGAGATGTTTCTAGTTTTAATCTGTTCTTCAGGTTCTTCCAGCATCAGGTTGGAGCAAAGCTCATCTCTCCAGAGCTTCAGGAACCCCTGATCATTCCTGGAGCTTCTTTAGAAACGTGGACTGTGGACGCTGACGTTAGCGCTGCTGCTACATGGTTAGCATTGAGATGCTAGTCTAGGCTAGCATAGCTTCTCTGATAGGCCGACTGCTTTTAGCTCAACTTGAACACAACTGGAGTCTTTTCCAGCATCAGATCGGCTCTGGAAGCAGAAATTAACCCCCAGAGGAGCCGCTTCCATCGCTGCTGTTAGCAGATGCCGCTTGTGCATCAGATTTACGGGTGTACTAGAAACACACAAAAACAAAGATTCCAGCTCGAGATTTCTGAATATAAAAATAAAAAAGTAAATAAATAATGAATCAATAAAAATTAAAAAATGCAATTGACTCAGTTAAAATTTGTAACGTGTTAAAATCTATGTAATTAATCCAAATTAACATGAAAGTCCCAGCTAAGTCTGTCGCAATAAGAAATTTATAAATTAATCGCATGATAAATTGAGCTTGATGCTATTTTGTTTAGAGACTTCATAATCCATTTTATTTATGGTTTCAGTTGTGTGTGGTTTTATTTCCTTTTTATTCATTGGTTGTTTTATATTGGATATTTAATATGTCTTCCAGTTGCAGTGTGGACTATTCTGTACAAAATTAAAGTTTTAGTCTTTAAGAGGGCAAACTTGTGTTATTATGCGATTATCATTATATTAGTTAGAATTGGTCTCAAAACAAGAATCGTTGATCGTAGTCATTTCTGGGACAAGTTATTGTTCAGCAACATTTGTTATCGTAACAGGCCTCGTCCCGGCCATATTAAATATATTTCATGTTTTTCAGAACATTGATCCAGTCAGCTCTGGATTCAGTCAATGAGAAGTAACTCAGAGCGGGGTTATGTATTATTATTATTATTATTATTATTATTATTATTATTATTATTATTATTATTATTTATTATTATTTGGGACATCTGAGCTCATTCATCTGTTTGGGTTTCTTCCCATTTTGACCTGACTCGCCTCTTTTTGCTCCTCGATGCACCCAAAGAAGTGCTGGTTTCATCAAACGGGTTGGACTGGTTCAGATGTAAGACGCTCTCCTTCATTGCCCCCGGCCCTCTTTTCTACATTAAACTGCAGAACCCCCTCACCTCCCACTCTTCCCCCATTTTCCCATCACTTTAAGTGCCTGGCTCCATATTAGACGGCTCTGCCCGACCCAACCTTCCCCGCCCACTTCTGTCCTTAATCTTGTTCCTCCTGCTGCATCCAGAGACGAGGACAGAGGGACTGGTTGTTGGACGGAAGGATGCTGGAGGGGAGAGGATGTGATTTTCCTTGAATGAGGAGGATTTTAGGAGAGGATGGGTGGACTTCATTGGTGCCTCGACGCAATCTTCAATTGGGTTAAATTTTTCTTCTTCTGCATCTTTCCGTTCTGGAAGCTGAGGAGCGGCAGCAGCAAGGTACCGTAGAGAAAACGCTGAACTCCTTGGGTTAAAGGACGGCTGTGTAACAATGTGCTGGAAAATACTTTTTGGGTTTTTTCCTCATCTTGTTGTTCCCAAATGCCTGGAAAAGATGTAGATGAAACATCTGTTCAGAGAGGTGGAACAGTTGTTTTATAAAAGCTGAATCTGACCATCAGGTGCAGCAGAAAGAGGTCCTGCAGCTCTTTGGAGCAACAGTTGCTTCTCTAAGGTCATTGCTGACGTCTTTCCACCCTGACATTGTGTTAGCACACACCTGGAAGCAGACTTCAGCATAAAATTACCTGGAAGTTCAAGGAAGATTGAGAAGAATGCCGCAGTATTTTTATTTTCATCATTAATTTTTCCAGATTTGAGGATAATTTACTGTCATTTTCTTGAATCGGGGAGTGTTGGTACTTGGCCTGAAGGATATCAGGAAAACATGCTGCCCTCCGCTCAGTTTGAGCTTTAGCTTCTTAGCCACTAAGAATCGACATCCAGTTTGTTCAAATTGCATTCATGGCAGCTGAAATATAATCTACAAAATATTGCATCCAAGCAGTTCTTTTTGATTGCAGTCAGGAACTCATTGTTTTGGTTGTTTTGCAGTTTTCTGGGAGTTTGTTCCAGATTATAGGAGCATAGAAGCTGAAAGCTGCTTCTCCATGTTTGGTTCTGGTTCTGGGGATGCAGAGCAGACCAGAACCAGAAACCTACCTGAGTGGTCTGGAAGGTCGATACAACGGCAACAGGTCTTTAAGCCGTTCAGTGATTTATAAACTACCAGAAGTATTTTAAAGTCTGTTCTCTGAGCTCCAGGGAGCCAGTGGAAGGAGTTTAGAACTGGGGTGATGTGCTCTATCTTACTGGTCTTAGTGGGAACGCCAGCAGCAGCGTTCTGGATCAGCTGCAGCTGTCTGGTTGACTTTTTAGGCAGACCTGTGAAGACACTGTTGCAGTAATCAATGCGACTAAAGATAAACGCATGGATGAGTTTCTCTAGATCTTATTGAGACATTAGTCCTTTAATCCTGGAAATGTTCTTCAGGTGATAGAAGGCTGACTTTGTAACTGTCTTTATGTGTTTCTGAAGGTTCAGGTCTGAGTCCATCACTGCACCCAGATTTCAGGCCTGATCTCTAGTGTCTACCTGTAATAACTGAAGCTGCGCGCTGATTCTAGATCGTTCCTCTTTAGGTCCAAAGATAATAACTTCAGTTTTATTTCTGTTCAGCTGGAGGAAGTTTTGGCACCTCCATGCACTGATTTGTTCTAAGCATCTGTTCAGTGATTGGATGGGTTCAGTCACCTGGTGACATCGTAATACAGAGCGGTGTATCATCTGCGTAGTTGTGGTAGCTAATCTTATTACTTGTTATAACCTGTGTTAGTGGGAGCATGTAGGTATTGAATAGGAGGGATCCAGGAGAGGAAATGGAACTACTGCATAAACAGTCTTTGCCCCCTTCAAAATAACAGCATGAAAACAGCCTATCTACTTGAAGGATTCTTAGCAGTCGATAAACAAAACTTCAACACAGATGTCGAACTTTATGCACCTGAAAGTTTACAAAACAGGCAAGTAAATGAGCACTTTAGCATTTATCTGGAAAAATTAATTTAGGGAAAGCTAATTGTGCCAAATGTTATTAAAGTTAGCAAGAATGCTAAATGCGAAGTTAGCTCTGCTATTAGTGTAATTTCAGAAGTGTGCCCACCACTGCTATGCAGTATTGTCAAGAGGAAGATGAGAGACCCCAGAACCAACGATGGGCTCAGCAGAACCGCAGGCGGATCTCCTCATGCCATGCTGCATTGATGCAAGAATTTGTGCAAAAGAAGCCCAGACCGAGTATTACGTGCATAGAAATGAAAATACTTCACAGAAGCCTAACATTTTTATTTAATTTTCATAATTTATTTTTTGGTAGGGACAATGCTCATTAACATTATGTAAATACGCCAGAATTAGCCAAAAGGCTATTTTCGTCTGTTGTCCTTGGGCAATGCTCAATTTCTCTCGCTAAAAACAAACAAAAGTTATGCAAACAAGGTTAAAATGACTAAACTACACAAATTTTGTCAATAAATACAATCAATACAAACAGTAAATACATAGTTTTTCTTGAAAATATCAGTTTGATTGATCTGATATAATATTTGATACACTGACTGAGCCATAATCATCAAAATTACAAGAAATAGAGCGAACTATTTCAAGCCTTTATGTGATGAATCTATATAATAAGTTTCAGTTTCTGAAATGCGAGGCAGAGAATGTTGGACTTTTTCACGGTTTAATTTTCTGAGATGTACCAGTTCGGCTATACGGGGGAAAAAAAAAATCCAGATTTTGCTGAAAAGAGTCGGCCCGGTTTGTCTGAAAGGTTTCCCTTCATGCTGTCCAGCAGTGCTGCTGCAGCCTCCAGGGGGCGGCGTTGTGCCCGGCTGGGGGGGCGGCTGACCCTCCTTCCCGTGTGCTGAGCAGAGGAAAAACGTGAGTGCAGTGCAGAGGGGGCGCGGGGTCTGCATTGTTTTCAGCAGATGGGAGCCAGAGCCGGGAAAGGGTGTGTGCACAGGGAGGCGGGGGGGCAGGAGTGTGTTCTTCCTCTCTGTGTCAACAAGTGACGCCCCCCCTGCAGCTCATCAGGACGTCAGCCAGCATTAGGACACACCCCTCTCTCCTCATCAATCTGCTGTTCCTGTGTCTGCTGCTCTGGTCTGGCGAACTTCCTGTCAGCTGTTGCTCTCTGCGCTCGGCTTTGATGCCTGCCGTCTGTTTACGCCTGCTCCCCGGCTCCAGGGACTCCGTTCTGGCTCTGCTTGGGCTGCGCGCTCAGTACAGCGCCTTTCTGGGGCTGGGACTCTGCTGACTCTGGACCACCGGCAGGCAGCTGGGACAGTTTGCTTGGTGACCACCAGAGGGAGCTGCAGGCACAGCTGGAAACGGGCAGCATCTTCAGTCCAGTTCTTTCCTGCATCACAGCAGCCATGGAGATCAGCCTGTGGTTCTGTTGAGATGTTCTGGAGGCTTTAATAATGACCAGCTCTCATCTTCCTCTTGACAACAGCCAATCGATTCTGATTAAAGCAAGTATTGGTATCTTTTACCAAGTCCTGCGGGAAAATGAAATCAGCATCTCCATAAAGCTTGGAAGCAGAAGGAAGCATGAAGTGCTCTAAGATGTCCTCGTCGACAGTTTTGCTTCATTTATCCCTGCTGCTGATTTTTCTTCCACTCAACTTTCCATTAAAATTGAGATGTCCAGGTATCCTAAGGCCACCAAAACGGATCCCCTCAACACCTTGGCTCTGCCTTGAAATTCTGTCCCTAAAAGTTATGAACAGAATCGGTGACAAAGGGCAACCGTGGCGGAGTCCAACTCTCACCGGGAACGAGCTCGGCTTCCTGCCAGCGATGCGGCCGAGCCCGAGCTGTGACACCGGGCTTACAGGGACCTAACAGCTCAACTTTTAAAAACATCTATTTAAAATAAATAATGAGCGACGCTCAGCCTGGCAGGGCGGGGGTGGCAAGTAAAGACTGGCGGCCCGCCACGCTTGGAATACACAGGTGGAAACCCTGCAGTAGCTATTTTTTCATCAAAATATGAATTTTAAGCAAACTTTTAAAATGTCGCAAAAAAGAAAACAGAAAAAAGAAAATGCGACTAACGCGTTCTTCCACCTGCTGGTTTGGAGCGAATCAACCAAGATTTCGTCAGATGCTGACGCTACGATTGGCTGTAATAAACAGGAGGTAGCGGTTGCTAACTAGCACGGACCACACAGCTCAGAAAATTGCGAGTCCCCCCCCCCCCTCCGAACTGGAGGTTGGGGTTGAGACGTTCTCCCGCTTTTTGTGCCTCTGGTAAGGCACAGAGCCACCCGTGGATGGGAGCGTTAGCTACATCAGAACTTATTCGGCAAACTGTTTTTCGGAAAGGCCAAAAACTGCCTCAAGCGACGGTAAAAACTTTTTTGCGAAGCTGAGGAAGTTGTTTTGAATTTTGTCGTTTCCATCTTTCTACTGCGATACTTAAAAATGCGCTTAAAAAAATCATGTATGGAAACACGGCTGTAGAAAGTACTCCTGGATCAGTTCTTCTGTCTCTGCTCTGTCTTCTCAAACCTCCAGTCGGTCGTGGCAGATGGCCGCTCGTGCTGAGCCTGCTTCTGCTTCTGCTGGAGGTTTCTTCCTGGTCCATTCAGTGACTAAAACAAGCCCAGATCATCACCCCTCCACCACCGTGCTTGACAGTTGGTTTGAGTTGTTTGGTTGAATTTGATTCATTCCAGAACTTTGTTTTTTTAAAGATACCAGGTTAGCAGAAAGGTGTTCTTTCTCTTTAAGCGTCATGTGAACCGACATGGAGATAAAGAAACATGCCTGACGGCTGAATAGATGCATTTGTGGATTTTTCTGGGGTCAGTTGTCGCCGCTTTCCCCGTAACCTCCTTCAGTGAGCGTGTGTGTGTGAGTGGAGCTGAGGAAATACCAGCAGATTAACGCTGAGTGCCACCAGCTGCTGGTGTGTGTGTGTGTGTGTGTTTCTGGGTGTGTCTGCTGGGTGTTTGAACAGCGTGTGAGAAAGACGTAGATCTGTATACAAGAAAGCGGAGTTTGTCGTGTGTTTATGGGTCTGGCTATGGTGACGGATGGGTGTGGGTTTGTTTTTCTAACGTCACTGGGAGCTTAGAGTCCAGATCTGAACACCTGCATGCTGGGACCAGTTCTCCACTCCTCAGAGTGGATGCAGAACATCTGAGAACTGCAGTTTATCTAATAATTCACTTCATGTCAATAAAACCCTACTAAATGCTCTACTTCCTGTGCAAAAGCATTGACTTTTTTTTTTAACCTGAGAACCAAGAACTATGTATTTTATGACGGAATGAGCAGAACAGAAGTGAAATGCAATTAATTCATAATTTTTAGCATTTTTTAACAAATAAAAATCTGAAAAGTGCGGCATGGAGTGCACATCTTCTAGAAGCTTTGAACATCCACAGACTGAAGGTCAAGCTCAGTCAGACTGGATGGATTCGGGTCTGGACTTTGACTAGGTCATTCTAGCCCATGAATCAGCTTTGATCTAAACCATCCCATAATGTCTCTGGCTGGATGTTCAGGGTGGTTCTCCTGCTGGAAGGTGAACCTTCACCCCAGTCTCAGGTCTTCTGCAGCCTCCAACAGGTTTTCTTCCAGGATCGTCCTGATTTAGTTTCATCCATCTTCCCATCAACTCTGAGCTGCTTCCCTGTCCCACAGCATGATGTTGCCACCATGTTTCACCATGGGAAGGTGTTCAGAGTGATGTGCAGTGCTAGCTTCTATTCTGCTGTGTTAGCATCTACAGTGCTAGCTTTTATTCTGCCGTGTTAGCATCCACAGTGTTAGCTTTTATTCTGCTGTGTTAGCATCTACAGTGCTAGCTTTTATTCTACCGTGTTAGCATCCACAGTGTTAGCTTTTATTCTGCTGTGTTAGCATCTACAGTATTAGCTTTTATTCTGCCATGTTAGCATCTGCAGTGTTAGCTTCTATTCTGCCATGTTAGCATCCACTTCTATTCTACAGCACTAGCTTCTACAGTGTTAGCTTCTATTCTGCCGTGTTAGCATCCACACTGTTAGCTTCTATTCTCTAGCGTTAGCTTCTACAGTGAGAGCTTTTGTTCTACAGTGTCACAGGGCCGTCCCAGTGAGGTTCTGACCAGTAGCAGCGCTAGAACCCAGCCGTTCATTTTACCCCTGACGGAGTAGCTCAGAACTTCATGATACAAATCTTCACCCTAAAACTGAGCTCTTCTTCTCTTTTATCAACATTTTTTCATCAAAGCTGAAAGTAAATTGAAGAAATGATGCAAATCAGTCAAATCAAAGTCTGAGCCTGAAGTAAATGCGTCTCAGAACCCATAGAACCAGTACTGGTCTTTTCAGTGCAGGCCTGCATGGTGGAGCTGTTGGTAGCACTGCTGCCTTGCAGCAGGAAGGTCCTGGGTTCAAATCCAGGCAGGGAGTCTGCATGTTCTCCCAGTGTATGAATGGGTTTTCTCTGGGTACTCCAGCTTCCTCCCACAGTCCAAAACCATGACTGTTGGGGTGGACCTTCTCCATGGTTGCTCAGGTCACAGTACTGGTCAACTTTTTGCAGCTTGAGTGGTTGGAAACGTGCAATATAAATAAATTTGCAAAAACTTTTTTTTTTTGTTGGTCTAATTTTCTGAGAAGCTGAGCTATAGGTTATCATCTGTAAACCAGAATAATCAAAATTAACAGAAATAAACATCTGAAATATGTTTTTTCTTCTTTTTTTCCCCATGCGGTGTACCTGGACTATAATCAGAGCTGAACTGGATTTTTCATCTGTTTCATTAGACTTTTGGAATAAAGAGGATTCGTTTGAATATAATTGGACTCATTTAGGGTGTTTTCACACCTGATAGTCCGGTAGACTCGGTTCAATTGGGGACCAAAACTGCAACAAACCAACCAAACCCTTTCAGCAACCTGTTCCCCTCCTCGCCTGCGGGGGCGCTGCACCAAGAACCACTGTAGGAAACAATATGAAAACCTTTGAAGACGCTGAGCGCAGCTTTCTTCTTCATGAAATGTAAACAAAAATGGAGCAGCGTCAGATTTTAGCGGTTGGAGGATTTCTCTTCTGTCTTTGGCTAAAGACCACGAGCCATTTCTCCCGCTAGCGCTAGCCTCAAACGTTTGTTTTGGTTGTATTTACCCAGACTGCCCTGCGCTGTAGTCTGCTTCCTGCTTTTGGAGCGGTCTCCGGTCCGCTTGGCGTTGACATTTGAACCGAACCGAACCGAACCAGAGTTCACTTCAACTGAACCCAGACCGAGGTTTGTAGGCGGACCAGAGTTCACATCAGAAATTGTATCAAGCAAACAAGACTTTCTCGGTAAATGGACTGGAGTTTGATTGAAGCGGACTAAAGAGGGCTGATGTGAATTTGCCAAGAAAGTCTGGTTCATTTGAGGAGGTGTGAACTCTGGTCTGCCTACAAACCTCGGTCTCGGTTCGGTTGAGGCGAACTCTGGTTCGGTTCGGTTCAAATGTCAACGCCAAGCGGACCGGAGACCGCTCCAAAAGCAGGAAGTGGACACAGCACAGGGCAGTCTGGGTGAATACAACCCAAACAAACGCTAGCTAGTCTAGGGAGTTCACTTCAACCGAGCCGAGACCGAGGTTTTTATTTGGACCAGAGTTCGCGTTCTCGCCTCCCCAAACGAACTGGGCTTCCTCAGCAAACGGACTGGAGTTGGATTAAAGCGGGTTAAACATGGCTGGTTAGAGTCTGTTCACCGGGATATGAATTGGACCAGAACTGGACATTTATTGTAATTTTATGAAACATAAATAAACTTGTTTCTTTCTCATGTTATGAATCCTTTTACAACCTGAAATATTCGACAAACTGTGTTTCTGTCCCAAAACTGCCGCAGATTTTATGATCTGATTTCTTGAGATCTCCCTCAAAACTGAAACGCCAAATGAATGTTTTTTTTTCTTTTTGTATCTGCAGGTACATCGATGTACGTGTTGGTATACATAGCTATACATGCATCTGTATGTTGAATCACTATTTTGATTGAGAATTTGTGTGTAAACTGTAGGGCTGCACCGGTTAATGGAATTTATTGTGATTAATCGATTATTGAAATAATCATCAACTAATTTAGTAATTCAATTAATCGTTCACTGGAACATAGAGACTCTAACAAAGGCCATTTGCTGAAAGAACAACACAACCAGAGCAGTAATTAGGCCAAAACTGCACAAAATATATAAACATTTTTTACTTGAAATAAGAAAAACAGCCTTTGCCTGTAAATCTGTTCGTCCCAAACCTCCTCAAGTGGCCGTTTTAGGTTCACCTGGTTCATGAAAGGGAAGCTGTTCTTGTATTTGAGGCAATAAAATGTTTATTTTCCTGTTTAAAAAAGGAATTGTTTATTTGCCTCTTTTAATGTATTTCTAATATTGTATTAAAAAGCCTAAGAGGTTAAATTAAAAATCTGTCAAAAGTTCCAATTTTTTAAATCCGATTAATCACCAGAATAATCGGATGGTAAATTAGCCGTTAGTAGCAGCCCTGGTAAACTCAGGAACGGGACTGGATGCGCCGTTGCTTCTGCCTGCTTCCTGCACATCTCTTGATTTATAGAATATTTTGTTGGGAATTTTATGTTTACTTCTTTCCAGTATTTGTTTGGCTGAGAAGTTTTAATAGTTTGAAATGAAATAAGGAAAGAAATGAAAGTTTTTATCCTTATTTGCTCTTCAAACCAGGACTGAGATCAGAACTGTCGGAGTTGCATTTCCTGCTGTTAGGGGGAAACGTGCGCGTCTGAAGGGCAAACGGAGGCAGAGTTGATGAAATATTAAAAAGGTTGCAGAGAGGCGGGGGGGCAGGCAATGAATGAAATTAAAAGTGGTGAGACTTGGAAGGCTGAAGAGGGAGAAAGAGAGGAGGCGGAAGAGAGATGGATAAGTGGACTACCCCCTCCCCCCTGCTCCCGTGGAGAGGTAGGGGCAGCAGCCCCCCCACAGATAGAAAAGAAAACCTTTGTGAAACTTTCCCCAGACAGAGACTCGGAGAGACTCAGAGAGGCAGTCAGGATTTAATCTGGAGGAACTCGGAGCGAGCGGAGCAGCGAGGCGCCGCGGAGGACCGCTCCAGTCCCGGGGGGTCATGACATTCCGGCGTCCGGCGGACGGATCAGTCCCGAGGAAGCCCGCTCTGTCCGGGCCGTAGCAGCCGCAGCATCACCCCGGGCCGTCACCATGCCGTCCGTCTCCCTCAGCCTGCCCACGGCTCTGGCGGGACCGGCTCGGACCTGGGTCTGTCTGTCCTGCATGTTCTGGGTGAGACTGCAGAACTTTTACAGGATGTGCATCGGATTTCTGACGGTTTGCACCACGTTCTGCCCGACCTGAGCTGCTCTGAGTTTGTCTGCTGGCTGACTGGAGGCGGTCAGGAAATGCGTTGGGTGGTCTGTGTTGTCGGGGGCTGGGTGCGGGGTTAGGACCCTGGCTGTGTGGGGCCTTGGCGTGGTGACACGTTGAAATGAGCTGCTGGAAGTTCCTGAAGATGCTTAAACCCTCTCAAAGATGGGGCGAAAGTTTGCAGAAGTGCAGAAAAACAAGCTTTTGGTTGCTTTCATGGGAGTCTGCTCTGGTGGCTGTGGCCTGATGCTGATGTTCGTTTCAGAACTTTGGCTTTTGGTTCTGAAATGCCTGGAAAAGCGTTTAAGATCCGACTTTAAGGAAGGTGTCAGAACCCAGAATGAAGAACGAAAGGTTGTTTTTGCGCACCAGCGTTGGCGCTCACAGTCGGGGGGGGGGAGGACGCTCCGTGTTTGGACTGCAGTCCTGACATTCTGTCTTTAAACATTAGGTTTGTGCCGGTGTGAAGCGACATTCCCGTCGCTAATCCCCACTTTCAGAGATGAAAGAGGACGGGTCTGAATGGACCTTTCAGATCCGTCCGTCCTGATTGGGCCGTGCTCCTCCGGGACATGACCGTGCACCACCGGTGCTCGGCGGGGGGGACGGGATAATCTCACTGAGCTCTTCATCAGTTAATTACCATTCTTCCTTTTGAGGAATGGTAGGCGAGGTGGAGGGAGGGGGGATGAGTCGTAAAAGAAGCTCAAAGCCCCCCAGCTAAGCCGTGGGTCACTGATTGACTGGATCAGAGCGCAGGGTGACAAAGCGGGCTCACTTAAAGGGGGCGAGGTTCAATCTGAGCCCCCGTGTTAAAGGCAGATCTTTGTTTGGTGCTTTTAATTTGGACACACCTTCCCTCCCCCTCACAGGCCCCTCCCACACCAGCTTTAAAAGCTTCTCTGTAGCTCTGGGATCGTTTTATATCTGTGGTTTAAACAGAAATTTCCGGTTAACTATTTGAAGAACCTCTCAGATTTTCAGCTCCTTTGCTTCCTTTTCAAACACTATTCAACATTTTTCAGGAACTTCTTGTCTTCTGCTTGAGCTGGAAAATAATTCATACCTATAAAGAGACACTGTTTGTTTCCAGGTGTGATCTGTAGCAGAATAAACACACAAACTGAGTCCCAGGGTTGACATTTAGCCCAGGAAAGGTCCATGTTGTTGTTCTTTACCTGGACGCCTTCAGGGGTTGGGAGTGCTGAGCATTTCAGGCGGTTGAGTCATCTTCACCTCATCATTCATTTTAACTGCGGTAGATTTTGAGTCGCTAATGTCTGAAGAAAAATTGAGTGAATCCTTCATTTAAAGTCATGTTTTATGGTTTTAAACCATTTATGTTCTGAGTAGAGCTGCACAATATATCGAATCACAGTCTTCATCACTGTGACCTTTCACCCCGCAGCTCCGAAGGACCTCCCAAAATGTCTTAAGCCTTCAATAGGATCATAAAACACTAAAAGTGGGCTATCAGCAGGGCTCTAGATCATCAGTGAAACAAAACAATGTGACCCCACCTCATTTAATGAAGGTGATATATGTTGGACTCATGTTAATGTGTATTTAAAGACATAACTTTGTATTTTTCAAAAATATACAAAAAATGTCGAATCAGAATCATCATCCCACGACCCCCCTGAAGTACCTCGACCCCCACGTTGAAGACCTCTGGTTTAGAGTACAGTATGGGATTAATGTGTGTCTTGTCGAACCTGCAGGGATGTTTGTATCAGTTGAAACCTCGTCTCCAGTTCCTGAAACCTATTTTATATCAAATTAACCAGATTATTATCCAGACAATCAGATATGAGCTCAGTGTTGATTTGTTATCGTTGCAAAAAACCTCACAATGCTCAGATGTTTGAAGTGCATGGTGACTGAAGAGGTAATCTCAGCATGAAAGACTGGGTTCCACATCCAGGAAACGGAACCAGACTTAAAGAACCAGACAGGATCCACTCCTTAACCTGGAGGTTTAGGAGAAAGGATGCTACTGGATAAAAGGAGATTCATCGTCTAGCAGCAAGAAAATCCAGAGGAAAATCCTGGGAAATGGCAGAAACAACTTGAAGGACGCAGGAAATGAAGAGAAGACGCTTCAGGCGAACAGTCGGCGCAAAATAAACACAAAGCCTTGAAGGTAAACCTTCAGAGGAGAGCTTCCTCCCCACCAAACGCGCTGAATAATTGATGAATGCCAAAAAGGAGTTTACAGATATTTTATCAGGTTTCTCAAAGATGACCTCGAAATAAATCAAATCCACATTTTGCTCGGGGACAGCTTTAAAGGGGTTGACATTCAGGAGTGGCGGGTTGTCATTCCTCCTGATCAGATTGGTGCCAAGTGACTGGAAAAGGTGTCTGTCGGGGGGATTTGATCTCAAAAGCTGCTGCTGGTAACCAAAGGTGTGGATCCAATCCATCTGAGCTCAGCAGTCATTCCTGATGTGACTGAGATCATTGTCAGACTTTTTTTTTTTTTTTTTTTTTACGTGTCCTGTCCAAGATGAGGCCCAACAGATTTACTTTCACATTTCGCATTACGGCTTTCGCCATGATGCTCCACTTGATATATATGTAAAACTTTATTAGAAATTGCTTTGTGTTTATTTCAGAAGTAATGGACACGGCGACTGAAAAGAAAGGGAGAAAGGTTTAGAGGGAAAAAAGGAGATCGAAGTAGAGGAGAGAAAGAAGGGCAAAGAGAACACAAGTCAACACCCCAGAAGTCCGCTCCTACACCTGCAGAAAGAGAGAGAAAAAAAACAAAACTTAGAAACGATAACAACAAACAACATATGCATCTATAATAGAGACTGTTTTTAGTCTTAAATGAAAAATCCTGCAGATTAATCCCAACTTGGATCTGAGCTGTTGTTCTTCCTGTTGTCCAGTCTCATCAGGACCGTTTCCAGCTGCTGTCGCCTCATGCGGCTCCTTTCCCACGCTTTAATCTTCTTTAGATCCTCCTTTTTTCTTTCTCTCTGGAGTTATTTTGATCCCAGTCCCTCTCTCTGACCTGTTTAAGATGAGCGCTCCACATGCAGGGCCCATCAGGAATGTCAGCAGCTTTACCTCCAGGGTTGACTCTGACCCACTGTTTCTCCACTATAGCAGATTTTGCTTTCTAAATGCTCATTGCATCATGGTGAACGGGGGTGTTGCTGTGATTTTTCATCTCTTGGGGGCTGATTTCATGCGTTCTCTCGTTGGTGTGTTTTGAAATGTGTGAAGCAACAGAATAAGAGGAGGTTAACTCGTCCTCCGTTGATTTATGCAACTTGTTGAGCTTTGTTTCGTACTCCCACCCATCACATTGACTCCTGAGCAGACCCCCAGCTTTGTGCACGCTCCACTGGCCACATTTGCCTCAACCCTCCCATGGCCTGAGGGTTCAGTGATTCAGAATTAGACCGTGCGTCACTTCCATCTTTATTCTGTCAGAAAATTTGAATCTCTGTCCGTTTTACTCCTATTTTTAATGTAATACTGACTAGACCTATCACGGTAAGACATTTTGCTGGAGAATAAATGGACAATGCTGGACTCTGTTGAACTTTTAAATTTTACCCAACATTTGGCCATGATGTATACGTTTGTAATGTGCCAGTTCAGCATTATGAAGCTTATCGGAAAATGCTTGGGCTGTAAGCAACCACCCCCCAAGAGAGAAGCGTCGAGCCAAACAAGATGGCTGCTGATGCTAATTCAGTATTTGGAAGTCAACACGGACTGAACGGCTTCGTTCACTTCCTCCGCTGCCACTGCTGAAACTACAGGCTGACTGCAATTCTAAAACAGCACGGGAAATCAATGTCATCGTTCACAACTTTTCCTTCTGTTCGCTGATTGGCCCGGTTGAAATTCTACCGGAGGAATCCAAGGCAATGGGAGAAAGCCCAGGAGGAGCACTGAAGGGAGATGAGAATCGAGCGGAACTGGGTAGGAAGGTGACGGCCACACTACTACAGCGTTGGTGTGTATGAAATGCTGAGTAATGGTGAGGTATTAGCTTGTTTTGCTAACAGCAGTTAGCACTGAGCACAAAACTTCCAAAATGCCTTCTTTCCTTTGCTGTTCGTACTTGGATGCGTCATTATCCAGGAAGAGAGGAGGCACCAACAGACCTAAGTGCACTGTGGCCTTTGCTATTGTAGTTAGCATGTCTCGAAGCTAATTATGGTTGTCAGATTAATTAAAAAGCTTATACTTGGCAACGCTTCCTGATTAATAATCAGTTGTTTTTTCCCCTGCTTTGTAGTGCAGCATAACAAACTTTCACCATAAAGAAGTGTACTTAATACCCGATGTAATGAAATACAGAAGACCTTCTTAATGTGTGGATGAGAGCATGATAAATATACTACTACTGCAACATAGTAGTAGTAGTAGTAGTAGTAAAAAATGTAAAATGGTAATGATTAAAAAATAGCAGACAACAATAAAAATATAACTGAAATAATAAAAAAAATTGATAATAGAAATGATGATAAAATAAATAAGGATAAAATACTAATAAGGACAAAATAATAAAATGAATGATAAAATAAATGATAAAATAGTAAAATAAATGATAAATTAAGGATAAAATACTAATAAAATGAATGATAAAATGAGGATAAAATGATAAATGATAAAGTAATAAATAATAAAATAGTATAAAATATAAATAGAATAAATAATGATAAAATAAGGAAAAAATACTAAAGTAAGGATAAAATAAATGATAAAATGGTCAAAATAATCATAAAATAAATAAGGATAAAATAAATGATAATATAGAGATAAAATAATACGAAATGACAAATAATATAATGAGAAATGATAAAATAGATAATAAAGTGTATAATAGAAATAAAACTTATAGTAAAAATAATAATCAAATCCAAAACGTACACATTGTTGCTTGAGTTAAGCTCACTGTCTTTTTAGAGCAAAGGTACACTTTACCTGACTGGTGTAAGTTTCAAGTTAAAAATATATACATTTATTTTGAATGAGTTAGTTTGAGGGTACTTAAAGTCTTAAATATGAAGATGCATTTCATAAATCTCAGCTGAGCAATAAATTAATGTCTAAAATAAAGTTTGTCGTCATTTTAACGAACGCTAACCATTAAGACGTATCACACACACGTAGGGCAGCGCCTCCCCATGACGGCTGCAGCCTCAGGCGCCTGCCTACCCTTGGACGGGCTGTACTGAAATGTGATTTCCCCCCGGGGGACTAATGAAGGCATTCTGATTCTGATGTCTTCATCTGGTGTGAGACTCACAAACAGCAAAGTTTTTAATTTTGCTCCATATTATTGCTTTAAAGTTGGATGAACAGGACGACTAAAGTGGAAAACATAATGTGACATAAAGTTCATCTAAGTCATCAAAATAGGGAATATTTTATGGCAATAATTGGTTTAAAAGACTCAAACACAGCAGCCATCTTGAAAAATAGCCATCATCCTGAAATTCTTATGGAAAATATGAAAAAAATATGAAATGAAGGATGAGGATACACATTTTTAAGCCTGTCTCCACACTTGAAAGAGTTTTTACAGTAATATGCTGTGGTATTTAATGCAATTATAATAAATTACTGATTTGCTTTGCAGATCAATAGAAAGGCCTGTTTGGATTTGTTTGATTCTTCAGATTGTAATGTTTTCTGGCCTTAAAATGTGCCGAGATATGCCGTTTGAGTTGATGTTTAGTTTGATGACCTCTTTACGATGCTAAAAGAACCACATCAAAACTGACATTAATTTGGTTACTCATACACCTAAATAACATCATTTACTTATACTTAAAAGCATATTTTGACTGTTTGGACACATTGGCCCAAGGATATTGAAGCTGTCGGTGTAATGAAACGTTCCACAGCCTGAAGGTTTGATTTCCATAACAATAAGAAGCCAAAACTGACTCATTGCATATCTCTGAAACAAGCTGTAAGGTTCAATAATCTAACTTTTATTATTAAAAACTTGCCATTTATGGATATGCTTGAGCGGAGCTGGTGGAAGCGTGAAAAAGCCTGACATGTACTCGTGGAGTCCGATTTCTGCTGCCAAGCGCAGGGTTTGGTGGCCAAGTTAAACTGCTGTGAAATGTTCTGGGACACAAATGGAGATGGAGAATTTGTGTTTCTGCAGAGATAAAGAGCAGAAGGTGGGAGGTTTCGCACAAAGTTCACGTTGTCAGCTGTGCAGTCCGGATTGTTTGAGGAAGCGCAGTTCTTCTTGGCCCGACGGCTTTCAGGGCTCTTGCAGCGACGCATTTATTCAGCTGTGGGACCAACCGGGTTCTGCTGACGGCGTCATGCTGCGTTGCTGCGCCCCTCTGGGTGGAAAGAGACATTTTAACTCGTGTCCTGAGCTGACTGTCGACCCCACAGCAACAACCAACTCGATCCGAAGCATCGTTGGTTCCTTTAAACACGGCAGATTAAACCTTTCAACATTTCTGGCCCCTTTTTTTCTGGAGCTTTCACACATTCATGTTCTGCAGGCATCATTTATTTTCTTTTGGTGCTTATTGCAGCACTTGGAGAACTGTTCAGCGCTTTGTTTTCTTTAAACAGAAAGCTTATCTCGGCCGATTCGGGGAGATTTTCTCCGAAAACAAATGAAACTGAAGCTTAATATCCTGCTTTATATGGCTTTATTGTAAGACTTCTAAACACATACCTGAACCCAGGCCAGGAGTTATTAACGTCGTGGTGTTGCACACAAGTACGAGAGCGAAAACAAAAGGGCCAAATGAGTGGAATAGTGTAGAAGCTGCTAAATGATGGCAGCTGTTTCTCTTGATCGGTTCGTTTATCTGCAGGCTCCTCGTCTGAAACAGGCGCCTCATGACTTCCCAACAGCAGACGTTGCTTCTGAGGATGTCTGATGTGCAGAAACTGTTGAAGGTCTGGGTCAGAGAGAGGACCCCCTGCTCCATGTTGGTGGATTTAGCAGTTCTTCCAACTCCCTGAACCTGAATAGGTTCTATTTTAGATGGATTATAATTAGTTTGAATCAGAATATGATGAACTTCACAAAACCGGAATGAAATGGCTTGATTTGCGACGCATTGAAGCTGCAGTTTGTAACTTTTACGAAATGAAACTGCTCCCAACCTGAAACAGCCAATCAGAGCCAGGAGGAGGGGCTTAGCGCTGCCAATCACCCTGGTGTACGCGCTGCTAAATGTGTCCATTGGATGTAATTGGGACTAGATTTAGAATTAAAGAATAAAATTGTATTGCTACAACTGGACTGATTTAATTGTCTTAAATTGGACTTTATTTATAATGTGAAGTATGAAAGTTGACTGTATTTGCTTTGAGATGGGATCTTTTGTTTTGAATTAACTGGACTGAATGAGTCGGATGGAAGTTAACTAATTATTTATGATATATTTGACTGAACTGGGTCATCCTGGAGGGGCTCAGAGCAGAGCCACTGCTCCTTTCTTTCCATACTCCTGGGTGATTGGCCGATATTTACATGTGAAACTGATCTTATGCATCGATATTTACATTTAAAGGGCCAGTATTCTGTTTTCTAGCCACATAGAATCATTTTATAGCAACAATCCAGTAACTATGGTACCTTCAGTTACAAAATGATGTTTATATCAAATATGACTCAAAGAAATTTGAGTTTGTAATTCAGCACCTTGAAATTGGGGCTCTGTGTCTTTAAAAAGTCCTGCTCTGTCTGAAACTCCGCCTTCAGGAAGTCATCATAATAGCACTCATCTATTAACCCTTTAACAATGTTTTTTATCAGCGTTGCACTGAGAAGTAGCTCGTATAACAAGCTCAGCAGATGTGCAGCTCCACCAGGTGTTTGCTAATTGCTGCGGCTGCTATTCTGGAGGAGCTGAGTGGAAGTTGCGGGGGTGGGGGGCCTCTGTGTGGTGGAAGTTTCGACACTGCAGCTCTGAGGAGGAGCTGCATCTCAAAGGAGGAGCTAGGTCCATCCAGGCGTTTTGCATAGCTGAATGGTTGCCATGGAGATTAAAGGATTTCTCAAACATGCATGAAAGAATCAACGCGACCCTGCAGGTATGTTTCTGATGAGGGAATAACTTTATGACATGATGGAAAGCTCAAAAAAGTTGATCTTACATAAAACAGCCCCTTTAACAAGCCACAGAGCTTTTCTTTTTGTAATGCAAGAAAACCTAAAACTCACTTCAGTTTATTGGTGGTTTAAGTTGTTTTGCGAGTTTGTCCTCAACTGGCCTCAAACCTTGTGACTTTGTAAAAGCAAAATACAGCTGTGCAGATTCAAAACCAGTCTGGGGTCTCATCAAAATGTGAAAGAAATGAAGGACTAAAGGAGCAGATATATTTTTTTTAGTTTGGACAGCAGTGCTCTAAACTTTTCATTTGTATCCGAGAGCACTGCCTCGTGTGCAGCTGAAACACGTTTCTGTTGTTCCATGTTTCCATTAAAGGATTGGAGCGTTGAAGGTGTTTTGTGACCGTGTCCGTTATAAACCTCTCATGATCCAGCACGACTGAACAAAAACCACAAACGGCAACAAGATGGAAATAAACATCGGCTGTTAGTATCGGCCCAGTTTTACTTATCGGACTGACACCGATACGTTAAAAGACTAATATCGGCCGATACCGATGTTGATGCCGATATATCGTTATTGGCCATAACATCGGCTGATATTGATATTTACCCAAAGTTTCATATCGGTGCTTCTCTAATACCTGGACCACAGCGAATAGATTTGGATTCTCCCTTCACCTTCGCTGCTCTTTTGTTCAACGAATTGAGTTAAAATGGATCCACAACTGTATGAATTTGGAGTTTATTTAATTGAAACTAACATGTTTTTTTATTTCCTCTGAAGCATTGTTTAAATAAAAGTGAACTTAATCCAAACTGAATATAAGTTTTTATCACAAATAAAGGTGAAAAGCTGAGCATCCGTCCCCGTTTGGTCCTGGGAAACATGACTGAGGTCCTAACCCTGGGAATTTTGACTCAACGCTGTGTTCATCTGGCGCTGATGCTCTGACGAAGAGGAGATCCCCTCTAGTCTTTGCTTCTGGATGACTGAGTAATTTCCTCCTGGGATCCACCTCCACTGAGAAGGAAGCCGGGAGTTGAATTCCTGGGGTGGGGGTGGCCCCCCAGAAATGAAAAGCAGGTGACTTTTAGTTCGTAACTGGAGAGGAGCAGAGAAGGCAGGGAGAAGCAGCTCTCTGACTTCCTGTCGGGCTCTAATTGTTCCTTGTTGCTCTTGCTCTGTCGAAGGTTGTGTCCAATAACTGGGTTCACTGGGACTTCATTCAATAACTGGGTTCACTCACTGGGACTTCATTCTTTACTTGGTGAATGTCTTTTGGACCAGGGAGAACTTGGTTAATTGGAGCTGGTTTTGTTGCCGACCTGAAAGGCTGAGGAGGCGTTCACTGCGGCTCCGACGTTTGGCTTCACTTCAGTTTAACAAACAAGCTGGTGGGGCTGAAACGATTCATCACGATGAATCCATTATTGAAATCATCAACTAATTTAGTAACCAATTAATCGTTAACTGGAGTATACAGACGCCTTTGCTTAAAGAATTCCCCACCCAGAGCAGTAATGAAGCCAAAACTGTACAATAAATATAAACATTTTCATTTATGGTGATAAATATCTACCATAGTTTTAGCTTCACCTGGTTCAAATTCTGTAGAACAAATCTCCTATTAAGCACCTTTTGTTATCAAATCATTAATAAATCACCACATCGATTTTCACATGTTGATGTTAGAAGGATTATTTTAGCTGCAGATGATCAAACGTTCACTGAAGGAATGCTGTTGCTGCATTTTAGGTCATAAAATGTTTCTTTCCTTATTTAAAAAAGGAATATAATTAGTTGTTTATTTGCATCTTTTAATGTTTTTTAATATTCCTATTGTTTGCTAATTTGTTTCTGCCCAGACCTGCAGCTGAAGCCCACTAAAACCCCCTACAGGTCATACCCAGCCATCCATGTGTGTAATTATTGCTGATCAGTTTTAGTCCTTTAGGTAATTTGGTTTTTCCAAGAAATTTCAGTGAATCATCAACAAATGCTCAAATCTCATGTACAAGCGATATGTTTTTAGTATATTCTAAAGGTTTAATATTCCAGCCTGTTAATCAGCTTTGACTGCTGGTAGATGCGATTAACTGGAACCTTCATATTGTGGAAATGTCCATTATGGCGGGTACTAACTAACTTTAAAATCGGACTCAGAACACGAATGCAAGGCGTAGCTGCTGGACGGAGACCTTCACCATGTCCTGTCGGCTAAAATGTCCAAACTCCTTCCCAGATGGAGGGGTGCAGCCCTCAGCCCCCTCTCCTTGTTCAAAGTCCGTCCATGCACATGGTGTCCCACATGCTAGCTGATTAACCCAGATGGCTGGAGGGGTGTCGATGGAACAATGGCGTCTGATTGGTGGGGCTCAATCGTGGGACCCCCTCTCTGAGGGTCCACATGCTTGTTTTTGTTCTGACTTCATTCAGTCTGCAGGAAATGCAGCAGCACCCGAGTGCAGCTCCCCCTGCTGGTTCCATCCGGTAGCGATGACGTTCCTGTCTGTTAATGGCTCGTTCCAGCCTTTAGGCCGAAACGGTCCGTTTTAGCTGGTGCATCAGTGAAACCAGGGCCAGCGTGTGCTGACTTTATGTCCTGAAACTGAGCGCTCAGGGAACTTACGTCATCTTTAAATGAAATGATCAAAAACGCCAGATCTGATTCCTTTCGCCAGCTGATCATTTTGAATAAGAGGAGACCCCAGGTCCTGTTTGATAGCATCATCTCTGCTGGGTGTCCTGTTGCTATCGCAAAGCAGACAGCTATGAAGTTTTAAAGATTTTTGTTTGTAAAATTCAGGGTATTAAGGCTGTACCTCCAATGCAGTCTATGTTTAACACTGCTGTTGTTGAGCCTGTTTGTCATCATTGGTCCTCTTTTAAGCCTGTAGCACAGGTTGACATCCCAGCCTTGGTAACCAAGACGAAGCCTTCTTTTTGTCCATCAGATGCTCTCCCCTTTGGACTGTTTTAAAAAGTTTTTGATGTCATTGGCTGCTGGGTTACCAAGTTCATAAACTTGTCATTCTCCTCTGGTGTATTTCCCAGCTCTTTTAAGCATGCTTTTGTGGAACAACTTCTCAAGAAATCTAATTTGGACCCCACTGTTTCAAAGAATTTCCTGCCTATTTCAAAATTTCCGTTCTTGTCCAAACTTTCAGAGAAGGTGGTTTTGGAACAATTTATACCATTTTCAATCTGGTTTCTGCAAACACCGCTCCACGGAAACCGCTCTGATGAAGTGTCAAGTGACATTATGATGTCTGTGGACACTGGGAAATGCTCTGTCTTGGTCCTGCTGGATCTCTCTTCGGCATTTGATGCTGTCGTCCTTGAAATCTTGTTGACAAGATTGCGTGACCTGGTTGGTCTGTCAGGATCTGTACTGGCATGGTTCTCGTCATATTTGTCTGGTAGGAGTTGTAGTGTCTGCGCTAACCAGATCTTTTCTGACTGCAGATTTGTTGTGTGGAGTGCCCCAGGGTTCTGTGTTGGGACCTATTTTATTTGTGCTCCATGTTCTTCCCTTGGGTAAAATACTTCAGGAGCTTGCTGATCTTTCCTATCATCTTTTTGCAGATGATATCCAGCTGTGCTGCTCCTTTAAGTCCTCTTAGATTCATAAACTGGGCTCTTGAATGAACTGCCTTGTGAAAATAAGACAATGGCTCGGCGCTAACTCTCTGCAGTTGAACTCTGGTAAGACTGAGGTGCTGGTGATTGCCCCTGACGATGACGTTCCAGGCGGCACACCAACAGAAGGGCTCATATGACCCCGATTCGAAAATCCCTTCACGGGCTGAACTTATCTGTTTCACCAAGCTTTCGAACCACTGCAGTTTGTCGGCTGTTTTTATGACCATCATGTTTATTTTTACCCCTGTAATTTTGTTTATATTTGTTTACTTTTACTGTTTTCTCTTGTGTATTTATGCACTTTTGTGAAGCACTTTGTGACCTTCAATATTTGTGAAAGGTGCTATAGAAATAAACTTTTACTGACTTGACTTTAATTCGGATTAGGTCAGGGTTCTGGATCTGAAGCACACAGATTGAGACAGAATCAGAAATCTGACTTTAGTCAGAATTCAGAGGAAAAGTCTGAATATTGAGGAAAAAAGTCCAAATTTTGAGAAAAAAGTCCGAATTTTGAGAAAAGGCAGAATTTGAAAAAAAAAAAAAGGCAGAGTTTTGAGATTATACTTTTTACTTCTACTTGAGTGAACAAATATTGCAGTAATGCAGATTTTACTTGACTACACTCTTTGGCTCCTCTTCCCACTTCTGTATTTTGGAATGAAAAACGCGTTTGTAACTGAAACCAAACCTGGTCATGTTTTCACACCTGACACGCTTGGTCCGCTTCAAATGTAGCTGAGTTCGTTTCCCCCGCTGGTCTGGACCTTTTGTGCAGGTGTGAAAACAAAAACGCTGTCCAGGAGGGGAAAGGCGTCGTCCTTGGTATCAAACATGGCTTCCTTTCTGAATGAGGTCATGTTGAAGTGCTGGAGGTGAGATCGGCCTGTGCATGAGTCACGCGTTTGGAGAAAACAACCTTGTGGTGACGTTGTGCGGCCGGAATGTCTGGTACCGATCCGAGTCTGGAAGAGTTTATCTAACATTACCTAACTGGGGCTGGTGCTGACCCATATGGCCGGGTTCATGGTGAAACAGAACATCCATTAAAGGACAACGGAGTGCAGAGTGAGGTTTATTAAGGCTCGGCTGATGAATATTCAGATTTTCACCCGTTTTCAGCTGCGATACACATCCAGAGATCTTGGAAAGCAGACATACTTGTTCAGGGTCAAGACCTTTGACCTTTACCCTGCTGACTGAGCCTCTGAAGTCTGAGGTGGAGCTCTGGAGCTTCTGCTCATTTCTGAGCTGCATGCTGTGATGTTGGGCGTAATCTGCTGCGATGGCTGAGATGAGCTCCTCTTGGGATTAATCCTTTTTTCTTATTTGTTTTCTATTTTTAATTTTTGAAGTTTTTTTTGTCTTTTTTACTTTATTGTATTTCAAATTTTAAAAATGTACTTTTTTAGTTTGTTATTTTTATGATTTTTGATTTTCTTATTTAATTTTTCATGAATTTTAATTTTTTTACTTTTTATTTTTCAAATTTTTTAATTTTACTTTTTTAATTAAATTATTTTTTTTAAATCTTTTTATTATTTTAATTTAAATTTTTATCATTTTAATTTTTCATTAAAAATTTTTTTAAAACATTTTTTTCTTCATCAGTCACTAATAAGGCATTCAAATTCAGATTGTTTTTACAGTTTATTTTTATTATCTTGGGAATAATCTTCCTCTCAGGAGAATTATGGACTCTAGATAGTTTGGAGATGACCTTTGAACCTTACCAGGCTGACTGGGGGGCAACAGTAGCTTCTCTAAGATCATTGCTGATGTCTTTCTATCTTCATGTCGGAGGTGATGACCAATATGGAGCCTCGAACTGAAAATATGTAAAACAAATCAAATAAATCAGCCGAAGTCCAAAGAAAAGCGTTGTAGTTAAAGGATCCTAGAAGTGTTTGAAATTAGAGGCAAAGATAAAGTTCCCCAAATTCAACAAATCGGCCCCTGAAGCCTTCAGATGTCATTTAATGAATCTTTCTGCCAGAATAGGTCAGAGCTGGAGCTGTAGAAATGTTGAAACCTCGAAGCTATTCTAGCAGTGGGAAAACTTTAAAAGTAGGGTGGGAGTGCTTGCATGAGTGTGCGCTGTCGCCTCAGTTATGCATGTGCATCCACACATTTTAATGCACCAGAGTGCCTAATGAGTGTTAGGCAGGAGATTATGCGTGCGTCTCTAAGGGAACGGGAGTCTGTTCCCAGGAGCTGCCGGACCCCAGGCTGGGGGGGTCTGTGCACACCCTGACCCCAGCTCTCGGGGTCCTCTCTGCCTGTCTGAAATCATTTCCTCCCTTTGTGGCCCCGGTTGGTCCCAACGTGTGACACGAATGTGAAGGACAGGGGTTATTTGGAGGTTCTGCAAAATGCTGAAACAGAAAATAATCAGTGCTGGCTCCCAACCCCCCCCCCCCCCCCCGAGTCCCCCTTGGATGCTGTCCTCTTCACCCAAGTCCCCCGTGTCTTGATAAACAAGTTCTGAGCGCGACCGGCGCATTGCTAATGATCAGAAACAATTACGGCCTCACAAAAGGCGGCGTCCCACTCCAGCGCTCTGCGTTGACTCAGTGTTCGGGGGTTAAACGGCTGCAGCGCCGGTTCTGTCCAGGGCGGGAACGCTAGACTGCGCCGAGCTGATGACGAGGGCATCTTTCTTTTGTTTTCGCTTTTTAGGAAGCACAAGTTGGGCTACTGGCTCCTCTGGTGATACTGGGAATTAGTGGATGAGAGTAGGATTTCCAGAGCCTGATGAGCCTTTGTGCATCGGTGGTGTCCCCCAGAAAGCTAGCTAACCTCGGGGGTAGTGGGCTAGCTGGGTCCTCTAGCAACCCATGGGTGTGTTTTTATGTTAAAAAATGTTAAAGGTTTACAGGAAATCTGAAAATATGACTAGGAATTGATGTTACTGGATGACATTATTGAAAATACTATCGAGTCTTCAAAAAGGCAACACAATAAAATACAATAAAAATAAATATACATTTTTTGCACTTCAGTTAAAGGGCCAGTATAATGTAAAATCAACTTTTTTCAGCTTTCCATCATGTTCTAATGTTATTCCCCTCATCAAAAACATACCTGGAGTGTTGCCTTGATTCTTTCATGCATGTTTGAGAAATCCTTTAATCTCCCTTGGCAACCATTCAGCTGAGCAAAACGCCTGGATGGACCTAGCTCCTCCTTTGAGACGCAGATCCTCCTCAGAGCTGCAGTTTCTAAGCTTCCACAGAGCACCCCACCCCACGACTTTCCCACTCAGCTCCTTCAGAATAGTCGCATCAGCAATTGGCAAGCACCTGGTGGAACTGTGTATCTACTGAGCTGATTATACGAGCTACTTCTCAGTGAAATGCTGGTAAAGACGTTTTTAAAGGGTTAATAGAAGGGCGCTGTTGTGAAGACTTCTTGAAGGCGGAGTTTCAGAAAGAGCAGGAGTTTTTAAAGAGGCCCAATTTCAAGGCGTTAAATTACGAAGTTAAATTTCTTTTAAGTCATATTTGATATATACAGCATGTTATAACAACTGAAGGTAACATAGTTACTGGATTGAGCTAAAAATGATTCTATGTGGCTGGAAAATACAGAATACTGGCCCTTTAAATCCTAATGAAGTAATCAGCCAGTGGATTTCAAAACAAGCTATGTAATACTGGTCACATTTAAATGTAAAATAAATAAAAAATAATTATATAAAATGGACAAAGATGGGTCAGTATTTGTGTGCGCATCTAAATATTCTTAGAAAACAAAATTCAAGTATTCATAGTGATAAGTTTTCCTGAATCCCAGCATTTCGTTTTGTAACGTCTGCTGCTTGATGCAGCATTTTGATTTTCTGGCTGTGCTTGATTGTTATTTATCAAAATGATGCAGTATGTGCAAAGAATCCTCTGACTGGATGAAAAAGACCTGTCTGTGATTGGCTGATGGTTGTGGCTCATTTAGTTGCAAGCGCATAAATGTAAACGGACACGCCACACATTGTTTGTTCACCAAGAAATATGTGCTCACATCAATCTCACTACGCGCTCAGATTGGTGGCAGAAATATATGGTCGCTCTTAGGACATGCTAACATCCATGGCAGCTGGCACTCTGCCTCACCTCACCTGTGAGGTGAGGCAGAGTGCCAGCTGCCTCACCTCACGTTATCGTTATCGACTTGTTTTATTTGGTGAAGTTGTGTAGACGGGTAGAAACAGGCAGTGGTTATGGAGTTCTGGTGATTTTTAAAAAAAGGACTTCATGTTCATGTACACACCACAATATGTTGCCATTATGCTTTCAACCATTTTACCAAAGATATCCTTTAACCCGTTATGCACAGTCGCCAGTAGAAAAAGGGTTAGCAGCATCTTCTGAGTCTGTTTTTATATATTGCTACCATTAAACGGCAGAATGCTACACAGCACTGTTCTCCTGTTAAAGAGTCCGTTTGATTTATTGACTTGGGACGTTTGTAAGCTATAACCTGTTCACGTTAGGCGTAAGATTACGCGTAAGGGTGCACCGATTGCAGTTTTTTTACTGATAACAAAAAAAACCTGATCTGCGGATTTCACTTTTGGCTGATACCAGTTGTTGTTTTTTTTTAGTTGTCTGATAATTTGCTAAATGTAACAGCGAAGTTGTTAAGTTGGCCACAGTGGGGTTACTGTTTTTAATCTTTGTGGAGGTGAGTAAGATCGGTTTCTCATGTAAGTATCGGCTGATTGGCGATCTCTGAAAATCAAGAAACTCTGAGGTGATTTATTGGACCGCTAATTACACTGACCACCCAGATGTTCTCCAGATGACCCCCTAAAGCTGTTGTGTCGTGTAGAAGTGGAGAATCTGCGCACAGAGATTAGCAGGTGTTAACGAAAGACACGAGTGGTTCTTCAAAATAAAAGCTTTTACTGTTGGATTTATTTTAAAAATTTGAGCTAAAATGGTGTTAACCTACTAATTTTAAAAGCATCTTAATTTACGGAATACTTTACAGCATTTAATCATTTTAAACATTGAATTAAATGTTTTGGAAAAGATGAGGATAAAAATGTTCAGTGTTGATCTATTTATATGTCAGAATAATGATTTGAATTCATAACCTGCAATGACTCAGTGTTACAGGCAGCATAGATGATTTTTTCAATATGTGAAATTTAAAATGTTACAAATGTTCTGCCTTATACACACACATCACAATATGCAAAAGTATTTGCTCCCCCAGCAAAATAATTGGATTCAGGTGTTCCATCCTCTTCCATAGACACAGGTAAAAACAAGATCCCTAACTGTCTCGTCCACCATTAGTGTCTGACCTCAAAAATGCTCCCTGGAAGAAATTCCCGCTAATATTTTCCTACATTTTATGGATATTCTTCCCAGAAGTTCATGTGTGTGAATCATGTCATTTCCTTTAAGAGCTGTGAAGGTTTCCTTAGGTTATTCATGGACCCCCTGCACGTTACGTAAAGATTTGACCTGAACAGAAATGGAGTGAAAAAGCAGCCAAAGTGGAAAGGAGGAAAACCTGAAGAACACGTTAGAATGCTCGGAGAAAATCCGACTGTTTGGGAGGAAAATGTAAAGAAATGAGATCAGCTCTGCTCTGGTCTACTCACTGAAACAGGAGAATAAATCAAGCAGAAACAAAACAAGTGGGATACAAGTGGAGGTCCCAGTCCCCCAGCTCACATTCCCAGTGGCCCTGTGACTGGTTAAGTCTGAGAATCTGAATGGGGGAGTTGGAGAAGACCCAGGATTGGTCAAGAAGGCTGCTGAATAGGCTCCTAAAGCTGAGACTGTGGTTGTTTCAGTGAAGTATGGAGTAATGGAGGTTCGTCTGGACTGGAGGTAAAAGGGCTGCATTTTGTGAAAAGCTCTTCACTGACAACATGCGTCACACGGTTTCTCCTGGGGTCACATCATGTTTGCAAACAACCCAAGTTTAGACGCTCGTTCGGCGTATTTAGTGACGTCTGTTAGCACTGCGAGAAAAATCGATTTTATGGATTCATTTAATTTTTGGTTTTTGAAGATTTATTTTTTGGAAAATCAGGATTTTTTTTTTTTTTTCCACCAATGATCTCCTTTGGTTTCCATAGTTATGAGTGATGTCATCGCGCCCAGGGCGACCATCTTTTTTGACAAGCGTGTTTTACAGCTTCTGTTTGTTTGGACTTTGAGTTCAGGTTGACTTTATGACGGAGTGTTAGGGCCAGGTTAGCCTATGCCAGAGACAACAATGGATTGATTTTTAGCACCTAAAGCGAGGTTTATTGCTGACGCATCGAGCTGTGCCGTACGCCGCTGTTGCAGCGCCTGGTCGTACACCTCCGAGTTTTTGTGACTCAGCGGCATTTATATGATCCCTCCATGAGGGCTCATTTTTGGAGAATACTGCACAAGGTACAGGCAAACCTCCTCCACAACAGCATCTTCCAAATCGGCCAGTTTGGGTGAAAGGTGGCGCACGCACAGAGTTAAAAAAATTCAGAGGTACACAACCGGGCCATCGCTCAGGCATGTGGATGGCGTGACTGGCGCTCGGTTCGATGCGTCAGCTGTACGCCTGGCTTTACAGAGTCTGGCCCTAGCTAGCTCTCCCACACTCTGAAGACCCCTGAGTTAGAAAACAGGTCGGGCTTCCTTGCTGTAGTAGCTACTTGAAGCACGTTGAAGTGAGTGAATCTTCAGAAGCGCAGACAGAGCATCTGCATTGAGTTGCATGAGATTAATTGACATTATTATTAGACCTTTGCTGAGATATTTGAGCAGCACTTGCATAAGTTTTATTACAATTAGTCGGTTTCTTGCCACAGATTCTCAGTTAAATTTAGGTCTGGACTTTGACTAGGCAGATTTAAGACAATGAATCTGCTTTGATCTAAACCATCCCATAATATCTTTGGCTGGATGCTTAGGGTGGTTGCCCTGCTGGAAGGTGAACCTCCACCCCAGTCTCTGGGTTTTCTTCCTGGATTTAGCTTCATGCAGCTTCACTGTCCCCACAGCATGATGGTGCCACCACCATGCTTTGCCAGGAGGATGCAGTGTTATTTTGCATGTGTTCTGTCTGCTTGCTTCGTTGATCTTCATGTTTTGTTTGTTCCCTGATGTTTCTAATGAACCTCTGAGGGCTTCACAGAACAGCTGGGCTTTGTCTTGGTTTATCACATAAAAACCAAACTTTTTAAACTTTGTCCAGTAAGAGTGAAAAACTGCGAGGGCTACTGATGTGGTTGCAGTGCAGTGTTGCTGTTGCTTCATGTATTTGATGCTGAAACACGGAAGTCTCCATGGATGAGAAAGGAGGTGGCGAGCCTAAAGAATCTGGCTGGTGTTTGGTGTCCTGATTAAAATCTCACCCCCCATGCTGCAGTTAATTTATCAGGAATCTGGAAAATGTGTTTTGTGCATAAATCATTCCCCAACATGGTGACTGCCTTCCTGTACAGTATTCTGCAGGTACCTCCTGTGAATGAATATATTAAAGTACCCCACTTATTGCCTTTTTCCAGTCTCCCTAAATCCAAATCCTGATTTCCGGCCCCTGCAGGTGGCAGCCGGGGCTGCAGGGACCTCCGTCTGTCTCCTGCCAACACGGCGCATCCTGCACAGCCACGGCCATTATTTCAGTCTGAACAGATTAAGCTAATCCCGTTACGTCGTAGCAATGGCAGAGAAGGGTCGGCTGTTCTGCTGTTGCCATGTGGCCCTGAATAAAACAAACGGTGAACTGTCACCAGACGTGGATGAACAGCAGCAGGAACATGATGCAGGAGTTAGAAACTCGGCATGAACTCATAGCTTAGTGATGATAACCAAAGAGCTTCATTTGCCTTGCAGCTTAAAGAACTGCAGTGATGAAGCATAACTTTATGTCCAAAATGGATGTTTTACTACCAAATACTGCAGATTTGATGACATTCAGCCTCATCTGGGCTGCAGAAATTAAATTAGGAGGAAGAAATTGCTGGAATGTCATAAAAACATTGATGAACACAGTTTTGTCAGGAACAACCTGGTACTGGTTGAACCAGTCGTTTAATTTTATTAATGTTGCAGCAATCAGTATTATTCTGCGCTCCCTATAACAACCAATTTATTTCTCTCCTATAATAAAATGTTTTTTTCATAGGGTAAACTGATGAACTAAAATGAGTTTCCAATAGAAAAAGGCTGTTTTCCCACCTGATAGTCCGGTAGACTTGGTTCTATTGGGACCAAAAAACCAGAGTTCACATCAGAATTCGATTCCGCATTCACACCTCCCCAAATTTCTTGGGACAAGAACTGGAATTTGAATAAAGCGGACTAAACAGGGCTGGTGGGAATGCAGCCTAAAGCTCAGCCAGTAGCTTTGTCTCGGAGGAACAAAAAAGCAAACTCCGGTCCGCCTACAAACCTCGGTCTCAGTTCGGTTGAAGTGAACTCTGGTTCGGTTCGAAGGCAGATGTGAACGCCAAGCTGACTGGAGACCGCTCCGAAAGCAGGAAGTGGACTGCAGCGTAGGGCATTCTGGGTAAATGCAACCAAAACAAACGCTAGCTAGGCTATCTCCAGTGGGAGAAGTGGCTTGTGGTCTTTAGCCAAAGACAGAAGAGAAATCCTCCAACCACTAAAATCTGACGCTGCTCCATGGTTGTTTATGTTTCATGAAGAAGGAAGTTTCACTCAGCTTTTCAGAGGTTTTCATGTCGTTTCCTTCAGTGGTTCTTGGTGCAGCGCCCCCACAGGCGAGGAGGGGAACAGGTTGCTGAAAGGGTTTGGTTGGTTTGACTCGGAGCAGAGAGGAAGAGAACCGCAGCAGCTGGACATGGAGGAGATGCTGCAGTTTTGGTTCCCATTGAACCGAGTCTAGCGGACTATCTGGTGAGAAAACAGTCTAAGTTGTTGTTGGGGGGACCTTCCAGGAAGGTGTGGCAGCTAAACAGAACACCAGGCCGGGTGTAGCTTCTATGAAGAGTGAAAACAGAGAACAAAGCTCAAATAACAGCAAATAATTCAATATTGGAGAGTAGTAGGAGAAAGTATCACAGTTAGAAAAGGTGGTCAACACTGAAGCCTACGGCAACATAACTAGACTGGCTGATTGGGTACCATGTCCCAAACCGGAGGCTACAGTTTGTTCTTCAGTCTTTTTTGCAGCTTTTCCAACAGATTTTGCTTTAGCTGAGTGATGAGACGTGACTTGGACGAGTGAACATCCCTGGTGACCATCTCATGTTTTGTCTTCTTTTCGTCAGGATCAGGGTCTCTGCATCCCTCCCCCTCATTGTGGCGACAGGATAACAATAACAGCCTGAAACTCTTGTTCTCTCTTTGGGTTTTTAAAACCAGTCTTTGCAGAAATGCTATTTTTTTCGTAGCTTTATAAACATCAGTTTGTTCCAGTTAAGCCTCTGCAGATTTAGTGTGTTCTTTGGCTGCATCACCAGTTACTCAGATGACCTCAGCCATGCTGATAACATGACTATTGGCTTATGTTGCTGAGTTTTGCCAGAAGTAAAGGTGGATCAGTTGCACCGTTACTCTCAATGCGCTCAGCTTCCAGTGAAAATTAGGTCCAGCTGAAGAAGTGCAGCTCCAAGCTGGCATCTCAGCCTTGGAGGTATGAGATGGCTTATGAAAACACGTTGCAGGTTTGTTGTAAAGAGGAACCTCATCACAGCTAGTGCACAGACTCAGTTTCACATAGCAGGAAGGAATCAGACCGTGTGGTGGTGGAGTCTCTTGACTCAAAATCTAAACTATACAGGTTAAAAAAAAATCATCCTTTTGACCAGAAGTGTTGCTGTGATGCAGAAGGATGCCATGTTCTCCCAACAACTCTGCCAGAATACTTTACACAGTGAACGGAAGCAGCTAAAAGTCCCCCTTTTTTTCCACGTTATCCACCCCCGTCACACCCCTCAACCTCTCTACGTCCAGTTAGGCCTGTCACGATAACAAATTTTGCTGGATGATAACTTGTCCCAGATGTTACTGTGGTAAACGATAATACTGCTGTTTTGAGACCATTTTCTAGTAAATGCTGATGCAATAATGCAAGTACCCCTTCTCAGGCATCAATAAACTTTAATTTCTTGTGAACATTTAACACTTGAACTGATAGACATTTTAAATATCCAAAATAAAAAAAAAAAATAAAACAATCGAAACAACAAATAAAATGGACTCAAACTCTAAATTATACAAGTTAAAAAAAATCTATCATAATTCAATTTTTATTTATTGTAATATTAGGCTTCTTGCTTCAATCGAGAAATAGGTCTATGAAAAAAAATAAGAGAGTATGATAGAAAAAAGGTGAAAAATCGTCTGAATGTTGAAGACATAACGATTGGAGGTTTCCCTACGGCAGGACTAGATCTGGTCAGCTTTCAGGTAGATGTTGTAGTTGTAGATGTTGTGATGCAGAAGGGCACCTTTTTCTTCCAACAACTTGACCAAAATACTTTACACAGTGAACGGAAGCAACTAAAAATCTCACTTTTTTACTCATTATCCATCCCAGTCACACCCCTCAGACTCTATATGTCCAGTTAAATACTCACATTTTCATTTGGCTTCAACAGAGAGACTTTTCCATCTTCTTTTCCTTGAAGTTCATCAACCTTTTCTGCATAGAGGATATAGAGGGAAAGTAAGAGCGCTCTCCATCATTTTCTTCCTTACATCTGTGGATTCAGATCCTCCTTTATGTTAGAAAATGTGGAATATAATTACTGTTTTTAATCTTTCAGGATTTTTAGGTCATTTTGGGTCTAAAATAAAGTGGTGCCCTCAGAAAATTCAGGCTGGTAAAAATTTTAGGGCAGCATAAATTTAAAAAAAATTAAAAATGTGTTTATTGGGTTTTACGTTTATGTCGTGATTGAAGAAAATAACTCTGTATGCCTTTGTATGAACTGAACAGGATTTTCTTGGGGGCCCATGGCACTCTGTGGCCACCTCTTGGGGACACCACTGCTAAAATATAAAATATGGCCTTTACTTCAGTATAACTCGTAGTAATGAGCTTCTTTAGGTGGTTGCTTGTTTTGACAACATGGTTGGTTAATTCTGTTGTTGAATTTCTCTGGTTTTCTTCTATCAGGAGTTTAGTTGAATTAGTTCCTGTGATAACCACTAGATGTCCTCGGTTGCCATAACTACCACCTGTTTCCTTACTGCAGCTTTGGCTCTTCAGTTTAATTTGTGAAGAGTCTTTAAAAATCTGGATGATGGCAGGAAACAGTACTGCCACTTCCTGTTGCCTTTTCTTCTTCTGCTCGTCCACCTGTTTCTGTTCGTATCTGTTTGAACTGAAAACTCGTGTTTCTAATTCTCTTTTCTCCTCCCGTCCCGCAGCCAGAAGAGTTGGAGGCGCTCCATTCTCACACGTTCCGGGTGAAGACGTTCAAGAAGACCAAGCACTGCAGCGTCTGCAGACAGAACATCGTCCAGGACGGCCTCGTCTGCAGAGGCAAGTCAAATCTGTGACCCAGACTTGTTTTTGGTTTAACGTCCTACTTTCCAGCAGCGAGAGGAGAGCAGAAATGTCAGACTTGCTTTTAAGTTTGTTCTGCTCAACATCTCTTTACTTGGAGCTTTTCTTTGGACCTTTGCTGCTCTTTTCACTCATTTTTGGTTCCTAAATTTGTTTAAGCAACTCAACCCACTTGACCTGTGAAACTTCTGGACATTAAAAGTCTGCGGCGGCCATTTTGGCTCTGATGTCTATATTTGTGATTATTATTATTATTATTATTTCTGAAACTTGAAAATACAAAAAGCAGTTTTTAAAACTATGAGGCCTGATTATTTCCTTAGCAGCAGATCTAGGAAATCAGTGAAAAAGAAGAACCTGTCTGACTACATGAAGTAGGCTAAAGGACCAGTGGTGCCACAGAAGATTTTCATGGGGGTGGCCAGACCAGGTCAGGAAAAATTTTAGGAGGGGCACAGCCAAGACAAAACAAAACAGAACAAAACAAAACAAAACAAATAAATATATATTATATATATATTTATATATATATATATATATATATATATATATATATATATATATATATATATATATATATATATATATATATATATAATTTTATTATAATAAATTTTATTTATTTTGTATTTATTTATTGGGTTTTACGTTAATGTCTTCATTTTTAAAAAAATGACTCTGTATGCCTTTCTATGACATGAACATGATTCTCAGTGGGGTGCCCAGCATTTCCCAAGAGGGGGACATGGCCCCCCACCTTCCCAGGAGAGGCCCGCCTGCCAAAATTACTCATTCATCCAGGAGGTCCAGAAGAACCTCTGGTGATATGAAGTAAGCATACATGTTAATGTTGAAGTTAAAGTTCTACAGAACCATGTTTTGTTTTCTTGTTTTGTTTTTTTTCCATTTTGTTTTATAGAACAGAATAGAAATGTCCTTTATTGTCCCACGATGGGGAAATTTCTGTGCAACAGCTGCAAAGCGGCAGTGTGCTAATGTGTGTTAAATAGCACATGTTTTGTTTTCTTGAAGGCAGGCGTTGTTACCTGAATATTTTCCATCTTTGACCAATTTTTAAAAATGGCGACGGATAAATCTGAAGGCTTCCTTCCTTTTTAAAGATTGCAATTCACACCTCTGACCACTTGGTGCAAACGGGTAGACGTTTTCAACTTTATGCACAGAGAACATCATGGAGGTAACTAAGGCCCCGTCCACTCGGACACGATTTTACGTCTATCTGCAAATATTTTTTCTTGTTCACATGGATTCGGTGTCTTGGGAGACCAATGTGTCATTTTTTTTCAGTCTGAGGAAAATCCAGTTTCAGAATCAATCTACAATGTTTAATCTGGAATAAGTAGAACCAGAGTTTTGTTTCTTGAAACGATGTTCTGTTGCTGTTTTTAACGGCGAAAATATAATTTTCTACTGTAATAAATATGAACTACAGAAAAATTAACGCTTATTTTTTATAACCACTGAACAATGTGGAACATTCAAAGAAAATCTGCTGAAACTTTCATGATATCTAAAAATGTTAATATTTTTGGTCACAACTTCTTACATTTTAGTGTAAACTGAGGGATTTTATTTTTTCTTTTAAAATCTTGTGTCTGTATAAATATCTAAGCTATAAACTTAAATCAAATCACATTTTTTTACACAGCTCTTGAAAATCTTGCTAAGAAATCGAGTTAAAAAGTTTGAAAACCTCGAGGAACGAACCAGCTTTGTTGACGCAGAGCAGACAGGTTGTTCCCAGGTGTCTAAAGTATTTAAAGGGAATTAAAGGTAAAGCTAGCACAGTTTGTGGCTGACAGGAGATGATCTCCTGAAGAGTGACGCATCTCTCTGATCCTTGCTGCATTTTTGTCCTGTTTCTTCACCAGACGCTGCACCTGCATCCTCCTCTGCCATGCTTTTCTCTGTGCTTTTTCTGAGCATGCACTGCACCATGTTTTGTCATAGCCTGCAAGAAAAACTGGAAAATAGTTTAACAAAGCAGCTCAAGTCCAAAGAAAGAGTGTGGAAGACCTTCAGGAAGCCTGGGGACACTCTTATCGAGAGGTTACAGGAAGGTCCGGCTTCACAGAAGGAAAAAGTCAGGCGGTGACGGAGGTTTGAGGCCTCGCCCTCCAGTCAGACTGAAACTCAAAGCCCCGGTGGGTTCCTGTTCCAAACCAGATGGTAGAGAACTGCAGTACATGCGCCGTTTTCTTAGATTTTGAGTCAGACATGAGTCCACCTTGAGGTTCTGAGGTGCGGTTGGTCCAGAAGCGTTGCATTAATGTCCTGGACGAAGAAAAGCTTCTAAAATCCTGCTGATGTTATGCTGAACCGTGGTGGTTCTAAAGATAAACCCGACCCGTCCTGCCGGCCCGTCTGGGCTGAATGATCGGTGTCTGCAGGGACGGTTGCCATGGCGTCCCCATGAATGGCTGCAGGACGCCATCGTCTGGATGAGGTGATTAATGGGGGAGGCAGAGCGGCATGATGAGCCTGATTTAATTTACCACCTCAAGGTTCCCCGGCTGGATCCGGGTCGGTCCATTAGTCCGGCTCAGCCCAGGGCGGTGTGTGTGGTGGGAGGGACGGGTTTATGAGGACACAAACCAGAGAGGCTGATCTGGAGGTTAAAGACGATGCAGATCCGTGGCTCGTTGGACGGAGACATTTTGGAGGACGTTTTGAAGCCTGAAAAGATGCTGAGTCATTGGTTGCTATGGTGATGGCCATGTAAAGGTGGACTTGCTGGTGACGTATGGCTCATTGTTCTGCTGCAGAACCTAAGTGAGCTTGAGTTTAACATCACAAACTGATGGTCTGACCTTCTTCAGGTCCTCAGATCATCACTCTACCACCACCATGCTTTACTCTAGCTATGATGTTCTGGTTCTGAAATGCTGTTAGTTTTACACCATCTTCCAGAAAGGTACACAGAATATTTTCCCAGAAGTCTTGAGGATCATCAAGATGTGTTTGTGTTCTGTTTTTCTCTCTCGTTTACCTCTGACCTTAAGTAAAGCAGTGAGACCAGCAGAGCATTAGATGTTCTAAATCTTCTGGACCTCCTGGACGAATCTTTGATGAACAGGACAGTTGGACCAGAGGACCAGGGTTAATAACCTCTGTTTCAGCCTACTTCATGTAGTCAGACAGGTTCTTTTTATTTATTTTTTTCACTGATTTCTTGAACCTGCTGATCAAGAAATAATCAAGCCTGGGAGTTGCTATTGAAATTGAACTGAAAACGGGGTTAATTCAGGATTTAATGAGGGGGTGATTACCAGTGGTGGCACCGCTAGCTGAAAAGTTAGTTGCATTAACCCTAAAGCCTTAATCATAAATATTGGTTCAGGTAGCTCACTATACCAACATGGTATTTAGCGGAAGATAATGCTTCCCCTAAATACCATGTTGGTATAGCACTGTAGCATTAGCTTCCATTAAATACCATGTTGGTTTAGCGCTTTAGCTAATGCTAAACCAACATGTTATTTAGGGGAAGCTAACGCTAAAGTGCCATAACAACATGTTTTTTTGCAGAAGTTAATGCTAAATTACTACAACAACATGGTATTTAACAAAAGCTAATGCTAAAGTGCTATACCAACAGTGTATTTAATGGAAGCTAATGCAAAAGCACTATACCAACATGGTATTTAATCAAAGCTAATGCTAAAGTGCTATATCAACATGGTATTTCAAGTAAGTAATTCTGAAGCGCTTCCTTCAGCCACATTGATACCCACCACATGTCATTGATACATATTACAACATAATACATCACCCTCAACAAGCTGAAATTCATCATTACACATTTACGTGTACAGTTTCTGGTTCAGGAAGTGATTCTTTCAAACAGACCTTTCACTCCTGGTTTCAGTTTTACGGTTGCTGAGTTTTGCTAACTCTGTTGCTGATTTAGCCTAATTGACTACTGTAAGGCTTCGGTCAGAAGGCACGCTGGACATCAGTAGATTTGAACTGTTTAGTGTAGAGCTACATGAATATAAATGTCTAACTAATTGATGAATTCCTAACAGTCTTCAACCAGAACTTCAACACAGATGTCGAACTTTGTTCAGCTGAAAGTTTACAGAACAGCAAAGAAAATTAGCACTTTAGAATTTATCTGGAAAAATCCATTTAGGGGAATCTTCGTGTGCTGCTGATGTTTGGTTCTGCAGAAAGCAGAGACCCTGGTCCCTCCCTGCATGCTTGAACTTTAGGAAACTGCTGCAGTTTTCCATCATTCCCTCCACTGTGATCCGACCGGACTCCCGCTCCAGCTGCTTCCTGCCTTTCTTCCCTGATCAGCAGAAATAAAACGGTGCTGACGTTCCCGTCTGACTCTCAGCCGGGTGGTGAAGGAGCTGAAGGTTTTCCTTCTTCAACATTTGGGATCTTCTCATTTGCCTCTGATTACCAACAACCTGTGGTCACATGGTCCTGGAATAACAGGAGCACTTCCTGTTTGTCTCTGTGGCTGTTGCTAGGATACCAGGTGTTGGGCGGTTAAACAGGAGCGTGTTGATGCAGGTTCAGACTTTGGAAAAATGAGGTGGCGAGGCTGAAAACACTGAACCGAGCCAGGAACTCCAGAGGAAGTGACATCACAGTGACACACCAGCATCCCCACTGGGCCTCTGCAGATGATGATGAGCTGGTTCCCAGTCAAATAGGATTACATTTTAATCCAGTAATAAACCAGCTTCCCATGATGGAGCCATTTCTTTCTGACCTGCTCCTATCCTACAGGCTCTGGAAATCTACCTCAAGAGGAGCAAGTGAGCCCCCTGCTGGCTGGGTTGAGATATTACATCTGCACAAAAGGTTTAGTCAAAGCAGATTTGTTTTTTATTTTATTTAAAAGATTTTCTTTTAAAATGCAAAAAAAAAAGCAGATTAATTAAAATATTCAGAGCACGTAGTTTGTAAATTAAGGTTTTTATTCTGAAATCGGAAGCTCATCAGAGGAGCGATGTTCCAGCTCTTCCTTGCTGTTCAGCTTTTCTTTTACAACTGGCCCCATGGTGTTGGTCCACTTGACCCCACAGACTTGACCCCACGGCGTCTACGGTGCTGGTCCACTTGACCCCACTGCAACCACTTTGGAAAAATGACCACCTTCAGCCATTTGAGAGAATTTTTTGCTGAATAGTTTGCACGGTTTAATATGCTGGAAAATCATTAACATGTATGGTAAACATTTTGAGACCTGGATAAATTTGCTTTCACATAGCTGTCAGTACAGCTGAAATGTAAAAAGACTGACTTTGGCACACAAAAAATAGTTTTATGTAAATAAAACATACTTATCAAGTGACCACATGCTTCTCCCAAACACAGGGACAGCAAAATGGAGGTTACCTGCAGAATACCGCTGCCTCGATACAGGGGGTGGTTCAGCCCCCCCTCTCCCCTGAGTAGATTTTGGAAGGAGAAATATTGCAAAATTCTTTGCAGATATTAAAGCAATGCCATAAAATCAGTGATTTTTGGTTGCAAAAAAATCACAAAAACAGAAATCCTGGAGGGGCTGCTTGCTGTTGCTCTGCGTGGTTGAAGTCCTCAGAGCGGACGAATCTGGAGCCTCAACCTTCATGTCTTCGTTTCATTTGCTCTAAAATGGAGCTGGAGGCTCTGAAGACCTTATGGGTTTGATTTTTCTGGGATGTTAGGAATAATTTTACGTGCGTTTTTCTCCCCACCCTGGTTCTGGAGACATCCCGGTACCCGCTTCCTGCACACGTTTGTGCTTCAGCGCACCTGGCGGCTCACCAGCTGAAGGCTGGATGACGAGCTGCTGCGTTGGCGCAGGAAACGTGAGAAACGTGCAGGATGGAACAGCTCCAGGAATGTCCGAGAGAAATTCTCCAAAATCAAGTCGCAAAAACATCAGCAAACACAGCAGCACCAGGCTTTCAGTCGAAGACTCCACGCAGACGTTCCAGGTCAGAGACCTGTTCCAGGTCAGAGACCTGCAGGTTAATCCCAAGTTCCTGAGCCTCAGCGCAGCTTCCAAAGCGCGCAGGAACCTTCAGCGTGTGCAGCAGATCTGGTGTCTGAACGCCAAACGCCAAGTTCTGCTTCGTGTTCTGGAGGTGGGCGAGTGAAGCTGTTCTCGCTGAGCTCCTGAAACGAGAAGTCTGGAATCTGCGTCACGTTAAACAGGAATTCAAAGGAAAACGTCGGATTTTCGGAGAATCAAGTTACGAGTTTGAGCTTCAGCAGGATGTTGAACCTTTGATTGCGTCATGAAGAAGAAATCCTTATTTTTAAATGATGCATACATCAGAGGACGTCCGTTTCAGCTGGATGAAACCTGGCGCTTCAGCTCCACTGAGCACAGCGCCCCCTCATGGTGGCAGCAGGTTGGAGCGGCTCTCTTGGTTCTGATATGTACTTTACCTGGAAGTATTTTTACTCATACTTTTATACTTTCAAACAGTTACCGTGGCAACAAGTTACAGTTTTTTTTACAACTGGGAGCAGCTGATTAGGCTCTCAGAAGCTTTAAATAATACTTGAACTTTGACCCCAACATCCCAGAGGAGTTAAAAAGGAGGTTTCATCATATCAATTATCATATCCCCTACTCCAACATCTTTCTAACCACATGGCCAGGCAGACTTAAAGAGGAGCAGCAAAAGCAAGGGAGGTGGATTAGCAGAGCTCGCTAACAACTGATGGTGTCATCCAGGACGTGTGATATGTTTAGCTGTTAGCATGTTATGACAGTCATGAGGCTGTCACACAGCAACCTTCTTCAGTCAGAAGCCTCTTCAGAGTCGTTGAAAGACGGCCTGCTACTGGAGATCCTGCCTGCAGCATCACCTTCCACAGCGAAGATGGAGAGATTGAAATGTTTTTACCTCCATTTGCTTCTGATCTGAGCAACAAGTTTCAGCTCAGATAAAAATGCTTCTGTTGTAACTTTTCTCCACACCTGCTGATTTTCCTGCTCAGACACTCCAGTTCATGACGTGCATCTAGCAGTTACCATGTCATCATTTCACTTGAGGTCACCAGACTTTAAGAGGTTGAGGGAGAATGAAGAGCACACCTTGGCCACCAGGTGGCAGCAGAGATTCATGAACGAGTTGCAGTTTTTCACTGTAAATTTCCCACAACCTCCTCCCAGATTCTTCCAGATTGTTTAATCATTGTGTCAGTTTTGTTGTATTAACACATGAGGGGTGTGTGTGTGTGAGCAGCTGTTTAAACAAACCCGGTGACACACACCTAAACCAGACAGAAACAGTAAGCAAACAAGAGTCGTCTGTCTGTTTTTGTCAGGAAGATGCAAACATGAGACCGACTCCTCGGCGGTGATTCCCTGAGAATCCTCTCTCTCCGGATTAACTCCGTGCTGGGAAAGCTGCAGCAGCTGGTTGAAGGTGGGGCGTTTCCCGCTGAAACCCTACCCGGACCGGACGGGGGGGGGCTGGGAGATGACAACCCCAGCATGAGTCAGATGAAAGCCGAAAATTACCGACATTAATACCAGCGTACACAGAAACGGCGCAGGAGGAGACGGTGTTGGACGGATTCTCCAAATGTCTCAAGCTATCATGGTCATCTGCAGATTAAAGCAACAAAATGACCTAGTCAAAGTCCAGACCTCAGTCTGGGATCTTCAGAGAAGAAGAAAGAAAGGTGTGCATGAACTGAGGCAGCTATGGAAAGAAAATTTGTCCAAAACTGATGGAGTTTCTCCAAGCTGCTGGGTCAGGGGGTGTACTTACTTTTTCTCTTGACTGCAGGCATCAGACACGCAAACTATGAAAAACACAATTTGATAGAGATACAAATATTCTGATCTACTGAAGCCGTTAACAGAGCGCTGTAACTTGGTCCATTTCAGACCACGGAGTATCAGGGTCAGACTAAGATTATCTTTTAAATTGCAAGAATAAAGTCACAATATTAGCTGAATAAAGACACAATGTTACCAGAAGAAAGTCATAAAATTAAGAGAAAAACGTCATTTAATGAGAAAAAAGCTTGGCTAGTGATGAAGATCTGAGGTGAGCAGCCCAGCCAGTCCGTCTGGTTCTTTCTTCGCGTTTAAACACTCGTCTCAAAGTCCTGCTGCTGATTCAGAACTTGGTGCTGATGTTAAAAGATGAAGGATTCCCTTATTTCTGAAACCAATACCAACATATACCAAGATGCTCAACATTCCACATTCTGAGCCCGGCTCTGGTTCTGCTGGAGGTTTCTTCCTGTTAAAGGGTTGCTGGGAAGTCCGGCTCAACAGGACTGTTTGCTGCCGCTGCGTCCGGAGGTCCGCGACCGCGCGCTCTGCTGGGTTTCCTCAGAAACAACCGGTTCAATTTGAATAATTAGCGGAGCTTATTAATGCACTGGTTGATAACTGGGATCAGCTGGAAAGCACACGTGACTGAACGGAGATGATTTTTTTGTAAAGTGCCTCCAGACAACAGTTGTTGTGAATCGGTGCGATAGAAGTGAACTGACGGTATCACGACTTTAGTCTTGTATCATTACGACTTTACTCTTGTGTTATTATGACTTTGTTCTGGTATTATTACGACTTTATGCTCATAATGTCACAACTTTATTCTTGTATTGTTCTGACTATTCTGGTATTAGGAAGGTAAGGTATATTTCAACTTTATTCTCATATTATTATGACTTTATTCTCGTATTATTATGACTGTTCTCATATTTACGATTGTTTTATTCTCACAAAATTACCAGCGTATTCTTGTCGGCCGGTGCGGGACGGGGTGAGAGCGGTACCGCCGGGGCGCCTGGGATCGCCGCAGGGCCGCCAGTGCTGCTGATTTTATTCTCGTGATTTAAAAAAAAAAAAAAAAAAAGAAGAAGAGAAAGTCTCATCCTTTCCCTGGTGCTGTTTTACAGTAATTTGTGAACAGGAAGGAAAAACTGTCCAAATCCACCAGGTTTGGTTTTGTTCAGCCTTTCAGGCACAAGGCTCGCCACCTGCCTCGACGCCGGCCAGCCGGCTTCCAGAGCCGGCTTCGGTCCGGCCCTGAAGCTCCCCCGGACGGTGAGGCCCGGTTCGGGAAGCAGCCGGGAGAGTGACTGCGCCGGACCGTGTGTGTGGAGAGAAAGCGGAGAAAGTGGGCGGGGAGGAAGAGGAAGCTGTGGAGCTCCGCCCACTGATTGTGTTCGGTGGCGGTCCCGCCCAGACCCGTGGGAGAAAACGCTCCTCGGAGAGCAGGGGAAGGGACCCCACCCGCCACAAGCGGCCTCTTCCTCATCTCCAGGCCACTCTTCCTCTCCACAGATGTCTCCTCTCCTCCTCACCCCCCCCGCCCCCCCTCGGTCTGCAAAGCCCCGACTTCCTAAGAAGGTAAAGCCCAAGGCGAGCCCGGAGCCCCGCGCTCTTCACACCCAATATGGAAGTCGTGCTGTTCCTCCCAGGAGGGCCCGCAGTGATGGTTACCAGGCCCCTGGGCCGCACAGGCCTGCGGACGGGCCCCTGGAGCGGCAACCCTGCTGACGGGAGCCAGCCGGAAGGAAAGGGGGGGCTCAGGAGGAAGCAGTGAGACCAGACGCTGCTTCGGTCCTCATCAGAGACCCCTGCGTGGTCCTGGAGGGGTCCTCACTCGGGCCTGGAGGCCCCTGGGCTGGGCCACATGGCTGAGAAATTAACCCCCCTTACTTTCCACATCAGATCCGGTTTTAATCCAGTTATTTTCCTGCATCCTTTTCTAAAATTCAAAAAGCGGCTTTTTATTTCAGTCATCCCTTCTGTGAGTTGTGCGGTGTGGTGTCAGGGCCAGGCTATCCGAATCTTTATTTGCGGGAATAAACCCATAATATTAGCAGGTTAAAGACGCAATTTTACCAGAATGTCTTAAAATTACGAGAAAAAAGTCATTTTAATGAGGAAAAAAGCTTGGATAATTAATTTTTAGGTTTTCCTGTTGGAGTTCCCATAAAATTACTACATTCTTCTCATACTGTGACTATATTGTGGTAATATTAGGGCTTTATTCTCGTATTACTGCGACTGTGTTCCTGTAACATTATGACTTTATTTTGGTAAAAAACCAACAACCTGGCCCTAATACTCCGTCAGAAAGTCGACCTGAATTCAAAGTCCAAACAGATCAAAGCTGTAAAACGCGCTTTTCAAACAAGATGGCCGCCCTGGGCGCGATGACGTCACTCTGAACGATAGAAACCCAAGGAGCTCATTGGTGGAAAAAAAAAAAAAATCCCAATTTTCCAAAAGTTAAATCTTCAAAAGCCAAAACTTTGATTAATCTATAAAATCGATTTATCGCCTGATTTTTATTAGAGCACATTGAGAGATTTTTAAAAATATGAGAAAAAAGACGCAACATTCCCGGAAGAAAGTCGTAAAATGACGAGAAAAAGTTGTCTTAATGAGGAAAAGCTTCAGGGTTCACAAGAACCATCGTGAGCAGCGCTTTAAAAAAAAAATAGATTCAGTCGTTTGCAATATTTGTGTCTAATTTCTGCTGATAATTTGATGCTGATGTGTTAAAAGATGAAATATTTCCTTATTTGTAAAACCATGATCAAAGTACAACCTCACAAGCTGCTCAGCGTTCCTCATGTCTGGGAAGTGGTGAGACTGATTTTTCATACAAAAAATTACGACTTTTTTCTCATTTTATTATGACTTTATTCTTGTATTATTATGACTGTTGTCCTATTATTGACTTTGTTGTCGTACGACTTCTTTTTTGTATTATTACGACTTTATTTCGGTAATACTACGATGTTTCTGGAATTATTACGACTTTATTCTGATATTTACCAATATTATGACTTTATTCTTGTGTTATTACAATTTTATTGTCGTCTTATGACTTATTTGTCATAAGACATTTTTCTCGTTTTATTACAACTCTTGTATTATTATGATTTTGTTGTCATATTATTACAACTTTATTGTCTTACGACTTTATTCTCGGAGTATTAGGACTTGGTCGTATTAATAGGACTTTGTTGTCCTAAAACTTTATTCTCGTATTATTACGACTTTATTGTCTTACGACTTTATTCTCCTATATACGACTTTTATTTCTCGTAATTTCATTTTTTTTAGCTGGGCTCCGATACATCATCGTATTAAATGCCCGTTTCCGCGATTAAAATCACATTTTTCGTTTAGGAAATCTGCCTGAGGTTCGGATGGATTTCTGGGCCGTTAATCCGACCCTGGAGAGTCAAAACCTGGCACCAAAACCGATTCGGATCCATTTTAATTCAGTCAGTAAAGAAAATGAACAAGAACTGTTTTCCATCCAATATATGCAAATCAGGTGGTGGAAAAAAATGAAATGAAGTCAAATTTCTGTCATTTTAAAAATTCAAATGAGAAAAAAATCATTTTGAAAAGAAAATGAATAAATATTTGAAGTAATTTGCATCGATGCATCTGAAGTTCTGCAAAGATCAAATCAAGCTAAAGTGCGCAGAGAGCCAGGAGGGTTGAGATGGAGGACCAGAGGAGTTGCTGGCTGAAGCTGGAGAGGAAGGAGGAGGCGAGATGACGATGGAGGCGAAGGAGCTCAAATCAGAGCGAAATGAGGAGAAGAAAACGAAGGAAGAGAACAAAACCAGGAGATCTTCACCGTTTTCTCCCTGAACGATTTTAAAATTCAGCTTTTGTTTTGAGTGATTCTGCAGGAAGCGACAGGGACATGAACGAGGGGAACTTTCTAAAGCAAAGCATCTGTCTGCACCGCTTATATCAGGCGATTATTTAAAAATATGGCAACAGTTTATGCATAAGAACCAGTTCCTGCTGGGCTGAGAACTGAAAACACGATTATTATATTTGCTCAACAGTAAAACCTGCGTCGTTTCTGGGTCGCCACGGCGCGGCGCGGCGCGGCGCGGACGGCGCTGGGAACCCTCTCGCGCTGCGGGTCGTGGTGCCACCCACGCTCTCAGGCCTGTAATTAGGAGGCAGTCAAAGCCAGCCGGCGACCCGACAAACGGGTTCTGAAATAGAGCCGAACCGGGCCGTGATGTAATTACACAGCAGGAGGAGACGCTTCCCACTGGCTCCGCTTTCAGCTTGTTGACACTCGGTTTATTTCTGAAATCTGCGCTCGCTAAAGTATTCACACCGCTTTAACTTTTCCACACGTCGTTATGGTTCAACCTCAGACTTCAGTGGATTTTATGCACTGAGCTCAGTTTGTTACTCAGAGTAGTTGAAAACGTTTCTTTCTGCGGAAACCCAGCAGAGCATCGAGTCGTTGACTGCTGGACGTTGTGTCGTTGACTTTCCAGCAATCCCTCACACCGGGCATGCATGTGGAGAGGAAAAACTCCCCCTTAACAGGAAGAAACCTCCAGCAGAACCAGAACCGGGCTCAGTACCAGCGGCCATCTGCCGCGACCGACTGAAGGTTTGAGAAGACAGAGCAGAGACACAAAACAGAAACAGAAGAACGGAACCAGGAGCACTTTCTATGTTAATGAACAGTAAAAGTTAACAGCAGGACAAGGATTAGCTGATGGCAGCATCATCTCAGCTGAAGCGCTCCTCCAGGATGGCATCACAGCCAAGCAGAACACCAGACCAAGTGTACCTTCCATGGAGAGAAACCAGTTAGTCGAAATAACCGCAAATAATGCAAGTTGGAGAGCAGTAGAAGAAGAAGGTGTCATTGAGTAAGAATGGCCTACTCAAAGTCTAGCCTTAAATCAATTCAGTCTGACAGAGTTTGACCTTCAGTCTGTAGACGTTCAAAGCTGATGGAGACGAATCTTAATAGACCAGAGGAGGTTCTAAAGAGTCAGGGGGACAGAATATAAATGCATGCCGCACCTTTCAGATTTTGATTTGTGAAAAATGCTAAAAATCATGAATTCATTTCACTTCTGTTAAGTTTTTTTCTGTAACATAAAATCAAAATAATACAAGACTATTGTGGAAAACGGTCGATGCTTTCAAATTAAATCAAGCAGTCAATGTGTGTTTTTTAATTTACATTGTTATATTCGGTAAATTGTCATCAAATTATAAGTTAACAAAATAATTAATTTTACTTTCTAAAACAGACGCATTGTTATTGCAGATTACAGGTGATTTACTGTGACATCAGAACCAGAACCGGCCCGCGTTCACGTCCATGTCGAGTATCGACCAGCTACTCCGATATTACGGATGGACGGAAGAATGCGTCTCGGCTCAGGGAGAATAACTCATTACATGAGGTGGAAAGCCTTCCAGGAAAAGCACACAGCGCTGCGCTTTATTTGGAAAGCCGACACCTCGGCACGCTGAGCCGTGTTTTGGTTCCCGGTCCTCCCAGAGGCTCTGGCGGTTTATGAGCTGCTGGTCCAGGTGCGCTGCTCCGTCGAGCCTTTTGGTCCTGGACCCAGTGGGAGTCCACAGAGGGGACATGGAGGGAAAATAAGTCCAAATGAATGAAAAACAAAATATTTAATCCTGGTTTGTTTGATATTTTAGGTTTTAATTCTCTCACTTTAATACCTTTTATGGTTCATTCTTTCATAACCTGAACGAATGCTAAAACTGAATCAGAAGGGGAAATATTTATGGATATATAGCACAGTTATGGAAGCTTGTTTTTGGTTTGGTTGTTTTCCAGTCGAAATAAAGACGGAAAAAAGTTTGAAATAATTGATTTTGGTCTGATTTCTGAACATCTTTGGGATCCATTCGGGCTCATGAAGCTTTGACTGGGAACCAGTCAGCAGTGGTGGTCTGTTAATCTGCTAATCGCAAAGCTAATTTTCTGCTTAGCGCTTTGGCGTTTTTGCTAACTGTGAAAATGTTTAGCGCTCTTAGCTTCCCCTAAATTAATTTCATGCGTGATGAAGTTTTGGTTATCGATTTTAGTAAGACCCAACCGTGTTGATAGGTCTGCAGTTACAAATTTAGCCCTGTGGAGGGCGATATAACGTGCAGTTGCTCCGTTTTCATTAACCTTGAAATTGTACAAATTGAAAGAAAAATAAATTCACTTCATGGAAACTCGCCATTTCAAATTAATTCTCCTTTTTCGAGAAAAAGTTTTGCCGCTAGGATGAGGTGGTTTTCTGGTCGTATCGAAATTGGTTAATTTCGCAAAACTGCAATGGAAACAATTTTTTCGCATCAAACGAGTCACATGATCAACAAGCGGATGTTGCCGCTGGCGCAAACCACGAAGAAAATAAGAGGAAGTAGTTGGAGGATCATGGCGCAACACGTTTTTGACTTAACGCGTGAACAAGCGTATTCACGTGTGATTTTAATTTCATTTCTTATTTAATGGAAACACCGCAATTGCGAAATTGTGTTTTTTTTTTTTTTTTACATTAGCAGAAAATCAACACAGATTTGCGCAGCTTTGTAACGGAAACGGAGCTATGGACACATGGTGGGTATCAGCATGGTTTAAAATGAGTGCTCTAGCGCACTCACATTAGCTTCCGCTAATTACTTTGTTGGTATAGCACTTTAGCGGAACTAATGTTCATGATTAGTTTTTAGAGCTAGCGCAGCTAACTTTTTACTTAGCGGTACCAACTGCTGCAGTTGCGCTTCAGAACCAGATTCTTTCAGTTTTATAGTTGTTGAGTTTTGCTAACTCTGTTGCCGATATAAACGTCTAACTGGAAGAATTTCAAATGCTGCATTCAGAACGAACGGGTTTCGCTAATCAAAAAAGTGTCCAACGCCTAAAGTTGGACGCTTGTCCACTTTATAGTCAGATGCTTGGACGTGCGTCCGGAGCGATTTTGGGAGGAGCCTCTTGGCTCGACTCCTTTGCATCGACTCTTCCACCGTCTCCTGCACAAATGCATCGATTCTTCAGCGTGAAACTCGCGGCTCAGCGTTGTGCTGAACGGACTGGGCCAGCTCAGATGGGAGGAGATATTGACTGTGGTAACAATGTTTTGACCTGACACCCCGACTCCTCGCTAATCCTCCTCCAGGCGAGGTTCTTTCTGTTCCTGTCTCTGCAGTGATAGCTCCACTGGTCGTAGATGGGCTCCTGATCTTTACGTCCCGTCGGAAATGCGCCACTATGTCACATAGCGGGCGCTCTCTGATTGGTTGACGCTGGATGCGCGACAAACACTCGTAACGCTTCAAAACGTGCAGCACTAGACGCGTGAAACGTGCCGTGAGACTTCTCAGTGCGCGTCCACCACAGACTTTGCATGTAAATCAGACGCTCTTGACGCTCAAATTGCGTTCGGTCTGAACGCAGCACAGCAGTCGATGACCAAAACTTCAACACAGATGTCGAACTTTATTCAACTGAAAGTTTACGAAACAGCCGAGTAAATCAGCGCTTTAGAATTTATACAGAAAAATTAATTTAGGGGAATCTAAATGCGCTAAATCTTTTCAAAGTTAGCAAAAACGCTAAAGCGCTAAACGAAAAATTACCTCCGGTATTAGCGCGTTAGCGGAAGTGCGCCCAACTTTGGTTTTCATCTGTTTACTTCATGCTGAGATGTTGGGCAGCTCCAGCTGCACAGAACAAGCCTGTTTGGACCTTTTCCACGCCATCTGAGCAGAGTCACGAGGTAATTTTGTTTCTCTCTCTCTGTTTTCTCCAGTGTGCCGAACAGCGTGCCACAAGAAATGTGAAGCCAAGGTAAGGACCACAGCCATCTCCACCAGTTCACACCTTCAGGCTCCAAAGGGAAGCAAATGTCTCGATTAAAAGCTGATTTTAAGCTGTAGTCGCCTTCCTTTTAGGGAGTCTACATGCAGGGGTGTAGATGTAGAGGGAGGGAGGTCAACTTTGGGGAGTTTATGGTTCAGGAGGAGAAAAAGAAATGCTAAGAATGTCTAAACAAGCTCTCAATGTACCAGAATATGTTTACATTGGATGAGCTTCTGCGTCTTGAAGATCGCCTCGAGTCTAAAAATAAAGACCTCTGGATGAAGCTGTTTGATCCTCTGAATCATCTTCCTGTTAGAAAGCGGGGGAGGTGGGGGGGCAGGGACAGCTGAATGCTCGGTGTGTATGAACTCCTAGCGTCTATTCAGGCTTGAAAGCTGCGCTCTCACCCAGTCGCGTCCTCCTCACACTCCTCGTCCAATAGTGAGACGACTTCCGGTTACCAGCTTTGCCCACTTTCTGTTTTACTCACAGGAAATGCCAGGAGTGTGTGTGTATGTGTGTGTGTGTGGGGGGGTTTCAATCATAGGAAAATTACTCAACTGATCTGACGCGATAAACATGATACAGTATGTTCTCCACGACCCACTCTCATGGAGAAAAGAGAGTACACCCTCTTTCTGTTTTAGGGTGTTGAATATCAGGACATGGTTTGAAGTTGATCAGGTTCAAAATGATTTCAACGTAACTTCAAGCGAGGAAAACGGCAACAGATTCCACAGAAAAACAAGATAAATCCAAACTCTGTGGAAAATCTGTGCATTAAAAAACCGAAGCACATCCTTGCAGCTTCTACAGGAATTAGACAGGAAGGTAGACCAACAGATCATCGTCAGTAGCCGTGTTTCCATCATCGTTTTTTAATGTGTATTTTAAAGTATCGCAATGGAAACGGCAAAATTCGAAATAACTTCCTTATAATCGCAAAAAAAATTTTACGCTCGCGTGAGGTGGTTTTTGGCTTTTCAGAAAAAGAGTTAATGCTCTAAGGGAGATGGAAACACGTTCGCCGAACAGATTCTGACGTAGCGAACGCTCCCATCTACGGGTGGGTCTGTGCCTTACCAGACGCACGAAACTCTCTCCATGTTTCTGAGATGTGTGGTCCGGGCGAGTTTGCAACCTCTCCTTCCTGTTTACTACAGCCAGTCGTAGCGCCAACATACTGCTTTCCGTAGCCTGATTTATTCGCTATAAACCAGTAGATGGAAACAAAAACCCGACAGAATATAAATGCATGCCGCACTTTTCAGATTTTATTTGTGAAAAATGCCAAAAATCATGAATTCATTTCACTTCAGTTACACTCAAGGTTTTGTTCATAAAAATCATAATAAAATACAAAGAAGTTTGTGGTTCTAAGGTGAAAAAAATTGATAAACAGTCAATACTTTGATGGAGGAACTGCCCCAAATCTGACCAAATATGGTCATTTCCTGAAGCAGAGATGGCTGGGTGCCGTTTAATCCGTCTCTGGGTTCGTTTACTGAAACCGTCCTGCAGCTGTTGAGCCCGAGCTAACAAAGACGACTCCGTTGAATCATCGGCTGCTCAGAATTTCAAGCAGCTGAGATGAAGATCAGAGTGTGATGGATGGTCGAGGCCCGGCACACACTCGCTGATAACGTTCAGAAAGCCGCAGGTTAAACCCGCGGGAGGAGCCGACGTCCAGAGCACACAAATCAGAGACTTTCCATCTCCAGAACCTGCAGCAGCATTTCCTTTTCTAAACATTTCGGCTGATATTTGTCATGGCTTTGGGCAGGAAGTAATTTACTAACAAGCCTGAGATGAAAAACAAGGGAGTGACTGCGACAGGGTCAGGCGTGATCGCTATCGTCTCTCAGTCCAGACTGAAAGCAGGGGTGGTGCTTTCCAAAACCAGAACCCAAAGCTGCTTCATGGTTCTGTAAGCTTCCTTCTGGAGGCTGATATTAGCTTCATATTTAACCTCCAAACAAATGGTCACCCTGACCTGTTTGGTCACAGCTGGATGTAAAAAATGTGTTCGATCTTGTTTGTAAAAGTTCTCATCAAGGTGGCGACGGAAAGGAGCCAAAAACGGCTTCGAAGGGAAGTCGAGCGTGATTAGAAAGTAAAACTGTGCAGGAATTTCTTTTACAAAAGTCTGAATGCTTTGAGAAGTGTTTTCAAATGGGTAAAGCTTCATTCTTCATAAAGCAAACTGCCAGAGGTGCATTTATCCTTTTCAGTAAAAAAAGATGCAAGATAAACACATAAATTTCCACAAAAAATAAGAACAAAATGGACTTATTGTTCTTATTTGGTGAACATCCTGCTAACTGACGTCACAGAAGGCTGTAAGGACCGACAGTAGATGGAGGAATAGTCGTAAACGATGGGGATCAAGATTCAGAGAAAAGGTTTTGGAGGCTTTAATGAGATCCAGTTAGTAGCAAAACTGAGGCTGAATGGGTGTCCAGTTTTTTAAGAGCAGTGGTCGGGGAATCCACCCTGGTACTTGGCCAGTTTGAGCAGTGGTGGGCACACTTCTGCTAATGTGCTAATAGCAGAGCTAGTTTTTTTGTTTAGTGCTTTTTTGCAAACTTTAAAAAAATGCTTCACACACTTAGCTTCTCCACAATGAATTATTCCGGATAAATCCGAACTTTACCTGCCCGTTTTGTAAACTAAGGTTCAACACCTGTGTTGAAGTTTTGGTTATCGACTGCTAAGAATTGTTAAAGTAGTTAGCCGCTTATATTCATGCTCTTATTTTGAAGTGGATGGAGACTGTTGTTCCATTTCCTCTCCTCATGTTCTCCACCTGTGATGTGGTGCAGCAAATTACTTTTAAAATGTTTAAAATGAAGTTTAAAATCTACTGATGTCCTGCGTGCTTTGTGACCGAAGGCTAAATCAGCGAAGGAGTTAGCAACAATCAACTATAAAACTGAAACCATGATTGAAAGGTCTGCTCCAAAGAATCACTTCCTGAAGCACGAACCGTCCAGGTAGGTGTGTATTGACAGATTTGAACCTGTTGAGGGTGATATAACACATGTTGTATCATTGATAGGGGTTGAGTATAAATATGGTTGAATTTAGCACTTTAGGAGGAACTTCCACTGAATACCATGTTAGTGTAGCACTTTTGCATTACTGGAGCTAATGTTTATGATTAGTGCTTTAGGGTTAGTGCAGCTAATGTTTTAGTTTGCAGTGCTTACCACTGATCTTGGGAATTGTACATCTTCCTAAGCAGTTGTCAACGTTCTACGGAGGTGAGGCTTAGTTGAAGATTAGATGTTGGCGAGTGAAAAGAAGAGCCAACTTTAAAAGTATAGCACAATGTCATTGGCGTATAACTTGATTTGAAAACTGTTAGTGGCTTAGCCTACATTATTAATGTAGAGAGAGAATAGAGTTGGGCCAAAGATGGAGACCTGAGGCACACCTTTGGAGATTTTCAGTGGCTCTGACTCGATGTTTTCAGTCTTCTGCTGCTGGAGACAGTTGTTGAAACAACTAGTAGATGACGTGAGCTTAAACTCTCCACCCAGAACTCTGTTAAGTCAGATGGCATTGCTTCCAATAGAGGAACTATTTATGAGCGTCGTGACTCGTTTCTGATTTGGAAAATTGATTCTTACTCGGTTTGAAAGTATAGAACGGAATAATTATAGTTACATTTATAACAGTTGCACTTAAATGAGGATTAATGTCTCAGGGCCCCCTGGTATCTGCCAGCTAATAATCATATTTAAAACCTTCTGTGTAGAGTTACTAAGTCCTGATATTTAAGTTTGTTAAATTACTGACAGCAAAATCACCAAATCATCCCAAGATGGAAACGAATACTTTGTTTTTCTAGAGCAGTAAATTAAATTTACTGGTTGTTCGTGTTGTGAGAGGGAAGCCATCATGATCTGCACTTAAGAAGGAAAAATGTCCAAAAAAGCAAAGTGCAGGGACATGCCCACTTGCCTCCTGGTGTTTTTCATTCCATACTTCAGGAAAATGAAGCACTTGTTTTCAGCTTTCCAGCTCTCCAAATTCTCCAAATGAATGTTTTGACAAAGTGGAGTCTGGGTGACTTCCAGATCTTGCTTTGTTATTTCAGATTTGTTTTTTGTTACCCCTTCAGCTCTTTCACCGAGTTCAGGGTCCTGTTGAAGGCCTCTCGCGCGCTGATGAATGTGTTCCCCTTCATTCCCACTTGTTTGCCAAAGGAAATGTTCATATCTCTTCTTGAGTAGCTAATTATGAAAACATTTCCAGTAATAGTTGAGATTTTTTTTTTGTGCTTAGCAGGTGTGAGGCTTGCTACTGGAACTTTTAGAGGACAAATCAATTAATATGGTAATAAATAACAATCAAAATGATTGGTTGAGTCACTATACTGTCCTACATAAAGTTTTATGGGTATTCTGGTAATGTGTGTAAATCAGTAGCTAATATTTCTAAAGTGTTTCAGTGGAAAAAAGTTCAGGGGTACCACCAGTAATAATTTCAAACAGGTATATTTGTTTAGTGGGTTCTGAATGATTAATAATGGGACCTTATCAGAGCACTTAACGTTACAAAAATGCCAGATATTAAGTCAGGGTCTTTAAAACACTTTTCTAAAAGCCAATTTGTGCTTTTCACTGGTGAAAAACAGTCTATGTTGGACTTGAAGTGCTGGAGATGGACAAGTCAGAAGTTTTTCCAACATTTTCCACATACTTGAATGATCATCTGAAGATATAAATTCCCCGGTATAGCCAGGAACACAATACTCCACCTTTCTTGTGTTATTTATTACCTCCAAACCATTCAAACACCTGGAGGCACACATGTGAGGGGGATTTTTAAAAAGATGTCAGAAAAATATTGGTTAGCTCAGCTTGAATCAAAAGCTTTGTCTAAATATCTGTATAAAAATATCAAATCATTGGTAATATACTCATTTACTTCAGCACCACTCTGATGTCGGTAGAATGAATAGAGGGGAAAGTAGCATGTTGCTGTGATGCTAGCTTCAGTGCTACAACCATAGACATCATGAAATATTCTGATTAAAAGTTATATAACAGCATAGATTATTAGATTCTCCTTTTAAGCTTTTAGCACCAATTCATATTACATAGTGTTTTAAAGCAGGCCAGGTTAAAATGGGGTAGCTGTTAGGTGTCAAGCTAGCATGCTAAATAGCGGCTTGCTCCACAAGCTAACAGTGCAGAATGAGTCTGAGGAAGCTGATTCAGCTGCGTTTATCCTACTTTAATACAGGGTTTCCACCAGAAAACCTGCTAAGCCTGGTGGTAGGGGTGCCAGAGCTGTCCACCATCGCATATTAGCATATTTGATCATCTGTGAGTCGAGCAGTAGAAGAAAGGAAGTTCTGCTTGGTGAAGGCAAAAGTGATTAAAAATAAAACAAATAAATTTTGTGAAATCATTTAATAATGTAAATACATTGCCTGAATCTACACTACATAAATCAGTTTTGTATAATATCAAATTTAACCAAAAGACAGTCATCAGAGGGACACACAGTGGAGGAGATGAATCAGAGACTGAGGCTGTTTGAATCAAATTCAGGGGTTTATTTTAGAGCAACAGTTTCTAAATAAATAAAAACATTAGGCAACATGAAAAATATTTACATTATATTTACTGTAGTCCAGAGCGGGATCACCGGCAGCAATGTGCAAACGGAGTGGAGTGGGTCTCCTCTCTGCTCTACTGCCAGCTGCTTCACGAAAAGCCTGCAGACAGTCAGACTGACTGCCGGTAATGTTGCGTTCAGACCGAACACGATTTGAGCGTCAAAAAAGCATCCAACGCCTCAAGCTGGACGCCTGTGCACTTTAAAGTCAGATGTTTGAATCAAGCGTGAAAATTGTGCATCTGCGCAAAATGTGGAAAGACATGCGTCGGGAGGAGCCTCTTGAATTGACTCCTCCTTATCGACTCTTCCACCGTCTCCTGCACATTTCCTCTGCATAAATGCATCGATTCTTCAGCGTGAAACTAGTAGCGGCTCAACGTTGTGCTGGACGAATTTGGCTAGCTCAAACAGGGGGAAATGTTTACCGTGGTAATGATGTTTTGACCTGAGATCCCGACTCCTCGCTAATCCTCCTCCAGGAAAGGTCCTTTCTATTCCTGTCTCTGCAGTGATAGCTCCACTGGTCGTAGATGGGATCTTGGTCAGAAAATGCGCCACTATGTCACATTACAGAGTCTCTCTGATTGGTTGACTCTCCGCGTCCAGCTGCAAAAGTTCAGATTTTCCGACTCCAGTGTCTGACGCGCTGGACGTCAAATGCTCAGAATTTGAAAATGGTTAGCACGCAGTAAGCTCTTCAAAACGCGCAGCTCTAGACGTGCTGCGAGACTTCTTGATGTGTTCACTATAGAGTTTACATGTAAACCAGACGCCCCTGACGCTCAAATTGCTCTTGGTCTGAATGTAGCTTCGGAGGTGGGAGAGGCAAGCCGCGGCTGTCACGGCTCGCTGTAACTGCAGAACGATTGGTGCTTCCACGTGTTGTCGCCAAAATGTCCAATAGCAGAAAAAGACTCATTAGATTTGTCGCTAGTCACATTTTAGAAAAAAAAGTTGCTACAGGGGTCTGACAGTCGCTAAACATGGCGACAGATTTGCTAAGTTTTCGACAGTGCAATCAAGGGGTGTGGCTTTTATACTTCACACGTATATGGTATGAAAATGAGCCCTCATACTGGTACAGGAGAACCTTCTCTGCAAGAGCACCTTCCAAATCGTTCCATTTAGAGTGAAGGTGAAGGGTCACGGCACGGCGCGATTACTCTGCTTGTGCTGGACCCAGGTGGATGGGTCTACCTGTAGCTTCTTCAGAAGCCAAGAATCTGTACCAGCAGAGAATCCACCTCGACTTGGAGTTCACATTAAAATGCTACATGCATGTACTTCCATGTTGCTTTTATAGATAGTTGTGAATGCTAAAACCATGAAAGAGGTGTCACATTAACAGCTTCGTTCTTTTTCCACAATGTGGTGTCGCTGCAGACTCTTGCAATTGAAAGGCGCCCCTACCTGTGCGACCAGAAGAGTGAAAGTCATATCAGTGGGACCATCTTCAGGGCCTGTTCATAATGAGCGAACGCCACAGGAGCTGCAGAAAGCAGCTCTGAGTCTGATTAAAGCCAGGCGCAGCCAGCAGCTCTTGTGCTAATGCAATTAGCAGTCAGCGGACAGAACACATGCTCAGTAGCTCAAACACTCCAGAAAACATCACCAAAGAGCTTCAGCACATTGATGTCTTAGCATCAGCTAATAGGTGTTAAAAAAATGCATTTATTGTATTTATTGTATTTCAACCAATGAGTTGAACTTTGGTCCTTTAAACGAGCTGTTTGAGCTCAGGTATGGTAATAACAGGGCTGCTAGCTGCACCGATATGTAGCAAGAACAACCATCTGTCATCTGTTCTCAGCTGCACCAGCAAATGGCTTTCACAACGAGCGGTGGCTCACAGCCATGTGTTTGGTAAGAGTACAGTAGTGAAATGTGCTTAGATACAGCGGAGAAAACAAACAGGAACGCCCAGCGCTCGACACCATGGAGTAATCAGGAGTTTAGGGAAGGAATGTCAACAATGGGCTGAGTGTATGAAGAAGACAGTGATGGAGGAGCCCGGCCCAAAAACTGCCAACAATATCTTAACATTATGCTTTTCCTATTTACAGACATCCACTTTTTAAATCTAATGCTCTATTTTGGCTTAAAAAGGCTTCGATTTGTGTTTTCTCTGAAGACTTCCCAGATTCCCACCCAAAAATCTCCAACATGTTCATCGATTCCAGGCGCAGGATTTTCCTGATCTGCACTAATAAAGCCGCTCCACTGATCGCTTGGGGAAAGAAATTTCCTCAGCCCTGACGTTGTCTGGGAAAGCCTGAGTCAGACTCCTGAAACCAGACCTCACCCAGACGCCTTTCTCTCCATGTTCTTTGCTCCCATTCGCTCTTCATCTTTTCTATGGACATCAGTGAGGTGTTATGACCTGAGATTATATACTGTATGTTAAGCTAAATATGATTTGTACATTTGTTTCAGAATATAATGGCTATAAAGGACTGTTTGGTCATGACCCAAAGTTTCCTGGTAAAGTTTAGAGATTTTTCCTCACATTTTTCTGCTGAAGTTTTTGTACTTTTCAAAGGTTTTTGAGAAATGTGTGAAACTAATTCGGCAGGCTGTCAGTGTGATGGTCTAGAAACATTAAAGAGTAACTGAACTCCAATTCAACTATAAAGTGGTCCACAAAGGTTCTATCTTTGTTTCTGTGCAAGTTGTGACATTTTCACTTAAATTTGTTTAATTCTACAATATCTGGCCTGGAACCGTCTCAGTGCTGCCCTCTTTGGGTTGAGCGGTGGTACTGCAGATGAATTTTCCTGTTGGTTCCAACGGTCCAGCTTGGTTGACGTCTACGTCACTCAGCCCCACGTTGACGTATGAAACCATCTCACTCAGACACGCCCCCTGGTGGCGAGTCAGGAGGTGAACCAGCGAGCGTGGAGCTCGTTGATCGGCAGCTTCTGAGCTTTGCTCGTGTGACTGATTAGCATCGAGGACACGGAGAGGAACGGGTCTCTGCTCTGACTGCAGAGCTTAGGGGGGGCTCCCGGCAGCACTCGCTGCTTCCTCAGTTGCTGTAGAGCCCCCGGTGCTTTCACGTGTTGTTGCCCAAAAAGTCTCCAATAAAAAAAGTCGCTAGATTTGTTGATAGTTGCTTTTTTCAAAAAAGTTGCCAGATTTGTCGTGAGTCACTTTTTTCAAAAAAGGTCTCTAGATTTGTTGCTAGTTGCTTTTTTCAAAAAATAGTTGCTAGATTTGTCATTAGTCATTTTTTTAAAAAAGTCGCTAATAGATGACAAAGTCGTCCAGTTGGCAACAGTGGTTTCCCCCCCTCCTGACCACACCCCCTCTGCTCATCTCCACACTTGACCACGCCTCTCAGTGTATCTTGGCTCCACCCAGTTTGCTGGAATTTTTCAACATTTGTCCGTGGGTTGGTTTAGTTACCCTTTAACCCCCAACTGTGAAGAGGACACAGATGTCCTCATGGACCCATTGACTAAATAATCCCAGTATTGCTTTTTTTGATGGCGGTTCAGATATAAAACCAACAGGAAATAGATCAGTCCCAAATCCCCTATGAAGAACTGTCAGACGTTGGGAAGAAGCTGCTGGTCTGCAGAGGAAGACAGCCTTCAGGAATCAGGGAATTCCCAGCAGTAAAGGTGTCTGTCAGAGGTAAACAAGCGTGCTGTTTTGCTCCCATAAACCCCACGTCGCCTCTCCAGCCGCCCGGTCTTCCTTCCTGGCCCTTGTCATTAATAGCGAATTAAATGTCCCAACATCTGGGAGCGAGACTCCAGTTATAGGTGCTGCTTTCAAGGCTGCCTTCCATGTAATTACCTCCTGGCAGCATCAAAGGCTGCGGCCATGCTTTCCATGTTGAGCTGTAATTTTTAATGTGCAGCAAATTTGTAGCAAACATTCCCCTGTGTCTTTGTCTGCTACCGGAAAATAGGTGTGGAGGCTTTGAAAGCATAGCTGAGCTGTCGCTATGGTCACCGTTGTAGCAAAAGTTGAAGCTTTGAATATAATAAATGTTTGCATGTTGTTCGTTTCTGTGCAGCCAGCTGCTGGGCAGTGTGCACCCGTCAACTGGTGAGGCAGGTGTTCTGGTTTCACTGGTTGACTCCAGCCTCCAGATGCAGCAGCTCGGAACAAAAATCCCACAGAATGGGAATGATGGAGGAGGAAGATGTGTAATCAGCGTGTTTTTAAATGAAACGGCTTCTGATTGCTGTAATTACTCCGCCTCTTTATACTCCACGTTTAGCTGCTTTTTAAACCAGTACGTTTCCAGATAATTCCCACTTCAAAGTGAAACTCTTGAGTAATTTTCATGTTTTGGTTTCTGTCAGACTAATTAGGAGGCTATTTTGCACATTTAGTTTTATGGTCCTGCTCACCTTTCTGAGGGGAGATAAAGCAGCAAACCTTGAACAAAAATTTGTAATTTCCTTAGAAAAATGTCATATTTTGGAGCATATTTCAATAACCTGATGTTATGGCTCACATTTTTAAGTGTGTTTTTGTGGAAAAAGGACTAAACAAAATGTCTTCAACAGGTTCTAAGGGCTCATAAACGCCCCATAGATCTCACGTTTTACTTTCACCAGCAGTATTTGGATTCATTTGACTCTGGCCGTATGCAGTGACAGATTTATTTTTTATATAAGATTTTAATTTCATGTCACCCATCTGGATGACACCGTCACTGCTGATCCACCTCCTTTGCTGTTGCCACTCCTCTTTAAATCTCCGTCTGGTCGTGTGGTCAGAACGATGCTGGAGTAGGGGATATGATCCGTTATGATGGATGGAAGAGACGGTTTGAATTTCCTCCTCCTCCTCTCTCTCTGCATCCATGAAGCCTCCTTTTCATCTGCCCTGGGATTTGGGGTCAGAGTTCAGGTATTATTTGAGCTTTTGAGATTCTAATCAGCTGCTCCGTCATAAAAGCAGTGCCTTGTTACCATGGTTACGCATCATAATCCTTCCAGCTGCTGAACAAAGCAGTGTGGAAAAAAACCCAAACAGCTCTGTTGTTTTTCTGATTTCATTATGGAGGAATTTGGCCCGTTCTTCTTTCCATAGTTGTTTCAGTTCATCAGCATCTTGAATCTCTTTCAAGGTCCCACCTCAGTATTTCATTCACCTTGGTTCTGGACTTTGACTAGGCCATTTCCACACCTTGATTTCAACAGATGACTGGTTTGTTGTAGATCTGCTGTGTTTGGATCCTGGTTCTGTTGATGACTCAGTTTGGACCAAACTGCTGCTGTTAGACAGATGGACACACTGGTCCACAGAAGAGATCATGGTCCAGACATCTCTGCTCTGGTCTCATCTGTCCAGAGGACATCGTCCCAAACATGTTGTGCTGGATGTAGAGACGGTTCTCCTTCAACTCGTCGAAGCTATCGGACTTGTTGAGTTTTTCTTTTCCATTGTTGCCACATGCTTAGTGTGAGAGATTGCTGCAAAGGTCATGACTCGATGCAGTCAGCTTGGTTTCCTGCAAAGAATCTTTTCAAAAATGTGTCACGAAGAGGAAAAAAAACAGAAATTGCATTTTAGAAATTCCCAGACATGATTGCAACATGTTGCTCATATGATCTGCTTGAGTTCAGCTGCTTTTCAACGAACTCATGAAGCTGTGGACTGCACGCACCGATGTCTGTGCTCTGATAGGGGCATCTGTGTTGGATGAAGCCGTGACACCAAGAAGACCCGCCTGCAGTGGTTTACAATCATCTCCATGGCAACTGCGCCGTTCACGAGCCTCGCCCAGCAGCGCGTTCTTCAAGCACCCATCTATGGATTCGTTCCTCTTCCTTTCAGTCATGAAGAGGAAGAAAAGCTTACAAGTTGCACCTGACTGGAAGGCTGCGTTCACACAGCAGGTACATACGATCCAAGCTCGTATCCGATTCTTTCATGGCGGTCTGAACGGCCCAATTCCGATGTTTTCTCCCAAATAAATCAGGTCTGTGCCGCTTCCATGTGTGGGACTAAATAGTATCAAAGCGTCTGCAGTCTGAACGGTCAGGTGGCATTTTATCCGACTTTTACGTCACCGATGTGAGACATGCGTCATAATTCTGCAGCAGAAGAAGCCAGACGCGGTAAATCTGGACGTAAACAACGTCTGAAAAGAATAATTATGAAAGAAGTGTGAGTCAGTGAAGCCTCACAGGCCGATCCCAGCGCTGCTGGTCTGAGTCTGCCTGGTTCTGATCCAGTGGCGATGCTGTCGGCGCCCAGCAGCTTCAGGATCCATCCAAAGACGGCGGCGGCCATTATTACTGCTGTGAACAGAGCGCTGCTGTGTGACGTCAGCGCTCTTCTTCTGCGCATGCGGGGCGCTCCAAACCGTTCACACAGGGGTCTGATTGCGGTCGCGCTTAGTCGCGTCAACGACCACGCAAAACAAACAAACAAACAAACAAACAAAAAACAACCGCACTTCAGCAAAGAAACTGGAATCGAGCACCAAGAGCTGCTGATCGAACGCAGTCTGAGTCGCAGGAGCAGCCAAACTAGGAAACATTTAGTCCGGAAAATACGGACGTCTCGGGTGTTTTCCTCTCTGGAGGACGGTGGACTTGAGATGGTTTGGACGTTTGACCTCTGACCTTTCCCAGATTGACGGAGCGCTGTGTTAACACACACCTGTACTCCCCGGGGCGGCAGACGGATAAAAGTTTCTGTAGAAGAAAATCGATGGATTCATGAAATTACCAAATGAACATGTATGAAAAGATCGTCTCGTTAACCGGAGGGACGTCCTCCCAGCTGCTGACTCCAGGTTTTAGTCAATGGCCTCTTTCATGCCAGGCTCTCATGTGGCAGCTGTGCAGAAAGTGAGAGTAATGGTGTGTGTGTGTGTGTGTGTTGGGGTGCGGGGGCGACTTGTATTTAACCTGTAACTTAAGAAGCTGATAACAAGCAGAGGATGAGGAATGAGCTTATGAGGACGTCAGAGTCAGAAAAGCCTTTGTTTCTCCGCTTCTCCTCTCGTTACGTGGGAAGTTGAGCGTTTTTTCCCTCCGAGTTCGTGTCCGGGTTTGGGAGGAGGAGGAGGAGGAGGGTAAAAACGGTCCGAACAAGAGGGAGGAGGCAGCCCTGGGAGCTTATTCAGCTCCGAGTGCTGCACTGCGCCGCCTCATTCTCCTCTGGCTGCACTTCTTCTCCTCCACTCGCACATTACCACTCCTGAGGAATTTTTATGCTCATTTTCTTGGAGGAGGGCTGAGACACACTTTTCCCTCCCTGAAACACACACACACACTCTCACACACACTCTCGGCTCCGGCTCTGCGCTGCACCAAGGTAACGGAGTGGATCTAGCCCGAGCCATCTGGTCGGAAACCTTCTCAGAGGAGGAGGTGGCGGGGAGGGAGGCGCAGGACGATGCAGCAGTAAAACAGAGCGGCGAGGAGTGAGAGCGACCCAGATCCGGACGGGATGGCCACGGCGGTGTTCCAGGTGAGGGGGGGCTGAGCGTCTGCAGCGTTTCAGATCAGTTGCTGGAAAAGTTGCTGCATGTTTGCAGGGCAGGACCGTGTTGGGCTGTGTGAGCGTGCAGTCAGGAGCTGCACGCTGTATTAATGTCATCTTTGTGTTTATGGAACCCAGAGCCGCGCTCGCTGCTCTCAGTGCGTGTGGTCTGCCCCTGTGGCTCACGGACCCAACTGGAAGGACTTCTCGTCCGACGCTGCAGAAAGAGCCGCCCCGAGGTGTGCTCAGGGAAATCTCTGTCCAGACACAGAGTTGCCTGCTTTTCTAATCCTTACTGAGGGGGAGAGAAGCACTGAGAGTGAAAAGTTAAGTCAGATTCCTGAAGAGATTTGCAAGGCCAGCTGTTCAGAGACAGCTGTGAGACTGGAGTCATATCAGCAGACTGCAGCAGCTTCATAATATAAATGGAAATAGCAGGTTTCGCATCATTTCTGTTGGGTTTTTCACTGGTCAACGTGCAGAAACGTTCATACACAGAAATATTCATGCATTTTTATGGGTTCATGTGTTTTGTGGTCCCGCATTTTGAAACTAAACAGGCAGACATCATGGCTGTTTGGTTCATGGTTGAGTTCCTAAAACATGATCACTGCACTCTGTTGTTTCCAGCTCTCCTCACTATAATTCATACGTGTGACATTATTATTTCTATCATGTGATTCACTGAATGCAAACAAACAACACAGACTTGGTGCTTTAAGGTCAAACTGGTGTTTAGATCTTCAGATGAGCATAAACACAAACAGCTACAAGATGGAAGTAAACATAGTTTGTAACTATCAGCACAGTTTTACTAATCGGACCTATACCGATATGCCGATGCCGATATTAATGCTGATTTCTCCTGTTACCTACTTAAAACAGTGAATTAGTTGCTGGTTCCTTCGCTCCAGCTGACTCGGTGCACATTCAGCTCAAACATCCCATCGTTGTTACCCTGGTTTAAGTCATTTTTAGGGTTAGGGTAAAGTAGGGTAGAGGTAGGATAAAGTAAAATAAGGGAAAATTTAGATAGACCCGCTTTGATTTGGAACCAAAACTGCAGCATTTCCTCCATGTCCAGCTGCTGCGGTTCTCTTTCTCTCTGCTCTGAGTCAAAACAACCAAACCCTTTCAGCAACTTGTTCCACTCCTCGCCTGTGGGGGCATTTCAGCGGAAACGCCCCCACAGGGCGTTTCAGTGAAGGAAACGACATGAAAACCTCTGAAGACACTGAGTGCAACTTCCTTCTTCATGAAACGTAAACAAAAATGGAGCGCCATTAGATTTTAGCAGTTGGACGATGTCTCTTTAGTCTTTGACAAAAGACTACGAGCCATTTCTCCTGCTAGCGCTAGACCAGCTAGTGTTTGTTTTGGTTGTATTTACCCAGAATGCCCTATGCTGCAGCCCACTTCCTGCTTTTGGAGCGGTCTCTGGTCCGCTTGGCGTTCACATCTGCATTTGAACCGCACCAGAGTTCATTTCAACCGAACCAAGACCAAGGTTTGTAGATCAGAGTTCGCATCAGAGTTCGATTACGCGTTCACACCTCCCCAATCAAACCAGACTTTCTAGGAAAATGGACTGGAGTTGGATTAAAGCGGACTAAACAGGGCTAGTGGGAATGAACTCTTGGTTTCAAAAAGTGTTCAAAGATGTCTAAAAGAGACTTTAGGTAAGAATTTTGGTTAATATAAATCCCTGTTTCAAGATTTAAAGCCTAAGATATTCAGACTCTATGCTGATGATAGCGTTTTTTAAATCCATAGCTAAACCCAACCCAGTCACTGTCGGATCAAAAAACTGACCAAACAGTAGACACTGGCCCAGCTGGGTGTATGTCTTGACCAGCTTGACAAAACCAGCTTCCAACTAAACATTGATTCGGAGCACAACTGGATTTTGCTGCTTAAAACTGGAGGAATATTTTTAGCCAAAGTTAAGTTAGTCTCATGACTTATTTTGTAGTAATGGTAGGAAGCAGTTCTGGTGCTGATGGAATTGAATGATTAAAAACTTGTTTTTGGTGTGACAGAAGCATTGAAGGAGCCTCTATTTTTAAACCGTTTATTATGCTAACCATTAGCCGCGAACAATGCTAAAGTTAACATCTGCATCAGATTTTCCAGTAATCACTAAGTTAAGCTTCGTTCCATTTATCTCGGAAGTCGGAGGTGGGTTTGACGTCACAGCCAAGATAACAGCGTTTAAGTTAACGTAGTCGGAGAAATCAGGATTACAATACAGTGACGCCCAAGTAGCCATTGTTCGCAATACGTCTTATGAACATTGTTGTAAGCTGTACTTTCCATAAGCAAACAACACTTTTGTTTGTTCAGTTTAGAGTTGCAGGCTCTTCATGGAACATTAATTTTAGCCAGACTCTTACATGTTTCCACCGCAGCTTACTAGTGTTGACGTGAGGAGTGGCCATATTGAATCGCGAAGTCAGCCTTAAATAAATTCTCTGGCTTCCGAGTGGGAAGTTCCAGTTGAGTTTTCCAGATGGGAAGTTGGAACCTCTGAGTTCTGACTACAAATGGAGTACACCGTTAAAGGGCCATTTCATCGTTTCCTAATGATTCTGGGCTAAATTTGATCAAACTTTAAAACAGTCTGACCAAAGCAGAACTTTGTCATTTTTAAACAGTATAGAGCAGGTAAAGAATGTTTGTTGTTTTTATCATGGATGTCAAAATAATAAACTAAATTCATGATATAAAGATGTCTATGGGTGACAGCAATATGAACTTTACTCCATATTTTGTAATAAACACTAGAAGGTAAATCTGCAAGTAAAACTGGGGTTTTTTTTTTTGGTTAGAGGCCATATTGTTTTTCTGCTGCAAATGTTCAAGTTAAATCAAAATAAAATGTCCCTACATGTGGTTGGGGAGGGAGGAGGGGGGTGGTAAATCTTCTTAAATAAATGGCTCAGTGTGTCTGGGAATGGTGCGACGGGATTTCACCTTATATGTTCTTCATCAGGCGTGGAGCAGGGTGGAGGAAGACGAGGAGCGGGGCAGTTTAGGAAGGTGAGAGTGGATTGACCGTCTGTCTGGGATTGGGGATAAAGCAGCGGTTCATAGACCATTTCAAAACTCGGCCCCTTCAGAAAAAAAAACACATCAGCGTGGATTTTCATGCTCTTCTGCTGATGTAATGCTTCTGCACTAGATGTATTTGTGTGTGTGTGTGTGTGTGTGTGTGTGTGTGTGTGTTCCAGTTCTTGCAGACACAGATTAACTTCTTGCATCACTGTCTGTTGAACTAAGCTTTTTGTTTTTCTATCACTGATGTCTCATTGGTTTAACAGCTTCTTTTAATGAATAATTAGGTAAAAAATGCATGTTTTTAATTTAGCTAATTAGCAGTTTTGTCCATTAATTGCTCTGCAAGGCTACGCTGTCCTCTGGGCTCCATGTTGGCAACCTGCAGGACTCTGCTCACATAAATAACCTGCAGCAGTGCCAGGGCTTTGTGCCATCCACTTCAGCTTTTAGTGTAATTGATAGCATCCAGTCAACACAGAGTAAAAGCTTTATGTTTATGGAGGACTCACTTACAGTAGTTCCTCAGCAGGGTAAGAAGCTGCTGTCCCAGAACCTGGGGCTGGACAATATCTCACAAATCTATGGTTATCGCAGTATTGGTTGCTGTAAATGTAAATTATTTCACAATCATGCATCCACGCTCTCTGTGGCTGCAGCATGTTTGACTCTGTTTAATGCAACAAAAATGGATGGTTGGATGTTTTAGACTGGGGGTCTGCAAACTTAACCGTAAGAGCTATTTTTGCTCTCAGCCAAACAAACTCGTCACATAAAGCAACTTTCAGTTTCTATGCTCCTCTAATCTGGAACAAACTTCCAGAAAACTGCGAAACAGCTGAAACACTGAGTTCCTTTAAATCCAGGCTGAAAACCCACCGGTTTAGAGCTGCCTTTGATTAGTAGAAAGCGGAACATTGATGATCCTTATGATTTTGATTCATTGATATTTGCTCAATGTTTTTGATGATTTTCATAATTTGCTGCATACTTGATAATTTTTATGATGTGAAGCACTTTGAACTCCCTTGCTGCTGAAATATGATATACAAATAAACTTGACTTGACATGACTTTTTGAAAAACGACAAATTATAAATTTAAATAAATATTTATTTGTTATTTTTAAAGAGCTATTTTATTTTTATTTTTCGGATTTAAAATAAAAATAAAATTCTCCAAAAAGAGGTTGGATTTTTTTTTTTTTTTTTTTTTCCACTGTGGGATGACGAAAAAATTTTAAAAAGCACATGGATTCCAACTTAATGACAAGAAAAACAGATCTTAAGCATATTACTGGTGCTTTTAGTCTGTTTTCCCCCGGAAAGGTTTTGGTCCGCTAGACTCGCTTCGATTGGGACCAAAGCTGCAGCATTTCCTCCATGTCCAGCTGCTGCGGTTCTTCCTCTCTGCTCCGAGTCAAACCAACCAAACCCGTTCAGCAGCCTGTTCCCCTCCTCGCCTGTGGGGGCGCTGCAGCAAGAACCACTGAAGGAAACGACACGAAAACCTCTGAAGACGCTGAGCGCAGCTTCCTTCTTCATGAAATGTAAACAGAGTTCTTAGGAGCCAGTGTGGCTCCAAAGCTGCGTGTTTCAGACTCCTGTTGTAGACAACGGGGGAAGGAGAAAAATCAGTCAGAATAGAAGTATTTATCACCCCAGATTCATCTCGTTTTTCCAGAAGAATACTGCGTAGAATGGAGCAGCTCCTTCTAGGTTCTGACCCGACTTGCTGAGACGCCTTCAGGTATCGGCAGGCGTTGCATTAACCAAATATTTTCCGATTTATAACGGTCAGAGACGGAAAAATGGAATGACTTGATGGGTTGAAACTCACTCCCACGACCACTTGGCGCAGACAGGAGATTGTGAGACTGTTGTGTTCAAATATAGCAGAAGAATCGTTCATAATTTGAGTGGAATTGTTTAATTTCATTGTTCATATGTATCTGAGGGGGGGGAGTTACATGTATTCACCTGCTTGATGTGTGATTGTTGAATATTAATTAAACTAAATAAAAATAAAGGCAACTGAATATTAAAAATGGATGGGTAGATACAGATTATGGGCTGGGCGATATGGCTTAAAAATAAAATCTCTGTTTTTTCATGCCAGATCTGATTTTAATAGATTGTTTTCTCACTTTCTTTTCTAAAAAAAAAAAATTACAAATGACAGAAAATGTTTTTAGAAAGTGGCTTTTATTTTAGTCATGCCTTCTGTGAGTTGTATGACAGCATATTAGGACCACATGAATTTATGTTTAATTACGAGAATAAAGTCATAATATTAGCAGAATAAAGACGCAACTTTACCAGAAGAACATCTCTAAATTACGAGAAAAAAAGTTGTTTTATTTTGATAATATCAACTATTTGTTGTCGTATTACGACAGATGTATTCGTGTGACGTTGTGACTTTATTTTTGTGAAATAAAAATCGCAGCCTGGCCCTGATACGCCATCATAGAGCTGACTTGAAATCAAAGTCCAAATAAACAGAAGCTGTAAAACAAGATGGCCGCCCTGGGCGTGCTGACATCACTCTGAACTGTGGAAACCCAAGCAGAGCATTGGAGGAAAAAAATCCAGATTTTCCAAAAATTAAATCTTCGAAAACCAAAAATTGGATGAGTTGATAAAATCGATTTCTCGCCCAGCCCCAATGACTGGATTTTTTTGAGTCCGTCGATCAAAGTGGCGAACAAACCTCTGGGTATCGGTGAGATTATCGTCCATCACCATCCCTCAGATTATGGAGCATCATGGCAGACTGATGCTGGGTTCTTTTCCATATGAGCCTCCGTGTGAACGCTATGTGAAGTATGTGGCTGCACCGGTGCCAGCGGGCCATACAGAGAGTGGAGAACTTGTTTTCTTTCTTCTCTTATCAGGACTCCAGGTCTCTGTGTGGAACGCTCAGGGGGGAAAGCAGTCTGGTTTCCGTGCTTTTAGCCGCCAGTCCTCGTATTATTGTTTGGGTTTTTATGGTTGATTGATTGGGTTCGCCAGCAGAAAGACAGGAAGTTCAGCTGAGAAGCTCAAGATCGTTAAAGCAGTTGTTGCCTGAGCTTTGATGCTGATCTCTCCACGTTTATTCTTCAGCAAATGTTTAAATTCAGATTTTAATGCTCCTCCAGCTTGTCAGGACCTGCCAAACGCAGCTGTGGTCCTGCTTTCCAGGATGGAGTAATATTTTTGGCAGTGATGTTTGCTCAGCGCTGATTAATTGGAGAGAAACGTTGAATCAGAACATCTGGTACTATAAGGAGGAAACTCTTCATGCATCAGGATAACAGTCAGTCTGTCAGTTTAATTAACTGTGAGGTTCAGCAAAGATGCATCCATAAGAACAAAGTGACCAACGCCGGATGTTTCCAAGGTAAAAATTGAGTTAGGGCTGCACAGTGGAGCAGTGGTTGGTGCTGTTGCCTCACAGCGGGAAGCTATTGGGTTTAAATCCACCCGTTTTCTACTATCCGAACTCTAAAACATGCAAACATATACAAACAAATGCAACAGAAAAACTCTGCAACAGGGTGTCCGCGCATCCTTAACAAGTCTTAAATTCATGTATCTAAAATTAAGGCCTTAAAAAGTCTTAAATTTATTAAAGAAAGAGTAAGTTGGTCTTAAATATGTTCATCACAGGTCTTGTATATTCTATGTAGGCTTTTTTTCTTACGTGACTTTTCTATCAGGGAAAAGTTTGAGTTGTGCGCAGACATCATCACTCACTGCGTTCTCTGTCTCAAGGCAGTTGTTACTACTGGTTAAAGCTACCAGTAGTAAGATGCTAATACTTGCTAGCTAGCCAGCTAACTAGTGAGCTTTTTTTTTTTTTTTTTTTTGCATCTATTATGGGTAAGTGCCACAAAAACACTCCAGAAATGTCACAGTTTTGGTCCCCTAGAAAAAAAAAATTCTTTTGTACTTTCCTGTTTTGATAGGTCTTACACTTTATTCATAATGATCTTAAAAGTCTTAAGTTTGAGTTGGTGAAAACTTCAGAAACCCTGAGGAAGGTGTCACAGCTAAACATGCCAGGCCAGGTGTAGCTTCTATGAAAAGTAAAAACAGAGAGCGTGAAGTTTAAAGTTCAAATAACAGCAATCGATGCAAAACGGAAGAGTAGTAGGAGAAAGTAGTAGAGTAAGCCTATAGCATCATGACTACAGAGATGGCCTGGGATAACCTGAGCCAGTCTAGGTTTAAACTTTATGAAATAGGAAAGTTTTAAGCAGAGTCTTAAAAGTAGACGGGGTGTCTGTGTTAAGAACTAAAACTGGGAGCTAAAGGATCTGCCTCCCATTCTACCTCTAGAACCAGCAGTGAACCTGTAGGTTCTGTTAGGAACATATGGACCAATTATACCTCTGATGGATGATGGAGCTGATTATTAAGGGCTTCAAGTAGATAAATATGCTAAAAAACTGGAAATGGGAGAATCAAAAAGCGTCTTTTCTAACGTATTTACCCAGAAGCTTCCTGGAAGTGTCTCAGTGGCTTATTTATTTCAATGTTTCTGCTGTAATGTCTTTTTCTGAGTCAACACGGAATCCCTGGAAACAAACTGGAGCTGACTGGTGCTCTAGACACAGCCCAGTAAGGCCACGGTCAGCATGGCTAAAATGAAGATTAAAGAGAAACAAAAGCAAACATACACACGAGCTGTTGGAGGTTCAAAGTGGTCCTCATGGTAGGAAACGTAAATCACTCCCACAGACACGGGGAACAGTGTTTGGACACAGTCGCTTTCATGCCCTCTGCTCCATTATGCTCAATAAATCTGAGCCTTTCCAAAAGTTTCCCTTTAGGGAGACAGAGAAGCCATAACTTTCCCACAGACAGATCAGCTCGAGAGGAAAAATGCCTGTTTAAAGAGACAGGAACTGATGAATGGGGAAATGCGATCTGGATAACTGAGATTACATGTTGAAGTTTTAAAAATAATAAAGAAGTGATTGTTAGATAGCCTGGACACATGGACACTTTCTCTCGTCGTGTTTTGATAATATCCCGAGGAGTTGTACAGAACCGACCCTGGCACGGTCCACCGTGACGGGCCCTCTGTTACCACTTACACTTCTAAAACTGGATTTACACACTGAATACTTCTGTTGGGCTGAGCCAGATGCAAAGATCAGGATAAACATTAAAGCTCTCAGGGCAGCGATGTGTTTATGTTGCCAGAGTTGAGATCCAGGAAGGTTTTTTTTTTTTCACTCCCTGGCACCGCTCTCCTTTCCACAGTGGAAACAAGCTAACCTGCATGCTAACCGTTTTCCTGCTCAAAGCAAACCTCTCCAGCATCAAACTAACTAAAGAGTCAGTTTATCATTGATGTGTTGCAGGTTTCTGGAACAAAGCACATCATTAGTGGGGGTTTTAAATGTATTTAAACCTGGAGAATGACATAAATCTCATTAGCTGGCTGTATCTGGAGTGTGTTAGCGGCTAACAGGAAGCATGCTGCATGTGCAAGCCGAAGACGGCTGACATGGACATTTGTCTGCAGGAAATGGGGCCTTGTTTAACACACAAGCATGCATGGTATGCAACAACACAATTATCCTTTATTATATTACACTCATTTGAATACAGCCGATAAGCATCAACGTGCGTGCCTCCTCCCAACACACCACAGAGCCGGGACAAAAGCCCTGTGTGTGTTTTCATCTGAAGATGTTCACAATAATTTACTTTCTTTGGGTTCAGGACTGTAATGTATGCTAATAAACTCCCACCTATTTAATGGGAATAATGAATAAAGAGCCTAAAATGGTGTCTGTTTACTGGTACTTGAAGCGTAAAGCTAGCATGCTAACTCTTCCTAAATGACTGTAGCTTAAACACTGTAGTTAAGGGATGTTTTACTTCTAATAATGTAATTTTAGAAGTAGTGATCTCCAGCAGTAAATATTCTCATTATTTACTCCCGGTTGTGTAGAAAAGCAACGTTATTTGCATTTGGCGCATAAAGCTAACATGCTAACTCTTTCTAAATGACTGTAGCCTAAACACATTTTATGCCTGAAGTTAAGAAAAGTTTTACTTCAACTAAATGTAATTTTAGAAGTAGTAATCTCCAGCAGTAAATACTTTCTTTATTTATTCCTGATTGTGTAGAAAAGCAACATTATTTGCTTTTGGCGCATAAAGCTACCATGCTAACTGTTGCTAATTAAAAGTTGATATAAATTACATCGTAAGTTGATTGAAGTGTCAGGTTTGGTCTTTGAAAGTTAAGTCTTTGTAGAGTTTTCATGGCTTAACATCCTGAAGCTTTAAAGAATCTTCAAATGTAGGATTTAGGGGGAAAAGTGAAGCTTTGAATGATACCTGCCTATTAGCTCCAAAAAGTTTGGTTTTTTGGTGTGTAAGATTTCTCAGTAAGGATTTGTTTACACCAATTTTGAGGTGTTTTATAATTCATAATTTATTATTTATGTGATTTTAAAAAAGCAAACCATGCTTAGAAAGATTAAGATGAAGAAAAGTGACATCTGATGGGATGTAATGGGTATTTACTCAGAAATATCTGAACTGAGAACTGATTAAAGGAAGATCTTACACCCATTTTCCCATAAATGTACAAAAACTGTAAGATTATAGCAATATATATAATAATTTTCTTTTGAACATTTCATGTAGCTATACAATGCAGTATTACAAAATGAGGACTAACAGGAAGAGATTTATTTGAGTAGAAAGTCGGGGACCACTGTGACGCTCACTGTTGTGTGCAGGGGGCACATAACATATAGTCTTATGGTAGGATAACGCACTAAATGGGCTCAAACTCGAAAAGATACAGAAACCCTTCTGGGTCCAGTCTTTGGGTTCTGTTTGGGTCATGCATACTTTCTGGGACTAGTTAACTACGGTTTGGTAGAGATGAAAATATGACGAAGCTTCCAAGTTCAAGACGAGATCATAATTTTAAATCTATATATACAGTATCTTTATTTTAATAGATGTGACGAATGAAGTTTAAGCTTCAAAATTCTGCTTAGACATGAAAAAGTCAACAGAATTGAACCGTTTTAGGGATGTCATTCATGTTATTCAGCAAAACTTCCAGGAAATTAAAGCAGAAACCAGAGAAAACAGTCCGTTTTTAAGGCTGTAGCTTCCAACACGTTCAGAACACTCCAACACCAGTGAGATGGCAAAACCTTGTCACTGGTGTCAAATATGAACCATGGGGGGAGGCATAACCTGCTTTTCCACATTACATCTGATGTCTTCACATCAACTCAATGATCAGATGTTTACCTTTGAAGCCTCTGACTGAGTCCCATCCTCAGAGCCATGCTGCTGTCATGAATCATGAGCTGGTCATGGGTAGCTCACATGCTCTAATTTAGGTCTGGCTCTGTCTACCAGCAGATTTCTCAGATTAGATTAGCTGGAGGTTTTTGTCTGGAGTCTTTTTCACACTTTGGTTTCCTCCTCAGGGGCTCGCCGTCCAGCCTTCCTCAGTCCTCGCCTCTCTCTGCCGCTCTCTTCTAAAACGTTCCCTTTATTGACGCAATATGGAGAATCTGAAATGCTTCTTCATATAAAAACATTTACATTTTTAAGAGTTAAACCTGATAATAAACTCAGAAATAATTTAGTAAATATTGAATAAATGTATCAGTGATTAAAATTTTACATTTTTTTTTGCAACAAAAGATAGAAAATTATTATTCTAATTAGAAAAATCAGTGCTATAAAACACAAGCTAATAACTCACAATAATAAACTAATAATAAACATTTATTAAGTGTTAAATCAGTGTACAAATCAGGTCTTGCATTAACCAAATATTTTCTGTCTTTGACTGTTTTTTTTTTTGTTTGTTTTTCTTATTAAACAGAAAAATCTGAAGACCATCTGTCCTTTTGACAGATTGCAATTCACACCCCCGACCACTTGGTGGTGACACAGACATTTTCTACTTTATGCACAGAGTACGGTGGTAACTAAATCAATCCAAAAAAACATTAACCTACGTAAATATACCGCTGTGAAGTATAACACAGCTTTTCCTTCTTCCTCCAACCTTCTCCTGGACGTCCCGCCTTTTCTCAGTCTGGTCCCGTAAGATTTGTTGCAGCGCTTTATGCTTGCTGCTGGTTTTGCATTTTCTCTTTTGTTCCAGTTTGCTGTGGTCGCAGCATTTTTCTTTTGAATTCTTGTTCAAAGTTGGTTTTTGCTTCTGTAACTCCTGAATAAATCGCCGAGGAAAAACGTCTTGTTATAAGTGATCTACCGGTGGAGCTGGTACTTTCTTTTTCAGTATTTAAGGATTATTTACATAAAACAAGCTCCTATATCAAGCTAAGATGTTACTTGTAACATAGTTTTGTCTTATTTCCAGTGGATTCAAGATATTTGCACCATAAACTGGACAAAATTACTTTGTGAGATTTTGTTCTTGCAGTGTGAAGTGCTTGATGAAAGGAGCAAAGGACTGTGGGTGAGGAGTGATTGGGTGAATGTTGATGTAAATACAGACTATTGACAGTTTCAGTAGCCTTCATGTTTTCCTTAGACGACCCTGAAACCTGCACCAGATGCTCACTGGTTTCCGTGGTTCATCTCCAGGTTCTCCCAGCCAGCGTTCCTTTCCTCCCCTGCAGGATTCCTGCTTTGTTTCATGTGGATTTCTAAGATTTCTCTGCTTCAGGGAGATGTTTAGTTTGTCAAAACAGCTTTTAGTTCTCTGGTGTCTGCTTTTTGTCCTCTCAGCTCTGCAGCAACCTGGATCCTGTTGTCATAACCAGGCGCGGAACCAGATATTGGAAATATTTTGGCGCTATCTCGGCTTGTGATGCGCAGCGCGGAGCGGTCTGCTTTCTGCAGGTGGATCGGCTGTCAGCAGCTCGCCGTGCAAACATGAAAACGCTGAGCAGACCTGCAGCGATAAGGACTGACTTCTTCAGGAATAACTTTAAGATGGACCTAAATACCGCACCCTGTCATCGGCCCATTCCACATGGATGCCATCATCTGGTGATAAGAGGACACGATGGAAAGAATGCTCCAGAACGCGGAGATGCTACAGCCACCGTGTAGGAGTCTGTCTGAAACGACGCCGCAGCTGCTCCGGCAGCAGAAACGGCCTGAAACGTATAATGTGATTAGGGTCATTTCCTGTTTGGAGTGAACATTCCTGTAATCCAGATGGGGCAGCAGCTATAAGACACGCAGAGGCTGCAGTGGCCCAAAGTGACTCCCACATGTCTCGCTCTGTGGGTTGAATCCCAGCGGATCGTTTTGCAGCTGCTTCAGGATCACCTTCTGCTCGTTTCCACCCGGTTTTCTCCTGCCAGGAATCCTTTAAAGTGGTGCCGATCCATCGGGCTGAAGATCCGTTCAAAGCTTTTCTTTCTTGACATCATCCTTTAACGTTGGACAGACGAGCTGCTGGACACTTCAGGCTTTCCCCAAACCTTAGTTCAGGGTTTTGTTGTCAGGATGCCTTCAGTTTAAATGCTAAATGGTGACAAGAATCAGATAATAGCTCAAATGTCTTGCCATATTTGTGCTCATGTTGTCCATGCAGTCATCTCTGCTTAGTTAAAGGTTGACCTTTAACTCATCACAATAACATATTTCAAACCCTTATTTGTTGTAGCTTTGATGATTATTGCTTGCAGATCAAATTCAGTGTCTCAGAAAAAGCTCTAGCATATTTGTGGATAGTTGAGTGGAAGAAAAAGGTGCAACAGGGATAACTGCAGAATCCATTCAAGAATGTGGTGGAGCTTCACAAGGCATGGATGATTACTGGAGTCAGAACATCAAGGAACCACTACGTGACAGATGGATCCTACGCTTCGGGCTGCGGAGAACCAGAACTGGACTTTTGCTCAGTGGTTCAAAGCGATGTTTTCAGATCGGCTGACCAGAACCACATAGAGAACCTATGAAGAGTTGTCTGGAGGCACCAGAACCATCTAAACTATGGCTGCACATTATATATCTGCGACGTGCCACAATCACAGCATCAGTGTGTACAGTTGTTATGGTAAGGGACTATTACGGCTGTAGGATGTATTGGTCAGGTGTGAGGGATCCTGTTGGATGTTGCTGGATTCAGCCTGTTGGATGTTGGTGGATTCAGCCTGTTGGATGTTGGTGGATTCAGCCTGTTGGATGGAGTCTCTCTTCAGCAGACGTCCACACCTGATGCAGATGATGGTAGCGCACATTAAGTTGTGAGAAGCATCAGCAGGGGTGGGCACACTCCTGCTAATAGCAGAATAGCTCAATTTTTCATTTAATGCTTTAGCATTCTTGCTAACATTGAAAACATTTAGCACACTCAGCTTCCCCTAAATTAATATTTCTGGATAAATTCTAAAGCGCTAATTTACTTGGCTGTTTGTAAACTTTCAGTTGAATAAAGTTCGAGAGAAGTTTTGGTTATTGACTGCTTTTTGACCAATGCCCTATCATGGTCAAAATTAGCAACAGAGTTAGCAAAACTCAACAACTATAAAACTGAGACCATGAGTAAAAGGTCTGCTCTAAAGAGTGGCTGTCCAAACTGTCCAGTTAGGACCATGTTGAGGGAAATACTGTTAGACCACATATTGTGTCATTGACACATTGTTGGTATCAACATGATTGAGATTAGCGCTTTAGCATTAACTTCCACTAAATACTGCGAGGGTGTAGTGCGTTAGCAGAACTAATGCTTATGATTAGTGCTTTAGCATTAGCTTCTGCTAGATCCCATGTTGGCTCTTTAGTGTTTGCTAACACTGTTTATGATTCGTGCTTTAGCTATAATAATAACTTTTTAGTTAGCAGAGCCCACCTCTGAGCTTCAGAACAATGATGCGAAAGAGGAAAAACTGAATTTCTGAAAAATTTATATCGTCATTAAAATATTTAATTTTCCAGTTTCTTCATGTTTTCCTTCCAAGGAGCTGGACGTTTCAGGAGGTCTTCTGCAGGTTTTCTGAAGGCTCTTCTAAGCATTTGTTTGGATTTTGGCTCCTAAATAATGGGACCAAAATCTAGATTTCCATGTTAAAACTGTTTTTTGCCAAATGTTGAGACCCAACAGCGGTGAAGTGGTTCAACCAATTTGAGTTTTAAAGCAGCTGTAGATCAAGACACCTTTAAGGTATGACAGGAAAGTCTGGCCGCTGCATCATCCAAGGTTTTAGTGGGATTACTAATCCAGCTCTGAAACCAGCAACATGGTTACCTGGTGAACACCTTTCTGTCGGTCTGCTGGAAGGTTTTCAAAGTAAAGTCGCACTACAGAGACTTGATCCCATTCGGTGGTCGGACGAGGAATGTGCTGCAGTAACACAAAGCAGACGTGTCCTTATCCGGAGCCTTGTGTTCATGCAATGACATAATTAGTCCCAGGTAAAGGAGAGCAGCCGAGATGGAAGATGCTGCGAGTGGCTGACACTTCAAATAACAGCAGGTCCTGATCTCCCGGAGTGAAAACTCAGCGTGTGGTCATAAAACCGGGATTTTAAAGGAGTCCGAATCATCAAACTGTCCTCCTCCATCAGTCGTCTCACTGATAAAACCGCTAACTGATGGAAATTAGGTTTGCAGGCAGCGTTGGAGGAATGACTGTTAAGCAGAATGGAGGGATGCACAGGAAGGAAGCATCCTCGTCAGGCAGCCATCTTTTTCTATCATCCCCTCATTTCAATCTTCTGTTAAATGCTATTATCATTATACTCTTCCTGTTTATCATCACTCAGAGCTCATGGGATGATCTGGACCTCAGCCGGATGCTAATTGGATCAGCTGGGGCATCATGAGGTTTTCTGGCTCGTATTTCAAGAACGTCTCGTGTAGTTTGGGACGAGTTTTCCATCCAGAACCGATTAAAGTAACCCGAAAGAGAGAATTTAGCAAGAACATAAACAAGGAGTGATTAACTGAGAGAAAATGAAGATTTCTGAACTCCAGATATTTACATACAGCCAATAAGAAGACATGTCCACCTTTTTTTTCCTCGCTGTCTAATGTTAAATCAGCCAGAAAACTTAGCAAGAACATTTTTTTAGAGATGTTTTTGTAACTTTTTAATAGTTTAAAGTGGAGGACTTGGTCAAACCTTCTGGGTTTCCTTCCTCAAGCTTCTCACAGTAGTTTGCTGGAGTTCTGGTCCATTCCTATAATTTGCACATTTTGGACCAGAACCCGTCTCCTTCCTGAGCAGCATGATGGTTGGACGTTCCCATCATGTCTACTTGTTCAGAATGTTTGAACAGATGAACGCGGCTCCTTCAAGCATCTGGAAATTGTTCCCAAAGATGAACCAGACTGGAGCAGCGCCACGATTCTCTTCCTGATATCTCGGCTCATTTCTGCCGACTTTCCCATCGTTTTCAACCAGAAAGCAGTTAATACATCAGTTAATGGTCAGCTAACCTATCAGAACCTAAAAAGTTGACCCAAGTCATACAGCTTGGTAATCATCAAATGTATGTAAACTTCGGAACCCAAAGAAAGTTATAAAAAATCTCTTAAAAATGTTTCGCCTAGTTTTCTGGTTCTTAGCAAATAGAAATAATTTGATTCTAACTGACATGAAACAAGAGAAGTTTGGTCTGATTTAAAGCTGCAGTTTGTAACTTTCACAAAAATATGGTTTTTCCATATTTGTTAAAACCGTTTCCATGTCGTGACAGTTTGGTCTGAGGCAGATAATCTGTGAACAGATGGAGCTTCTCCTCCTCCTCCCTGAGCTGCTGTTGGCCTAAAGAAACGCTCCGCCCCTGACCTGAAACAGCCAATCAGAGCCAGGGGGAGGGGCTTAGCGCTGCCAGTCACCCTCGTGTTCGTGCTGCTAAATGTGCTGATGGTGGAGAAACAACTCACTGTTCCAGGAAAACTGTTTATCAGCTGTCATCGGTGGCCATGCTAACTAGCATTAGCATTAGCAGCAGGCTATGCTGTGGTGAACCAGCTGTAGTGCAGCAGAGGGGTGGGGGGAGTGTGTGAGCGGTGCGTACATGAGGGTGATTGGCAGCGTTAAGACCTGCCTCCTGGCTTTGATTGGTTGTTTCTGACTGGTGGATTTCTGCAGTTAGTACTGGGAGCACTGGGAGAAGGCAGAGGAGCTGGAGTTTTTTCAGTGTTATACTGTCATGACATGATGATCATTTTAACAAATATGTAAAAACCATATTTTTCATAAAAGCTCCAAGCTGCAGCTTTGAATTGAGACGTGAGAAACAGAAGTGGGCTGATCAGAGGTTATCGATCTGAGGAACACGACGGTTGGTTTGTTTCTCATTGAGCTGATTGCTGATGTCGGCTTTCTCTTTGTTTCCAGGTGTCTTCTTCTTGTGTTCCAGCGACAAACTACGAGCTGGTGAGTCTGAACTTCGACCTTTTATCATTTTCCGATTAAATTGTTGCTCTTTTCTGTTGTTAAACCATGAATTACAGCATAAGCTGTGGAAGGAGTTGAACATGTCTGTAGCAGGAGAAGCTGAGGGGGCAGTGAGAAGGACTCTGGCTGCTTTGCCTTTTTTGGTATCACTTTAAGAAGCTGTGTTGGACTTGGATGGGATTCCTCACATGTTGTGTGTTTAAGTGGTTTTGGGTGCTTGACAAACCAAAGCAAATATCCCTTGCACTTTACTGCCCTCACAGAGAAAACGTCTGGGTTTTCTTTCAATAAAAGCTGCCATAATTAATCAGGAACATGTTGTTATCCTCACAGATGCTTTGTGCTTGAGATGTTTTCTGCATGAAGACATCTGGTTGAGTTCTACCTTTCTGAGCTCACTCTCCCCCAACCAAACGTGCAATGTTTGCTGTGCATTATGAATACTGAAGGTTGTTTTATTCCCAGCTGGATATTTCCTGTCTCCCAGGAGTCATTAGTGTTTGCCTTAAAGGAGCTGATGATCATCATAAACGCTGATGAGCTGAGGTGTGGAACATCTGCTGAGCGTTGTGCAGGGCCGTTTCCAGCTTTGTGGGGCAATAAGCAAGATGTTCGGAGGCCTCTTCAAGGAAGAGATTCTTAACCCTGAAGATGTTCCACTAAGACGCCACAATCTGTTACACTTTACAAGCCAAACAGGCTGCAGTGAAAGTTACACTTCTGAAAAACTACAGCACAAAGGAAAAAGATCCTCTTTATGTCAGTAAAAAATACAGATTTTGAGTGTTTATAAAAACTGCTAGTCATGTGACGTATTCCTGAAGCAACGACTAAAGCTGAGTTTATGATGAACAGATTCTATCCAGCTAAATAATTATCTAAGGCTAGCTAGCAGGACAAAAAAAACTTGCTAACAAAATAAGAAAGACATTACACCTCCTTTTATCATGCCCATATTGCCAACAAGTGCGTGACCTTTAACCTTTGGTCATTTTTCATCCTCCATTTTCTGTTACCCTCCATTTTTTCTGGGCCACTAAACTTCATTTAGATGCCATTTTGTCTGGTTTGTTTTTCTGGTTAATGGGAATGATAGCTAGCTATCATACCTGTTAGCGGCCACTACGCTGCTCCATGTGTGACGATGTGCTCCAACAAATACGACCTAATAATGTCCAGAAACACCAGCCGAAGTTCATCTTTGTAGTTTGTTTTATTTATATCTTACCTTTATTTTTAAGCATAAACAAGATGTAATAAATATGACATAGCTATAGATAAAGAGGGGTTTATTTTTCCTGAGATGAGGCAGGCTGAACTTGTAGTTTTGGAGCCCCCTGGTGGCTGGGGTGCCCTAAGCAGTCGCCCAGTTCACCTATAGCAAGAAACAGCCCTGGCTTTGTGCATCAGTGGATTTCAGGACCAAAAGCTTTAAGATGATGTTAAACAGTGAATATGGAGGAAATGGGAACCATAAAACTGCTGCGTAAGGAAGCTGCTGACAAATCATAAAGTTTTGTCCTTAAACCTCACCAGAAAGCGGTCTCCTAGTGCTGATGTAGCAGCTTTAGTCCTTGAACCTAACCAGAAAACTCTTGCCGAGTCCTAACCAAGTGATTTTAGTTCTTAAACTTAACCAGAAAATAATCCCCTAGTCCTGACTTGGCAGTTTTAGTCCTTAAATCTAACCAGAAAACCATCACCCAGTCCTGATTTAGCACTTTTGATGTGGAAAAAGTAATAGTCTTAAAATAGATAAGGTTTTTTATCAGTGCTTTGTCAATGTGTACTGATTGCTTTAATTGAACGGGTCATACAGAACCTGGATGTTCAGACAAATCCTGAACAGGTCATACAGAACCTGGATGTTCAGACAGAACCAGGACATGTTACATGTAGCCTGGATGATGAGAACTGCTGGGAAAAGTCTCTGTTTGGTGTTTTAGGTTTGCATAATGTAGGTAAGACATTCCTGGTGCGTATACAGTATCTGTCACTTCCCAGCATGCCACAGGAACAGGATGATGCTTTATGTCAGAGTGCATGTGGATCTGTGTACGCTCCCCAGCATTCCCACTCCAACCCTCTGCTCCTTGTTTGGCAGATTCCTGGTCCCACTGCCAGACCAGAGGTGATTTAGTGTTGCGTTCAGGTGCCGTCTGATTACAGTGACCATATATTACCTTACTGAAGGAAAAATGTTGGCAGGAAATACGAGCCCTTTTCTCTTCTAAATCCCCAGAATACCAGAAAGATGGATGAGCTACATCTGGACAGAAAACAAATTTAATATCAGAAGATTAAGATTCAGCTGATCATAAAAGAAAATTAAGTATGTTCTCATTTTTTTCTTGCATAAGCCACAAAAAATATCTGCCAAGTATTTTCCAGGTCAGCCTGATCCCAGCGGTATTCATAGCAGGCATGGTGGGAAATTTTTATCATCCGCTTCAGCTCGTAGATCTAAAATGACTTTAGATTCAATAACAACCCAACAATACAGCTTTAAGGATGAAGACGATCAAAAAACCCGAGTTTTATTCCCTGAGTCCGTCCGTGAGATGTTGTTGGGCTGTCATCTTGCCTGGGAAAGTCCAGCGGTCATTCCTGAAACATCTCAAACTCATCAGTCACGATGAGGAGGCGGCGTCGGAATCAAAACGGTGAGCTGCAGGAAGAACGTGGTGTAAATATTAGACCCTGAGGCTGGAGATGAAACCATGAAAGAATAATCTACATCTGGTTTTCTGGAATCTTTATCCGGGATTTGGGCTTCGGGGGTTTAGACTTCCCTGATTCATTTTTAACCCATTAAGGACGTGAATACAGCTAAGGTGGTGTATGAATACCACAAATGTTGGTTGATGCATTTGCCTCTCATGCCAAGGATACTGTTAGAGGTGCTTTGCCATCATCTAGTGGTCGGAGATTGAACTACACCTGGTTCAAGGAAGCAGAATTGTGCAATAGAGAAAGAGTCTTAATCCTGATGTAGGGTGTGCAAAAGAAAAAATATAGACTTAATACTTCTACTAATACTACTAACACCTCTATAACTGATACATCAGATCAATTTGTGTTTGAAGCTTTTTTGCAACACTAGGCAATTAAGGAATGGAAATAAGGAATAAAAATGTAGGTATAATTGTACAAATAGTAAATTCTGTGCATGTATTTTAATTATGCAACTTTGAATCAAAGGATTACTTTAGATTATGAAAATAATCTATAAATATTGATTAATAAATTATTACATAAGTATATACTCTTATAGCACTGGTGGGTAGTAATTAGCTTCTTTTACATTTACTTGTGTAACTTTATTTTTGAAAAAAAATGTACATTTACAATTAGTTTTTACTCTTACTTGAGTATTATGAAGTATTGAAGTATACGTCTGGGTACGTTACCCACTGTGAGTAACTTTACTAAATGAAAACAAACACGTTTTAACCAAAAATGAACCAGACATCGAAAGAAAAACCTACAGTTTATGTTAAAGGGAGAGGTTGTGTTTTTTATGGATGGCTACTTTTCACTTTTACTTGAGTGAAAATATGCTGAAGTAGCGCTACTTTTACTTGAGTACCATTTTTGGGCACTTTACCCACCTCTAGGAACATTAGAATAGATATTAATGGAATATTTATTTACCGTGTGTCTGGGATGATACAGTAAAGGGATTATTCAGTATTTCGCTGTATTTAAAACACTGTAATGATGAAAAAGAAAGGGTTGTTCAAAAGCTTTCTTTCTCTTCACTTCAGTCCTGTTTGGGCAGCAGCAGCATCAATAAAATAATCAACATGGCAAGACTGAAAAGTTTGTTGCCTAGTGTTGATAATTAATTTAGAAGCTGTGGGCAGGAAGGGTTTCCAATACCAGTCAGTCTTGCAACAAATCTTAAGAAGCCTCTGACTGAAGACTGTTGAAGTATGACTGTCATGACATGCTAACAGCTCAACATCTGAGCAGCAGAGACAACATTCCACAGTAATATGTTCTGGATGATACCATCAGTTGGCAAGCACTGCTAATCCACCACCTTTGCTTTTGCTGCTCCTCTTTAAATCTCTGTCTGGTTGTATGGTTAGAAAGATGTTGGAGTAGGGGATGTCCATTAAGGATGGATGGAAGAGATGGTTTGAACTTCCTCCTCCTCTCTCTGCCTTGCATCCTTGAAGCCTTTTTTTCAACTCTTCTGGGATTTGGGGTCAAAGTTGAGGTATTATTTGAGCTTTTGAGATTCTAATCAGCTGCTTCCAGATGTAAAAACAATATCTTGTTGCCATGGTTATGCATCATAACTGACCAAGTGTAAAAAAAAAAAAAAAAAAAAAAAAAGTAAAAGCAAAAACAGAGCTGGTCTGACATACTGCCATCATGAGCTGCGCTATTCTAGAATATCTGAAGCAGTGGTGGGTACTGCTAGCTAACCATAAAGCAGTAATCATAAATAATAGTTCTGCTAACGCTAAAGTGCTATATCAACATGGTATTTAGTCAAAGCTAACATTAAAGTGTAATATCAACATGGTATTTAGTGGAAGCTATCACTAAAGTGCTATATCAACATTGTATTTAGTGGAAGCTAATGCTAAAGCGCTATATCAACATGGTATTTAGTGGAAGCTAATGCTAAAGAGCTATATCAACATGGTATTTAGTGGAAGTTAACGCTAAATCAACATGCTATTTAGTTAAACTAATGCTCAAGCGCTATATCAACATAGTATTTAGGGGAAGCTAATGGGAAAACACAAAATCAACATGGCATTTAGTGGAAGCTAATGCTAAAACGCTAACTTTAACCATGTTGAAACCCACCATGTGCCAATGACGTGTTACAATATAGTATGTTGCCCTCAGCTGTGTCAAGTAGATTAGAGTCTTAGAATTTTTCTGGAAAAATTAATAAAGGGGAAGGTAAGTGCACAAAAGCACTAAGTGAAAATAAAACTGATGTCCCAGATGCTTCCAACATTTCCTGATCCGGGATGAACCGTAACAGAACTGGACCAGAACAAGTAGAAACCTGAAGGAACGGCAGAAAAACAGCAGATTTTCTTTCCAGAAAAAAAACTCCTCACTGACACTGAAAATAGAAAACTTCATCTTCTTCACTCAGTAGCAACTTTCAGACTGAAGAGTGTTTGTCAGGGTGACTTAGAGGTGTGTTCACTGACTGGAAAGAGGTTGTTTCTTCAGGTTCTAACTTGAAGAACTGAACTATGACTCGTTGAGGCATAACTGAGTCCGTTAAAGCTGCAGTATGTAACTTATATACAAAACAAGTTTTTTACATATTTGTTAAAATCATCATGATGTTGTGACAGAATAGTATAAGACAGATAATCTGTGATTCCAGCTCCTCTGCCTTCGCCCAGTGCTCCCAGTACTAACTGCAGAAATACACCAGTCAGAAACAGCCAATCAGAGCCAGGAGGAGGGTCTTAGCGCTGTCAATCACCCTTGGGCCACCCCCCGCTAATGCTAAGGCTAGCTAGCATGGTCACCGATGACGGCAGATAAACAGTTTTCCTGGAACGGTGAGTTGTTTCTCCACCATCAGCACATTTAGCAGCGCGTACAGGAGGGTGACTGACAGCTCTAAGCCCCTCCTCCTGTCTCTGATTGGCTGTTTCAGGTTGGGGGCGGGGCATTTCTTTAGATGGCAATAGTAAAAGTGACATACTGCAGCTTTAAAATCAAAGGATGAACCAGAGTTGGACTCGAAGGTGGTTCTGGTTCCCAGTGCGGTCCGCAAGAACCTGGTTCTCCTCTCTCTAACCTATGAGCCTGAAACCTGCAGGACTCTGGATCAGAACCACTTTAAAGATCCCAGAGGACAGATGTGACTCGTCCAGCAGCGAAGCATTCCTCAGACGTTCCCTCATGCTGATCCACTCCTGCCAGGAATAAGTTTTATTTTGGGGGTTTAGAGGAGGTGGAGCGATGTGAGGTCCCCCCCCACCCCTGGGGAACCAGACCTAATGAGTGCATGCTCTCTGAAAGCCAGAAACCACCGACACATACGTCATCCGGGCCGGGGCATTGCTGCGCGATGACGAACTGCAGGGCAGAGACGGTGGAGAGGTGGTCCAATCAGAGCGCGGTTTTGACTCCGCGTGTTCGGATCCTGCCGCAGGGAAAGAGCCGGAGCAGAGAAGAGGTCCGTTCGGGTTCTGCAGGCGGTGGCTTCAGATCTTTGGTTCTGAGGAACATAAACCCAAATGTTTGCAGAGATGTGAACGGTCTGGAAAAAAGGTGGAAAAGTGGAGAACTTAATGTTGGAAAAGGAAAGGAAATAAGGGGACAAGTAAAGGAAAACTTTGGTTCTTCCAGACTTTATTCCTGATCCCATCATCTCAAAGGTCCTTCTTTCCTTCCTTCCTTGTGTCCTTCATCCCATCCTTCTTTTCCTCATGCCTTCCTTCCTGCATTGTGTTCTTCTTTCCTCCTTTGTGTCTTTCCTTGAACCCTTCCTCATATCCTTCCTCTTACCTGTCCTTCATCCCTTCCTTCTTTGTGTCCTTCCTCCCTTCCTCCTTTCTCATTCTTGTGTTCTTCTTTCCTTCTGTGTCCTTCTGTGATCCCTTCCTTTTTTCCCTCCTTCCTCCCTTCCTTTCTTCCTTCCTCTAATCCTTCTTTCCTCCTTTCTTTCCATCTTTCGTTCCTTCCTCTTATCCTTCTTCCCTTCTTTCCTTCACCTTATCCTTCCTTCCTTCTTCTTATCTGTCCTTCATCCCTTCCTTCTTTTTGTCCTCCCTCTCTACCCTCCTTCTTTCCTTCCTTCCTTGTGTTTTTCTTTCTTCCCTCTTTTTCTTCCTTCTTTCTTTGTGTCCTTCTCCCCTCCCTCTCTTCCTTGTCCCCTCTTTCTTTTTCCTGTCCTTTCTTCCTTCCCTGTCATTCCTATCTCTCTTACCCTTTCTTCTGTCCTCCCTTCATTCCTCTTTCTTCTGTCCTCTTTTTCTTGTCCTCCCTCTCTCCCTTCCTTCCTTCCAGCTTGTCATTGTTCTCTGTTTCTAAATGAGCAGGAAGGGCTGGGAATTCTGGAAACGTCTGTGGATTTTTTTTCCCTAAAGTTGTGGAGGAAACCCTGTGTAAAAAGTCTGTTTCCTTAGCGGGACAGACGGAGAGGAAGAGGTGAGGACGTCCCTCCGATGTCAGAGAAGTCCTTCGGGTTACGTAACGGAGCGAGCAGCCGGGTCGGATCGGTATCAGCGGGAGAACCGCTGGGATGTCAGAGGTGGTTGAGGTTCAGAGAGCTTTCCCACAGCGAGGTCCGGAGGGATTCCCGGTGCGCTGAGAGACGCGGCGCGTCCCTCTGGACCGCTGCTTATGTCTCAGAGCGTGTGAAAGCTGCTGTTTCTGGAAACGGGAGGTAAAACGCTGGAATAAATGCTTGAAATTAGTGATGCTTTTCTGTTCCTGCTTCATTCTGGAAACAGTTCAGAGCCTTTTATTGTTAAATGGTTTTTAAGCCTTTCAGTCGTCCCACGCTACATTTAAAGCAAAGACTCCCCAGTTCTCTCATGTTTCCACTAGAGGGCAGCGCTGGACCTGACAGCTGGGAGATGTCTTTGGCTTCCTGTTTACCAGTCCAGTGCACCCACAGTACCAGACTGGTTATGAAGCAGAATTATGCTTCATTTCTTCCTGCAGCATTAAATATCTGGAATTACTCCCAGTGGATTTTAGTTATTTGTCGCTAATAAAACAGGATTTTTACATGAAACGGATTTAAAAGAATGGAGTCTGGGCTTGGTTGGGGCTCCTTTTGCATGAATTCCTGCAACGATGTGGCGTAGCATGGAGGGGATCCGGCTCTGGTTCTGGAAACTTCACGCCGGACCTGAAGATGACTCGATTCTGAGCCGCTCCACTCATGGTGCAGCATGTTACTGTGAAAATCTTTCAGCCGTGGATACAAGCATAAAGCCGTATGTTTTTCAGGTCAGCCATTTTTCAAGATGGCTGCCACTTTTAAACCTCTTAAACCAGTTATTGCCATAAAACGTTCTCAATTTTCATAAATTAGATTAATTTTATGTCACATCATGTTTTCGGCTTAGCATTAGGGTTAGCATTAGCTTCTGCTAATTTATTTGTTTTTAGCAGTTTAGCATTAGCTTCCACTAATTTAATTATGTGTTTTAGCGTTTTGGTGTTATCAGAGCAAATTTTTTTTATGTTTTAGTGGTTGAGCATTAGCTTCCACTAATTTTTCTGTGTTTAGTGGTTTAGGGTTAGCTTAGCTAATATTTTTGTTTCACGGATTAGTGGTTAAGAAACCCAACTTTTTAGCTGGCTGTGCCCACCAGTGCTGATAACTGCTGCTGATTTTAGTGCAAATATATTTTTTCCATTCAACCATGGCGGCCATTTTGAAAAATGCCCACCAGTGAAAGACGACACAAGATTAAGGAAATATATATTTTTTTCTATGGTAATTGGTTGACACCAAATACATTGTTCTAAATGGTGATTTTAGTGCAGGAATAAATTTTCCATGACAACCATGACGGGCTTCTTGAAAAATCAAAAACTTTTCAGTAAATATGATTTCTGTGGGTTCAAATATGTATGATTTGACACCAAAAGTATTCATTTGTGATAAATATTGGCGATGTTGACCATCTTGAATAAATGGCCACCATCTTGAATTTTTCAGTGGCTACAGTGTGTTTTTTTTTGGTTTTTTTTCAAAAAAGCAGACCCTGGAGACATTTATTCCAAGTTAAGTTTTTGTGTCCACATATAAAAGATTTAGCAATTCACAATCTTCTCAAGCTGAATGTATCCCTGCAACTTGGGCATGTTTTTCTACAACACTTTTTCCTTCCACTCAACTTTCCATTAGTATTCTTGGATTGGCCACTCTGTGAACCTGCCAGTTTGTTAAGCTATGACCTTTTGAGGCGTACGCTCCTTGTGAACTGTGTCAGCGACTGTCAGCGCCATTCCCCCTGATTGTGTTGGATGTCACGTCTCTCAAATACCTGAACTTTGACCCCAAATCCCAGAGGAGCTGAAAAGGAGGCTTCATGGATGCAGAGCAGAGAGAGAAGGAGGAAGTTCAAACCAGGAGGAGGAGGAGGAGCGGCAAAAACAAAGCAGATGGATTAGCAGCGCTATGCTAACAATGGATGATGTCATCCAGGACATGTTACTGTGGAATATCTTCTCTGCTTCCTTGACTATTGAGTTGTTAGCATGTCATGACAGTATTGCATCTGTCATACAACAACATCCTACAGTCAGAGACTTCTTAAAATTTGTTGCAAAACTGACTGCTACTGGAGATCCTTCCTCCCCACAGCATTAAATGCTGGGATAAATAAAGTATTTTCTTGAATTAGACTACATGATTTAAAATCAACTGGTTCAGATGAAGAAATTGGTTCGAGCTGCTCATAAAATGCCAGTTGGTGGGTTTGGTGTCTCTTCCATCAGGTTTTGGACCCTCAGCTGTCTCACCATAGGGTGGCGCTGTTTCCACACCCACAGGATGGGGCACAATAGTGAATCTGTGTCTCTGATGCTCCACGCAGCGTTGGCACCCACACCCGGTGGGGTAATCTGAGTCACTCAGCTGGCTGGGCCGAAGACGCAGAGCTGTATATTTAGCTCGGGGTCGTTTCCCCCACGGGATCTGCTCCCCCATCACCAGCCACCGCTGCTTTGCTTCAAGCTGTGGGCTGTAATTAGTCAAAGATGTGGTGACAGCTTCGTGGTTCAGCAGCGGTGGGGACAAAAAAGCTGAAGACTCACAGATGTCCCATCATGTGGGAGCTTCAACATGTGGGTCCTGATACCTCTGGTCAGTCAGGAGCTGAGAAATGTTTTCATGTACAGAAGTCATAAGAAAAGTTGATCATGCAAACTTTTGTTGCTGTTTTGTTTTTAGGCTGAAAACAGTTATTTTTTTAAAATTTTCTTTAATATAAAAAAAAAAATAAAATGTTTTTCTCATATAAATTTGATGCTTTTTTATTGTTAAAAGCTAAAAAAAAAGTTTTGAAAAGACTGACTTATTTAACTCAAATCACTCAAGTATCTTCAAAGAGTCGTTGTGGTTGGTGACGCTGTGGGCAGGAAAGATCTCCAGTAGCAGTCAGTCTCGCAACAAATCTTCAGAAGCCTCTGACTGAAGACTGTTGCTGTATGACAGTCTCATGACCATCATGACCTGCTAACAGCTAAACATCAGGGCAGCAGAGAAGATATTCCACCGTAACCTGTCCTGGATGACTCCATCAGTTGTTAGCATAGCACTGCTAATCCATCTCCTTTGCTTTTGCTGTTCCTCTTTAAATCTTCTTCTGGCTGTTTGGTTAGAGAGACGTTGGAGTCGGGGATATGATCCTGCTCTGCATTCATGAAGCCTCCTTTTCAACTCCTCTGAGATTTGGGGTCAGAGGTCGGGTATTATTTCAGCTTTTGCGATGCTAACCAGCTGCTCCTGCTTGTACCAAAACAAAAACGCCTTGTTGCCTTGGTTACGCAACTGTCCGAAAGTAAAAGTAGAGCAGAAATCCCTCTGGCAGCACAGCATTCAGAACCAGAGGGAATAATTATCCGTACAGCAGAACCGCAAACATCCCGATAATTCATTAGAAAGTTCATTTGTTCAAACGATAAAGCTCGTAAATGCAGCTTAACGAGTCGCCTCGCAGTAAATAAAAGCCCCAAATTCAGCTTCTCTGAAAATTTGAACAATACAGATAAAGGCAAACGGGATTTAATGCAGAATGTTCTGTAACAGCGTCCGTGTGTTGGACATGCTGAGATGGGGGGGGCGTTATCGACAGTCGCCGACACCCCTCGCAAGGAGGCTACGCCCCGAAAGGTCACAGCGTGACAAGCTGGCGGCTCAGCGAGCTTTATCTAAGACTGCTGACGGGAAGTTGAGTGGTAGGAAAAAGTGTTTGTGCATCACAGCAACTGTCTGAAAGTAAAAAGTAAGAGGAAAAATCCTTCCAGCTGCAGCATCCAGAACCAGAGGGAGCAGCCGTCTCCAGGCATGAGCGGCGCTGTCCGAGCATCGATGGCGGTTCCTTTCTCTTCAGAAGCTTTTACTGTTGCCGCGTCGTTAGCCTGAGGAGGTCCGTGCCCCAACTTTTTGGAAAAGTGATCCAGCTGTTGCAGCTAACCTGGGTTTGAGTCTCTGGGTTTGGTTCTGCAGTCAGTCGTCTTCCTTTTCGTCTCGATTCTTGACGGAGATCAGATCTCTGACTAACCGAGGAACAGAGACGTTCCTGTTCCGATCCGGTTCCCTCAAAGATGAAAACAAATATCCCCCAGCTCGCCCGTTGCTGCGTCGACTTGTGTCCAAACCCTGAGACATTAAGAGTCTTTATTTAGTCTCCAACATGAGAACAAATCCAACATGATGCTCAGCTGACTTGGCTTAAGACCGTGGCATGACTCCAAGTGAGGGAAGAGCCTGGAGAACCGCAGCAGAACTTCACTTCTCTGCAAAAATCAGATCATAAAGTGAGCAGTGACGTATTACTGGATGGAGTTTGTTTCTCCTTTGTTGTAGTGATGTATCTGTGTTGTGGCTGTTTACTGCTCCAAGCTGCAGTAAAACTCCCACGGTGGAGAACATTCAGGGACACTTTTAGGAGCTTTGTGATTTAACTTAGGGGCAGAAGAAAGCTAACCTCAGGGGATAAACAGCTGCTAGCTCAGTCATTACTAAGATTAAAAAGCTGAAATTCAACATTAAAACCTTCGTTCTCTGTTCTAAATATTAAAGATGTTTAACTTTAAGGTATAAATAACATGATGAATGGAACAGGAAGTGCTTTTATTTTGGTATTCTCAGCAATGTAGCAGCTAGCTTAGTAGCGCGAGAATATCTTAAATGACCCAAAGTCATTTACTACAGCGTTTAGTTGGAGATACATTCACGTGGTAATTATTATGAAGCTATGAGCCGTTAACATCCCATAATAATCCACCAACGTCTCTGGCTAATAATCAAGCTCATCCTTCCACAGTAAAACAGTCTGGCTTCTTTCCACTCCTCATTACATCAGATAAAAACTGGAAGCTAGACTTGAGTCTCAGGTCACGAGTCCAAGTCAAGCCTCAAGTTTCTGTTGTATTTTTTACGAGTCGGCGTCTCAAACTCAATTGACTGAATAAAAGCGACACTTTTATACAATGAAGTAAATGTTTTAATTTGAATTTTCTTAATCAAACATCAAAAAAGCCAATATTTTTGGAAAATTAAGGGATAAATTAGAATTGATTGTGTTTTTCCTCCAAATATTAACGCTGACCAAACGAAGGTTGGAATATATCTCATCTCAGGTCTCGGCAGCAGCGTGCTCGGACTTCCACCAGCCATCTGGCTGCAATTACACAAAGAGGAAACGCGCGTTAAAATACATGACTGTGAGAACCGGTTGTGTTGCTCCTCCTGCGTTTGCACACAATAGGCTGTGTCTGTGTGAGAATGCCTGTGGCTGCAAACGTTGGCCCCGGCAGCCAATCCACAGGCTGCATTTAGAGCCGCTAACAGCAGCCTGCTGTCTCCTCCTCAGATTCCTCGATGCAGCCTTGGAAGGCAGGTAGTTTTCCAGCTGCTGGGATGAAGGCCTCCTGCTCTCTGCCTGCTTGGTGGTTTCATCTGGGCGTTTGGAGTGGGTATTCTCGGCCCGAACAGTCAGACTATAATTTACCCTCTGACTTCTTTCTGTTTACACTACGGCTCCCTGCAGAAGCAGCTCATGCTGTAGGCTGACACAGGAGTCTGCTATGATCCAAAAACACGTGATATTTGAAATTTAGAGAAGAAACTTAGTGATAATAAATCAGAATAATCGATTATTCAAAAAATAACTAATTAGTAGTCGATTAATCGTTAACTGGAGTAAACAGATAAAAAAAAAAAAAAAAAAAAAGCCATTTGCTGATAGAGCAGAACACTCAGCAGTAATGAAGCCAAAACTGTACAAAAAATATAGAGATTTTGCATTTAAGATAAAAAAAAAAAAAAAACCTTCTGTCTGTACATCTGTTCTACCCAGAACTGCTCTAGAGGCAGCTTTCGCTTCATCTGGTTCAGATCCAGTAAAAAAAAATCTCCTTTAAGCAACTTTTATGTCTGATTATTATTCAGTTAATCCAATAATAATTAACAGATCAGCCCTTCACTGTATTGATTTATTAGTTTGTAATTTGAGGATATTTTTAGCTGCAAATGCATCTTTTGCAACAATCAATCAAGCTTTCACTGAAGGAATACTGTTGTTGAAATTCAGGCAAGAAAATGGTTGTTTTCTTATCTAAAAAAGAATTAAATTACTTTATTTGCATATTTTAATGCATTTCTAATATTGTATAAAAAATTATTAAAGCTGCAGTTAAATCATCATTATGTCAAGATAGTTTAATATCAGACAGATAATCTGTGAATCCAGCTCCTCTGCCTTCTCCCAGTGCTCCCAGTACTAACTGCAGAAATCCACCAGTCAGTCAGAAACGACCAGTCAGAGCCAAGAGGCGGGGCTTAGCGCTGCCAATCACCCTCATGTACGCACCGCTCACCCCCCCTGCTCTCTGCTACGCTGCAGCTGGTTCACCACAACATAGCCTGCTGCTAATGCTAATGCTAGTTAGCATGGCCACCGATGGCGGCGGATAAACAGTTTTCCTGGAACAGTGAGTTGTTTCTCCACCATCAGCACATTTCGCAGCGCTAAGCCCCTCCTCCTGGCTCTGATTGGCTGTTTCAGGTCGGGGGCGGACCAATAGCAGCTCAGGGAGGAGGAGGAGCTCCATCTTTACACTGATTATCTGTCTCAGACCAAACTGTCACCACATGGAGACAGATTTAAGAAATGTGCAAAAAACATATTTTGGGAAAAGTTACAGACTGCACCTTTAAGTGGGAAATTAAAAAAAATCTGATTAACGGAGTAATCATCAGAAAAATCGTGAATCGACAACTAAAATAACAACCATCTGTTGCTTGACGGTGAGATGGACCTGGCGGTTGGTGGCAGCCGAAGCTCATGGAAAATCTGAGCCCTGGTGATCAGTTGTTGGGAGTTCAGGCTGCATGATGATCAGGAAATCCCAGCTGGGAGTCCACCAGGGTGCTGGGAGTCCACCCAAACAGCAACCCCCCCAGATCTCACCAAGCATTTCTGCTCCAGGTTCTGCTGCAAGTATCTGGACTCCACCGGAAATAAGACAAAACTGGCTTACAGGAACGTTCCAGCAGATAGAGCAGCTGGTTTTAAGGCAATGATTCCTTAATGTTGATGAAAAAGTTCTGGTCGTGATATAATCTGCCAGTGGAACAAGATGCTTTCCCTGTATTATAAGTTAAAATGTCTTGTTCCACTGGCAGATTATTTCACTCATAACTAGAACTTTGTCATCCATGTTAAGGGATTACTGACTTAAAACCAGCTCCTGTGTCTGCTGGAACGTTCCTGTAAGCCAGTTTAGTTTTAGTTCAGGTGGAGTCCGGATATTTGCAGTGGAAACTGGAGCAGAAACCCTCGGTGAGAGTCGGTGTTTCTGCAGCGCAGACGGCCCAGACGCGCTGCCGGACCCGTGTGATCTCGGGTTGAGGAGTGGACGGCGACCTGCGGCGGACGTCCTGTGTGGGCAGTCTGGAGGACAGGATGATGGTTTCAGCTTTTACTTGTCGGTGCATGAATCTTGGACAAACACGGCGGTCGTTGTCCCACCTGGCGTCTGTCTCGGCACGTCCCTGATGTCCACCGCCCTCCCCTCGTCCTCCCTCTCTCTCCGTCCGTTGCTGTATAAGGCAGTGAAACTGAGGCCGGACTCTCTGGCCTTGGCTAACGGCAGCAGTCCTGTCTCTCTGTGTAAATATTTGTGTGTGGGGGGGTAAAAGATGGTCCCCTGCATTCAGAGCTGGAGTCCTGACTCACTCTGGGCCCCGTTCGGGCAAACGCTGGCTCCCAAAGGGCCTTACATATAAGCTGATCTAAAGGTGGGAACTAACGATTGTCCTCCTGTTGTTTCTGAACAGGCACCAAGCAGCAGCCTCGCTCTCAAGCATGTAGACACCATGGTGAGTCCCAGCCGCCGCCTTCACTCACTGTTTATGTTTTAGTCCAGCGGGATCGTTTACTTGGATTAGACCGCCCAGGAATCAGTTGTTCTGAGGAAAGCAACGTAGGAATCCTGTCAGCTGAGGCGTCCTGGGTGGAGCTGAGCTGGTTTTATTACAGATTTACATGCAAACCAGTTTGATTTATATTTATTAGTTTATGTTCATATTTGTATTATTTTATCATATTTTATTGATTTAATTGATGTATTATTTTACTATTTTTCATTTTCACTATTATAATTATGATTTATTAATATAAATATAATTTACTATTATATTATTTATTATTTTATGATTCTATTTCTTCACTATGATTATTTTGATTATTCTAATTATTTATTTTTACTATTATCAAAATGAGCAACTATCATTATTATTATTTGCTACTTTTTAGTTTTACTGTTATATTATTTTTTATTATTACAATTATTTTTTGTTTGGTGATTTTTTTTAAAATTACTATTTGTTTGTTTTTACTACTTTTATTATATTTTAATTGTTTTTCTTTGAATGTATTTTTATTTATGCATTTTTAATAATTTTACATAAAATTTTTATGAAGGGGGCAACTGCGTAGAGCAGTCGTCTTGCAATCGGAAGGTTGTAGGTTCGATTTCAGCTTCCTCCTGTTACAAGTCGATGCCCCACTGAACCTCAAGTTGTCCACCGGTGTATAAATGTGTAAAAATATTCATTTGTTTTTTTTTTTTGTTTTTTTTTTATTTAGAAAAGACAGATTTATTGTTTCTGTGACGAAGCTCTGCAGTTGCAGGTTAAAGTTCCTGTTGTCGGTGAGCCGAGCCTTCGTTAAACTACAAATGTGCAGCTGATGAATTTAATATTCCGACATCAAAACCTCAACACATAAAATCGATTTATTTGTGCAAAACCTGGAATAAACCTCGATTCTGGAGTTTTTAAGCAATGAAACTGTAAAATCCAGAATGTTGACGTGAATCTTGGGACCTCGGCAGGTAGCTTTGGGTTTCAGGCAGCGCTGCATCCTCAGAACCTCCTCCCTGCTTTGGGCTCGCTGAGCCACTTCGTCTGTGACAACTTCCTCTGGTGTCTGAGAGGACGAAACGCGGAGCTGCTTTCCAAAGCAGAGTTGTCTTTGTTTGTGTGTGTGGTCGCTTTTATTTCCAAACTTAGCCCGGAGCGGAGCGCCAGCACGGTTTCTAAACCAGGTTATCTACTTTTAGCGGGACGAAGATGGAGCAGAAACCTGCCCCCTGAAGCCAACGCCGGGCCGTGAGCCCGCAGCATGTAAGGCTCGCTCTGCAGTCGCTGGGTGATGTCAGGTGGACGCCGGCCTCGCCTCGGAGCACCAGAAACCTTCGTCTCATGACTCCACCGCTCCTCTTCCTCTTATTGCTTCATGTTCTTTGACCCCCCCCCCCCCCAAGTCCACAGCAAAGGCGTAGGTCCTCAGATTTATGGAGCGAGCTGTGAAAAGAAGATGTTTATGTGAACAAACATGCTTCAGTTCCCACATGTTTGTCCCGAGAGGCGGAAACGGTTCAGATCCGAACACAGATGAGGAAAAAAAGCTGCGGGAGGGAGGGAAAAGTTGAACATCAGGGGGGAGAGAAAGCTGGGTGGTAGGCAGAGCTGGAGGGGGAGGGAGGCCAGAGCAGACAGGAGGAGGGAAAGGAGAACACAGGGAGGACGGAGGAGTTCTGGTCGGCCCGGCCGGCCTAAAATTAGAGCCCTGGTTTTTCCCTTTTTTCTGCTGGGCTGAAGAGAAGGGAGAGGTCTCTGGGAGGAAGGTTCACTGCTGCACACGAAGCGCCGCGCCGAGATGGACCGAGGGGGCTCTCTGAGGAGGCGGCTCTCCTCTCTGAGGGGGGCATGGCGATGGAGCACTGGACACCTTTTCAGGAAGGTAGGATGCAATGTTTCTCTGTGTTCGGTTCGGTTCTCGCCTCCCTTCCTCCATCCTTCGCCCTCCTGCTCTGGCTCAGATTAATTTGTACGGCTTGCTTGTAAAGTCGACCTCCCCAGATGGTTTTCATCTCGCAACAGGGCCCCCCGCCCCCCAGGTCCCACCTCCTCCAGCTCTTTCTGTCTGTAATGCCGCAGGGCCGGGAGGTGGATTTAACCGCCAGATTTTTGGGATTTTAAGGGTTTTGATGGTTTCCACACAGAATGCTGCTGCTTAACGTAACCTTTTTACAATCCAGACACAGTGAAAGTTTGACTTCGTCTACTTACCCACATGGTTGCACTTTGATTGAAACGTTGTGGCTCATAAAAACCTCCCATTCAGAGGAAACCATCACTACAGTTGTCCTGCTCCGTCCTCCCATGCTGGGAGCCTTAGGCTAAAGACGGGGTTGCTCTGTGTCCCCCGGTTCGGCTGCAGCCTCGTGGGAACTCTAAACGGAGTCCGAAACATCTAAAAACGACTGTTTTTGTTGCACGAGGATTTATGCTCATGCTCGGACTCCTGGAATGTCCTCATTAGAACGTATCGGTTGGATCTTGCAGATTCCCATGACTCCCCCGGGAGTTCTTCTGTAATCATCAGGCTGAAGGAGGAAGGAATGCTTGTTTTCTGACCTTCCTCTGCAGAATGTCAGGATTTACTTAGTGTGTTTCATGGGAAATCTTCTGCTCTCCATTTATTTAAGAGGATGGAGAAACTATTGTTGCGGTGCCGTTGTGTTGGGTTCCTGGGTGGAGCGGTGGAGTAGTCATGATGTGGGACCAGTGACGTGCACAGACATTTTGGGTGTCTGGTGTTCAAGCGGGGAAAAAGGGGCACCTTGAGCGGCTCATGGAACGACCGGCTGCCTTAGTGTCATATCTTTGAACATCATGTAAATACACTTGCACTGTTATATATCGTGGTGCAGTTTATCATACGGCGTGAAACACGTTCACCATTTTGACTAATAAACAGCTTTGTTTGTGGTAAATCAGGTAAATATCAAAAGAACACAAGGAAATTACTATCAGAAAGAGTCTCTGGGGATTTCTTTGAGTTTTAACTTGATTTAATGGAATTAATCTAAAATATCTTATAAAATAAAGGAATGATGTTGTCTTTTTGTGTGATGATTTTAAAAAATGTACCAAATTGTACCACATTTTCAGGAAAAAAAATCTGTATTAAACCAGTGATAATTAAAATGTTTGAAGTGAGTTCGAAAAAGAAATATTACATTTTAATTTAATACAAAATAGTTGCACCATAGGGCAATTTATGGCATTGATGCAGCAAACAGATGAAGAAAAATAATTTTAAAACAAAATCCTAATGCACATATGTATTTGGATAGCTGAGAGTCATAGCAACACAAAAAAAGTAATTTTCATTGACAACATATTTATAAAAAGTTTTCTTTTTCAGCTTATTTGTCAACTACCCAGATAATTAGCATACACCTATCAATAGTCATATGCTGTCGTCTGCAGATGTTTAATAATGCTCAACACTCTACAGGTTGGTCTCTCTAGCAATCAAATTGGCAACACACGAATAAAATATAGCAATCCTACATTAGTGTCCAATGAAATAAGTAGCCATTTCAATTCCACAAATTTATAAATAAGCTTGAAAAAATAAGAATAGTTCAAAGATCTACTCGGGCAACATTACAAAAATGTGGAGCTCTAGTAATATAGTCCAGAAATGTTACCTTGGGCCACACACTATACACTGAAAAAAAAAAAGCATTACAAAAACAAAAGTCGATTTCAGAAGGGCACTTTATCTAGAGGAATAAGGGCATGTGCTCGAGCACCACCACGTGTTTATAGAGAATGTTCTTATTTCATTCTTCCATCCAGTGCATTCCCTTCACGAGCACCACTGGCAGCCCAACAGCATAATTCTGCCACCACCATGCTTGACAGTTGGAACCATACCGTGTTTCTATCAGTGTTTTTTATGCGCATTTTGAATTATTGTATTAGAAAAGGTTGATGGAAACGGCAATATTCGAAATAATAAACTCAATTTTGCAAAAATGTTTTTTGGGGGGTTTAAAAAAAAAAAACAGCCTAAAGTGGCGGTCCTTGGTGTACGTCTGTGTTTGGGGCGATGACATCAGCACCGGGGTCCTGGTGAGGGTTCTGGTTTTGTCTGGTCTGATTTTCAGAACTGTGAAGAAGTTCTGATGCTCAGGTGTTGGACTGACCCGAATCAGATGGAGAATCTGTGGAGGGAGAGATTAGAGATTAGGGTAATGCCCAGGAGGCTTGGAGATCATCAGAACACCAGAGGAAGCAGCTCAGCAGTTAAAAGACGGGTTTGATTGTGTGATGCTGGTAAATATTCTCCCTTTAATTGTTGAGGGGAGAAGAAAACATTTTCAAAAGGCCATTTTTAGGTCTTCCTTACACGATTTATACCCTTGTGAGAATGTATCTCCCTCTCCTTACATCTTGAGCCTGGTAGCCGAACTTCTGAAGGTGGAGTAACTTGGGGAACAGGCCGGTTGGATGTCAGACTCCCAGCGTTAATCAGATCCTCATTCCGGGTTTCTCCATCCGCTCCCAGGTCGGATCATTCCTTACTCAGAGGTTTTCCTGCTACAGATGAGGTCAGTTTGGTGGAGGATTCCCCCTCAGACAGCTGGGCTGAGGGAGGGATGGCTGAGTGAGCTGGCGAGACCCCCCTCCCGGTCATGTGACCCAGGCACACCAGGCGAAGGATCTCCGACTCCCTCGCCTCCCCCTCTGTGGAGTTTAATGGAGCCAAACGGAGTCGGGCAGCTTCAGAGTCAGACCTTTCTGCTCTGCTGCATCAACACGTCACGTGAACCAGACATGACATCAAAAAGGATGGATGGAGGGATGGACGGATGGATGGATGGAGAGTCTGGACGGTTTCCAGACTCTCCAGGACTCCTTGGAACTCCGTCAGGATGTTCCGCCGCTGGTTGTTTGCAGTCCTGGAAGAACCTTGACTGCAGCAGTTTTCCCTTCGAGGTCTGAGATGTCCTTCCATTCTAAACACTGCGGTTAAACATAGCAGACAGGGTTGTGGGTTCAAATCCCAGCTGTGTAGGTGGGTGGGTTTCCTCCAGTTCCAGTTAGAGACCGGTTAGGCTCACTGCTGGTTCCAGTTAGTCCTCCCAGTACGTGTCGTCAGCCAGGAGACGTTGAACTGTCTTCGTGTGTCCTGCTGTCTCACCCAGGACACTCAGTCCTGGTTTGGGTCAAAGCTTAGAGTTTTAGTTCTCTAAAAACTGCTCTCAGTTTCCGTCTCTCACTGAAAACTGATGTTTGTTGGGTTTTTCTCTCTTTTCCAGGGTTCAACCAAATCCTCAAAGAGCATGGAGTCACGGAGAAGACCATCCAGGTTGGTTTTCCTTTCACCAGATTTTCCCACTTCTTAACCTTCTGTCTCCATGTCTGCCTTTCATTCCCTCGTCGAGTCTGTTGGTTAACGACAGCGATAAAAATGGAGAAATGAGTCTGTACATAGATGCTGACATCATCAGTCAGAAGCAGGTTAGGATGGGAACAAGTCTTATCAGAACCAAAGTTCGAGAAGCGAGGCGTCCCAGTCGGGCCCATCGAAACCCTACAGAACCCGGCCGTTCTGGGTAATCAGGGTAAACACACGTGGGTTTGGTCTGCTGCACAGTAATGCTCAGCTAAATATTAATCTCACTGTAATTATGGAAAACTGAAAAAAGAGGAATTTAAAAGAAACAGAAGAAGCAAAAAAAAAAAAATAAAGAAAAAGCAAAATTAGAAGAAAAAAATAAATTGAAAAATTGGAACAAAAAAAGAAAAATCAGAAAAAAATTGAAATAGAAAAAAAGAGAAATTGAAAAACAAAAAAACTGAAAAGGAAATGAAAACAATCGAACAATAGGAAAAAAGAAAAAATTGAAAAATGTGAAAAATGAAAAACAAAATACAAATAAAAAATGGAAAAAAGAAACTTTAGAAGAAAAGAAAAAATGGAACAAAATAAAAAATAAAAAAAAAATTAAAACAATCAAAAAATGAGAAGAAAGTGAAAAAACTGGAAAAGAAAATTAAAAACAGAAAAAATAAAAATAAAAAAAATTAAAGAAAAATGAAAAATTAGGAAAAGAAAAAAGAACTCAAGACAAAAAACAATAAAAAAAGAAAAAAAAATTAAAAAATAACAGAAAAAGAAAAAATTGGAAAAAAGAGAGAAAATGGGAAAAAAATTCACTGTAAATATTAACAAGTGGGAAAATATACAACTTTCCAAGCATTTTCATTACATTTTAATGTTTGTAGTCTGCCATGTTTGACGATAATAATAAACAGCTACAGATATCAGCTGATACCTGAACATATGGAACGAGTTCCTAATAAAGCAGCTTCATTCAGACAGAATCACGGCTGTGACTGAAGGCTGCCATGGCTGTTTGGTCCTGACCGTCCTGCTTGTTGACTTTTATTAGCCAGAAACTTCTGGCGTCATTCCTCCTTCACAGTTTCTGCTGCTCCAAATGAGATCAGCGTCACTGTGGCGGACGGCAGTGGTCGCTGCATCTCTGCAGCTGAGGAGAAGTCGGTTAGCTGCAGGCCGAGAAATGGGCGCTGGTGGATCTGGAAGGAGACCAAACCGCGGTTCTGTTCGGCGGGCGAGGACAAACACCAACGCAACGAAGCAAAATGACTCTCCTGCATCATAAATGAATCATTTCCAGGAAACAGGTTCTGATTGGCTCCAGATGGAGACCTCCTCGGGTCCGCCAGCAGCTGACCGATGTGGGAATCATGCAGCAGTTTGAGACCCAACACCCTGAACGCCAACTCCTCATCTCACAGCTCCTGCTGGCTCCTGACGGCGCTATGGAATCACGCTACCAGCAGCGCAGAGCGTGCTCAACGTTAGCAGCAGAAACAATGAAGCCACTTTCTCAAAGAAAGGCACGAAGGAGAGACTGAAACCTGAGGAAGAAGGTTGGACTCTCAGCAGGTGGAGAAAACGAAACGAACTGGGATCAGGCAGAGGAGACGAGAACGGGTCTGAATCTGTAGGGATCTGGTCAAATGTCGATAATTGGGTCTATAAGAGGATAAACTCTGAAACTAGGCTTGATTCTCCTTCAGAGATCAGAATCAGACGTTTTCTTGAATTGGTTCTGATCTGAAAACAGCTGGAAAATCGGATCCATGTTTTGTTATGCTAAATGAAAACCAAAACCTCCCACAGTTTTCCATCGAGAAATGCATCACAATCCGCATGATTAGTAAAATTCAACAGAATATCAGGTAACAAAGCAGAAGGAGATGCTTTGATGCATTAATGCTGATAGCTTTTACTCCTTCAGTTTCTGGGGAGACGCTCTTTAAAAAGATCCGATTCAGAAGCTGTTTTGGACCTTTTCAAGTGTAACTCAGCCCCCTGTGAAAGCATAACCCCGCCCCCAAACAAATTTGGAAAAATTCCCTTAAGGTGGGCGGAGCCAAGACACACTGAGGAGCGTGGCCAGGTGTGGAGACGAGCGGAGGGGTTTCAGTGGTCAGGACGAAAGACGCGCTGCCGCCAACTTCGCGATTTTGTTGCTATATATTGCGACTTTTCAGACCCTCTAACATCGTCTTTTTTGGGGGGTTTTAAAAGTGGCTAACGACAAATGTAGCGACTTTTTTCCAAAAAAGCAACTTGCTACAAGTCTAGACCAGCAACTTTTTTCAAAAGAGGGACTAGTGACAAATCTAGCAGCTATTAAAAAAAAAAAAAAAAAAAAAAAAAAAAAGAGACTCGCGACTTTAAAAAAAAGCAACTAGCGACAAATCTCGCAACTTTTTTTTCAAAAAGGAGACTAGCGACTTTTCTCAAAAAAGCAACTAGCAACAAATCTTGCGACTTTTTCCAAAAAAGCTACTCTCGAGAAGTCGAGCAACTTTTTTCAAAATAGACTAGAAACTTTTTTCCAAAGAGTGACTAGCGACTTTTTTCAAAAGAACGAGTAGCGACAAATCTAGCGACTTTAAAAAAAAAAAAAAAAAAAAAAAAGAGAGACAAGCGAGAAGTGTAGGAACTTTTTTCAAAAGAGAGATGAGTGACTTTTTTCCAAAAGTGAATTGTGACAAATCTCAAAATTTGCACAGAAACATAACAGTCGCACCCTTAAGAACCAGTTTAAACAGCTTATCTGGGGGAAAAGGTTGGTTTGGGGTTATCTACTCTTCAAGCCTTCGGTCTGAGGAGTTCTGACAGATTAATTTTGCTTCTGTTGGAGTAAATCAAGCGAAGCAGCCCTGTTGGCCAGTTCTGGTTCCCTTCTCCTCCGGCTCTTATCAACTGCTCCACGTTGACCCCATTCGACTCCTCGACGCTGCAGAACAACATCCCATCAGGATCCTTCCAACATCACATGATGAACTTGTGAAGTGCTCACATTCTTCTGCTGTGATCCACAAATGAATCCCTTTTCTCTCGCTCTGCGACCGCGTGACACGTCGACGTTCAGCCTGCAGGAAGAGACTGATGTCACTGTGGATTCGGTGTTTGTTGCATGTTCTGCCTTCTCCATATTAGGATGTTCATACCTTGGAGATGAAAGAATGTGTTGAAATGTGTTTTGCGTTCCTGAGGAGAAGCAGAGCTGGCGTGCTGATGGTGAAAGCCTCTGAAAGCAGTGATCTGTCATCTTTCTCTGCAGAAGTGCGAGCCTCCTCCAGGCGCTGGACGAGGGCTATGAGCTGGACCTGATCTACATCACAGAGAGGATCATCTCCGTGTCGTTCCCCAGCAGCGTGGAGGAGCAGAGCTACGCTGCCAACCTGAGGGAGGTGGCCTCCATGCTGCGCTCCAAACATGGACACAGCTACCTGGTACTGGAACACACTGACCGAGCTTAAATTTACGACTGTCTGCCATCATGAACAGTGTCTGTTTCCTAATTCTGTCCGAAGCTGACCAGGGGAGACATTTTCTGCGAATTGATCCTGGTTCCGCTCTGATGGTCTCAGAGAGATCTGTTCAGCTCAGGCCACAGCCTCTCTACAGCAGAACCATTTCTGGGTGGATTTGGTCCAGTTTCAGTTTTCTGGAGGATCTTTATTTCAGATCTTTCTGTATTTCAAACAGGCCCACAGCATCACACATCCTCCGCCATACTTAACAGTGGGCATCATTAGTGTTTGTTGCTGAAAAGCTCAATTTGAGTGTCATCCGACCAAAATTAACATCCCAGCAGAGTTCAGCAAACTCCACATGTTGACGTTGTGATGGTAGGACAGAAACGGCTTTTTCCTGACGTGCTCCCCGAACAAGCAGCCTGTAAGTAGCATCTGATGGTTGTCATGGAGATCTGGTGAGGACAGGATGCTACTCGTTCTCTAACTGCAGCTTTGGAGCTGTTTTCACCTTCCTCACTGTCAGTGGTAGGCACACTTCCGCTAATCTGCTAATAACAGAGCTAATATTTAGCTTAGCACTTTAGGGTTTTTGCTAATTTTGCAAATGTTAAGCGCACTTAGATTCCCCAAAATTAATTTTTCCAGATAAATTCTAAAGCACTAATTTACTTGGCGGTTTTGTAAACGTTCAGTTGAATAAAGTTCGACATCTGTGCTGACGTTTTGGTAGTCATTTCCTCTCTTCAAAATCTCTTTGTTTCCAAGAAATCAAGGAATGAGGTATACAGAAGAATACAGCAAGCACTTACACGAACAAACAACCAGTGGTGTTAATTCAATAAATACATGCAAAATTCACATATATGGATTGTTGTGAGAGCCTCCTTACATTCAATATGATTGAATTTTTGAACAGTTTTAGCATTAGCTTCCACTAAATACCATGCTGGTATAGTGCTTTAGGATTAGCTTCTGCTAAATATCATGTTGGTATAGCACTTTAGCCTTAGCTTCCACTAAATTACATGTTAGTATAGTGCGTTAGCATTAGCTTCCGCCAAATACCATGTTGATGTAGTGCTTTAGCATTAGTTTCCGTTAAATAGTGGTTATCGGCTGTAACAGTAATATTAATCTTGGATATCGATATCATTTTACTAACTGGACTAATAATAATGTTATTGCCAATATATTGGGCATCATTTTGATCCTTTCTCCATTGTAAACATCTGTGAAGTATTAAATGTTTATACTAAATATCTTAAATATAGTGTTATCGACTCTAACAGCTATAGTAATGTTGGATATTGATATCATTTACTAACCTGACCGATACTGATGTTATTGCCAATATGTCGGGCATCGTAAAGTTTAATCCTCCCTCTGTTGTGACCATCTGCAAAGTATTAAACATTCATACTAAATATCGTAAACGTCAATGGAGATCGATATCGGCCCAATATTTCCAACCAGTGCATCCCTAGTCAAACTCGTCAAAGAGACATTTGTAGTGATGGTTGTAGAGGTGGTTCTCTGTTCTGCGTTTTTACAGAACCACACTGGAACTGGTACCAGAACCAGGCCTGGTTAGGTTTTGTTTGCGCTTGAGAGGCTGTTTTCTGTCCCCGTTCCAACCTGAATGACATTAAACAGGCTTTTCCTGCCAGATACCGATTTCTGGTTTTCTTTCCAGTCTTACCTGCTGCTTCTGATGTGATTTTCTAAGAATTTTAAAACAAAAAGGATATAAAAACTACAAACTTAACGAAGTTAATTCATCTTTTCAAAGCATCTCTGTTAATATTCTTTATCTCCTTATCTTCAGCTCTTCAACCTCAGCGAGAAGCGTTATGACATCAGTCAGCTGAATCCGAAGGTAAGGTGAAGTTCTCCTTTCTACTCCTCTTTCCCATATCCTGAAAACCCTTCATCTAATCCCGCTCCTCCTCCTCATCCCTCCGCTCCCAGGTGTTGGACTTCGGCTGGCCTGACCACCACGCTCCGGCTCTGGATAAGATCTGCAGCATCTGCAAGGCCATGGACACGTGGCTGAGCGCAGACAGCCACAACGTGGTGGTGATACACAACAAGGTGAGGCTGCGCATCATGCAGTGCGCCTCTGCAGACAGCAGGGGTTGCTGTGAGCTCCTCTCAGAACGCGCCAGCTGTTGTTCCTCCGTCCCTGTAATGATGTCCTTCCTCGGTGAAACAGGGTGGAGTGTTTGTGTGATTGTTTGGGTCAGGTTGAGAAAACACAATCAGGGCAGGAAGGCAGAGCAGTCATCATGGCTGCTTGGCTTTATTTACTCTTTCACCCTCAACAGTGTCATAAAATCTGACTTGACCAATATTTCCCTGTTGTTGCTTCACGTTAAACGTCTGTGGCGAGCCACACTCATCTGGCACCAATAAAAACGACATCCAAGAGCAATTACCGAGCTGATGCCCAAAAATCTACGAACGCCTGAATGTTTTCCTGTCAGACCCGCTGCGTCCTGATTTTCTTTTTTAGCAGAGTGAAAACAAGCCAAAGGATCCTAAAGCTTCAGGCCTTGTTCCAGCGCGCTCCCACAGGGAGGGTGCAAACAAGTCAGCTGCCATGACGGCGGCATCTTTCTGTATTTGCTCTAAAAGTTGAGAAATGGAGCTCGGAGGTTGCGGCGGTTCACCGAGGAACCGGGCCATGTCGGGTTTCAGCGCAGCAGCAAATCATTTCCGCTCCACGCGGTTGAAGCAGCTGCAGTATTTATACGGCAGAAACACTTTCAGCCGCCGCAGACAGAAACGAGGAATCTGAGTCCGTTTGATGTAGAAGGAGAGCAGATGACACAAGAGACTGTAAACTGGTTTTACTGGCAGAACAGGAGGACCATCCATCTCTTCATCCATCCGTCCATCCATCTGTTCATCCATCCATCTGTCTGTCCATCCATCCATCTGTCCGTCCATGCATCCATCTATGCATCATCCATCCATGTAGTCATCCGTCCATCCATCTATCCATCCATCCATCCATCCATCTGTTCATCCATCCATCTGTCTGTCCATCCATCCATCTGTCCGTCCATGCATCCATCTATGCATCATCCATCCATGTAGTCATCCGTCCATCCATCTATCCATCCATCCATCTGTTCATCCATCCATCTGTTTGTCCATCCAGTCATCCATCCATCCATCCATTCCCTGCAGATCCCACATATGCTGGACATGAGCTGTTCAGACTTTTACCTCCAAGGCGGTGCCACAGCTCTCAGTTCTGGGTTCTTCAGGTTTACTGAGTCATTAAATCAAATTGAGGAGAGTGATTTTTTTTTCCTAATGTTCCTTTGAGCCTGTCTTGGTTTCATGTGTCAATAAAAGAGAACAGTGCCGAGTCCAGACTTGGATGGGGTTACTCTATTTTTCTGCAGGCCTGGGATCTCTCTGGAAGGTCAGACACTTTCCTTACTGTTGCTTCACTGATCTCTTTTCAGGGGAACCGGGGCAGAACCGGCGTGGTGGTGGCAGCCTACATGCACTACAGCAACATATCTGCCAGGTGGGTCCCAAGTCTCTGCTGCAGACGTGGAGGAGGATAGTTTAGATAAGACGGCATGTTTACCACGAGATGATGAGGAGCCAAATATGTGGTGTTTACAGTTCACACGTCTTTTATCAAATCCAACGAGATGGGCTCCATGTAATTATGAGCAGACAGCAGCAAGTTAGCTAAAACTGTCTCTGCGTCATGAGACTCAGATTATATGAGACGTTCTTTGCTTTTTTTTTCTTTTTCATCGGGTTTGTTTTTAGGATCAAACGGTAACAATCAGACGAGCACATGATGTTTTTAGATCGGCTCTCTTCAAAAGCTTCAGTTTCTGTCTTAATCTGATTATCCTGGAAGCTTTTATGAAGCTGACAGTAAGCAGCCTGAGAGCTTTTATTAGCAGCAAACTGCCCGAATGTGATGAATCTGATGGATTATGGTTAAATCAGATTAACAGATTTACAAATCCAAGACGGAGGTCTTGGAAACAGTAAACCGTGGCTACGTTTAGCATGGAGGTGGCCGTAGTTGGAGTAAGAGGTTCCGCTGGTTGCAGACGTGGTAACCTCACCTCTCTCTGTGTCTGGATACAGCGCCGACCAGGCTCTGGACCGGTTTGCCATGAAGCGCTTCTATGAAGACAAAGTGCTTCCTGTGGGCCAGCCGTCTCAGAAAAGGTCAGTTACTAACGTCATCCTTAATTGCAGGTTTTAAATTGAACCTAGGCAGTGGCAGACACGCTTCCACTAATGCGCCTTAACAGAGCTAATTTTGCATTTAACTCTTTAGCTAACTTTGAAAATGTTTAGCACACTTTGCCTCTCCTAAGTTAATTTTTCCAGATAAATGCAAAAGCGCTAATTTTTTTGGCTGTTTTGTCAACTTTCAGTTGAATAAATTTCAACATCTGTGTTGAAGTTTTGGTTCTCGACTGTTAAAAATTCTTCAAGTAGTTAGATGTTTATATTCATGCTCTTATTTTGAAGGGGTGAAGTCTGTTTAGTCCTGTGTGAAGACAGTTACATTTCCTCTCGTCACGTTGTCTCTCTCTTTTTTCCCCAATAACTTTATTTAAAACAAGAAGCATACAGAAACAAAATAAAACAGGACAGCAGAGAACAAGATATAAATACATATACAATATCTAAAGGACATGTAAAGAACATGTAAAATGTAAAGCATCTTTGAGTGTCCAGAAAAGCAATATATAAGTCTGATGTCATTTCATTTAATAAATTGCCGCTCGAGGGTTGTCGTCTTTTAAAAGCAGATATAATTTCAATGGTTTAAGGATTTAAACTTGATTTCAAGGACTCTATATAGATATTAATCGAAGATGAAAAAAACTAGAAATTAGGTTTTTGTTGCAGATGTTTGGAGGTGTGAATATTATATTTACTGTAAAGAAAAAGTTTAAAGCCTTTAAAAGTTCTGTATCACTAAGGTCACATTTTTCCTTTCCAAATAAAACAGCTTTATTTGTTAAAGTAATTTTCAGTTTTTTTAGATGAAAAAAGTTTGCTATATCTATCCAGAATATTTTTGGATAACAACAATCCCAAAACAGATACTCCTCACGTTCTCCACCTGTGATGCATTGCTGCTGTTCTAGAGTTTAAAATCTATTAGGCCAAATCAACAACAGCGATGATAATATCAGTATCGGTCAATGATAAAACTGAAACTATGAGTGAAAGGTCTGTTCCAAAGAATCACTTCCTGAAGCGCAAACCATACAGAAAGCTGTCTAATGACAAATCTGACCCCGTTGAGGGCGATATGCTATGTTGTAGCACATGTTGTGTTGTTGACACATTGTGGGAATCAACATGTAAATCAACATGGTGAAATTCAGCGCTTTTGCTTCTGATAAACACCATATTGGTGTAGCGCTTTAGCATTAGCTTTAGTTAAACATGTTGGTGTAGTGCTTTAGCATTAGCTTTAGCAAAATATCATGTTAGTGTAGCACTTTAACGTTAGCTTCAGCTATAATGCTATATTGGTATAGCACTTTAGTGTTAGCTTTAGCTAAATATCACATTGGTGTAACACTTTAGCATAAGCTTTAGCTTAATATCATGTTGGTGTAGCACTTTAGCGTTAGCTGAACCAATGATTATGATTAATTCCTTATGGTTAGCGCAGCTAACTTTTTAGTTAGCGGTGCCCACCAGTGTTGAGGGAGGGAAACCGATAATGAAACCTAACTTGTTCTGTACTCAGATGGCTTAATAGTGATGAAACTGAGAGGAAAAGGTCTGGAAGGTTTGAAGGAACTGTGGATCGAAGCTGCAGGTCTGTGATCTGTGGTTCCTGTTCTTCTCTGATCCCTCAGGTATGTGGAGTACTTCAGCGGCTTACTCTCCGGCCAGATCAAAATCAACAACAAACCGCTGTTCCTTCATCACGTCATCATGCATGGCATCCCTGACTTCGAGTCCAAGGGAGGTTGGTGTCCCGCACGGATGTCCACCTGCGTCCAACACATCCAGTGGTTTTTTTTTAACATCTTTTTATGCCGCAGGTTGTCGTCCCTTCCTGAAAATCTACCAGGCCATGCAGCCCGTCTACACATCTGGGATCTAGTAAGTCCGAACAGACGCTCACGCTCAAACTCTTTTACAAGATTCCAGCGATGGAGAACTCGCAAGGGCTGGATAATAAACCCCGTGATTGTCCTTTATTGCCTAGTATCCCCTCCTTCCTAGTATAGGAGGTATAGTATATTAATTTGTGACTAGCGAGCCAGTGAAAGAGGCAATCAGGCATCCGTGTGGACGCCCTCAGGATTGTTCCTGCCTGAGGACCCATCAGGATTCCCAGGATTCTGTGGTGACCCAGCTGAAGAACCGTTTGAACCGATGATGTGGGAATCTGCTGGAAGATTTCCCAACTTGTGTAACTCTCCTCCTCAGATCTTCAGCGACCTCCTTGATCATTGTAGCGAGTCTTGGTTGATCCACCATGCCTTTATCCTAAAACAAACCCTTCTAGACCTTTCTGCCCCACCACTTATCAACAGATTTAGCTGAATATGTGGAAATATTACAGCCTGCTTGTATAAATGTGAGAAAATCTGCAACAAACTGAAACAGCTCTGATTAAAATGGCATCCATGAAAACTGAAGTAACCTATCCACCTTTGGAAAGTTGATATATCGTATCCTTTTCCTGCAGCAACGTTCAAGGCGACAGCCAGACCAGCATCTGCATCACCATCGAGCCTGGTCTTCTTCTGAAAGGAGACATCCTGGTAAGAACTGCAGCAGAACCACAGACCACATGGTTACTGGTATGAAGGTTATGGTTCCAAATGGTTCCAGTAGGTGTCCAGAAACCTCTCAGTAGCTTTCCTTTGGGAATTAGTGGGAATGTTTGGAACTAAATCAATCAAGGTTTAGTAATGGGAAGCACGAAAGCTAAAGGATGCACGAAATATCGGCATCAGCATCGGTACAAGTGAGACTAACCCCTTAGCATCTTTACGTTCTGCAGGCGGTACATTGCTTACTTCCGGATCAAACTGCTGCAATTTTAACCAATGTTTATTTCCATCTTGTTGCCTTTTGTTTCAGGAGGGGGATGGTCATGTTAGTGATGCAGCGAAGGTTTAAGGGGTGTTTAGCTGAAGCAGAGAAGCAATGTCGGTGATATGGTCGTTTTTACACAGGGTTGAAAGGGTAGAGTATATATAAAATATCGGCAAATATCAGTTATCGTCCGAATGTTCATACTGGTGCATCGCTACGATCCATGAAATATATTTACTTGGCAATTTCTTAAAACTTAGATCGCTTTAAGGTGTCCACAAGCTCAGATGTGTAGTTGCAGTAATAATTTGGGTTTTCATTCTCTGTAGCCAAAATCATCAAAATTACAGGAAAAGGCTTAAAACATTTCCCTCTGTGTAATAAATCTGTATAATATTCGAGTTTCACTTTCCAAAATGAGGGGCAAGACATACTAGTAACAGATGTACCTGTAATAAACAACATTGTTAGAACAGGAATGATTGTTTTTTAAGCAGCAGTAAGAATAGTTTCTGTTTCAAAATAAAAGTAACCAGATTATGTTTTACATTTTCTGTTTTAAACTGGTTATTTTATTCCAGGTTAGTATCCTGTTAGAACCTGTTTGTAAAGCTGTTTGTAAAGCTATACAATCAAAAATTACCAGTAGTAATTTGGTTTATTTAGCCTGTCATAAGAGGAAAAGAGAAAAGAGGGTTTACTTTTCAAAGTCATATTTTCCCCATATTATGAATTAATTTCTAAATGTCAGTTTGAAACTAAGTATTTAATTAGCAAGTTAAATAAGCGAAATATTTAGTTTGACGCTAACTATTTAGTTAGGAAGCAAAATATATAGTTTGACGCCAAATATTTTGTTTTCAAGCTCAATACTTAGTTTGAACTAAAGAGCTAAATATTTAGCTAGCAAGCTGAATATTTAGCTCTAAGCTAAATGTTTAATTTGACATTAAATATTTAGTTAACAAGCAAAATATATTGTTTGAGGCTATACACCTATCAAGCTAAATATTGAATGATATTGATATTCATTGACTGCCTTTAGCTAGCAAGCTGAATACTTAGCTTCAAACTAAATAGTTAGCAAGCTAAATACAGTATTTAGTTTGCCGCTAAATAGTTGGCATGCTAGCAAAATATTTAGTTTGGAGTTAAAGATTTAGCTCAGAGCTAAATATTTAATTAGCAAGCTAAACATTAAGCTAAGTATTTAGTTTGTTAATCAGATATTTAGTTTGTTACTGTGACATTTAGAAATGAATGAATAACATAGTGAAAATATGACTTGAAAAATAACTCCCCATTTCCCCCCCCTTATGACAGGCTAAACAACCCAAATTACTGCTGTTAATATATGACTGTGCAACTTTACAATGGAACCCCATAAAAACCTCTTCCTGACCAGAAACTCATTTAAAGTTCTATATTTTTCTCAGTAATGATCATTTTACATCCTGTAAAAAAGCACCATAACCCGCAGGAAGAAGCTGGCAGGATGAGTCCAGGTTCGAGCGGGAATCCTGTTGACTTTTTTCCCCAACAGGACAGGCATGGAAGAAGTCAGTACTGTATGCATACTCTGCAGCAGTTCATGATGATTATTGACAGAAGCAGTAAAACGAGGGGAAAGACTGCTGGACTGGATCCTCCAGGCTTGTTTATAGACCCTCATTAGCACACAATGTGTTTCTGGAAACTACGATTCAACAGTGGGACCGGAACGTTTTTCCGGTCCAGAAACACGTTGAGATAAACATTTTAACTCTCAGATGGGTTCTTTGGGAGAAGCTGTTCAGCTCAGTTCGGTCTCTGAGTGAGGAAGCAGTCATGTGATTCTCTGGGTTTTATTCTCATCCTGTCCCCGAGACCATAAACCTCACGGTTCTGCATCAGAGCGCGCACGCTGCGGTTCTGTTTCTGGCCCACAGATCCAAACTCGTATCTCATCCTTTATTTAAGACGGACTAATGGATTCCACTGAATTTATGATCTGATCGAGCACCTCGCTGATGCTTCTTATTATTGTGATTACAGTAATGGAGATAATGTGTGAGTGGGCTGGGGGCCAATCCTGGGGGGTGGGTCTCCTCGATGAAATAGTCCCTGATTCAGCTTTTGGTTTGAAGTCTGAGTTTTATCCTGAAAATTGATGCTGCAGGCTCTTTTCAATCTGATAGAAAATGGAGGAAATACTAGATTTTCACTGTTAATGCATCAAGGCATCTGATCTTAGTTGAACTCAAAGCGAAGAAGATGCTGTTTAATGACTGATGCGTTTAATGACAAAGAAAAAAATCAGATTTTTCATTATCTGAGTTGCTGCTCGTCATCCAGGGAAAACTGGCTGATTCTGGTTGCTTTGGTCGGATTTAAGACTCGAAAAAGAATCGTTCGATGTTTGGTTGCTTTAAATTGTCCAGTTTTGTCTTTATTAAAGGTTTCATTTCTGTTTTCTTCCCAATCTGTCTTGAGTCCATTTTTCTGCAGTTCTGTCCAAAAAAATAAAAATGTAAAAAAAAAAAAAAATTAAATAAACACCTTTTTTATTTTTTATATTATATTATAAAAATTTTATTATATAAAAAATGTGAAAATGCTAAAAAACAAAAACAAAAAAACAAAAAACAAAACACTTTTATTCTGTATAAAAGAAGCTTTTTCCATCAGAGAAAGTTTTCTTTGTTGAATTTCATGCCTTTTTTGATCGTTCTGGTGGTACCTCTGGAATAGTTCAAAGAACAAAATTACAGAAATGTGGGGCGTTGTTAATATAGTCCAGAAATACTACCTTGGGGCACACACTATATGCTGTAAAAAAATAGACAAAAACAAGATTTCAGAAAGGCACTTTTTTTGTTTAGAGGAAAAAGGGCATGTGCTCGAGCACCACCTCGTGTCTATCTGTGCACATCCCTCTGAGTAGCTGTTAACGTTCGAACCCAGACAGACTCCTGGATCAGAGGTATCAGAACATGGGGGGTTGGAACCATCTGTGAACCATCCAACCCTCTGAAGGTGACCACTGTCTGCACTGTTTGACCTCTCCCTCCAGCTGAAGTGCTACCACAAACGCTACCGCAGCTCCTGCAGAGACGTGATATTCCGGGTGCAGTTTCACACCTGCGCCATCCATGACCTGGGAATCGTGTTTGGAAAGGATGAGCTGGATGAGACGTTTAAAGGTACGAAAGTGCTTCTCCTAGATCCTAAGGTCCTTTGTCATGTGGATCTGAGGACTTCACCTTTGTTTGCCACAGAAATGATTCATACTTTAAAATATTTCCTTTGTGCAGATGACAGATTTCCAGAATATGGAAAGGTAGAGTTTATTTTCTCCTTCGGACCAGAGAAAATACATGGTAAGCATCAGTGAGTTCAAACCTGTCTTTACCTTCGTCTCACTGCAAAGTCCAAGCCTCTGATGTAAAGACATTCACGTGTTCTGCTTCGTCTCTTTGTACTTCTGGTCAAGGTATGAACCACCTGGAAAACGGGCCGACTGTCTCGGTTGACTACAACACCCAGGATCCTCTGATTCGCTGGGATTCCTATGAAAACTTCAACCAGCACTGCGAGGATACCACAGATGGTAAGAACCAAGACAGCAGAAAGTTTTTGATTCAGTTCTGATAACTCAAAAAGAGTAAGGCTTTGCAAACATTTTCCAGAGGTAACACGTGACAAATTGCTGCTTCGGATTCTTTAATGCTTCGTTCGGTGCTGTTCGGTACGAAGATTCTTCCCCAGTCTGCCTTGGCAAGATTCGTCTCCATTTGCAGATCTTGCGTGGTTCTTGCCTGTTTTTTGGAACCAACTCAGGGGTGGTACAAGCCGGCCCAAGCTGGGTATGACATGCAAGCGATTTGATTGGCAGCAGACTGCATTCTTTAATCCAGGTCCAAACCTTTTTATCAGTTGTGGCAGAAGAGCGCATACAGCTTCAACTGGATGGGACAACCTGCAACGAACAGGTATACCGAGAGATTTCAGAAAAACTGACCCCCTAAGGGTGCACGCACAAAATGACATCATCGGAGCATCGGCCACAGCTCCTGTGCACTCGCGGCCCGCCCACACACTGCTAATGGAGACACACCCAACTTTGCTAGAACCAAACCAGACATAACCGGCAAGAGTGAGGCTAGACAATGGAGAAGGGGCGTATTTAAGAGAGCGTTTCCAACACCACTTGGCAGGTGGGGTTAAACCCAAAACAACTAACATGGCATCACATTAGTATGACGACAAACGCGATGCATTGGTATGTCTTGTGCTTGTCACAAGCAGTGACGTTTTCCTGTCCCCCAATCAATGCACCAGATGTGTTGTGAGACGCCAGTAGCTCCGCCCTAACCGTACCATACCATTGTCCTATGGACCTACAACTGAAGGGGACCCAGGAATGGTGCGGTACGGGCCGCTTTTACAATGGAAACGGACAAAATAGCACCCCATGCCATATCGCTCGGTGGAAACAAGGCATTAGACAGAAAACTGATGAAACCCTTTCCAGCTGAAGGTGTAGGAACTTGTGGTTGGCTTCAACTCTAAGGTCTGAGTTTCATTGACCATCCACCCTCAGATTAAATGATATTCAGTGATGCTGGACATGTCCCAGGTAGTTTGTCCAAACAGTCCTTATTTTGTTGACTTGAAGATTCCCTATGGTGTCCTGTGTGAAGATCTTATCGACTCTTGGATTTTGTTCCTGTATGACCAGAGTGAGTGCTTGGTTCATGTTTCTGGGAAAACGACTCATTCCCACCAGGGTTTCTGTTTAGCAGTTCCTAAATTCCTGTGATGATGAGTTATTGGTAACAAAATAAGAATGATTGCAGCTGAAATGAACTGCTTCTGCAGGATGGCTGGACTCATTCTGAGGGACAGTGTGGGAAAGTCAAGATAGAGTCACTGCTTCTCTGCATTAAAAGGAGTCTATTGAATGTATTTTGTGGTTGAGGGTGCTTTTTGGACTTATGGATGGATGGATGGATTAATGGATAATATTGGCTTTTAAATCTAGTAATGCTACCTTGAGCCACACACCATACACTGTAAAAACAAACAAAAAAAAGAAACAATTTCAGAAGGGCACTTTTTTGTCCAGAGGGAAAAGGCCAGTTGCTCTAGAACCACCTGGTGTCCATCTGTGCACATCAATGGAAGACATATTTTTCTCACAGCCAACCAGATATTAAAGGACTGGAACCAGTGACCACTGGAACCTTTTGTCCAGGGGTTCCTGAGCTACCACTGAATGCTAAAGATGGAGGACAGGGTCGTAGCCCTGGAGGAGTGGAGCATCCCTGCTGCAAACGACGTGGATGCTCCATCAACTCTAGATGCCTCCGTGGAAACACGTTTTCTGTATTTGAGAGGACCGTACTATCATTGGCACAAAGAGCCGACCTCTGAACCAAAGCTGCCCTTGTTTTCCTGCGGGCCGAGACGGAGTGTACCGTTCCCGATCTGTTTGTGTTTTTTCCTTTCTTTATACATCAAAAATATCCCCACATCATAAAGTTCTGGTAAAATCTCCCCACCCAGGGTGTAAATGATGGCTGACAGGGAAGAGAGACGGTTTTATGGTCTAAATCATCTGTGGTGAAATTATCACAACAGAGAAGCCAAACGGGCCCATGAGACCCGGGTCTGCAGCCTTCCAGAGCGCAGACATTCCTGGGTCGAGCCACAGGCATGGACCGAGGTTTCCTTCTGAGGCGGCCGTGGTCACTTTGCGACCGAAGCGTTGCTTTCTGTGCCACCCAAAAAAGGAAGCGGCGCCACACCCTGAGCGGCACCGCGGAGCCGATCCGGTCCGGATCCCTGCAGCCTGCTCCGGTCAACAAAACAGCGAAACAGGAAGTGCGCGTGTTATTGGAGGACTAAGGCTGCTGTCCTTAGTTCCCCCCCCCGCCCTTGTTTTTATTAGGCTCCCAGTTAGTCAAAGGTCAGAGGTCATTTGGCTTCCTTTTATCACGGCTCATAAAGTGTTGCAGCTTGAAATAGACGTTGCTAAAATAGAGCAGGTGAAAGGCTCGTCTCAATCTGGTTCTGTGGATGTGTGTCACCTCATCCTGAACTAATTGGATCAAAACATGACGAACATATTTTTTTAAGCACTAGATACTATTTTTTTAAAATAAATTTTCTTGATCCATCTTAAATTTTGTTGTTTAAAAAAAGACCCAAAGAATTTCATCAATTTGGTTTGTATTAAACCAGGGGTGTCCAAACTTTTTGTCACATTAGTCAGAATTACTTGCGGGCCAAAACAATATAATTACAAAAACAACTGAAAATCACAAAGAAATTATACAATGACCATTATATAATGACCTTTTGAATGAGGTGTGTAAATCATTGTATCAAAAAACAGAATTTGGGTCATATTTGGTGTGTTTAGTTAAGTTTAATAAATTAATTAAAAGCATATTTGGGTGCAAAAAAGTTGTTTTTAAATTGAAGTAACTAAATAGACATGTTCCTATTTACTATAAAATCAAAGAGAATCCAAAAAGTATGGTTATTAAAAGATGAATACTTCATACTGCATCAAACAGTTTCCAAAATATGACTTTAATTTGTTTGTAATAATTTTGCTCTAATTAAAACAGTCTCCATCTGTTTCAACCACCAGTGCCGGGAGGACAAATTTCTGTCATTTTTGAATTGTAGCTGGGGGCCACACAAAATCAGTCCAGGGGCCACATATGGCCCACGGACCGCACTTTAGACACCCCTGTATTAAACCTTAATTTATTGTTAATCTTTTAAACAAATAAAAGCAAGTTTTCACTGTAAAGTATGAATCATATGTATAAAACACCAAGTCCAGCGTGACAAAAATAAATAAAACAAAGCTTTTATGATTCATGTATTTACAATGAAAAAATATTCTTGTTCAGATTGATTTGGAAATATCAGATTATGGCTGCATAATAGCAGGAAAACATGCGGTAATGTTGCGACGATTATGCGATTTCTGCAAAATAAATACGCAGCAAAACTGCTTTAATGTCATTGTGTAAAACCCAGATGATGAGACGTCAGATCAGCTACTGGAAGCAATAAAACTCACCATTTCCACTCGAGCAACAAGGTTTTAACAGACAAGTTGCATCAGGCTGGATCCTCCGTTTCCACAAACAAACAAGTCAGGCCTCTGAAATGCAACCAAACCTAATTTCTCAGTGTGTGCCTAAAAAATATCTGAGGTTTCACCAGGACAACCAGTCATTAGAGAGGGAAGAAAAAAGTCTCCGACACAGAAAGTCAACCTGCGGCTCAACAACAGACACTAAAAAAAATAAAAAAATAAATTGCATTTTCAGTGAAAATGCAGTGTGAAATCTGTAAGATAAATCACACTTGCTGAAGTGTTGCAAATAAGCAGATAAGTCAGATAAACAGAGTGGGCGCAGCGGAGATGAGGACAATATATAGGAAAAGTTAAAGCCTGAGCCGTCCGGCCGATGCTCCAACATGGAACCATCAGCCTCCCAGGTTATGGGTGTCATCCTGTCGGGGAGTGAGATGGTTAAAAACCCTCACCCTTCCCACAGTTTGGCTCAAAAAGCGCACCTCCAGTCTGGTCCCGCTGTATTGCTGCTGAAAATTCTGGCCTTCTATTTGTGCCCCCAACCTGAGCAAGCTGTGAGACTGATCTGAGCGCATGTATCTACGTGAACAAGCAGTAATTGATGGCATGTGTTTAAATCTCACACCTGTGAGTTCAGTACCTGCTCGTCCTGATGTCTCCCCGTTGCCTTTCAGCAACAAACAGGCCATCAGACGAGGCCAAGATGATGATCTTGTTTACCGTTGCCTCCAATACTCCAGCAGAAGTTCCCGTCCTCAAGATCGAGATCATTTTTCATAAGAAAAACGGCTTGAACGTGATGAAATGTTCAGTTTGAAATGTTCATGAAATGTTTAGCCCTTAAACATTTGCATTTTTCATTAAGTTACCTGTCTTGTACAATTTTGCTTCAAATACAGAGATTTATGTTTAGTATATTAATTAATCTTTTGCAAGTCAATCCTGCCATCATGCAGAGTGATTTAAAAAGAAAGTTAACTTGTAAAACTGTGATGTTAAATGCAATGAGGCCAAAACTTTGGGTGCACCTTAGAAAAAGAGTTCGGCTCACCAGTGCAAACAGTCTACAGTCTTTTAGAGTATATTTATAATAATAATAATAATAATAATAATAATAATAATAATAATAATAATAATAATAATTTATTATGTTCGTAATGCACTTTACATTTTAAAATCTCAAACAGCGACTGGATAAAATCCTAAAAACACCGGGATTAAAAGTTTGAGCTTCTTACTGATGGTAAAACCCCTGCTGCTGCTGTAAATGACAATCATCATCAGAAATCCTCCATATCTGCCTCACAGAGCCGGAATGCATTGTTACTGATCAGTTCTTTGCAATATTGATATTAGATATGTTAATATTATGCTGCAGAATCTGGCTCTGTTGAACTGTTTAAATTATAGCCATAATCAATAAGTCTGCATTACCTGAACTCTAGTTGTCCAGACCTTAAGTCCAACTGAGTATCTGTGGGAAGACTTGAAAACGGATGTTCTCCATCCAGTCTGACTGAGCTGGAGATGTCTTGCAAAGAAGAATGGAGAAGAGTTTGTTTACAAATATTCAAAGGCATGCCACACTTTTCAGATTTTAACTGGTAAAAAATGTTAATGAATCATTTTCAGAAAGCTACTGAAGCCTGTGGTGAGTTTGTCCTTCCAGATGATTTTCGGTGGAGTTCAGCTTCTCCACAGATGGAAACTTGCTGGGCAGCTTCTGTTTCTTCCTGACTGAATACTGAATCTCACTTATGGAGGCAGATTGTTGTGTTTTTGTTTCCTTCTTGGCTGCAGGAACAAACTCAGCAGCTTTTTATTCCCGCAGTTTTTCCTGCGCCTGCCGCTGCTCTGAGGCGCTGCAGGAGTTAAAGCAGACTCCTCCACTCGGCTTGTGGAGCTGATTTGTGGACGCGTTCACCAGTGGGGCGACAGCATGTCAGAGTGGGTTTGTGCAGGGCGGTGACTGTGTGCAGCTTTGCTTCAGATTCCTCTCTGCAGCCCAGGATTCGGCTGCTGCCGCTGGACGTGTTTTTCCTCTTTCTGTGACGCTCCAGGGAGAAAAGCTGTGAGGACATGTGAGTAGGACCGTCAGGACCGCGGTGGAACCAGAACCTCCGATTCACTGATTAACATGACGTTATGCTGCTTGTGATTGTTTTGGGTGAACTTTCTGGATGTTTTCACAGATTTAATTACGTGAAGTTGAACCTTTTAGAAATGCTTCAGCCGATGCTTGCTTTCGTTTTGTCCTGAGTCTTTGGATCGTTGCTGGGATCATCTTGATAAAACAGGCTATAAAGCGATGACGAGGACAACTATCAAAGCTCCAGGGGTTTCAGGTTCTGCTGCCCCAGCGTTGCGTTAAAGCATCCGTCAGACCGACCTCCCGGTTCCGCTGTGGTCCGTTTAACTGTGGCTCTCTCACCAGACTGCAGCAGTTCTTTTATTATAGGAATAGGCATAAATCTCCAGGAAAGACTTCAGGCTGTGTTTGAAGCTCAGACTTCTCCGAGCGTGACCTTGGTTCCTCTCTGGAAGCAGATTTTCTCCTGCCACAAAGTTACTGTTTCCCCAAGCTGCCGTCGTTCCTGTCCAGGAGGTCAACACTTCCTCCATGAGCTCATGCATGTTAGCTCCAGGTTGTTGTCCCAGCAGCGTCGATATTTGCCCAACAGAAGTCACGAGGCTGGTACGAACCCTCCCCCCCAGCCTTCCTTTTTTTTTTTTTTTTTTACAAAAAAGCAACTGGCGACAAATTAGCAACATTAAAAAAAAAAAAAAAAAAAAAAAAAAAAAAATTAGTGACAATCTAGCAACTTTTTTGAAAGGAAACAAAGCAACAAATTAGCAACTTTTTTGAAAAAAGCAACTAGCAACAAATCTAGCAACTTTGTTGAAAGGAAACAAAGCAACAAATTAGCAACATTTCAAAAAAGTAACTAGCGACAAATCTAGCCACTTTGTTGTAAAAATGACTAGCGACATTAAAAAAAAAAAAACTTAGTGACAATCCAGCAACTTTTCAAAAAACATGACTAGCAACAAATCTGGTGAAATTTTTGAAAAAAACAAAAAACATCTAGTGACAAATCTTGCCACGTTTTTGTAAAAAGAAAACTTTTCTTGAAAACATGCACTTTAAAGAACTGAAATTTAAATCTCAAAAAATTAATATTGCATGAAGATCATTCAGTGAAACACTTCCACAAAACATTCCAGAGACCCATTTCTCTGACCTGAAACTTAAATAACTTGTTTTTAGCGTTTTTGTCAGTAACTGCTGAAGTGGGATGATTCTGGGTGGCAGAGTTACCCTCCACTACCGTCCTCGGTTCATGACGTTTAGGCACTAAACAATGCTGCTGTCAGGTTGTTTATTAGTGGACATGGAAGAATAAGTCCTTTTTATTTATGAAGAAACACTGGGAAACTTTATGGGAGTAAATGATAAACAACCATAGCAGTATGAACCTGACCCGACAGCTGGATGTCCAGAATTAAGTGAAAACTTTTCTGATTCTGATAATCAGGACCGTAATGGCGACCAGGTTGGGAGCATAGAATGGTGAGCGCTGAGTTGTTTTATATTTATGGAAGCTGAAAAATGAAACTCCAGTAGTTTTTCCTGGTGGTTCGAGCAATTAATTACAACACACTGAACCATGTTGTATTTTGTTTTACAAGTATATTTTCGGATTTTCTTTCACCTGATGTTAGCTTAAAAACTTTTCAGTTCTCCTTTAAGGGTTGATAAGATGAAATCAGCTTTATTCATTTTTAGGAAACTTTGTTGGGATTGATTGTCAAAAAACAACTGTTCAAACTAGATTTGACACGGAAGTATGTAATGTACCACATGCGGGACGTAACAATGCTAAGAGGTTAAACTAAATGTCTACAGTCCACAGACTTGACTTAAATGTTGTGTCTAAACAGCCAATTTGTTCGTCAGCTACACCTGAAAATTTATTTGATTTAAACTATTTAAAAGAAGAGTGGAGTTGCGTAAATGTGCATAAAGTTCGTATGATATATCGGATTTGTTGGATGTTCCAAAGGGAAAATATAAAAAGGACATTTGGGCTGAAAGCAGAACCCTGAGGAACTCCTAAAGATTATTGCTCAGGATCTGATTCATGTAGAGCCAGCATATGAACCATAGCAGAGTGGTTCCCAGGCGGATCGTTTCTTTTCTTGGTATGAAGATAATGTTCTCAGTTCTTCTCTAGGGTCCAGAGGTTTGCTGAAGGTCGCTTTCCATCACAGAATGAAACCTAAACCTGACAGTTTGAGAGCCTCGTTTTTCTCCGTCAGATGTTAATCTTCATTTGAAAGTATCGCTGTGGTTTATTGTTAGACGGGGTCGTCCCTCTAGGAGGACGCTGACATCTCGGCCTTTGTGTTGGCAACAGGCTTCCGCGCTATCGATCCCCCAGTCTGGTCCAGGGCTTTGAGCAGATTATTCTGCTTTGACTCCAAACAGCTCTGGTTGTGTAACGACCAAGACGGAGAAATAAAGGCCCTCTAGTTGAGGCTGCATCGGACGCAGAGAGACAACAAGCGCCTTGTGTTGTGGAGTGTCCCTGTTTGGATCATGAAGGGGCCACGGAGGCAGAGGGCCTCTGCGGGGCGACGGGGGATATTGAGCTTTGTTAACAACTAAGTGCATTATTCAAGGAGAATTAATGGTGTATTTGCCTGTTTTCTTGCAGTCTGTGAGTTTTAGAGAGTGGTGCTGGTTATCTGCTGTCCATTATGTGCTTGGAATGAATGGGAGGTCTGTTATCTTCTAATGGAAACAGCTTTATTCCAGCTGTTAGCAGTCTAACAGTGCGGCTTTATACAGCTGGTTCAGCTAAACGAGCCAAACCAGACCAAGGATGTCATTAATTATGGCCCATTATCCATCTGAAAAAAGATATACATGGACAAAGTTATGAGGAAGAGCCCTTAGATCCACATTTTAGCTGCTACCTTCTCGCCGAAAGTACGACCTTCCTCTATTCTCCTCCTCAAGAAACAGGACAAAAATGTCTTCTATGATGAAGTCAGTAAACAGTAAAAAGATACCTTAACTTACTGGGAAATTCAAACCTCTTTGCTGTTAACGTAATTGTATATGCTTGTGTATGTATGTTGCTATTTTTTCGTGTAAATGCCTGCTGACAATGCTGCAAAGCAATATCTCTATGGCAATCTATCTATCTTGTTAGCAAGCTAGCTATATTTACAAGCACTTTAAAACAGCAAGACTGACCAAAGTGCTGAACCATCAAATACAAATTTATGTGCAGAACCTCAGCACTGCAGAACATTCAGAACCCCCACCCCTTTTCTTTTAAATGCTAAGTACTTTCCCGGTGTTTGCCTGCTAGCTAGCTAGCTGGCTGGCGACCTCCTCAGTTTCCAAAATAATCTGAAATGTTTGAAGCCAAATTAAGATCATGAACCACTAATCTTTGGTTTACAGTCGTCCTCCCAGCATTCACAAAAACATGAACACATGACTTCTGTGGTTCTGCTGCCTTATTTATTGTCCTCCTGGCCCGTGGGACCTGTTAATGTGGGTCATTTATCTTCCTGAATAGGCCTGTTCTCAGCTGAGCTGTGAGAAAGAGGCTGAGCCTATGAACTCAGTCTGGTTCCACGGGGAAACTTGCTTCTCTTTGATTACCATTTTAATTTCGGGAGAAATCTTTTGATACTCCCACAATTCCTGATCCTTATCATAACACGATACTCCTCATCCCACATGGAGCCATGTTTTACTGTTATGAAACGACCATGTTGGCACGTCCTGATTCAGTGGCTCGTCACTCTAGATTTTGGTTTATTCCTTCATTCTCATCAATAAATTGTCAGGAAAGGAGGAAACAAATCTTTCCAAACCAACCTGGTCCTGTGTGCAAAAGCAATCATCCCGTAAACCCAACATTCTAACATACTGTAGAGGAAGTTTGACCCTTTCACACCAGATGTAATCTGATGCAGACCTTCCAAAAAGTTTACCTTTTGTCTCGTCTCAAAGAAAGACACATACCCAAACTGAACATGAAAATTATTCATCAATCACTAAAATTATGCTTTGGTACTTATTTTACAAAGATTGACTTTGCAGGATTAAACTGCATGTGCAGTGCAATGTAATACTGGTTAACAGCTACCCCTTAGGTGGTTCTCTCTTCGTATCAGCCAGTTCATCAATAATCCTGAAATATTTTGTTTCTTAATATCCTGTTTCAGCATTTTAACGTGTTACTTAATTTTGGTGTTATGATAAATCCTGGTAAATACAGTGTGGAGACCAAAGGAAATCTGGTTGCTTATCTTTCAGATGAGTTTAAAGAGCATTCTGGTCTGGCCTTGGTCTTGGTGTGGATAAACTCTGGTCTTGGTCTTTGCCTAGAAAGTCCAGTTCGTTTGGGGAGGTGTGAATCTGCAATCGAACTCTGATGTGGAAAAAAGTGAACTCTGGAGTGGTTTGGATATATATGTGAATGCCAAGCGGACCGGACACCGCTCCAAAAGCAGGAAGCGGACTACAGCACAGGGCATTCTGGGTAAATACAACCAAAACAAGCGCAGGAGTTCTGGTTGTATTGTAGCGGGAGAAGTGGCTCGTGGTTTACTAAAAACAAAACAGAAAACCTACAACTAAAATCTGACACTGCTACATCTGTTTCCATTTCATGAAGAAGGAAGTCGTGCTCAGTGTCTTCTTCAGAGGTTTTTGTGTCCTTCAGTGGTTCTTGGTGCAGTGCCACCACGGGGGGGGGCAGGTTGCTCAAAGAACTGTAGCAACTGGAAATGGAACAATGTTGCTATTTTGGTCCCAAATCGAACTTGACCAGACTATCAGGTATGAAAACACATAACTCCCCTAGATCCTTGTCTTAATCTGGCCACGAGGAGGGGGGGGTTGTTTTGACTCAGGTGCTACACTTCAACATCGAGGGTGTTACCTGTTGCCACTTTTTATTTGTGGTTGCTGTGAAACTGCTGAGATCATCACTGAAAATCAATGAGTTCTTCTCGTTTGTTCCATTATCGTGTCCTAAACGGTTTGCACTTACAGAAATCGACTCACCGCAGCCTCTGATGTATATTTGATGAGCTGCAACACAAGTGCTTACTGGGACCAGTTCGTGTATTTGGATCGGACCAGTTCTTTGGGGGCAGTGGGGTTAAGCACTTTGCTAAAGTTTACTATCATGAAGAGTTTAGCTCAGATTCATCTATGCTCTGCTTATTATCTGCAACGTTCTTCCAAACCCAGAGTGTTGCTGTCAGTATGTGTCATTGAGCTCTGGCTTACAGTAAAGACAGCCTTTGTTGCCAAATCAATCGTTCAGCCATTACCTTTCCTTTCTCCAAATATGGCCGCAGACTAAACTTACATACGATTACAGCATGATGCAGGGCCTCTGGGGCGTATTACATGTAAATACATGTGGCGCTATTCTCGTCCTGCCCCGAGTGGCCGTGGGGAACATTCTCAGAATGTGTTTCACGATTGCTTTTTATTAATGCGCCGCTTCAAACGCAGAGAGGGACCAACGGGACCGGCACATGTGTGTTTGTGTAAGTAAGCTGCAGGAGGAACATGCTATTTCCGTTGTAATGGGGGGGATCTACAGCCACCGGGGTCAGAGGTCAAAGGTCAGAGATGAAGAGGTCAAACAGTTGCAACATATGGCTCGCAGAATCTCAAAATATCTGGCACCACCTAAACGCGCCTTAGACTTCATCTGTAAAAAGTTTGAGTTTATCAGCTGCTTTTCTTGTTTTCAAGGATCTCAGACGGATCAGAAATCAGCATCTGTTCCCCTAAATGATTTCCCTCCACGCCAGTTCAACACATGCTCCGTCTTATCACATGGAAAGCCCTGTCAAAGGTTATTTGTAGAGGCTTATGTGGATTCATTTCCAGTAAATGAAAACAGCAGCAGACGTATCAACATAAATAGTCATCCAGACGGCAGATGAAAGTGTAAAGTGACAGATTAAATCTCCTGTAGTACAAGAGGAGATCCTGCTCATTCGTCACATCTCGTTTAAGGATGGATGACTGAAGAGCTGGAAGCATTACAGTCATCATCGTCATCAGTTGAAGAATAGAGACGGAGACAGTTTGAGGAAGTCTGTTGGACATTTTTAGCCTAATTAAAGTGTTTTTCATGTTATTGGACTCTAGCCATAAAGCCGCTTTGAATTGGTGTAAAATGAGGTTAAGGATAAAAAAAAGCAAAGGTGATGCAGAGGTTGGAGTCACGTGTGTCTGCTGAATGAAGGCAAATAAAGGGACTTGTTAATGGTTCATGAATGAAGAATGATTCTTTCACCACAATAAATATGAATAGAAAATCGAGTTAAAAGCTTCTCATTGTTGTTTCTACATAAATCAGAACAGCAGCCGTTCTTCTGTTTTCTCCATCCGCCTGCAGCAGGCTGGAGTTTCTCCTGGTCTCCAGCTTCCAGAGAGCTTGTTAAATCTCTGCTGTTGGATGAAATTGCTCTTTCCATTACAGGCATGTTTTTAACTCCAGAGCAGCATCCAGGTGCAGGGAGAACATTTATTTTGATTAAGAACAGTAGATGCTTGAATAGGTTCTGAATTATTCAAATCTATCAGTATTATAAAGCCTTTTTTTCCAAGTATTTCAGCAGAGTTAGTGTTTAAAGGTAGTAGGAGTGTGTAATAGTTAGATGTGGCTCTATCAAACCCTGTTTTGTGGAATTCGGTGGCCCCTTAGCCTCCACCTACATGCACCATCACACACGCCGCTGTGACAGACCTCCCACATGCCCACATAGAACAGGGGCAGCTTTTAGACCAGAGCGGACCGCAGAGCAGCCTGCAACAACGACAGCTCCAAGCCAGACACAAAGTGGCTCAGCAGGAGGAGGAGCAGGAACAGAAGCCAGAAGCGGTTCTGCTGATCTGGTTTTCCGCGCAGCCTCGGGGCTCCGCTGCAGGGCTTTCCCCACCTTAGTTTGGGAGTGAACGGTTGCCTGCTGCTCACACAGGTAGGAGACCAGCTTCCTGTCGGGGAAGTGCTTCTGCTGCAGCATGTTGAGGTACCAAGTCTGGGAGTGTTGACTGCAGGACAGGTGATAAAAAAGAAATTAGAGAGCGCAAAGGGCTCTGCTTTCACGACTAATGTCTATGTTTATCTGCATTGCTGCTGCGTTAAACGTGTCTGCAGGAGTGTGTGCACAGTTTGATATCCGAGTGTTTTTATGAGCTGGACAAACATGCAATGATGACTTGATTAGACCAGATGACCATTAAGGAGACAGAGGAGAAAAAACCCAAAATGGAAAAAACTGGTCCCATTTTGGGTCTGCACTGTGGGACAGTATCTAGCACTGCTGCCTTCACTGCAAGAACACAAACTCTCACCAAGTATTTTTGTGTAATGTCTACTGCAAATATCTTAGTACACTTGAAATAACACAAAACTAACTTAAAAGTCACTTTGCAGCACAATATAGGAGCTGGTTTAAGTAAATAATCCTTTAATATTGATAAAACTATATAACAAGACATTTTTCCCATAAGTGAAATAATCTGCCAGTGGAACTTGAACTTTTTTTTTTAGCAATATTAAAGGATTTTTTTTACTTAAAACAAGCTCCTATATCCTATAAGTTACTTGTAAGTTAGTTTTGTTTTATTTAAATAGTACGAAGATATTTACACCAGAAACTACACAAAAATACTTGGCAAGATTTTGTGTTTTTGCAAGAACGCCTTGAGTTCAAATCCAAGCCTGAGGTCTTCATGCATGGAGTGTGCATGTTCTCCCCGTGCATGTCTGGGTTCTTTCCGGGTACTCCAGCTTCCTCCCACAGTCCAAAAACACAACCATTAGGTCACATGATTGCTCTAAATTGCTGTCTGGTATGAGTGTGACCACGGTTGTGTATGTGTTGTGCCTGCAATGGACTGGTAACAGGGTACATCACTATCCTACATGGGTAAAGGGCTGTAGACGATGGGTTGTCCGATTTAGAATACAATTAATCTTAACTAAGTTGTCTAACTTAAGACCTTCCTTCAGTTGGAGTATGTTGGTGATTAGGCGACAGTTTTCTCTTAGTGAAAATTGGTTGTGGTGCTGCAGCTTTGACAAGCCCAAACATCTGATTGGTTTCATGGTGCAGTCAGTGAAGAAGAAAACAGACTGATACAAAGCCAATAAATAGCTTGACTCACTAAGAAGTAGCATGCAGTTTCTGTTTATCTGGATGTAACATTGAGTTACCAACAAGAATCTGATACAGAAAATGAACAACACCTGCTACCAAGCTCCTATTGGCAATGCACCCACCTGGAGGTAGCTTCATGTCCTACAGGTTGGGCAGGTGTTCCTTAAAGCTCAGCCAGCAGGTCCTCACTTCAGATCTCCAAATGCCCTGGGCCCCGCTTCACAACGGTCCAGGTCACCTGCTTCTTTTGGCCGTCTTTTATCAAGGTTTAGAAACTGCAACCAGATGTTTCCTATTGGGAAGAGATCCCAGAACTCACCAGAACGGCTTGATATCCCAGGAGGAGCCAGACAGAGAGGGATGTTTTGGTTTTTTCCTGAGTTTGATACTATGGCAGCCCACCACTCAGATGTGTAGATAGATGGATGGATCACATGATTACCGGCCCTTTCTTTTCTGCTATGTTTGCTGTTGTCTGAAAAAGAACTCCAGCAGATCCATAAAAATCATAATTGCATATTTATTAAACTGTGGGACATTTGGTCCTCTATAAGTTGTCTTAGAAGCTACACTGAGTGCTTTTTCTTGCATCTGGACCATCTATGCATCACCTCAAACATGGAGACATTTATTTTCTACAACCACCCAGATTGTGTAATTGTGAATGTGCACTCTTCCCTTGGCAGCTTGCCTTGGGTCAGCCCAGGAGACTTTGCATTGCCCAGTGTACGCCCACTGAGCTCCATGACAGAGCCCTGTATTCACTAATACTGAGATGAAGATATCTATAGGCTGCAGAGACACAGGCACCGTCTTTGTGCAGCTCCTCTCTCAGCTGGAAAATCATAAAACGGGTACACATCCATGTTTTGTGATGGGTTGTTTCTTTGGAAGTTTTGTGGACAAGGAAAGAACCAGGTATTGCTTTTATCTAAACTCTCACCTATGCATGACAAGCAGAATGTTTTAAGTCCTTTGGTCCGATAGGTTGACTGGTTGTGAAAAACCGGGCTTTGTTTGGGGTTCTGTTTTTAACTTTCTAAGTGCCTCTTCTGGTATGTGGTGCTTGTTTTTTAGACACCAGGCAAAGCCTTCTGGCTTTTCTTAGTCAGTGAGAGGAAAATTTCCAGTTATGACTAAATCTTTCTGACTGGGACACCCTATATCCTTACAAGACTTGGCTGGAGCTGTAGGCAAAACTTTGGGCTTTAAATACAAGAAAAAAATCTTCATCTGATTGACCATTATTTTTCAGATGGTACATATTTATATGGTTAGCTAAAAAAAAAAAAAAAAAGAGGCAAATCCTGGTGATTTCATATTTTCCACAGTGCAATCTGCAGTAAATGTTCATTTCCTGAAGCTGGTAGAAAAAGTGGAAATGAGCCAGCAGCTGTGTTGGCTGGACACCCTTTCTTCATTGCTGCACCCACTTTTCTTCTTAATGTCTTTATGATTTATTTTTGGTAGGTTGCACAGTACCGGTAGTTGCCGAGTCACTGTGGCTCCAGGAATGTGTGGGCAGCTGAATATAAATGGATTCTGAAGAACAGACACATTGTTGATCAAACTCTAAACAGACTTTGTTCTATTTGTTTCAGACGTCATTCACACCGAAGGACCTCTGGACGGGAGTCTCTATGCCAAAGTTCGTAAAAAGGAGTCTGGTGAAGGAACGGTCACATCGAATGGCCTTCCACCCACGGCTGTTGAACACGCTCTACCTGCTGGTGACCACGCCCTGTCAGTGAGCAGTGATTCAGGGAACTCCACTGCCTCCATCAAAACTGACCGGACAGATGAAGCCACATCAGCACCTCAGGCTTCCACTGTGACCCAGACACACATCACTGCGGGTGAGGGGTTACCTTCAGTCCCTCAACAGGCTCCACCGGCCCAGCAACCAATAAGTCCCAAGGAGAAGAAGGAGCTAGAGCAACTACTGAGCGGACTGGAGGGGCCCTTGCACAGACAGGCCTACCTGTCCACGCCAACATCTGCTGCTGCGGCAGGAATGCTTCACCTGGTGCCCGCCCAGGTCCATATTAATGGGCACAGTGGCATTGATCGTGAAACGGACATCCTGGATGATGAACTGCCCACCAGTCAAGAGGGCAACAGTGTGGACAGTCTGGGGACGTTTTCCTCCACAGATGGACGAGCTACACCAGCTGATCTTTACTACCAGTCTGAGTCACTTATCAACGGCCAGGAACCTGTGCCGTATCTGGAGCGCAATATCCCAGAGAAACCTCCGGAAACCATTCAGTCACATGTTGGTAGATCTGATAAACCTGCTGCTCTGATCCAAAGTGATTTAACGCAGTCATCAGAAAATTACATGGCTACCCAGAATGGCAACCTGTTTCGCTCTCATTCCTTTGATGCTGAGCCAAAGTCTATGCCACAGGCTCCCACCCGCACCACCAGCAGCAGGGATGCTGTCCAACGTGGTCTTAATGTCTGGCAGCGATTTGGAGTTCCAGAGGAGCCGGTAACTGAAGGCATCACTTTCAGTCCACTTCCATCTGTATCGATGTCCACTCACCACAGCCTGCCACAGTTCCCACACCGCCACAGTGCTTCTCAGGAAGAGATTGAGCAATCTATCGAAACTCTTAACCTACTTATGTTAGACCTGCAACCTGGGCATTCGGTTGTATCCAAATCCCGAAGCGCTCCACTGAGGGAAATGGTGGTGACCACGCAGCCATCCTTCTCCCAGAGCCAAACCAGACCGTCCCACCAGACTGATGCTGCCCTTAACATTACTGCTCCAGTGTCCAGCTTGGCTAGCCATCTGTCAACAGCTCAGACATCATCTGGGAAGCCAGGTTCACCAGAGGTCACACCTTTCCAGGGATCTCCAAATTACTCCTCTGCAACCAGTGGTTCATCACAGGTCCTTCCCTCTTTGAGCACCCACCTTCAGCTCAAACCCATCAGCACATTCCCAACAAGTATCCAGCCCCAGTCCTCAGATGTTTCGGAGTCCCAAAGAAGCCCAAGTGCTGCATCAGCGTTACCTCAGGCAAGAGACGGTGAGCCGGAGGAAGTCTTCAATGTGGAAGGTCTGGTGGCCCAGAGAGTAGCAGGTAAGACCTGTTTATCTGTCGTGTTAGAAAATAATGTTCTACCTGTTTTTTGGCCACCAAACATGTACACAGCTGAGTTCAAGCCTTCAGCCCTAATGGGTTCACACCTGCCATCAATTCCAGAGAATCTAAATAATAATCTGGAATAAAGTTGGACTGTCTGAGTAGAACTTTCTTCACATTTTCTCATCTGCATACTTAGCCAATGCCAGATTTTGCAGAGCTTAGAAGGTATAAAAATAATGTCACTATTAAAAGGTATCAGTCAGTAGAAGAGTACAAAATAAGATCCAAAGCATTATTTCAATATTCTAGAAATACCAGAGTACAGTTAGATCATTCATGTTTGGAGACAATATAGGACAACTTTGACAGAAAATGTACACATTTTAAAAACTGATAAAAGCACAGGGATAGGGCGGTCCACAGTACCCGAAGGGTCAGCACAAACTACTGGTTGTTTCCAACTTTTTGTCTGGACTATAAGTTGGGTTGAAAGACAGATTCTTTCAAGGTAACACCCAGGCTTGGCTAAAATCCCCTAAATATTTGTGGGAGAATGTGTTCTAGTTTAAAGGAAACCAACTGGAATGTTTGTGCCACAATTCCAAAAGTTCTGATTGGCACAAAAACAACACAGGAAACCACACGCATTGTGAAACATGGTGGTGGCAGTATCTGGGGGTTAGTTTTCTAAAGATGGAGCTGAGGTTTTCGTTAAGATGGATGAAATTATGAGTAGTTCTTAGTCTGTTTTGACTGAAAATCTGTAGGTATCTGCCAGAATGGTGACGAGGGATTTTATTTTTCATCTTCACAGAGTCTGAACACAAACCCAAGACAAAAACATTATACTTAGAAAATGTAAGTTTTGGAGTCTAGAGCTAATTCTGAAGTAAATCTGTGGGGTCATCTGAAGAGATTTCCTCACAATTTGAAAGATCTGGAAAACTTTTACAAGGTAGGGTGGCTGATGAGTTTACATTACGCCTTGTTTCCACTGAGCGGTATGGGATGGGTCGGTGTGGTTCGTTACACTATTTTCTCTGTTTCCATTGTAAAAGCGATCCATAAAATTAACCCATGCTGCAGCATTCCTGGGCTCTTCAGTTGTCGGTCCTTAGAACAATGGCACAGTTAGGGTGGAGCTACTGACGTCACACAACACTGTCCAATGCTTGGGAGACAGAAAAACATTACTGACATATTAGCGTGTATTGTTTGTCATCGCACTAGTATGAAACCACATTAGGTGTTTGGGTTTAACCCTGCCTGCTCAGTGAGAGTCCAACTGGCGGTTGAAACACTCTCCTAAATATGTCAGACTACAAAGTAGTGTACCAAACCGTACTGACCGGCCATTTCCACAGAGCGGTAAGACACGTGTCAGTCCTATATGATATTTTTTCTGTTATAAAAGTGGCCCATACAACCAAACTGTAGCGCACCATTCCTGGGCTCCCTTCAGTTGGAGGTCCATAGGGCAACGGTGTGGTAGAGTAAGGATGGAGCCCCTGGTGTCACACAACACTGTTCGTCGGGGATAGAAAAACGCCACTGCTTGCAATGAGTACAAGACATGCTAGTGCAAGATTTAGTCACTTTTGTCGTACTAGCATAACGTCACGTTAGGCGTTTGGGTTTAACTCCACCTGCTCAGTGAGTCCAACTGGCAGTGAAAATGAGGCATTATCAACCCAGCTTATTAGTTTTGTTACCCTATAGCTTTCTCCCAAGCAGGTCTGTTTGTTTTTGGGTCTAATTGTACAGAACTTACATCTCATATGTGGAAATGATTTGTCAATGATTTATCTTGGGTTCAAAATTTTAGATTTCAAAAACTTGGAGTTTCAACATGGGGTGTGTCGATTTTTTTTATGAAGTTCACGCAGCTTTGACAGTAGCTTGCCCACCTTTGGTCTCCTTTCTGAAGCTCCTTTTTTGCCTGCAGGACAGAGACTGTAGAGGAGAAAAATGGCTGATACCGTTAACTGAAACATAAACATGCACTGCCCTTATCTCGTTTCCTGGCTGTCGCTGTCACTCAGTCTTAAACAGGAAGAGCAGGTTGACGGTGTCCAGATAAAGGCATCTGACATACTGCAGATGGGTTAGCAGAGGGACAACATGAAGCAGAGCAATGGATAACAAGAGCCATAAAAAGGCATTCTAGAATCAAAACTGAGCTTCATTTCATTTTAATGCTGTTTAATTAACTTACTGTTACGTTTTGCCGTCATGTGAGGCAACTTTATGTGTTCTGAACAGGAGCAGATGTCTATTACCTTCTTCTTCTGCTGTTGTTTTCAGCTGAACTCATCCTTCCTCTGCTCATGTTTCTTCTCGTTTATCATAATCTCCTTTCTTTCATCGTTCATCTGTTTGTCCAGAGTACTCAGCTCGAGTCCAAAACATCAACCCCAGCATGACCTCTTCTCGGTCTGAGCACCGCCGCTCTCACTCCCTCTCGGGTTGGTTCTCCCAGCCGGTCTGAAGGAACACTTCAGGAAAACAGAAGATGGTTTTCCTTTTTCTGAGCGTTCCTTCAATCTGAGTTCAAATCTTTCTGCTTTGCCTTTTCAGTGTGGTGGGCTTTGGTTTGCATTGAATTGCCTTCGTTGCACCTCTTGCTGCTCACTAAATACTATTCCCGTCAGTTTGAGAAACATCATCATCCAACTTCCTCACTGTTTGTTCTGAGCTGCAGTTTCCTTTCTTAAGGTGAAGGGGTGGTCCGAACAGGCCAGAGGGGATAATGTTAAAGTTTCAGAAGAACGGGACAGAGGAGAAACAAAGGAGGCTCTATGTCCTGCCAGGAGAGAGCGTGTCACAAGATCTGTTTTGCCAAAGTTGGGGAACAATGCTGCAGCCAGGAGACACTGGCCTCATTCAAAGCCACTTTTATCACTTGAACCGTTTTCATGATTTACAAAAGCAGACAATGTAGATCACAGTCGTCCTAGATGGAAGCATCAGTGGACCTGTATCGGTCCTCTGAGAACCAGTGACCCAGTCTTCACCACGGAGGAAGATCCTTCACCAGAGATGCAACATGACCACAGACTACAGAGGTGGACTTAGGTGTTAATGGCATTCACTTTACATAAGAGCTGCTTTTACTTTACGAATAATTAGTTTGGTATACCAGGAGCATCCTCCACCTTACCTTGAATAACCTCCAACAGTAGCAGGTGTGAAGATCTGAGAAAGCCTCATGGATCACCTGTGGAGGTTGTTCTTAGACCCACTGTCACGCTGCTTCCACTGGGTGATTGGAGAAAAGACCTCTGGGCTCTGGATCAGCAGCTGTTAACCATTAGCTGTCACCATGGAGACAGTGTACTATTAGACAGCAGGGAGGCATGTGTTTTTGGACACATCTGGGCCTCGGTTTTCAGGCTCTGTCTCTCAGTGGGTGTGTTTCTGTTAATTGGGGTTTAAAACCAGGAAAAACAGATTTCTACTGAATATGAGGCGCTGCAGAACAGCTGTTCTCATGTTGTGTCCACCACCATTTCCGTTCAGTCTGAAGATATGCTGTGCCTTCATCTCCAGCTGAAACCAGGCATTCATCCCGGCACAGCTCTGTCTGTAATGCCTGGACATGAAACTACAGCAACAGAGTAAATTGACGTTTCACTTTAGCTCGGAAGCCAGAGGTTTCCCACACAGCCCAGAGTTACTGTCCAATATGGCCACCTTATTTGAAAATTGTTGTGAAAGTAGCCGAAATAAAATGCTTATTAGCACTTCTGATGGCTTGTATTAGATTAAACCAGTGGTGGGAACACACAATGCTATAAGCAAGGACAGGTAGGTTGTTACAGCTAGGAGCTATCAGACTGGTCTAACTAAATATTAAGTTTCTAACTTAAATATTTAGTTTCAAACAAAATATTTAGCTTAGTGCTAAAGATTTAGTTTGTTAATTAAATATTTAGCTTGCTCACTAAATATCTGGCTTCAAACTACATATTTAGCTTGCTCATTAAATATTTAGTTTGGTAAATATTTTAGTAAACAAAATACTTTGCTAAAAACAAAATATTTAATTCGTAAACAAAATATTTAGCTTGCAAACTAAAATATTTGGCTTGCTCATTAAATATTTAGTTTGAAACTACTTTTTTATTGCTTTATTACCAGAACAGAATCAATAGTTAGTTTTGTCATATTTATAAAAATAAAACTAACCAAATAACTAATCATGGTGGCATTTTTTTTTCTTTTTTAATTCTTGTTTGAAAAGTCAAATAATATCAATTTAAACAAAGGACAAAGGTGCCAGTGGTAGGAAACTGTGGGATATTTTTGCAGCTAAAATCAGAAACTGCATCCAGGTTTCATAAATTTATCTTAACGTTGACAAGCAGCCAAGCTCAGCAAGTGTGACTCATTAGCTTAGGTCTATTAACGTCAAACCACACAGTGATGAGTTTCCATTAGTTTAAGCCAGTTTACTGAATTCATGTTGATTTTAAGTATCTTTCCAGCACATTTTACACACATTTAAAATTATTTCCATCAGTAATAAAGAGTGTGATCGGGGAAAACGAGATGCTTCATTAGAATGTAAAGCAGCTGTAAGATTGTCTTCCTCCTTAAAGCCACAGAGGAAACTACCTCAGAACAAACACATAATCGACTGAAATGTTCTTAAATGTTCCTAAACCTGTTGGGTTTTTCCTGTTTTCCTCCAATAAGCTCTGATCCTGATGCAAAGGGTGATGATCTAACACATGGATCTTTGTGCTTTCATTCTTCGCTTGTCCAACCTTCCAGTTTACAGTTTGTTGCCTATTTGCTTAAAACACTTAACTCCAATACTGTTTGTTGTTTTAATCTGCTGAATTTCTGCCTGGCTCTTCAAGCTGAAGCAGATTAAGGAAAATCAGCTTACTTACCGCTTGAGGAGCTGCCGGTGTTTGATTTTTTGAAGAAAAGGAGCCTATTTGCGCCTGTATTTAGGTTGAGACTTTAACATTTATTGGTCATGATGCTAAAACGGTGGTGTGTGTTTGCTCCTTTAGTAACCTGCTCCGGTGTGCATGTTAAATGAGAAAAGGTGCTTTGCTCTGACCAACAGGTATGTTTCTTTTCTGACCTTTAACGCTTGTTTATGCGTCACCTCAGGGGTCCAGGGCCGCTCAGCACCTTTGGAGGAACCAACAATCCTTCCCCGACGTCGCATCACCAGCGAGGGACACTCCGACGACGCTCTGTCCCCAGACATCCCCGTTCGTTCTCCCGTTCGGTGCGTTTCTCCAGAGTTCGTCAATGCCATCGCGATGAACCCCGGAGGGCGGCCCAAGGAGGTGGAAAACTCGCACCGGATATATCAGAACATTTTTAAAGTGTTTGTGTTGTGATCTGATTTTTTTCCCGCCTCTACAGAGAAACATGCATAGCTACCGGGAGGCATTTGAGGAGATGGAGGGAGGCCCCAACAATCCTACACCCACAGTTGGTGGTGAGGCGCTACCCCAAACCCCCGCCTTCCCCGTCTCACCACAAACCCCTTACTTCAATCTGTGTAAGTCCCCCCTCCGGGTGACAGATGGCACTGTGGGCTTTGATTCAGATATTCATGTCATTTTATAAGGACATTTAAAGACAGAAACATATTTATTGATAATTAATCTTTAAAATACAAATTAAATTACAACCAACTTTCTTCCTGTTTGAGATCCCCCCCCCACTCCAATGAAACAACGAGAGAAAATTTGAAGGATTATCACACTGACAAAAAAACGTGGCAGTTCCTTCTGGATGTTTACCCTCTTCTTTCCATGAGTGTCTGATACGTAAAGTTGTCTTAAAATACCCTTATTCAGTTCTTCAATCTGTTCCAGTTAACGTCCAGCCAAAGATCACCTCGAAAAAACATGCAAAATTAATGGTCCTTTATTTGATTTAAACTTCACGGTAGATCCCAGTTAAAATCTCAGGCTATGTTCACTCAGCAGGTCTTGATGCTCAGTTCTGATTTATTTAATTTTTTTTGCCCAGTCGTTCATGCTACTAATTAAATGCGACCACAATCAGACTTCTGTGTGACCCCAAACTGACCTGCAAGTACAGAGGAAGAACATGGACGTCACACAGCAGCACACTGTTCTACAGGTAATAATGGATGCCAGCGTCGATGGATCAATTTTAAAGTATGGAGTCACTTGTCTCCCTGAAATGCTAATTAAATCAAGTACTTCACTGTCTTTTTACTGATAAACTCCATCCAAAGTGCTTCAGCCAATGTTTACATCCAGATTTACAGTAAATTACCAAATATGGAAGTGGCGTAAATCTGATTATTTTTGGGAGATGAATAGGTTGGAATTGGGCCGTTCAGACCGTTATAAAAAAGCTGGATATGGGTCGCATTTGCCTGCTGTGTCAACGTAGCCTAAGGGCCAAAGCCTCGCATCTGCTTTGACAGCTGATCCAACAGAAAATCGGGCTGGATGATATACGCAGCGATTAGAACACGCTGATGTTAACGGGCCGTCACAGACCGCTGGTAATTCCCTGCGACTGCACCTCTGACTGTCCGACCAAGACAGACTTGAAGTCTGTTTTGATCGGAACTACACAGCAATGTGATGGGAATGTCACGAGTGAGACAGGAAGTGGGACACAGCGCCAAAGTAAAACACATCTGCTTTGGGGGAAAATACAAACTCATGTCCTTTACTCGCCAAAAAAGTAGCGTATTTACCCACGGTAGGAGCTCAGAAGCACAAGAGAAAATGAAAGAACAGGTTTGAGTTCACTGCCAGGCTCGCTTGTGTTTATGCTGCCATGATTTCCGGTACAGTCTCACGTTAATACTTGGTCTTGTAAGTCCAGTGGTCTGTAGAGGGCCTGCCGTGCCGGAGCCTTTATGACAGGGGAAAAAATAAATAAATAAAATCAGAGTCGGATGCAAGCGGTGTGCTTTGAGCCCAAGTCAGTTCCCCACAACTGCTTGTCTAGTTTTTAGACAGTTCCAGCTTAGTTCCTCTGCTGAAGTCTTTAGTTCTTCCTACGCAGGAAACACTATAGGTTTCTCAGCTCAGCACAAAATGCAGTCCAGTGGGAAAATCTACCAGTTCTCCTGCCAAACTTGTTAAAGTGCATTTTTGAGGATCAGTACGGTCTGTTCTCAATAGTAGATGCTGAAGGTGCTTCAGTCTTCATGTCTCTCCACACTCGCACATCTATGATGATAAAGGTGCCGTTTCAAAGAATTGATTGGGATTCTTTGGTAAGTGGAGGATGCACGGCACTCGATGGGAGTTCCACCGTCCCAGCCAGTCAGCCACACCGACCACTGACCCCCGCTATGTGCCTGAGTGTCCCTCTGTCCACCACTTATCACAGCCCTGCACGGCTTTGGCGTGAAAATCACAGGAGAGCAGCGCTGTGATAAAACTGCACACCCGTCAAAGCTTCCAATAAAAACTATAATGATGTTTTTACAAACCAGCCAAACTGTCAGCAGCTGCTGCTCTCCGTGCTCCTCAGATTGAGTTCCCATTGCTGCCTTGTTTCTCTGCAACATCCTGCTTCTTCTTTCATTGTTGATTTTTTTGTTGTTTTTGCTCAGAATAATCATTTTTCAGCATGAAAAATGGTGAATCATCTCAGTGATTCAGCAGGAATAAAACCTTTACCCAGGAGCATGATTTGACCAGAGTTTAGTTGCAGCATCGACTCAAGGATCTCCCGTACTTCATCCGAAACCGAACAGTCGACGTGTGGTCACATGGTTGCGGGACGCTCGTATTCAGACACACCTTTCATACGCGGCGTAGACCACCTGGGAGTTTTTAGCCATTTTGACGATATTTGTTGGTATTGTGTGAAGAGTCGTACAAATGTACGTAATTCCTCACCACATCGGATATACGCCCCTCAAAAGTCTTCATGTCTCCAGCGGATACAAAAACTGGCGAGTGGAAGCAGACTAGTTGAAGCGAAATATCAACACTGCTGTCCAAGCACATATCTGCGTAAAACATGGCAACAAACGTCTGACCAATCAGACACAATTCGCACAGAGCCCTGTGGAAATAGTTCGACTCACGTATGGTGTCGACAAGGGAAGGATGACGCCTCCCTGCGAACAAGATAACAGTTTTCATCACGTGACTACATCAGTGAGAGACGATTTCGACACTTCGGATGAAGCATGGGAGAGCCTTTAGTTTGTTACATGTTCATCCAAGGTTAAAGGTCATTTAACTGATAATCTATAGGTCTGTAAATCGTATTAAAAGGAGTTCACAGGAATTCATTTAATCAGTTTTTAATCAAACAATACCTTTTGTTTTAACAATAGAAAAAGAGTCAAGATGAAGACAATTTGATTTCACTTCATCATAAAAAAACTAAATTAAAGAGCATTAAGGTATTAAAGTATTATGTTGAACCTTTATGATCAGAGGGTTTATGCATAAAAAATTGTTGACTTTATTTCAGTTTATCCCAGTTTTAATCTGGACAGTTTAGGTGTCTTTATAAGGTTTAACAGCTGATTGGCTTCTTGGAAACGCTAAAAAAGAGGCCAAATTTCTAGACAGGCAAAGACTCCAAAATGTTAATTCAGAGAGGTCCTTGTCAGGTTTATTGGTTTGACTCAGCTCTGCTTTGATGGCAGGAGGCGTCAGGTTGGGTCAGAGTTCGACTGAGATCAGTCACATGCATGTTGTGAACCTCCATCAGAGCATGAAGCATGGGAACACCCACCTGAACATGTCGCTCTTTGTACCACCCAGACATGCTGACAGCTCCTCACCTGGTTGCCTGTTTAAATCATGTTTTTAAGACTTGAAAGAAATAAAAATAGCATCCTAAATAAGAGTTTGTGTTTTGTAAGTTTGTAAGTCAGATTGTCAACAGGTAACAGCTGTCAACATGGCTGTCAGTCTCTGTCTTTGTGTGGCGCTAACTGTCCCATTTCTCTCCAGGTCGGTCTCCTCCTGGTCTAGCCAAGACTCCCCTGTCAGCCCTGGGCTTGAAGCCTCACAACCCGGCAGAAATCCTCCTCAACCAAACAGGCTCAGGTTGGTCTGAAACCATGGAGATGGCTTTAGGGTCATAGGTCAGGGACTATTGTACACTGGCCTCCTGATCACTATAAAAAGACTTGCAGATCATCTTACCTTAAAGTTGTAAGCGTCAGGAAAAATGGCACCACCAATACTAGGACTGTGAATTAATGCACCGTATTGTTTTCTGGGTTATCTCCAATGATGCTGAACAGATGATGAGAGCAGTGAAGGTGAGGAAGGTAAGAGTTGGCGATCCTTGCTGGCATTCAAGCTCATTGTCAGTAGTCATCTCATTTATCTTAAAGGGTGTTTATTATCATTTTTTAACTTCTCCTTTACGAGCCGTGTTCAGGCTAGTAGCTCATGACAGGTTCATTCCCCAAAACAATAAAAATCTAAACTGAAACGCACAAGGTAGCTGGGAACACAGTGGAACGTTAGCAGAGTGATGGCGTTAAGTTTGAAACACCAAATTTAGGCATCAATGCACAATAAAACGTCCAACCAGGACAAAAGGAGTCATAGTCTGCAGTTTGAATGGGAGTTCATGACGTGAAGATTAATATGGTGTTTTATTCAGTGAGGAGGAAGAAGTCAGGAGGAATGAAACAGACCAACAGTCTACCCAGAGATTTAGGCTGTTTTCACACCTGATAGTCCGGTAGACTCGGTTCGATTGGGGACCAAAACTGCAACATTGTTGGATTTTCAGCTGCTGCTGTTCGCTTTCACGTTGCATTGTGTCAAACCAGCGAAACCTTTTGAGCAACCTGTTCCCCTCCTCGCCTGTTGTGGCGCTGCACCAAGAACCACTAAGGGAAACAACACGAAAACCTCTGAATAAGACACTGAGCACAACTTCCTTCTTCACAAAATGTCAACAAAAATCAAAGTTCCAATTTCTCAAGCTGTCTCCGAAATAGTTTGTAGTGTCCAGTGATGTTGTAAGTCTCTTTTTTGTCCCATATAATTACGCTGTTTTACTCATGAGGATCTATGCCACTACGGTAAAATACCCGACAAATTTTCGAACATTGTTTGGCCTTAAAAAGCTACTTCAAGTTAATACTACAAATGTTCTCTCATTTACTTGAAATATTTGGCTCAGACACAGAAACAAATGCTGCAACAGCTAATTTTCATTAAGGTTGGTTTTTCCTGCTAAACTTGATTCTTATAAACAGCGGCATCCATCTCTACATCTGCTGGAGCCACATTTTATTGTGTTGTGTTTTTATCCCTCAAGCTTTGGGATTCCCACTGTCTCGTTTCCTACCTCTGTTTACGTCCATAGAGCTCATCTGCATTTCCTGGATGTGCTCGCTCTGTCCTTTTATTGTCTCCTTTTACTGTCTCCAGTAAGCGCCCACACATCCATTTGATCCCTGCTTTGAGACAGTCTTTTCTGTTCTATGATCCCAGAGAAATATTTGTGTGGTATTGTGTGGTTCCAGGCAATGGGTTATCATCCATATATAGTAACGTGTTTTTGCTTTAGTGAGCATCAGTCAAAAGTCTCCTTTTGTTTCAGAAAATTGGATTTTAAAACCCATTTATTTGTATTATTTTGAAGGTTTGTAGTTTTTTTTCAACTGTTGATGATGATGATACGCCCTTTAAGATCTTCCTCAGTAGTCCTTGTCAGCATCATTTGTAACTACTCACCTTTTTTTTTTTCAAAGGAGCTTTTACTATTGGTTGAATAATTCCCTCTTTGACTTGATCATTGCATTGCATTAATCACCTGCTGAAAGGAAAAAATGTAAAAGCACAAATCAGAAACCAATTATATACAATGTGCAGCATGAGGATGCTATAAATTTAAATCTTACACTTTTGTTTTTCTTATCAAGGCCCAAGAAGCTATGTGGAGTCTGTGGCAAGGTCAGCAGTGGTAGGCGGAGAGCCACCAACATCACTTCGGAGCCTTAGTCCACCTGGAGACCCCAAGAGTCAGCAGCAAAGTCCAAGCCCAACCACCCATACACTGAACCCACCTTTATCCAGCAGCAGTCCCATCCAGGACTCACAGGGGTGAGTCAGTTACATAACGCCAAGTGCTGATCCTCGAACTAACCTACCTAGAATTGTGGGTATCTTTAAAGTTTCAAATAATTACTGACAGCTTTATAAATTGGTAAAGTAACCTTAACGATTGTGACGGTGATGGTTCGTTCTGTAACCGGTGACTTGCTGGTTCCAATCCCTGCTCTGTCTCAGTCGTTATGTTCTTGGGCAAAATACTTCACCCGCCGTGCCTGCTGGCAGTGGTCAGAGAGCCCGGTGGCGCTGGTCCATGGCAGCTGTGGCTACAATGTAGCTTACCACCATCAACATGTGAAGGACTAAATGTAGTGTGAAGTGCTTTGGGGTCCATTGGACTTGATAACGTGCTATACAAATACAGGCCATTTACTATTTGAATAGTTTGAGTTTACAAGACATCTCTGTCAAACTGACTGAGAGAAATCAACTAATAATTTTCCCCCTGAATTTTAGAGATCATCTCCAAGCAGAAAGAAGCATTAGCACTCCATCCCAACCGACTGTTGATTCTGGGTTCCACTTGCACCCTACAGAGAGTTCGTACCCTACTCGTACGCCATCAAATCCATCCACTTCTCCCTACCTGGACTCCAGCTCTCCAACCTCTTCCTACCTTGGATCTACAACCCCAACTCTGTCCTATCTTGGTCCTAGCAGCCTACTGGGAAGCTATCCAGGCTCTGATCCTAGCCCAGCTCTCTCAGAACCCTCCAAGACCATACTTGGCCATGAAAGTCTCCAGCTACAACCTAACATCCTCAGCTCCAACAACAATCCCGTCCTCCAGCAGCACTTCAATGTTAAACAAGATGGATCCATCCAGACAGGTCAAAAACCCCCATCTAATGGCTTTGAGGCTGTGATGGCAGGTCTTGGTGGCAGTCCGATCCTCGGTCGTCATCGGTCTCAGGGAGCGCAAAGCAGTCCAGTTCTCAGCAGACAGGTCTCTCAGCATAGCCCAGTCCTCAGCCGGCAGCCCTCCTTGGGTCAGCCCATTCAGAGCAGTCCTGTGCTTAGCAGACAGGCATCTATCACACACCCTCAAGGAAGCCCAGTGTTGGGCTCTCACCCATCTGTTACACAGATGTCCCAGAGAAGCCCCAGTTTAGACCGTCACCCCATGCACAGCGGTTACACCACGCCAGATGAAAGACATGGGAACCTGTCAAGACAGAGTAGCTCTTCAGGATACCAGGGACCACCCACTCCCTCCTTCCCCATTTCCCCTGCTGGCTACCCGGATGGGGGGATGATGGGGACGGGTGTAGGTTTCAGGCAGGGTAGCCCAGCCCCTGCTTTCCAGCCCCAGCTCCCAGAGAAGAGACGCATGTCGAGTGGTGACAGACCAAATGGAGCACTGTCCTACGGGACGCTAAATGGGAAGAGCATCTCCCCAGTGAGTGGAGGAAGTACTCCTGGCTACTTCCACACCCTCTCAGATTTTTCACGGTTCAACATGCATGGTAAGAACATAAATTTAGAGAAAATACACTAATCCAGTTGTTCCGAGGGCTTTTACCAAGTTACCCTCTAACAGTTGACTATTTGAATTCAGATTTGTCACGTCCTCACCAAGGTTAATAATGTGATAAAGCCTTTAAGCATTTTTATCTGACTATATATCATGTCACTTATCTGACGTCTTTCAGAAAACACAGGATCTTACAGTAGTTTTATTTTCACTGCAGATGGAAGCCCAGAGAGCAAGCTGAATGTTAAATTTGTTCAGGACACTACCAAGTTCTGGTACAAGCCTGACATCTCCAGGGAGCAAGGTAAGCTGCTTTTAGACCGTTCAAGCTCACATTTTTAACCTACGTGGGGTAACTTCTTTTAGGGTGTTGGAAAGGAGGCTCCTCAGATTCAGGTGGAGCAGTGTGCATTTTATCCAGGCTGGGGAATATTGGACCAGAGCTTTAAACTTCATTGAATTGTTGAGGAGATCATTGGAGTTTGGTTGTCATGACCATGTATGCTTTGTGGATCTGGTGAAGGCTTTCAAATGGGTCCCTTGAGGTATTTTGTGTGGCGTGAAAGGATAGTATCCAGGATCTGGATTCCTTTTAAGGGCTATCCTGTCTTTGTATATCTGAGGAAGTAGCTGTGTCCACATTTTCAGCACAAAGTTTCTCTTGTTCCCAGTGTGTGGTGGACTGTTTTATGTTCATGGACCATATCTAAAGTTGTAGTCATGAAGGGAAGGAGTATCTGTTACGCAAATCTTAAGTTGGTGGTGGTGGGAGTTTGTCCCATTGGTTCAAGCCCCTGCTCTGTCTGTCTCCGTCATTGTGTCCTTGGGAAAGACACTTCGCTTGCCTTGCCTGCTGGTGGTGGTCGGAGGACGAAGTGCCACCTCCTTTATAAAAGCAATTAGCGACTGGCTCTTGTACCTGCCTTGGATAAGAACTGGAACCTCTTTGGTGGAAAAGCCCTTTTTGATATGAACCTAACTTTTAGGGCATTTTCACCCAAGCTAGTCTGGTAGATTCTGTTCGATTGGGGACCAAAGCTGCAACTTTTGTTACATCACAAACAAGAGTTTGGTTAAAGTAGACTAAACAGGGCTGGTGTGAATGCTACCATGGCCTCCTCCACAGATTCTCTATTAGACATAAGTCTGGACGCTCGCTGGGCTGCTCCAACAAAAACTTTTTGCATTATGAATCAAGTCAGGAGTCATTTTCAGTTTATCTTGCGTTTTTTTAGGCTTTGTTTATGCTGGTTTATGCTGGGATGTGCACATACTGTAAGAAGGTCTCGTGTTTTCATTTAATGCAGTACAGATGGTTAAATCTTCATGGTTTTCACTCTGAGCTGATGGACATAAGCTTGACCTTGTAACATCATCATTTTGTAGAAATAATAAATATGCATGTGGACTTGGGTTTGGGTCAGTTGTTACTGAGTATTCTGCATGCATTTTCTACCTCCTCGCATTGGATTGCATCATCTTGAATACATGCATGACTGCAATGACATCAGATGCATGAAGTTTATATTTAGTGCAGTCCCAAAGAGTGAAAACCACAACATATGTAGAGAATTACTGAATATCTCATTCATCTTCTTTAAACCGTCACATGTGCAGAAGTGCAGAAATGTTGGCCCTCAAATCTAGTTTGTTTTTTCTTGTTCTTGTCTAATTGTCATTCTTTCTTGGACATCTTCACAATTATTAAAAGACCAAACAGGAAGTTTAGAATATATTTTTAACAGAGTAGTGAGCCCAGTGTTGACATTTTCTTGTTTTCTCAATCTGCTGGAACACAGCACATCTTTTTGTGCTAAACATTAATCTCATGACTTTAATATATATTAGTGGGTTTATACTAGAATTGTAACAAGATTTTGTCACACAAGATCTTGGGGTTGTAGTAGAAGATGTCCCAACTACTCCTAAATCATCCATTTAGCAGCATTTTTGGTTTCCAGTAGGGATGATAAATGCCCACAGATAGACAGATGAGACATAAACGATATGTAAGCACTTCAAGTTGGTCAGAAGCTGAAGGAGGCAGAAAGCATCGCTACAACAACCGTTGCTGGACTACTAGGGGTACGTCGAGCTACGTCACAATCACAGCGCACGCTATCAATCGCAACTGGGAAATGGTAAATGTACTGCAGAGCATGCAGAGTTAAAGCTTTGTCTAAAGGTCTGAAGAGATAAAAAGAAATCAGAAAACCATCAGTTGAATGCAGAAGGAAGGCCTTTTTCTTGCATGAATTTGATCTTTGAAGTTCTCGTGAACTCAATATTGTGTCTCGTCTTGTGAGTTTAGGTATCGCTACAACTAGTTTATACCATAATCATGGCTTGAAAATGAATAATCAGAGATTCTCTTGTATTTAAGTTCTTTATATCATCAGTGGAGCTGTACATGGGCACCATGACTGGCTGGTTGACCATATGAAGACAGCCCCAGAGCTCAGATCCAGACTACAAACTGTTGCTCCCAAGAACATTTCCTCTGATGTAAACATAAATATGTTGTGTTTACAGCCATCAACCTGCTGAAAGACAGAGAGCCAGGAGCTTTCGTGATCAGGGACAGTCACTCGTTCAGAGGGGCGTATGGCTTGGCCATGAAAGTGGCTTCCCCTCCACCCACTGTGCATCAGAGCAAGAAAGGTAGGAAGCATCTGTAAATGCAGCCATGGTTGTTTAGTTTTAGCCCAAGTTAAAATAATAATATCTTGACAGCAAAGAGCTGAAAACTGTTTAAATGTTAATCAGTTGATCCTCTGGTACCTTGCAGGTGACATCACCAACGAGCTGGTGAGGCACTTCCTGATTGAGAGCAGTCCTAAAGGAGTGAAGCTGAAAGGTTGCCCCAATGAGCCTTATTTTGGTGAGCAGAACCTCAGCAGACATCTCTGTAAAATGAGGATACCCTAAACATGAGTAAATGTTCTTCAGTGCACCAATGTGGGCAGGTATCTGCTCTTCTCCGAGTCATCTAACCAGTCTCTATATCATCTACGCTGCATGGACTGGTTTCCTTCACTGGAAATCTCCCGTTTTAGACCCACCCAAAAGTTCTCAATGGGTTCAGGGCAGGTGAGGTAGGGGGCTATGTCTTTACTGGCTCGCTATGCAGAGGAGTACTTTCTATGAATGTGTTGGAGCTCTGTCCTGCTTAAAATCATCGTCTTTCTGAAAGAAGCAGACTTCTTCCTGAACCACTGTTTGAAGAAAGTGTCATCTAAAACCTGGCAGAAGGTTCTGGAGTTGATTTTTAGCCCATCTGTAACCTGAAAGGTCCAACCAGCTCATCTTTAATAATGCCAGCCCATACCAGTATCCCACCTCCACCTTGCTGGCATACTTCCAAGAAGAGCTCCATCTGGTCCATCAAGAGTCACTCTTATTTCATCCATAAAACTTTTGAAAAATCTGTCTTCAGATGTTTCCTTCCCAGTCTAGATGCTTCAGCTTATGTGTTCAGTGGTGGCTCTGAACATATTGTACTACTCGGTACTCCAGGTAGGTAGGTTAAGGAATATGACAAATGGGTTTCTGGTTGCATCACAGTTGAGTCTTCTCAAGTCCTTGGCAGTTCATTTGCATCTTTTTTTCTCACTATGTTTCTCACAACCTTGTTCACTATTTGCAACAAAACCTTGTGGTTCTGTGATCATGCCCCGATATCTGAGCAATTTTGGTCATTTTTTACAAAGTCCCCCTGATTCTTTCTCACGAGTTGAGGCCACTTTGAGAATCAGTTTGAAAGATGAATTCAAAGAGTTGTTTGTTTTTCTGTTTGGCAGGTTGTCTCTCTGCTTTGGTCTACCAACATGCCATCACACCTCTGGCGCTCCCCTGCAAACTCCTCATCCCTACCACAGGTATTAACCTTCCACTCTGTTTTTAGAAGCATTGCTGTGAGGTTTTTGACAGCAAAATTGTAAATGTGCTTTCTGTAGATCTTATGGAAGAAACTCCAGAGGTGACAGCAACAAACCCTCTGGCTGAACGGCTGAAACAAGGAGCAGGTAACACATCTAAAACTATCTTATTCTGCTGTTGAAAGTCCAGTTATCTGGTGTCAGAGGCAACGTTTAGATTCTCACAACCTGACTCCCTTGTTATCTCAGTGCAGAGGGCCCCAGCTGATTCTCATGGTAAAGCCATTTTGACATCTGGAATGTGCATCTTACATGTTGGTCTATGTTCTTAACAGCAGTGTCCAGCATTTCCTTTGTAACTTTTCTGTGGAATGATCTCCCTCCTAAATTTCCCAGATTCCTTCCTGGAAGCATGAGCCACGTTAAAACGTTTTCTGCATGAAGAGAAGTGATCCTGCTCGACATGTTTTATTCATCTGGGGTGATTTCTCTCTCCTCCCAGCATGCAATGTTCTCTACATTAACTCGGTGGAGATGGAGTCCCTGACGGGTCCTCAGGCTGTTGCCAAGGCCATTTCTGAGACGCTAGCTGCTGCTTCGCCCCCCACCGCCACCGTTGTGCACTTCAAGGTGTCCTCCCAGGGTATCACGCTCACAGACAACCAGAGGAAGTAAGTCTGAGACATCCTCCATGTTCTGACACCAATCAGAATAACACAAAATGTCTGTTTTGTCTTTGGTCATGTCCCTGCCAGAGATACATGATGCTGCAAAATGAACTAAATTCAGACCATTTAACTGCATTTAACCACACCCTCCTGGTTACAAACAGTGTTGTTCAGATGTAACGTCATGTAACTGGTGAATCAACGCTGGGACCTTTAGTTTAAACTCAAAATAACCAGAACATTCTAGTAGAAACTTTCCTGAGCAACATTGACATGCGATTCAATGATAAAACCGATCCAACATGTTTTCTCTTCTTTTCCAGGCTTTTCTTCAGACGCCACTATCCTGCTAACACCGTAACCTTTTGCAATACAGACCCTCAGGACAGGAAGTGAGTAAGAGGAATGCAGAGTCATGATTTCGTTTTGTGTTCAACACTTTCCTTCTTACATGCGTCAAAGAACAAAACTAAAGCAAATGGTATGCTATGCTATGCTACTATGGCCAACTTTCAAAAATCTAGATTGATGCAGCATTTCCAACAAATCTGACATGCATTAGTGGACACCACTAATTAAAAAGTTAGCTGCGCTAACCCTAAAACATGAATCATAAACATTCGTTCTGCTACACCAACACGGTATTTAGCAGAATCTTATGCTAAAGTGCTAACTTCAAATCAAATTTTATCTGCCCTTGAAAGAACCCTCGAGCACCAATTTAATTTTGACATAATTTACATGTTTTTAAAATATCTTTAGATATTGTATTTGTTTATATCTTGTTCTCTGCTGTCCATGTTTTATTTTATCATTTGTTCTGTTTGAAATAAAGTTATTGGGAGCATGAATATTAACGTCTAACTACTGAAGAATTCAGTCAGTCGATAACCAAAAACTTCAACACAGATGTTAAACTTTATTCAACTGAGAGACGGCAAAACAGCCAGTAAATTAGCGCTTTGGAATTTATCCGGAAAAATTAGTTTTAGGGGAAACTAGAGCGTAAAAACGTTTCAAAGTTAGCAAAAGCGCTAAAGGGAAGATTAGCTCCTCAGTTAGCGCATTAGCGGAACTGTACCCTACCCATGCACGATTTTCTTTCGCAACAAAAAGAGTAGGCCAAGACGACTACAAATTTGCAATTACTGTATAATTAAAATCAATCCACATAATCTTGACCCCTTTTGTGGTCACGAGTATCCCCACCAAGTTTTTAAAGATTTTTGGGGAGAAAGCTGAGGCCTAAATTGTGCATTTTCTTTCCTTCCAGATGGAGCAAACCTGAGGGCGGCCCAGCAAGTAAGCGACCCGCTCCATTGGCACTGTGTTTCCTGCTGAATCCGACCGTCCTCCTCTATAAATCTCTCGTCTGTTTTCAGGCTTTTCGGATTCGTGGCACGGAAGCAGGGAAGCACAACGGACAACATCAGCCACATCTTCGCCGAGCTGGATCCGGACCAGCCGGCCAGCGCCATCGTCAACTTCGTGTCGAAGATAATCGCCTCGCAGACCCGATGAGGAGCGGGCTGAACCCCCCGCCCCCTCCTCCTGGCCCGGGTCCTTTAAAACCTTTGGTTGTTTTTCATTTCTTCTTCTTGACTGTCGCCCTTTTTTCCTGCTCTGACACCTTTAAGACGTGCGGTTGTTCTTGGACGGGCTTCAGAACAGAGCGGAGGAAGTGATGGATGGGGGGTAGCTGTGTTTGATGGTGGGATGGGGGGTACTTAAGACTCCAGAGAAGAGGGAATGATGACTGTGCAAATATTAATGTTTTTATGTTGTTTTTTTAAGGAGGAAGTGAAGTTGTGTGAAGGTGGAATGTTTCTTTTTCAGACTGCTCAACCAAAGATTTAACAAAGATAGTCCAGGGTGTGAACCACCGTGCACCGCTGGGGGAGGGTCACAAGTATTCTTTTGTAAAACAAATATGGCTGCTTAATCCAAAAACCCCCAAGTTTCTGTCTGTATGTACTGATACTGTAGGTCAATCCTGCACCACTGCTGTCTCACATGAAACACTGTTGGACATTCTGCAGCTGGTGGGGGTCTGTAAATATTCAGAATGGCTTTTTATTTTGGAGTAGGACTAGCAGACGATATCTGGTGCCTGACGTTTGTTTTCTAAAGCTTTGGAGAAAAATATCCATTATGTCTTAAAGATGCAGGACTGAAGCTGAGCTGATGACCGTCACTGTGCCCTCGCTTCACGTCCGCCACCGTCGCAGCAGTTTAACTCACGACTGAACGCCTCCGAGTTGATCGTTCTGTACGGCTCTCGGGGTAACGGTCACCCTACCCGAAAGTAAGCTATACCTATAAATATATATGAGTTCTATATATAAACATCCAGTGGTTTAAGATATTTATTTTTTTGCTTCATTTTAACTTGTATACCTGTATTATAAAGTATACATTACTAAAAACAGAGAAGATGGTGGAAAAGTTGTAAAGCGTGTGCTTTTAAAGTGCATCACTGTTGTTTTGAATGTTTTTCACAGCGTTATTTTTTCTTTTAACACTCTTGTTTTATGTTTTATGGGGGAAATATTTTGTATCAAAGATTATTATCTGAGTCCAAATTGGAGTTAATCTAAAGTGAAGCCAGAAACAAATGATTTGTTGCCTTGAACCTGCCTAAAAAGTATACAGTCCACAGTTGGCGCCTGAATTTTGTGGGAAGGTACCACCTCAGGTTTGATTTCGAGGTCCGGTCTGATACGGTTTTCATTCTGATCCCTCAGAGTCGGTTTGTTCTCTTAAAACCCATCTAAAGCAGCAGTCATGATGAACAACAAGTCAGATCCTCTTTACTGCATCGGCTACTTCAGCACACACATAATGGCGAGCCATTTTTTTAAAGCGATACCTGTAACATCCTACTTGGTATTAACATCAAGTCCACTTTCTGACCAAAACGGGTCACCACAAAGTTAAGCATCCAGGAGGAACCGTCTGACCTGGATGTAGATGATTTAAGGAGACAGAAATGTCTAGAACTGGTTCGTGGAGTCTGACGATACCCAACTACCAAAAGGCCATCAGTGACCGTCCAGAACCCTTCAATGCCTTGACCTCAAGCAATCAAAGATCAGTACTATGAAGTGCAAGGCGCTGAAAATCAATGCAGTTGCTCATGTCGTGCATGTAGGACGTAGAGATGCTAAAGTGGGTCACCCAGAGCTCACAATGTCTAATAGCCTAAGGCAGACCACACCAAATGAGGATTGAGGCCTTCGGTTGCACTCTACAGGCACTGGGCCTCATGCAAACCCGAACTATCGACCCAAGTTTGCTCTATCAGTGACTGCAGTGATGCATTTCCAAACACATTCCAACCTCCTCAGATTCCCAAGAGACCGAGGGAAAATTTCAGGATGAGAACCGATTCAACCGGACTCTTTGTCTGCTGGTGCCACATTGAAAACCCAAATCCTCCTGGTCAGGTTAAATGAGACGCTGCTGCCCTCATGTGGTGCAGAAGGAGAACTACAACATATTCTAATTCAGTGTTTTAACTGTGTTGGATGAGAAAACAAACGATGATCAGAGCAACCCAGAACAGGTTGGCAGCAGGATGGTTGATTGGAAATATTTGGGGCCTTAAAGTTAAATTTAAAATAAAAAATGCAGCACTTACAGGGTTTTTGTATCTAGAATGTATTTATTAGCTGGGGGGCTTGCACGCTCAACTGTAACCTTAATGCTGCTGACTAATCTCTGCACAGCATCCAGTTTTACTCAAACCGGGCCTGGCGGTAGTTTTTAGATGCTCTTGACTCGGCTTATGCAACAAAAAATAATTAAAAACGTCAGTTTTTGCTTCCAGAACAATTACTGAAGTAAAAGGACTTCGAGCTAAGAGTCCAGATCTGAGTGTATGAATGAGCTACGATTCCTGTAAAGAGCTTTGTTGTTTTTGGTTTGCTTCATGGTATGTACTTTATCATTTCTGATTGATAAAAACATTAAAAATCAGTACAAATCAACATGTTGGAGTCTTATTTTGATGTATTTCATTTATGCAGTATCCGTTTTTTTTTTGTTGGCTGGAGAAAAAAAACCCAAACTTCTTTGAGTTATGACTGCTACAGGGATTTTAGGAAAATGTCAACAGATTACAGTACAAACATATGTACATACAATTGTATGCAGACACAATTTCTGCATACTGGACCTTGTAAAGTGTCCACTCTAGTTGGTACTGGGTAGGTATACAGACATTAACCTCATCTTAAACTAGCTGCTATATTTGATTACATGTAAAGTGATTGTATTTTTTAAGGATGTAAATAAACTAAAAATTTACTCTACGCAGCTGAATCTGGAGTTTTAGTTACTTATAAATACTCAGTACTTTTATTCAGTCATGGCTGTTTCAGGTGATGTTGCATTCAATGTAGTGTTGATTGGGAGTAAAAATATACACATTGTATTACATTAATGTAGGTCAAGTTAACAAGGAGACGAATGCATAAATGTTTGCATATAGGCCGATTTTTATCTTAACAGACACACAACTGGGAAAGAGATTAACTGAGGAAAGGACCTCTGATTCAGCTGATTAGTAAAAAGCTCATAAACTAATTTTAGGGAATCTGGAATAGAAGTGCAGCTGAAACAATTTTAATATTGTTAAAATTTATTTTACAGAGCCATTAGACAAAGTGAAATATTCCTAGTAATTTTGATTGTTATGGTTAACCAAGAATTAAAACCCAAATTTCAGTTTTACATCATATGAATGTAAAAAAGAACATTTGAAACCGAAATGTCAGGCTTCTGAAAGGTATGTTCATTTCTATGCTCTCCAAATTCTATCCCTGTTGTACCTTTTCCTTCCACTCAACTTTCTATGAATATGCCTGGATACAGCACTTCTTAAAGAACCAAATTCTTCAACAATGACCTTTTGCACTGCAAAGACACAAAATTGTACGAAGTATTTTTGGTCTCGTTTCTAGTGCAGATATCTTGAATACACTTGAAATAAGACAAAACTAACTTACAAGTAACTTTTCAGCAGATATAGGAGCTGGTTTTAAGTCAATCCCTTAATATTGAAAGTTCTAGTTATAAGGGAACCAATCTGCCAGTGGGACAAGACAATTTAACTTATAATACGGGAAAAATGTATGGCAGATTTATAAAAGTGATAAATCATAAGCTGCTCCAGTAAATAAACGGCACCCTGAGGTGCACTTTAGCTCCATTTAGCTAACAAAAGTGCCCCCCTTTGTAAACTGCAGTTAGTTCAAATTAATTTTAAAATTTAATTTAGCTTTAATAAATTATAATAACGACAAAAGACAGTAATTTCTGTAAAAAAAAAAAAAGAAACAAAAAGTTCGTTACAAGCACAGCTAGCATTACTGTTAACTGACTAACGGCTGGTTTAGAAACACCAATAAACCAAGAACGCTCATTTAAAAGGCTTCAATATGCTTTTATAACATTAAAAAAATGAATAAAACTAAAAACCAAACTCAAATGACCTGCTTTAATCACCGGCAACAGCTGCAGAATCTGGATAAACTTTCAGGCGCGCCACGGACGCCACAGGTGCAAGATCACGTGACAGCAATAAACTAAGGGGTTTTTTTTTGTTTTGTTTTTGTTTATAGGTAGACATTAATTTTATTCAAATAAAACAGGTCTAAGTCAGTAAAATAATGTGTAAATACATACTCACATAATTAATTCATCCATCCATCCATTATCTAGCATGCTTATCCTTGCAGGTCGGGAGGGAGGCTGGTGCCTATCTCCAGCGGCCGTCGGAAGAGAGGCGGGGTCCACCCTGGACAGGTCGCCAGTCCATCGCAGGGCTATTAATAATAATAATTAATTAATAATAAAAAAGACAATGAGTCTTTAGGAAGAATAAATATACTTATAAACTGATCAGGCCTAATATTATGACTCCCTGGCAAGTGTTGGTTCCCCTTCTGCGACCAGCATGGGCTCCACCAGATCCGTAACGGTGTGATCTTGCATCAAGATGTTAACTGAAGATCTTTTAAGTCCTGGAAACTACGAGGTGGAGCCTCCATGGACAAAGCTTGTTTGTCCAACACATCCAGATGCTTGTTTGGACTGAGATCTGGGGAATCTGGAGGCCACATCAACACCCTGAACATGCCTTGCTCCAAACCATTGCTGAACCCTTTTTGCCACCATTTTGACTAGAAGCACTTTACAAAAAACTAATGTCAGTTCAATTACACATACATTCCAATTAATCCTAGCTATCAAACAGTGCATCAAGCTCAGTTTATCATTCAAATTAACGTAAAAAGTTTTCAGTCTAAGACAGTGGTGTCCAACATTTTGCAAAAGGGCCCAATTTCCCAACCTGAAAGCATGTGGAGCCACAAAAAAATGTTATATTTTTATAACAGTTCTAAAAGAAACAGTTTGTGCCTTTTTTTTACATTTTATCTGCTCAATAATAAACTTTAAAAAATGACAGTTTTATTGAGGTCAACGAAATAGTCTGGGTTTTTTTTTTTTTTTGCTGAAAACGGATCAGTAAATCATCATAGATGCAAAACACATAAAAGAAAGGTCTCGCAAGATTGAATTAGTATAAGACAGGCTCACAGTTTCTCATTTTTATTTTTTTCTTATTTGAGGTGCGAGATTTGCTTTTAGTCAAAGCAGGTCAATAAGTGTTTCTAGTTACTCCAAAATTAAGATGAATGCAAAAACTTCATTGATAAATGGAAATCTTATTTTTTAAGAAGATGTTATTTATCTGTAAAAAAAAAAAAAAAAAAAAAAAAAAAAAAAAAAAAAAAAAAATGCCCTGAAAGATAAAAAAGTGAATCAACCAAATATGCTTGCAGGTTGGGGGTTGCCCAAATTCAGAACAGAGCAGAATGAACGAAAAAGAAACAACAAACTGATCCAGGAGTACTTTCTGTGTTAATGAAAGCAAAAAGTTACCAGCAGGAGTGGGAGAGTTATTAGTTGTTGGCAGCTTTATCTGAGCCGATGGCCTCCTTCAGGAAGGTATCATAGCCAAACAAAACCCCCAGACCAGGTGCACCTTCTATGGCGTGAAAATAACTGAGATAAAACATAAAGTTAATGCTTGAAATCACAAGTGCTACATGAAAATTCTTAATGCCAGTAATGTATTTGGTCAGTTGGGTGAGTTTTCCCTGATCTCCACGGACAGGGTGGATGTGTCTAAGATACTTCAGCTCCAGAAAGAGAGAAAACAGTCAGGAAGATATGGGATAATCATCTTATCGCCATATTCAGCAGTAGTACCACAGTTCCATGTTTTCCTGGCATTGTGCGGCTCTAATACTGACCACTGTGGCCTGGGAACACCACAGGGACTCCTGTTCTTTAGATGTTCTGACCCAATCATCTTCCTGTCACAATTTATTTTCATTTAAAAATAGGAAAAAGTATTCTGACAATTTTTAATCTAAAAATGGAAGAATTGATTAAATTTAATTATGTGGTTAAATCAGTTTTTTATATCTGACTGCTAAAGGTTTATCTGTAATAATGCGTTTGGCCACTTGGTGTCACTGTTTCCTTTTCAGAGAGACACTTGCCCTCTGTAAGTTACGTTTACTCTGTAAATTCAATGTAATGTAATTCATGTAATACGTTTACTCGACTTTAAATTCAAGTTTATCTAATTTCATCTCAATATCTGCTTTTCTTGCTCATGCAGCCTTAACATAATGACAAAAACATCAATATGGGGATAAATCTGAATAATAAATGTATTTTAGAGATTTCAGCAGGTCAGGTGCTTTGTTTCTCTACATGAAATCTTCACAGTGCAAAGCCTCATTCTTCAGAGCCTATAAAGGTTCTTTTACAACTAAATAAAGTTCATCCTTAGTTCATGGGAAAATGTAACATCACCACTGGAAGTCCTGCATAATGCTTCCTCTCAGGAAGCATTATGCAGGACTTTAATCCTTTCATCTCCCTTACAGCATGGGATTGAATTGTGATTCTGAAAAATGGTAATTTGTGTCACGGTGGGGAGTCCAGATGATGAGTCGGGGGTCTTAGATTGTGGTTTTGGGGAGAAGAAAGAAAAAAAATCTGCATTTGGGTCAGTCTCCTTTTGGATTCAGGCAACCTTTTTCACTCCAAGCCCAACTGTTGCCTTGCTGCTGCGTCTGCTTGGTTTTAAAGCCATGTGTCTTACACTGGCTTGGGTTTTTGTTTGGTAGGTCTTGTTATGAGTGTAAATTTTGACATCATAAACATAGTTTCTGTTTCATAAACGTGGCTGCAGCACAAGGCATGACAGTCACCACGTTCTGATGCAATTTTCTCATCCTCCAGTGGTAGGAACCACACGGAAGATAGTGGGTGTGAGGAAAGCACATGAGGACGAAAAGGAGGTTTTAGGGGTGAAAGGAAAGATTTACTCTGATTTTTAGGGTTAAACTATGAATGTTTCACCAGAAAGAGCTGCAGTGTTTCCTCTCAAGACAGAGTCTGCTGAGTTTCTCTGTGATTGGAAGCAAGTCCAGTTTTATTAGGTCATATATTGGTAATTTAGTCCTTTGTGTCTTCAGTCGCTTTAAACTTTGACTTCATATGTCAGGATATTACCTGAAGGCTCCAAACCTTAAAACTACCAGGTTCCACTGAGGTGTTTCTCAGCTAATATACTTGGCTGTTTTGTAAACTTTCATTTGAATAAAGTTCAGCATTTGTGTTGAAGTTTTGTTTATTGACTGTTAATAAACAAAAGTAGTTGTCTTCAAGTAGTTAGATGTTCACATTAGGGCTGGGACTTTATTAATTACATAGCTTGTACTGCGTTAAATTTATAAAAAAAAAAAAAAAAAAAAAAAAAATTCCCTTCTCACCCTCCACGGGTGGTCTTTCTCAACCTCTGAGCTCGGGTCCTCTACCAGAGGCCTGGGAGCTTGAGGGTTTGCGTAGTATCTTGGCTGTGCCGAGAACTGCGCATTTCTGGATGAGATGTCTGACGTTGTTCCTGGGATCTGTTTAGCCAATGCTCCAGCTTGGGGGTGACTGCCCCGAGGGCCCCTGATGACCACAGGCACCACTGTGGTCTTCACCTTCTCCAGGCCTTCTCCAGTTCCTCTCTGAGGCCCATGGTTATTTCTCCAGTTTTCTCGTGTTTCCTTTTTTCCTGATGTTGCAATCGCTTGGTATTGCTACATCCACCACAACGGCTTTTCCTCTGTTGTTTATCCCACACCACGATGTCCCGGTTGGGTTCGCCATTACCATTTTGTCTGTCTGGATATCGGATAGTCCCACAGGATCTTAGCTCGGTCTCTCCACCACCTTTGGGGGTGTGCCCCCACTTTGATCTCGGGGCTTCCAGTCCATATCCTGCACAGATGGTTTCTGTACACTATGCCCGCCACTTGGTTAGACGTTCCATGTATGCTTTCCTGGCAGCATCTTGCACACTGCTGTTATGTGTTGGACTGTCTCAGGGGCCTCCTTGCACAATCTACACCTTGGATCTTGTCTGGTGTGGTAGATCTGAGCCTCTATTGCTCTGGTGTTTAGGGCCTGTTCTGTGCAGCACAGGATGAGTGCCTCTGTGCTGTCCTTGAGTCCAGCTTTTTCCAGCCATTGGTAGGATTTCCTGATATCAGCCACTTCAGTTATTTGTCGGTGGTACATCCCATGTAGGGGCTTATCCTCCCATGATGGTTCCTCCAGCACCTCATCCTCTGGTCCCCATTGTTTGAGACATTCGCTGAGCACATCGTCGGTTGAGGCTTTGACCTTGATGTATTTATGGATCTTGGATGTTTCATCCTGGACAGTGGCTCTCACACTCGCTAGTCCTCTGCCTCCGTCCTTACGGCTCGCGTATAGTCTCAGGATGCTGGATTTAGGGTGGAACCCTCCATGCATGGTTAGTAGTTTCCGAGTTTTAACATCCATGGTCTTTATCTCTTCCTTTGGCCAGCTTATTATTCCTGCAGGGTATCTGATTACTGGCAAGGCATAGCTGTTTATCGCACAGATCTTGTTCTTGCCATTGAGCTGGCTTCTCAGGACTTGCCTTACTCGTTGGAGGTATTTGGCTGTGGCTCCTTTCCTTGTGACCTCATCGAGGCTGCCATTTGCTTGTGGTATTCCCAGGTACTTGTAACTGTCCTCAATGTCTGCTATTGTTCCCTCTGGGAGTGAGACCCCTTCTGTGTGGATGACCTTCCCTCTCTGTGTAACCATCCGACCACACTTCTCTAGTCCGAACGACATCCCAATGTCAGTGCTGTAGATCCTGGTGGTGTGGATCAGTGAGTCGATGTCTCGGTTGCTCTTAGCGTACAGCTTGATGTCATCCATGTAGAGGAGGTGACTGATGGTGGCTCCGTTCTTGAGTCGGTATCTGTAGCCAGTCTTGTTGATGACTTGGCTGAGGGGGTTCAGACCTATGCAGAACAGCAGTGGGGACAGAGCGTCTCCTTGGTATATGCCACATTTGATGGACACTTGTGCAATTGGCTTGTAGTTGGCTTCAAGGGTGGTTTTCCACATCCCCATCGAGGCTGCAATGAAGGCTCTTAGAGTCTTGTTGATGTTGTACATCTCTAAGCATTCAATGATCCAAGTGTGTGGCATTGAGTCATAGGCTTTCTTGTAATCAATCCAAGCCGTGCACAGGTTGGTGTGTCGGGTTTTGCAGTCTCGGGCGACTGTTTGGTCTACCAGGAGTTGGTGTTTGGCTCCTCTGGTATTTATGCCGATGCCCTTCTGTGCTGTACTCATGTATTTATCCCTGTGCCCACCTATCTTAGCTGCTATGATGCCTGACATGAGCTTCCATGTTGTAGAGAGACAGGTTATTGGCCGATAGTTGGATGTGACCGAACCCTTTGAGGGATACCTTCTGGGATCAGGATTGTGCACCCTTCAGTTAACCATTCAGGGTGAGTCCCCCTTTGGTAGCAGCTGGGTTCATTTGAGCTGCCAGTCGCTCATGGAGGGCAGTGAGTGTTCTTTAGCCAGTAGGCATGGCATACTGTCAGGACCTGGTGCTGTCCAGTTTTTTCATACTGAGACTCTTCTTGGACATCTGGCCACTGTGATAGTTACTGGGGCTTGCTCAGGGGGTTGCTGTGGGTCATCTCGTAGAGAGATTAGCCACTGTGCATTGCTGTGTTGTTGGGTCGCCTCCCTTTCCCATATGCCTTTCCAGTACTGTTGGGGTCTCCAGCCTTGGGTGGGTCTGCTCTTGTTGTATTACCCTGCATTGAGAGTACACTTTAGCTGGTTGGGTGGGAGAAGAGCCCGGTTATCCTCTGGCTTCTTTCTCTCGTGTACCTCTTAGTAGGCGGACTGGCCAAGGCTTGGAGCCTTTGTTTGGCAGTTTCGAGCGCTTCAGGTATGGGTATCTGGCTGTATCGCTTGGGTACCGGTCTTTTGATTGCACCTCTTTGGAGCTCTGACAATTGGCTCACTTCCCTCCTTGTTACCTTGATAATTTTGTAAACTTTCATTTGAATAAAGTTCAGCATTTGTGTTGAAGTTTTGTTTATTGACTGTTAATAAACAAAAGTAGTTGTCTTCAAGTAGTTAGATGTTCACATTAGGGCTGGGACTTTATTAATTACATAGCTTGTACTGCGTTAAATTTAATATATATATATATATATATATATATATATATATATAATATATATATATATATATATATATATATATATATATATATATATAGCGGCTGGGTAGCTCAATGGGTAAGTCACCCGACCTTCACCCGGGAGACCGGGGGTTCGAATCCAGGCCGGGTCGCTTGGTTGAGATATCCAGTGTGGGTCTTAGGCAAGATCCTTCGCGCTACTGCCTACCCTCATGATGAGTGATAAAGGAATACACGCCATGCCGGCTCAGAACGTCGCCCGGCCAAACACGGTCCCCTGCGTCAGGTGCTGGGGAACCAGGGCACCTCAACGAAAAAATGGGTTACTTGGAACAAGACGGGAATTGGGCGAGAGGTGAAAACTTGGATCTGTTGGAATGCTACTACTCAAATAACCCTAGTCAGAGGGGTTACATGCAAAGAATGCGGGAGGAATGGTACGTCGACATCCCCATTCAACACTAACTGCCAAACAACTAGTAGCTCAGTGTTCCAACATCCGCAAACGGGCAAATGCTGTCCACAACTTGAGATAGACGAGGTACATACAAATGCTACGGCAAGGGGGAGCCAGGACGCCAGGTCATAGGGGGAGTTAGCTTCAACTCCCCACCGGAGATTGGTATGCAACCCCATAATGAACGAACCATCACAGCTGAACGAGGCAGCAACTGACCTGAGAGGTAGGATCGTGGCCCGAATGAACACCAGGGCAAATCCCGATGCCAATTACAACGGCTGAGTGAAGTACCATCAGAAAGTCTCATTGAAGATGTGAATGCAGCATTGAGAACGATCCCTACCACCACCATAACGGAAACCAATGAGCTGGTGTACACCTCAGCATCAGTGATCCTTGAGATGCTCGGCTATAGGAGCAACCATGAGATTCAATACCCACCATGGAAAAGACGGTTAGAGGCTAAAATCAAGGTAACAAGGAGGGAAGTGAGCCAATTGTCAGAGCTCCAAAGAGGTGCAATCAAAAGACCGGTACCCAAGCGGTACAGCCAGATGCCCATACCTGAAGCGCTCGAAACTGCCAAACAAAGGCTTCCGAGCCTTGGCCAGTCGCCTAAAGAGGTACACGAGAGAAAATGAAGCCAGGAGGATTAACCGGCTCTTCTCCACCCAACCAGCTAAAGTGTACTCTCAATGGCAGGGTAATAACAACAGAGCAGACCCACCAAGGCTGGAGACCCAACAGTACTGGAAAGGCATATGGGAAAGGGAGGCGACCCACAACAGCAATGCACAGTGGCTAATCTCTTCTACGAGATGACCACAGCAACCTCCCTGAGCAAGCCCCAGTAACTATCACAGTGGCAGATGTCCAAGAAAGAGTCTCAGGTATGAAAAACTGGACAGCACCAGGTCCTGACATGATCCATGCCTACTGGCTAAAGAAACTCCACTGCCCTCCATGAGCGACTGGCAGCTCAAATGAACCAGCTGCTACAAAGTGGGACTCACCCTGAATGGTTAACTGAAGGGCGCACAATCCTGATCCAGAAGGATCCCTCAAAGGGTTCGGTCCCATCCAACTATCGGCCAATAACCTGTCTCTCTACAACATGGAAGCTCATGTCAGGCATCATAGCAGCTAAGATAAGTGGGCACATGGATAAATACATGAGTACAGCACAGAAGGGCATCGGCATAAATACCAGAGGAAGCCAAACACCAACTCCTGGTAGGACCAAACAGTCGCCCGAGACTGCAAACCCGACACACCAACCTGTGCACGGCTTGGATTGATTACAAGAAAGCCTATGACTCAATGCCACACACTTGGATCATTGAATGCTTAGAGATGTACAACATCAACAGGACTCTAAGAGCCTTCATTGCAGCCTCGATGGGGATGTGGAAAACCACCCTTGAAGCCAACTACAAGCCCAATTGCACAAGTGTCCATCAAATGTGGCATATATCAAGGAGACGCTCTGTCCCCCACTGCTGTTTCTGCATAGGTCTGAACCCCCTCAGCCAAGTCATCAACAAGACTGGCTACGGAAACGACTCAAGAACGGAGCCACCATCAGTCACCTCCTCTACATGGATGACATCAAGCTGTACGCTAAGAGCAAACGAGACATCGACTCACTGATCCACACCACCAGGATCTACAGCACTGACATTGGGATGTCATTCGGACTAGAGAAGTGTGGTCGGATGGTACACAGAGAGGGAAGGTCATCCACACAGATGGGGGTCTCACTCCCAGAGGGAACAATAGCAGACATTGAGGACAGTTACAAGTACCTGGGAATACCACAAGCAAATGGCAGCCTCGATGAGGTCACAAGGAAAGGAGCCACGGCCAAATACCTCCAACGAGTAAGGCAAGTCCTGAGAAGGCCAGCTCAATGGCAAGAACAAGATCCGTGCGATAAACAGCTATGCCTTGCCAGTAATCAGATACCCTGCAGGAATAATAAGCTGGCCAAAGGAAGAGATAAAGACCATGGATGTTAAAACTCGGAAACTACATAACCATGCATGGAGGGTTCCACCCTAAATCCAGCATCCTGAGACTATACGCGAGCCGTAAGGATGGAGGCAGAGGACTAGTGAGTGTGAGAGCCACTGTCCAGGATGAAACATCCAAGATCCATAAATACATCAAGGTCAAAGCCTCAACCGACGATGTGCTCAGCGAATGTCTCAAACAATGGGGACCAGAGGATGAGGTGCTGGAGGAACCATCATGGGAGGATAAGCCCCTACATGGGATGTACCACCGACAAATAACTGAAGTGGCTGATATCAGGAAATCCTACCAATGGCTGGAAAAAGCTGGACTCAAGGACAGCACAGAGGCACTCATCCTGGCTGCACAGGAACAGGCCCTAAACACCAGAGCAATAGAGGCTCAGATCTACCACACCAGACAAGATCCAAGGTGTAGGATTGTGCAAGGAGGCCCCTGAGACAGTCCAACACATAACAGCAGGGTGCAAGATGCTGGCAGGGAAAGCGTACATGGAACGTCATAACCAAGTGGCGGGCATAGTGTACAGAAACATCTGTGCAGGATATGGACTGGAAGCCCCGAGATCTAAGTGGGGGACACCCCCAAAGGTGGTGGAGAATGACCGAGCTAAGATCCTGTGGGACTTCCAGATCCAGACAGACAAAATGGTAATGGCGAACCAACCGGACATCGTGGTGGTGGATAAACAACAGAGGAAAGCCGTTGTGGTGGATGTAGCAATACCAAGCGATTGCAACATCAGGAAAAAGGAACACGAGAAACTGGAGAAATACCAGGGCCTCAGAGAGGAACTGGAGAAGGCCTGGAAGGTGAAGACCACAGTGGTGCCTGTGGTCATCGGGGCCCCTCGGGGCAGTCACCCCCAAGCTGGAGCAGTGGCTAAAACAGATCCCAGGAACAACATCAGACATCTCAGTCCAGAAATGCGCAGTTCTCGGCACAGCCAAGATACTACGCAGAACCCTCAAGCTCCCAGGCCTCTGGTAGAGGACCCGAGCTCAGAGGTTGAGAAAGACCACCCGTGGAGGGTGAGAAGGGAATTAATTATATATATAAGGAAATCCTACCAATGGCTGGAAAAAGCTGGACTCAAGGACAGCACAGAGGCACTCATCCTGGCTGCACAGGAACAGGCCCTAAACACCAGAGCAATAGAGGCTCAGATCTACCACACCAGACAAGATCCAAGGTGTAGATTGTGCAAGGAGGCCCCTGAGACAGTCCAACACATAACAGCAGGGTGCAAGATGCTGCCAGGGAAAGCATACATGGAACGTCATAACCAAGTGGCGGGCATAGTGTACAGAAACATCTGTGCAGGATATGGACTGGAAGCCCCGAGATCAAAGTGGGGCACACCCCCAAAGGTGGTGGAGAATGACCGAGCTAAGATCCTGTGGGACTTCCAGATCCAGACAGACAAAATGGTAATGGCGAACCAACCGGACATCGTGGGGGTGGATAAACAACAGAGGAAAGCCGTTGTGGTGGATGTAGCAATACCAAGCGATTGCAACATCAGGAAAAAGGAACACGAGAAACTGGAGAAATACCAGGGCCTCAGAGAGGAACTGGAGAAGGCCTGGAAGGTGAAGACCACAGTGGTGCCTGTGGTCATCGGGGCCCTCGGGGCAGTCACCCCCAAACTGGAGCAGTGACTAAAACAGATCCCAGGAACAACGTCAGACATCTCAGTCCAGAAATGCGCAGTTCTCGGCACAGCCAAGATACTACGCAGAACCCTCAAGCTCCCAGGCCTCTGGTAGAGGACCCGAGCTCAGAGGTTGAGAAAGACCACCCGTGGAGGGTGAGAAGGGAATTTTATATATATATATATATATATATATATATATATATATATATATATATATATATATATATATATATATATATATATAAAAGGTTCCAAACTGCAACAGTTGTACTCAAGCGTTGCTGGTACGCCCATAAATCTGACGCACAAGCGATATTCACGAACAACAGCAATGGAGGACGAAGCAGCTCCTCTGGGCCCGCTGGGGGTTGATTTCTGCTTCCAGAGCCGATCTGATGCTGGAAAAGACTCCAGTTGTGTTCAAGTTGTGCTAAAAGCAGTCGGCCGATCAGCGAAGCTATGCTAGCCTAAAATAGCATCTCAATGCTAACCATGTAGCAGCAGCGCTAATGTCAGCGTCCACAGCCCACGTTTCTAAAGAAGCTCCATGAATGATCAGGGGTTCCTGAAACTCTGGAGAGATGAACTTTGCTCCAACCTGATGCTGGAAGAACCTGAAGAACAGATTAAAATCTAGAAACATCTCTGCTGCTCAGCTCAGATGCTGTTTATTCAATGATTTAGCAGCAAAAAGGGGTTTTGAACTGAAAATGTTTTGTCGATATATAATTTTTGATTAAAATGCAAATAATTATGAATAATTAAATACAGACCCTGCAATTAACTCCCATCCCACCACTAGTTTGTATTCATTTTGAAGGTGGTGAAGACTGTTTACGCAGCAGTTCTGCTTCCTCTCCTCAGGTTATCTCTCTTTTTTCTCCAGTAACTTTATTTAAAACAAGAAACAGAGGAACAAAATAAAACAGTAGAGAACAAGATATAAACATAAATTCAATATCTGAGGGTGTTATAGAACATGTAAATTATGTCAAAATTAAATTGGTTCCCAAGCGTTGTAGTCTTTCAAGAGCAGATATAATTTGAACTGAAGTTAGCGTGTTAGCATTACCTTCTGCCAAATATCGTGCAGGTGTAGCGCTTTAGCGTTAGCAGAACTAACGCTGTTTACGATTGTGCTTTAGGGTTAGCAGGGCTATCTTTTTAGTTCGCGATGCCCATCACTGAAGTTTGATACTATAAACTATTCAGGTGGTGAGCTCTGAACATGAATCAGTTCATTTTAATCTAGCTGAGTTACTTTAGTTTCTGTTCAAGAGGAACTGGTACAATGGTCAGTCTCTGTCAGAGGTAATAGGTTACACCTTGTAGTCCCTTGTACATACTGGGCTGTATCATGGATTAGTACCTGTCACAACAGCAGAGACCCAAAAGATAAAACAGAAAACTGAACATAAAAATCCACAAAGTCTTAAAATCATCAAAACATATGCTTTCTGGATGGGAAACAGCGCTGGATGATCCCAAGATGTGTTAACTCATCACTGACAGCTTCGTAAGTGACAAATAAAAGTGTCCATACGGGTACACAAAGAATGGGCTCATCCTGTGAACACTATCTGTGACTCACTGCTGCTCCATGTCAGAGTGAGTGTTTCCATGCTGGCACCCGTAAAGGCCAGAACTGTCACCATCTGGACCCTCCTCGGCTCCCACCTCGCATCCCTGACTCAGAGACTGACTAAAAATACAAATGTCAGGATGTGATTCCAAAAGACACGATGGTTCCTCTGAATCTGGAGCTTCATGTTTGTCTTGTTTCCATAAATAAAGATGAAATGACTCAGACGCATCAGACAGAAGGAATGATGGAGTCACACAGCTCAGAAATCATGCCAAGACTTCCTGTAAAATTATGTTTCTAGTAGTTTTGGGATGTATTTATAGAAGCAATGCATGTTTTTGTCATCTTTGAGACACTTTTAAGAAAATTATTAGCCTGGTTATTAATACACACTTTATTAAGTAATAACAAATTTGGATAAACCAAGGATTGCAACTCTCTCGGTTTTTCTTGATGAGAAAATCCAACCAAATAATGGTAGAGTAGAGTAGAATCTAAGATTCTCCTTAATAATCAGCTCCATCATCTATCAGAGACCTGATTGGTTCCAGATGTTCCAAACAGAACCCTTTGGGTACCAGACTGCAGGTTTACTGCTGGTTCCTGGAGGTTCTAGAAGTCGAATGGGAGGCAGCTCTTTCAGCTCCCAGTCTTAGTCTGTGAGGCAGACACCTTGTCTACTGTCTAGATGAGGCGTAAAACTTTCCTGTCTGATGAAGCTGATCATTAAACAGTGATGTTTGCCCAGTCGAGTGGGTACAGTAGAGTGTATAACCGGACAAACTGAGAACTTTTCCTCACTTCTTTTCCTACTACTCTCCAGTTTGCATTATTTCCTGTTATTTTTTGTTAGCTTTTGTTTTCTCTGTTATTTTCTCTCCATAGAAGCTACGCCTGGTCTGGGCGTTCTGCTTGGCTGTGATGCCTTCCTGGAGAAGGGCATCGGCTGAGATAATGCTGCCATCACTAACTACCGTTCTCCCTCTCCGGCTATTAACATTTGCTTTTCATGATCATAGAAAGCACTCCTGGTTCAGTCCTTCTCTTTCTTCTTGGTGTCTCTGCCTGTCTTCTTCTCAACCTCCAGTTGGTCGCTGGCAGATGGCTGCTGGTACTGAGCCTGGTTTTGGTTCTGCTGGAGGTTTCTTCCTGTTAAAGGGGAGTTTTTCCTCTCCACTGTCTCCCCCTGCTGGTCAGGAGGAGTGAATGCTCAATGCAATGTGCTGGGTTTCCTTAGATAGAAGCTCTTTAAAACTAATTTCAGTAGTAAACTGATCTTAATGTACTGATTGATAACTTGCATTAATTAAAATGTATGTGTGATATAACTGAGCAACATTTAGTAAAGTGCCTCGAGGCATTTGCTGTGAATTGGTGCCATATAAATAAACTGAACTGAATAAAGATGACCCATCCTGATGGTTGCATTATGAAGCAGATCCATGAGTTTCTTTCTTCATCTGCTTGTCTGAGCTCATCAGGTGGCCTCAGTTGTTTTCTCCTTGCCAGCACCGTTGGCTTGGGGACGAATAAATTATCAGCTTGGATTCCTGCTGGTGTGTTTGGCTCTAAGCGATTCATCTGTTTTGCATTAAAATGCTGAAAGGAGCATTATTGGGGGGAGCTTTATTAACTCCATCCATTTTCCAGTTCATGCCATTTTATATCATAATCTTTACATATGAAGTGGAAAACTGAGTGAACTGAGGCAGCTTTTAGAAACTAGGCTGCTGTTGAAGGTCGGGATGAAAAGTACTCCAGAAAATGTGACCAAGGTGAACAGACTCACAGCTCTGAGGGAAAAATCTTTATAATCTCAGAGAAAAATATGAATTTCAGACCACAATTTGGTCAGCTGAGACCAAAATGTATTACTTCCTCAGACTTCCTCCGTTTTTGATTTTTGTTAAGCGTAAACATCAGAGACAACCTGAATAAATACAAAAACAACTTTTGTTTTTAAATTTCTTCATGGAAAAATCCAGACCAACCTGTGAACCCATTGTTAAAACATCAAATAGCTGTTAACCACATTTTTTGGAAAGCTGTGGTTAATTTCAGGTTTAATTACTACCAGACCTGGAGAATCAAGAAATCGCTTCAACAGAACCTGTCTGACAACATGAAGTAGGCGAAAAGATCTACAAAATCAACACATCATGTCCCTATCTAAAGAACTTCAAGAACAGATTAAAAATACATTCTCTGGTCCATTAATTAGGGTTCTGGGAGAACCACAGTGAGAACCATGATCCACATATGGAGCAGTGAAGAACCTTTCCAGGTGAGGCTGACCTACCGGCATTACTCCAAGAGCTCGTTGACGATTCATCCAGGAGGTCCAGAAGAACCCAGAACAACATCTAAAGCTCAGCAGACTCTCCTCTGGCCTCCTTGGGGGAATTAAAAGACCAAAACCACAAAGACCCGTCTCATATTTACCAATATCCTGATGATCCCCAAGACCTCTTGGAAAGTATGCTGTGGATTTGCTGCTTCAGACCTGGATGAGTCTGGGCCACTCCAAGTCTATTTAGGCTGTTTTCCCACCTGATAGTCCAGAAGATTCGGTTCAGTTGGTGACTAAAATTTCAACATTTCCTCCATGTCCAGCTGCTGCAGTTCTCTTTCTCTCTGCTTTGAGTCAAACCAACCAAACCCTTTGATCAACCTGTTCCCCTCCTCACCTGGGGGGGCGCTGCATCAAGAACCACTGAAGGAAACGACATGAAAACCTCTGAAGACACTGAGCACAACTTCCTTCTTCATGAAATGTAAACAAAATGGAGCGGCGTCAGATTTTAATGATTGTAGAATTTCACTTTAGTCTTTGGGAAAAGACCAAGAGCCATTTCTCCTGCTAGGGCTAGACTCGCGTGTTTGTTTTGGTTGTCTTTACCCAGGGTTAGGGTTAGGGCTGTGCTGTGGTCCGCTTCCTGCTTCTGGAGCGGTCTATGGTGGTATTCACATCTGCATACTGGAGCTGGATTAAAGTGGGCTAAACAGATATGGTGATCTGAAACATTTCAGAGGAGAAGAAAGATTTCAATCTAATTAGATTTCATCTAATCAGCAATGAATATGAAGAAATGTAATTTTTATGGGTTCATCAATTCTTTTCATGAACTTGGAGTGTTAAACTTATATCAGTGGATACAATTTAGCAGCGATCAGGTCTTCAACCTCTTTGTTCTCCAGAGTTGAGTCTCCAAACATTTACCCCTCCCTTGCAGCCAATAAACACAGCTCAGAGGCCTGTAACAGATGGCTGCAGAGGTCACTGAGGGTCAGCTGGGTTGGGGTGGGGGTTGGCTGGGGTCAGGCCGGAGCACCGAAGTGTTGGAGATTGTTGTAACACCCTGTCAGGGTGCAGGTGGGTGAGATGCATGTCCCAGACTCTCCTGAACTCAGGACTCTGAATCATGAAATGAGTTGTTTCATGACAAGATATGCAGGCCTATAGTAAAGCTTAATGGTCCCATTAAATCTTCTTGGATGGTTGGAGATAAAAAAAAAAAAAAAAAAAAAAAAAAAACGACATCCACCTGAAAGGACTCCCATTTGTCCCTACTTGGTTTGGTTTCCTCAGGGTCTCACCTTCGCTTTATGCAGATGTGGTGTTGTTGATGTTTACAGGCCATGACCATCAAGACACGTTAGAGTAGGAGTCTCTGCTGAGAAAAGTAACACCAGAAGAAGAAGAACCCATCATCAATTAGGTTTTATTGATACAAACATTTGAAAACCAAAGCAAGCAATATCTAGTCAGCTATACTTTCGCTAGCTCTTCCATGGTGTGACTAGCAGGGCATTCTGGGTAAATGCAACCAAATTAAAAGCGTGTGTCTAGCGCTAGCAGGAGAAATGGTTCGTGGTCTTTAGCCAAAGGCAAAAGAAAAATCCTTCAAATGCTAAAATCTGACAACACTTTTGTTGACATTTCGTGAAGAAGGAAGTTGCGCTTAGTGTCTTCAGAGGTTTTCATGTCATTTCCTTCAGTCGTTCTTGGTGCAGCGCCCCCACAGGTGAAGAGGGGAACAGGTTGCTGAAAGGGTTTGGTTGGTTTGACTCAGAGCAGAGAGAAAGAGAACTGCAGCAGCTGGAGATGGAGGAAATGTTGTGATTCTGGTCCCCAATCGAACCGAGTCTAGTGGACTATCAGGTGGGAAAACACTCTAAGTTTTCATTAAAATAAACCAAACAGAAAATGAGATCCAGCTGATTGACCTCAGACTGTCCCCAGACTTTTCCCAGATTCCCTGCAGAGAGCAGATCGTGACGTTCTCCATCATGTTTTCACTTTCGTCCTGTGGAAGAAGAACATCCCAATGAGCCCACCGGGCTTCCATGATTTACAGAAACACGGCAGGGTCCCCAAGGAGGAGCTGCTCGAGCAAACTGAGAGGAAAAACATGGCAGTGACTGACACAACATCAGGCTGTGTAAGTATGTGTGTGTGTGTGTGTGTGTGTGTGTGTGTGTGTGCTTACATTTGCACGTCACTGATATCTCTGGGAAAGTCTTTTGCCGCTCAGACCGGATCTTGGCTGGCAGATGCATTCGCCTGGTGGGACCGTCGGAAAGCCAGCGCCTCTGTGTGTGTGTGTGGGGGGGGGGGGTGATGCTGTGACCGTGGCAACAGTAAACAATCATTGGTATTGAGTTCTTCCCTGATTTCTCTGTATTTCCCCTGTTGTTGCCTGTTGGAGGATGAGCGTGTATTCTTTGAAATTTATGACGTTTTTAAGCACAAAACCAGTTCTGGTGTTCTGGACGGTCTGCTCATATGGGTTTGGATCACAGGAGGCGCCTGAAGTTGGTCATTTATCCTACTTTGTCAAGTTATTCCCTGTGAATCCTCAGGAGGGAACATAGAGCTGAAGCGGTTTAACAGACGCGCTTCAAATTCATGCAATGACCTAATATTCAGAAGGAAAACTGAACCTGACAAGAATTCTCCCTCCAGATGATTTATGGTCCTGAAACCGCTCCGTATCTCGTCGTCATGGTGACAGCTCATTGCGACACCTGTTGTTGTGGCAGCTCCCATCTGTGGCCATGTGAGGAGGGAGCGTGCCACCGCTGATGGTAAAAGCAGACGTCATCTTCAGGTTTGCACTCGCTGCGAAAGAAAGGAGACCCCGGCGTCGAAGCAGTGCTGCCCTCCAGCTTCAGGCCTGGACCCGACCAGAGGTCCACCATTGTTTCTTCTTGGTTCACTGTTATCTGCATCAGATGTAGTGCGTGCAGACGGAATGCGATTTGAGTGTCGGGGCGTCTGGTTTACATGCAAAGTCTATGTGGACGCCTGTCTAGGGGCGTCAAGAAGTCTTGCGGTGCATGTTGCGCATCAAGTGTGTTTTGAAGCTTTTCGTGCACCTGGTGCTGTGAGTTTTAAGATTTGAGCGTAGCAGACACTAGAGTTGGAAAATCTGAACTTCTGCAGCGGGACACAGAGCATCAACCAATCAGAGAGACTCCATAATGTGACATAGTTATGTATTTTCCGATGGGACGGAAGGATCAAGAGCCCGGGAAGTTGTATCACACAAAGACGACAATGGAGGACAAACTCATGGTGGCTGTTCCCGTCCTGTTATCCACGACCAGTCAAGCAGGTCGTCAAACTGGGCTGGGATGAGACGAAAACAGGACTGAAAGTGACCCTGGTCGGCGCGCAGCTCCTGGAGTCGGTGGTGAAACTCACCAAACTCAGAACGCCTCTGAATGATCTGGTGATCCAGACACGGTGCAGAGACACCTGACGATGATGTTCTCCTGCTTTCAGTAAATGAAGCCAAGCTGCTCTCTCAGTTTCATCTGCCATTGTACAAAGAGACCGACAGAGGAAAACAACCAAATGTCAAGAGGCTCCTCCCAACACGGATCTTTCCACACTTTGCTCAGACTAGAGTGTCTAGAGCAATTCTGTTGCTCAATGTCAAGCCTCCAACTTGAGGTATTGGACGCCTTTTTGATGCACAAAATGCGTTCAGTCAGAACGCAACAACAGACTTGGAGGTCATGCAATGTTCTCTGCATCACTTCCATGTTCTTCTGGCTGAAGCAAAAATCAGTGTGTCTGGAAAATCCATCCCATTTCTTCTGAGTACCACTGAAGGAAACCAAAGTACCACTGGGACCTGAAGACAGTTTGAGAACCTCGGTACTGGATAATCAACCAAATAATGCACAATATGAAAAATCATTTTAAAAAATCAGCCCCAAGGTGATCGTCTGATATCCTCTAGTTCCCAAAACCAGATTGCTAATCCCAAATTAGCTGCCTTATTGTCCTTGACTGTTTTATAGAGCATCTCTGCAGAGGGAGAAATCACACATCAGAGTGTATGCAAAGTGCAAAATTTCTCATTTATTTATTGGCAGACCCGCTGATCCCCCCCTTTCTCAAATGGGGCATCAGTTTACGATCTAGTAGCAAATCATAAACAGTCGTGTCCTGGATGATTCCATGCAACGTCACATGAGAGAGTCACTTTGACTTTCTAATATCTAAAAGATAAGGCTAACCACCTGTGGAATTGAAGATAATGGCCATTTCAGTAAAAAGGGTCTTTCCTAAACACTGAAACCCATTCGACATTTAATTTAAGATCCAAGCGTTATTTTCTTTGCTCTAAGGTAGGAATAACGTGTTTGTGCCACTTTTCTAAAGTAATCCAAATGCTCACAGAAACTCGATCCAAACTTCTCTGCATGTTTGAGTGCTAAACATCTATATTTAAAGTCATTATAACAGACTAAATTTCCCAGAGGAGATGGGGATCCAGTTATCGCTGATCCGGCTTTTGGAGCATCACATTCCAGCTCCTCTAAAGCTTTTAAACAGCTTTAAGGATCGCAGATCCGAGCTGAAAACGAGCCGCCACACCTGCTGGACGCTGCAGCTGCAGTTGTGACGACGACACCACAGAAATGGAACGAGGTCAAAGGTGGTCACCTCTGCTCCTGTCCAATCTCTGCAGCAGCACTGCACCCCCGACCTTTAGACCCTGGAGGTATTGCAGCTCCACCAGCATCACATGGCACGCTTTAGCGCACAGCTGAGTGTGATTTGGTGCAGGGGTCAAGGTCAGGCAGCAGATGGGCTTTGTGTCGTGACCTCGTGTGGCCCGGCTTGATTAAGCGGTCTCTCCGGCCCAACTTTAAAGCACCTGCTTCTGGAGTCATTCATTAAAACCGATCTATGATGTTTCCATGGCAACCCTGTTAACGAAAACCAATGATCTGGGTTCGAAGGTCCTAAATTCTCTTCAGAACAACCTGAAGGTTCAGAAATGAAGCAAACATTGTTTGGCAGAGATAACCTGAGACTTCTACACAGTGCTGTGAAAAAGTATGTACACCCTTACAGATTTGTACCTGGAATCACTTAAACAGAACCTGTTCATGATGTAACAAGAAGAAAGAGACTGGGGGGAATGGGATCTGTGGAAAAAAGTCCAGAACCAGTGTTTGCGAAAACTTTTGAGCTATGTAGGAGCTTGTCAGGCAGGACATTTTTGAAACGCATAGGATGCCATTATTTTTAAATATTAAATCAGATGTTGCCTTTCTACCCAATACTTTTTTATTCTTAATTGCGTAATTTCTTGGGTGGATGCTTCTTACTTTTACTTAAAATAAACAAGTAACAATAGTAAAAATATGTAAAAACATGTTGCAGTAGTGCTATTCTTACTTGAATACAATTTTTGGGTCCTCTAATAACCTCATGCTTCATAATTTCTGCCATATTAGTTTTTTCCTTAAGGTCTATTTCATAGTTTATTGTTGTGTTCTCCTTCTGAATATTTTTTTGTATTATGATCTATGTTGTTTTTTCTTCTGTTCAGGTCTTGTCACATGCTGCTCGTTCCCTGAATTAATTATTGCTCAAAGTCTTTTGCCATACTGGTTTGTTCCGTTGTATTTAGTTTCTTAGTTTACTCTTGCATGTTGTTCTTTATGCAGTCTGTTTAGTTCTCTTAGCTTAGTATAAGCCTTTCTTGGTTTATTATGTCCTCTATAATTTCTCTCACATTATTAGTCTGCCTCCTGTTGTTATTGTATTCATGCTCACCAGTAATCCCTCATACCATTCACCTACAATGCCTCATCATCCTCATGTGTTTCAACTGATCTGCCACTCAAGCTCTTGATTGTTCACTGTTCAGCACCAGAATCTTTGTTTTCATCTGATTATTCACATTTTCTTTGTTCCGTTCTGTGTCTCATTGTTCTGTTCCTGAGTTTAGTCCCTCTGTGTGCGAGAAGAGCGTAACACCTGTTACAACACCGGAAAAAGTCCCAGTATGTTCTGAACGCTGGAAAAAAAGTCCCGGAAAGCTGAAGGGTAAAATTTAGAAGTGGTGGTATATGGAACTAGATTAGTCTCAAAAACTCTCACAAAGTGTAGAATAAGGTATGCATTTATGCATTATGTTATACACATTTGTGAATTATATTGTATTCTTACAAATGTGCGCTTCTGGATCTTATTGTATGCATACAAATCTTATTGTACGCTTTGTGAGTCATTTTGAGACTAATTTAGCTCCATAGTGGTACTGCTTACTGCTGCGTACCGACCCACTTATAGCACTAGGCCTGCCAAAATAAAAGCTTAATGATCCTCAAGAGTTTTGGGGAAACATTCTTTAGACTGATGAGAGAGAAGTGGACCTTTACACAGCATTTAAGAAACATACTTACTTTCAAACATGGTGGTGGCAGTGTGATGGTCTGGGATTCAGTCACAGGATTTGTGAATTCTGCTTCTACCAGAAAATCCTGAATGAGGATGCTCCACCAGAAGAATAATGATGGTTTAACAAATACACCTCAACAAAAAAAGGAAGTTTATGGCATGGTCTAGTCAAAGTCTGGACTTGAATCCAACTAAGATGCCGTGGTGTGACCTTAAACAGGCTGTTTCTTCTGAAAAACCCGCCAATGAGGCTCGATTAAAACAATTCATCAAAGCATAGTGGGTCAAAGTTTATCCACACTCATTATCAATTATCATGAACAATTGACGGCAGGCTAGTAGGGATAGTTTGTTCCCTTGAATCCTTTAAAAACTGCTTTTTTTGTATTTGTTTAGTTTATCTTTGCCTGACATTAACATCTGTTTGATGATCTGAAACATTTAAGGCGAACAAATTAGGGGGCAAAAACTTTTTCACAGAACTGCAACTAAATAAATGCTTCGTAGACCTTCAGAGGACAGCTTCAATGCTCCTGGGAAGGAAGATAAAACTCAACATTTCTGTGAAAGTATCTAATTTTTCTGAACTCATATGTGTGTGGAGTAAATAGATGTTACATAGAAACGTTGGAGCTCAGTGTAAACCGTCTTTGGCTCGCTGTGTGTTAATGAGCGACAGATGGCCATGCAGGGCTGCAGCCTGGAGCTTCACACAGCCTGGCTGGAAGCTCTGGCTCCTGGCTGACCTCTGCCTCCACCAGGCTGCCCTCACTCACTCTCCTCATTAGCTTGACTGGAGCGACCAAATCCGGCGAGGGCATCAGGGAGCTCACTGCTCTTCCATGGGAACATATTTCCTTTCATTCCTTCGCTCCTCACCCTCTCTGGGCTCCATGATTACCAACACACCTCCAATATGGCCGTTGCTGCTGTAGGTCAAATTTACAGTAAAATCCCAAACAATCTTAATTGTTTAAAGAGATCAAAAACTAACAAAAACTGATTTTGTGATCTGTAAATGAGCTAACCATAAAAATGTCTCTTTTCCAAACCATCTGGCATCGGTCCAGCTGATATTGGTAGAGTTCATTTCAACTGCTTTAAATCCTGACAGACTCATAAACAGTTAGCATTTTTGCTAACTTTGAAAACGGCTAATATTCACATATTTGAATTGTTTTGAGAGCCTCCTCACGTTTTCCTCGTGACACATGGTGGGTATCAGCAAGGTTGAATTTAGCACTTCAGCACTTTTGCTAAATACCCTGTTGGTGTAGCACTTTAGCATTACTGGAACTAGTGTTTATAATTAGTGCTTTTGGGTTAGCGCAGATAACTTTTTAGAATTCATAGAGTTTACTTCAACTGGTTTAATCTTGACAAAGACTCATAAACAATGGTGGGCACACTTTGTTGTTATTTCAACTGTTAACTTTTCATTTTCTCTCAGTTTTTTTCTCCATAGAAGGTACGCCTGGTCTTGCATTCTGTTTGGCTGTGATGCCTTCCTGGAGGAGCGCGTCAGCTGAGATAATGCTGCCATCAACTAATTGTTCTCCTTCTCCTGTTGTTAACTTTTTACTTTCATGAACATCGAAAATAATCCTACATCAGTTCATCTGTTTTCCTTCTGCATTCTGCTCTATCTTCTCAAACCCTCAGTCGGTCGTGGCAGATGGCCGCTTGTACTGAGCCAAGTTCTGGTTCTGCTGGAGGTTTCTTCCTGTTAAAAGGGAGTTTTTCCTCTCCACTGTCGCTATATGCATGATCGGAATGAGGGATTGCTGGAAAGTCAACGACACAATGCCATGCGGTCGCTATGTGCTCGTCCAGGAGAACTGAATGCTCTGCTAGGTTTCCTTAGAAACTTTTTGAACTACTTTGAATAATTAATTGAGCCGCTGAACTGTTTGATGACTAGGATCAATTGGAATGTATGTACGAATGAATTTTTTATTTTTTTATTTGTAAAGTGTCTCAAGAAGACATTTGTTGTGATTTGGCACTAGAGAAATAAACTGAATTGAATCGCTGAAAGAACAGTTTTCTGGATCTTCAAGAACTTCAGGCTAGAAGGTGTAAGAAGCTACGGGATCTCCAAGAAGGTCCATGTCTACAGAGTTGTTCTGTCAAACATTTAAGAGCTTGTGACACATTGGCAGCAGATCTATGCCAGAAGATCAGCAAAGAAGCCACTTTTGTCTGAAATGCTGCAGGAAGAACAACGATGAACAGCATGAAACTAGAGCACAGTTACTTCCTCCGATGAGTCTATCTTAAGATCTTATGGGAAATCTAGAGAGGAAGGGCGTAGCGCTATCAGGAGTCCTGTGTGAAGCTAACAGTGAAGCATCATGATGCAGTTCATGTTTGGGGTTGCTTCTCCTCTTAGGTTGTGGGTTCAAAATGTCCACCAAAACCAACTTCTTCCATCAATCCAGGAACTGTTTAGATTTTCCAGCATGATGGAGCACTGTTTCAGAAAGTGGCTCAAAGATCAGCACCGTGAGATTTTGGACTTGTGGTCAGGAAACTCCTAAGATCTGAAAATCATTGAGCACCTGGGGAAGCCAACAAACTGGGATCAACTCCAAGCCCTAAGAAGAGATGAATGGGTCACAATCAGTGAGGATCTGGTTCAAAAAGTGACGGTACTAAAGTAACTTCTGAAGATGAACACCAACTCAGACTCTTTGCATTTGATCCATTTGATGATCTAAGCCTTTGGAAGTTCTAAAATGTGTAGAAAAAAACCCACATCAGAAAAAAGAAAATTATTTGGTTTGAGCAACCATGTTGTTGCGTTTAGACAGTATAAACTCTATTATTTTAAGATGTTTCTAATAATCAGGAGAATGGGGTACCAGTTCCTTTTAGGTCCCTATACGACCGGTGTCAGAGCTTGTTCCGCTTTGCTAGTAAATCGGACTTGTTTCCGGTGAGAGTTAGACTTTGCCAAGGTTGCCCTTTGTCACTAATTCTGTTAATAACCTTTATGGTGTTGAGGGGGTTTTGGTGGCCTGGGTCTTTGCTTTTTGTAGATGATCTGGTTCTGTTGGCTTCATCAAATTGTGATCTCCAGTTTTCAGTGGAGCAGTTTGCAACTCAATGTGAAGCTGCCGTGTGAGAATCCGAGGCCATGGTCTTGGGCTGGCAAAGGGTACAGTGCCTTCTCCGGGTCGTGGATGAGGTCCTGTCTCAAGTGGAGGAGTTGAAGTATTTCAGGGTCTTGTTTAAATGGAGTGGGACATTGATAGACAGATTGGTGCTACATCTGCAGTGATGCGGGCGCTGTACTAGTCTGTCGTGGTGAAGAGCGAGCTGAACCATAATGCAAAGCTCTTGATTTACCAGTCGATCTACATACCTACCCTCATTTATGGTCATGAGTTATGGTTTGTTACTGAAAGAACATGACCGCAGATACAAGTGGCTGAAATGAGTTTATTCTGCATGGTGTCTGGGTTCTCCCTTTTTAGGAGATAGGATGAGAAGCTCAGTCATTCAGGAGGTGCTCAGAGTAGAGCCGCTGCTTCTCCACATTGAGAGGATCCAGTTAATGTGGCTTGGACATCTGGTTAGGATGCCTCCTGGACGCCTCTCTGGTGAGGTGTTCCAGGCATGTCCCACCAGGAGAAGAGCCAGAGGAAGACCCAGGACATGATGAAGGGATGAAGGTCTGGGAATCCCTTGGGACTCCTCCAGTGGAGGTGGACCAAGTGACTGGGGAGAAGAAAGTCTGCATCTCTCTGCTTACGCTGCTACCTACGAAACTGGACCCCAGATTAAGATATAGATGGATGGATGGGTTTCTAATAATTATTCCCACAAGAACAAGACAATGATGGAAATCTGAGGTAAAATCCATGAATCTACTCATTAAGTTGAAGCTTTGAAGAATGACCTTCTCCAACATTCTCATCACTTCAGTCTTTAGTCTTTATTGCAGACAGAAGGTTCAAGTTTAACTTTGAACCAAACATGGGGTAGCACAGGATGAAATAAGACACAGGTGGAGTTAAAGAGGTATTAAAGAGACAAAACTGCCAGGAGGAGCCTTTGAGAAGCCAATTTGTTCAAGAAGTTGAACTTTATCTTCTCTCACCTTCATTCTTCTCTGGTAGTTTTGAAACATATCCACATACAGTGGCTTTCACCTCATTGTTTTAATTTCATGGCCTTAAATTTGAATGAGCCGTTGATTTTCCCTCTCATCCCCCCCAGATACCAAACAGCTGCCATATGATTTCAGAGCAAACGAGCAGCTGGACAACGGTTTAAAACAGATGTGTCTCTCAGAAGACATCATCCTGTGGGGATGCTTTTCTTCAGCAGGGACAGGGAAGTAGATCTGGGGTTGATGGAGTTACACTTAGCTTCCAGGGGTATTAATTTAACAAATTCATGCAAAAAATTCACATATATGAATTGTTTTGAGAACTTCCTCATGTTCTCATGACACATGGTGGGTATCAACATGGTTGAATTTAGTGCTTAGCATTAGCTTCCTCTAAATACCCTGTTGGTATAGTGGTTAAGCATTAGTGGAACTAATGTTTATGATTAGTGCTTTAGGGTGAGCGCAACTAACTTTTTAGAATCGTAGAGTTCATTTCTACTGCTGTAAATCTGGATAGACTTATCAGTGGTGGACACACTTCCACAACCGTCAGTTTTTTTTTTTTTTGTTTAGAGCTTTAGTATTTTTGCTAGAAGATGGATAGAGCTAAATCCAGGACAATCCTGGAAGAAAACCTGCAGAAGACCTGAGACTGGAGTGGAACTTCATCTTCCAGCAGAACAACCACCCTAAACATAAAGCCAGAGATATTATGGGATGGTTTAGATCATAACAGATGGGTTAGAATGTCCTAGTTCAAGTCCAGACCTAATTCCACTTGAGATTCTGTGACAATACTTCAAAACAGTATGTATAGAACATCTACAAGAAACTTGTGTCCATGCAGATCAATGCTGTTTTCCCACATTTTCCACATCATTAAAGGAGGCTTGGAAGATCTTTTGTCAAGATCTGTTTCTGTTGGAGTTTTGCTTCTGTTATTTCTCTGTACTGATGGCTTATTTTCCCACATCCTGGTTTATTTCTTGTCTGTCCAGTCCTTAGCTGAGTATTCAGCTAGTTTCAGATTATGTTTGTTATTACTTGTTGTTTTGTTTATTTCAGTCTTTTCTTAGTTATTCTAGTTATTTCCTTATGTTGAGCGATTCTCAGTTATGTTCAGATTATTTTCCTTAATTCCCTGTTGCTCTCCCTCGCCCCCTGTTGCCATTTTCTCTCTCTCCTCAGCTCCCCTCGAGTTAACTGCCCACACCTGCAAATGTTTAGCCATTGTTCATTTAGCCATTGTTCCAGCATTCACTCCCTCAGTATTTAAGCTCCTCTCCTTCTGCCACTCCTCACTGGTTCCTCCCGTTATCTGCCCATTTTGCCTCCTGTTACTCTGCCTGTTTTCGCCCCATTAACTCCCCGTTCCTCTGCTTGTGATCTCCCTGTTGTCATCCTGTTTCCTTGCTTGAGTTTTTCCTCTGCTTGCTTTCTGTTTGCTCCCAGGATTCATGCTTCTGTGTTTCCCCTGGGTTCCTACATCCTCCAGTGTCTTTTTGTAAGGGTTTTTTTGTCATTATTTTTTATTATTAAATCTTCAAATCTACTCACTACCTCTACCTCTGCATTTGGGTCCTCAACAGCCTCACAAACCATGACATCTTTAGATCATTAGTAATCATTAAGTTAGAAGAACTTAATTTAGGAATGGTATCTGACCCAAAAACTTTTTTAGACGTGAAACATGGCAGTTTGAGATCAGTTCAGCTACTTTCCAGCTCAAGGACGATAACTCTTCCTTCCATAATCAGAAATGTGAACATTTTCCAAAGACTCCTGAAGAAATCCTGGATTTAAGATTTAAAGTTTCTGTGTGACCTAAAATCCAGCTTTAAACTGATATTTTCTTTTCCCAGATCCAGCTCTTGTGCCCAGAGTTGACTTGGAAACATTTGGCTTATGTAACATACGGCCGTGTAAACACACACCCTGTGTCTGTTGATAGTGCTGACATCGATCCCCGCTAAATCATTTCACGGCATGTGATGGGTGTTCACCTTCAGCCTCATTAAAAGTATTTTTAGCTTTGGTCTCTTGAGGTTCACATAGCCTGTCCTCTTGAACATCTTCCTGATAAAAAGGCATGAAATATGATGTGTTTTAATGTGAAACATACTCCTGCAGGCTCTGTTCTCGAAGTGTAAATACAGCTTCAACCTCTGAATGAGTACCCTCATCTGTTGGTGTCATGGGGTGAGGTTCCCAGAGTGGATCTGAGGTTTAATCGACAAGCCACAGAGTATTCTAGCCACATCTGGGATAGTCATTACAGGCCTCAAGCAGCAGCACAGAAGGGAGAAGTGGTTAGGAGGGTCCACCACTGAACAAAAAGGAGGAAGAAGAACAAAAGAGGGAGGAAGAAAATTAAGGAGAATGTTTTCCTCTTTGTGTCGATTCTGAGATAATATCTGCCCTTCTGCTGCAAACTGGATATCACTTTGTCAATGAAGACTAAACTAAAGGCTTAGTGGCACAGACAGAAATGCTTCGTCACTAAGGCAGGGCCAAGTCCAGTCTTGATGAACTACAATCCTGTAGTTTTTAGATTCATCCTTGCTCCAACACACCTGAAGTCCCTTATCAACACCTGAATCAGCTCTGCAGAGCCCTGGTAACAAGCCAATTTATCTGGGAAGGATGGGTTGGGTGTTCAGATGAATACAGTTAGAAGCCAGGCATGTCTTCTTGATACCAACTTGAACAAACCCCATGAAGCGCCTTCTTGAGTTGCTGGATCAGCAATTCCATTGACCATCTAGTTTCCTACTTCTGGTGCTTTTAGTGTGAATTCACAACAGCCCTGTTTAATCTGCTTTAATTCAACTCTAGTTCGTTTGCCTAGAAAATGTGGTTTGTTTGGGCTAGGTTGTTTGGGTTGTTTGAGATGTGAATGTGCAATCGAACTCTGATGCAGACCGAAAAAGTGAATTCCGGTCCACCTACAAACCTCGGTCTCGGTTTGGTTGAAGTGAACTCTGGTGCAGTTCTATGGTGTGGTATCAGTGGCAAAATTAAGACTATTGCGACTTTGGATCGGCTGGCAACGAACATGCCTAAGCTGGTGACCCTTGACTCATACTTTCTTCTTCTTTAAGGAAACTTTATCAAGAAAGGTGGTTGGTGTACAATATCTGTAAGCGCCATACATTAGATTGACTGACGTGTTTGTTTTTTTGACAGTTTACTGTAATTTAACATGATGCCAAGCATAAACATAGTGTATAATACCGAGATGAAGTTGGCTTTTGATTGATGCTTCCGATTTGGCAGGTGATGCATGGTGCTTACAGATATTGTACACCAACCAGTTTTCTTGCTAAAGTTTCCTTTAAAGAAGAAAGTACGAGTCAATGGTGAATGCTAATGTTAACCTAACCATGCTAATGGCCAGCAGAGGAAGAAGGCATTCTAGTGGGTGACCAGCCTTGGCATGCTAGTCATCAGCCTCTCCAATGCTAACTTAAGTGAGTAGCCTCCTTCTCATTTGCCAGCGCCGGCTGCTCAGTTACCTGTACCAGCCAATCGTTAATCAGATCAGTAGCCGGCTTCGGAATGGATATAGCCTCCTGCGTCAAGGAAGTAGCCACCGCTGGGTGCGCAATAGTCTTAATTTTAGCGCTGATACCACGCCATACAGTTTGAATACATATGTGACCACCAAGCAGACTGAAAAATGCTCCAAAAACAGGAAGCAGAGAAATGGCTAGTGGGAGAAATGGCTTGTGGTCTTTGCCAAAGTCAAAAGAGATATCCTACAACCACTAAAATCTTACGCCACTCTATTGTTATTTACATTTCATGAAGAAGGAAGTTGCGCTCAGTGTCTTCTTCAGAGGTTTTCTTGTCATTTCCCTTCCGGTCATTGTATAAGCAACTCATACAACTGACCCGTACTGGACCCCTCCTGGGCCCCCTTCAGTTGGAGGTCCATAGAACAATGGTACGGTATGGTTAGAGTGGAGCTACTAGCATTGCACAACATAGTCCATTGATTGGAGGACAGACAAACATTAAGAAACATGCTGACAGCAGGGTTCAGGTATAGCAATCACCAGAGCAGCACCAAAACAGTCACAATGTCTTCACAGTTACCCAGAAGTTGACCATCTAAGCCACCAAAGGCAAACTATTTCCCTGTGATTTTGTTCTTCTCTATGAAATGCTGCTTTTTTCCTTTCTATGTACCGATTCTTGTGTGTGAGTCCTGTTCTTTCCCTGTCGTCTGGATCCAGATGAAAGGTGCTTAGCTTCCTGTGCTGGGTTCACTCCAAGGCCCCACTGAGCATATGAAAGGTCTGCAGAGGAAAAGCCTAAATCAGCTGCTGAGGCTGAGACTCATTAATTCCTGAACAGAGTTGGTGGTTTGGGATGACCGGAAGATCAGCAAAAAAGGATTTTTGTTTTATGTAACAGAAAGCTCTGCCATCGACCTGAATCCGGAGCTGAGGGGAAAAAGGTGGAGAAGTGAGAATACATCCCTCTGTGAAGCAGAGATCTACAGCGAAGTGGCTGGCTTCTCAAAACATGGAAGACTGATGATGGAAAAACACATGAGTACATTTTCCACAGCTCTACTCCAACAGTAGCACGCTCCTCTATCCAGCGCCGGTGCAGCTGTATCTCCACGTCTGCTTCTTGTCATCTACAGCCAGCCAGGTGATGTTAGAGGAGCTTTGGTCGTCTGTAATGGTGGCCTGCAATTGCATCGGACTGGCTCTGTGTGGTTCTCTCGTTGAACACATCTGGAAAAGACTGAAGACATGCAGACCAGTGATGTCCAGATGGAAAACGGAAAGAAGTTTTGCTCATTTTATTAAGGATTGTCTTTCAAGCCTGGTGAAATACTTAAAAGGATGAAATTTCTGTTTTAACTAAAACATCTCGTCATCGGCTCCAACACCAACACCCACCCACATCGTCCACATCCAGCAGCAAAGCCAGAGATAAGGTTGGATTGCGTATCTGATAATGATTGCTCTCTTTCACTGCTGGAAACACAAACAAGCCACATTCCTGTGATGTCATGAAGTGCTTCTCTGCAGGGCCTGAGGATTGGATGACTGTCCACAAGATAAAATGTTTATAAATGGCACTGGTAAAGACTTCCTCCCATAGATGTCATACCTAATAAAAATTTTTTTATCTCAGTACCAGCAATGGTCTAAAAATGTGAGTTCCAAGTCCTTCAAGTCAAAATTATCCTTTTATTTCTTCCAGGTTCACATTAGATGAGATGAACAAGAACATTAACATATTTTATGTTTTCAGCTGTGGTTTTTATTGATTCCAAGAATGATTTTTAGCAATGACACAGTAATAAACATAAATAAAGAAGAAAACAACAATAAATCAGCATATTAAAAATGAAATATTTAGCTATTGATATGCTAAATAGCATTTTCACTAATTAATATTCTTATTTGTGCATCGCTAGCTAGCAAAAATGTAAATTAGCATACTGCTAATATGCATTACATACAATTAACATATCAACAGCAACCTTATTAGTAGATGATGTGCTAAATATTAATGTGCTAACTTTGACTAATTTATTACCAACCTAATGTTATCATAACAAGATCATTCCCAAATCAACCGCGAGCTACTAATGAGCTAAGTATCTATTATACTATTGATGAGCACACTGATGGTTGGCATGACAACAGTTAAATAACTTAGCAGCCACATCACACAAACCACTTCTAAACAACCGCAGCAACTAAATACAACATCAATATAGTTATTACAATGAAAACTTAGCAATATTGCAAAAATAGTGGACAACTAAAATGAAGGGGTACTTTTTCTTAGGTTTCTAAACTAGAATGTAGTTGTGTACAAGTTAAGTTATCATCGTCCATGATTTCCTATTGTTGTTCCCAGATGTCCTGATGCATTCCTGAGCCTTTGTAAGGTTAGTGTCGCTTCATCATGCTCATGCAGGAAAAACAGCCCTGCTTCAGAACTGTGTCAGATAGTTTTAGGTGTAATGCACGTTTTAGCGAGTTGACATGCTCTGACCAATCGTTTCAGAGTCTTTGAACTCTGTGACATTTTTTCCTTCCACAAACACTAAAGCTTGTGGCTATGCTGGTACCTTCATTCAACACAACGACCTAAATATACTCAATACGCCATTGTTTACTCAAGCTTTATCTGCAGAAATAACTTCTACAACTGATTACAGGACGGTTTGAAGCCCTCCTTTTGTAGGCTGTCAGGGTTAGCTACTCTGAGATATGAATGCTGACAGATGACTAAACTCATGTGAATTTGAAAAATATCTACAGCTGCCATGAAAAGTATTTCCCACCGTACAGATTCCTGCTCTATTGTCTTGATCCCAATCAAACCAAATCAATATATTATTAGGCAACAGTAAAAGGAAGTTAAAGGAAAAATCAGTTTTCATTTATAAACAGAAAAAAGACAACCCAAACCAACCTGGTCCTGTGTGAAAAAGTATTTACCCCCTGGGCCCTGTGTGAAAAAGTATTTACACCCCTTGTTAAATCATGATGTAACTGTGATTAATCACGTTGGTTTTGATTCAGTTTCACTAACCACAACCTAGAATGATTACTGCCAGACCTGCAGAATCAAGAAATCCCTAAAACAGAACCTGTCTGACGACATGAAGTAGGCAAAAAGGCCTCATACAGCAACACATCCAAAGATAAGGAACAGATGAGAAACAAAATACCTGACATGTATCCGTCTGGAAAGGGTTACAGAACCATTTCTAAGGCATTGGGGTTCCAGAGAACCTCAGTGAGAACTAGTGTCCACAGATGGAGAAACATGGAACAGAGGAGAACCGTCCCAGGAGTGATGACCCACCAAAATTACTCCAAGAGCTCATCGACGACTCAAGCTTGGGTTATACAGTATCCCATCAGCAAGGCCACCTTTGAACGGCTAACCCTCCAACTAAATAAAGGTTCTAGAGTGGCCTAGTCAAAGCCTAGACTTAAATCCAATCGAGTTGGCATGGTATGGACCTTAAACAGGCATTCATGCTAGAAAACCAAATAAAACAATTTTGCAAAGCGCCAGAATTCCTCCACAGAGATTTTCGTTGTCTGAAGTCCCCTAAGCCCCCGCCCAACGAAAACTTCTTCCTCTGTTTTTCACTTTGCTCTCGACTCTGAGCCGGGCTTTATTTAGTGACTCGTAAGGAACCCCTGGGTGTTATTTTACAAACTTTGGGCTTAAGGCAACCTTTAAAAACCTCCTATAAATGAATGAACCTTGCACCAAGACAATTTTACCTCCACTGAAGAACTCAGTACAGCCCAATTCAGCAAAATATTCAGATAATAAAAATAAATTAACCTGAATTTCCGTCATGCTGAAACGGAAGGATTCTAATTGGAGACTTTGGGAAGCACAATGGCTTTCATACCCCAGTCAGATCGGATCTTCTGGAAAATGACTTGAAAACTTCTTGAGTGGCAGGCAGGCTGCAGTCCAGTCTTCCTGTTCTCTGAGTGGGTGGATGTTTTCTCACTGACCAAGTTCTTCGTATTTGTCTTCAACTTCAGGGTTTGATCCACAGCTGATGAGGGATTCCCAATTTAGAGTCACAGTCTTGAGCGCTTAGGAGTTGAATCCTTTTCCCAAGACCGTCTCTTCATCCCAACCGTGGCCCGGGGTCTTCTTCTCCTGCTGCAGGGTTCTTCATTCGCATCCATCTTGATCTTGGCTCTATGTCTGCCTGGAGGAAACAACCACTCTTTCTCCTTTTTCTCTCCTCTTTATAGGGTTTTCCACCGTACAGATGTGTTTCATTGGTTAGCTCTGTTGCCAGGCTTACTTTATTGCCTGTCTTGGGTAAATAAAGACCTCAGCTTCTCCATGATCTTCCGCCTTTCACCCACTCAGTCCCTGGCCATGTGTGGAAACCTGCCTTCAAGGCCAGTTCCTTATCTGTTGTGTCTGCCTCCGTGCTCGCTCTCTCCGAGGTTAAACATCATCCCTTTCAACAGTCGTCACACATATTTCTATCATATATTACATAGTTTATATTCTCTTCAAAATCACTCTTAAAAATCACAACTCATTGAACTAAAACTTTTCATTTAATATGTAATCACTAGCATGTCTGATTTAACAAGTAAGGAATCACTTCAGTAATAATCACAGTTTGATTTGACACAAGTATGTTTCTGTAAAAGAAAACAGGAATCATTATCATTTTAACGACCGCATTTTCTGCTCCGGAGTAAAAGTCGAACTTATTTACGAATTGTCCAACATGGAGAGGCTCTCGTCCACGTTGACGAAAGGTTCCGGTGACACGTTGTGTTCTGTCGGTGTTGGCTTGGAAGTCTGCTGGCAGTTTCTGATGCACCGATATCCGTGCTCTAAATGAGGGGGGGTCAGGAACGACTCTGCTCTGCCGGTGTTCTGATTATCTGTCCTGCTCTCATCAGATTTTCCTCCCGTAGCCGGCGAAGTGCGGCGCGGAGACGCCTGGTGATAGAGCAGAGACGCCTGCAGTAAGTCTGAGGTGATAGAGATGCGGTTGCATTCACTGAATCGGTTGGACCAAGAAGGGACGCCTGCAAAGTAACATTCACCGTCAGAATCAATTAACCTTTAACGCATAAGTACAAAGAAAATGCGTCATGAAGTGGAGGAAAACATATATAAGTCATAGGACCAGCCAACCTATGAAAAAAACTGCAAAAATATGGTATTTGTTATTAAAATCATAGTTACTTACTTCTGTAAGAGAAAACAGACAATGTTAATACATGCCTTTTGTCTTTGGGACACTTATTTAAAGTGCTTGTACCTTATTTTTTAATCATTTTTTTGCCGGGAAATAAGGGATGGTCTCGTCTATTTTCAACAAAATGTAAAAGACAACATGCTTTTCAGTCTGGGTTGGTTTGAGTTGTTTTTTTCCTTGTTAAATGCAATTTTAAAACAGCTTTCTGTATTTAAATTTACTCTGGTTGTCTCTGCCTGATGTTAAAAAAGCTGAACCAGGAGAAATTTCTAAGTGGGGTAAACTTTTTCACAGCACCCACAGCTGTTGCTATTTTTATCCCCAGATCAGCAGGCAGAGAGCTTTGTTCTACCCCCTGCCTCCGCTGTCGACCAGGGTTTAAGATGGAAACCAGGAGGTGCAGGAGACTGGTTATAAAATGTGAAGCTTGCAGGATGGATTTCTGCAGGAATCACACTTTTCTGTGCTCAGCCCTCTTCCTAGGTTATGTCACAGCGTTAAAGTTGTCGTCTAAGGGATCCTGTCTGAAAAGGTTGAGATCAATTTCACTTTCTCTCAGCATGAGACCCAAACTGTATGAGTCGTGACAGAACCATCAGCAAAAGCCGCCCTGAGCAACGAACGCCATGTGGTAAATCACAGCAGACACCCCTGGGCTTTTTATAACGCGGGGAGAAAAGTTAACATTAATGAGAAGTAATTGAACCGAGCCTGCAGGAGAAAAATGTAATTTAGTTCTAGTCAGAAACTGGGACCGGGGTGTTAACCGTTCTTCTCACAAATCTCAAAAACAACCACATTATTAAGAGAAATTGATGAAGCTGTAAAACTGTTGGCTCATGCTTGGTCTTAAAACTCTTTGGTTGTTGTACAAGAAGTTCTGTTGTCTAAAGTTTTCCTGCCTTCACAGATGTTTCTTTATGTGTTCCTGTTGGGAAAATTAGTTCATTAAAAAGAACGACCAAGACAGAAATCACAAGAGGCAGAGTCTCTTTCAGATCTTTTACTTACCAGCAAGGAGAAAATGCAGTTACAGAGTTCGTCGGTCAGAACATTTTCTGACAAACAAAGGAAATGATCTTGTTTAAATACAGTCTTTGCCTTGTGCAAAGATGTAAAGTGAGTGTTTTTGTAACAAATTAGACGATAAATGATAAACCAAAAGCTGAATATAAGATTATAAGTCAAACAAAGCAATGCAATGAGTAAATATGTCGTTAGAAAAATAACTAACATTTTTCCAACAGGTCCCAAAACACCAGCATTTCAATTCAGGCAACAAGCTTCGCTGTGACTCCCTGACCCCTGACCCCTGACCCTGGTCTCTCCTACAGTAAAATGTTAAATATATGGAAAGAAACAAGATTTATGAAGAGAACCAATGACGGCCTGGAAACCTGTCCAGGGTCCACCGTCACCCCAGGGGCCTCCCAGTGACCTCACCAGGAAGGAAGGAGGCAAGGAAGGAAGGAAGGATGGGAGGATGGAAAAAAGGAAGGAAGGACAGAAGAAAGGAAGGAAGGGTAGATGTAACAAAGGACAAAAGGAAGGAAGGAAGGAAAGATGGAAGAAAGGAAAGGAGGAGGGAAGGAAGGGAGGAATGAAGTACGGTTGAAGAAAGGAGGAAGGAGAAAGGAAAGGAAGCAAGGGTAGATGAAAGGAAGGACGGACGGAAGGACAGAAGGAAGGGAGGAAGGAAGGACAGAGGGAGGGAAAGAAGGAAGGAAGGGAGGAAGGAAAGAGTGAAGAAAATAAGGAAGGGAAGGAAGGGAGGAATGTAGGGATTGAAGAAAGGACAGAAGGAAGAACAAAAGGGTAAATGGAAGGAAGGACTAAAGGAAAGAAGGAAGGAAAAAAGAAAGGAAGAAAAGAAGAGAGAAAGAAAAGCATAGGGGGAAGGAAGGACGGAAGGAAGGGTGGAATAAAGTAGGGTTGAAGAAAGAACGAAGAAAGGACAGAGGAAAGGAAGGGTAGATGGAATAATTACTTAGATTTTAACGTGATAAAAATTTTAACACAATTAATCTCTTTTTTTTTTTTTTTACATACAAAAGTTCCGTCAGGAACCTTTGTATTCAAGCGTTGCTGGTACTCCCGTAAGTCAGACACACAAGCTCCATCCGCTAACAGCAGCGATGGAAGCAGCTCCTCTGGGCCCACTGGGGGTTAATTTCTGCTTCCAGAGCCGATCTGATGCTGGAAAAGACTCTGGTTGTGTTCAAGTTGAGCTAAAAGCAGTCGGCCTATCAGAGAAGCTATGCTAGCCTAGAATAGCATCTCAATGCTAACCATGTAGCAGCAGCGCTAACGTCAGCGTCCACAGTCCACGTTTCTAAAGAAGCTCCATGGATGATCAGGGTTCCTGAAACTCTGGAGAGATGAGCTTTGCTCCAACCTGATGCTGGAAGAACCTGAAGAACAGATTAAAATCTAGAAACATCTCTGCTGCTAAACTCAGATGCTGTTGATTCAATCATTTAGCAGCAAAAAGGGTTTTTGAATTGAAAATGTTGCTGATTTTGTTGATATATAGTTAAAAAAAATTGTGATTAATTGTGAATAATTAATTACAGACCCTGCAACTAACTGGATTAAAACATTTTAATCATGTCCCACCACTAAAGAGGAGCAGCAAAAGCAAAGGAGACGGACTAGCAGTGCTGTCCAGCAACTGATGGTGTCATCCAGGACATGTTATTGTGGAATATCCCCTCTGCTGCCTGGATGTTGAGCTGTTAGCATGTCATGGCAGTCATGAGATTGCTGTAAAGCAACAGTCTTCAGTCAGAGGTCTCTTCAGATTCTTTGCAAGACTGACTGCTACTTGAGATCCTTCCCACCTACAGCATCACCGCCCACAATGACTCCTTGAGGATATTTGGGATAGATAAAGTATTTTTGAAATTTTTTTAATTTTATAAGACCTGTTGATCAAGACCATTTTTTACACTTTTCCAACTTGGAAGGAAAACATAGAGAAATGAAGGATGATTCCAACGTTTTGTGCATTAATGTTCAGCCTGTTCTACAGCATTTTTTATAGTGTGTTCCTTATTCAGACGCTGTTTCCACATAAAGAGCTGCTTTAAGGGAAAAATTTGGGGTATGGTGTTTGGAGGGAAATGGATAGAACTTCACTTTTGATCTATTATGAAAACCATAACATGGAAACAGCTTAATAAATTCAGATTAGTTTTGTTGGAACTGTAAAATACATAAAAACATAGAAATATGGAAAGCAAACAGCTAATTTTTCCCATGTACATGCTTCAGCTTTGCCCGGCACTGCTCGTGCACATCGGGATTCTGTCTGCACCATATGGTGGACCACACCCTCTGATTTACACCCCGCTATTCGCTGGCAGCCGTTCCTGCAGGGGCTGACGGCGGGCCGAACCTGGGGCCCATCTGATTTTTGTTTCCTTTCTGCCGCCACTGTGCCACACCTAGCATGAGCTGGGTTTAAAGAGGACCCAGTGTGTGCAGATTACGACCGAAACCAATAAAAGCCGAGGGTGCAGAAACGGCTGTCAGTGTGTGCAGCAGTGGACCGGCCCGGTCCGGTTCACTGCTGCAGAAATTCTTATCGACTCTCAGGTTTTAGAGCCAGAAGCCACATCCATGTTAACTCTGCTCTACAGTCACATTTTTTCCAGTTAGTCTTCAGTCCTCCAGGTCTGCAGATGCCACAGGTCGTTAGCTACGGCGCATTATCAGCGTCAAAATTAAGACTATTGTGCAGCCAGCTGTGGCTACTTTTTATTTGCAAGAGGCTACATTCATTCTGAAGCTAGCTACTGATCTGATTAATGACAGTCCGACACTGGTAACTGAGCAGCTGTCACTGCCAAATGAGAAGAGAGTGCTAGCTTGCGTTAGCTTTGGAAAGGCTGGTGACCAGCATACCTAGACTGCTCACCCACTGGATTGCCTTCTTTCTCTTCTGGTCATTAGCACGGACAGATTAGTGTTAGCCTTGAATTGGCTAGCATTAGCCTTAAATAGGCTAATAACTCGCATGCCTAGAATGATCACCCACTGGATTGCCTTCTTCCTCTTCTGGTCATTCGCACAGATAGACTAGCGTTAACCATTGATAGGCTAGCGCTAGTCATGGATAGGCTACCAACTAGCATGCCAAGACTGATTACCCACCGGATTGCCTTTGTCTTCTGCTGTTTATTAGCATGGATTGGCTAGGGCAGGGGTCTGCATCCTGTGTCTCCAGAGCCGCAAGTTGCTCCTTGGACTTTCCACAGTGGCTCTTAATAACTTTGGCTAAAAATTAAAAAGAACCAACTCAAGTTTTTAAATTTAGATATAATTACAAACACAGATTTTTAACAGTTTTTCAGTCCCACAATACTGGCATTGAATTTCCACAAAGAATGACACTAAAAGTACCAGTAATATAATTTTAGATCCATTTTTCTTGTCATTAGGTTGGAATCAATGTGCATTTTCATTTTTTACACCATTTTCCAATCCACAGAAAAAAAGACCCAATCATCTTTTTGCTAAATGTTATGTTTATTTTTATTTTAAATCCTTAAAAAAAAGGAATAAAATGGTGGCTCTTTAAAAATGACAACAAATTTCCTATAACAGATATTTATCTAAAATGACAAGTTGTCTTTTTTCAAAAAGTCTTTTGTGGCATTTGTGGCTCTAAATGAGTTTTTCTTTGGCTGGCTGAGTAAAAATGCCGCTTTAGGTTGTAAAAGTTACGGACTCCTGCGCTAGTGTTAGCCTTGTATAGGCTAACAACTAGCATGCCTTGGCTGCCTTCTTTCTATGCTGGCCATTAGCATGGATAGGCTAGCATTAGCTTTGGATAAGCTGGCAATTTGTATTTAACTTTCACAAATCCATTTAATGGACATAACTATCCAAGTTGTTAAATTTGGTGTTTTTATGAATGAAAACCATACTGACTGTGGTATAAATGTTTTCTTATTAGCCTAACATTAGACACATAAATGTTGCTTCTTTAAACCAGCCCAAATTTTATACACTGGAAGAATGAGTTAAATTTGTTTTATGAGTCCTTCTTTTTGTGAAGTCTAAAACTTCATTGATGCTGACCTCCTTTTTTAAAACATTTGTATTTTAATTCATTACCCTGAATATTATGTTGAATATATAACATACTTCGGCTAAGTTTTAGATTCCTTTTTTTTCTTTGTAAATCTCCAGTTTGAACAGCTTGAACATTTAATTTAAATTTTATGGTACCTACTTCGATCCTTATTGTACCATGTTAATTTTAATTTAAAAAGAAAAAAGGTGGAATTGCTCTTTAGCCATCTGCCAAATTGGAAGCCAACTTCAACTCTGTATTATGCAGTATGTTTGTGGTTGGTGTCACACTGGATTACAGTAAACTCTGTCAAAAGAAGACGTAAATGTATGAGGCTTACTGATATTGTATACAGATGATTTTTCTTGATAAAATTTTCTTTGAAGACGAAAATAGCAGTTGTGGGTGACAAGCCGAGGCATGATAGTTATTAGTCTATCCAAGTCTAACACTAGCCAATTCAAGGCTAACACTGGCCTATCCATGCTAATGGGCAGCAGAGGTAGAAAGCAATCCACTGGGTGACCAGAGTTATTAGCCTATCCGAGGCTAACGCTAGCCAGTTCAGCCTGTCTGTGCTAATGGTCAGCAGAGGAAGAAGGCAGTCCAGTGGGTGATCAGCCAAGGCATGCTAGTCACCAGCCTCTCCAAAGCTAATGCAAGCTTAAACTCTTCTTTCCATTTGCCAGTGCCGGCTGCTCAGTTACCGGTATCGGCCTATTATTATTATTATTATTATTATTATTATTAATAGTAGTAGTAGTAGTAGTCAGTTCAATAGTTAGGTTAGGAATGGATAAAGCCTCCTGCAACAAGTAAGTGTCCACCGCTTGGTGCACAAGTCTTAATTTTGGCACTGAAACCACACCATAGTGAGCTACTAGAATCTGCCTGCTGGGAATAAAGCGATATTTAAACATTTACTAATTAAGACAAACCACATCTTACAGGAGCCGAGTTTCACTGCAGAAGCATGGAGGTCAAATAAAATGACTGAAGCACAAACATTTCCGAGATGTACGTTTGTAATTCCTGCAAGCAGCCAGAGCGAGAAAGGGAGGACAGAGAGTTACAGCATCACTTCACTCAGTTATGAGAAATATCCAAACATCTGGTCCCCGCGGGCTCCAGGAAACTAGAACATTGTGATGCATGCATTCAACACAGCCAGCACAGATTACATGAGCTTACTCTGCACGTACTCAGTCCAAAGCAAACATGCTGGACGGCAGTTTATTCACCTGATCAGCCAGAAGTCATCAAAATGAAATGTTTATGTCATGTTTAAAGGAAAACACATCAGCAGGATGAGGTGGAAGATGGAAGATGTGGGACAAGAAGAGATGGAAGACAGATAAGATGGGGGACAATAAGATGTAGAAGACAGAATGAATTTGCCAACTTTTGTACAGTGAAAATTAAAAAAATTAGAGGGTTAATCTGCACATCCACACCACATCCAATAATGATGCTATGCCCAATCATAACACATGCAGACAAAATGGCCATATTTCAACAACTCAACTGTAAAAGCTTAGAGGAAATTATGACTCAATGAAGCTCCTCCTCCTGCTGTCTTGATATCCTTCCTACAACCTTCCTTAAGAAAGTTCTGCCTGTCATTGCATCTGACCTGATTCAAATAGAAAACCCATCCCTCTCATCAGGTGTTTTCCTCCAGGCTCTAAAAACAGCAGTTATCAAACCGCTCTTAAAAAAGAACAATTTAGATAAATCACTATTGCAGAAATATAGGCCAATCTATAACCTTCCATTCATCAGCAAAATTACTGAAAAAGCTGAGTTTCAACAGTTAAATAGCTTGACCAACCGCTTTGATGTCTTTCAGTCTGGTTTTCATGGTTACTGAGCCAGCCCTCGTCAAAGTGTTCAATGACATCCACACAAATACAGACTGTGGAAGAACCACAGCGTTGGTTCTGTTGGACTTCAGCACAGCATTTGACACTATTGACCGTGAGATATTATTGAAGCAACTGGAGACCTGGGTCGCACTCTCTGGTACGGTACTCAGCTGGTTCGAATCCTACCTGAAGAACAGGGATTTCTTTGTGCCAATAGGCAACTTCTCATCGGAGCAGACAGAAGTCACATATGGAGTACCCCAAGGTTCAATCCTGGGACCCCTCCTATATAATATCTACATGATCCCACTAGCTCAGGTTATAACAAGTAATCAGATTAGCTACCACAGCTACACAGATGATACACAGCTCTATATTACGATGTCACCAGGTGACTATGAACCCATCCAAGCACTGAACAGATGCTTAGAACAAATCAATGTGTAGAGGTGCCAAAACTTTCTCCAGCTGAACAGAAATAAAACTGAAGTTATTATCTTTGGACCTAAAGAGGAACAATCTAGAGTCAGAGCACAGCTTCAGTTATTCCAGCCAGAAACTAGTGATCAGGCCTGAAATCTGGGTGTAGTGATGGACTCAGATCTGAACCTTCAGAAACACATAAAGACAGTTACAAAGTCAGCCTTCTATCACCTGAAAGACATTTCCAGGATTAAAGGACTAATGTCTCAACAAGATCTAGAGAAACTCATCCATGCGTTTATCTTTAGTTGCATTGATTACTGCAACAGTGTCTTCACAGGTCTGCCTAAAAAGTCAACCAGATGCTGCAGCTGATCCAGAACGCTGCTGCTGGTGTTCTTACTAAAACCAGGAAGATAGAGCGCATCACCCCAGTTCTAAAGTCCTTCTACTGGCTCCCTAGAGCTCAGAGAATAGACTTTAAAATACTTCCTGTTGTTGTTGTATCAACCTTCCAGACCACTCAGGTCTTCTGGTTCTGGTCTTCTCTGCATCCCCAGAACCAAACATGGAGAAGCAGCTTTCAGTTTTTATGCTCCACTAATCTGGAACAAACTCCCAGAAAACTGCAAAACAGCCGAAACACTGAGTTCCTTTAAATCAAGGCTAAAAACCCAACTGTTTAGAGCTCCCTTTGATTAGTAGTAAGTAGAACATTGAACTATATTTACCTGATGATGCTAATGATTTTGATGCATTGATATTTGCGTGATAAATTTGATAATTTTCATGTATATTTGCTTGATGATTTTGATGATTTGCTATATACTTCATTGATGTTTTTATGATGTGAAGCACTTTGAACTGCCTTGCTGCTGAAATGTGCTGTACAAATAAACTTGACTTGACAGAAGATGTGGGACAAGAAGAGATGGAAAAAGAGCACCAGAACAGAGTTGATGACAGTAGGGAGGTCAAAGGTTGTCAGAGACACAAGGAAGAGGAAGCAAACAGAGACATGGAGGACAGCATCACAGATCCATTGCAGCAGGAAGACCAAAGTAGATGAGCTCAGAACTGCTGCTGGAGGATCTGATCTTCTCTATAGAGCATCGTTTCGTTCTGGATCCTCAGCTGAAGTTTCACAGTTGAACCTTTTAGGAACCATCGGGTTATGTTCTGATCCACCTCATGATGAACGACTGAAACGTTCCCTGACTCATGTCACTACAAGGTGATGGCAGGTCTGAGAACCGCAGAGCTACATCTCAGAGGACAAGATGGAACTTCTAAGCTGGTGGTGAAAGGAAAAACTTTCTCTGATCCCAGAACAGCCAGAGACTCAAAGTTAGGAACTTCCTCTGATGTGGGTCTGTATGAACAAACCGTGATGTTCACGTAGTTATATGGAAAAAATGTTCCTACTTGGAAGAGTCACTGGAGCCATTCTGACGGTAACCAAGACTACGAGAAGCACGGATCGGTCATGGCACATTTCCATGGAACTGCAACCTTTTCCAGGAAATCTGCCGTTTCCAGACATTTTCCATCCAATTTGACTGAGCATCAGGAAAAACATTAGACATGCAAAGGTGGTGGAGATATCCCTCAAAAGACCTGGAGCTGAACTCCGAACTCCGTCGTTTTAAGGTGATGAGGTGGATTGTCAAGTAACAGAGTCTTGTTCCTGAGGGATAACAGGATGGAGCAGGAGATTCAGGAATGGTGAAGAATGAGCTGAAGCTCCGTCTATCTCCAGCCCTTGACCATGTTTAACAAATCCGGATCATGACAGAAATGAGAGGCTGAAATGAGCTCCGTCATCCAGGGGGGAAATCGGAGTAAACCTGATCCTGCCCTGCTCTGGGAGGAGGTTCAGACAACTAATCTAGACTGACTGATGGAAGGAAGCATGGATGGATAGATGGATGGATGGAAGGAAGGAAGGGCAGAATGAAAGAAGGGAGGAAGGATGGATGGAAGGAAGTATGGGAGGAAAGAGGGAAGGATGGATGGATGGAAGGAAGGAAGGGAGGAAGGGAGGATGGATGGAAGGAAGGAAGGATGGATGGATGGATAGATGGATGGAAGGAAGGATGGGAGGAAAGAGGGGAGGATGGATGGAAGGAAGGAAGGAAGGAAGGGAGGAAGGAAGGGCAGAAGGAAGGAAGGATGGAAGGAAGGGAGGATGAATGGAAGGAAGGAAGGGAGGAAGGAAGGAAGGATCATGCACCTAAAGCACTTTTCCACTGGAGCAACATAATTTGCCCACATTCCTAGTCCAATGTGTAGACTGTCAGGTAAGGTTGGGCAAAGTGCCTTGCCCAGAGGCCCTGTGGCAGCAGAGAGGGAGGGGGCAATCATCAGTTTTCTGCCATTGATCTCACACAGAAGGGAACATGCTTGTATCAGAGGAAAACACAACACAGTAGGTACTTGTCTGGGTCTGAAAACGCCGTCCTCCCACCTGCAGCAGTGGTCCGAAACCCAACGACCAATGATGATTACAGCAAAACATCCCTCCGTCTCTCCGAGTCTTCATGATCTAGCTTCCAGTTTACCAATTCATGATGTTTGCTTCTTGCTGAGCTGGCGGAGGGAAACGGTAAACGCCCCGCTGCTCCAAGGTCCAACCGTTCGGTCCTGAAACTCCTCTCCTCCTGACACCTCCTCATGCTCCAATGATTAGAGGAAACAAAACATGTCTAAGTGAGACCACCCAGACCCAAAGCTAAGTAGAAAAACCCACAACATGGCGACTGAGGTTCATTTAGCAGAGAAGCAACTTTCTGGCAACAGATCAAAACAGCTGCACTGTTTGGCCTTATTATGACACGCCATATTGTCCGTTGTTGACGTTGATGCATGTGACAGCGATCTGACCACAAACAGCTGGTCCTCATAGGAGAATCTATTTATAGGCCAGTTAAATAGGAGCCAGGTGCTTCCAAAGAGCCCGGACAAACCCCACCGAGTCTGAGATGGAGAATTGTTTTATGGTCTTAAGATCAGGCTGTTGTTACTTTAGGAGCGTCACAGCTGAAACTAAACGGAACAAATAAAAGATAAAAAGAAAATTCCTATATTTGAGTTTTAATTTTTTGAGAGTGAATTATTTAATGTTTTAGATTTCTAACTGATTAACTGCACTGTATTTGTCAGTCCCGGTGGTGGGCACACTTCTGCTAACATGCTAATACCAGAGCTAATTTTCATTTAGGACTTTAGCTAACTCTGAAAACGTTTAGCACACTTAGGTTCCCCTAAATTAATTTTTGTAAACTTTCAGTTGAAGAAAGTTAAACAACTTTTTTGAAATTTTGGTAAATGACAGTGGTAGGCACACTTCTGCTAACATGCTAATACCAGAGCTAATATTTCATTTAACACTTCAGCTAACTCTGAAAACGTTTAACATATTTAGCTATCCCTAAATAAACTTTTCCAGATACATTCTAAAACGCTAATTTACTTCGTTGTTTTGTAAACTTTAAGTTGAATAAAGTTTGACATCTGCATTGAAGTTTTGGTTCTCGACTGGCTGAATTCTTCACGTAGTTAGATGTTAATATTCTTGCTCTTATTTTGAAGACTGTTACCGTCCGTTTTCTCTCCTCACCTTCTCCATCCGTGATGTGGTGCAGCAAATGACGTTTATTCTGTTCCCAGAATACATCACTGTAGAACAACACGAAACAGTTTAAAATCTACTGATGTCCTGTGTGCTTTCTGAACAAAACGCAACCGTGGTCCATTAGGCTAACTCAGCAACAGAGTTAGCAAAACTCAACTGTAAGACTGAAGCCATGAGTGAAAGGTCTGTTCCAAAGAATCACTTCCTGAAGCTCAAAGCATGCAGGAAGGTGTAGCTAGACAAATTTGACCCTGTTTAGGGTAATATACTATGTTGTAGTTGTGATCATGTTTCTGGACATGAACTATGATCATGTCAACAAATGTGCTACATTTGTTGTAGCACCTGTTTGGTATCAATATGGTTGAGTTTAGTGCAGCCTGTAGATTCAGAGATTGAGCTCTTGAGGTTTCTGGTTATTTCTCTGAGCTTTATGCTCTGATGTTGGGCTGTATCTGCTGGGACGTCCACTGGGAAGTTTGGCAGCTATCTTGGAATAATTTTCCTCTCTGGAGAATGGTCAACTTCAGATGGTTTGGAGATGACCTTTGAACCCTTCATAGATTGATGAGCAGCAACAGTTGCTTCTCCAAGGCCATTGTTGACGTCTTTCCGTCTTGGCGTTGTGTTGACACACTCCAGTACACTCAGAGCAGCAGTTTTCCACACAGTCTGGAAGCTGTGGTGTGGATTTAAATAACTTTAGAAACTGCTAAGAACAGATCATTTACTTTGTCCTGATATGTAGAAAACTGTAGAGTTTGAAGAGAGTGACTGTTTCTTTTGATCATAACTGCTGCTGTATTTCCTGTGGTTTAGGAATGTAAGCTTTCTGAAAACGAGGCATGAAAGTTGAACTTACAGAAGTCTTTAACAAATCCAACTTTCCTCAGTTTGAAGCTGCCAAACAGACCTTGAGAACCGGCCACCTCTGAACCAAGGAAATCCAAACAAGGCCTTCCTGACCACAGATACCATCCTGTCTTCAGGCTACAGTCTGCCAGCCTCCTGATCTTCTCTCCATTACTTTAAACCTGATCCTTTAAGTTTTCATTGAAAGTACAGATTAGTCAGTAGTCTGGGGTTTGGTCCACCACAACCAGGCTCAGTTCTGGTGTTTGGCCCTGGAGTTAGAAAGAAACAGGAAGATGTTTTCTCCTGGATACTTTTATACAAGTAAAGCTGTTAATGATTCTAAGGACACACTCCTATATCTGTCAGGGACGCAAACTGCATTACAGACATTTTAATACTTTTTTAGGAGATACATTTCATTATCTAGAACTCAAAGCACTTATTGTAGGCACCCAGCAAGTCCTTCAGAGTGAAGATGCCCAGAATCATGATCACAGCTTCCTGAGTGCTCTGGACCCACAGAAACGGTTCTTCCCCGTTTTTGAAACCACCTCAGGGGCGGTACATGCCAGACATAGCCAGGTACTGAACACAAGCGATTCGATTGGCAGCAGACTGCGTTCGTTGATTGGCCTGTGGACTTATGTCACTGGATGAGCGAAGGTAGTTCTTGCAAACTCCTCGAACAACAACATCTTAACCACCATTTTCAACCTGTAGTAGTTGGCGAGATGCAAATCGATAAATCCATGGTCAAACCTTGAGGTCCAAGGAATTTTTTCAGTTGTGGAGAAAGGGCGCGTACAGCATCAAGTGGACAGGGGAACCCGCAATGAACAAACATACCGAGAGATTTTGGAGAAACTCCCCACCTCGGATTCTCTGCTTCTGATTGGCAGTTGAGTAAAAAACACATCTTTAAAATAACCTGGCAGATCTCTGCAGAACGATGGACTTCGGGTGGCCTAGAGATGGCCTTAGAAGCGTTTTTGGAGGTGATCAGTGGATCAGACCAGCCAGGAGATTCAGTGAAAAGTGACCCCCGGTATGCCTGACTTTCATAACGCCTCATTCCCTCTGCAGCGACTTTCAAGCACTTATGAAACATTTCTCAATCCTCCGATCTTAATCCAAGCTAATCCCTATGCAGTAAAACATGCCAGCATTTAATTTCTGCTTGGGGAGGTTTTGGCAATAAACACGGCCACAAACAACTTATTGTAAGGAAATATTTCGCTTGATTAAAACTTATGGTTGTGAAAAGAAAACTTTCAATAATGACAGATTTCTGGGTTATGATGTGTTTCAGGCAGGAAGCCAAAATCACAGAAAAAGAAGTGAAATTAAAAAATAAACTATAATAAACTAAAGGAGTTCCTACAGCTCTCCAACAGGCTGGTTCTGTTCAGTATGGATTTCCAGATGGTTATCCCACAGTGTAATTAATGAGGGAAACAGACACCTGACCACTGGTGTTCATACGTCGCCTTCAGACGTCTGGATGAGAAAATAAAGTCAAATATTTCTATTTCTTTACTTTCATGTCTTGATGATAAAAACTGGAATTCCTGGAATAACACTTTGCTTTGTTTAAAAGCACTTTTAGCCACAGTTTTTATGGCCTTTCTGCCTGAAACGGCTGAAAACTGAGTGAATTTTGAGGTCTTCTGCATATTTTTATTTGCATATTTTACATATATTGTGTTTTGCATCAAAGATATAAGGGGAAAACCACTTCAGAAGTGAAACTGAAGGTGGAGAAACTTATCTGAGGTTGAAAGAGAGGACAATCTGATGAGAATCTCCACATCTGGGCTCAGAAATGCTAAAATATTCACACCCCACCAGCAGGTCAAAGCTGCAGGCTCGCGCTGGGCGGTAAATTGATTTGATCCATTAATCGAATTTTTCGCTTTTGAAGATTTAATTTTTGGAAAATCTGGATTTTTTTCCACCAATGCTCTCCTTGGGTTTTCAGCTCAGAGTGATGTCATCGCGCCCAGGGCGGCCATCTTGCTCAACAAGCGTGTTTTACTGCTTCTATTTACCTGGACTTTGAATTCAGGTCGACTCTGCGATGGAGTATTAGGGCCAGGATGCCGATACTTCGTTACAGAAGGGATGACTGAAATAAAAAGCCACTTTTTGAAAATATTTTCTGTCATTTGCAATTTCTGTTTTAGAAAAGACAGCGAGGGAAAAAGAGATCAATTAAAATCGGATGTGTTATGAAAAAAATCAGAGATTTTATTTTTCAGCCACATTGCCCAGCTCCAGTTCAGGTTCATCTCAATCACTCAGAGGAAATCCTGGGTCGCAGTAAAAACATCCAAACAGTTTTTAATCCATAAGTATCGGCGCTGAGTGCTGTGGGTCTGGGCTCCTTTTGCATGAATTCCTGTGGCGTGGCATGGAGGAGACCAGCCTGTGGTTCTGCTGAGGTTCTGGAAGCCCAGCCAGCCTTCAGGTCATCTGCACTGTTGGTTCTGGTGTCTCTGGTCTTCTTTCCTTCAGGTCAGGGAGTTTGTTACCATGGTGATCAAAGCAGGGACTGGTACCGCCGGCAGTGTGGGTCGGTACCAGGTCCTGGTGGACTCTAAAACCATACGGCTCGTCAGCAGCAGGAAGCAGGAAGAGCTCTGAGATGTCCTGGAAGGCGTAGCGTTGATTCTGGACCTCACCAGAACCAGCAGAGGAGACCTCACCCTGGGCCTTTACTTTTTCATATAAAAAATCCTTCTTAGTTAAAATTTTTAAAAGAAATTATTAGAATATCATTGAATTAATTCTAAGTTATTTAAATGGACCCGTAGATCTTTCTAGTTTCCCATTTTTCAGTTAGAAAGTTTTTTACATTGTCGCCATTTTTTCAACTGGACAACTTTTGTATTGCTAAGCTAACTGTGTGCAGCGAGGTCGCTGTGCATTATATATCATGATAAACATGCGATTTTCCTGGGTAAAACAAAGATGAACTATGGAAAGAGGAGCTGTTGGACAGAGGAGATGGAAGACCTCCAGGTGGGCTCACCCGATCAGCTGCAGAATAAATTAGCAGTTAGCTTTGTTAGCATAACACTTGTTGATAGCCCCACGTATCAGTTAGCATAGCAACATGGTTGTTGTTTGGTTGGGGAAGTAGTGTTGAGGTGCAAAAAGGAGTGACATCCTGTTTCCCTGAGGTGCGCCAAAGGTTTTGGGTTTGAGCTGTTCTTCTGAGACTCTTAGCAGCAGGTAAGATACTAGCTACTTATCCCTACTCCAGAGAACTACAACTTCTAACCAGTATTTCTGTTTCCTGACCCAGAAACCAGCAGCAGGTAAAACAGGTGACAGATAAATCCTGGGGAAATTCCAGGTGACTGGTCTCTGCACGCCTGGCCTGTTTCTGAGCAGGCGCTCCGGCGTAAAGCACCTGACAGCGGGTGACGCAACCTCCACGGCGTCAACAAGTGCAAAGCAAGCAAATGATTACTTTGAACCTGTGGGCTGTTTTCTCAGGGATAATCGTGAGCCAACAGAACGAGGAGATGAACACATGAAAACACACTCACACACAACCACAATCTGAGTCACGCTGCCTCGCCATTGGGCGAGCCGACAAACACTTATTTCCTCATTTAGGAAAATTTCCGTCAGGGTTTGTTTTGGTGCAGATGGAAGAATTTCTATTGAAGCAGCAAATGTGACGGTTACAGTTCTCATAAAATCCTCCGTTTATCATCTGTACCTGCTTTTCCATGCAGGGTGGCGTGGATTTTACTGAACAATTAACCAAACAGTCACAGCAGCTGGAGTACCCAGAGAGAACCCACACACGCACAGGGAGAACATGCAAACCCGGGCTGGGATTGGAACGCTTCCTGCTACCAGGAACATTTTAAATGTAGGATCAGCTGGAAAAAGTTAAATCTGACTCAGATTTTCCAAGTTTTTTTGTTTGAACGTCTGGAGTAAAATAAAGTCGGGGAAGCTTGTGTGATGAAAAATAAATCCTTCAGGTTTTTTTTACTGTAACGTTTCTGTGTTTTAGAAATGCGTGTTTCAGTCTTTATTTTGGGACGTAAACTTTCAATTAAACAGGACATATTTTCAATTTGTTGCACAAGTTTATCTTTTTTGGGGGGTTTTTCATCTGACCAAACGTAGAGTTTAATAAGTTCAAAGATTAAATATGAACAAACAAGGTCAAAGATTTGCTGCCAAGCAAGGGTGCCCACAGTGTGGCCCGGGGGCCATTTGCGGCCCTCGAAGTCCTTTTGTTCGGCCCTTGACCACAACACAAACACACTTGGTTGAAAAACATTTAAGAAAAGAAAAGAATCTTCCAGTGATTTTCTGGAACTGGAAGGTTCAACACAAGTCCTCGTCTTTATCAGCTGCAAACATCCAGGAAGTTTTACTGCAGCCATGTTCCAGCGAAAGCAGCCCGTTTTATGGAAAATGTTCTGTTTTGTTTGTAGCTGTTCAGGTAAAAGGGAAGCATTAAGAAGAAAATGTCGACATATTGTGGCTTTTAATTCCTTTTGGTGAAAAGTTTGGACACCGCTGCTGGAAAGTGTTCAAATTGCAGGTCAGAAGTTCAGCGTGTCTTTTACGTCATACTGGATCAAAGTGCTTCCTCTGCTGGGTGAACTGGATTCAGGACGGTGTTCAGACACCTGCATGCTTCAGCGAATCCAGCTCCATTTTTTATGAATGATGCACTCATGGTCAAAGTGGAGAAGTCTGTTTTGGGTTGTTTTTAATAACAAATAATCTGTCTTTGGTCATTTTTATTGGTGCTGAAAGACTTTGAGCCAACCTTCTCCTTTCTTTGTTGTGAAAAAGAAGTTCCTCCAGCTCTCCTGAGGTAAACCAGCTGCTTAAAATAGAAGAAAGTTTTGCTCCGGACAACCTGACAAATGAATGAAGTGCCTGTAGATCCTTTTCATTCTCCTGGCAACGCTGTGAATATTTCTCCGTGCTGGCACGGCTGACTTCTCGGACGGCTCAGCCTGGGTTTTCGCTCGGTTCTGGTTGGCATCTGCTGCAGACAGCTTGGCCGGCGGAACGGCCAGCCGCTCCAGAAGGGACCGGGCCTTGTTGACTGTAGCGACGGCACGCATCGACGTGGGTGGCCCGGCTCCGCAGCCGTCTGGTTGGGGTCAAACCCAGAACATGACAGCATATGAACCACCTGCTGGTGCTTTCAGTGCGGACGGTAGCTTGCAGCACGCTGGTGCCCCTGAACCTGCGAGCGTGACATGAAAACATCTTCACAATATTTGTGCATCAGCTCCGAAAGACATTTAGACCTAAACCGTAGAAAAACACACAACAGATCTCGTTCTGTCGAAAAGCAAAGATGAACTTCCAGCAGGCGACCAATGTGGTGAGATCGACACGTTCAGTCTCTGCGGCTCCGTCGTGGCTCATTGGTTGTTGCATCACCAATTTCTGTTGTTGCATCAGGTGGCGTCACGGCTTTTTGCTGTTGCATCGTAGCTTTTGCTGTGTTGTAGCTTTTTGCTGTTGCGTCGTGGTTTCCTGTTGTTGCGTCATGGTGCACCAACTGGACCGGTCCTTCTGATGCATCAGTGACTTGCTTCAATGTTTAACCAGCTGAATTCAGCTGATTAGGATGAGGACAGAATGGATGAAAATAAACTGTAAACTGACTGAAAGTTGAAGGAAAACAGTTTCTGTCCTGCTATAAAGTCTTAAAGCTCCTCTTGAATCTGGACAGACTTGAAACCAGATTTAGAGGCGTAAATCAATCACACCCAACGTTCTCATGAATATTTATCACCCCAACCTCGTTACAAACACCCAGATGAAGGTGAGACACAGAAGAATCCTTTTTATTGTCCAACTGTTGACCTGAGAAGCACCTCGACAGCAGCAGGCCTCCCTCAGCGCTCCTGTCAGCATGCATATTGCATGTGTGCTCAACTGAGTGCATTATAGATGTGACATGCAAGCCTTTGGTGACGCACGGCGGAGCATGAGGTCTCCCCCAGGTCTGAGCGGAGCTGCAGTGGCGCTGCAGCACCGCTGCGCACCGCTCAGGTTCAGCTTTAATCTGCAGACCTGAACCTCTGACAGTTCAGGTCTGTCAGCGGTTACTCTGAAACTCAACACGCTGCTGCAGATACAGCTCTCTCCTAAAGTATGTACACCCCCTGAACTTTTTAACATCATGCTCCAAACACAAACACTGATGGATTTTATGAGACAGAACAACACAAACACTTTTCAAGTCTGAAACATGGAATTTCAAGTCATTTCAAGTCTTTTTTCAAGAATGTTGCAATAATATGTTAAAATAATAGATCGTGTTCCTTTTGTAATCTGTATCGTATTAAATCGTGATGAAACGTGCAACTGCACTTACAAAGTATAAACAAAGTAGTTCTGAAATTCCACCTCCATATTGTGCAGTTAAATTAAAATTAGCTGCAAGATTAGTCTTCCTTTAAAGTATAATTTTTCAGAATAAACACAATTTTTAAATAATAAACATTTTAAACTTCAGATTTTGGGTAAAATATCAAGTCTTTTTAAGTAAACAGGTTCAAGTCCACTTCAGCTCCCTTGTCATTGGTGTAAAAGTCCTTGTCAAGTCACAAGTCTCTTTTTTTCGAGTCTAAAGTCATAATTTTAATGACTCGAGTCCAAGTCATGTGACTCGAGTCCACACCTCTGCTGTCTTCATGTATTCAAATACATCAAACAGTTTTGAGTTTGAAATGTGATCAAAACTGGAACACCTCAGACAAAATAACCCATTTCACGTTTATTTCCTCCGACCTTCACCCTCTAGAAATAAACAAATTCGTTGGGGAAACCGCAGAGAAATCTACGTTAAACGGCAAGTCTTTCGCAGCCAGAGGGAGGAAATATGATGAGGGCCGTAAAGTTAAGTTGATTGTGATTGAAAAAGTTGTGGCAGATTTTTCATTTGCAAAAGTGGGGGATTAATTACTTAATCCAAAATCAGGAAAACAAATCTGCCGCCTGTCAGCCTCCATTTTGCCAGTGCATGGGACTTCATGACGTCGCAACGCAGATGGTTCTGGAACGTACATTTGAGCTGAAAGCACCAAAACAAACAGGAAACTACAAAAATGAAAGCGAGCGCGGTCCAACCGGCCCCGTCTTCGTTGAAGGTAAACACCTGGACTCATTTCGGTTTTTACCAAATTCCCAGAAAGACAGAGCTTGACGTGAGCTTCCCCGTGTGCAAAGATCGCAAAATGAAGAGTGAGGGCTTCAGGAACACCGTGAATACGTGAGCCAAGCTGCAGCGGAGCCAAGGTACGTCGTACCCTTCCGTACAGAGCTCTGTGTGGTGTGTTGTGATTGGGCGGAGGTTTGTGAACGTGTTTTATGCAGAAATGCGCTCAGACAGCAATGTTGATATTTCTCTCCAACTAGGCCGCTTCCACTTCCTGTTTCTGTGTCTGGAGGCGACACAAATCCGGAGCATTTATCCGACGAGGTGAGGAATTATGCACAATTTTTACAATTCATCGCTAAATAACTACAAAGACTTTCAGATGGCCGAAAACTCCTGGATGGAAACTGCAACGTCGTCCACGGAGGAGGCTGCTTGCAGGAAGGAGTGGTGCTCTCTTGGTGACTGTTTCGTAAAAGCAAAAGGGAGGATGCGTTTTTCCTGATTATTTTTCACCAAATCTCTATGACTGCAGTGTGTTCGTGATGATAAACCCCGACATCGAGGGTTCAGGTCCTCCAGGACATGAGGGGCATTTCACTTCGGGACAAACTGCGACCGCCGATTGGTCAGTTGCTGACAAACCCAGTGGACGGAATGGCAGGTGGCGTCATGTCAACTCTGTTTTACAGCAACGAATTCGGTAGCGCCTAACTTTGCACCCACCTGGGTTGTTGAACCGTTCTTTCAGATAGTCCTTCAGTTTGACCTGCTCTGAATGTGTGCAGCTCGCTGTTTCTCCCACTTTTCCAAGTGTCAAACAAGACTAATTGGAGCTGGGAGTGGGGTTGGCGGGAGTACGAGCAGCTGACTTGATTTATGGTCAAGCCGTGGAAAAATGTGTTCCTGCAGAATATGAAGTGTTTGACAAATAGGAACTGGGGGAAAAGGTGAAGAGGGGCCGCTGATAAAAGAAGAAATATGAAAACAACCTGAAGATGAAAAATGGAAGGCTGGAGCAAAGAATGAGGGAGAAATTTCATCACGTTGCAAAAAATGTGTTACACTTAAGAGAAAGAGAGAAAAGGACGGCTCAAGCCAGCAGCAAGAGGTCAGTCTTATCATGGAGGCGGCGTGCTCAAACCCTGCACCGATGCAGGCTTGCTGCGCTGCAGATGCCACCAGCTGGATGAACGGTTATGGTGGATGCAGCTGCACGTCGTGCAGGAGGCTGCTCTGCTCCAGCTCTCTGTTCAGAGTCTGGCTCCGGAACAGCCCGACTATAAATCATTGTGTTGTTTATGTCCCATAAGCTGCAGGAATGGATCTATCTAGATGTCTTTAAATCAGCCAATTAGGTGTCATCTGGATCTTCTGTCTGCTTGGATTAGAGAAAAGAGTTTCCTTTCAGTTTGGTTTCCAAACAGAGATGGGGAGTGGGAATAAGCTGGAAAACTTTCATTAAAATGTCACCATAAGGATAGAGGACAGGGTCTACTGCCAGAAGGTCCGAGGACACCCAACACAAGCCTCCACACAAGGCAGTGGTTTGTATGAGGAGGAAGTGTTGTGATTCCAGTAGCATTGTAGTACTCGAGACAGGTTCTGACACCACTTTTTGATGGTCTTGTATGTAGCTTCTCGGCCTTGTGTCGGTCCCAATGACACCTGATCTCGACTCGGTCTCTGCTCCTAAAACTCTTGGTCTTGAAATGGTCTCAATACACTCTGGCCTTGGGTTCGGTGATCTTGACTACAGTACTAGACTCCAGGCTAATCTGCGCCGATGACCCTGATGGGAGACACATGACAGAACAAACTGGACCGGACTCTCAGACAAGCTGAGCAGAGTTTCAAGAAGGAATAAAACAGAAAGAAAACCCTGTTGTAGAAACATGGAGGATAAGAAAGAGAGTTTTCAGTGATGAGAAGGGTTTCCTAAGCCACACATTTGAACTGATTTCTGTGTAAACATTAATTGACAAAAAGACTTTCTGAATGAGATGAACTGTAAGTTTATGAAAGTTTGGTTTATGAGTGAATTCAGACATGATTGTTGATTCCTCCATGAAAAGATGCTTCATGAGCCTCAAAAACCAGCAGCTGAAACGTCATCATTCATCTGAAAACTGCTGAGTGATGGTCTCCCTGTCAGGAAGGATAAACACGATGGGAGCCTGGAAGATCTGGAAAGACACTCCGCTTACATCAGCAGCTCCACAGCGGGATGCTGGCTGCTGGGATCCTCCCGTTCCCAGTTTGTTTGAACAGACGACACCCAGATCAGGGTCCCTCCCTGTCATTACATGAAATATGCAGCTGGGTAAAGGTCCTGAGGCTGTGAGTGAGGCAGCAGAGATCAGCATGACACACAGGGATGTTTACGAGCCTCAGCGGGTCCGGATATTACTGACCCAATGAGATGAATGGGAATAAGGGCTGAATTTTAGTTAAAGGGACAGTTCATATATATTTTGATACATTCATTCAGGATTAGGAAAGTCCAGATCATGCAATAAATTATCTGATTGTATTCATTATGCTACAGGAGTCATGTAAGAAAGTCCAATTCATTCCAGTTTAATCCATCCATCCAATGGTAAGCACACTTCCTCTAATTGTGGAGCTAATTTTTAGCTTAGCGCTTCAGAGATTTTGCTAACTTTGAAAACATTTGGCGCAATTCTCCATTTAGCGCTTTTGCTAACTTTTCACTTAGCTTCCCCTAAATATATTTTTTCAGATAAATTCTAAAGCACTAATTTAATTTTGTACAGTCGGCTAAAAAATGAAAACTACTGGTGCTTTTCCAACAGGTTGCTGCCAACAAAGTGCATGAAGACATGATTCACATTTAACAAATAACAAATGTCTTCTACAGGTTGTTGTCCTCCATCTTATCTGTCTTCCACCTCTTCTTGTCCCACATCTTCCATCTTCCACCTCATCCTGCTGATGTGTTTTCCTTTGAAAACAGGGGTGGAGTGTTTCACATCATTCCTGGTATGTATTCTCATTCTGCAGAGGATGAAGGCCTTATTATATGAAGCAATTAGGTAAAAACAACAGATCCACCCTCCTTCGATCATCTACCAACGTCTAACATGCTGCCGAGCCCGTGCCAGCTTCCTGTTGGATCAGTCATTAAAATCTGCTGGAGGACCCAAAAGTTCTTGGTTAATTCAGAGATATTAGCTGGTTTAAGTCCCTGACTGAGAAGGCATGTGACACTTTTAAAGGAGACCATCCATCAGTTTTATTGCATCATTAATAATGTGTCTTGAAATGTTTTTTAAAAGACTTTCACTGAAGAACAGTTGATTAAAAAGCTGGGAGGACGCTCCCTCCACACCACAGCAGGTATCCGGGATCTTTACACACATCCAGCAGTGCTTCCAGACTCTTGATTACGGATGTTTTTGGATTTATTCTGTATTTCTGGGCAATCGATGATGTACACAGTGCTGCAGGTGCCGCAGCAGAGGCGAGCTGGTATCTCCATGCATCTCCTCCGTTAACCCAAAGCCCTCTGGGTTACATCAGCAGCACTGCTGGTGGCTCCTCCAGTTCCTCCTCTTCACTGTTCAACCAGGAAAATCCAACTTTGACCCCTCCCTCTGTGTCTGATCCTTTCAGCTGACCATGAGACCTGAAGAACACGTGTAGATCAAGGACCAGAAGTATGATCTGTTGAGATGGGGATCGCCAAACTGGTTCTAATGTGGTTCTGTTGCAAGAAGCACCAGCACTGGATGCAAACTGGAACCGATTTGTTGAATATCCCCAAACCCCCTTCTTTTTGGTCTATGGTATCAGTAGTGGTGCTCATACTTCTGCTAACAGCTGAGCTAGTTTTCCATATAGCTCTTTAGCTTTTTTGCTAACCGAACACTTAGCTTCCCCTACATTTATTTTTCTTAAGCATTAATTTACTTGGCTGATAATCAGTGAAAAAATGGAAACAAACATTGCTGCCAAGAAAGTGCCTGAAGACATGATTTATATTTAACAAATAATATAGAAATAGTCTGGTTCTGGACTGAAAACCAGTGATGCGCATACTTCTGCTAATCTGCTAATAATAGAGCTAATTTTTCATTTAGCACTTTAGTACTTTTGCTAACTTTGAAAATGTTTAGCACACTTAACTTCCCCTAAATTAAATTTTCAGGATAAATTCTAAATCACTCAAATCTTAGCTGTTTTATAAACTTTCAGTTAAATAAAGTTCAACATCTGTGTTGAAGTTTTGGTTTTTGACTGTTAAGGATTCCTCAGGAAGTTAAAAGTTTATATTCAAGCTCTTATTTTGAAGTCTGTATACGCAGCAGGTCCATTTCCTCTCCCTGCATTTTTTTTAAAGGAACCTTTATTGAGCTAGTGACAAGTGTACAACAAACAAACAAAGGAGGTACAGAAAAATACAACACTTACATGAGCACAACCAGAGGTGTTAATTAAACAAATACATGCAAAAATTCACATATATAAATTACTTTGAGTGCCTTTTTTGTTGTTGTTGTTTGTTTATACTCCTCACCTTCTCCACCTGTGATGCGGTGCAGCAAATAAGGTTATTCTTTACCCAGAATGCATCTCTGCAGTTCTACAGTAAACAGTTTAAAATCTACTGATGTCCTGCGTGCTTTCTGACCAAAGCGCTATCGTGGTCAATTAGGCTAAATCAGCAACAGAGTTAGCAAAACTCAGCAACTATAAAACTGAAACTAGGAGTGAATGGTCTGTTCCAAACAATCACTTCCTGAAGTGCAAAGCATCCAGGAAGGTATACAGTAATGAAGTTGACTGGGGGTGATATGACACGTGTCACTGACACATGGTGGGTGTATGGACATGTTTAAAATGAGCTCTTTAGCATTAACTTCTACTAATTACTATGTTGGTAGTAGGCCCTCCCGTACTCGAGGCGGACTCAAAGTGGATGTCACTGGACACGTCCGCAGAAAGGTCAGTTTTTACAACCGCATCCTCGGTGTCACACAGTAAACTGCTCGACAGGAAACCGCGTTCCCATTGAACTACTTTCAATGCGACACCGAGCTGATAAGTTTGAGAGTTGGCGGCCCAGCGTGACTGCCACTCTCCTTGGTCGTCTCCAACTAATCAAGGATCCCTTTAAGGACCAAAACAATGAGTCTGAAAATTAAGCTAAAGCTATCATTCTTTTTCTTTTCTCTCCTTTTTTGTCATTTATAAACACAGAGTGAAGTTTTAGTGATGAAAACCTCCAGATCATATTCCCTCCACCCAACACCCAACACCCTACCACCCTCTGTTTGCAGTGACATATATAGGGTGGTAATTAAGCCCGGGATCAAAGGGCCTCTGCTTTTTAAAGGCGTGTGAAGGTAAAGGAGTCTGTACAGTAAAAACCCAACAGCCCACATAATAAAATTTAGTGTGAGAGGTGAACGGCTGCTGCTTTATTCTAGGCTGGAAACGTGGAATCACTGGAAAGAGGATACGATTGCTGCAGCCACACCTTATCAAAACATGGCCCCTAATTGGGACACTGAAACCATCTTTCATGAGATGAAAGGAAAATGACTTGAAAAACAATGTATTAAACTTCTGAACTGCTAGCGTTTAAAGCAGGACCAAGGACCGGTTCATCAGGGCGGTGAACACCCACAGAACTCTTTCCTCCATGGCTCACATTTTCCACCCGTTTTCAGACGGATCTGCTGTGAGAAAATCCCGACTGTGAAGTCACCTCGATGGTGGGAGGAGGAAGTTTCCTCCTAAAGAAAAACCCAGAAAAGATAAAGAAGATACGGCACCACCGTTACCAGCACACGTCATTTAATTCTCCTTCTCACATATAAAGCCCTTCATAATCAGAGATCTGATTGATCCAGATGTTCCTACCAGAACCCTTTGGTACCAGACTGCAGGTTTACTGCTGGTTCCTGGAGGTTCTGGAAGTAGAATGGGACCTTTCAGCTCCCAGTTTTAGTCCATGAGATAGACACCCCGTCTACTTTCTAGACGCAGGTTAAAACGCTCCCCTTTGATAGGGCTGATAGTTAAAACAGTGATGTTTGCCCAGGGCGGAGGTGGAGTATCCGGCCCGATCCGGCAGAAGGGAAAAACGGTTCTCCCATGCCTCTTATTAACAGCTGAGGTCATCCTGAGCTGTTTCTGTAGCTACGCTGCCATAGGCTGAGGCTACTGGAGGACAAACTGACCACTTTTTCTCACTTTCTTCTTCTACTACTCTCCAATTTGCATTATTTGCTGTTATTTCAACTGTTCACTTTCTGTTTTCTCCCAGTTATTTTCTCTCCATAGAAGGGACACCTGGTCTGGTGTTCTCCTTCTCCCACTGTTAACTTTTTACTTTTATTAATATAGAAAGTGCTCCTATGGTGGTGGCCCAGGGGTAAAAGCCCGCGACCCATGTCCAGAGGCCTCAGTACTCGCCGTGGCCGTTACAGGTTCGATTCCCGCTCTGTTGCTGCATGTCTTCCCTCTCTCTCACAACCCACTTTCCTGCCGAGTCTGTATCAAATCAATCATTGCCAAAAAATCCTTTATACATAAAGAAATATAACAAGAAAGTACCCCTGGATCAGTTCATTGCTTTCATTAAACATGTTCTGAGTCTAATCTGTCTTTGGGAGCAGATTATACCGGTATGAATTTGATTTATTTAAATGTCTCCGGACTGGCTTTTCGCTGATCCCCATCCTCTCCCACCATCAGGTAAGCTCTGCACCTGGGCAACATGGCTTTAAAATAAATCTCCCAATTTTTTCATACCAGATCTGATTTCTGGTTTTTTCCCCTCACTTTCTTTTTAAAAAAATAAATTACAAATGACAGAAAATATCTTCAAAAAGTGTCTTTTATTTCAAACATCCCTTCTGTGACGGCATATCAGGGCCAAGCGACAAGAATTTTTGTTTAATTATGAGAATAAAGTCATAATATTAGCAGAATGAAGACGTGATTTTACCAGAAGAACATCTTGAAATTACGAGAAAAAAGTCGTTTTAATGAGAAAAAAGTTTGAATAATTAATTTTTTGTTAAGTTTCATGTTGGAGTTCTCATAAAATTACTGCTTCATTCTCCAAATATTATGACTTTATTCTGTCATATTGAGACTTTATTATTGTATTACGACTGTATTCTTGTAACATCGTGACTTTATTTTCATTTTTAAAAAAATCTTATCGCGGTGCTAATACTCCGTCCTAATGCTCCGTGACCTGAATTCATAGTCCGAATAAACGGAAGCTGTAAAAAACGCTGGTCAAACAAGATGGCCGCCCTGGGCGCACTGACATCACCCATAACTATGGAAACCAAAGGAGTGCATTGTTGGAAAAAAAAATAATAATCCAGATTTTCCAAAATTTGAATCTTCAAAAACCAAAACTTCAACGGATCGATGAAATCGGTTTGTCACCCAGCTGTACTCTGCACCGGTGGCAACAGGACCCTTTGGGAGTCTGGCGTTTGCGTTTAAAAGCATTCCTCTCTGCAGCCGCTCCTCTCAGATTGATGACCCAAATTCTTAGAAGCAGTTTTTGCTGCAAAACTGAAAGGTTTGCAAAACACAGAATCAAAACTGAGGCTGCACACGATTAAAGCTGTTTGGGAGACTCGTTCACCCACAAGTCGGTGTCGCTCCTAACCTAAACACCACATTTACAAGAAGGACAGAGGAAGAGAAGCCCACGTCAGAGCGTCACAGCTGTAAATATTATTGGAAAGATGTTTGCCAAAGGGAAGAGACAGATAAGCAATAAAACCACTAAGTATCGGGATGGAAATCTGCAAGGAAGTGCTTCAGCATCGCATGGATGGTAATTTATGACTCCTCTACTTGGCAAGATTTAAACTTGGCATCTCTGACTGTTCTCGCTGAGAAACCCACAGAGAATCTAGCACGCAAGGATGCAAGCGATCACTCCCAACCTCTCAGCGTGAAATAAACACGAATCCAGTCTCTGCTGAGCCAAGAGATGGTTGGAGATGCGATCATGAAGGATGAGGTTATTTTCAACAAACGTTCTGCTTATAGCTTCAGCTTCACGGTCAGAAGAGCTTCACAGCAGCATCAGCATGTCTGACATCAGTTCCATCTTCCTGCATCAGGTCCCAAAGGGAATCCAGTTTTCACTGAAAATAAATAAATTTTTAATTAACAAAACAATGCTATATATATATATATATATATATATATATATATATATATATATATATATATATATATATATAAATTACCAAAATAATGCAAAAATATATATTTTTTACATTAAAGTTATTTAAAAATAAAAAAAATAAATAAAATTTCTGAAACATTTAATGTTTCAGCATGTTTTGTATCATAAATGATACATTAAGCTTTTGTGGTCAAGTAAAAAAAAAGACTAATTTCTCCAGATGCTTTTGGCAGTTTGATAAAGAATAAAAATAAACTAAATAAACACATTTTAAATAAACAAAACAATTCATATATATATATATATATATATATATATATATATATATATATATATATATATATATATTTGTGTGTGTGTGTGTGTGTGTGTGTGTGTGTGTGTGTGTGTTTATGTATGTATAGCATTTTTGACATATGTTTAAAATTAAATAAAATTTCTGAAACATTGACTAGTTTTCCAGGTTTGTTCTATATCATAAATGATACATTAGGCTTTTGTGGTCATAATTAATATTAATATTAAATATTAATATCAATATCAATGTTAATATAAGTATTAATATTAATAGCAATACTAATATTAATTACTATAAAGTTAAAAAATCAGCACATTTTTCCAGGTGTTTTTTGCAGTTTTACACAGAATGTGTAAATATATTTTGCAACACACTTATGATACACCAGGATTTACAGGAAAGTATTGACTTTGTTAATGAGGCAGAAGCTACTTGTATCAAAAATGAGACATGTTGTGATGGAAGAACTGGTTTAGAAGTGGCAGGAAGTCTGGCTCTGGTCAGGGATCAGCCAAAATGTTCATCACTCAGGGCTAATTTAAACCTAAATTAAAGAGCTTCTGCTTTATTAGAGGGTTTGAAGGTAAAGGAATCAACTCCATCACATCGAGCCGGATCTGTCCTGTTCTCTGCTCAACCTTAGTCTCTGGGTTTTCCCCACAAATAAGTTAATAATGACCAATTAGACATTCAAGCTTGTAAAGTCTTCAGTTCAGTCTGAATGAGCATCTTGGGGCCCAAACTGTTTATAACAGACAAGGTTTCATCATCTTCTTTTCTCATTTATGACATTTTGGCTGCAGCTGAACGCTGAGAGTCCTGCCTCAGTTTTAAAATCTGCAGACTTCCCAAGTTTAGAGAAATATGTCTGATTTAGTCTGCAGAACCAGCATTTATTTAGTAAAGCTGGTCAAGATTGGGTCAAAACATTAACATTTGATGGGAATTTCAAGTGATATTAAGACTATGAATGTGACTATGATTGAATTTCTTGGCACAACAATCAGAAACACACATCTGTGGTTTATCTGAAATGCCTTGTACAAACATCTCTGCAGGAGTCAGATAGATTTTGGTTTGTAGTTGGTGGTTTCTTCCTTCATTCCTTCTTTTTTTCCATACTGTGTCCTTTCTTTTTTCCTTCATGAACCATTTCTTCTTCCCTTCAATTCTTACTTTCTCTCATGCCTTCCTTGTGTCTTTCCTTCTTTCCTAGAGTCCTTGCTTGTTTTACTCTTTCCTTCCATCTATCCTCCTCCTTTTCTTCCTCATTCCTTGTGTCCTTCCTTCCAACCTACATATTCACATCTTTTTGCATATGTAAATGGAGAAGTCAGGTGTTCCATCATGTTCGCTGCATTGATCGGGATGTCCAAACGAAATGTACTCGGACTTCCAGACCGTTTCATACGTCTGGATTTGGGAATGCACACACCATCGTCAAGATCTGATCATCGCCACGTTTAGATAGAAACATGTTGGATTTAGGAATTTGAGAACTGACAAGTAAACATCCAAATTTTCCATCTGTTCTAGCAAAACATGCTCAGGATGATGCTAAACTGCTACGATTAGCAGCTGCTAAATGTTCACAGGACGTTAAAAAGGACATAAATGTAGACTATTTTCCCCCCTGATAGTCCGGTTGACTTGGTTCGACTGGGAACCAAAACTGCAGCATGTCCTCCATATCCAGCTGCTGCGGTTCTTCCTCTCTGCTCTGAGTCAAACCAACCAAACCCTTTCAGCAACCTGTTCCCCTCCTCGCCTGCGGGGGCGCTGCACCAAGAACCGCTGAAGGAAACGACATGAAAACCTCTGAAGATGCTGAGCGCAACTTCCTTCTTCACCAAATGTAAACAAAATGGAGCGGCGTCAGATTTTAATGGTTGTAGAATTTCACTTTAGTCTTTGGCAAAAGACCAGGAGCCATTTCTCCTGCTAGCGCTAGACTAGCTAGTGTTTGTTTTGGTTGTATTTACCCAGAATGCCCTGCGCTGCAGTCCGCTTCTTGCTTTTGGAGCGGTCTCTGGTTCGCTTGGCGTTCACATCTGCATCCGAATCGAATCAGAGTTCACTTCAACCGAACCGAAACCAAGTTTGGAGGCAGACCAGAGTTTGCATCAGAATTCAACTATGCGTTCGTAGGACTTCAGTTAAAGTGGACTAAGCAGGGCTGGTGTGAAGGCACCCTTAAACCCCGAGATCCCCAAACAGAACAAAACAGCAAAACTCTGTTCAAAGTTTCCAAGGTAGCGTGGTTGAGACATTCACACCGACTCCCAAAACACGCCTCGTGCAAACATCTCTGCAGAGGAGTCAGACGGAGCAGCTGCTTCCAATTTCTCCATGAATGGAGTCTGGGAAAACACAACTGATCAATAGGCTGGAAGAGGAGAGCCACGCCCGTTCTGCAGACGGGACGTATGGTCTGTCAACATCTGGCCCGGGTGTGGTTTCCACTCTACATCCCTCACCTCTTCTCTCAACTACATCCATAAAGATCTTAAATGACATTTTATTAAGGACGTTAAATCAGTAAAGTCCCCCCCCCCCCCCGTTTACCTCAATGGTTCAAAGAAACAGGTCCAACCACAGCAAGAGAAATTATTTTGAAACTTCAAGACATCTAAATTTAATAAGTTCAGAAGAAGAAGTGCTGCTTCTTGACTCTAAAATGATGAAACTGTGTTTCTTCCTCAAACAGCTGCAGCTTGATAAGAAAATCCTGCAACTGAGAATCTGAGACGGTGGGAAAGGAAGGTCCCACAGCTCCTATAAAGTAACTAAAAACACATTTGGTAGGTACTTCAAGGCCAAAGCACAAACCCTTGATTCCCCAAAGGTGAATAACTTATGATTTGGAAACTTAGCATCTGCAGATAGATTGGATTTATGACCAGAGGAAATGATTTTAGTCAGATTTTGGCTCGTAGTGTCTATGAAGGTCTAAATTAAGACTCATCTTCTCACACTTTTTGCCTAAGGTGGCTTCATCGGACCACAGACGCAGGGTAGATGTTGGGAATCCTGCAGCACACCTGCTAATCTACTTCCTGTAGTTCAACCTTCTGCACATCAACAGAAGAATTGAGTGAAAAAAATTAATGCTTCTTTGTATGGAAATTTATGTAAACATGCAAACGAGCAGATTAAAAGGCTGTTGTTCTGTATTTAGGACGATCTAATCAGATGTTGGAGTTTCTGTTCTGAAAATGTTGATTCAACTATGGCTGTTAGGACAGACTGAAAATTATTAAAAGCATCCTAAGGGTTAAGACACACTGCTTGCGTCCGACTCTTCACACTCCAATCTGATTTTTCCTGACATACAGCCTCCGACATGACAGTCCCTCTTCAGACCATCGGATTCACGAGATCTGAGTCTGTACCAGAAATCCTGTCAACATCAACACAAGCCGGTCCAGCAGCAAACTCAGCGCTGCTCGAGCAAGATCGCTATTTCACTCTTTAATTTTTTTTCTGCACTTCTGAGCTCCCACCATGGGTGAGTTCACGACTTCTTTTTGGGAAGATTTTAGTTTGCACTTCCCCCTAAAGCAGTGTTTCACTTCCTGTCTCACTCATGTCATTCCCGTCAAATCGCTGCTGAGCTCCGACCAAAACAGACCTCGGGTCTATCTTGGTCGGAGACCCAGTCGCAGGGAATCGCTAGCGGTCTGCGAGGCCCCATTGACTTTAATTTCTGTCAGATTGGATGCCAAAACTGATCCATTGTGTCTTGGACACGAACCACCTCAGCCGGCTACTCTCGATGTGGAGGAGCAACAGCTCTACTCTGAGTTCCCCCTGGATGACCGAGCTTCTACCCCCATCTCTAAAGGTTCTGTGAAACCCCTCCCGTTGCAGTGCACGTCCTGGTGTTTTCGAGTTCACAAGTACGGAGGAGGAGGAAATAATGATTGATGAGCTGGAAAATCTTTTTTTTTTTTCGCCATGTTATCAGAAAAAAACCCCCAGTGAGACGTTGTCTTGCTACATCGGACCAGAACCGAGCAGGTGGAGTTTAATGTTTCAGTTCGTACTTCCTCATGGCCTCGGACAATTGCTCAAACCATTCCATCCTGCTCTGTGGCTGAAAAACCGGCTTCTGGAAGTTGAGTAGTTGGGGCTGTTTTTCTGCATAAACAAACACACCCACGAAATTCAAAACAATCACACCATAGTTTTGCATGGAGAGTGGGGTGAAAAGTTCACCAGGGGAGTTGTGACAAGAAGGGTGGGATGACACGAGGCTGAGAACAAAATAACGTGATTTTTGTCACTCAACCGATTTCGGTAGTTCGGCTCGACCATGCAGGGCCCTTAGGGGAGAGCCCAGTCACCCTGCGGAGGAAACTCATTTCGGCCGCTTGAATCCCTGATCAAGTTCTTTCGATCACTACCCAAAAACTCATGACCTTAGATGAGAGTGGGAATGTGAATCAACCAGTAAATCAAGACTCCCATGAATCTCTCGCTCCATTTTTCCCTCACTCATGAAGTATTCAGATACTTCAACTCCTCCACTTGGGGCATTCCTTCGTTCCTGAACCGGAGAAGGCACTCTACACTTTTCTGGCCTTAAACCATGGTCGGACTTAGAGGTGCTGCTTCACATGCTTCCAGTGAAAGGTGTAGATCATGGTCTGATAAAGCCAACAGAACCACATCATCTGCAAGAAGCAGAGAGCCGATCCTGAGGCCAACTAAACAGATCCCTGCGACACCTTGCCTGCGCCTAGAAATTCAGTCCTTAAAGATTATGAGCAGAATCGGTGACGAAGAGGAACCTTGGCGGAGTCCAAGTCTCACTGCAAACGAGTCCGACTTTAACTGCCACTGGGAGATCTGAGCACATTTCCCCCATTTTTGCTTCACTTCACTGGCTATTATATATGAATATGAATTTGAAGAGGGGAAAAAGCAGGCATGCCACTCACTCTGCCCTAAACACTCAGGCTCAGCTGTTTGCGTAACTTTCATTTCTACTGGGTGAAAACAACATGACAGTCGCCAGCGGACCGCTGACCCTGAGGTATTATGAGAGGAACAGGGAGGGTTCTGGAGTACTTCCTCCATATGTACGGGTCTTTTCATGCCTAACATTCTTCATTGTGCAGACATTTCCTGCCAGAGACAGAGGCATGAGTTAGAGCTGTGCATGTCTGCAAGGGCACAGCACACAGGATGCACCCAGCATGCAAACAATGTGTAATCATCCATGCATTCATCGTCTATTCAGGACTGGGTAAACACAGTGAGCAGAGAAACACATCAGCATCCCAGAGGAAACTCTAAAAATTTAAATAAATCTTCTATTTCAAAGCCACTGGAAATTATTTGGAGGAAATTCAAAACCTGTTGATCTGTGTTTAGTCAAAATGTTCCTAAACTCCTATAAAATCTGTGCATCAAAATGCCCACCAAGCTGGCTCCAGTCCTTTTTATTGGTCTGATGTGTCTTTGTTTGTGACTTTAAGGCCAAGGTGTCTCTATGACTCAGAGATGCACGATCACGACACACACTGGCTGAACATCTCCATCCGCTCCCTGCCAGCGTCTTTCAGAGGGCTGCCGTCGCGCTTCAGACCTGACGATGAGGAGGAGGAAGCAGAGATGGTAACCAGAGTTTCAGACTTTGACTCTAAATAAGAAGAAAAAATAAAAGACTTCAGACAAGACTGAGACATCTGCCCTAAAGACCTGAGACTTGACTTGGACTTTCACCTCAAAGACTTGAGACTTGAACTCCTCACTCTTCCTACGCTTCAAAAGTCCTCATCCATCCGCTGCTGCACACTGTCCGTCAGCTGGTTGAAAGACGACTACAAGCCTTAATAGTTTCCATATGACAGCTGTAGCTGCAAAAATCATATGTAATTAAACTCATCAGGGTGATGCTGTTTTAAAACAACAGATGGCTACATGAGCAGAAAGTCAAACTAATTAACCAGATAAGTTCAGCTTTTTAGCTGTGATATTCTGCACAGCTGCTACTAAATGAAGAGGGGGGTTATATTATATAACATTATCACAGTATAACTACTGATCAGTTGGAATATTTTTTTATTTATTTTTAAAAATTCCTTTTTATGTATTTTTAGTTTTATTTTTAATTTTTAATTAAATAATTATTTTTGAAATTATTTTGAATTTAATTTTTAAATGTATTATTATTTTTATTATTTATTTAATGTAATTTTTAATATTATTATTTTTAAGTAAGATTTTTAAAAAATAATTTTTCTAATGTAATTTATTATTTTTAGGTAGAATTTTTTTTTAAATTCTTGTCTAATTCTTTCATTATTTTTTAAAGTAGGATTTTTAAAAAAAAAATAATTTTTCTAATGTAATTTTTTTTTTTTATTGTTATTATTTAAGTAGGAATTTTGAGAGTATAAATACAAAGTGTCAGCGAAGCGGCTGTGGACAGAACCAGGTTCCAATGAAATCTGATGCGTCATCATCCAACAGCTGTACCTGTGGTCCCTGTGTGTTTACACAGCGCAGGTGCTTTGAATTACAGCAGTGGCGATTCCCACCATCACATCTGAGGAGGCGCTCAAACCATTCCAGCCTTTAGGTTTTGCTCTGAGACATGCAGCATACGGGTGAGATAAAAGCCCGTGTTCCTGTACTCCTGCATCATGGATGTAAACACAGCTGCTGTTGAGGAACTCATGCATGGCCCATATACCGGCTAGTTGTATGAAATGAACTTTGACCCAGCAGCCAGTCTGCTTCTGGGGAGAAAACGAGCTCTGAGGCTTTCCAAGGGGACGAGTTTTCTCCGTCTGCTACGCCTATGCAGTCGCTCCGTCCCGCAGCATGCCACCTAAATCAGACCATCTGGTCCCAGAGCACACAGGCTGCAGCCGTAGTAGAGAGGGAAGACAGCAGACACTGATGGTAGGAGGAAAAAGGCTAAAGAGAGAACGCTTGACGCCTCGAATCAGATAGCGGCATTCAGCGATGACATCACTATTTCATAAAAACAATGACTCACGGGCTAAAAATTCAACCTTACCCACCTAAACCCTCCAAGCAGAAGCATGGCAGAACGTCCTTATTGAAGGAGACGTGTGATGGAGACATCCAGGTGAAGCAGATAAGGCCGAGACTGACAAAGATGGGAGATCGGGAGCGATAAGGGAAGATTTCCCAGAACATTGCGCCTCTTAAAGCAACAGCAGGTTTAGTTTTATAAAAGAACAGCCAGGAGAACGTCGCACGTTTGGCGACGTCTCCTCTTTAGTTTTCTATATTCTCTGCGGAGGTCAATGCGTCCGCCGGACACGCCCGCTCAAAGGTCAGCTTATCAACCGCATACTCTGTGCCGCATGGTAAACTGCTCGGCAGGAAACAACGTAAACTTCAAACTGTTGTGTTGTGATGAAATGGATTCAAGTTTTGAAGAGCATCTGACGGAAAAGATTAGAAAATATAGAATACATAGAGTATAGTCTGGTTTAATGGCCTTATGTACCACCTTCTTTTGTTTTTTCGAAGCTAAAAACCAAATTAATATCTTTTCATCCTTGTTCGTTGACGCCGTGGCCAAAATTTGTGGGAAATGAAGGAATTTTTCATGAGAATTGTAAGAAATCGGTATGCTTGACTATGAAATCTCAACAGTCCGCAGACAGTCCGTGGTACACCAGAGCATGTGGGCCTTTATACAAAAGAACTAGAAACAAAAACAAGCTGTATGTTTTTTTTAAACTCTTTTGTTATCTTCAGTTTTTACAAATCATAATGCAAAAGACTTCTCGATGTGGCTCAGGTCGCCTGCCCACAGGATGTCAACCATTAAAAACAAGTAAAACCAAGAAGTTGTGTACTGGTTGACTCTGCAGTTCTGACCAAACCACTGTTTCCGGACTTGTTCTTCAGCAGCTGGTTGCTCAGATGGTGGTATCACCTAAAACTTGGTCGTGACTTGAAGCATCCACTGAAGAGTGTGGAGTTAGCATGTCTTGGTCCCCAGAGAGGGACGCGACTGCTGTAGACCCAGACCCATCGGTCGTTCAAACTACTAATTAAATGCCACCACAATCAGACTTCAGTGTGGACGGTTCACGACCCCAAAGCGACCTGCATGCCCAGAAGAAGGTAGATGTCACACAGCAGAGCACTGTTAGCAGCAGTAATAATGGACGCCGCTGTCTATGGATGGATTTTAACCACATTCAGCAACAGTATCGTCACAAGATCAGGACAAGATGAAGGAAGCTCAGAAAAAGAAGCGTCAGCCATTGTTTACGTCTGGATTTACCGTGTCTTGCTTCTTTTGGTGCAGAATTACGACACGTCTCACGTCAATGATGTAAAAGTCGGGTAAAATGTGACATGACTGTTCACACTGCTGACGCTTTGAAAACTTGGATACAGAGCCAATTAGGTCCACATATGGAAATGACACATATTGGATTTTGGGGGGGGGGGTGAAATGAGCAGAACTGGGCTGTTTAGACTTCTGTTAGAAAGTTGGATATATAGGTGGCATTTGCCTGCTGTGTGAATGTAGCCATAAATTAGCTTTAAAGGACATGTTGCTTATAAGTTTGTTGAACCCAAAGGCTTTTAAAGTGGAACTAAACTCGGTGTAAAAGCAAAACCCCGCCTCAAGACAAACTTTGAAACGTTTCACCAAAGTGGGCGGGGCCAAGGGATAATGAGGGGCGGAGTCATGTGTGGGGGTGAGCGGAGGGGGTTCAGTGCGGCTGTGGTCAGGACGAGAGAAGCTCTGTTGGCAAGTTGACGACTTTGTCGCTATATTTAGCGACTTTTGTGACCCTCTAGAGACTTTTTTTTTTTTTTTTTTTTTTCCAAAAAAGCGACAAATCTAGCGACGTTATTCTGTTATCGGGGACTTTTATGGCGACCTGAGACGCACCAGGCGCTCTGCAGCAGCTGAGGGAGCAGCGAGTGCTGTGAGCCCCTCCCTCTTCCATAATCACTGCAGTCAGTCTCTCAGTCGTCCTGCAGCAAAAAGCGCCTGCAGTGAAAGCAGAGGAGACCCGTTCCACTCCGTGCTCATGCATCACACATGGGCACAGCTGAGAAACGCTATCGATCAACGATTCCAACTCCTGACTCGCCACCAGGGGGAGTGTCTGTTTTATATGTGGGGCTGAGTGACATTGACATCGATCCTTGGAACCAATAGGAAAATTCAACTACAGTCCCACTTTTCTCAGACGGTTTTAGGCCAAATATTGCAGAACCAAACAAGTTTACATGAAAATGTCATAATTTGGACAGAAACATGAAGATAGAACCCTTAAGGACCAAAAACAAGTTGATTTGGAGTTCAACACTGAATATCATTAAAGTATTCAAATACTTGCATTTTTTCCACATTCTGAGACAGCACCTCTGCAAACTAATGAATAATAAAAGGTCAGTGAGACATAAAGGATGGATAAACTAAAATCTCTCAAATCTAAACAGGTTATTGGGTGTACAGTTCAAGCATCCTGACACCTTTAATTCAGATTAGACGGAGTTTGTGTTCTAGAAACGTGTGATGAGAAGCTAGGATCACTTTACCAGGAGTTGCAGATATTAGTGACCAGAAGGGCATGGCACTTCAGTTACATTAACGAGGAAGAAATTCATACAAGGCCACACAGTTTGACCTGACTCTGACCTCGAAGGTCCCATGGGTAAAAGCAGCAGACAAACACCAATTACTGGCAAACTTTACTGAATAACACACCAAATGTTCGATGGCGATTGTAAAAATGCTTTTATTTCAGCAGGAAAAACACAGTCAGTGAGGGAAGGGAGTCTCCGTATCCTCATTATGGTTGTTTTTTATTTTTGCTCCTATTTTATGGAAGTGTTTGTAGTTAACAGTAGTCTATTTGTGGCACACAGGGTGTACTTACTTAAGGTGACCACTTTTAACGCCTGCAATACACCGACTCAGCCCAGCTGCTTTGAATTCACACCGAGAAGCTCCTGAAAAAGAAAGTAAACCTCTAAACTTCAACTCATACTACAGTAGACATTACAAACCTTGTATGATATCAATAGTAAACAAGAAAACTGCGATGCAGATGTTGTGGCGCTTAAATTTAAAATTACACACAAAAAGTGTGTGAACCATTAGATGGAGGCTTACAAATATTTGAGGAGCAGAGACTGACATTTTGAGGTTAGGAGACAGTAATCTAACCTGACAGGCTGGTCAGGGAGAGCATTACTCAGCTGACAGGACAGCTATTAGTCAACTGTGCAATAAATCTGGCTTTTATGGACGAGTGGCGAGAAGAAAACCATTGCTGAAAAGTTAGGAGTCGCTTCTGTATCCCCCAGGAACCATGCGCTCTGCTCAGGTGGGACCAAACTGAACTTTTCGGCCTACGTCCAAAATGCTTTGTGTTGAGGAATTACCCTGAACAAACCATACTCAATAAAATACATGGTGGTGACAGCATCATGCTGTGGGAATGCTTTGTCTTAGCAGGAAGAGGGAAGCTGGATGCAGCAAGAAAACCTGTTAGAGGCAGCAGAAGATGTGTGGATAGGTGGAGGTTCAACCACCCTGAACATCCAGCCAGAGATATTATATTCAGATTCAAAGCAGATTCATGGGTTAGAATGGCCTAGTCCAAGACCAGACCTAAAACCAACTCAGAATCAGTGGCATGAGTTGAAAACAGATTTTCTGCGTTCCAACTGAAAGAACAATCAAAAGTTTCTAATTGCCATGCAGCAACAGAAGAGAAGGTTCGGGGCTTATGAATACCTTTGTAAGACACTGTAAAACTTTCTCAGCTGGAATGTTTGTCGACAAAAAAAATAATAAAAGTGTTTTCCCCCCCCTGATGGTCCGGTTGACTCGGTTTGATTCTGGACCAAAACTGCAGCATTTCCTCCATGTCCAGCTGCTGCGGTTCTCTTTCTCTCTGCTCTGAGTCAAAGCAACCAAACCCTTTCAGCAACCTGTTCCCCTCCTCGCCTGTGGGGGCGCTGCACCAAGAACCTCTGAAGGAAACGACACGAAAACCTCTGAAGACACTGAGCGCAGCTTCCTTCTTCATGAAATGTAAACAAAAATGGAGCAGTGTCAGATTTTAGCGGCTGGAGGATTTCTCTTTTGTCTTTGGCTAAAAACCACGAGCCATTTCTCCCGCTAGCGCTAAACTAGCTAGCATTTGTTTTGGTTGTATTTACCCAGAATGCCCTGTGCTGTAGTCCACTTCCTGCTTTTGGAGCAGTCTCTGGTCCGCTTGGCGTTCACATCTGCATTTGAACCGAATCAGAGTTCACTTCAACCAAACCCAGACCGAGGTTTACAGGCGGACCAGAGTTCGGGTCAGAGTTCGATTACGCGTTCACACCTCTCCAAACGAATCGAACTTTCTAGGCAAACGAACTGGAGTTCAATTAAAAGAAGACTAGAAACGGCTGGTTGGAATGCTCCCTTATGGTGAATCTGTAATCGATCTCTGGTCTGCCTCCAAACTCAGTCTGGGTTCGGCTGAAGTGAACTCTGGTGCGGTTTGAATGCAGATGTGAACGCCAAGCGGACCGGAGACCGCTCCAAAAGCAGGAAGTGGACTACAGCGCAGGGCATTCTGGGTAAATACAATCAAAACAAACGCTAGCTAGTTTAGCGCTAGTGGGAGAAATGGCTCGTGGTCTTTAGCCAAAGACAAAAGAGAAAGAAAGAGAAATCCTCCAACCACTAAAATCTGACACTGCTCCATTTTTGTTTACGTTTCATGAAGAAGGAAGTTGCGCTCAGTGTCTTCAGAGGTTTTCGTGTTGTTTCCTTCAGTGGTTCTTGGTGCAGCGCCCCCACAGGCGAGGAGGGGAACAGGTTGCTGAAAGGGTTTGGTTGGTTTGACTTGGAGCAGAGAGGAAGAACCGCAGGAGCTGGAAATGAAGGAAATTTTGCAAGTTTTGTTCCCAAATTGAACCGAGTCAACCGGACTATCTGGTGGGGAAACACACTAAATAACGGGAACATTTATAGTTCAGGCTATAATATAGTAAACCCACTTATCAACTGGAAACACTACATACCTCATGAAGGGAAAAACATCACTAGCAAGGTAAAATGTACCTGAATCACTCTGTTCTTTAACTTGGGAAAAATAAAACAGTGTTCTTCACATGCATGACGTAGGCCAATGTACTAGAGGGGAAGCTTTGCAGGATCTCTTCAACTGACTAAAGCCATTATCTTATTAAAGTTTAGTTCATGTAAACTGCTGAAGGTGTTCATGTTGTGGCTAATGTGAAATGATGTAGCCTTCTGACATGCTGCTGACCTCACGGTGGGAGAGGATGTTGGTGAGCAGCGGAGGAGCAGGAAACACAGCCGCCGCCCTCTCTCCGGTTTCCACTGAGCTCCTTGGGATATTATCAAATGTTCTGCTCTGCAGATGAACCACAGAAAAACTTCAAATATTTAGTCTTGTTGAGGTAAAGTTCAACCAAAGTTTCCCAATTATTCTCTGGACATCTGCCTTTTTTCCTTCCATGTCTTGGGATGATTAAAACAAGACAGTGCTGCTAAAATAAAAAATGAAGGACTAAAGTCTCTACGCATCTGTGTTTTAACTGCAGTCCAGACCCATGCGGATTGAACACATCTGATAGTCTGCCCATCTGAAACATACATGTGAAATTGAAGATTAAAGATACTGATGAAATGAATGTTTCAACTGCTATCATACCCCATTTTGAAAATGAGCATTAAGACTGTAAAAACAAATTTCTTAAGCCATCACTCATTTAACTAAATCTGTTTCAGATGATTTTGAACTGAAATATATCTTCTGAGAAAACAAAAAAATGGAACTAAAAAAATGTTCTTATTGCCAGAAGAGTAGTCAAAGTTTAAGGTTAAAGTTTAAATGTACAGATTGGGAGATGAAGCAACAAATCCTTGACCTTACAACCCCCCCCCAAAAAAAAAACAAAACCTTTTCAATATTTTGTATACTACATTGCAGGGCCTTGTAAAGTCTGGTGTTGTGGGTTTTTTTCTCTCCAAAATACACTTGAGTCATCTTCAGGAGGCGGTGGGATTGTATCCCGTGTGGATCTTTGTTTGAAATCTGTCCTGGCACAGATTTCAAACAAAGCAACGTCATTCACACATATGCTCATGCTCCATCTTTCTGTGAGAATATTCCCTCTAAAGTTCGTGTGAATGTTGTCAATGTTCCGGGAAGAAACAAGGCATCTATCCAAAACGGGGTTGCTCCTAAACAGTGGTGCAGAAGTAAAAAGAGCCATGGCGGTACTGGTGAGATGAGTCTGTCCTCAGAGGAGCGTTGGTCGCTTTGTGATGCCAGGCCACACAGTCACCCCATGCATGAAACTGTTGCTGAGCTGGAGAGCCCCTTCAGTGACAGACTGCTGCATCCTGGTGCACTAAGAAGCGTTACAGGAGATCCTTCCTCCCACCAGCTTAGACTCTATAACCATCATTGCTCCCAGCAAACTCAGTAAGTGTTTATATCCATGCCAGTATCTGTACAATTCAAGACTTGTCACTAAGTTTAAATGTGCAGATTTAAACTAACTGTAAATAGTTTGTGTTTTTATTGCTCAGACATTTTGCACATCTTGTACATTTTTAATTAACCAACTCAACTGCACATTCCTCTAGACTGGAGTATTTTTTACAACTACAACTACTACCGCTCTAAAAGCAGGAAGCGGACTAAAATGCAGGGCATTCTGTGTAAATACAACCAAACGAACCTGTGAGTCAAGCACTAGTGGGAGAAACTGCTTGCAGTCTTTTGTCAAAGACAAAAGAGAAATCCTACAACCATAAAAATCTGATGCTGCTCCATTTTTGTTGACATTTGGTGAAGAAGGAAGTTGCGCTCAGTGTCTTCAGAGGTTTTCATGTTTCTTCTTTCAGTGGTTCTTGGTGCAGCGCCCCCACAGGTGAGGAGGGGGCCAGGTTGCTGAAAGGGTTTGGTTGGCTTGACTCAGAGCAGAGAGGAAGAGAACCGCAGCAGCTGGAGATGCGACAAATGTTGGTCCCCAATCGAACCGAGTCTACCGGACTATCGAGGTGAAAACACCATTAAAACTCTTGGAACACAACAATCTGCATGTTTCAGCAAAGCTAACATGCACAATATGGCAGTAACGTTGATGCACAATCCAGATTCTCATAGAGTTTCAATGCCTATGCAGACTAAGAACTACTTAAGCTAACAACCTTTAACCTAACTTTCACTCAAGGTAACAAGTACTTAAACCATCAACTATTTAAGCTAACAGCAAATGAAGCTAATATTAGCAGTAAAAACTAGGTAACAGTTACTTAACTAAAGAGCTACTTAAGGTAAAATTTACTTTAAGAGCTTATCACACCACTATGCATCTCTTCTCAATGGGGTATTGAGCAAAGAAATTTATTTGCGGTGCTGACTTTATGTTTTGGGACTTCATTATAACTTTAACTGAGCATTTATATTTACAGACACATGCTCTATGTTAAAAAAAAAAATCAGCATGGGGACAAACCCAACATTATGAAATATTTGCATAAAAAACAAACACAAAAAAACCGTCAAAAACAAAACAAGCAATAACAACAAACTGCATTTTTGGTGGATTCTGATGGAAAACGGAAAAAACCCAACCTTTCCACACATTACTCTGTACTAGAAAAGTCGGTCTTTTCATCTCACAGAATTATTTTCCATGTATGTTATGATGGACCATTTTCACCATCCAGCAGAACATGTGATGTATTTGTTACTGTTTGGGTTGTCATGAAAAAAAAACAGGTGGGAGAAAACCTTAAGCTAACTGCTACTCAACCTAACAGCTATTTAAGCGAAAATCAGAGCTTGGGCAGTTCAAAAGGAGATTTAGATTAACAAAACAAACCATGTCTTAGCAGTTTGACCAATATGAATTATGTTCACACATCATTTTTGCTTGAAATTTTTAGGTAGACTTCTTCAATTGAACATTTGCTAAGCTAAGTGGTATTTGTAGCAGCTAGCTTGTCAGGCTAGCACACTGTTGGAATATCTACTTTGGGAAGGCAAAAGTGATTAAAAATACTCCAAGCATTTAGAAAAACAAATAAACTTTATGAAATAATTTAATCATGCCAAATAAACCAGAAATAAGTTGCTAGATTTTTTCACTAGTCAATTTTTAAAAAAATAAATTGCTAGAGGGGTCTGAAAAGTCAATAAATATGGCGACAAAGTTGTTAAATTGGCAATAGTGTGCTAGCACAATTAGTTGGTAAAATAAAAACAGTATTTTTCCACATTTTTCTAATTAACACTTCTGCATTATCTTGTGTCCCTAAAAAAGTCACTTTATGGGATTTTTGATTGGTTAAAGCGTCTCATTGATGTTCTGATGCATTAAGACTTTGTTGAATGCTAAAGTCAGCTGAGACTTGAACAAAGTAAACAACTTTTTGATGCACAGGTTGTGAAATGTTAAAATGCTGAAGACATTTTTAACTTTTAGAGCGTGGAAATTTTCTCCTGTTTGGAGAAAAGCTGTCCATCAAAATGTATTAAAGTAGAAAAATTGATGGTGAAATAAAAATCATCACCAGTCAGTTTGTTTCTTTTTTCTGTCTTTTTTTATCAAACATTACACTCGTTTAAGGGTTTTATCAATTAATGGGAGTATAACAATATAGTGTATGATTAAAAAACTCCATCATGTGATCATTAGAGGGGCCATATACACACTGACAAATATGTGGACTAATCAGAAAATGTTGAAAAGTTACATACATAACTGGACCTGTTTCCCTGTGGTCATTAAGCTAATCAGTGCAGGCTGAGTTATATTTATTTTATTGCGTAAAGTCAGATAAAAACACATTAATATTCATCAGACAGTCACAGCGAAGGAGATCTCATTCAAGATAAGACCTCCCTGCTGAACTCTAGCTAAAGATATGAATCATGAGGTTTCAGTATGACGATCAGCAGAAGCAAAGATGTCTTTCTGTAATCCCAAATGAGGCATGGTTTGTGCTGGAACTGGAGTGGCCTGCAGAAGGCTTTGTATTGGATAATCGAACTACCCAAGTCATCCCTCTGTCTCTCTGGAGGAGCTTTAAGGGAGTTCTTTTTGTCTGTAGGTTTGCTGGATGGACTTTTAGCACACCCAGGCCTCAAATACAGCAGCACAGCTGGAGGAACCCTCAACCCCTGCAGCGAAGAGGAGAACTATCCCGTCCTTTGAGCTGCAGCTGCAGACATAACAATAAGAACTGAAAACAGTGTACATTACATCTGCCAAACAGTTTTGTCTAATATTTCTTCTGGACAGTGGTCAATTCTTTTGCTTGATTTAGTAGCAAGGTGGAGAACAAGAGAACGAGACGTGTGCGCCCATTGAGGGATTCCGGACATGCCAGTTAGCTGTAGGGTGATACTTGACATTGGAAAAATCCTGAGTGTAATTTATCAAAGTTGACAACTCGATTAGGCCCAAGCTGAAGCTCTGAAAGGACTAAGCCCTTAGTAAAACAGAGGAACTCCCAGTGAGAATGAAATCTTTTCCAACACCATTCTTTTCTTTTCCAAAGTTAGTTTTGCTTCAGATTTGCTTGGAATTTTGGGTTGGGAAAATGAGAACAATTACCTTCTTCTTAGAAAAAGAAAACGATTTGAAAATATTTTCTAATTCTTACACTTGCAATGTTTATCTTCACAAAACGACAAAAACACCTGAAACATTGACAACGGTATTATTTCTTAAACAGTATCGACTCCAACACTGGTCATGTGCTTGAGTTTACAACGGTCCCATTTTTAATCACTCACAGCCTGATTCCTATTCGCCCCTGTGACAACTAGGGGCCTCCGGGGGATCCTGAGGCAGTACCAGACTAGCAGCGGCGCAGTGAGTTCTGAGTCTGTCCCAGAATGTACTATCAGAAAATTTATACTTTAATTTTGGTTCTTTTTTTCAGGGGGGGGGATTGTTTCCAATAACACAGATATGTTGGTTCCCAACATACCTTTCTCAAGATGGTAGGTCTGCTTTATATGTCAGCCTGAACATCCTTTAGCTTATGTAGTTCTTATGTTGAATAACTGTTAGCTTGAGTGGCAGCTAATCAATTGTTAGCCAAGGTAGGTGTTAGTTTAGTTAGCTTTTAGCTTTAGTTGCTGTTATCTTTACTTGCTTTCAACGTTAGTGGCCTTTAGCTTAGGTTGTTGTTAGCATTGGTAGCTTTTAGCATTAGTAGCTGTTACCTTAGGTAGTTGTTAGCATGGGTAGCTTTAGCTTTAGTAGCCATTAACTTAGGTAGTTGTCATCTTTGCTAGCTTTTAGCTTTAATAATTAATATCTTAAATAGTTGTCAGCTTAAGTAGCTTTTAGTATTAGTAGCTGTTACCTTAGGTAGTTGTTAGCATGGGTAGCTTTAGCTTTAGTAGCCATTAACTTAGGTAGTTGTCATCTTTGCTAGCTTTTAGCTTTAATAATTAATATCTTAAATAGTTGTCAGCTTAAGTAGCTTTTAGCATTAGTAGCTGTTACCTTAGGTAGTTGTTAGCATGGGTAGCTTTAGCTTTAGTAGCCATTAACTTAGGTAGTTGTCATCTTTGCTAGCTTTTAGCTTTAATAATTAATATCTTAAATAGTTGTCAGCTTAAGTAGCTTTTAGTATTAGTAGCTGTTAGCTTAGGTAATTGTTTGCTTAGATTGTTGTTAGCTTGAGCAGAAGTGCACTAATTTGTTGTTGGCTGGATTAGATTTAAGCTTGAGTGGCACATAGCTCAAGTAGCTGTTAGCCTCAGTAGCTTTCAGTTAATTCCCTTGATTACAACCATCTTTAGTTTTTATATCTACTGTAAAATATCTCTTCCTAAGCAAACAAAATCAAAACAAACAATATCTATGACCTAAATACTTTAAAATGGCAAAGTAGTAAATGCTTTGGAATCTCCAAAGCACTGTATATGACAATCACTCATTCATACACACATTTACACACAATGTGGTCAGCTACATTGCAGAAGTAAAAGTAGTAATAATTGTTTTTCCAAATATGCAAATCCATTTCCTAGTATTGTAAACAACAAATAATCATAATAATGCAAGTAATTGTAAATTAAAGAAGACGACTATAAGAAGCAAACAATAATTTATTTAATCACATATATGAAAAGGGATGGAAATAGATGCAGACTTATTATTTTCTTCTCCTTCTCCCGATCAAATCTAATTAAACCCCCTAAAATACACTTCCTTGACATTCTTAGCAAAAGACAAACCAATCCTCGACAGAGCTCTGCACACAGTAACTGATTTGTTGTGGATGTGTGAGGCACGCTGGGTCACTGATTTCCCTGGCCTGTAGATGATTAGGGAGCTGAGTCAGCACAGCAGCAGTGAGGGGAAAACTCCCACCGATGAAAGAGGAGATAGAGGTTTCACTGGGCTGTACAGATTCCAGTTAGCTGGTTTGATGAATTCCCCTACACCAACTGTGACGTCCCTCAAAAATGTCTAACCACCCCAGCCACAGAGGCCATTCCAATAAAAACTACATCACAGCTATCCGTTCTAACAGAACTATGTTACAGAGCTTGAAGTGTTCAAGCTAGAGCAACATGTTTTTTTCTGGACCTCGATAAATGTGCAAAAACATCTGTTTTGTGACTTCAAGAATCACACTGGAAACTATGAGCAGCTGTACGTCTATGTAATAGATGGGTTTGGTACGAAAGAAAGTGGTCTTAATGGTACATTGTGCTCTGTATGACTAAGCAAATTATTTCTCATTTCTGTGATGACAAGATGATTTCGAAATGGCTATCCAGTTTCAGCAAGCCACAGTTTTCTTTTTTATGTCCAGGGCAAAAAGTATCTCAGTCCTTGTATTTGGACTGTATTTCGTAGGGCTATAATTATGGCTAAAAGGTGTTTTTCAGATTACTCATAGCCAATAAAGCCGTCTTCCTTTTCTATCATTACTAACTTATGCATGAACTGAGGGTAGTTGGATCTATCGTGTGTATTTCTGTGTGAAATTACAGTTTGCATGAAGAACATTTGTCTAATGTTAGATGGTCTTCTGTTTTGTGCAAACTGTTCGAGACAAAAGTGACAAATTAGTTTTTTGTTGTCCAGTGTTTCACAGGGTACAATGACCTGTATGTTTTAGATGTGCCCTTACTTTAAACACACCCATAACTGTAGGTAAGCACAATTATTACTGTAAAAAAGTGCAAACCAAGCCTTAGAGGTCTAAAAAGGCGAGAACAAATCCTGCAGTTCTTAAGGGTGTATTCACACTTGACCTGCTTGGTTTGCCTTAAACGGGTGGACGGAATGTGAAAGCAAACCGCAACAGATGAAAAAATAAAGTGCGCTTTTGGTCCGGACCAAACAAGCAAACCAAAGGACTCTCGTGGTGTGAATACACCCTGGAGCACTCCGGCCATCCTGCTACAAATGTTCAGGATGATTAGTTCTCTTCCTCTTCATGCCATTCTTTTTGTAATTTGAACAATAATTACACAGAAAAATGCTAATTTAATAAAAGAAACCAAGATTAAATTGCAGGTCTGAAGGTTATTAGTGCTTGTCGCTGCAGCAACCAGGGGACTTGTTGTTGGACACCAGAAGTGATGGAAGCACTCCACATGTGATTTCTGTCCGCTTCGATGAGAAGTTGCCTATTGACACAAAGAAATCCTTGTTCTTTAGGTGGGATTCGAACCAACTGAGTTCTGAACCAGAGAGTCCGACCCAGCTCTCCAGTCGCTTCAATAATATATCATAGTTAGTGTCAAATGCTGCGCTGAGGTCCTATGGCCTCATGTTGATCTGCAACCAATGAGTTGAACCCCAAGCTGCGGCCTACCCCAGTGTTTTTGTTAGAATATCATTTTTTTTACTGTCCTCACATTTATGAAACCAAAAACAGGACATTGTAAAATCCTTGAAGTGTACACTCTGCTATCATGGCACTTGAAATGGAAACCTGTACTTGCTTTTATAACGACCAGGAATGCACCATCCTAATACCCTTTCCAAAACCTGAAAGCAGAAAAAGAAGCAGCAGCAACAGGGCACATTAGCTGTGAGTTCTCCAGATCATCTGGTTTCAGGGGAAGAGCCAAACAATCTGTGCTGACTTGTTTGAGTTGGAGAGGTGGCACAGAGGCAGAGCCGCTTCAAAACGAAGAGGAGGATGTATAAAAATGGAAAGAAATGGAAGAGGAAGCAGTCTTTTTGTGGAAATGGTCTTAAACTCATACTGCCATACTTCACTGACAGAGTGGAATTTGGACACGCACAAATGCAAACGCATAAACACAGTACTGTACGAGGTCGTTGAGGGCACGGTGTGAGTTAATCTGCGCTGCGGTTCTGAGGAAAAAGACACAATGCACGTGGCACTTCTGAGAAGAGACTCCGTCAGTCACACAGTACGAACTTACAGCAAGAATAAAACTACAAGACAAGTGAAAAGAGTTAGTTTTGTCGTCATTAGTTGTAGCAAACAGCATGATCATAAACGAGGAAACAATCTAAACACTGACGTTTCAACCAGGTGGTGGGTTTTGATGTTTGCTGGCAGAATCACATGCAGAACCCATCAAGAGAAATTTGAATGCGACTATAAGTTGATGCTAAAAACCAACTAAGTGATCAATCTCTCACATCCTGAACAGTTCTGGCTCAGTGTTCTCTACAATGTTGCTTCACTACATTTGGTTTTGCAGACATAAATTTCTGCACAGTTCTCCTAGGGTCCAGCCAAAGCATTTTAATCAGCTGGTGGTTTTGACTTTGAGTAGGCCATTGCAGCACCTTGATTCTTCTCTTCTTCAGCTGTTCTGTTGTAGATCTGCTGCCCGGATCATTGTTCTATCAGTGAACCAGTGTGATATTTATTCGACTCTCTGCCACACTCACCAACACATCAATTTCTGCCTCGGGAAAGTTCTTTGCTCTTTTCTCTGTGGTTGCCATTGTTAACCATGAAATAACATTGATCAGCTAGTTCATTTATATGGTGGCCAACAGGTGCAAACGCGCAGCAAACAGCATAATGAGCTGCAAACAAATGGATGATGCAAACTCCAAACACAAAAAAGTGAAAGTAACAGAAAAATACTGCAAACGAAAAATACTGCCATCACAGGAAGTGGAGGCAAAAAGGGAAAATGCCACAAATAGCAACAAGAATGGAAAGTATGAAAAGCTGCAAACTCGCTCTACATGGAAACGGGAGTACTCCAGACCACTAGGGGGAGTCTGGAGGAGGTAAAATTACCTATGCAAAATCTCCTGATGTTCAGTAATGTTGTGAAAGACTGCATGTTTCAAAAACACATGAAGTGTAATGCGCTTTTTCTTCCTTCCTTCCTCCATCTTTCTTCTGGATTTCCCATTAAATCAAGACATCCTGTCTTCACTGAGGGCCTGGCCTCATACGATTTGTTAGTCAACTCCCCCTAGTGGTCTGGAGGACTTCTGTTTTGTGGCGCAAGCATTTTACACTTGTTTTTATTAATTGCGCCTAGTTCCTGTGTTTGAAGCATTTTGTTTATGGTTGCAGCATTTTTTTGGTTTGCATTAGTTTTGTTGGATGTTTGTTTTAGCTTCTTTTTTCTTTTGCAACATTTTCTTTTGCATTTACTTTTTTGTATTTGTGTATTTTGGAGTTTGCATCATCCATGTGTTTGCAGGGCATTTGCATCTCCTCATTTACATACACCTTAACATCCACGAAGTACGTTCCATTGACCAGGTATGGCTGAATGTGAGCATATAGAGGGCAGAACAGGAGGCGCTACCTTGTAGCAAACATTGAGGTGAAGCTGGGATTTTTTAAAGGGGAATTTCTTTCTGCTGCACGTTCACATGGTTTTATAAATCTGGATTTTTTTGTGGCGTTTTGTTTCATATTTTATAGATGAGACCCCTGATCGTTTCTAATTTCTCCTGATATGTAAAGCTAGAGCAGTGATAGACATTTTGTTTTTTTCAGTCTTATAAAATAAGGACAATCAAGGAAAGTCAGACAGAGAAATTGACTTAATCTCTTTCATGTTGTCACCAAACAAGTCAAACATGCAACATCAATGGACTGTTTTAAAAGATGTAGATTTTGGGACTATCCAGAAGCTAAATTAAGGTTTTAAATTATTATTTTCCTCTGAAATTAATCATGATCTCTGCTGCTAAATAAAAAAACAGGTCAAACCAAACCAGAAAAAACATCAAACAATAAAGGCTTAACTTTTTAGTGCAGTTTGCCTCCAACATACACCTTTCTCATCTGTTTCTTGGTGTTTTTCCCACATATTATACTTTATTAATGGATGAGGGGATTTTACGCTGACGTCGTCACTGAGCTCAAAGAGTGGGGAACATTTAAGTTAATAATCATCAACTTTCTTATTCCCTGCAGATTTCTGATGTTGAGATTCGCGCAGCATAATTCTTCAGGTATGCCAAGGAGCTAATCAGCAGTCGTGTTTACCTGCACGCCTCTGATGAAGTCATCCGGCAACAACAAGAAGCATTCAGCAGAGTTACTCTTCTGGATAATTATGGAAATTTTCTGGAAGCTGGTTCTAAAAATAAGCGTAAAAAGAAAAACGGAGGAAGCAGACAGAACCACATAAACCTGCTGGGATGGTAATCCTCTCTTTTGTTCCTGTTTTTACAGGGTCTTTATGAACCTCTTCATCCCGGGCGTTTAAATAAGCACTGTTCTGTAAACACGCTCTCACACCTTTTATTTAGATGATTACCTTTGAGTTTTTATTGCAGTCTAGACACGGAGAAGACTCCTGGGAATGTTGATTGTAGGACAGACTAAACAGCAGATTAACGAGGAGCTTTGAAGAACTTTACTCAGGCATCGTCTCCCACAAACAGACGTTTATGCCTGACTCAGATCAGATCATCTTGGTATTGATCCAAACTGTCAGTTATCTTCTTTCCTTTAATTTCTCTGAAAACTATGATTCACCTCAGAATCATAATCCACTTTATTAGCAAAGACTGTGGCACAAAACAAGGAATCTGATTTTGGTTTCAAGTGCTCACAGCATACAGATGTCTTCTTCTTCTTCTCCATCGCAAAAAAGTTTTACGCTCGCTTGAGGTTGTTTTGGCTTTCCCAAATAGTTACTGCGCTAAAGATGGAAACACATTTGTAGAATAAGTTCTGAAGTAGCAAACTTTCCCATCCACTGATGCCTGTGCCTTAACATAGGCACGAAACTGAAAATTTCAAAGTCCAAACCTCCAGCTTGGAGCGGAGGACTCTCTCGATTTTCCTGACATACGTGGTCCAGGCGAGTTTGCAGCCTCTACTTCCTGTTTATTACAGTCATGCGTAGCATCAGCATCAGACGAACTCATGCTGCATAGCCTGGTTGATTCGCTTCAGACCAGCAGATGGAAGCAAATCTAATTCACATTTTCTTTTTTGAGACATTGTAAAAATTTGTTCACAATTCGCATGATAATTTGATGGAAACATAGCTACTAACATGTTTCCATCAACGTTTTTTAATGTGTATTTTAATCGCAAAAAACGTGTTACACTTGCTTGAGGCGGTTTTTGGCTTTTCCGAAAAATAGTTAATGAGCTAACTGGGAGGTGGAAACACACTGTTGCAAACTTTCCCATCCACTGGTGGGTCTGTGCTTTATCAGACACACGAAATGCTAAGAAATGTCAAAGTCCAAACCTCCAGGTTGGAGGGAAGAACTCCATGGTGGTCCATGCTAGTTTCCAACCTCTATTTCCTGTTTATTACAGCCATGTGTAGCGTCAACATCTGACAAAATTACATTTTGCATAGCCTGGTTGTTTTTCTCCAAACCAGCAATGGAAATACATCTAATTCATATTTCTAAAATTCTTTTTTGAGACATTTCAAAAGTTTTCTTAAAATTTGCATGAACAAATTTTTTTGCCAACTATTCTTGTCAAAAGAAGAATATTTGGCAAAATAAAAGCTATACATGAACAGAAAAACAGCACAGATGTTAAGCAGTTCAGAAAACTGTTCATGCTAATTAAAAATGACTCTGAAATTTTATGTTTCATCCTACAATTTGAGTCCTTGAACAAAGACAAGGTTTCAAGTGAACCAGACCAGCAACTTCTTGTGGTTTCTTTCATTGTGAAAAACAAAAGAAGAAGAAAATACTGCAGAGTACTGAGTGAGCTGGAGTGTGCTGACCCATAAATGCTTCTTTTTAAGACGTGCACATTTCTAATTAAATATGCAACTGCTCTCGGTTTTAATTAAGTCTTAAAACGTCTCTATTATGCAATAGAACATGGATGTAATGACTCATAAACATGTGTTCCAGACATGTTCTTTAAGATGTCCAGAAATGAAATAAGGTTTTATTAGACAGTCAAAAAAAGAATTAGCTCCAGATCTACCAGAGCAGGACATTAGGACCTGTTCTGACCCGTCTCACTAAGGGATCCACAGAGCCAGGGAAAATGTCTTGGACCTGTGGCCTCTGCATGGACACTGCTTGCAGCTTGGATGTTCATTTCCTGCTAAATTCTTCTGCGGCATGCTCTAACAGAGCCACCCCTGCTTCTGAGGCGGGAGAATCTTAACACTCGGGCTGTGAAACATTTCGAGTCAGAGGAAGGAAACGGTTCTCCTGCAGGATGTGTGCCCAGATCCGTCCTCAAGAACAAGAAACCTTGAAAGTCTCTTGACAGGATTTGAACTTGAAAGTCTTTTAATTGCTGCTGCATCACAAGGGAATTATTACAGAGAGGAAAAGCAGATCCAGATCTGGGAACAATGTGTTGTTATGAAAGCGCTTCCTAATAACAGGACAGCTTCATCTCCAAAGCAGGACAAGAGCTCAGAAGATGAGTCATCTTCGATTATTAGCTCCAATCCCAACAGGTTACCCCTTGAAATGCTTCCGTCATCACTAAATCATCTTCTTTATCTGATGCAGTTTGAATGGGAAGAAGTGATGAAAGCTGGTGAAAAAACCTTCCAAGACAAGAACGTCCAGCTAAAATCACAAGGAAAGTATTCATGGATGCAGCCAAGAGGTTTATGGTAACTCTGGAAGAGCTGCAGAGATCCATGGGACAATCTGTCCACAGATTGGCAAGACACAAGTCATCAGAAGTCCTGTTTGCAATTTACAACAAGCCAGGTAGGAGACACAGCAAACATGTTGAAGAAAGTGCAGATAAGACCAAAATTAAACTTTTTGATTGACTTAGAAAACACCTTTAGACAGCTGTAGGAACACCTGGACCAGGAAGCTGGTCAGAGTCGATGGGAAGATGAAGATGGAGACAGTCCTGAAAGGTCACAAATAGTGGGAAAATAGAGCTGGGCACTGGTAGATGGATTGGTGTGGCATCTATAGTGATGCAAGCGCTGTACCAATCTGTTGTGATGAAGTGAGAGCTGAGTCAAAAGGCGAAGCTGTCACTTCATCGATTTATCTACGTTCCTACTCTCATCTATGGTCACGAGTTTTGGGTAGCGACCAAAAGAACGAGATCATGGATACAAGCAGCTGAAATGAGTTTCAGTTATTACAGCTAGAAACTAGAGATCAGGCCCGAAATCTGGGTGCAGTGATGGACTCAGACCTGAACCTTCAGAGACACATAAAGACAGTTACGAAGTCAGCCTTCTATCACCTCAAGAACATTTCCAGGATTAAAGGACTGATGTCCCAACAAGTTCTAGAGAAACTCATCCATGTGTTTATCTTTAGTCGCATTGATTACTGCAACAGTGTCTTCACAGGTCTGCCTAAAGAGTCAACCAGATGCTGCAGCTGATCCAGAACGCTGCTGCTGGGGTTCCCACTAAAACCAGGAAGATAGAGCACATCACCCCAGTTCTAAAGTCCTTCCACTGGCTCCCTGGAGCTCAGAGAATAGACTTTAAAATACTTCCTGTTGTCGTTGTATCAACCTTCCAGACCACTCAGGTCTTCTGGTTCTGGTCTGCTCTGCATCCCCAGAACCAGAACCAAACATGGAGAAGCCGCTTTCAGCTTCTATGCTCCACAAATCTGGAACAAACTTCCAGAAAACTGCAAAACAGCCGAAACACTGAGTTCCTTTAAATCAAGACTAAAAAGCCACCTGTTTAGAGCTGCCTTTGATTAGTAGTAAGTGGAACTTTGATGAATATATTTGATGATTATTATTCTTGATAATTTTGATGATGGGACAAATGTAAGGTTTGTTGCTTGTTTCATATTTGGTGACTGTTTTTTGTTTTTGTCATGTGAAGCACTTTGAACAGAAATGTTCTATACAAATAAACCTGACATGACTTGAAAGTTGCAGGACGCCGACCCTTAAGGACCCCTGGTGTAGGTGCATGGGGGTAACTGACACGGGTATGTGTGGGACGTGTCCCCTGCACTTTTTTCTGCCGCTACAACTGCTTAATTGGCTGTTGAAATGTGGCACTGTGATTTCCTAAGCCGTCTTTAAATGCATCACAGGTGTACACATGCTGATGCCGGTTACAGCTGTGGATCTGATCACGGAGGGGAGACCTGCTGCTAAGCAGAGCTACATGGTGTGTGTCTTGTTCAGCAATTAGCCAGAGGCAAAAGGCAAAAAAACTTTGCAGAGCTTTCTTCCAAACAAACCCTGAAAGCTGAGTAATGCTGCATGCAGATAATGTTAGCTAAGTGATGATAAATTAATCCATGTCAGTATATTATCTTAAGCTTGTTAACAAGAATACTAATGCTGTTGTCACGTATTTTACATCCCTTGCTAGCTAGTTAATGCCAGGAATAAACCCAACCCTCCTGTGCAGAAGTTGTGCTCACTGTGGCTTTCTGCATATTTAAAACAAATCTTTATTGTCACAATAGAAAGAGCAAAGAGTCGGGGAGGAGACATTAGAGCAGAGATGATGATAGTGCAGGGTCTTCTCAGGTAAGGAGGGACTAGAACTGGCTGAGAAAAAGACCAGGCAGGTATCGGGACAGGGTTTTAACAGATATTTCAGAATAACTCTTGTTCACTCTCCAAAATACTGTTTGACTGTATTAAAGTTAGCACAGAGACACAGCCATGTGTAGTTTATATTTAGACATTTCATATATTATTCGACTTCTGCATTATTTGTGTCCAAAAAGGCAGCAGATATAGGTCCTTCTGTTTTTATTTATCTTAATTTTGCTCATCTGTGCTGTGACGTTTGACTAAAATGCGAGCATGCTCCATGTTATCTCACTTTCTGTGTCCATACCATTGCCTGATGAGGCTTATTACCCTGTTATTTCGTCAGTTCCATTCCACTTTGTGTGCAAAGTAATAATTTGCATCCAGGAGTTTTGTTTTAGAACATTTCATGTTTCAGTTCCTGTGTTTAATAACCTGGCTGCTGCTGACCCTGTAGCTGTGATAATTGTGGTAATTGTATCAACTCAACCAGAGCTTGGCAGCTTAAACTTTAGATTTTCTTAGTTTATAGTTTAAAGAACTGAAGTGGGTCCCCCGGTGCTGTGGCTGTTAGTGATTATGTGTTTTTAGCCACTCAGGAGATGATAAATCCCTCAACAGATCCCTGAAAAACTGCCCCCCCCTCACTTCTGAGATGATGGTTACGCCCCTGTGTCGATGCTCCAGTCCTTGCTCCTCATCTGTGTCGAGGAGCGGTCAAAGATCTGCGATGGATGCGTTACTGAGGAGCAGTAAATGTGTCTGGAGCCCAGCCGGCCCAAGGCATACCAAACGAGGCAGCTTCATTTTGTCCAGATTTCCTCTAATCTGGGTTAAAACGCTGTTAGTGGCGGTGATGGGGTCCCATACGAGGGTCCGTTTCCACCCCAGCGATCAGCTGTTGGGTTTAAAACCGTAAACCTTTGACCTCCAGCTGCTGAAAACGTTTGCCTGATTTTCGACCACATAAGGAGCTGTTGTGTTTATTAGGTGCTTGAGTGTTTTGGCCAGTTTCAGAGGAACATTAAACTCCTGGCCTGTGAAGCTGGTCTGATGCCCTCTGAGGCAACCTTAAGGCGATTATTCATGTCTTCTTTGGATTGGGTGGAATATTTAGCCTGGATGAAGCTTGTTTAGCGTGTCTGAAGCAGGCCGGGGTGCCGTTTGTCCTCTCCAGGACACCCTCTGAGCTCAATATCCAGCTCTGTCAATCAGGAGACTCGTTCGCTTTACCTAAAATAATCCTTTCTGCACCGATTCCTTCAAGCTTGGAGACGTAAATAAAAAGTAATTTATTCATCCACGCTGCAGGCCAGAGCGCCACAAATCATGATCAGGCAGAAATCAAAGGATTACTTCAGCTCCTGGCTTCAGAGAGACTTCTGAAAACACACACGAACAAATCCCTTCAGATCCTCCGAGCAGCTCTGCTGCTTCCAAGAAAAACCCTCTGAATGGTTTCCAACTCAAAGAGACTCCAGATTACTTTCTTCATAGCTCTCTTTGAGAAATAAACTTCATTAAAGTTCTTAATGGGCCACTGAAACCTGCCTTTCTCAGCCGTCTGCTGCAGCTTCGGCCTCCGACGCTTGTTTAGAAAGCATCTGAAATGATTCCCGTCAGCCGCCTGACTCACAGCCTTCCTGCGTCCAGACTTTCGGTCTGACGCTGCTTTCTTGGAAAACTAATCAGTCCTGTTGACGATTAATTGGAATATTCTGTTCACATGAGGAGATGTCTGTGAGAACGTGATTCCAGAATGTGAAAAGTGCGTAGTGCTTCTCCTATCCTGGAGTCAGAACTTTACAGCTAAAGATGCTGCTCCATGGTGACGGCGAGGAGAGGCGGAGCCTAAATCTGTTGCAGTGTTATCACTCATTAAAGGGGCAGTATCATGTGTTTTCCAGCCACATAGAATCATTTTATAGCTCAGTCCAGTAAATATGTTTCCTTCAGTTGTCACAAAAATGCTGTTTATATCAAATATCACTTAAAAAAAATTCGACTTTGTAATTTAACGCCTTGAAATTGGGCCTCTGCCTCTTTAAGAAAGTCCTGCGCTTTCTGAAACTCCACCTTCAGGAAGTCATCACAACAGCGCTCCTCTATTAGATGCATTTAGAAAAACAAACAGCACCAAAGAAAGCCCAGTTCAGCACGTTGTGTAGAATCCGTTCATCCAGGAGGAAGATAAAAACACAGGATGGTGTGCATATCGTGATATCCTCACTGCTATAGCAATGTGTGCTATACTCACTGTTCAGAGAGCAATAGTTGTTGGTTGATATAATCCAAGTAGTGGTGGGACTCGATTAAAAATTTTAAATCAAGTTAATTTTAGGGTCTGTAATTAATTAACTGGATTTTAATCGACAAAATCAGCAATATTTTCAATTCAAACCCGCTTTTTGCTGCTAAATGATTGAATCAACAGCATCTGAGCTCAGCAGCAGAGATGTTTCTAGTTTTAATCTGCTCTTCAGGTTTTTCCAGCATCAGGTTGGAGCAAAGTTCTTCTTCCCAGAGCTTCAGGAACCCTGATCATTCATGGAGCTTCTTTAGAAACGTGGACTGTGGACGCTGACATTAGCGCTGCTGCTACATGTTTAGCATGGAGATGCTAGGTTAGGCTAGCATAGCTTCTCTGATAGGCCGACTGCTTTTAGCACAACTTGAACACAACTGGAGTCTTTTCCAGTGTCCCATCAGGCCTGAGTAATCTTACAGGAAGGGGAGAGAGAAGGAGGGAAAGACGTGTGGCAAAGGTACAGAAGACAGGAGTCGAACTCGGGACTTAGCCTTGATATATGGGACACCCGCTCTAACCTCTGCACCATGGGACACTAATTGCAATAAAAAAATTTTAACGTGTTAGAAGCTGTGTAATATTAGCTGCAGTATGTAACTTAGCACCGCTCCCGACCTAAAACAACCAATCAGAGCCAGGAGGAGGGGCTTAGCGCTGTTAGTCACCCTCCTGTACGCGCTGCTAAATGTGCTGATGGAGGAGAAACAGCTCACCGTTCCAGGAAAATTGTTTATCCGCTGTCATCAGTGGCCATGCTAACTAGCCTTAGCATTAGCAGCAGGCTATGTCATGGTGAACCAGCTGCAGCGTAGCACAGGGGGGGTTGAGCGCCGCGTACAGGAGGGTGATTGGCAGCGCTAAGCCCCGCCTCCTGTCACTGATTGGTTGTTTCTGACTGACTGGTGGATTTCTGCAGTTAGTACTGGGAGCACTGGGAGAAGGCAGAGGAGCTGGATTCACAGATTATCTGTCTTATATTAAACTGTCTCGACATCATGATGATTTTAACTATTATGTAAAAAACAGATTTTTTTGGAAGTTACATACTGCAGCTTTAATTAATCCAAATGAATGCGTAAAAGTCCCGGCCCTAATTCCAAGTCTTCCGAACATTTTTCCTGCCAATGTATTGTAAGTGGAGCAGATGGTCACACTGGACAAGAATGAGGTTGATCCAAAGATTAAAGGTCACAGAGGGACGGAAGCACAGATGAGAGAGAAAGAAAAGAAGAAAACAGGCAGATATCACACCTGGGATCCATGTTTACCAATATTATCGTTGCCGCAGGATTTCGGAAGCTGGTTTTATGAAGCAACCTTCCGTAAGATGGAGCAGGCTGAGGCCCTGTGGACCCATGAGAGCTGGAAATATCGCTTAAAAAGCTGCTGCAGCCTTTCTGTTTGAGGAAAGCGCCTGTAAGGCTGATGGCAAGCAGGTCATGCAGGGGTAGTAACTCTTCTTCTTGATGGTTTGTTTCCTGACGGGCTGCCAGGTCAACCTAGAGCACCGTATTTATAGTCAATTGCAATAACTGTTTGTTTTTATTAGCATCAGTGCTGTGCGCTAGCTGGGAAGGGCCATCGAAACCAATCACATTCCTCCGTGTGGCCGTCACTTCCTATCCGCGCCGTTCAAGCGCCGCAGGACAGCCAGGCCGGTGTTTACGCTTCGCCCTCGTCCGTGCTGGAATATTGTCCCGCTCCTCCAAGCTCTTCCCATAAAGTCAACAAGCAAGCAATCAGGCGAAGACGTCTGGAAGGTCTGAGGGAAACTTGTTCGAGTGTAAGTTTGGCTTTTTTTATACTTCAGCAACTAAAAATAGGCCTGAGTGTAAAACCACAGAAAGGGGCTGTTTTTAGAGTCGGGAAAAAAGTTGTTTTTTAGGGAGAATGTTGATCAAAATAGATGATTTAAGGCTGAAACTGTCTGAAATTATCTGAGATTAAAGCTGCAGTATGTAACGTTTATGACTATAATAACATGTTTTTTACATGTTTGTTAAAATTATCGTCATGTTGTGACAGAAAAATATAAGACAGATAATCTGACAAAATCAACCTCCTCTGTCTTTTCCCAGTGCTCCCAGTACTAACTGCAGAAATATAGCAGGGCCATAGGTTTAGGCTGCTGGAGGACAAACTGACCACTTTTTCCTCACTTTCTTCTCCTACTACTCTCCTGTCTGCATTATTTGCTGTTATTTCAACTGTTAACTTTCTGTTTTCTCTCAGTTATTCTCTCCCCATGGAAGGTACGCCTGGTCGGCGCTCTGCTTGGCTGTGATGCCTTCCTGGAGGAGCGCTTCAGCTGAGATGATGCTGCCTCTCCTGCTGTTAACCTTTTATTTTTCATTAACATAGAAAGTACTCCTGGTTCAGTGCTTCTGCTCCGTCTTCTCAAACCTCCAGTTGGTCGCTGCAGATGGCTGCTGGTACTGAGCCTGGTTCTGGTTCTGCTGGAGGTTTTCCTCTCCACTGTCGCTACATGCATGCTCCGTATGAGGGATTGCTGGAAAGTCAACGACTCAACGCCATGCTGTCGCCCCCTGCTGGTCAAGAGGAGTGAACGCTGCTTGGTTTCCTCAGAAACTTTTTGAACTTGACTGAACGACAAGATGAGCTCGATGCACCGACTGGTGACTCGGTCCATTGTGAGTGAACTGAGAAGACGTGTTCTGGATCAGTGCTGGATAAATAAGTGATCAGGGGAGTTTGAGGCAGTCAGCAAAACAACGATCAGCCTTCTCATAAACCGCCAAGACCAACTTTAGACAGGAAAAAAAGCATTTTTAAACTAAATATCTACCAACTGTTTTAAACAGAAAAGATGCTCATGAGGTGAGTCGATATCAAATTTGGAGCAACGTGCACCGAGTGGTAAAAAGAAGAAGTCTGGAAAATCAACAGATGCCGTTTGGATCTGTGGAAAAATCATGAAGCCGGTCCCTGACTGACACCTGAGATGAACCTTCCAGGGGTTTATGGGGGAGGGAGCGATCGCCACCCCTGGTCAGATCAGAGCAGGTGAACGGGGGCTGGGCCAAGAATCCATTTTTGATTTTTGGAAAATGAGGATGTTTCTCCACCAGCGCTTTCTTTGTGTTTCCACAGCTCGGAGTGATGTCAGCGCGCCCAGGACGGCCATCTTGGTTGACAAGCGTGTTTTACAGCTTCTGCATATTTGATCTTTGAATTCAGGTCAACTCTGACCTGAGCTTTTCTTTTTACGAAAATGAAGTCATAAAGAATACAGTCGCAGAAAAACGGGAATAAAGTCTTAATATTAGAAGAATGAAGGTGTAATTTTATGAGAGCTCTAACATGAAAAATAAAAAATTCATTATTCAAGCTTTTTTCTCATTAAAACGACTTTTTCCTTCTAACTTCAAGATGTTCTTCTGGTAAAATGCATCTTTATTCGGCTAATATTATGACTATATTCTCGTATTAAACAATAATTCTTGGACTCTGGCCCAGAAGGGATGATTGACATGAAAAGCCACTTTTTGAAAATATTTTCTGTCATTTGTAATTTCTTTTTTAGAAAAGAAAGCGAGAAAAAAGGTCGATTAAAATTGGAAATCTGATCTGGTGTGAGAAAAGTTGGAGGTTTTATTTTGAAGCGGCATGGCCCGGCCCGAATGTGAACCCAGGATGAAGCTCAGAGGTAGAAACCCGATTTGATCGTCGTCTTTTCATCTCCGTGATACCACATCAGTCTCGGAGCATTTTTCATCCGTAATGGATTGGGATAATGGCTGGACAAATTGTTCCCAGGAACTGTCTTCGCTCCGTCCTACTGGGTTCAGAGATCCGGGGAGTAAAATAATCCGATTTTTTCCTTCCTTTATCTTCCAGACCGGGGAGAAGAAGCGAGGGGAGCTTTGAAACGCCACGTCTGCTTGTCACGACCCCCTTTTGTGCTTCCTCCATCCGCCCGCGGACCCGGCTTTAGATGCCGTCCTGTTTTCAGGGGCTCACTGTCACGGCCTGAAATAAACCTGCTGGAGGTGCCAGCTCTGTTTTCCATTTTCCCATCTGTCTTTCTTCCCCACTGCTAATCAGACTCCGGTCTCTCCGAAAAACCAGGAGTCTCTCATGGTGAAGCGGTCGGGTTCACGCCGAGGTTGGTGGAAATTCACCAGGTTCCTTACAAACTATCGTGGTGAGAAAAAGCTGGAGTCGGATGGCTGGGACGCGAGCCACGCCAGGCTCCCCTGTGTCAGGAATGAGTACACAATGCGGAATAAGCACTTATGCTGCGTGCTAAGTTGGTCCGGTCATGACATCCTGGAGCCGAGAGCCGTGCCAGCTCTCCTGCTACAAAGACAAATTGTGCAAGCTGAATTTCCTGGAGTGGCTCCGAAAGCTCCCCCGCGGCCTCACAGCCAGGCGCTCCGCCTGGGGAATGCCGTTTTTTCAGAGATTTACGGCCATAATTTGGAGCGTACCTTCATCCCGGCCCGGTGAAATCCCATCAAAGCCGGCTGATTAGCAGCTTCCAGCGGGAACGTTTGGGAGTTAATTTGCAGCAGCTTCAGAGCTCCACCCTGGTAACCAGGAATGCAGAGAGGAGTGGAGAACGTTGGGAAAACAATGATCTCGGTTCTGTGCCCGGTTTTAATCTGGAACAGGTGCATTCTGGGTAATCTGATCAGGACTGTCTGTTGGGGGATTGAAATGTGATTTCAGCCTTCCCAGCTGCAGGAAGGATAAAAATCTAAAGAAGACAGAAAAGTGGTTTGATTCAAACGAGGTCTGATAGAGTTACAACCAGGTGTACTTTCCATTTTCACCATTCAGTTTGGGGTTCGTTCCCAGCAGCCCGGTTCGGCCCGCGTTAATCCAGCTCCAGTCCGTTTGCCTGGAAAGTCCGGTTCGTTGGGGAGGCGTGAACTCTGGTCCGCCTACAAACCTCGGTCTCGCCTCGGCTGAAGTGAACTCTGGCTCAGTTGCATAAGTGAACACCCAGGGACCAGAGCAGGAAGTGGACTACAGCGCAGGGCATTCTGGGTAAATACAACCAAAACAAACGCTAGCTAGCCTAGCGCTAGCGGGAGAAATGGCTCGTGGTCTTTAGCCGAAGACTGAAGAGAAATCCTCCAACCACTGAAACCTGACGTCGCTCCATCTTTGTTTCCATTTGGTGAAGAAGGAAGCTGCGCTCAGTGTCTTCAGAGGTTTTCGTGTTGTTTCCTTCAGTGGTTCTTGGTGCAGCGCCCCCACAGGCGAGGAGGGGAACAGGTTGCTAACAGGGTTTGGTTGGTTTGACTCGGAGCAGAGAGGAAGAACCGCAGCAGCTGGACATGGAGGAAATGTTGCAGTTTTGGTCCCCAAACAACTGTGAAAACAGCCTCAGTTTATTCAAAACAGATGCATGGTTTTCCAGTTTTTCCTTCCACTCAACTTTTCAACATAATTCAGTTTGTTTATATATCACCAATTCACAACAGATGTCTGAAGATGCTTTTCAAACCCAACAGATCCAATTTGTTTAAATAATCTGATCAAGTTCAGTAAAATCATTTCTATCTGAGGAAACCCAACAGATTGCATCGAGTGACTGCTGCACCGAGCGTGCACGTAGCGACGGTGGAGAGGAAAAACTCCCCTTTAACAGGAAGGAACCTCCAGCAGAACCAGAACCGGGCTCAGTTTGCCACGACCGACTGGAGGTTTGAGAAGAAACAGATGATCTGATCCAGGAGTACTTTCTGTGCTAAATAAGAACTAAATCGTTAATGGCTTCATCCAGGAGAGAAACACAACTAACACCATGGCTGTGACTAAGATGGACATTGCTAAACTTTATCCAACTTATTTCTGATGCATTTTAAAACTTTCTGGATGTTTGAATACAAAAATATTCATTTCTGTTTAACCTTTCCAAATTCTTCCAGCTTCCCGCTTTTTCATGATGGTCCGACACAAAAGGGGCGTAATTGTAGCGTGGAGGGGAGGGGGTTCAGCGCCAGAGCGGCAACGGGAGGATCCGACTGAGCGTGAGTTCGTTTCCACAGATGAATGGAGAAAAACGTGAGTGCAGACGTTCAGAGCTGGTAGAGGCAGAACCCTGCAGCTGGACCTGCAGCTGGAGGTGGTTCTACAGAGTTCTGGCTCAGAGGAATTCACACTTAAAACCAGAAGTTTACATACACCCAACAACACAAACGCCTTTGTTTTCTCTCACTGAAGTTAAATCAGACCAAACTTCTCCTGTTTCAGGTCCGTTAGAATCATCAAAATTATTTCTGTTTGCTAAAAGCATCAATAATGAATCAGAAGTTTACATACATCTCCTGAGTGTTTGGCAGCTTTGCCTTTAAACTGTGGGTCAAACCTTCTGGGTTTCCTTCCTCAGGCTTCTCCCAGTAGTTTGCTGGAGTTCTGGTCCGTTCCTCCTGACAGAACCAGTAGAACTGGGTCAGGTTTGTAGGCCGCCTCATTCAGATCCAGAACGTGGACTCTGTTGTCCTGAAGCTTCTTTCTCACCGCTCTGGATGCTGAGGATCATCATCCATCTGGAGATTTAACTTCCTGCCTGATGTCTTCAGATGTTGCTTCAATATTTCCACATAATCTTCTTTCCTCATGATTCCATCTATTTACGAAGTGCACCAGTTCTTCCTGCAGCAAAACAGCCCCACAGCATGATGCAGCCACCTCCATACTTCACAGTTAGGATGGTACAAGCGTCCCTGTTTTCCCTCCAAATGCAACGATGCTCATTATATCCAAACAGTTCCAGTTTAGGTTCATCAGAACTCAGGACGTGTCTCCAGAAATGAAGGTCTTTGTCCCTGTGGACATTTGCAAACTGCAATCTGGCTTTTTATGATTTAATGGATTCTTCCTTGCTGAGCGGCCCTTCAGCCCATGTTGGCATAGGACACGTTTCCCTGTGGATGATGAGTCTGTCTGACCAGCTTCAGCAGCATCTTCACAAGGTCTTTGGCTTTAGTTCTGGGGTTGAGCTGGACATTTCAGACCAGAACCCGCCTCTTTCCTGAACGCTATGATGGCTGGACATTCCGATTATGTCTATACTTGAACGCAGCACCTTCAAGAATCTCCTGACTTTCCCATCGAGTCAAATCAGAGCGCAGTGAGTTCCAGGTGTGGCCTTAAAACACATCCACAGATGAGCCTCCAGTTAACCTGTGAGAAGTTTCCAAAGACATCATCATCTGGGCTTTTTCATTGTTTAAAGAGATGGTAATCATTCTGTTTGTTATGACTGAGAATTAGGACCAGACCAAGAGATTTTTAAATTCAGAGAATAAAAAGCCACAATATTAGCAGAATAAAGACACTTTATTACCAGAAGAAAGTCATAAAATTACTAGAAAAAACTTTTTTTTAATGAGAAAAAGCTTTTCTAGATTTATCAGGATCTGAAGTGACCAGCTCAGCAAATCCATGTGGGTCCTTCTTCAAAAAAGACTCGTATAATCGTCTCAAAGTCCTGCTGCTGATACTAATTTGATGCTGATGTGTTAAAAGATGAAATATTTCCTTACTTGTAAAACCGATACTAAAGTATCAGCAGTAGATCACAAGATGCTCAACATTCCTCATTTTATTTTTCGAGAAGGAGTTTTTAGAAAATTATTACTTCATTCTACTAATATTATGACTTTTTCTCATATTATTGCAGTTTTATTCTCATATTATGACTTTATCCTTGTAATTTATTGTTTGTTTGTTTTTTCTTTGGTGTATGTAAACTTGTCAGTTTTTGATGCAGTGATACTCCTGACATCCTGCAGCCTCTCAGTGAAACAGGCTAAAAGCTGGTTTTCAACCACTCCAATCCTAGAGCTCATTGGTTCTGAGGAGATCTGTGGCAGCCATGGTTCCAGTTATCTGGTTTTCTCTCTTCACATGCAGGACTTTCAGGTACCAAGGACAAGAAATTAAAAAACTGAGATAGGTTAGCGTCTCTGTTTGGACCGACTCGCATCCCAACAGAGCTGACTCATATCGTGGCCTCTGGTTTCCAGAACATGAGCTGTGGATAAAGAACATCACGTCATGTCGAAGGCCTCGGCTCACTGAGATTCCTTTGCTGACAGAACTTCTCAGATATGGTTTCTGTGATGCTTACAAGGAATGTCATCCTGGATCCCACTTTTGTTCCAAGGCTGACGCTGCAGATGAGGAATTAGTTGGAAGCATCTGAAATGTCAACGATGATCTCAGCAGTTGTCCTGGAGGCCAGCAATCCTTCCCTTTTGATGACGTATGCTAGGTGCTACTCCGCTAGCTCCGTCCAGCCAGAACAGTCATTTTTTCACGATAAGTAATGTTCAGCCCTTTCAGTTTGAACATTGAAACAGAAGGCAATGCAGAACTGAGAAGGGGAAATGAAGATGAGGAAGCGCAAACGGACGAAGAGGAGAGAGTCGGCTGAAAAAGTTGGTGTTTGTGTTGCTGTTTCTTGGAAATGCCAACCCAGAAGGAGAGCGTTGCTGCACAGAGGTCCACTTTCTAACTTAAGCTGTTTACTGTTAGCGTCGGGACGAAAACATTTTCTAAAATATATTAGAATGTTGTGTTACAAAGACTTGAAGATGCTTCATTGTGTTTTTAAACACCCATTCATTATCTTCCAGTTTGTTTTGATTTCAAGTTAGCTTTAGCTAATGGTGTTTGCTCCTGCTAATCGAGTTAGCATTATGCTAGTGGAGTTAGCTCTAGCAATTGGTGTCAGCTCCTGCTAATGGTGTTAGTTCTTGCCAGTGGTTTAAGCTCCTGCTAATGGTTTTAGTTCTTGCTAATATAGAAAACAGGCAATCAAAAGCTGATCACGTTAGTTTGTTTCAACAGATATCTTGTGTACCACGGCTCATGAAAACTTTGAATCAGTTTGTAATCCAGACATTTTGTGGGCTGCCCTCGTCAGCCTCCTCCATCATGACTTCTTGTGTTTTGTTTATAAGCTTAAATCCACTATAGCTTACCTGTGTCATCAGCCGAGCCTGAATTGTGCAGCTGAAAAATGGGAACCTCTATAAGTGAAACATTTAATGAAGATATACAGTTTTTAAAGCAATTATGAATTTTTAGGTATCACAAATGACAACTTGTAAGTTATTAGGAGAAATACAACATATTTAGGCCAACATGTTCAACTAGTCGTGGATCCCTTTTAGGCTGGTAGTGGTACTTTTTAGGCAGTGTTTTTGGACCTCAAACTTTTGAATGAGAATTGCTTCACCATTGTCTTAAGGCTGTGATTGTACCTTCCTGTTGTGCATGCTTTCTACTCGATTTTACTTCCACTCAGCTTTTTGTACACAGAGAAAAGTAATCTAGTTATAAAATATAATTGGATTACTGCTGTCTGAGCAGCCAGATTCCGTAGCAGAGATCTTTTATGACCTACCCTCCTTGTGGAGGATGTTGATCACTGTTGGACAACCGTAAAGATGGTGGAGTAGGTCACAGCAAGGCCAGAATACAAAATTTCCATCTAATCTAAACAGCCACATTGGGGTTGTGAATGATTGGATTTTCATTTTTTCTTAATATCAGTGATTTATTTGCATTTACACACATCATCAAGCATCAAACTTTTACTTAATTAAATCAAAGCAACGTTTGAAGACTAAACACTTCTCGCTGAGCTGAACCAGATGATCTGGATCTTGGAAACCAGACAGAATTCCCATCATTACTTCCCTCTTTGTCTCCTGCTGACTTCCACATTTCTAGTAATCCATCTCAATTTTCCTTTAAATTGCCACTGACTTGACGCGCATCATCATCAGTGTGCCTGTTTTCTTTTCATAAACCTCCCTTCTTGAGTTTCTCTGTGGTTTTCCGCATGTTCAGGCCTCTGCTCACCGCTTCTGCTGCTCTTCCTCTATGCCTTTCACCAATCATGATCTGAGCCTCGAGATGCATATCCAAACACTGCACAACCTGTAATCTTTACATGGTGGCTAATGGGAGTATTGGAGGGATGGTTCCAATAACACCAGCAAAAGCACAGCCACAGGAGTTCACGGAGAGGTCGGAGAGGCCACAGATGGGAATGGGAGGGGGGGGACAGACGGCAGAGAGAAGGAAAAAGGCAACAAGACGGGTAAACGCTCCCGCAGCCTTCGGTTCTGTAGCCTCAGAGGTTGGAGACGAAAACTGAAAGTTCATGGCTGAAGCACGAGGACGCAGAGTTCAGCCGAGCTTCTGTTAATGAGGATGTGTCTGCAGCTGAGATCCGACAGTCAGATGGTTATTAGTTTCTGCAGGTCAGAAATGTGTTCAGAGTTCAAGAAAAAGGTTCCTCCTGATCTTTGAAGTCTGTCCTGTTATAAAAATCACAAATTTGTTACAATAACTACAAGTTAAAGGGTTTCCGGCTATTTGTGGTGTCTGGTCCAATGAGGGTGTCTGGTTTGGGAACCTGAAGGTCTCATCCTTGCTTTCTGCAGATGATGTGGACTTCAGAACATGACCTTCAGCGAGGAGGACTTACAGTATCTCAGTGCCTTGTTTATGAGTGATGGAAGGATGGAGCAGGAGATGGACTGATTTGGACCTCGCCCCAGACTGATGTGGTGAACAAAGAGCTGATCCAAACAGAAAAGAAAGTTTCCCTTAATGTACCATAAGCCTGGCGGGCTGTCAGGCTTTACTTAGGTTGAGGTGTTGTTTATTTATCTATTTTAAATATCTTTTTATACACCAGTAACAGTGATAGCAAGGAGTATCTTTGATGAAATGGATGAAAGCATAATGGCCACATATTATGGTTTGTACATCAACACAGGGAGTCTGAGACCAGGCATCACTTTTTAATCACCAGAACTCCATAATTTCCTGTCTCTACCTGGCTAGCATGGATGCTAGCACATCATAAGAATGACCATATATTTCTGCCACCAATCTGAGCATGCAGTGAGCCTGATATGAGTGCATATATCTTGGTGAACAAACAATAATATATTCCAGGACATGGTTGAGGGACCAGATTTATCGTCTAGCTTGGGAACGCCTTAAGAACCCACAGGATGAGCTGGAGAGCAACAGTGGGAGAGGGGTATCTGGGTTTATCTCCTTCACCTGTTACCTCCACAATCTGATCTTATATGGGTGAAAGGAGGGCAGTAGAAACAACCATAGTTTGGAGAATCAGAATAGAAGCTCAAACTAACAGCTACTCAGAGCAGGAACCATCTGAATCAACTCCATCTCCAACATTTGACAGAGTACTTTAAACTTATCTGCTACACTTTGTCATTGCACATATCCTCTGACATCAGCTGTAAGCAAACCACATTATACAAAAAAATTAGGTATTTGTGATGAAAAGTGATTAAATATCTCATATCGAACAACTGCTTTTATTTGAAGCAAGTGTGCAAATTATTCAGAGGCAATCACAAGTGAAATGTAGCTGATTTCTTATGCTGTAGCTTTAAATCTTTTCCTGCTGCTCAGCTACTCAGCTTAGAACACCAGAACCTTTTCACAGCTCAGACACCAGGCCAATTATTGTGTTTGGCCAATCTAACAAGGCTGAAAATCAAAAATAGTTTGCTGAGAACTTTAGTGCATTCATGCTAACATTTGAGGTACCAACAGTTTTAGCATGGTGATGTTAGCATTAGCAAGCTCAGTGGGTGAAGCCTGAGGTTCATGATGGTCTTTAACCACGTAGTTTCTATGCATTTTGGAAAAGTGTCGTCCCAACAGAATGTGATTTGAATTTCCATTTCTACCTAATTTAGTTGCGGTTATTGTGCAGAATATTACACCTTTTTACTGTTCTACTCTTTATTACCAAGATAACATATTAGCTGGTACCTAACCAGGCTTTCTCTATTAGGTAATGGATTACTCTTTGCTTCTTACAGCTGGAAGACAAACCTATGTTTCATTTCTATAAATGATATATCAGAAGAGTTTTTGCGGTTTTTAACACCATAAAACCTGTTATCGGTCCCTGCCAGAACAGACTTCATTTTCTGAAGCTGGACTTCTGAGCGAGGTTTCTGGAAGGTCTTCCCTCTATTGGCTACTGCTTATCCAAGATCAGATCACAGAGGGAAACCCAGAAATTCCTCTCCTCAGTGATAATCTCCTGTTCATTTTGGGGGGTACCTCAGCATTCACAGGTCAGGAAGCATATATAGTCCCTCCAAAGTTTTCTGGGTCTGCCCCAGGGTGTCCAACCAGTGTGATGTGCCTGAAAAATGTCACTGATGGAGGTACCCAGAAGGCATCCGAACCCCCTGAACGAGTCCTCCGGGTACCATTCTTTCTGAAAGCTGCAATCCAATGGAGGTCCTGAAAATGGCCCATTCAGACTCCATGCACCCTGTATCCACTGGAATATGAGAGAGTGTCTTGAAGGTGTGTTTTAGGTCTCCAAAAGTTCTTCCTTCAGACAATCCAAGTTCATTATTACCATTAACTTGGGATGACCAGGTCTTTCTAGCAGCTTCCCCTACCACAAATATGTGTCATTAACCTTTGGCCCAAGGTGGCTATAATACTAAGGTAAGACCGTTCCTCCCTACAAACACCCCTCAAGGCAACCACTATTCTCAACATGGACACTAAAGCTCAGAGCAAGAGTTAGAACCTTCCTTCGTGCAACCTGAAACCACAGAGAGACGACCCTTTCACTTAGGATGGAGAACTCGGACTCTGAGGAGCTCAGCTGTGGTCCTGTGAGTATCCCTACTCTAGCCCAATGCTTTTCTTCCTAGGGGACTCCCAGGAAGGAGAAAGTCCAGCTTCTCTGCAGAAGTTCAGCTTGAGAGTCGAAGATTTGTTAGGTATTGATACACCCAGCCCACAGGCCTAGGCCCTTACCCACCCACCCATCCATCATGTGTAAGAAGCATTAACTTCTTATTCCAATTTTTTTTTTTAATATTCTGGTTGTACACACCTGCAGAGCCAACCTGTGCAACATGAGTATTATGTTTCACTTCATTTTTGTCTTTGCTTGACATCTGTGATGTAAAAGATGTCAACGCATTTAGGAGTAAGTGCACACCCTCGTCAAGGATCAACAACGCAGCATCTCTCCTACCTACCTACCTGCTGACAGCATGTTCAGACGAAGCCAAAAACACGGGACGGTGGCAGAGGGAGATCAACTAACATAGGTTTAAACTATGTAAGAAGAAAGTCAGAGAACTTTGGAGTTCTGAGACAAGACATGGTTCATATAAATCATCAGTCTGGCAGTCAAGCATTAGTCCTCATTTTACTTTCCTGGAAGCTATTTAGCTCATATCAGCAACACAGGTTCTCCTTTCTGCAACACCTTTGAAGCATTGCACCGCAGAAATATTTGCATGACTGCAGGGAAATGAGAAAACTCATCCTCTGACTATTTCAGGTTAGGAGTCAAAGCTTCAGATGTTATAAATAGCTTTTAGGTTTGTTGATGAGTGAAGATGATAAAGACACACAACAGGGTGATGGTTTGGCATGTCTCACCCATCTGCTGGTAGTTTGGTCACAGGGCAGGTATTACATCAGACACCATGAAGCTACCCATGTCTTTTTACTGAATAATTCCTTCTGTCTGCAACTGCCGTGATGGAGAGTAGCCATTTGTTCTTGAGAGTGTGTCGCCCTCATGGTTATCATCCTCATGCAGGTAGCACAGAGGAGAAAATAAAGGAGCTCATTGACAGGAGCATGCAGAGAGGGGGGCAACCACCATCTACTACCTCTGCCTGGGCTCATTCTGTAATGAAATGGCCTGTGTCATGGAGGCCTTGTCCAAACAATGGTTCTATTCAACCTGGAGAGGAGTCTCTGTCAGGACCAGGCAGAATACGATACCTCTCAATGAGGGTTGCACTTTCTCTGCATCATGTAACCTCAACCACTGCTAGTAATCCCCCCCCTTTCTGTCTCTAAATCAGTGTCTTATCTTCTGATGTTTGGCAAAGAGAACGACAACATTATAAATTCACTGTACCAATGGTGTTTTATTGGTTGATTTGGTGTTGAAACATCTTTAATGTGACGTACACTTGGATAATACCAGGTTGGAACCCTTTTTCCTTCAGAACTGCATTGATATTTCAAGGCACAAATTCAACAAGGTGTCAGAAACATTCCTCAGAGATTTTGCTGTATGTTGACATAGCATCCCAAATCTCCTGTTCAACCACATCCCAAAGCTACTCTGTTGGACTGACATCTGGTGGCTGTGGAGGCCACCAGGGTACAGTTAACCCATTGTGATGATCAAGAAATTGGATTGAAATTATCTTAGCTTTGTGACATTATCCTGCTGGAAATAGCCGTCCTAAAGGCATAGAGATGGTCGGGATGGATACTCAGGTGTGGTGTTCAAGAGAGGCTCAGTTGGTACTAAGGAGACCAAAGTGGGGTAAGAAAATATCCCCCACACCATTATACCACCACCACCAGCAGTCTGAACAATTAACACAAGGCAGGGTGGTGTAACCAGGTGAAGAAGCGGGTGCATGTGTTGTAAATCATAATTTTGCTTTTATTTCACCAACTGGTTGTAGTACTTGTTATTGTCAGAGGGTGGTGCTGTTTCTTTGCATAAAAGCTTAAATTTTAAGGAAAAGGGAAAAAACCCTTGTTTGTGCTCTGGCGCACTCTGACTTGGAAAAGCCGAAAGAGAAGGACATTTTGAGCCAAGACTGATTGGAGATGATGTTTATTTCTGTCCCCCAATAAATGGATGGTGTTAATATACACCAGTAGCTCCACCCTAACCGTACCATTGTCCTATGGACCTACAACTGAAGGGGGCCCAGGAATGGTGTGGTACGGGTCGGTTGAATGGGCTGCTTTAGCTATAGAAATAGACCAAGTAGCGTATCGAACCTCACTGACCAGTGGCGTACCGCTCATTAGAAGCTAGGGTGGAGGTTCACCTTCCAGAATGACAACGTTCCTTTCATAAGGCACCAATACCCTGCCACAATGAAGATGTAAAAGATGGAAACTTGTCAGCAACACTGAAGAAGCTGCAGGACTTTTTGGTTGTGTTCTTCATGCAGCAACAATTTGCTGTATTTTTCTCACATCTGGATGAATGGGCAGATTTGAAAAACAAGCCTGTTCTTCAAGAAAAGACATCCAGACTTGTGTTATGGTCTAAAGAAAGTAAACTTTATCCTGGACTTTCAAAAAGATATGCTTGCACAAAAGCACAATCAAACAACCATTGGTCATTTTTGCTCTTTGCTGATTTGTACGTTTGCCCTTTTGATTTGGTAAGAAATGCTGCCGTTCTGCTGCAGGATGTTTTGTACCAACGATGGCTCAGTTGAAACCCAGCGGGGCGCTGCTGTTGCCGCTCCTCCTTTCCTGTTTAAGCCAGCTTTCTGAAACACCTGTCTGACCTTGGTGGAGGTGTGTGGAATCCGATCATACAGCCAGATGCCTCCTGGGTCCCTACTTTTTTTTGGGATTTTCAGGGTACATCTCACCAGGAACACCTAAGAACCAGGCGCCTTTTATACCCAACACCACAAATCAGGTGAAACCACAGATTTTCTTTGCAAACATCACTGAATTCCTGGAGCTGCAGGTTAGGAAAACCATCATACATTTTCTTCACTTGCTGTAACACCTGGGTTCTTATGAACAGGGTGGAGCATTTGCACAGCAGAGGAAAACCTCACGGCAATCTAATCAATAACTGCTCAGAGAAAGGTCAGCTGTGCACCTGTTATAAAGAGCAATGGCGGTGGTCTCTGCCCCTCCTCCCCACTTCTTAGAAAGCCATCTTTCAGCAGATGTTGTCCCAGAGCAGAAGCTGAGCTACATGTATTACCTCACCTTGTGTGTTCCCAGAGAGCAGAGATAGGTTTTAGGTTTCATTGATTCAGTGAGGCGGACCTGCAGGTCTCTAGTCAGGTTGATGAAAACATGAGTACTGACTTTTACATTATAGGTAACCTCTTTAGTTCAGATAAGATCAGTAGAAGCCTGGGTGGGCTCCTCCTTCTGGATCCTGATCCAGTGCATGATGCCAGGTTCATGAGAACCAGTCCAGATTGTGGTGCCTATCTCAAGGGGTCATTGGGGGAGAGGTGGGGTCCACCATGAATAGGTCACCAGTCCATCAAAGGGTATACTCTTTGCATTTTCATGCAATTATATTAATTTCACAAAAAAAGAAAGTCAGCAGAAATCAGCCAAGATATCAGGAAGAGAATCATGGAGCTGCACCAGTCTGGTTCATTCTTGGGAACAATTTCCACATTCTTGAAGGTGCCGCGTTCAAGTATAGACATAATCGGAATGTCCAGCCATCATAGCGTTCAGGAAAGAGGCGGGTTCTGGTCTGAAATGTCCAGCTCAACCCCAGAACTAAAGCCAAAGACCTTGTGAAGATGCTGCTGAAGCTGGTCAGACAGACTCATCAACCACAGGGAAATGTGTCCTATGCCAACATGGGCTGAAGGGCCGCTCAGCAAGGAAGAATCCATTAAATCATAAAAAGCCAGATTGCAGTTTGCAAATGTCCACAGGGACAAAGACCTTCATTTCTGGAGACACGTCCTGAGTTCTGATGAACCTAAACTGGAACTGTTTGGATATAATGAGCATCGTTGCATTTGGAGGGAAAACAGGGACGCTTGTACCATCCTAACTGTGAAGTATGGAGGTGGCTGCATCATGCTGTGGGGCTGTTTTGCTGCAGGAAGAACTGGTGCACTTCGTAAATAGATGGAATCATGAGGAAAGAAGATTATGTGGAAATATTGAAGCAACATCTGAAGACATCAGGCAGGAAGTTAAATCTCCAGATGGATGATGATCCTCAGCATCCAGAGCGGTGAGAAAGAAGCTTCAGGACAACAGAGTCCACGTTCTGGATCTGAATGAGGCGGCCTACAAACCTGACCCAGTTCTACTGGTTCTGTCAGGAGGAACGGACCAGAACTCCAGCAAACTACTGGGAGAAGCCTGAGGAAGGAAACCCAGAAGGTTTGACCCACAGTTTAAAGGCAAAGCTGCCAAACACTCAGGAGATGTATGTAAACTTCTGGTTCAACTGTAAGGATAAAAATCTAATTTGATTTTTTTTTATTAAAGGTGCTTTCACACCTGATAGTCCGGTAGACTCGCTTCGATTGGGGACCAAAGTTGCAACATTTCACTTTCACACTGCTCTGTGTCAAACCAACCAAACCCTTTCAGCAACCTGTTCCCCTCCTCGCCTGTGGGGGCGCTGCACCAAGAACCACTGAAGGAAACGACACGAAAACCTCTGAAGACTCTGAGCGCAACTTCCTTCTTCACCAAATACAAACAAAAATGGAGTAATGTCAGATTTTAGTGGTTGGAGGATTTCTTTTTTGTCTTTGGCAAAAGACCACAAGCCATTTATCCGTCTATTGCTAGACTCACGTTTGTTTAGGTTATAGTTACCCAGAATGCCCTGAGCTGTAGTCCACTTCCTGCTTTGGTCCACTTGGCATTCACATTTACATTTGAACTGCACCAAAGTTCACTTCAACTGAACCAAGACCGAGGTTTGTAGGCAGACCAGAGTTCGATTGCACATTCACACCTCCCCAAACAAACCAAACTTTCAAGGCAAACAAACTGGAGTTGGATTAAAACACCTTCGGGAGAAGATGATCATCCTCCCTTCAGCATCATTCCTCCTGGGAAACTGTTGATGCTCTGCACCATGAGCTCATCCAGATGAAACATATCCGAGCAGCATTTGGGGGGGGGTTGCATCCAAAAGTGAAATCAGCTCTAAATTACCGTAAAACAATTTGGATCTGAGGAGCCTGTCTGGACCTGAAACACATTCTTATTGCTTTTATTTTCCAGCATTCCTCTAATTTCTGCTCTTGTTGTGTCAACAGTTCCTTCTGAACGATGACTTTTGGTTTTGTCGCCTCTGCTGAACAGAACTGGGCTGAGCATCAGACTCCCCAAGGGAGGAAGGCAAACTGATCCCAGACAAGAGCTAATTAAGCTCATTTATCAAGAGCATTAAAATACAGATGAGCTCATTTATGTTGAATTAGACAAGAGGAAACTGAGTTATATTGGCAACACAACAGTTCATTCATTCTGCTAAAACTTGATTGATAGTTCCTTACATGCAGGACGATGCAGAGAGAGTCTGTCAGTGAGGATTTTATAGAAACGTTCAACAGCAGACAGAGAAGACTCATTAGTTCAAACTTTTGACCTCGGGCCACAGTATCAGTGTATGGCACATGGTACAGAGGAGTAACTGGCTGCACTTTGGGAATCCTTGAACTGATGATGGACTCCAGGTGCCACAAGTTTTAGTTACAACCCAGCTGTCTGGTTGGGAGAGGAAGAAAGAAAGGCTGGTTGATTAAACCCAGCAGAGAGCGATCTCTGTGACTATTGTCTTCTGGCTAACCCTTCCTTCACTTAGCAGAATCAGCTGTTTAGCTCAAGAAAACTAGAGAAATAAAAAATTCACATTTTGATTCTAACATCATCTCCCTGCAGCATCGGAGTCACATTCTGGCCTGCATGAAGCTGATCAGTGCTCACCTGTGAGGTACATGTTAGGTATTTTACAACCACTGGACTCCAGTGAACTCAAGTTTATTAGTACAGAACATTTCAGGAACAAGACTTAAAAACAGAACACAGTGAACAAGCAACAAAGAAATATTACATTACAAAGGCAAAAAAGTTGTATTCCAGACTAAAACTGATGATGTTCCACTTACTATTAATCAAAGGCAGCTCTAAACAGGTCGGTTTTCAGCCTTGATTTAAAGGAACTCAGTGTTTCGGCTGTTTTGCAGTTTTCTGGAAGTTTGTTCCAGATTAGAGGAGCATAAAAACTGAAAGCTGCTTCTCCATGTTTGGTTCTGGTTCTGGGGATGCAGAGCAGACCAGAACCAGAAGACCTGAGTGGTCTGGAAGGCTGATACAACGACAACAGGTCTTTAATGCATTTTGGTGCTAAGCCGTTCAGTGATTTATAAATTAACAAAAGTATTTTAAAGTCTGTTCTCTGAGCGATTATCTTGCTGAGACATTAGTCCTTAGATCCTGGAAATGTTCTTCAGGTGATAGAAGGCTGACTTTGTAACTGTCTTTATGTGTCTCTGAAGGTTCAGATCTGAGTCCATCACTACACCCAGATTTCTGACCTGATCTCTAGTTTCTAGCTGTAACAACTGAAGCTACGCGCTGATTCTAGATCATTCCTCAACTGTGACTCCGCTGTGAGTTCACTGTTTTGTAAAAGAGCTTTTTGATAGTTCAAACGAGACTGAAAATGAAGTGCAAAATAAAAGGCAGTGTTTACTAATACCTAATTTTAGATTTGCTTCTTAATTTTTAAAAGTTAATGTGAAATGTTTTTTCTCATGTTTTTGCACTTTTAAAAAAGTTTCTTTATACTTCAAACTTGAGACTAAAAGTGATGTTTGAATTGTATATCATTTAAAGCAACAAAATGTTTTCTTATTAAAACACAGCTGAATTGTACTTTACTAGCATTTTCTCTTTCATATATTTATTTTATTAGGTTAAGTAGATACTACAGAGCAGGATAATTTTTCTATTTGATGCGATTATTAATATAATCGTTACAACAGCCGTAGTCTGTACGCTTTTTAGCTTTTTTTCTCAGTTTTTCTGTGCCCCCCCCCCCCATCCTCTTTGCGCTTTTGTGGTTTGTCCATTAATCACTTCTCTCCAACGCCGGTCAGCTCGACTGGTAAAAATTGATAACTTTGGTCAAAGGAGAGGGGAGGGCTGAGAGATTTCAATGGATTAGTCCTATGTCCTGAAAAAAAACTGACCAATGTGCCGTCGCGGTCGACAAAAATGATTTATAGTGAAGTTTTTGGGTTACATTATGACTGCCCCGGACCGGACCAGATGGCCCACCCTGGTTCCTCTGGGGGTCTTGGTTTGCCTCAGAAACAGAACCAGGTGTAAGAAAGGCCTGGTTGTTAACGACTTGCTCAATGCTCCTCTGGTTGAACTGGCTACCATGATCAGCTGGTGTTCTTCTGGAAGCCTGTAAAATGCTGAAAACTCCTGTTTGTCGTATTCTGTCATGTACATGGACTGCATCCCGATGCATTTAGGGGTAGATTTTTAATTCAAAACTTAAAAACAGGGCATTTAAACATTTGATGTGCAGGCCTGGTTTCGGGAAGTGAATCGATCCATTAATTAAATGAGTGTCTCCCCAGCTGAAGCCAGTACAGAGCAGTCAGTCGAGTGTTTTTTCTAGGAGCAGTTAAAAATCCTTGTGGGGCAGACGCCAAGTGGAGCGTCACTTATTTGCTTCGATGTTTTTTCCTCCACGAACTCAATGACCCCAGTGAAGAAAACCTGCTGAGTCGCTGATCATGACAACACACTTCATCCCAGCATCAGCGGACAATACTGAGTCATGCACACATGTGAGCATGTACACCCATCTGCGCGCTGCCTGAAGCTAAACAGACTCTCACAAACAGCAACAAGGGAGAGCTTAGGGGAGATTTGTGATGCTGTAAAAACACAGCGAGCTGCGAACAGCTTGGACGAGTCGCGCTTGTCAAACAGAACCTGCAGCTCGTGCAGAGGAGAGCCGTGGAGGGAACAGACAGGTATTAACAGGCAGCGTGTGGAGAACGTTATGTGGAGCTTATGCAAGTCAAAATATTTGGACTCACTGTTTTGGAGAAGTGAGATCTCCTCTAAGGAGCCGTTTCGCTGAGACTTTACAATAAAAATGAGTTTTTCATCCTTACCTTTCAGAGTCTGCATTTTATCAACCATTAACCAGATTCTTTGCCTCATTCTGGGATGCTTTTCCAATCACCCAGATTCCTACTAAACGGATCAGTAACTGAATGATAAAGCCCACCTGGGCTGGAGGGGAGAGAAAATAGTCGCCATCTGGACCGAAGCGTGAAGCCATCCATCTTTGTAATTAAATGTCGCAACTCATTTCATCCAAGTATCTCCAAACAGTACTTGTGGATGGTGATGCTGTGGGCTGGAAGAAACTCCAGTGGGCTGCAAACCCAGATCATCATCCCTACCACCAGCTGGTAGGAGGTTGTTGTGCTGATTTGCTGCCTGGTTCTGTCCATCATGGTCCAACGTCTCCACTCTGGTCTCATCTGTCCAGAGGACCTTCTCCCAGAAGCCTTGTCCTTCATCCAGATGCAGCTCTGCTAACATTAGTCCTGCTGCCATCTTGTTTCAAGAGAGATTAGACAGCTATAGTGGTTCAGTGTCATGACCTTTAACCTGTTGACTGAGGCCTGTAGAGGCTGAGATGGAGATCTTGGGGTTTCTGGTCGTTTCTCTGAGATTCACGCTCTGATCCTGAGCTGAATCTGCTGGGTTGTCCACTGCTAGGAAGGTTGGCAGCCATCTTGGAAATTCTCTCTCCAAACCATCTGATGGACTTCAGATGGTTTGGAGATGACCTTTAACCCTTCCCAGGTTGATGGGAACAGTTGCTCCTCTAAGGTCATTGCTCACACTCCTTCATTTCTCTGGCGCTGCAAGCTGACCAAACTTTTGCTTTTATAGAGGTTCTCCTACTGATGATTAGTTCATGAAGTGATTAACACTTAACTGGCAGCAGCTGGCTGTTCACACCTACCAAGGGACCTGGAAGCCATCAACTTCCAGCAGTGCTGCTCTTTTAAAGACACAACAAATTGTCCAAAATAAATAAATTTTTCCACAGAAGTTTCTCAAAATATTTGAGAAATTTTACTTTCAGTTAAAGTCAGAAAAGACAAGAATATCTAATGACCGTTTCTGCATCACAATCCAACAAATCAGCAGCTTCAGTTTTGACGAGAAGATTTTCTTTTGTCTCAACAAGATCAACAAAATATTTTAATGAACTCCTGATAGGAGAGGCCAAGTGCAAGTCATGACATTTATGTGAAGGTTATATGGGTTTTGTGCTTCCAACCAGGATAAACCAGTTAAAGAATCCATAATAGCAACGGTTGCTGATGCTCAGCTCCACAAACACCCGTCAGCCATCCGCCCATTTCAGCGATCAGGCTTATGAAACTTGGAGGCCTGGAGGCAGAAGCTGTCATACCGGTGTAGAGCCTCATTGTCTGGGATTACTTTGACATGGCCATATGCTTCTTCATCGAGCTTCAATCGTCACATTATCTTTCTGCTTTTTGAGAATGGTAAACAGGCAGATTTATTTAAAAAAAAAAAAAAAAAAAAAACAGCCACAGGAACAGAAATCATCTAGAAAAGATTAATTTCTGACTGAAAAGTCAACAATTTGCTGAGTTTTCTGGTGACTTCATAGTTCAAACAGGTTAGTAAAAGTCCAGCTGGAAGGTTTAGAGTTTTACCAAGACAATGGCAGACAAACCCACGTCTTGCCCCCAGGTGCAGCACCTCATGCCCTAAATTCCTCTAAAACCTACTCGAAGACAGACCAAACAAAGGCCACATGTCCCCACAGCTCAGCTGCCTCCATCGTTGGAGGATATTACATAGAAATACCAGGGACTAATGAGTAATACCGAGTGCACGCCCCTCCAGTTCTCCTGTCATGCTGCTGGGGAGATACAGACCGTACGCTTGTTAACAAGAAGTCGTTCTCTTCTTCTGCTGCACTAAATGTCAATACTATTAAAAATAAAGAGAGGAATGTTTTTTTTAAAGGTGTGTCACCAGCAGAGCTAATGCTGGTAAACTGCTGGTTGTTGTGACGCAAAGACAGCCTTTCGTGAGAGTTGTTCCCCCCTCCTGTGGGGTAAAGAGGTAGAGGATAGTGCATGTGAGAGTAAGTCGAAGCAAACCACAGTGGCCTTGTCGGCTGATCACCAACAACATTAAAAAATACCCATCAGATATCTGATAAATCTCTGGCAACACAGCGCGGACCTGTCAAGGCATGGACTCCAACAGACCCGAGACGATTCTGTGCCAAGAAGATCCTTTAAGTCCTGGAAGCTGCCAGGTGGGGCCTCCCTGGATCGGACCTGTTTTTCCCAACCGCATCCCACACATGCTAAATCAGACTGATATTAGGAGTGTTTTGAGGTCAAGTCAACACGAAAAGCAAATAGCCAGAGGTGCATTTCCTTTTCAACAACTCTGCGATCATAGAAGCCACAGCAGGATGAGTGAAGCCGAAGTTTTCAAAAATAAAAAGACTGATTCTAGGGTGGATTCTGAAGCATTTATCCAGACTGAGGGATACATTACAGACAGAGAGGAATGTTTTGGAGAAGGAGGAGTTCAGCCCATGATGGAAGCTAATGTGGATGAAGGTTTCGTCTTGAGAACTGGAGCTGGCCACAGACTGAGAATCAAACTAACCAGACAGATTTCAGCCTCAAAAAACACAACAGCGTATCTGCAGGTTTTAGCGAGTCAAATTTTTAAGACCTTTTTAAGGCGACCATGAATGAAATTTAAGGGTTCATTCCCACCAGCTCTGTTTGGGCTGCTGCAATCTTGGCTGGGGCAGTGATGTCATCGTTTACATTGTCCCGTGTTTGGAGGGAAGACCTTCTGTTGTTAACAGCATTGAAAATATTGGCAATAAATAAATAAGTGGTAAACTTTTGCATGAACGGAACAGGAAGTGGGATTTTTTTTTTTTATATATTCTGAGCAGGAAGTGTCTTTGTAATGTAGCAGCTAGCAGCGAGAGAATGTCTAAGGGGTCAGTGCATCTATTTGATTCTGAAATGATCCAAAGTCATTCATGTGGTCATTAATATGAAGCTACAGCTAACATGAACAGATTACTATGAGCCCTTAACATCCCATAATAATCCACCAACGTCACTGTCTAATAATCAAGATCATCCTTTCAAAGTAAAACAGTCTGGAGCTCACAGACCAGCTTCCTTTCACTCTGCATTACATTATAAAAACTGGTACCAAGACTCGAGCCTCAGGCCACGAGTGCAAGTCAAGCCTTAAGTTTCGAGGCTACAACCTGGAAGTCAGTTTGTTCTTGTCTCAGATCCAAGTCTCAGCAGTAAACATGGGAACTCTCAGGATGTGGAAAACAGCAGCATCATGATGGCCTTCATACCGAAGACCGTTCTACATGTGCTCAGAGGCATCTCCTGCCAGGGAGGAGGGGGGAGTTGAGCTAACACTGGCTATTAAACAACAACGCACATGTGCTGAAATATTATTAAACGGAGACAAAAAGAAGAGTTTGTTGGAAAGCACCAAATAGGATGCTTATGTTTGGAGGCTGGTCTGAATTAGCTGCAAATTGGAGAGCTATTTTAATCCAAATCAGTCCAGGTCTTTATCAGCCAGTATCAATCCTTCTGGACTGAATGCAAACTGACAAGATGGATGTAATTATTTACAGCAGCAACTGGATCCAAGCATCTCGTCACCTGGAGCTCCTTCATTGTGATGTGTATGTCAGGGATGATAAATCTTTTATTATCAAGACAAAACTTACATTTTTTTTTTTTTTTTTTTTTTTTTTTTTTTTTTGCTTCTCTTTCCTCTACCAAACAACAGCATTAACAAGAGGCTTGATCAGATCCAGGAGTCAATGATGCAACGAAATATCAACATCCTGGAGATGAAAAACATTTTCACTCAACGGAAAAACTTTAATAGGAAAAGAAATGAGGTTTGGTTCGAGGCAAAACGTTTCTTCTCCCACTTGACAGCATTCCAGAGGACATTCCACATCATCCACATTCCTAATGATAACAAATAACCCATTATTACAGACATATAAAGACACTAATGATCTGTCAAGACATAGACAGACATGCAATTAAACCTGTTGCCTGGGAATTTTACTGCAGCCCGCAGACGAGGTGTGGTCGCCAGCTGGGTCGATCTGGTCTCCACGGTGGGAGCTGCCTGTGTTTCCTCCCCACTGAACTGTGACGGAGGTTAGATTAAACACCACGAAGGGAACCACGAGGGCTGCAAAGTTGACGATGGTGTGTGAAGGATGGATGGCAGGAACAGACAGGAGGAGAAGGAAAAGCTCAGATCAGCCAGAGATTCTTCAGACTTTCTGAATCTCTCAGATTTTCTTGGACTTTGCTGCTCGAGATGCACCAATCAGGCTTCTCCAGACCGCTCAAGGCTTTCTAGGAGGTATGACCTGCCAATTATCATCTGCACACTATAAATAATATGTATTGTTTGTATTATTATTGTTTTTATATATTTTTAACCCTTTTTTGATTTTTGTGTGAACGTACATCCCTTGACGCTGCCTCTATGCCAGAAGTACCCCAGTGTGGGACAATAAAGGCTATATGTATTCTATTCTAAGTTGAAACTGGGAGCTAACCATCAGCTACTGATGCAGAAAAGTATCTTTCAGCAGCATATTACACTAAAACACAACAGAGTTTAGGGCCAGGCTTGGAAAAAAACAGTAATTTCGAGAATAAAGTCATAATAATACGAGAAAAAAAAGTCATATTATTGCGATAAAAAAGTCGTATGAGAATTAAGTTGTAATATTATGAGGATACAGTCATGGTGTAACAAGAATAAAGTCGTATGACAGTAAGTCGAAATAATAAGGATAAAGTTGTAATAATACTAGAATAAACTCATATTATGAGAAAAAGATACAAGATTGAAGTTATATTACCAGAAGAAAGTCGTAATATTATGAGAAAAAAGTTGTAATATTACAAGAAAAAAGTCATGCTATTATGAGAATAAAGTTATAAGACAATAAGTCAAAATAATACGAGAATAAACTCTTGTAACACTACAAAAAAAAGTTGTAAAGATACGAGAATAAAATCATATTACCAGAATAAAGTCGTATGACAAAGTCATAATATTAGGAAAATAGTTGTAATAATATGAGAAAAAAGTTGTAATGATACGACAATAAAATAATATGAGAAAAAAAGTCGTATGATAATAAAGCTTAAGTTTTATAAACTGAGTCTGGAGAATGCAGGTTGGTTGATTTTAAATCTCAACATTACGCACAATTCTATGCTTTCCTGATATCCGCTTAACTCATGTTCGAAGGAAGAAATGATGAGATATTTAAACATAATCAGGGATTATTTATCAGTAAACTTCATTTTGAGCTGCAAAACTTACAAAGAAAAGAATAAATATATACTGTCCAGAGGGGTAAATCATCTCAGACTCACCAACACAAGACAAACTGATTACAATTTCAAAAAAGGACTGGAAAAAGCACAGAGGGCACTCTACCCTTTTTCCGGCTCAGGACCATGGTCTCCAACTTACACGTGCTGATTCTCATCCCAGCTGTTTCATCACAACAGAAGTCAACAGAACCACATAATCTGCAAAAAGCAGAGACCTGATCCTGAGGCCACAGATCCCCACAACACCTCGGCTGCACCTAGAACAACTGTCCATTAGGTCCGGTAATAAGTGAGAGTCCAACTCTCATTGGAAACGACCCCAACTTACTGCTGCCAATCATCACCAACCTCTGACATTGGTCCAACAGTGACCTAACAACCTGTATCAAGGGGTCTGGTATCCTGAAGATATGGACACTGGATATGACACTGGATATGACACTGGACCAACCCCAAACACTTGGGGTTGGTCCAGTGTCCCACAGTTCCAATCTGACCCATGGGATCTGTAAGCTTCTTCAACATTGTTTCAACTCCAAGTGGAGACTGCATCCTCAGATCTCCTAATGGAGCTGCTTACAACTTTAAGGCTTCAGCACCATTTAGACTAAATTCCCACAGCAGGCAAATGCGACCTATATCCGACTCCCAAAAAAAATCCGATTTGTGTCACTTCCATATGTGGTGGTAAATTGGATATGTGTCCAATAGCTTTCAAAGTGTCTGCATTCTGAGCGGTCATGCCGCATTTTATCCGAGTTTTACTTCATTGATGTGAGACATGCCTCAAAATTTTCTCCAAGTTACTGCTGCCAAAAGAAGCCAGATCCAGTAAATCTGGATGTAAACAATGGCTGAAAATTATAATGATGTAGTTTATGAGAGAAGTGTGAGTCAGATAAGCATCACCATCCCGATCCCAGCACTCCTGGGCTGACTCCACATCCAGACAGATTCTCCTCCAGCAGCTGCAGTCGATGCTCTACTAAAGGTCGTTGCTGTTAGTTCTTCTTTCTTTTCATCAGCTTCCTTCAGTTTGTTACAATACTGTCAGCTCCCATTGCTGAATAACGTTAAAAATTGATCCATAGATGTGGCGGCCATTATTACTACCATAAACAGAGCGCTGCTGGGTGGCGTCTACATTCTTCTGTGCAAGCAGTTCGCTTTGGAGTCGTAAGCCGTTCACACAGAAGTCTGACTGCGGTGGCATCACTGAGTAGTATAAACAAACATGCAAAAACAAAAATCTAATTTCGGCAAAAAAATCAAAACTGAGCATCAATAGCTGCTATGTGAATGTAGCCTTAAAGTGATGGTTGGTGAGTTTACAGGCTGTGGCAGTTCTGAGCTCAGATGTCCTGCATTGTCTGGCCTACAGATCACAGATAATCGAGGATAATTGTTCATTCTGACTCATTTATCCAGATTTAATTTTCAGTTCACTTTTTGCAACCCAAACATGACACTTTGCAGTCCAAGGGAGGACAGAAATACAAAGTATGAAACCTGAAAGAACTCCCAACAGATGAAATAGTAATAAAAAGTCATTTCTTTAGGAAACTGAAAAACCATTATGCATCAGTTAATCAGACCAAAGTTTTCAGCTCAAACTTGCTGCCTATTGTTGTGCTATTTACAATGTCCTCTTGCTCCAACACAGCTGATTCAAATGGTCCAACTACCTCCTCAGCTAAGTTCTGCAGAGGTTCTGATAATGAACCATGCAGGATACCAGCCCTTCAGGACTGACACTGCACACCACACATTTAGAGTATTCAATTGACCTAACAGTGATGCTTTTAGACTGTTAGAAGAAGCCAGAGTACCCAGAGAGAACCACGTATGCAAAACTCCATGCAGAAAGATCCAGTGCAACCAGCTGTGCCACCGTGCAGCCCCACTAAAGACCAGCTGCACAGTACTTTGGGCTTTCAGTAACGATTTTAATTGTTTTATCATAGTGGAACCAGTTTGGTGGAAAAACTTCTGTAGGAATCAACTGGTTGGAGATAAAATCCTGTTTTCTTTGGGGATTTTTCAAAAAGTTCAACCAAAGAATCAGAGCAAAGTGTCTCTTTGTGACAAACTGCTGGTAAAAAGAGCCTAAAGATCCAAATAAAAAAAAACTCTTGGTAAATTGTGTCTTATGTTCATCTCCAGTTTAAAAGCATGTTCATACCTGCATTTGTTAACTGGCCTAACAAGCTAAAGATCATCTGAAAATGTTCAGGTCCTTGACCTCAACTGAGTGAAAAAGCAACCAAATAAAAACTCTGAAAAGACCTTCAGAAAGCCTGTAGAATTACTGATGAAGACCATGGGAACATCTGGCTGCTTGGAAAGAAATATAAATAAATATAAAATATTTGTGTTTGACCTTGCAGCTGAAACAGGAACACACTGCATTGTTGCTGTTTTGGTGATGCGTTCCCATTTTTCCACCCTCATCCCCTCAACCGGTGAGCATCTTCATCGAGAACGAGCCCACCGACACACCTACTTACCACCCACATAAACGAGAACAAATGATGGAGCATAAGTGCACCCCTGAACGTGTCGAACAAGCACCTCTCCTTCACAGATTACTCATTTTCTCTTGAGCTTTTCATCCCCACAGGGAGGCAAAAGTTAGAAGAACAAGTGGGCTCGGCCTGCTTGCAGGTACAGATACCAGCAGACAGAAGAAACAAGGTGAACCCGGAGGAGGAACAGATGAATAACGATGAGGTGTGGAGGACTGGGCGGATTCCCTGAAGGAGCATTCAGGGTTGGGAAAAAGCAACGGGTGGAGGAGAAACTCAGTGAGAGGAAAAATAACTGAACATGGAATAATGTTGTTGGATGAAGAAGTCACGCAACTTCAGAGAGGGTGATTAATGAAGCAACAGTTTGTTGTTGCACAAAACAAGGTGGATATAAGCTGAACACCCTCATTATATTAGAGGCCTGATGAGGAATTTATTTTAGGGACCAAATCCCTCATAGGGAGCTTATTCCTGGATCATGGGTTTGCTTTGAGAGAGAATTCATCTTTCACTGGAATTACCTGCAGAAATAAAAGTCTGCACATCAGAGACCATAACACCAAACATTATTTCTTGATAAAACTCCAATAACAGTTGGTGTGATGTGCTATGAGAGGTACGAGCTACCAAACATGCGAAGCATTTCAGCAGGTTGGAAGTCAGAGTTAAGGAATTATTTCAGGGAACACGGATGGGAAGATGTGTGGGAGCTATGGAGTTATATTTTACCTGAAGTCTGTTGTTACACTGCTGCTCGGTAAGCTCCATCAGTAGGTTTGGAGGCGATTATCAGGTTCAAGGTTTCTGCAGGTTTAACCAACTCAAATGTAAGACTTTTTAAGACCACTATGAATGAAATTTAAGACTTTTGCCCTATAGCTGCATCTGTGGCTCCCTATTCTCATTTGGTTCCATGTTCCATGTTCCTTTTCTCTTCCTTCTCAGCTGTATTTCCCTCCATAGTAACTTGGTTGAAAAAAAATTCTTCACTAGCTAAAACGCCACAGCAGGGAATCTAAACTGTGACATTTCTGGGGTCTGTTTGTGGCTCATGGGAGCAACTTTGTGCTTCTCACACCCTTAACCCCCATAGGGCTAAGTTTTTTTTGTACAGAATGCATGTAGCATCGTACAGGTTGGAAACAGAAGCAAGCCAGTGGCGAAGACGAACGTCGTCCAGCCAACTGGCAATAAATTTGCACTTAACCCATGATGAATGCAAGAAAGCTAGCTAGCAAGAGTATATTAGCGGCTATTTAGCAGTAGCTGCAACCGCCTTGAGTCACAGAACACAACAGAGATGCCTGCAGGCAACTCAAACTTTTGCCTAATAGAAAAGTCCCACGAGAATACACAAACTAAAACTTCATAGATTCTGCTAGATTAAATAATCCTACCACAACAAAATTTAAGACCTGTAATTAATGTACTTAAGGCCAAATTAAATTACCTTCCTACGCAATTCCCACTTGATTCTGAACTCCCTGAACAAAACCATTCAGTCCGTGAAGGCCACGCTTCCAAATATTGAGCAATAAAAAGTCGGAACAAGAGGATGCCAAGATGTTGGCAGACGAGGTGTTTACAGCACTCGCAAAGCTTTATAGCGTAGCTAGCACATTGCATACATCCCAGCCAAATGTTAGTGATTAGGTTAAAATCAGATCCAAACATTTAAAACTTCAGCAGAGTCCATCATTTCCAGGCAAGCAATCATTTCTCAATAACCAAGGTCCAAGCAAAGCATAAAGCACATTTTTGGGCTTCAGACGAAGCAAAGATTACTCTAATAAAATAAATTCAGCAGCTCCAGGAAGCATGAAGTGCTCTAAAGTGACTCTAGGACCTTGATCTCCAGATGAGAGGCAAACTTTATTTTTTTTCTGAAGAGAGGACTTTGGACCACTGAGCAACAGTTCAGTTCAAGTTCTCCACAGTCTGGCAAGATGCTTATAGCCGAGGTTTAGGATTAACTCCTTGTGAAGCTCCCCATAATTATTGAATGGATTTTGCTTGACAATCCTATCAAGGGTGTGGTTATCCACATTGTTTTTCGACACATTTTTCAACTTTTGACTTCCACTCAACTTTCTATGAATAAGCTTAGCAGAGACGTGCACAGATAGACTAGGTGGTGCTAGAGCACCTGCCCTTTTCCCACTGGATATAAAAGTGCCCTTCTGAAATGATTTTTTTTTTTGTTGTTACAGTGTATAGTGTGTGGCCAAAGGTAGCAATACTGGATATTACCAGTGCCCCTAAACACATACCTGACATGCCCCACCATATGCCTCCCTCAATGTGAACACACCAGGCACAAAGCAAACAGGTGGGCTAAGAGAGCTTCTCTCACAAGTTATGCCACACAAGGTGTCCCTTTTTTCCACTTGAGCACTTGCCTCCCGAATTATCTGTCCATGCCACTGATGCTTAGATACAGCCCACCGTGAACAACCAGCTTCTTCAGCAATTACCTTTTTTACCTTCTCCTACTTGTGGATGGTGTCAGTTACTGTCTTCTGGACATCTGTCCGGTCAGCAGTCTTCCTCATGACTTCATAGCCGACTGACCCAAACTGAGAGACCATTTAGAGCAGTGGTCACAAACTGCATTCCTCAAGGGCCAGAGTCCTGCAACTTTTAGATATCGCTCTGCTTCAGCACACCTGGCCCCAATATTAGCTTATTAGCAGAGCTCTGTGGAGCTTGACTGCATGTTAGTGAGGCAGTTTCACCATGTAATTCAAGTATGTAGGACAAGGGACACATCTAAAAGTTGCAGGACTCTGGCCCTCAAAGAATGCAGTTTGAGACCTCTGGTTTAGAGGCTCGGGAAACCTTTGCAAAGTTTAACTTTCACAATATTCTAATTTTCTGAGACTATATGCCAGAATGATCAAAATTACAAGAAATAATGGCTTGATGTGTTTTAAATCTGTATAATATTTGATCCGTAATGGAATAAAACCTGATCTAAATGTCTTCCTTTGGATAAAAAAGTCAACCAGCTGAGATGGATATCTCCATGAACTGTGACGCCTCTGTGTATCGTTATGCTCCTAGTGGACAAAACGGTTACTTTTCTTTCCACCAATTGATCATCTGGAGCACCATAATGATGTTATATGACAAAAATTTATCCAAAGAGCCAGTCGTTACTGACTTAATGATGGTTATTTAATGAAAAGAACCCTTTTCATTTTAGTTTTGGTATTAAGAGTCTATTTGTTGTTTCAGAGAAATGATGATATGCTCTTTAGTGAGAAGGTCTACAAAATGCCGAAGAGACCTCTCCAAATTTGACATATTTTCCCTCACCAATGATCTGAACTGCTGTTCAGTTAGTCTGTAAATGGATCTGAAGTGAAGAGACCCAGAACCTTAAACTCTTTAGAGCGAGGAAGACGTGAACCCCCGGTCACATCTCCAGCCTCTCAGTTCCTGACATCTGTTAGTGATGCTGAGCAAGCAGACGGGAAACTTTGATGAAAGTGCTAAAAATCAAAGCCGGCAGTGTCTTTAATTGGCTTTTGGAGAGGAATCCCACTGACTTATCGGAAGCTCCTCCCTCCCAATGCCTCGGTTTATGATCAGCAGACTTCAAGTTTGCAGTTCATTTTCATGCCGCTTCGATCACATTCGACAGCCGTGTTTCCCTGCAGCCCCAAGCCAATCATAACACACCTTTAATGTATTAGACTCTGAAGGCCTTTGGATGGACGTAACCTAATCGCACTGTGCTCCACTGATAATGGCCCTGTTGACAGGAGCTGCTGAGCTGCAATCTCTCATCCCAATCAGCATTTGTCAGTTGAGGCAAACAGAAACTGTGTGTTAGTGTGAGGAATATCACGGAGCACCAGAAAAAAAACGTCTCCTGGAAGGGAGTGTGGTCAGGCTGTGGCCCCACAGTGTCCAGCCTGTTGAAACAAGGGCTTCAGATGCTGTAAACATTGACTTTGCTTCGTCAGTGTTTACTCTACGAGGCATTTCATTTTGATTGGAGCCACTTTCACAGCCAAACAGTGCAAAGCTCAGCGTGTTCCAGGGTGTTTGAGTGATACAGCCTTTTTCTGGTAAGGACTGCAAGAAGATGGATGCAGCACCAGATAGTTGTTCTTGTTTTCTCCGCCTGGATGCTCTGCACATTTCATCACTATGAACCCAAACCAGAGGGATGACTGCAGCCCAGCAGATGAAAATACTTCCATGTGTTTGTTGATGGTTTACCTTTAAGGGTGAATTCACACCTGTGCATCTGTTTAAAATGAGCTCTGGTTCTTTCCCCTCTTGATGCGGCTCATTTGTGTAGATGTGAGCACAGCAGTTGCGCCAGGGTGTGGACCAAAATAAGGTGGCCTCGGTACGGTTACAAACAAGCTCTAAAGGAGTCAGTCCAGAAAGATGGTTCTCCCTGGCTCTGCCTCTGTCATGCCCTAATCTAAGGCAGATGTGTCAAACTCAAGGCCTGGGGGGGTTAGCCTGCCATAGCTTTTTTGTGGTCCTCTTGACTCCAGGCTCCAAATTACATCAATCAGTCCCTTTAGTTTTTTGTGGAAATTCATGCAAAATCAACAGATCCCCGGCAGCTTTTTGAGCTAATGCATAGTTGTGTGTTTATTGCAAATTTTCCACAAAAATGGTCAAAACATTGGGGTTAAGTGATGCTAACTCCCACCTGCAGGCGGGAGTATGTCTTACTTCTACAACACTGCTGCTTCAGCCTTACTTGATGTCACGTTATAGTCTGTGATCGATGTGGCGAATAACAAAAAGTCCCATTTAATGTCAAACATAAGTGGAAATATTGCAAAATTTGTTGGAAATATTTCCAAAGTAGCTCCAGAAAATCAGTGATTGATTTTTTGGAGTGACTGATTTTTTTAAAATTTTTTAAAATTTTTTATTTTTTTTTGATTGATTGCAAAAAAACAAACAAATAAACAAAAAAAAATCACAAAACAAAATGAAATCCTAGAGGGACTGATCAATGTGATACTATTTAATAATTTAATGTATAATTTATTATTTTATTTTAAGAAGAACTCATTTGATGAGTTTTATCAACGCATTCTGAGAACATTCATGATCTTGATATGGCCCAAACTGAAAATGAGTTTGACATCCCTGCTCTAAGGGGTTAGGTTATCCTGACCTGTCTCTGTCGTTATGCTGCTGTAGACTTAGGCTACTGGAGGACAAACTGACCATGTTTTCTCACTTTCTTCTTCTACTTCTCTCCAATTTACATGTTTTTTGCTGTAATTTCAACTGTTAACTGTTTGTTTTCTCTGTTATTTTTCTCTCCATAGAAGCTATACCTGGTCTGGCGTTCTGTTTGACTGTGATGCCTTCCTGTAGCAAGGCTTCAGCTGAGATAATGCTGTCATCAGCTAATCGTTCTCCTTCTCCTACTGTTAACGTTTTACTTTCATTAACATAGAAAGTACTCCTGGATCAGCTCTTCTGTTACTTTTATGTGTGTCTGCTCTGTCTTCTCCAACCTGCAGTCGGTCGTGCCAGATGGTCGTTCACACTGAGCCAGGTTCTGGTTCTGCTGGAGGTTTCTTTTTGTTAAAGGGGAGTTTTTCCTCTCCGCTGTCGCTATGTGCATGCTCAGAATTGGTGCGAGAGAAATAACCTGCGTTATGGCAGAGGTCCAGTCCTCCAGAGCTACTACCCTGGAGCTCTTAGATGGATCCTTGCTCCAACACACCTTCATTAAATGAACGTCTCATTGTAAGGTCTCTATAGAACTTGATGTCATGCTTTAGAGGGAATTCAATCACGAGTTTCAGGTGTATTGGAGCAGAGATGCTCTAGAAGACTGTTGGAGACGTCAAAAGATTTATTTCCATCCAGTGTTGCATTAATTTATCACCAAGATCTTGTATTGATGATGGGAGAGTCCAACCGCTGTGCAGAGCCTTACCTGGACCATCTCAAAGATTCTTAATGGGGTTCAGGTCTGGACTCTGTGGAGCGATGTCTCCTGTTCCCTGAACCACTTGTTGACAATTTCAGCCCAAAGAAGCTTGGCATCGTCATCTTGGAACATCCTCGTATCATAACCTGGTCATTTAGTATCTTCAGGTAGTCAGCTGACCTCATAATGTTGCTGAACTTTGACCTGGCCAACTGCGGCAACACCAGATCATAGCATTGCCCCCACAGACTGCTACAGTAGACACTAGGTGTAATGGGTTCCTCACCTTATCTGTCTCTCTTCTTACCCTGAAGCACCCATCACTCTGGAAAAGGGTAAATCTGGACTCATCAGATCACATGACCTGCTTTCATCACCCTAGAGTCCAATCTTTATGCTCCCTTGCTAACTGTAGTCTTTTTCTCCGGTTAGCCTCACTGATTAGTGGTTTTCTTAAGGCTACACAGCTGTTCAGTCCCAATCCCTTAAGTTTCCTTCATATTTTGTCCATGTGGAAATGCTCTTACTGTTACTATTAAACACAACCTTGAGTTCTCCTGCTGTTTTCCTTCGACTTGATGTCAAACATTTCAGTGATCACTGAACATGATCATTCAGGAATTTTCCAACCACATTTCTTTAAAGATGATGGTTGCCCACTTTTCTTCCAGTTTTTAACAAAGTGCTGGACAGTTCTCAACCCAGTCTTAGAAGTTTCTGGATCTCTTTAGATGTTTTCTATGCTTGATGGCAAAAGTTTGACCCTTTGTAAACAGACCAGCATCTCTTCCACAACCACAGGATGTGTCTTTCCATGTAGTTGTTTAAGAAATGGGAGGGTCCTCATTGCATCCGTTGGGGCTAAATAACTTGTTGCCAGCTGGAAGACATGCAGTAACTATCCAATAGGAAGCTCAACCCTATTTGCTCAGCTAAATTTAGGTAAAAAACAAACTAATGGTCTGATTAAATTGTCCTTGTTTTTTACTAGGTTAGAACACAGCATCAGACCAATAAACAGACTGAATCTATTCGCCTGGTTCTGGTTCACTTTGAGTTTTCTCTGTAAGAAAACAAAGAGAACCACTGTTAAAAACCAGATGTGAACAAACTCACCAACTGATTTGGACCAAAGTAAAGAAAGTTCAGGTGTGAAAACGCCCTGAGAGAGGAAAACATGTCAGACTAAGGCGATACGCAAGTATTCAGATGACGCACCATTTAAACACAACAATAACACTTTGGAGGAGTGACTCATTCCTGATTCTATTAATAAAGAAGCATTTCTGTCACCACTGAGCTCCGGACGGTTCTGTCTTGTCAGCATGCTGTGTAAATCATGCAAACTGAAAGGGACTTGTTTATCTGTGCACAAATTCCTGCGTAAATTTGTTTTAGTGACGTTTTTTAGCTCACCTGCAGCACCCTCAAATATTATTTGCACCCGTAATATGAGAGAAGGTATTTTCTGGCATTAGAGCCTGCCTCCAGCTACTCTCATTGTGTCAGAAAAACTGTATTTTAAAATTACTGAGAAACAGCTGAAAGGCATATTATGATTATTTACGCTCTTACCATCAAGACTTGTAGTTTTGTTGGCAACAGAACATTTGAAATATGCTCAAAAGTCATGTCTGAAGTGCCCTGAGGGCTAGATACTGCTTTAGTCCATGCAGGTCTTTGTTTTGTGCTGAGAACAATCAGACGTGTGTTTACATACTAGAGAGCTGCTACATTACCCGATAAAGCCGGAAATTAAAACAGCCCACGAGAGGCGCTCAGATTTATCTGTACCTTCACTCTTTAAAAGTGATGAATGGGATCAGTTAATCTTGTTGAAATATTGTTGATAGAAGGAGCTGATTTTACTTTGTGGAGTGGTTTGGGGTGGTGGAGGAGAACAGAGATTTCATAAATATCCTGGGAACAAGGGTGGACTGAAGCTGGGAACAAATGCCCGGGATCCACTTAGAGAAGCAGGAGGATTGATGGTTGAGGACAGGAGGAGAAAAAGTTAAAATCAGAGAGAGGGTGAGAGAAAGGACAGGGGGAGACATGTTTCTTTAAAGATCTGTTAATAAAAGATGGTGATCCTCTCTCAGGACAAGAAAAATCAAGGTCTAAGACAGCAGATTTTAGGTGTAACAGGCTGCAAACACCAAACTAGTTTAAGCACCAGGTCTTTTTGTTTCCACTGCATCAAGTCCTGGCTCTGGTTCGGTACAACCGGCGTTGTTCAAGAACCAACCTTTAGGGTGTTTTCAAACCTAATAGTCCGGTAGACTCAGTTCGATCGGGGATCAAAATCACAACATTTGGTACATTTTCAGCTGGTGTGGTTCGCTTTCACACTGTACTTTGTTAAATGAATCAGACTGCATCAATATTTGACACAATGAACAAGGTGTCCCCGACCACTGTCCCCGACCCCTGCGCTTTGGCCTCATGTGCTGTTGCTGCACGAGGTTATGCACCTTTGAATGTTTCTTGGAACTCTGTGCTGATCACGTGTGCCACCTTTCACTCAAAATGGTCTATTTGGAAGGTGCTCTTGCAGAGCAGGTTCGCCTGTAGCAACATTTATATGATCCGTCTATGAAGGCCGTGTTTTCGGAGTATACTCCACCAATGTAGCATCAAATTTAAAAGTCTCACTGTTTGTTCAGCTCACACTCACTTAATGTGAGCCTCCAAAAGCACAACTATAAAGACTGAGTTACAGTCATGCTTTCAGAAGTTTGCGTTGAGTGCGCAGTGAGACTGATGTGAGCACATATATCTTTGTGAATGAGGAATAATGTGTGACGTGCAGTTAGATCTCATACACGCTCGCTCAGTACGTGTTTTGGCATGCACTTGGCTCTATGTCTGGACTTGCAACTTGAAAACGTTCATGTAAATGGACCACACCACCAGTCAACAACAGACGGGTCTTTTTCATCCAGATCTTTTTCATCCTTGCAAATAATGCATTTGCTTGAATAAGTAACTAATCAAAACCAGCAAATCAAAAATACTGCACCAAGCAGCAGACATTGTTGCACAGAAGGTAGGATTTAGGATACTGAATACAATACTGATTTTTGTACCCTAAGAATATTTAGGTAAGCATACAAATACTTATTCATCATGTCCATTTTAGGTAAAATATTCCTTTTAAATTATATTACTTGATTGGGATTTACACAAAATGCAAAACATTGATGATTTATTTTACTGCATTTTTTTAGCCTTGTTGAGATTCTATAGTTGGTCTGTAAGTATTGTCAATAATGTTTTCAAATAACACATAATTACCTAGGCATATTGTCAAAAATTCCTGTCAACTTTTAACATTATTAACACAAAAACACGCTGCTGGACTGCCCTAGCACCCCCAACCACTGGCTTAGCAAGTTGTATCTGATGTTGAAAGATCTAAATCAATCAATCTTTGCTTTGTTGTCTATCCTAAATCAGATGAAATCCAAATGCTACTTTAGACAAATACAGGAGTCATTATCCAGCAGAGCATTAGCTCCTTAGTGAACTTCAGGAAGTTCAGTCTCTTAATGAGGCACTTGATTTATTCCTCGTTTTTTTCCCACACATTTAAACCCAGGAGAAATACGCAGGGAAACAATAAGAACTGATTTTTTTTTTCTGTAAATGGGGTTTCACATTTACCATCATAAACTGAGTCACAGCTCATTACAGCAATCATCTGTTAGTTTTTCCTGTCTGAGGTCGATCAGACGGTACAGTAAACATGGAAGTATCTCAGGCCAAATGCATGTGTGGGTTTTCAGTGTGGGAATGTTGGATACATTTTATTGCTGTTTTAGAAAAAGTTTTGCTCCATGTTTCCTTTTGATGTGTTTGTTTTCAGTTTTCAGTTGTACTTTCTTCATTTTTCATTCTTCTGCAAATCCTTCTGTCGCTCTGCATTAACCTTTCTGGGAATGATGGGATCTCACCCCTCATTTTGTCTGCTTCTGTATATAGTTACCAAGAGAACTCCCCAAATAAGACTTCACATGGCTTCATATCAGACACTAAGAGGAAGACATGAAAAACAGAAATTTCCATTTTTTTCAACTGTTTTCTACATGCCCATATTTCTGCAGTAGATTCATAAGATTTCCCCCAGATTCCCATTAAATTCAGAAGATGGGGACATGCTTGACTATTTTTGAGTCAGGTCTCAGTTCTTCAACCACAAGCAAAACAGATGCAGTGATCAGTGAGAGAAAAATGTTGTGCCGTTTCATTATTCTTATTTTTTATTAGTCCTAATTTGAAGGACCAAAATTAGTGCCAGTTTTCAGCAGATGGTATTTTTTCCACCCAGTCTGCATAAAGCAAACACCTTTAGTCTTTTAGAACACACAGCTACTGGCTCTGGCTGTAATTTACATGAATATACATAGATAATGGGAGGCTTTTCCTTCAATACATTCATTCTACCTATTTTAATTAGTGTCATAGCGAGCCGTGAATTCTTGTGGATGAAGGTGGGTTATTACAGCAAGGGCTGAACCAGGAAGTGACTTAAGGGTCTGAGGGACGCTCAGGTCGGGAGTTTTCAGGTTTGTGAACTTGGAAACAAGTATGTATGAACTAGCATAAGCACCAGGGTGAGAGCAAAAGAGGACCACCCTGAGCCCCTGGAGCCCTGCCTTTCCACCCAACAGTGCTTGCATGTGTGTTTGTGGTAATATGAAGTGTTGCGATGAATGCAGAAGTGTATGTCTAAGGTGCATTAAAAGTCGGGTTGGTCCTCACATACTCTTAGTTGATTCAGTGTTTTAAGGGTTGAAAAATGAAGGTAAAGTTCCTCATCCAGCCTGTAGGGCAGGGATCTTCAACTCCAGGCCTCTGGGCTGGTGTCCTGCAACTTTTAGTGTGTCCTCTGCTTCAGCACATGTGAGTCAAATAATCAGGTCATTAGCAGGACTCTGGAGAGCTTAAATGCATACTGAGGAGGGAATTCAGCTATGGTTTGCTAGATCAGGGACGCATCTAAAAGTTGCAGGACACCGGTCCTCGAGGACTGAAGTTGGAAACCCCTGCTGTAGGATATAGTTAGCATATCTAAATTAGGGATTTCAGCATTTTTCAGCTTTTAATTCACAAAATACCTGCAGCTGAGATTATTTCCACACACCACGGTGGTAAAGAAATACAAACATTTATAATTACATTAAAAACATGGGTATAATGACAACACATTTTTTTATATCCTTATCTCTTCACAACTATAGAAGAAAAATATTTTAAAAATAATTTTAAAGCTGAGCAGAATTTCTGATCCTCCAGTGAGTGTTTTATGACCTGCTGTTGAGCTACGAGAAACTTCTGAAAGTCATGAGTGAGTAATTTGAAATTTTCCATCTTACAAAACACAACGATAAGACTCAGGGAAATGGCAGATTCCTTCCAGTTCTTTTAATGGCTTATGCTCTTACTTAAATCACTCTGCAAACATATTGCCATGACAAATACAATAAAAGTACACTATTTGATTACGTTTGGCCCACATGAAGCCAAGGATAATCAAACTAACATGGCAAGTTTTGTTTAATTTACAAGCAGAGGATAAAATCCACAATTTCTTCCCCAGCCTTTGGGAGCATTTCTAAGAACTGCTTGGCTCTCAGCTCTTCAATTGTTTAGGCCGCTCCAATCCCTCCTGAGTGATAATTTTCACCATACAGTGACATCTGGGCTGTTATGGGGCTCATACTGATTAAATTTCATTGCCTTGTTGCCTGCCAAAGCTAACTAGCAGCTGTCAGGAATAAAAAGACTCCGTCAAGAGTCAGGAGTTTCAGCTGTTTTCTCGAAAGAATGTAGATAAAAGGATTTTCACAAATTTGGCAACATCACACACTTTATTGGTATGAATAGGACATGTGACATTACTTTTTTAAAGTTTTTAGCCTCTTATAGGAGTACTGCAAAATATTTCTGCAAATACATCAATGTAGTGGAGCCTATAGTGACATGTAGAGGGCTCTTAACACCAACTCACACCCCTGGTAAAGATCTGCTGAAGCCTAATAAAATGGGGGTCTTTGGCCATTCTTGTTTCCACAATCTCTCTTGACACTCCTGAGTCCTCTTCAACCTCTTTAGTTCAGGCCCACTGGGGTTTCTTGGGATTTCAGTGTGGGGTCTTAGATAACTATAGAAAGAAGGTTGATTTTGTGTCTGCTAAACACCTTCTGTGTTGATTTACCAAACATTTTGGATCATTATCCTGCTGAAATACCAATAATGACCAATTTTCATATCTTGCAAAGACCTTAAGCTTTATAGCTGAATGTGGTTCAAGTGTTAGCAGTCATCTGATGTTCCCAACTGTGAGTTAGAAAAGACAGAGCAGTTCTATTGATCTGAGGACTTTGTGCATTGGACTTCCCTTCCTTTTCGGTAACTGCATTTATGCCTAACCCAAACACTTACCCTAAACCTAAACTCAGTTCACACCTTGGTCTTAAACCTACCCCCTAGCCTAAAAACAACACTTCTCCTCATGGGGACCGGGCTTTGGTCCCCATGAGGAGCAGTGGGTTCCCACAATGTAGTAGTGTTAGAAAAATGGTCCTTACAATGTATCAAATACAAGGCCAGTGTTGGCTGAACCTGTGGGAAAGGGCTGGGGGTCTCTGATAGCGGCTTGAGAGGGGCTTAGCCCCTTGGATGAGTGCAGTTTGTGAAGGTGCTTGGGTCACACCAAGTGGTAGGCTCCTGCCAGGTTACTTATGGCTGGATCTGTTGAGCTAGCTGTTGGTCGCCGGGGTCTGGTGGACATCTATTCTTCCTCTTGACCGCCCAGGGACTACCTTACCAACCAAGGATTGGCTTGAGTCCTTGGCCACTGGTGGGGCTGGGTCCTGGTGCTTGACTTGCATGGCATGCAAGCTGCTCCTTGACTTCACCGATGACCCTACCTCTGTAATTATTTTGTTCAATTTTGCTATCTCTACAAGGACTTTGCACTCACTTCCATTCATTTCTATAGCTTAACCCAGACCCTTAAGGGCTCTGCATGGTTGAGCCAAACAGTTGAAATCGATTCTCATTGTCACAGCTGCGTGACAAAAATCACGTCATTTTGTTCTCAGCCTCATGTTGTCCGCCCCCTCTTGTCATAACTCTCCTGGTGAACTTTTCACCCCCCTCTACTTACGAAACTATTGTGTGATTGGTCTGAATTTCGTGAGTTTTGTTACACGGAGTGTGTTACAAACAGAAAAACAGCCCAAATTACTCAACTTTCAGAAGCTGGTGTGTTCAGCCACAGAGCAGGCTGGAAAGTTTTGAGGAGCAATTGTCTGAGGCCGTGAGGAAGTACCTACCAAACAGTAAACTACCCCCTGCTCAGTTCGGTCCAATGCTGGCGGGAGGAACGTTCCACCGATCCCTTCCATTCTTTTTTTCCAATAACATGGAAAATAAAATGAAATTTTCCAGCTCATCAATTATTATTTCCTCCTCCTCTGAACTTGTGAACTCATAACTGTCAATCCCCTCGGCCATGATCACTGTGTTTACTGTACTGGTTGTAAATCACACACATGGCAAAACACCAAGATGTACACTGCAACGGGAGGGGTTTCACAGGAGCTTGGATGGGTGGGTCTTGTGGACCATGAAGGATTTGTGTGAAAAGGAACATCCAAAAACCACAGGGGCTGTGGGTCAACAGCTTAAGCTGCACTCTTGGCTGCAGCTCAATAAAAGTGAACTTTTGGAGATGTTTCCACCACCTTACATTTAAGTCAATCGCTATTTTCTCGGTGCTCTTTGCTGATGTCTGAAGATCATCTGCTTTAATTGAATGGCATGTTCACTTGGTGTTCCTGAGTGTCATTAGGTCTGCAGTAAATTCATCAGTAATATTTCCTGATGATGTCACTTAATGGGAGCATGTAAGAGAACAATTAAACTGGACCAAATCAGGAACCTCGTGGAACACCAAACTGATTCTGTGGCGGAGGTGGTGGAAACATCATCAATGTAAACAAACTGAATTCTGTTTTACAGATATAGTTGAAACCAGGGCCAAACATTAGACATCATTTAGATATTTCAAGGGATGCATGATGGTGCAGTTGGTAGAACTGTTGCCTTGCAACAGCCAGGTTCTGGGTTCAAATCCTGGCTGGTATCCTTTTCTGCAATGCTATTTGTATTTTCTCTCCTGGTCTTCCAGCCTCTTTCCACAGTCCAAAAACATGACTATGATGTTAACTGGTCTCTCTAGATTTTCATAAACTATGAGTGTGCACATGGTTGTCTGTCCTGTGATGGACTGGTGATCTATCCAAGGGTGTACTTGCCCTCCCATCCAATGATCGCTGGAGATAAGCACTGGCCACCACCATAAGGATGCACAGTCCTAAATGTTTTAGGTGTTTACCTGCTATTGTACACCTGACTTAAATAGATGAGTGACAGGCTTCTGTAGTACTTGTTGGCATGCTGAGGAGATGATGGAATTATTTCGATGAGATGTGTTGAAGCAGAGACACATCTAAAACACAAAGGAATGTAGGCCCCGAGGATCAGAGAACCAGTAAGTAGATGATAGATGGATGTCCAATCCATTGAGCAAAATACAGTGTCGATCTTGTTCAATGCAGCACTGAGGTCCAGCAGACAAAAGAGCATCATCTGAAAGAGCGAGTTGGTCATTTTTTTTACCCTTATTAAGGCAGTCCTGTAGTATTGTGCTTTCCTTCTGTATCTCACATTTATAATCATATAAAGTCATTTAGTTCACACTTTTAAAAAGAGCTGTTGCCCATAATTATGACAGCTGTGATTCATGAAAACTATTATTTGTAAAGATGGGACTGATTCCTACTGAACAGATGTAGTCAACTTAAGAGATGGAGAGCTGGGTCAGACTCTCTGGCACATTTCTTGACTGGTTTCAGTCTAACCTAAAGAACAGGAACTTTGTGTCAATGGGTAACTTCTTATAGGAGCAGACAGAACTCACATGTGGAGTGGTTTCCATGGTTAAATCCTGTGGGCCCTCCTATTTAATATTTATATGCTCCCTTTAGCTTAGATTATAACAAGTAACAAGATTAGTTCCAAAAACTAAGCAGATGATACACAGCTCTATATTACGATGTCACCAGGTGACTGTTTATCTGTTTAAATATTGAACAGATTGAAAGAGCAAATCAATTCATAGATGTTGCATAACTCTCTTCAGCTGAACAGAAACAAAACTGAAGTTATTAAAGATGAACGAACTAGAGTCAGTGTGCAGCTTCAGTTATTACAGGTAGACACTAGAGATCAGGCCTGAAATCTGGGTGTAGTGAAGGACTCGGACATGAACCTTCAGAGACACATAAAGACAGTTACAAAGTCAGCCTTCCATCACCTGAAGAACATTTCCAGGATTAAAGAACTAATGTCTCAACAAGATCTAGAGAAACTTATCCATGCGTTTATCTTTAGTCGCATTGATTACTGCAACAGTTTGTTCACAGGTTTCAGACAGCTGCAGCTGATCAAGAACACTGCTGCTGGTGTTCTTACTAAAACCAGGAAGATAGAGCACATCACCCCAGTTCTAAAGTCCTTCCACTGGCTCGCTGGAGCTCAAAGAATAGACTTTAAAATACTTCTATTTGTTTATAAATCACTGAACGGCTTAGCACCAAAATGCATTAAAGACCTGTTGTCATTGTATCAACCGTCCAGACCACTCAGGTCTTCTGGTTCTGGTCTGCTCTGCATCCTCAGAAACAGAACCAAACATGGAGAAGCAGCTTTCAGTTTTTATGCTCCTCTAATCTGGAACAAACTTCCAGAAAACTGCAAAACAGCCAAAACACTAAATTCCTTTAAATCTAGGCTAAAAATCCACCTGTTGTCTTTGATTAATAACAACTGGAACATTGATCAGTATATTTGATGATTATTCTTGATGATTTTGATGTTTCCTTCTTAATTGGTTACTGTATTATGTTTGTATCATGTGACGCATTTTAAACTGCCTTGTTGCTGAAATGTGCTAAACAAATAAATTTGACATAATAGATGGACTTTCAGAGAATTTTTTACAACAATAAAAGATTAATTTATGTGAAGATATTTGACATATCTTTACCAGCGGTGCCGATGTGTGGGGAGAGTACTATAGATGGTGAAAATTAGTTTACACTTCACTGTTGTGATAAATGCAGATAAGGTTCAAGTTGACTTAAAAATAAGATTTTTTTAAAAAACTGATGTTGGAGGAGGATTCTGGTGCAAAACAAAAGCAAAGCATATTAGGAAAAAGAAAGAGTTGAACTTAACCAACCAGATTCAAAATGAGTAATCTATGAAGTCTGTAGGCCTTGAGATCACTATCAGATTGTGAGCTGACCACAACAGGTGAGGCCTGTCCAAAAATATAAACAAGTTACTGTGCATCATCTGAAACAATCTAGAATCAAATCTCACATAGGTCTGTAAAAGTATTTTTCTTTCTAAACGGCTTACATCATACCTCTCGATATGAGCAAACCTAATTTATTTGCACAGGGAAAGCCCCGTGGAGATGGAAAGCCTGCAAGCATCTGCCTGTGATTACGACTTGGGAACAACACTACAACAATGTTTGGTTGGGCTTGGCAAACAGCAGGGGAGAGCCCAGCAATGATCACACATAACAATTACTGAAAAACCCAAACTAGGTTGTGTTTATGGATGATAATGGTCAAATATTATGAAGTTACTCCAAACTTTGGACACGTCATCTTTCGGTTTATGCCTTTTCATCTTTTTATTTCATGTGTAATACCAGTATCACTTATTTTCTCTCTTCCAGATCAACACAAAATAAATAAATAGAAAACATTTGCTTATTTATGCATGTTTGCTCATATATTATTAGCAGTTAAGCAGTCCTGTTGCCTGCGGTTCTTACTATTATGGTTGTTCAGTACAATGTTTGTTTAACACAGACTCATGACTCATTTGGGCACAAAAAGCTCGTAAACCCAAAGGATGAATCACTGCTGGGTTGACAGATAGCAAAGAACCGATTTAATTTGGATCTTTGGCTCTTTGTTACCAGCAGCCTGTCACAAAGACACAAATTATTCCCATTTTTGTTCCTGAACCAGTGAAAAACAGCAAAGACAGCACAGTTTCGCAAACAGAAGATGGGGTTTCTTGTAAGTGAGCTGAAAACAAACATACAAAAGATGATCAACCAAAAGTGCCCTGGTCAGGCACAAAAAATGGATAGAAAATGAGTGAAAAAGCTGAGAAAATGTAAAGAAAATCTTTGATAGACCATCAGGGAGTCGCCTTTAATAGGTTAAAGGTAAGAATAAAACCACCATGAGAAACATGTGCCTCAAGTGGATAAGTTTTAGGGTGTTTTCACACTTGATCGTCCGGTTGACTAGGTTCGATTGGGGACCAAAATTGCAACATTTGTTACATTTTCAACTGCTGCAGTTTCTTTCTCACTGCACTGAATTGGGCCTTTCAGACTGCCATGATAAAATCAGATATGGTGGGGGTGGGAGGTTGGATTTGGGTTGCATATACCTGCTGTGTAAACATGGTCTAAATGCTCTCTCTGATGGACGCATGCTCAAACTGAACTTTGCAAGCTTTGATCCATGCAGGTAAATGCTGCGTATATTTTTCTCCAGATGCTCAGTCAGTCAAGTTTTCAGTTATTTTTTCATCTACAGACTTTGGGCTTGAACTGAAGGGGGAATCTTCTTCAGTTTTTTTCTTTTTTGGCTGGTGAATGAATCCACATCAAAGTCCATGTTTTGAATTATTTGCTTTATATCTTTGGATGAAATTGGGCTTTTTTCCCCATCTTAAAAATATTCAGGTTGCTATTTATTTGTTCAGATAATAATAATAATGTTCACATTTATTCACATATTATTTAATTATTGAATACATTTTTCTACTGTCTTGATTTCATTACCAACCTTAGTTATCCTTTCCATCGTCTGAACAATCTTGGAACCCAGTGAGATTATCAATCTATTTCTCTTTGCAGGGTACTGCTGTGGTCATCCAGGTCGTAGGTTCCAGTATGAGTGGGATCAACTTTGATGTGAATGTTAACTGTATCAACTGCCAGGCCTAAGGACCAGGAAAGACTGCTGAGGGACAACGTTTCACAAGGAAAACAGCAGTGGCTGTATGACTTTATTCTGTTCAAATCTCTGCTTGTATCCAGGCCTGAGGGGGTCTCTCACCCGACTGAGATGAACTCAGTTATCCACTGGACTTGATTACAATACAGCTGTGTAATCTTTCAGTGCATGCAATTATATTTCATTTCCACCAACACATCTGAGCACTTAGGTATTTTTTGTCAGCAAATATATTAAATTCTTGTGCTTTGAGCCTTTTGTGAGCTGACTGTAATTGTGTTTGTGTTGATATTCAGAGTATCCAGCTTTACCGCAGGTACGCTTAAGGTGAGACTGTAGGGCATGTCACAACACAATGACATCAATACTGGCTTAAAATGGAAACCCTTAAATGGTAACTCCTAATGAATGTTTTAACAATAGCCGGAGGGAATTCCTATTGGATGCTTTTCATGTTTATAATCTAGAGACTCATCATAACACAGTTGTGACCGGCTCCGCCAATAAGGAGTGCCAGAAACTGTACAAGCCACCCTGATAGAGGACAGCCCGGGGCAAAAACAATTCTGCCTGCTACCCTATTAAGTTTCAGGACTAAATATAATTGTTACTTTGAGTACAAAAATAGCCTCACCTTTCCAGACTGGCAGAATGTGTTTGTCAGGACAGCATGTGTGCAACGGCTTCTGTGTTTTGACTTTCATCTGTTTTGGTTCCACACGTGTGTGCAACAGGCTGGTGTTGCTTTTCTGCATCAATGAACAGAAAGTACTCTAACAAATCACCACTAAATGTCCATATTGGATACCTTCCACTGAACCCATTAAATTAGACTTCTCTAAGGGTGGGTTGGCATAGAATAAAATGTATTGGAACCAGTTGACAGCATTTAACGGGTTGATGCTTTGGTATGTCTGAAGGAAGGCACACGCCCCATCATGGGCAAAGAGGGACTTCCCCACAATTTCTGAAAGCACAGCATTCTTGAACCTAAAATAAATGTCTTGCTGAAATGGAAAAAAAACTAAAGAAAACTATATTCTGAAAGTACAACAAGGAAAACTGTGTCTTTGTAACACTTCAACCAGAGCAATATGATCTATGAACATTTTTGGCAGCTGTAAATATGTTTTTATGGCATTTTGTGTTCAGAAATTTAGTGAACACGATCTAAGGGAAAAACGCCATATTTTAAGTCATATTTCAACACCATTTGTGTAGAAATAAGGGTTATACTTGGTGATATTTTGATTCTAGGTTAAATATCTATAATACTCGAATCAAGCCAACTGTGACAAGCACCTGCCTCCTTTTTTTTTTTTTTTTTTGTTAAATTTGAAACAATATTCATGGATGATGCAGGAGTTGTTGTAACAGGTTGATTTTTTTTTTTTTTTTTTTTTTTTTTTTTTTTTTTTTTTTTTTTTTAAACCATTTAGTCCAGAACTTTTCAGATTTGGCAAAAAAAGAAAAGCCAAAAAAAAAAAAAAACCCAACCCAACAACAATGACATGCAGAGGCAAAACAAGTCAATTCTTTGATGTTCACAAAGTTTATCACTAGTTAGAAATCAACTGAAAACTAACAAGGCAAGTTTATTTGTTTAGCACATTTCAGCAACAAGGTAATTCAAAGTGCTTTATATAATGAAAACATGAAACAACAAACAAAAACCATTGCATTGTAGTGGCATAATTGACTTCATGTTCGGTTTATTTATATAGCGTCAATTCACAACACATCATCTCAAGGCATTTGACATTCTGTCATTTCAAACCACTCTATTCCAATTAATCGTAATTATCAAACAGTGCATAAAGTTCAGTTTATTATTCACATTCATTAAAAAGTTTTCAATGTAATGAAACCCAGCAGATTGCATTTAGTCATTGACTTGCAGAATTCTCTCCTCCTGGACAATTATGCAGCAGATAATCGCTTGCATTGTGTCGTTGACTTTACAACAATCCCTCACACTGGGCAAGCATGTCATGATGAAGGAAAGTGATGAAAACTTGGAATACTGACTATAATCAATGATATTTCAGTTGCTATGAATCAAAGGCAGCTCTAAACAGGTGGGTTTATAGCATTGATTTAAAGGAACTCAGTGTTTTGGCTTATTTGCAGTTTTCTGGAAGTTTGTTCCAGATTAGAAGAGCATAGAAACTGAAAGCTGCTTCTCCATGTTTGCATCCCCAAAACCAGAAGACCTGAGTGGTCTGGAAGGTTGATACGACAGCAGATCTTTAATGTATTTTGGTGCTAAGTTGTTCAGTGATTTATAAACTACCAGAAGTATTTTAAAGTCTATTCTCTGAGCTCCAGGGAGCCAGTGGAAGGACTTTAGAACTGGGGTGATGTGCTCTATCTTCCTGGTCTTAGTGAGAACACCAGCAGCAGTTTTCTGGATCAGCTGAAGCTGTCTGAATGACTTTTTATGCAGACCTGTGAAGACACTGTTGCAGTAATCAATGCAATCAATGCAGTAATCAAGATAAACGCATGGATGAGTTTCTCTAGATCTTGTTGAGACATAAGTCCTTTGATCCTAGAAATGTTCTTCAGGTGATAGAAGGCTGACTTTGTAACTGTCTTTATGTGTCTCTGAAGGTTGAGGTCTGAATCCATCACTACACCCAGATTTCAGGCCTGATCACTAGTTTCTAGCTGTAATAACTGAAGCTGTGTTCTGACTCTAGATTATTCCTCTTTAATAACTTCATTTTTGGGTTGTTTTTTTTTTTTTAGCTGAATAAAGTTATGCTACCCCCATACATTGATTTGTTCTAAGCATCTGTTCAGTGCTTGGATGGGTTCATAGTCACCTGGTGACATCGTAATGTACAGCTGTTTATCATCTGGATAATAACAAGACAACTACACTCATACAGAACATTTACAGTTTCTCCTGTTTAAATATGTCATCCAATAACCAGTTCCATCGGCTGAAACTGAACTTTTATAGATGAATGAATCTTCAGTTGCTCACCTGGAAACCGCTTACAGATCCAGGGCTGAATTAGCTCCAGATAATCAACAATTTCAACTTTATTCTTTTATCTACTGCAAGGATAATATCTTGACAAAAGCATACTTATTATGCAGGCTTCAGGAAACAACACTTCCAAAACTGAACTGACTCGGTGAGTCAAGTAAGTGGTTCAGTAGAAGGCAACTGGACTTCATCTTACCTCTCATCTAAAAGACTTCTTCAGTTCTGAAGTTCTCTTGCAAATAACAAAACAATCACACTAATAGGACCATTAAGGTCACAAATGGGGCAATTAGGACGAGTGAATCCCCAGCTGTACACTTTATTCAGGCCACTGTTGCTCAACAAATGTTGCTTTATACCTTTAAAAGACATTGGCTTAGTCAAATCAGTCGGACCTTTAGAAAAACCTAAACCTAAAGGTGATATACCTCAGGCAGCATTTTGATACCTGTGGCTACAATAAGCAACATCACAATTTGAGAAGTTTAAAAATTGTCTGAAAGTTTTCTGCAAAATAGATGTACATACAGTAAATTGTTTGGATAGTGCACACTAGTGATGAGTTTACACCTTTGTTTTTTTTCCCCTTCATGTTGATCATTGTCTGAAATAGTTTTAAATGGATAGTTTTACACTGACATTTTCCAAGTCCTCATGAAATTTTCCACAACTGAGAAGCTGTGGGTACCAACCTGAGCTGGACTCAGACTCACACACACCTTGGCAGGGCTGAACAAGAGCACATTCTCTTTCACTGATGACCATGAAGCGAGCATGAGAGGTGTAACAGAAACGCTTCAGATGATGAATCGCTGAATGACATTTCCTAAGAGCTTCCTAAGCTTTTTAACTCATTCTTGGGTTTCCTCCACCACATGCCTCATGAAACCTAAGCCAAGAGTTTCCATCAAACAATGACAGAGCAAGGAAAACACAAATTCTTACCAACCTAGTTGTTGAAATTTGCATCATGCTGACAGACTGCACTTTGGGATAAAAATGTAAAGCCTTAACCCTTAAAGCCGGAATTTTGGAAGGGAACTCCAGTCATCAGTTACCAAGTAAAACACTTTGTTTTTTAGCCTTCAGATCAGTAAACAAAACTAATTCAGGTTGTTTTTGGATTTAGTCAAGTTTACTTGTATAGCACATTTCAGCAACAAGGCAGTTCAAAGTGCTTCACATCATAAAAAACATCAATCAAGTATACAGCAGAATCATCAGGCAAATATACATTCCAGCCATCAAGCAAATATCTATGCATCAAAATCACAAAGATCATCAAGAAAATATCATCAAGCAAATATAATTCAAAAATACTGATCAACATTCTGCTTACTACTTATCAAAGGCAGTTCTGAAGAGGTTAGTTTTTAGCCTTGATTGGCTTAGCACCACAATACATTAAAGACCTGTTGTCATATCAACCTTCCAGACCACTCAGGTCTTCTGGTTCTGGTCTGCTCTGCATCCCCAGAACCAAAACCAAACATGGAGAAGCAGCTTTCAGTTTTTATGCACCGCTAATCTGGAACAAACTCCCAGAAAACTGCAAAACAGCTGAAACACTGAGTTCCTTTAAATCAAGGCTAAATCCCACCTGTTTAGAGCTGTCTTTGATTAGTAGTCTGGACCATAAATCTGCAAACAAATCCGGGTAAGATAAGCTTGGTTTTACAAAGGGTGGAAGTTTGAGTGTAAATCAGTTAAATAAAAAAACTGGATCATTGATCAATGTTTTTTAACTGTTTGCTTGATGATATTTGCTTGATGATCCCTATGGTTTTGATGCATTGGTATTTTCCCCATGATTTTGATTATTTTTATGTGTATTTATTAGATAGTTTTGATGATTTTGCTGTATACTTGATTGATGTTTTTACAATGTGAAGCACTTTGAACTGCCTTGATGCTGAACTGTGCTATAGAAATAAACTTGACTCGATTTAAAGGAACTCAGTGTTTCGGCTGTTTTGCAGTTTTCTGGAAGTTTGTTCCAGATTAGAGGAGCATAAAAACTGAAAGCTGCTCCTCCATGTTTGGTTCTGGTTCTGCGGATGCAGAGCAGACCAAAACCAGAAGACCTGAGTGGTCTGGAAGGCTGATACGACAGCAGATCTTTAATGTATTTTGGTGCTAAGTTGTTCAGTGATTTATAAACTACCAGAAGTATTTTAAAGTCTGTTCTCTGAGCTCCAGGGAGCCAGTGGAAGGACTTTAGAACTGGGGTGATGTGCTCTATCTTCCTGGTCTTAGTGGGAACATGAGCAGTAGCGTTCTGGATCAGCTGCAGCTGTCTGATTGATTTTTTTAGACAAACCTGTGAAGACACTGTTGCAGTAATCAATGTGACAAAGATAAATGCATGGATGAGTTTCTCTAGAACTTGTTGAGACATTAGTTCTTTGATCCTGGAAATGTCATTCAGGTGATAGAAGGCTGACTTTGTAACTGTCTTTATGTGTCTCTGAAGGTTCAGGTCTGAGTCCATCACTACACCCAGATTTCAGGCCTGATCTCTAGTTTCTAGCTGTAATAACTGAAGATGCGTGATGACTCTAGATCGTTCCTCTGTAGGTCCAAAGATGATAACTTCAGTGTTGTTTCTATTGAGCTGGATAAATTTTTGGCACCAACACTGTGGTTCTTCCACAGTCTGTATTTGTTTGGATATCATTGAAGAGTGTGGTGAGCACAGAAACCAGACAGAAAGACATCAAAGCGGTTTGTCTTTGTTAAGAAACTGTAAGAAACTCTTGAAACACAGCTTTTTCAATAATTCTGCTGATGAATGGAGGGTTAGAGATTGGCCTGTAATTCTGCAATAGTAATTTATCCAGATTGTTCTTTTTTTTAATCAGTGGTTTGATAACTGCTGTTTTTAAAGCCTGGAACGCTTTAGTAGGGAACAATCTGGGAGTGTTAGCAAAAGCAAACTTGAATGTCAGAACGCCCACAATGAAGGGGTCCAATTAAAAGCAATTTTGTCCAATATGCAGAGCAGTGATGGGTATTTACCAATCGATTCACATAAGAATCGCAACTTTCATTCACTACAATTCAGAATCGATATAAAATGTCCCAAAATGTCCCAGGGATCCATTTTTGGTTAAGGCAAACATTTGGACTCATTTTGGATTTTACCAGATGTCCGGAAAGACCGAGCTTCACAACAGCTTCACTGTGTGCAAGGTTCACAAACTGAAGATGGAGCACTTCAGGAATGCTGCAAATGCTCAGTGCCAAGCTACAGCTGAGCCAAGGTACTCCATACCCCCTGTCAGGTTTGTTATATGATTGGAATTTTGTGACTGTGTTTTATGCAGAAATAACTCAGAGAGCAATGTTGATATTTGCTCCAACTAGTCCACTTCCACTACCTTGTTTTTGTATCCGCAAGCGATAATACTTTTAAGGAATGTTTATCCAGCGCAGTGAGGAATTATGCAGCTACATTTGTACGATTCTTCACTAAATAACTAAAAAGACGGTCACATAGCTAAAAACTACAAGATAGAAATTACAATATCATTGTCCACAGAGAAGGCTGTCTGCAGGAAAAATGTGAGAGACTTAAGGCTTTCACTGAGATAGCTGTGCCACAGCTTTACCAAGAGACTAAAAGAAAGGCCAGTGCCTTAACCAGAATGACCAGAGTGGCACTAATGTGATCCAAACTGTAACAATTCCATCGAAGCATGGATTAATGTTTCAAACTTAATAAATTTGAAAAAGACACCTTATTGTTTCATTTGTCATTCTGCCTCGCAGAGCAGGCTGGAGTAGATTATGAGGGTCTTGTACACCTATAGACTGCAGCAGAAATCATTATGAATAATAATTTTGAATCGAAAATTGATTTTGGATTGAATCGTGGCCCCAAAAATCAGAATCAAATCAAATGATGAGATGGTAAAAGATTCCCACCCCTAGTATTTACTGTGAATAGGCAACTGTAGCACAGTGGGTAGAGTAGTTGTCTTACAATTGGATTGTAGGTTCAATAATAGTTTCCTCCTGGCCCAGGTGGATGCTGGGGGTCTTGGCCTACGGACTCGGGATCTTTTTGTAGACCATGATAAATGAAAAGATGAGAAAGCAGGAAGAACAAAGCAGGGTTTTTTTCTTCCTGTTCAACACAAAAAAACAAGAACGTTAAGTGAGTTGCGTCCTCCACCTCCACCCACTCTCTCTGAGGCTAATACTAAGTCATCTAACGTTTACCTGGAAAAACATGCGCTCTTCAGACTTGTCTGACTTGTTCCAAACTTGTCAGATTTGTTAGACTGGCTGCATGTAGTTTAGGATCTACTGGGTTCTGAACTGCAAATGGTGCAGCAAACGACCAGTTAATCAGGAACCTTGTTACAGTATAACTTGCTGCTAAGCTAGCACGTGCAAATTTTCTTTCAAGGTAATTAACTGGTCAGTCAACTTAGTGTAGAAAGATGCTCAATTAGAATAAAAATAAAAGGCATATGATGTATGGTCCCAGTTTGTCAATATACCCACCATGTTTTTTGAGGAGGCATGGCTGAACTCCTTGCGCACACTCATTGTTCTAACAGTCTACGAGTGGACTGTTTTGTAAAGTGCCTCGAGACGACATTTGTTGTGAATGGCGCTATATAAATAAATTGAATTGAATTAAGATTGTACGTCAAACAGGAAGAGCAGCGAAGTTGAGTATGAGAACACATCAGTTTTTGCCAATATTTGAACATGAATAAAAATAGAGAATGGTTATTGCTTAATGTTTGATAGATATGGAAAAAAAACAGCTAAAAGGTACAGTTATGGGCCCAATCTTTGGCTGTTAATTGGTCTAAATTGCTCTACATGCAACTTGGAAAAAAAGTTGAGGAAAATCAAAGCATATTATCAGTGTTGGCACCCTCTTAAATATTTTATAATTTTTTTATATGTGTTACATTTAGTACCATGTTTGTTTTGAGTCATTTTAACCCCATACTGGAACTTGGTCCACCCTACTTCTTTCTCCTACTACTCTCCAACCATGCATTATTTGCATTCATTGCTTGCATTAACTTTGAACACTTCTTGTTTTTCTTTCCCATAGAAAGTACTCCTGACTCAGTGCTGCATTGTTTAACTGGATCTTTTTCCTCAATAAAGGTTTTGATGAGACTATGGGTGATATGAACTTTCCGTACTCTCTTCGTTTCTCTCACCCTTAAACACCATGCCCAGCCCTGTGTTTCTGCATCTGGGCTTGTCCCTTTCCTGGATGAAACCATTGACAAAGCTATTGATGCAACTTACTTGGGTGTTCTCTTTTGCTTTTTCTTCCACATAGAAAGTACTCCTGGTTCAGTGCTGCAGTATTTAGCCATCTCCTTTTTCAAGTATAAAACTTTTGATGAAGCTAAGGCTGCTATTGGCTTTGTATGTTTTGTTTTTCTTTCTTATAGAAACTCGTTCAGTGGTTCTGTTTACAAACTGTGTCTCTTTCTTGGATTGCTGTCATTCGTTGCTTTTGTGTTTTTTCCATGTCTGCTTTCAACCCCTTGCTGGGCATAGCAGATGTCCACTCATACTAATCGTGGTTCTGCATTAAGAGGACTGAATGTGTGTAAAAAAAAAAAAAAAAAAAAAAAAAAAAAAAAAAAAAAAAAAAGCCGCCTAAGCATAAAAGACAAACTTTGACAGACCTTCGAAAAGCCTGCAGGTCTGCTGTTCAAGAGAGGAAAAGTCTTGTTGCTTAGGAGGAGAAAACAAAAAAGTGAAGGGTGGGTTTTAAAATTAAGATGGTAAGTCTTCTTTTTTTGTGTTACGGTCCTTTTTTTTTTTTTTTTTTTTTTTTTTTTTTTTTTAACCCAGAGCATCTTTTGAAGAAAAAGATAAGCGACTTCTGGCTTCTAGGACGACCTGGTTCCAAGCTCAAGTTCTGAGTCCAGCCTAACACATACTGACAGATCTTCCACCTTTTTAGATCATGACTTCACCACAGGATAAATAATAAAAGGGTCAGATGGAGACAGACACAACAGCGCAGAAGAACACTAATGGCCTTAGGATGCTGGGGTTTTGGCTCTGTATTTTTTATTAATTAGGCTGTTTTTTATTTATTATCTCTCCATTTGAAAGACATGAACTTAGTCATGGCGTTTTGAAAGAATCTCTAAATGAAAGTGGAGCCTGTACTCCAATAATCTGTCAGAACAATGAAGTGGAACGGAAATGTGAAGAACAGAAAAAGCTTTGATAATCTGGTTGCAAAAATGTGCAAAACCCTAAAACCTTGTGATTCATCTTCACTGCTTAGTCTTATTGGATACAACATCAATTATAGTGAATCTGATTAACCTGAAACAGAGTTCAACTGTCCTGGAATAACCTCTCTGACATTTGCTCATATGCATTGTTAGCTAGAAGTTTGGTATCAGTGAGGAGTGCAAAAGCATCCACAGTATCATAAATACACCAGAGTTTCACCAAAGACAACCATCTATGGGACAACATGGATATTACAAAACTGGGACAATAAATCAGGTTTGGAAACTTCACCTGCTTATCAACAAGTAATGTGAAACATGCACGGACGTCAGATTGAGGCGGAGAGTAGTTATCTGACTCCCAAATATGGCACTGGTGTTTAAAACACACCTTTGTATAACCAGGATGGGAGACCCGGCACCATCCAAATGTCGGTTTAGCTGAAAACTGACTCTGCAGGGTCCTGATCAAACGTCAGTATGACGTTAGGAATAAGCCTGGCAGTTCAGCCCTGTAATCTAAGACATGCTTGATCCTAACAAGCATGGATGTTTGTTCTTTGCAGAGAAAATGTCGAGGAATTTAAAATGGATTTAATTATTACTTTCAGCTGTTTGATGCATTGAAAGAACTTTCAGAACAGCTCTGTTGTTAAACATGCCTTAACCAGGTTTGTTTCCATTATGTTAAACACCAGGTACAGCTATGGGAAATATTAAATTGAGGTGACAAAAAGATTTTTGTATCAGGATGTAATTCACCTCCAAGAAGGTTCCCAATTTTAAATAATCGTTGACTGTCTGTGTGTGATTTCTGTGCTCTAAACAGCATGGGGAAGAGAAGCTATCATACCATCCTGATAGGAGACGAGTTCTGAGACCCAGAGATGAAGGGTTTTTGTGCTAAATGAATCAACCCCAGAACAAACCAATGATCAAGATGGTGAAGCAGTGCCCTTATTCACAGAAAAACAGTTCTGTATCAACATGGACTGAAAGGCCGCTCAGAGAAGAAGCCACCACTCAAAGGGTGTTTTACCACCTGATAGTCTGGTAGACTCGGTTCATTTGAGGACCAGAATTGTAATGTTTGTTCCATTTCCAGCTGCTGCGGTTCACTTTTTCACCGCACTGCTTCAAACAAACCAAACCCTTTGAACAACCTGTTCACACCATTTCCTGTGGGGGCACTGCACCAAGAACCACTGAAGGAAACGATACGAAAACCTCTGAAGAAGACACTGAGCACAACTTCCTTCTTCATGAAATGTAAACAAAAATGGACCAGTGTCAGATTTTAGGGGTTGGAGGATTTCTCTTTAGTCTTTGGCTAAAGACCACGAGCCATTTCTCCTGCTAGTGCTAGACTCAGATGTTTGTTTTGGTTGTATTTACCCAGAATGCCCTGCGTTGTCGTCCACTTCCTGCTTTTGAAACGGTCTCTGGTCAACTTGGCGTTCAGATATGCAGTCGAACCGCACCAGAGTTCACTTCAACCAAACAGAGACCGAGGTTTGTAGGTGGACCAGAGTTCACATCAGAGTTCAATTACGCGTTCACACCTCCCCAAACGAACTGGACTTTCTAGGCAAATGAACTGGAGTTCAACTAAAGTGGACTAAACAGGGCTGGAGTGAATGAACCCTAAAAGCCACAATAATAAAGACAGTGGACTCGGGACTTTGTGGATTGGTGCCAGTGGAACCACCTCCTGGTCAACACCAGGGAAGCAAAGGAACTGGTAGCGGACCTCCACAAGCGCAGACCCACCTCACTGACATTGTTGAACATCCAGAGAACTGAAACTGAGACAGTGGACTCTTCAAAGTACCTGAACAATAAACTACACTGGACCCACAACACTGATGCTCTTTAAAGGAGGGGTCAGGGCAGACTCTACCTGCAGAGGGCACTCCTGATCTTTGACTCCATGATCACACTGGCCATCATCTATAGCGTCTGTTGAAGCAGCAGTTTATCTACTTTTGAGAGGAAGCGGTTAGTAAGTTCATGTGGAAGGCCAGCTCTGTGTTAGGATGACCCTTGACCCAGTGCTGAGGTGGGAGACAGAAGGACTCTGGCTGAAAAACACCACTGATGGACAATGTCTCCCACCCCATGTATGAAGCTGTTGCAGACCTGTAGAGCTCATTCAAACTGCTGCATCCTAAGTGCACAAAGGAGCATCATCACAGGTCCTTTCTCCCAGCAGCTGTTAGACTCTAGAAGCATCACTGATCCCAACAAACTCAATAAAAGATCCCATCTCTGCTTGTATTTGCAAAAAAATTTTTCACTTCTTGTAAATAGTATGTTGTTTTTAATGCACATTTCTTTTAATCTGCATATGCTATTTTTAATAACTGTGCAGTAATATTTTATGTTGTAAATTAGCTTTACCTTTATTTATTATTTATTATTTTTTATTATTATTTTATTTTGTGTTTACCTTATTGGGAATCTGCATGCTTCCATTTACCTAAAACTTGCTGCTGGTACAGCTGAATTTCCTTACTGTGGGACAATAAAGAATACTTCTATTCTATTTTAATGGTTATAAACGTACACATTCATCAAGTTAGAGGAATACATTTTTCATTCATAAACATGCTAATTCCTACATCCTTTCATCCCAGCAAGCAGAACCATTTCAGCGGCTCTGATGAAGTTCTGTGCGCAAGCGTCTTGTGATACGTTTTCTAGCCTGGAGTTGAATTTCATGGTCTGCTGAGTTAAAAGCAGCGTGAGAGCCCCAGGGAGGCTGTCTGACAAGTGTTTGAGCTCCTCATTTTATCACTGACTGACCTGAGACAACCTCTCCACTGATGAAATTGCTCTGAACAGCCTAAAAACGGGACCAGTTCTCTCATTGTCGTTTCTTTTGTCTTGATTTCGTGCCAGCTCCTCTAATAAAACATGCTCTGGCCTCGGGCCAGGCTCTCCCAAATGTGTCCCAGGATGACCTTTTTACCCAGCACAGCTCCAGCTCATCCCAGACCAGCAGGGGTTCCCACCGGCTGGGGCCGTGTCCTCAACACCCCCCTCCTTCTGGCCTTAAATGGACTCACGGTGGAGGATTCACACGCACAGGGGTCTGCATCAGACCGGCTGCACTCGGGCCAGAAATCAGGTTATACAGCATGAACATGACCTTTTCCAGCCAAACTTCATCTAGTACAATAAAACAGAACAAAAGAGGTCTTTAACTGTCTCTCTTTATGGAAATTCACATCATTGCAGAAATGAGCTGTGAACAAAAGTAGCCTGCATCACATAGAAAATGTTTGAATGTTTCGCTTTAAAAGGTTTATAGAATACAAACACTGATTGTTTGATGATGGTATACTGATGATGAAAATAGACAGACAGTAAACTTGCAAGCAGTAATTTGCTTGCCAACCCTGGGTTGTTCAAACTCAGCAGCATTGGGTTATTGGGTCGTCCCAGCTGGGTTAGGATAACCATGCAAAGACTGGGATAAGCTAACTAATAATTAAAGTTAAGGTTGAAATTCATAACTCCTCACAAGGGTTACCCTAACCCTAAAACATAAAATTAAGCCTTTTTTTTCCTATGTAGAAATAACCTTAGCTTTCTTAATCACAAGCAGATCTGGTTTTCTGTTCATTTCTACAGTAAACCAATACGTTGTAATTAACAAAACTGGAATAGAACAGAAATAGCTTAAGAATATAAAACATATAAAAACAGAATAAACAACATTCTGTACAGTAAAAGGAAATTTTTCAACAGCGTACTCCAGCCCAAAGGAATGTGCAACTGAACAGGTTAATTTAAAAAATGTACAAAATGTGCAGGTGTATTTGACCATTAACAAAACAGACTATAAGTGACCATAAAAACTGTGCAGCAGCAGAAATGTGAAGATACAAGCAGAAATGTAATCTAAAATAAGTAAAACTGTACAAATATGTAAACTCAGTAAGAGTTTACAGCTGGTGAGTTGGAGGATCTGTGTTAACGCTTCTTTGTGCACTTAGGATGCAGCAGTCTGTCCCTGAAGGAGCTCTCCAGTTCAGTCTGTACCCTATCCTATCAGGTATAAACTGTTAAAATTCACCTTTTACTCTCTAGGTTTTATTTCATAGTACAGTGAACCCCCCCCCCCCCATTCACGATTCAGTATTCACAGATTTTTCGTAGAGCATATCCAAAATATTCTCAAGAAAATGCAGCTTGGGAAGATGAAATCCCTGCTGTTTGCAAAGCAGCCAATCCAAGAGTGCCATTCATTTTCCTTGGAGCTGATTGGCTGTACCCCCAAGAGCGGAGATAAGGAATACTGTGGATGTTAGCTTCTTCAGTAGTGCAAAGATGGTTTCTAGTGTGCGTATTAATGTATAGTTGGTGTTTAAACTACTAAAATGGGCAGTTCTAGGTGTTTTTAGAGACGGTCTCAAGTATTTGCATATCTTAGCTATTTTGCCGATGGCTATGATCCCCCTGCAAATACCAGCATTCCACGGTAGAGAAGTCCAGTAATATTTGATCAAGTCACAGTTTAGTTGAAGATTACTCTTGCGTCTCCCATGGCTCATTTTCAAACCAATTAACTGGGTAAAAACTTGACCCAGTATTTGATCAAAGCTACCCAACCTATGCACCAACAGAATATTATTGACCCAACTCCTGAGTCATGACTTTGGAGCCATTATCTGGTCAAACTAACCTAGCTTACAACCCAACGTAGAGGACGTTATGGAGAAGTTTGAGGCTCTGACCAATCCATCATCTGGACATGGAGACAGGATGGAGCAGCTGAAGACCTACCAGGACATGGACGTCCACCGAGGGAACGAGCTAAATCCAGGATAATCTTGGAAGAAAACCTGTTAGAGGCTGCGGAAGCCGTAAGACTGGGGTGGAGGTTCACCTTCAATACAGAATGCCTGCCACACTTTCCAGATTTGCTCTTGCTTTGTAAATATGTACAACTTTGTGTTGGTCTGTCACATACGATCCCAATAAAACACACAAAGTATGTGACTGGAACATGAAACGATATGAAACAGTTTGAGTCAGAGTAACGAGTAAAACTGAAATTTAGACTTTTTTAGTTTGTTTCCTGCATCTGTTGATGAGGAGAAAATGGACTTCAATGACTGATCAGACAGTTATTTAGACATAGTTAGAGGCCCACAACCAGAAACATTTAGAGGAGCTGAACACTGTATGGAAAATTCAGCAGAAATCAATAAACTGTGATTGTTTAAAAGTGATATCAACACACAACTAGAGTCAGACTTTCCATCACTTCTCAGTGGATTTTTCCACCTCCAAAGGAGCAATCAGGGACTCCTGACAGAAACAAGAGGAAAACTGGAAGAAAAGTCTCAGAAGATCATTACAATTCTTAAATATCGAGTTGTTGTATGAATAAATTATCAGGAAAAACTCTCGTCTTTGCAGAAACAGAGGAAATATTTGTAAGTGCTGAAGGTGGCAGACTTCAATCTGCATGTTTCACATGTAAAACCTGAACCCTGACTTCCATCCGTCACAACTGAGTTTGTGCAAGAAAACAGCAATATTTATTTGGCAAGTGACTCAACTTGTATTTACATCTGATCCCAGCACTGTTGTAGCGTAATGGAGTACCGGGACAAATTGGCAGCACCCAACATTGTTCTGCTTCTCTGCAAAACCACGCCAGAAAGAAAATCCAATCAGTCATTGCCACGGAGCGAGCCAAGAACCTGTCCGAGATGGAACAACAGCCTTTCTCTGGGAGTGCGAGGCCTTGTCTTACTGTTTACATGCTTTGTCTCCAGCGGGCTCAGTCAACTTTTCAGCACGCCCCATGTGTCCGCGCCTGCAGACCAAACATTTTGTTTCGCCACTGAAGAAATGTAGGTTTTTCTTTGGGTTTTGCTTTACATTGAAATACTTCCAGAAAAATGTTGTCTTAGTTTGATTTTTATGGTTTTTGTCGTCTAAAAAACAGAATAATCACACAGTGCGTCAATGTGCTGCTTTGGTCCTCATGATGCATCTGAAATCTGGCCACCGGTGGTTCCTCCCGAAGGAAAGTGTGAATGTACCATAGCTGGTACGCACAATTCCTCATGCTCATCGTTCTGTTACTTGCAATCCAAGGTACATTACCAGCAAGCGAGAGTGACTCAAACGGTTTTTCCAGATCAACACAAGAGGTATTTAGCAGAATGTGATGACCACAGCAATACGAGTGTCTATTTAAAACCCCCTGAAACTACCATTCAGATACTTTCTCATCCGTTTCACGGACAAGACAGAAGTGCCCGAGCTGAGAATCCCAGAACATAAACCATCTTTTTTCCTCCCCTCTGTTGGTCCACGTGGAGGCTAATTTAAGACACACTGTAAACCACAAGTGTCATCACCTGCAGAGCAGAACCTGGCTGTTATTTTAAACTCCTCACGCGTGGCTGACATGGGTTATTTCTAGTATAAAAATAAAGACGCTCAGAGAATAAAAACTCATGACACATCAAGAAAAGGAGAGAAAACTCAAATACTTTTACTGAGGGCACACAAGAGTCTTTGTTTAAAATAAAGAAAAGTACAAAAATTATTGGCATCATCCAAAGTAGAAGAAGAAGAAATACAAACCTTTGGATGTTAGAACCGAGTCCCACTGTGAAGATGTGTTTCCAAAAAACTATATTTTTATTTGAGTGCCATTTCTGTTTAAATCACAATCTCATAGACTTAACCTCCTGATGTTTCCACCATGTTGACAAAATGTAGAAAAAAAGTGTTTACACTTAAAAAAACGCACTTTGTGATGCAGCAGAAAAACAGCCCATCCAGGACACAAGTCTCCAACTTAGTCCTCATGAGTCCTGTAACATTTAGATACGTCCCTGGTCTTGATGGCATGCTGCAGAGGTAATTCACCAGTTTGGTTCAGGTGTCTGTTGCATTTAAAAGGAAAGAGGCTCCTGAGGAACAGAGCTGGAGACTTTATGTTCTCAGTCTGTCCCAGGGTCTCCTTGTGCAGGGCTCTGCAACCTGCAGCTCGAGAGCCAAACACGGCTCCTTAGGCTCTTCACAGTGACTCTTAACCACTTTGGTAAAAAATGATATAGAACTGGGTGTCTTTCAATACTCAGAAGGGCACTATTGGTGCAAGGAATAGGTTTTTTTTTGTTGTTCCATCATCATCTTTGTCAAGCCTCCTTGACAAAGAATGTCAAGGTTGCAATCAATATTCTTTTTACCTTAATTTTCTATAAATACAGAACGTTCCTTTAAAAGAAAAGTATAATTTCTCTTCAAACTCCGTTCAAGGCCGTTGACATAAGTGCTCCAACTTATAAAAGGATCACACTCCAAAGATCTGGAGGTCCCAACCAACTGCTGAACCTTGGATTCAGAGGGAGCAGCATGGCTTCCATCCTTGGAACAGTGCTTCTGATCTTTGCATCCGTGCAGTTGCTGAGAGGGGCATGGGAGTTTGGTTGTCCCGTCTGCATGTTTTGTGGATCTGAGGAAGGTTGAGGACCATGTTACTTTGGGAACTGCTGCGGGAGTTTGGGGTGCTTTTAACAGTCCTCTTATGCCTAAGCTGTAACCACATTCTCGGCACAAGTTATGCTTGTTCCCAGTGGAGGTTGGACAGCAACAGGCCTGCCCCTCATCAGCAATCCTATTTGTGGTGTTAACGGACAGGACCTCAACGTGGACTTGTGGAGGGGAGATTGTCTAGTTTGGGAACCTGGGGGTCCCAATCTTTGCTTTGTGGTTCTTCAAGCATGCACTGGAGCAGCTTAAAGCCAGGTGTGAAGCAGCAAGGATGAGTTGGCTTCTCCAAGTCTGAAACCATGGTTCTTAACCAAAAAAAAGGGAAATGCTCCGCCTAGGTTGGGGATCACTCTCTGGTTCAGGATGAGGAGTTTGCGTGTCTCATTGTCTTGTTCCCTGATTGAAGGTAGGATGGACTGATAGCTTGGGGCCTCATCTGAAGGCTGCTCCTGTCTGTTTTGTTGATGAAGGAGCTGAGCTGGAATGTGAAGGTTTTGATTTACCTTTCTCTTTATATTCTGAACTACACCTTTGGTTTTGGCTCAAGACCAAAAGAAGAAGATCCTGCATGGACACAAGTGCCTGAAATGAGCTTCCACTGTGGGGTGCCCTGGTTTGCCTTTAAGATCAGATGATGATCTCCATCCTTCCTGGTGGAGCTTGGAGTAAACCAGAGGTCTCCAACTCCAATCCTCAAGGTCCGGTGTCCTACAACGTTTAGATGTGTCTCTGCTTCATCACACCTGAGTCTAATAATGAGGTCATTAGCAGGACTCTGGAGAACTTGACTGCATATGGAGGAGATGATTCAGCCATCTGATTCAGGTGTGTTGGACCAGGGATCTAAAAAGTTGCAGGACACTAGCCCTCTAGGACTGGAGCTGCAGAACCCTGGAGGAAACCTTCAGTTACTCTGCATCAAGAGGAGTCAGCTGAAGTGGTTCATCTTATCAGGATGTTTTCCTGTGTAATGTCTGCTCAGGGTTGACGGCAGATTTCTCTCTAGACTCAAACATCACTACAGCTGTTACCAAAACTCAAACTGAGCTTAAAACAGCTTTGTGTTGAATAAGTGAGTGAGAGTTGGAAAGTAAACCCACTCAGAGTAAACAGAAAAGCCGGCTACAGTTATTAGTCAGCTTCATCTCTGTGAAGACTCGGGGTGGGGATGGAAGCTTCTTTATCGAAACCTGGCAAGTCCTGATCAGAAACCTGCAGGAGCTCCCACTATGACCTCAGGCATCTCTGAGGCATGAAGTCATCAGGCGATAGAAACACGTCCCATCGGTTTGCACAGACGATACTGGGCGGGAATCCTGGGGCGGCGGTGTCCTTCCTTTGTTGCACAGACATGCAAAATTGACCCCAGCTGTGGTAGCCACACATGCTACACTGAATATGCTTCAGACATGTGCGGTTGAGTTAATTTCCACTGCAGCGAGAACTAAAGACAGGTCTTAGAGGAACAATGGGACAGCTGAGTAAAGCCGGGACCGCCTCCCATTACTGGTGTGTCTGTTACTTTACAAGCAGGCATGACAAAGTGCCTTCAGAGAGAAAAACAAACATGTTTCAGCACAAAGGGGACAGCAACACAAGGCCGGTCAGATTATGAGTCAAAAGTTTACTTAGAGAACATGCGGGAATGATTGATGAGAGGCTGTCACTTATGGCCCCCCGAGAACACGGCCGCTCAAAGCACAAGCCGTCCCTCAAACTTCACTGCATAGGAATTTTGGAGTGCATCCTCTTCTGGGGTTATTCCACGCTGGGCCACGTGTTGAAGGAAAATATGAAGCATTTACACAACGCGCGAGGTTGAGCTTTGATGGTTGTTCACTTTCAATCATTTTACACTGATTTGGGTGTTATTTTGTATTCTGTTCACGATGTGATTAAATCTGCAAACCTTCAACATGTCAACTTGAGTTTAGACTCTGAGGATTTCAGAGAAAAAAATAAAGTTTTTTCTTTTTTGTTAAGGAGAAAGTTTCATTGTATTTTATCAAACTATAAAAACACCACAGGATCTGCAGTAGCTTCTTAAATAAACTTAATTATGACCGCATCAACCTATTTTAGTTCATTTACTAATAAAAAGTGCTGCTACTGATGTAAAATTAGCAACATTGTGTGATGTTATATCCAGCATGCTGTTAATTTAGAGTCGAGGAAAACAAAAAGTCCAAAATTATTCCAATTTGGATTGAACATCTCTGTTTATTTCAACCAAACATTTTCTACCCGTTGTAAAACAAAAAATCTCATATAAAACTTTTAATTCATAAAATTAGTTCCTCCCTACACATACACAGTGCTGTAAAAAGTATTTATATTCTTAATTTGAACTTTACTAATTTATTTGGCAGAGACAATGCACATTAACATTACTGTAAATGCAGCATAATTGGCCAAATAGCTATTTTTTAATTGTTGTCCCTGGGAATGAGTAATTTGTCTTGATAAAAACAAAAGTTATACAAAACAATGTTAAAATGACTTAAGTACACAAATTTTGTCAAATATAACAATCAGTAAAAATCAGTAAATACAAAAAGGAAACTACAATAAAATTATGAAAAGTATAGGAAATCATTAAAACTAATTTGATCCTTCATCTAGATGGCAAAACATACGTGGTCACATGGTAGGATTAGGAGAAGGTATTTATTATTCAAAATCTGTTAACCAATTCTTTAATTGTTCATTTAATTCTTTATTTTACTTATTATTTCTGTTGATTCAGATCAGTTTTTAATTTTAGATTAAAGATAACCTGAGTAAAAATAAAAGCAGCTTTCAAACGATTTCATTTATCAGGAAAAAATTGGAAATGTAATGTTCTGTAAACTTTTCTGTGGACAAAAGTGTAACTATTTGTGCATCCTGTTGCCATCTTTCATAAAACAGCATCACTCCTACAGTCAAACACGGTGGTGGTAGTGTGATGATCTGGGGTTGTTTTGCTGCTTCAGGACCTGGACAACATGCTGTAATTGATGGAACCATTAATTCTGCTCTCTCACAGAAATTTATGCCTCAAAAAGAAAAAGTGAGCATTTTAAGGTGGCCTAATCAAAGTCCAGAGTCCAGATTTGAAACATGCTGTTGCATAACCTTCAATAGGCAGTTCCAGATGGAAAATCCACCAATGTCTCGAAATTAAATCAATTCAGCAAAGCAGAGCGAATCTAAATTCCTCCACAGAGATGTTAGAGACTCATTACCAGTTAACACAACTTCAGCTGCTGCTGCCCAGAGTGGAGCACCTAGTAATTAGTTTTAGGGGGTGATTACTTTTCACATAGGGTCAGGCTGGTTTTCATTGATAACTTAAATATTTTCTATATTTACTACAGTTATCTTACCCTGAAACGAAAGTCTGTTTGATGATCTGAAACACAGAAGTGTGACAAAACAGAAAAAAACCTAAGAGGGGGCAAATACTTTTTTGCAGCTCTGGGTTCAATCAGCTCACCAAATACAAAACTGTAACATCAGTTTTAATATTTTATTGCACTATTTAAAGCATTGTTTTTCGAGTTTATCAGGTGCACAGTGTCAGAATTATGCATACAGGCTCAAATATATACATACACCTCAGGAGAGTTCAGTTAAATCTCTTCTAAAGAGTCGCCTCAACCTTTTCTGTCGCCATCAACAAGCTTCTGGCACCAGTCTGGTTGACATCTGACCTCTGCTCCTGGCAGAACTGGTAAAATTCACTGAGACTGGTTCATTTCCAGGCTCAGACCAGCTTTTAATCATCATCCACAAATTTCCAACAGGGTTAGCATCAAAGCTTTGGGAAGGCCATTCCAGAACCTTGATGTTGACATGCTTTTTTTCCTGTCCAGATCCAGTTTGGATGCGTGTTTGGGTCCGTTTTCCTGTTGGCATTCCCAACCATCGCTGGGTTTCAGCTGGCTCATCACCCAACCTGTCCCCCTCTGGTGAAGGGAAGCTGGCGAGGATGTTCAGGGACCATCAGAGCTCGAGCTTGCCTTGAACTGGAGACAGCTGGAACGAGTGGGTGCTGACCAAGAATGAAGGTCCAGCTCCAAAGTGCTCACATTCAAGCTGGACTGAAATCTGCTGCGGCTCACATGGAAAACCCAAACATCTTCTGGATAAATGGTCAGACGACAGTGAAGAAGTATCATTGTCAAACCGAAGCGCACAGTATCATTATCAGTATCATGCCGTATGAAGATCAGTTGTTCCCACAGATTCATTTTTATGACCGTATGGTCGGAGGGGCATACAGTTGCTTTTACATGATTTTCCTTTTTGTGCTTTATGTGCAAAAGAGGAGAGTTTTCAGTACTTTTCTTGGTTTTAATTGAGCATGTTTACCTGCATTACTTTCTTTTCGGGTATCCATGTCTACGTAACGCCTAAAACAAGCTAAAAAGTGAAGCATGCAGTTGTTCGGTTCAGGATGTTCTTCTCGTTTAGGCCTGTCACAATAAATTTTGCTGGACAATAAATTATCCCAGAAATTATTTCGATAAACAGTTATATTATTGTTGTTTTGAGATGATTTTCAAGTAATATATTAATAGCAATGCAAGTTTGGCCTCTCAAAGACCAATGAACTTAAGTTTTCTAAAGAACACATTATCACTATTTAATTTTCCATTTTATTTCCGATCTTGTTTTTATAGTTGCCTTTATTTTGTTTTATTTAGTTTATTTATCGTCACTTCTTTTCATTACTTTTTTCTATTTTTTCATATTCTGTATTTATTCAGTAATTTTTCTAAGTTATTTTAAATATCCAAACTAAAACACAACCAAAATCAATATGGAAATAAATATGGTGCAAAACTATCAGCAGATTCCACATATTTACCAGAATAATGGTTTCCTTCAGCTGTACCCTGACAGTAGATGGATGTCACCCTGCAGCACTTAAACTATTGTACATCTGAATGATATTCCCACATTGCGTCCTCCTCAGGGGGGGAGGGGGGGTGACAGGAGAAGCATTGCAGCCTGTCAGCTTTCAGTTGAAGAGATAAATGTTGACCGTTCTTTGGCAGCAGCTTGCCTGGAAATAAATGTTTACCAGCTCTGGTTACAGATCCACAAGCATTCCCTCGGGTCCTGTTACCCTCCCAGTGTCAGAAGAATGCTAATATGCTCATACGGGGCTTCATCGGACACGCAGGGAATCCAGCCTGAGCATGAGCAGGGTCCCCGTGAGGAATGTTTTCCTAGGTGTCGTTTTCTCATTCCTTCCAAAGTCTCTGAGCGAAGGAGTTTAGTGGCGCTCAGGCAGGCAGAAAGAGAGCTGGGTCCAGAGCTGCTCAACTTGCTGCCTTCGGCCTCCGACCTCCAACCCGCATCAGGCTGAAGGCTTCACTGTATTTCAAATGAATGTACTTCCTCTGTCTCTGCCCTGACGCATCACACACCGCGGGTTGGGCACCAACTATAGTAATCATAAGATCATATTTTAAAAAAATATGTAAAGTAGGGCTGTTGTAAACAGTTATTTTAGTAATCGAGTAATCTATCGATTATTCTGACAATTAATCAAGTAATCGAATAAAACATTGTCTCATTCTGTAGTAGCTACTTAAGCTAGTAAAAGAAATATAAGAGAAAATGTTAGTAAAGAACAATTCAGTTCTTTTTAATACAAAAACATTTTATTGCATAAATTGCGATACGATTCAAACATCATTTTTAATCTGAAAGTTGAATTCTGAAAAAAACTTTTATATAATAGATTTCTAATCTATTCTTTATATTTTTTTCCACATCATTACTGTTCTTGATCAGCAAGTAAATGCAACGTTTACCAAAAAGTATTTCTGTGTACAAGCATAACGTGCCAGATTCTGCACTAACAATCACTGATAAAAGTTAGTCTTTTGTGAAGGAACAAAAAAACTCACCTGATAGCAGCCACAAACGAGCTTTTGATATTTTTGTCTCTCTTTTAGAGGTGCTTCTTTCCATTCCTTGCCATCTCCCTTCATAGCTGCTAACAGCACTTAGCATTCGTCAACAGCTCATTGGCGGAAGTGAGAGGGTTGCGCAACATAAATAATCATCCAACCGGAACACAGAGTGAAAAATAGTAAAACATTATTTAACAAAGCGTCAAGAAAGATAATTTGCCCCAAGGAATTTTAAACATCAGGGTGCTCGAATTATTCGATGAATCTTTACAGCCCTAATGTAAAGCATGATAATATATTCAATGCAAAAGTAACATTTTTGCCTGAGAGAAAAATGTGCGACCCTGTCATTTTCTCAATCTCAAGTTTGGCAGACACCTGTCAAACTTGAGATGCCTTCTCGCCTCTGTTTGTGGGCGGTTTGAGAGCAGCTGTGAGCACCGCCCAGTAACAGCTGAGAAGAAAAGAAACGAAGCAGCTTTGGAATTATTTTACTGTTGTAGACAAAAAAAAAATGCAATGAAGAGTTATTTTACATGATGTTATTCACTACTGAAGCAACACTACCCTGCTTTGAAGATATGAAAATCCTGAAAAATGATAGAAAAGCAGTAAAGACATGAGAAATGATCCCATGTTCAGCCTGTTCCATCTGTCCTGCTAAAAATATATGAGTGATTACTAAAACATTGGGCAGGCGAGACAGAATAACTGATTCACAGCAGCATACGAGAAAACATCAAAATACAACAAGAACTGAAGACTAAAGGGCAGTTCTGCAAGAACAAAGAAAATATTCTCTCTGCCAGACTGCGAGAACAAGAACAAAGTTCTTTCTGGTCAGGACATTTCATACTCCACAAGAATTCAAGTGCACTCTTGGGAAGTCCTCCTCCTTTCCTAACAGTTGTCGAACAAGAAAGTTCTGTTCAGATGAAGGGACAAAAACAAGCTGCTCAAATTCCAAAACCAGGATTTCAACAACAGACAGAGAGAACAATTGTCTGTTCTTGCAGAGTATGTATTGGCGTTCGGACTAAAAAACAAAACCTAAACATTGCACAAAAAAAACTTAAAGTACAGTATGGTGACTGCTACCACTTTCTTGAAATGCAATCATAAGGCATCGTTTTCACTAAAATTAGGATTTGCTATCTTATTGATGCACAACTTATCTCAATGCATTGGTGAATGTACATATAAACGAACTAAACCAACATCACACGAGGCATTTAACTAAACATTACCTTTAAAGCCTCCCGAAGGACCAAGAAACTGTGTTGAATCACTAGATTTTAAATCAAAGACTTTGCTTTAGTATGAGAGAACTGATAGTACTGCCAATCTACCTACATGATTTCAACACCCAATCTGCAAAATCAGCTTTTTAACCACATCCAGCACAGTGATGTCACTACCACCATAAAAACCATGTGTGCCCACTGTTTGCACAGAAATTTCAGCAAAGCTGATAATATCAGACAGAGTAAGCATGTGGGTGGTAAAAACAAGTCAAGCATTTGTTTCTCAGGAGTTTGCAGACCAAACCACAGTGATAATTGTACTTTATGGTGCATTTGCCCACCCCCGTATCACTTGGCTTCATGCTCTGATTTAGATGTGTTACATCATGTTTGGATGGGATTTCTTCCCACCTTTCCTTTAGGCAAGTCATTGCTGGCTGTTGGTATATTTAAATACTAACACGGGTGGCTGGAAAAGACATTCATTTTCCCTTTTGAGAATTATTTTAAATGAAAATCTAGTTTTAAATTAATCAAGATTAATAAATATTAATGTAAAAATATTTTCAACAAGCCTTCAGAATCATGACCAAGTATCTCTGAATTAGAGGGTGACAAGCAGCTAGAAAACAGACAGGAAGGGAGGAACACTCCCCAAAATCAAACCTGCTATGTTGCTCAAGCTAACAATGTGTTGCTAATGCTACCATGAGGTAGGTACATTTTAAGTAACTTATCATTCAAGTTATTTATTGTGATTTATTAAATATTAGAACTATAACATAAAACTAAATTATGTTTCTGTTGCCTTAAGGACACGGATACCGAAACCTTTCTTCAGATGTTGCACTTGGGAAGAGAGGAGCAGCGATAAGAAATGGGATTACCTGGTCAGCGGTGTCACCATAATAGCCTTATTCAGTTTCCATGGTAATCAACTTGTTTATTGGCCGACAGGTGGTTGTGCGCTCTGTCCTTACGATCAGTACCATTATTTACCATTTCACAAAAGTTACCATTAGCTGCCATAGTTTTTGACACTACTATTGACTACCACTAGCTACCACTTTTTGCCAACACTATTAAGTACCATTAGCTAGCTACCTTGGTAGCTAATGCTACTATCAGGTAGCAATAGTTACTTCTGGTGCTAATGCTACCGTTAGGCACCATTGTTGCTAATATGACACCATCATCTATCACAAATTTCCACCATTGTTAAATGTATAATTACCTGCCATTGTTGCCAATGCCACCATTTACTACCACCAGCTACTATATTTTGCTAAAAGTAATGTCAAGTACCATGGCTCCTAAAGTTACCATCAGCTTCTATTGTTACTCTCACCTCCATTATGTATTAGCATTACCACTACCTACCATTGTTGTTAATAATCCATTAGATTTTGATTCAGTATTTTTCAGTTCTGTAGTCTGACATAATTGTTTGGTTCAACATTTAGTTGCTTTGAATAACTCCACATCTTTCCAGATCCTTTGTGGACAGTAGACTCTGTGCTATCACATTTTTCCCTTCTGTGATCATTCCTTGCCAGATAAGCAATTTTTCCTCAGTTTTTTTAAGTCCTGCTACCCAGATACCTGCAACACTTTCAGAGAATTAGTTTCACCTGTTCCTTTCTCCACAATCACCTACCTCTGCATTTATATCCCTGGTTCTTTTTTTAGTTATTTGTCAGGTTTTTCTGTAACCTCCTGATGTCTGGCAGGTTTTTTTCTGGGGGGGAGGGAGGGTTGTTTTGTTTTCCCCTTTGTGGAACACACAGATTTGAAAGTAGTCTAGGTTTTTAATTGGGGTATTACATTAAATTCCTCTACAACACTATGTTGCTTGCCTCCTGACTCTGTTTTGGTCCCCAACAATTGATCTAAATCATAAACAGAAATTATGAGGAATACAAGATGAATCAGTTTATTTTACACATAAAATCCAAGTAAATAAAACGAAGAAAGGTGAAAGTGAGTAATGTCAAGTTTTGTGGTGTATCTGTTTTTTACATTTTCAATCCTAAAATGCTTGAATGAATTAGTTTAACACAGCAGTCTCAGATCCCCGCTTTATGTTAATGCTGCATTATTGCAGAGCTACTTTTCCTATGGTTTTAGAAACAGCTATTGTTCTATGATCTCATGTATTAAAACAGACTGCAGAAACTTCCTAAGGAAATGAATGTGGTAGGAAATATCTGGGTTTTTGGATTAGTTGATTGTATGTTTGACCTAGACCCCTAGTTTCAGTGGCTGAAGATAGAGATTGTGGTTGGGGATAAATTTGATGATGGGGGGCTATGAGGCAAGAAGATCTTAATTAGCACCAACTAATCCAACTAAAGTTTAGTGCGATCTACCTAAATTCTACCACCTCTTTATGTTTATGACCTTCCTTCAAAAATGAATTTCCTCTTTACCCACCCACTTACCTCCCTTCCTTCCTTCCTCTGTTCCCCTCACAATCACACTTATTTGCTTCCCAGTCCTTAATCTCTAAAATATCAAGTAAGTGCTGCTCCTCCCAGCCTCCTGTCCCTCCTATGCTTCAGCGTGCCGTTTCTTCTGCCTGATGAGATCATGTTCGAACCAGTTCTGCTCAGGACTCTAACTGACACAAGCCCAAACAGAAGGGAGCCAAATCACTGTTCACACATGAGATGAAGCTGGTCGGGTGTGCGTTTCCACAGAGCACCCCGGGCTCTGCGCCGTCTAGGTGTGCCTCTGTGTTACACTCACGAGACCGGATCATTAGCTCTCAATTTTAATGACAATAATGAGGCTGGAAATGCAATAATTCTTTCACTAAATACTCAATTTGGTCATGCTTAAGGAATCTTAAACACAGCGTAAAGGCCCTAATTAAAAACGACAATACATGGGTATGCACAATTACATTTATACACCTTATATAACAACTCTCTAATTGTTACCTTGTAAGTATTTAGTGCAGCGTTTTAAAGAAGTATTCAAATTAACAGTTTACTGTTTGTTACTTTGGTAATTTGAAAAGTAATTTTCTAAATTTGGCTCACTTGACAATCCACCAATACACATCCTGTAGACTTGACAAAATTAAGGAAAAAAAAACAGCAAGGAAAGCGGTCTATGATTTTCTCTGTTTTGTTTGTTTGTTTGTTTGTTTTGTACACTACAAAATGCAAAAAATTATGAAAAAAAAACAATTACTCAGCCAAAACTACTTCTTAAATTAATAACTGTCATAATAAACTCATATTTAAGTTATCAAATGCAGTCAAGCATTGATACACAATCTCTAAACTGAATTAATCAGCTCACATTGCACTATAGTTGTATGATCAATTTAAATAAACAGTAAGAGAGTAATAATTGTCATATCAGGAATGGAGTCAAGACTGGTTCCTCCAAGACCAAAACTGCACCGAGCCCAAGAACAGGAAAAAAAACAGCTCAAGACCGGTCTCGAGCACTGCATCTCTGAAATAATCCTCGTGAAATGGGAATAGAAAGATCGTGTTTTACTCAGTTCCACTGTCCAGATTTACACATTTATGACGATCCCCTTCTAACTATCAAAGAAGGTTGTCTTATTGGCTAAATCAGGTTGAAAACTATACAGTGTGGAGAATTGGTCTCATGTATCTACGACTTGTAATTTTGGAGACTAAGGCATCTGAACCTGTGTGGTTGAAACTGTTGACACGAAGAGCAGATATTTGGACTCCTTGATAAATCCTGGTGCATTAATGTCAGAATAAAGACATATTCATAGGAACTCCATTACTTCGCATCATCTTCTACACGCATTGCTGATTTTATTTTGGTTTTCTGCAGAGAATGAAGACAGGAGGTCAGGTGGATTACTGGATCAGCAGAAATGTGACACTGGGAACGTTGCTTTGCTGTTCCTGAGGTTTCAAACTCAGACGGATCAAAACATTATGCTGTCTGACACTCTTATTAAGCTTGAGGCTTCGGCATGTGGCCCCTGCTTGTTTTGGTTGGATTTCTGGAATTGATGCTGGAGTTTTGGAAGATGCACACACTGAAGAAGCATGCCCCTGCCTGTCTGGATAAGAACAGATACATGTCAGCAGTGCAACATCATTTCACTTCAGGCCATCTCCACTTTTGTATCAGAGACAATTTAATAGGTTTTTGGAATTAGTCGGAAGAATTACTGCATGGGTGTTGTGTCTTCGCTTCATCCCTGATGTGGTGCTTGGCGGAGGTTTGAGTGCATGTCGCGTCACTGTTAAAGTCTCCATGTTGGCGGGTGGTCCAGCAGAGATTTGGCCTGTTTCTCTGTCCTCACATTAACTTTTAGAGACTCCAGAAGGAATTCAATTAGTTTCCATAGGACTAACCCTTTAGCTCAGATCTTATCATCTGAGCAATGCCCAATGTTTGGTTTACAGCAAAATAGATAGAAAATACTCTACTGTGACTTTTCAAGTGCTTAAGTCGAAGGCAATTGGACTTCTCTTGTTTCTTGAAGATGTTTTGCCTCTCATCCTAAAGGCTTATTTAGTTGTGAAGGCTCGAAGTAACAGGTTTAGAGGTTTTAGTTAGCACAATCAAACTAATGGTAAATTTCTACGCACAGTTGCGCCAATATAGATCAGTGGGTAAAGAGAAGACACTTTACTTGGGTAAGAGAATCTAACCCACAATCTTTTGATTGTAAAACAACTACCTACTGAACCACACTCACCCAATGAGGCAATTAGGACGTGTGAGTCACTGGCCCTACCTTCTATTAAGCTCAATCTTTTGGGGCATTGTTGCCTGACAATCTAAACATGTCCATAACAATGCCATGTGCAGCTTTTCATTTTTTGTCATATGTCCCAAGGTGTGAATAGCTGAAGAACTGGCTGTGGAGACAAGTCAAGGCTCAAGAGCACGTGTTAGAAAGATGAATGATGATAAGGCCATCTCCTCTGTTTAGTGCTGGTTTTTTTATGTTTAACATAGATGGTTTCTTTCATTCTTGTCTAAAACCATCCTTGTCAAAAAATCCGGAAATCTCTGTTTTCAACTGAGTCTTCTATCGTCTTGAGATTTAAATGAACCACTGTTTCTTGACCCAAAGAGTTTGCTGTTCTGTGTTTGGCCATTTGTTTGTGTACATGCCGTTTGGTTTCTCCTCTGTAGGAGTCTGAAGATTCCTCGATACATTGGACTGCATAAACCACACAGTTGAGCTTGTGTTAGGGTGTTTTATCCTTGGGATGAACCAGTCAGAGAGTGTTGTTGGGTTCAAAACGCACCAGAATATTATGGTTGGAAAATATCCTTAGTTTCTTAGATACAGTGGAGTCCCACCTATTCGTTGATTCACCTATTCGCAGATTTTTCTGTCAAACATGACTCCAAGTGATTCGTAAATTTTTTGTAGCTTATATCTAAAATATTTGGAAAAAATGCAGTTTGGGAAGCTGGAATATCTAAGTGTAATGCTAGTTGACACACTCTTGGCTGGCCAATTAAGCAGCTGGATTTCTTTTCCTTGGTACTGATTGGCTGTATCCCCAAGAGCAAAAATAAGGAAGACCATAGATGTTAGCATCTGTGGTAGTGCTAAAATGGTTTCGACTGTGTGTATTAATGCATATTAAGGCATATTTGGTGTGTGAACTATTAAAACAGGCATTTTTAGAGGGGGTCTCAAATATTCAGGGATTTTAACTTTTTACGGGCGGTTGCGGCACCTAGCCCTCCACAAAAACCAGGGGTCCACTGTATTCATTTGAAAAACTAAACAGGCAGTTTCTCAGTTCACACCTTGGGGCATATTACTTCACTAGTCTGCACCTTTGGGAGCAAAGACTGTGAGTGAGGCCTTCATGTCCAACATCAGTGTCTACCCTGAAGTAGACAGAGTGTCTGAGGGAAAAGCAACCAAAGGTCACTGCTAAAGACTTGGGCTCCTTTGCATTGTTTACATGGTTAAAATGAAATTTCTAAAGCAGGAAGCAGACTATAGCGCTTCTGGGTAAATACTAGCGCCAGTGGGAGAAATGGCTCGTGGTCTTTTGCCAAAAACAAAAGAGAAATCCCACAGCCGCTAAAATCTGTCGCCACTCCATTTTTGTTTACATTTCGTGAAGAGGGAAGTTGTGCTCAGTATCTTCCTCAGAGGTTTTCGTGTCGTTTCATTCAGTGGTTCTTGGTGCAGCGCCCCCACAGGCGAGGGGGGAACAGGTTGCTCAAAAAGTTTGGTTCATTCGACACAGAGCAGTGTGAAAGAGAACTGGAGCAGCTGGAAATGGGACTAATGTTGTAATTTTGGTCCCCAATCGAACTGAGTCTACCAGACTATAAGGTGGGAAAACATCTTGTTTCTTTGTAGCTGGAGTCAAAGTTTCAAGATCCACAGCGCTCAAATGTATCCAGGACATTTGCTACAACTGTCACATTCCTTGTTTTCAGGCACTCCTGACCCAGAGAGGCCAGAGGCCAACAAGAAAAATTACAGGTTTGTTGCTCTGTGATGTTCTTAACACCCCAGCAGCTGCTTTGATGTGGTAATTCATGCAAAAGGAACCCAAATAAGAACTGGGAGCAGATACTGTGGATGAAACTCTAAACAAGCCCACATTTGTGCATTAAAAAAAAAATCTATTTATTGTTTTGTTTTGTTTTTTTTAAATTATTTTAGATAAATCTCACTTCATCCAGATTTTACAGAGATTTCTGATGAGAAAACCAAATTAGGGAGACTGTACCGATTCTAAATGCTGTGATCTCACAGGACTAAGCCATACTGCGAGGGACCTAAAAAAAGAGAAACCTGGGTTTAGCTTCGATGCTGGGAAGGTTTAAGCCGTTTGTCAGGTTGGCACTGAAGCATAGACAGACAGACAGCACATAACTCCATGTCAGCAGTGTAAGTGTTTGTTTTGGATACTGTCCGTGTTTAATAGATGTGTCCAGCAGCCAGACTTTCTTCACAGTGACACATATGACTTGTGTCTGGCTGCAGCCCAGTGGGTTTTGTTTTTGAAACTTTATCAGTAAGAAGAGATGTGCTGATAGATGCAACGCTGGTGTGTCCTTACACTGGAACATAATTCCCCCAATAAAACCTGCCTGTGTTTACAGGTGTTGCCTCCAGACAATGGGAATATAAAAGCATCATTGGTATGCATACTGGAGCTGCTGGCAGGATGGACGGACTGAGTCGTAACTCAGACTACAGGGTGGAAACCATGCAGGAATCTGAAGTCCGTAAACTGGCAGAGAGGGACGGCGGTGGTATACGGTTTAAGGGCAGTTCCCGGAGGAATTCAATGGTGACGGTCAGGAGAAGAATGCCGAAGTCAGTGCCAAGGAGCCTCAGTGGCGGCAAGTTTCCACACCGCAAAACCATGCAGGGATATCCGTGTGGATCAGAGTGACCTCAGCATGACCCGTTGACTGATCATATATTGAACATTCAGTGGTATAATTAAGTCAGCAGTTCTGGTTTTTGTTTCTTCTGATGAAAAGTTTCTGTTTTCAGCTTGTCTGGACCCAGCTGACAGGGAACATCCATCTTTCTTCACACCCCGTGTTGATTAAGCATCATGATACAAGCTCTTCTTGAATCCTTCCCATTGTTCCAGCTGACAGCTCTCTTGTTGGAGCAATGTTTGCCGTCAGTCAGCAGCTGCAGCAGCTCAGGAAGGTCTGGGACCTCTTTAAACTGCACTCTTGTTTCCAGAATCACCTTAATGCAGATATTTGTTTCAAGAATGAAAATCTGAGGAGGATTTCACTCTCTTTTCTCTAACATTGACTTGATCTTGTCATTTTTCATCCACTTGTTCTGGAAAAAGATATGTGGCACTGTTTACAACACCATAAAATACTAATTGAATGATTTCATTCTGGACCAGCATTGATTAGTGCCTTCAAACTTTGCTGTTTCTACCAGTTTGGGGAACCAAGGATGCATTATCAACTGTGGGTGTTACACAACCCCGTGGCAGCAAGATCACCAATTGTGTTCACTCTTACTGCACAAAACAGAGACTAATGTCATAAAACAACAGAATAGTTGATAACTTTGTATGGCGGTGAACTTACTAGGCAATAATCTCTGCTGCTGGGTTTCCTTGACAGACCACTGCACGTTCTTCGCTGCCATGCTTGTTTGTCGTCTTTGTTCAGTTGACTGGCTTTTTTCTCCAGCTGTTGACCAGCCCACTGGTGAAATCACTGTTCACACAGAAAACCCAGCGATGCTGCGGTGCTTGAGTTGAACCACAGTTCCCACTGTGGACAGGGCTGCAAGATCTGACCGACAGTTTCCAGTCCAAACTAGGTAAAACCTGCCGAAGTCCAAGAAACCCAAATCTCTACCTCCATTGAAATTCATGTTAATTATGTCAAACTATAGGTCATCGACTGCACCTATAGATGTGTGACGAGCGATATGACATTTTTGGTTGTCCTTTATTGTACTCTGACCAGAACCAGATCCCATTGGGACTGCAAAGGACTTGACTCTTTGAACATGAGATTTGTGTTCTTTTGCGGTGCTATGTCCTTTTATATCATGAAGTTGGATTGGGGTTTCTGGTTTACAATACTACTGCACAGTGACACTTTATTACCGATGACTATTAATCACAATGACAACTATTCTGAAGTCATTTTCCTATGAACACTTCCTAAAAACCCACCAAATGTTGTGAAAAGCAGCCCAAATTCCCACCCAAAGCTGTTTCTTCCAGCCCATCGTCTTCAAAAGAAGCCCAATTGATTGAAAGCCTGCCTGTGGAACCTTAGCTTTTCTGTGGAAACACATGACACCGGTTCAAAAGCATGTTCGGGAACCAGCACGGACTACAGATCACGTTGGTGGAAAAGGCCTACATTTGATGTGGACGTTGTCATTCAATGAAGAAGACTTATTATAGATCCGTAGCTGAGTTTCCAATTACCGTAAAATTGCACAAACTGGCATTAAGAATATAAATTCCCTCGTTTTTCAATAAAAAGCTTTTGTGCTAAGATGAGGTGGTTTTTCAGTCGAAATTTGTGTATTTTGCAAAACTGCGATGGAAACATTCGCATCACACGAGTCACACCGGTTTGTATACAGCAGCAATGCGCTTATTTGTAGGAACTGGCCTCCTTGGACGATGTGCAGCTGGCTCAACCAGACATCTCACAGCATCGCACAGTTCATCAAAAGTTGAGTTTATCATTCGAAAGTCTTGAATCCATAGCTCTTCTGTAAAATCGTAACTACAGTTTCCCCAAAATGCTGCGCATATATATAGATATATATATCCACTCCCAAGTATAAGGAGCTTGTCACTCCAACACCTGAATAAGACGTTCACATCTTCTCTGATGATGAGCGCGAGCGCAGAAATATACGTTTACATATGTCAACTTAATGATTTTTTTATGACTTATTGTGTGAACAACCTTATTCACGTGTGATTTTAATTGCATTTCTTATTTAATGGAAACACCTTAATTGCAAAATTGTGTTTTTTCGACATTAGCAGAATATCCAAAAAGTTTTGCATACATTTGTAATGGAAACACAGCTACTGAGGAGTTTCAGATAAAAGTCAGAGGAAGCAGAAAAATTTAAGAAGCTTCTAGAAAGGAAAACTATTTTCTAAAGCGGTGCTGGGTGGTTTGACTCTTCCAAAAGATTCATCTTGGCTCCTTCAGAAGATCTGGGGTCTCATTTATAAAGCTTGTGTACGCACAAAATGAGGCCTGAAACTTGCGTACGGCACTTTCCACACAAAGGTTCTGATTTAAAGCAAACTTGACAGGAAAATGCGTGGTCCCTCACGCCAGCTCTGACACGTGTGTACCATACATCCTTGTTTTGGAGACAGGAGAAAATGCAGACGGACAGGAGGGAAATGGCAACACAGTCGGTGAAGTGGGGAATTGAAGCCACACTGCATCAAACAACTTCTATCAAATGACTTTATTATCCCAAGAAAGGGCAATTAATTTCGCAGATCTCTGGTCGAAATGACAAGAAAATAAGTTTAAAAAAAAAACAAAAAAACAAAACAAAAAAAAAACAAAAACAGCCACTTAACATAAAAAACAACACTGTTGGTACAACAAGACCAGACACTGGATAATTTCATGAGAGACAAAAGGACAAGTTCTAAGGCTACACAGACCAACAGAATTTAAAAGCAGAATGGTTAAAGGAATAAAAGAGTTGGTGTAATGGTTTTCTGTTGGGGAGCAACATAGCGCCGCCGTGATGACATTAACACAAACTGAGCTCTGAGAACGTGTTCAGGTTGGCTCAGTATGGATTTAATTATTTGAATCACTCTTTTCCTACAAACAGAGCTCAGGTCTGACATCTGGACTACTGTGATCTTACTACACACTTTCACAATGTTGTTTTTATCTCTGACAGGTAATCTATGATACCGGCACATAAAAGAAAAGGTTGGAAGACTTTCAATAAAAGAGTGGTAGAGCACATTTAAAATACTGGCTGATACATTAAAAGAACTGAGTTTCCTCAACAGATAAATTCTCTGCTGGCCTCTTAATAATCTGCTCTGTGTTTTTATTAAACTTAAGAGAAGTACCCAAATATTTATAAGAGTCCACAATTTCGACTACATCACTATAGACAGAACTGGGTTTAGAGGTAGTTAATTTTTTTCCAAGGGTCATCGATTAGCTCTTTCGTTTAAGTCACATTTAAATGCAGATAATTGTCATCACATCATTTAACGAAATCAGGTAAAGCATGGTCTAAGTCTGCTCCCTGTAACAGGGACAGCAGGTCAGTATCATCTGAGAATTTAATATTACTGCTCTGCTGCGTGGACCTGCAGCTATCCGTATACATCATATAAAGAAGTGGGGACAATACACAGCCTTGAGGAGAGTCTGTATTCGAGGGGATAGAGCTGGACATGTGACCATTCACAAAGACCCTTTGAATTCGGTTTAAGAAATTTAAAAGCAACAATAAAAGATGATCAGGTAAGTTAAAGTTTAAAGCCAATCGCTTAAAGTGTATGTATGTGGCTGCATTTTGTTGAAAGCTGAAGAAAATTCAGCAAATAAGATTCGGGCATGGGAGTGAGGCTTTTCAAGATGCTTTAATTACAGTATATAGTATCCAAGAGCAATATTTTTGCATCACCCATGACTTTCCCTGCCTGATAGGCAAACTGTAGAGGATCAAGTTTTCTATCAATTAAAAAAAGAATATTGTTTTTTAAAATCTTTTCAAATATTTTCATCACTAAGGATGTTAGTGCAATTGGTCTGGATTCATGTAATTGCTTAGAATTGTTTGCTTTTGGGATTAGATTAGAAATTTTCCACATTTTTGGTATTTTCCCAAAATCTGCACTCATCTGAAAAAGTGTAGTGAACACATCACAGAGCTGTTTGGCACAGTATCGAAGAGTGCATCCACAAATACTGTCAAGGCCAGCAACTTTACGTAAATTTATTTTTTTGAGAAGATTAGTGACACTTTCCTAAGAAATCACCAAATCATTATTTGGTACAAGGGACTTGAGTGTTTTGGCCAGATTACGTATCAAATCCGATCTTTCAAAACATGCAAGAAATGCATTGAAAACATCTGCAAAATCAGTGTTGTTTACACCATTGACTCTGATAGCATGCTTTATCTCACAAGACTGGTTAGCTGATGCCATATTTATAATGTCTTTCAATCATGACTCCCTCTGATCTTTAATCATATATATTGACTTTCTCATAAGAATTCAAATATTTGTGCATCGGTAAAATTGGGGTTTCCCCCCCCTCTTTTCCCCTATTAATCATGAAAAAACATTGATCAGCTGGCTCATTGAAATAAACCTTGACATTCATGAGGTGCTTTGCATCGACCATTTGATTGAAAGTGGGCGTGTGGAGAGTAGAACCTGAGGCGGGATCTTGTACGCAAACCTTTAGGTTCAGCTGTGATTTAGAAAGGAAAATTGCATGCTGGTGTGTGTATGCATGGTTTTATAAATCAACGTTGTTTTGGTGTACGCAATGTTGCCTTTTGGGTGTACGTACATTTTTAGTATGAAACCTACGCAATCCTTTATAAATGAGACCCCTGGTGCTTAGAGCTCCTACTTGGTTCTTTTTCAGTGTAAATCATGGCTCTCTATTTTAATAATGAATGGTTTGTGTTGCCAGGATATGTTTTATTCAGTGCTTTCACGCTATCTTACTTCCCTTTTTTTAATTTTTCTTATTTCTCCCTTTTGTTCTTTTATTTTGAAAGGAAAACACTTTTGTTATCTCCTTCTAAAGATTCCAGTTCTGCAAGTTATGGAACATGTTGGATAACTAAATGTTGGCAGGTGTTTTAGAAATCTAAATAATATATACAAGTTAATATAAGAGTCTGCTAACTCTGCTAACTGCTATAATCAGCATCAAGATGTTACTTGATCCATGACTATTTAATCATCTGATACCCATCAAAACAGAGTATTCTTCCTTTTCCAAACACTGTTTCCCAGTGTTTGGAGTTTTGTTTTGTTTTTTACATCAGATCCTGATCTCAGTCACAGGGAACAGGAACATGGTGGGCGGTCATCCTGCCTCCACAGAGACCTTTACAGAAACTAGCCCACAGGGCGGGCAGAGTGAGCGAATCCAAGCTGACCTTTGATTCCTATCAGAATGAGTCAGATCAGGCCCTGCTCCATCATAGGAACTGAATCATATCATTGTTTCAAAAATCCACTCTGTGGATATGAACTTTTGGGATCCTTGCCTTAATTTTCCTGTAAAAAAAATAATAAAGTACAAATATAGTACAGAATAAAACTACAGAAAAAGATAAGATGCAGTTGGATCTGAATAAATATTGAGAAATAATTAACACCACACTTATCTGACAGGATCTAAGAGAAAGCAGCAGGTAATTAATTACACCTGATGTGCACATATATAAAAGCAGGATTATTATTGCTATTCTGGAGCATGCAGGTGATTTAGCACAATGCCAACATCAGTAAAAACATGTCTTACCAACTGTGAAGCATGGTGGTGGAGGGATGACCATATGGGCTTAAATACAGGTTAAAGGGATTAAACGATTAGTTATAATAATAGAGTTTATCTGAGAAACACTTGTTTCAGATATAAAAACAATACAGTAAAAATACTGCTAGCTGTTTAGTTTTTATAAAATTAAAATACTGTCACACAGATGTCACCATATTGTTTACGTTGCAATGCATTCTGGGTAGATGACATATGCTAGGACCTACAGCGCTAGCTCTGTCCAGCCAGAACAGCACTTATTGCACAATAAGTAACATTTAGTCCTTTAAATTTGAACCGGAGCGCTGAAATAGAAGGAATGGAGAAATGACGAGAGGAAAAGAAGGACGACCAAATGGAGGAAGAGGAGAGATTCGGCTGAAAAAGCTGCTATTTGTGCTGCTGCTGCTTGGAAATGGCAATCCGACAGTTTGCTGCAAAGATCTCACCTTCTAACTCAAGCTGTTTATGGTTAGCATCGGGATCAAAACATTTTCTCAAATATATCACAATGTTGTTACGAAGACTTGAAGATATTCATTGTCACTTTAAACATCCATTCATTAGCTTTCAATTGGTTTTGATTTCCTGTTAGCTCCAGCTAACAGTGTTAGCTCTAGCTTGCAGTGTTAGCTCTAGCTAATATAGTGAACAGTAGTTTACAAGCTGATCACACCTGTTACTTTCAACAAATATCTCGTGTTTAACGGTAAATGAAAACTCTGAGGGAGTTTGAGGCAGTTTGCCTCCATCCAGACATTTTGTGGGCTGCCCAGTAAGCTTCCACCACCTCGACTTCCTGTGTTTTGTTTATGGATTCCACTCCATTTGCCCTACCCGCGTCATTGGCCCAGCATGCATTGCGTAGATGAAAAAATTGCAACCTCCGTTGGTGAAAATTACAATTAAGATATATAATTTTTCAAGTAGTCAACATTTAGGTTAATGGGAAAATTACAACATATTTAGGCCAACAAGTTCAAGTTGTCGTGGATCCCTTGAACACAGAACCTTCCCAGGTGCGAGTCAGCATGTTGGACATGGACATCCTGCTGGTTCCTGTTTGCAGCTCGTTGGTCTGTTGATAAACAGACACTGTAGCTGTGCTTCCACCAACGGTTTTTATTTGCATTTTGAATCCAAGCTAGTTTGCAGCCTCTACATCCTGTTTATTACAGCAATACCTAGCATGACAGTTGGATGGACACATAGCTTGTGTGGGTGTGGACAGAGGTAAACAAAAGAAAATAAAAATTTGTGAACATAGAGATCATGTTGAACTGTTGAAGCAAGTTTAGAAAGCCTTGGAGGTTCATTTCCATGAAACACAGATCCTCAGTTCATCTCCACCTTTCCTCCCAGAACATATTCTTCAGCTTGTTTCTCAATGATCTCCTTCATCTTGTTTGATTTATGGATGAGGTGCACGCTGGTTCACACAGTGGTCCAGCAGCATCTCATTCATGACCTCCTCTCTGCTTCTCCACAGCTGGAGTCGTAGGAGTGATGCTGTGGAAGACAAAGACTACAAGTTGGAGCAGATGTCCGACGTTCCTGATCGGAAGCTGAACTGTCTTCATCCAGCTTTCAGGAGATTTTAAGGATATTCTCGTCTTCTGAAGGAGTTTGGATCAAGCATGATGTTCATGAGTATGTAACGTGGCTGGAATACAGCAGAACTTGGACTGGAGCTCCAGCTTTTTGTCTCACTGTGGTCTCATCTCGTCTCCAACAGGCAGATTATATTACTAAACCTGCAGAAAAAAAGGTGTAATTACAAGATAATTAGATGTATCATATCCTGACCATCCCAGCGTAATGAAAGTTGAAGCAAAGTGTAAACAGCTACGCAAGCCTTCTGCCTCTTATTACAACATTAATCATCTAATTAGAATAACTGTAACCCAAAACGACTAAATGTTTTCATGTGTTAGCAGTGCAGAACCGATGCAGGACAGTCGTCCTTCCATCCCTGAGAACGCCCTCGGACTCACACTGACGCCGTCCTTCTGGGACTTTGTTACCTCAGTGGAAGAGGTTAAAGTAACAGAAACTCAGTAATAAAAACATCCCACAGTCATTTTCGGCTCCTGTTCTATGGCTGAATTACCTGGAGATTTCCCTTTGTGATTTCAGCTGTTTCCTGCACAAAGACGCGTCTCCAACACGCCCATGTCCACTTAATGTTCCTCTGCTAGATTGTGGTATCATTGTTGTGTAGTCTTCAATTACTAAAACTACTACAATGGACATAAAGATGAGTTTAAAGGGATAGTATTATGTGTTTTCCAGACACATAGTGTCATTTTATAGCACAATCCAGTAACTATGTTACCTTCAGTTGTTACAAAAATGCTGAATATATCAAATATGACTTAAAAGAAGTTTGACTTTGTTATGTAACGCCTTGAAATTGGGCCTGTGTCTCTTTCAAAACTCCTGCTCTTTTTGAAACTCCGCCTTCAGGACGTCATCACAACAGCGCTCCTCTATTAACACTTTAACAACGTTTTTATCAGCGTTGCACTGAGAAGTTGCTCGTATAATGAGCTCCACAGATACGCAGTTCCACCAGGTGTTAATTGCTAATTGCTGCCGCTAGTCTGGAGGAGCTGAGTCGGGGAATTGTGGGGGAGGGGCCCTCTGCGAGACGGGAGCTCAGAAGCATAGAAACTGCACCTCTGAGGAGGAGCTGCATCTCAAAGGTGAAGCTGTATCCACCCAGGTGTTTTGCTCGGCTGCCATGGGATATTAAAGGATTTCTCAAACATGCATGAAAGAATCAAAGCAACACTCCAGCTTTACTCCATGATGTAAAACTCAAAAAAGCTGATTTTACACATTGCTGTCCCTTTAAATTTGACATAAGGAGTTCAGAATTTTGTCATATTTATATCTTAAGTCAAAATCTGCTTAACAAAATCTTCAGCTTAGAACCGAGTGTGACACAAAATCTAAAAGTTGCTGAACAACGATGCTGCGATAGAAATCCCAACTCGGACATCAATGGGCAACACAATGGGGACCAAGAAGAACATATTTACAGCAAAGTTTTCACTTTCTATGAGATTTTAAACAAGAGATATTATTGGGGGAGAAATTATAAAATGCCGACAGACCAACACCCTGCCCTGTGATTTAAAAGCCTGCTTGTATCTCACCAGAGTGGTGGAGGACTAACTGGACCTCTAATTCAAAAACAGAACATTCTGGGAGCATTCAGAGAGACATTGTAACATCTGCTCTCTGTTGTCACGGACATCAGCGCTCTCCATTCTCCCAACAGCTGTTCCTGGAATACTTCGTATCAGCGAGCCATGCAGTGATTGTGTATGTCTCACTTTCTCCACATAAACGCTGTGTTTTAATTGTGAGGGTTTAAATGTCATACCACTCAAACCCTATCCTACCTTGAGCACAAAGGCAATGGCTTACGTCTGGGCAAAGCTGCTCACATGGAAAAACGTAATGAAGGTCTCTGCAATTTTATTTTCTTCCTTTCTTTTTTATCCTTTAAATCAGCACCTGTCCAATGGACAGGTGTTGAAGACTACCATAACACTAAAATACAATGCATCTGGTTTTCCCATGTACTTGGAAATGTCCATTATAAAATAAATTGTTCGTCTTCACATAGTTTTTTCTCAACATTTTATCCATCCTGAAGACACTTCAAACTAAGTAAGATGTTCAATGGAAAGAAGTTGAATTATTCCCACACAATCTGTCCTTCATTTGGCTCAGACACTGAGAAAAGATAAGTCATGCTGCAGCGACTTATCTTATCAAAAGACTCATTTCAGCACCCGCTTTTCACAAATCCGACCCAGTTTTCTTTTTCTGCAGGATCTTTGGAGAAAGTAAGAGTGCTCCCTTCATCCCTTAGTGTGTTCCCATTAGAACAAGTTTTTATTGACAAAACAACTTGATGTCTGCAATGATAAACTAAAACAAATGGACTCTGGTGGTCTATGAAGCTATTTACCCAGTCCATAAATGGTAATAGTGCCGGTTCAGTGCCATTTGGCTAAGACAGGCATGAAAACTGTGCATTTTACAACTACATATGTTAAAATTATTCTGGAACTGAGAATCGATCATACATGGCCACAAAAATAAAGGATATATCTGAGTATTACTGATTCACTTATTTAACTATTTAGCCAAATCAAAATAAGATGTCATACTTCTACACATATTTTTCACTTTTCCAGTATTTCAGTCTACAGTTTGTAAAAATGTGACAGTAACATTGTGTATAAGTACATTATTGCACAAATACTTATTGCACTTTTGGTCCATGTTATGCTACATCATGAGACTGGTGTCCTCTTTTTGTTGAAGCATCTTCTTCTGACAAAAGTAAAGTGAACAGTGTGCAAAAGTCGTGTTTTGAACTTCCATGGACTCTGCGTTAGAAATATTCAGACAAAAATCACAGCTAAGATTTAGGTGAGAGAAAGCTAGATGAGATTTACAGCTGGTGAACCAGCAGCACCATTTATAAAAAAGGAAGAAGAGAATCCAATCTAAATCCCACAGCTCAACAGACAGGACTCCAAACAGTTCTCAAAGTTGGCTACGGGCCATGTGGCGTTCTTGTTTCACTCAGCTGCAGGACAGGGATGACTCTTAAAGCTGGAAACAAATACCCATTAATGACGCACAAGAAGAGGTGTGTGGGTGAGGGACGAAAAGTCAAAACTGGAAGAGTTCAAACAAGAGCTGGTGCAGCGGAACAAAGTGTAGCTGTGACAATAAAAGGGTAAGTGGTGAAGGAATAAAGGTTTTGGCCTGGAAACTCCAGCTTCCCTGCAAATCTTTAGTTTGGCCTCTGTGTGTGAGATGACTTCACACGGCGCACCTGAATACACAGATTTACACACAAGCTTGGCTGCAGCTTCTGAGGCAGAGTGTCTGAGATCACGCACAGCTGCTGGGAACCTAGCAGAGATTATCCTCAAAACGCCAGATCTCGGTGTGGTTCCTCATCTCCATGCTTTTCTTTGGTTAGATTTTCCTGTAATAGATAACATTCCAACTGCTTCCACCCTGAATCTTTCTGCACCAGAACTTACCTTCAGAAACCTTCGTTTATACTTTAATCTGTCGAATTTTAAATTCATTTGACCAACACTTGCTTCTGTAACAGATTAGGAAGAAGATGAATGTTCGTGTTTTAACTAATTTTGTAACAGTAGTAACAGTTAAAATAGAAGTCATGCTATTGATCACAGCTCCTTCACTGACAGACTCCTGCATCCTACATGCACAAAGGAGCGTTATCACAGATCCTTCCTCCAGATCGTAATCAACTTTGATCACTGTTAGACTCTATAATCATCACTGCTCCCAACAAACTCAATATGTTTGTTGTTACATTAATACAATCTTCATAGGTCTGCCTAAAGAGTCAACCAGACAGATGCAGCTGATCTAGAACACTGCTGCTGGTGTTCTCACTAAGACCAGGAAAATAGAGCACATCACCCCAGTTCTAAAGTCCTTACACTGGCTGCCTGGAGCTCAGAGAATAGACTGCAGTCCACTCAAATCTGACTTCATTTTCCATAAGACACCATAGTTAAATAATTGGCTTTGTGACTTTATACTTTAATTTACTTTTCTAAATGAGTAGCTGCCTACAAAATATATGGTTCAACCAAAACCTGCTCCACAACAGCAAACTCCCATTATGAACTATAGCCCTTAACAGTGTTAGCAGTTTGCAGCAAAATCAACCACATCAGAACCTTCAAGACAGAGCAACAATTATTACCCCAAAATAAACAAAACAAACAAAGACATATACTGCCAAATTAAACTGTTTACTGCTAGAACTGAAATACCTGGGATTTTTAGTTTGCGATGCTAGTTGGTGGTAGTCCACCACTTGTTTGGGGCTCATTGGAAGTATTTTGTTGTTTAATGGTACTCACAGTTACCTCAGAGGATCATAGCGGTTCGAAACCCTTCTGTCCAGGCAGGTGAGCTTTAAGATTCTGGCTTTTCTGCTCACAGCTGGAATGGACTTGGACCTCAGGGTCAGCAGAGCCAGGTTCCTGGGCACTTCTGGTCCGACAGCTTGAGTGACGTCTCTCCAAAGTATCCAGAGTATTTATACTCAACACAAATCCAAAATTAGTTCACAACACAAATCACAAACAGTCATATTATACAAACTCCCATACAATGCTTTCAGAAACTGTTTGCCCATGCACACAATGTTTCCCCTCAAAGAACAGTGAAGCTAACAGAATAGCATCGGCATGTCCTTCCTAACGATTTACAGCCTCCATTAATCTCAAGCAACAGCATTAAATAATTTTCTTCATCTAATTTACACCAAATATAACTTAACGACACTGTAACATTAGCGGTAATAACAATAAAACAAGTTACTGACAGATATAAGTAAAACTCACCATGAATCTTCAGCGCAGCGCCGCCATTCCTCCCTTCTTCACGTAGCTCTCTTCTCTCAATCGAACCGGCTCAAAGCCCCGCCCCCTCTAACCCAATTGGTTGTGTCGCTGAGCCTTAATCTTTCCCTATTGGCCAACAGCAGCAGATGGACAGCTGCTCATCCAATTACATTACAGGAAAAAAAAAAAAAAAAAAAAAAAAAAAAAAAAAAAAATCGGTCGTGAGTTTGAGGTACATTCAAAATAGAGAAAATAACAGATATACCTGATGTTTAAAGATACATATTTCAGATGAAACGTACTACATTGGGTTTTTTGTTTGTTTGTTTTACATAAACCTATATACACCTGAAGTAGCACACTACATATTGAGTGTCCAAATCCAGGGGTTGCTTCCTTCAAAGGACACAGCTTAGCAGGTTTCGGTAGACCGGAAGTGGGCGGCTCTGAAATTGGAAAGTCTCGCCTTCAGATTTTTTCCCGCCCTAACCTCTGCTTATGTCATGTTGCCTAGCAACCATGATTGCAATAAACAGAAGCTCATAAAAATGGAGTTTAAAATCTTGCTGACTTAGTAAATTTTTTTTCACTATTTAATCAAATTAATTCAATAAATAAATACTTTTTAATTTTTTAACAAAAAGTATTTTAAAAAAGATTTCATTGCAAATGGAAAAAGCCCAACAGCACAACCTCTTTAAGCTTTTTATTATTTATATAACTAATTAATTAAATTAAATGAATAATAAAATTAAGTAATTTTTTACAGAAATTATATTCAAGCGATGTCAATGCAAATGAAAAAAAAGCCCAACACAACCATTTTAAGCTTTTAATTTTTGTACCACCAGATTTTAATACACTTATATTCAAAACTGTACTCTTGTATCTCCCTCTTTGTCCACCATTGTTACAAGAACAAAAATCTCTCCTTTGTTCTACAATTAATCTTGAGATAGGGTGGGCTGACCAAGACCTGTCCTTCAGATCTTGGGAAAAGGAGGACAGATTTGTGAGCCACAATAAGAAGAGCCTTCGAATCTGGACAGCCTTCATCGCAGCACTGTGACATAATCAAATATGGCCTTCTTTTTTTCATTGATGGTCTGTCTTTTTTTAAGCTTATGCAGCTTCAAAGACTCTTCAGTTTAGTTTATGTAGTAAAACAATAATTTCACAACAATTGTCATCTTAAGGCACTCTATAATACAAAACAGATCCAGAAACATACAGAAATGTACACAACCAGTTCAATCGAATCATAGATTTGAATTCAGTTACATTCATTCCAGTTTGACCCTAGTTATAAAACAATGCACTGAAATTCATTTTATTACGCTGACTGGTTAAAAGTTTCTATCTGAGCCAATTGCATGAAGTCACTGACTTTGCAGCAATCCCTGCTCTAGAGCAAGCATGTGTCGTCAACTTGGCAGTAATCCCTCATCCTGAGCCTGCATGTGGTGATGGTGGAAAGGAAAACTCAATCTGAACATTTGAAGAGTCATCTGGACTTTTATCCCTTTAAGAAATGCATGAAGTCTAATTAATTGGTTCTATTCATGTGAGGCATTAGGGATAAATAACACTATCATCAGCATATTAACAGATATTAATTCCAAAATATGATCTGTAACTGAGATTAAACGGGGACAACTGACGGAAAGTGTTTCCACCCCGAACTTTTGGAGTAATCCCAACAGTACTACCTTGCTTTTGGTCGGGATTTCTTGACCTGAACTCTTATTTGGTCCTGGTTCTTGCAGTTGAGACACACCTCTGGAGTGGAGGGAGCAACGGAGAATGACAGAAGATGATTAAAGCCGGGCATGATAAAAAGCTCTCAGGTCTGGCAGTCTGATTGCAGGTGGATGAATCTTCTTCTTCTCAGATGAGTTTTTTATGTGATGTCTTTTCCTTTTCAGTATACCAGCATCCTGTGTCCATCACTTCTTGAATGTGTAAAATCCTGAAGTCATTCCTTTAAACTATTGGTGCCTCGTTCATAAACAAACTCCATTTCCCTCTCCACTGCTGGACGTTTTCCACTGCCGGGATGGACGGTTGGATGGTTATAATGAGAGTTCCAGCATCCAGCTATGTTTAAGGCTGGAGACAGGCTGTTATTGAGCAGAAGGTAGCGAGGCCTTTGGGGACAGAGGATTATTCCATGGACCTGCAGGCTGCAGACTTTATGGGTCTGAAAATATCTGTCCTGCCATGTTCCTCCCAAGGTAATCACAAACTGCAGCCATCCAGAAACGAATGTGGGATCTGTTGAAACTGTCATCTCTCCCCATTATTAACCCAAGTTCAGGTCAGAATCTCTGCTTTGGATCCAGATATCCTTGTTAGATTGATGACTGCTTTTCTTTGAACTGCTGAATCTTTATCAGTCAACGTCTCCAATAGTTCAGTCTCTTATATCAGGACTCATTTATACCAGCAGAAGAGGTGAAAGTAAACTTAGCTGCTTCCATAAAGGTCAGTAAAGCAATGTTGGCTTTATCATTGTAAAAATCAGTTTCACATGTTTAGTGGTGGGCACACTTCTGCTAATGCACTAATAGTGGACCTAATTTTTATCTGAGCGCCATGGTGTGTTTGCTAACTTTGATAACATTTACTTCACTTAGCTTCCCCTAAGTTAATTATTCTGTATAAACTCTAAAGCACTCATTTTCTTGGCTATTTTGTAAAGTAATAACAAGTAATAAGATTAGCTACCATAACTACGCAGATGATACACAGCTCTATATTACAATGTCACCAAGTGACTCTGAACCCATCTAAGCACTGAACAGATGCCCAGAATAAATCAATGTGTGGAGGTGCCAAAACTTTCTCCAGTTGAACAAAAACAAAACTGAAATCATTATCTTTGGACCTAAAGAGGAACAATGTAGAATCAGCACGCAGCTTCAGTTATTACAGCTAGAATCTAGTGATCAGGACCGAAATCTGTGTGTAGCGATGGACTCAGACCTCAACCTTCAGAGACACATAAAAACAGTTACAAAGTCGGCCTTCCATCACCTGAAGAACATTTCCAGGATCAAAGGACTAATGTCTCAACAAGATCTAGAGAAACTCATCCATTTGTTTATCTTTAATCCATTCGTTTAGCTTTAGCAGCATTGATTACTGCATGAGTGTCTTCACAGGTCTGCCTAAAGAGTCAACCAGACAGATGCAGCTGATCCAGAACGCTGCTGCTGGCGTTCCCACTAAGACCAGGAAGATAGAGCACATCACCCCAGTTCTAAAGTCCTTCCACTGGCTCCCTGGAGCTCAGAGAATAGACTTTAAAATACTTCTGGTAGTTTATAAATCACTGAACAGCTTAGCACCAAGATACATTAAAGACCTGTTGTCATTGTATCAACCTTCCAGACCACTCAGGTCTTCTGTTTCTGGTCTACTCTGTGTCCCCAGAAATCAGAACCAAACATGGAGAAGCAGCTTTCAGTTTTTATGCTCCTCTAATCTGGAACAAACTTCCAGAAAACTGCAAAACTGCTGAAATACTGAGTTCCTTTAAATCAAGGCTGAAAACCCACCTGTTTAGAGCTGCCTTTGATTAGTAGTCTGGACCATAAATCTGCAAACAAATCTGGGTGAGAAGCTACTCTAAATAAAATATTTTATTACACATTAATCATCATCTACTCATTATTAATTAAATTACAGAGTTGGTGGAGGGAAGACATCAGCTGAGGGCGAGTCACCCTGTAAGGAGTACAGAGAGATTAAATTAGCAGAACTAAGTGAGTGGTTTGTGGGTGGTTTTTGCGATTTCTACACCTTAAAGGAGAAAGCCAGCAGGCAGACGTGTCTCTGTTGGTAAAATGGGTTCTGGAACGTCAAAGGCCTCAGGGTGCCTTCTCCTCCAGATTCTTCAATATATAAAACAATGAGAGAAAAAGGTGAAGATGATTGTGTTGAATGTGCCTTAATTTGGGTTGAAAGCTTGGTTTTCCAAAGGGTGGGAATTTGAGTGTTAACCAGTCAAATAAAGTAAGTGGCTCACTGATCAATATTTTTGAACCATATTTGCTTGAAGATATTTGCTTGATGATCCCTATGATTTTGATGCATTGATATTTTCCTGAAGATTTTGATGATTTTCATGTGTATTTGCTTGATGATTTTGCTCAATGATTTTGATGATTTGCTGTATACTTGATTGATGTTTTTATGATTAGAAGCACTTTGAACTGCCTTGCTGCTGAAATGTGCTATAGAAATAAACTTTACTTGACTTTCAGTTGAATAAAGTTCCACGTCTGTCATGACGTTTTGGTCATCGACTGTTAAGAATTCTGCAAGTAACTTGACATTTATATTCATGCTTTTATTTTGAAGGGGGTGAACACTGTAGCACATGTTGTGTCATTGACACATGGTGGGTGTCAACCTGGTTGAAGTTAGCAGTTCAGCATTAGCTTTTACTAAATACTGTGTTGGTGTAGCTCTTTAGCATTAGCATCCATTAATGTGATTGGGTAAACGTATTGCGTCACTTTGTTTTGTCCCTGGTGCACTCTGTGGAGCAGTTTATGTTTGAGCCTGTTTCGATTTGATCTCATTTCTCTGTCCTGAGACCTTGCTGAGTTATTCTATTACATAAGCAAGTTAAAGCACATATTTTCTGTTGCTACACTTTACGTCTCCCTCCTGCTATTAACTTTTTACTTCCATGAACATCGAAAATAATCCTACATCAGTTCATCTGTTTCTTCTTGTGCATTCTGTTATGTCTTCTCAAAGCCCAGTCGGTCGTGGCATATGGCTGCTTGTACTGAGCCAGGTTCTGGTTCTGCTGCAGGTTTCTTCCTGTTAAAGGGGAGTTTTTCATCTCCACTGTTGCTACATGCATGCTCAGTAATGAGGAATTGCTGTAAAGTCAACGACACAACGCGAGTGGTTGTCGAAAGGTCGCTATGTGCTCGTCCAGGAGTGAACGTTGCAAGTCAACAACTCGATGCTCTTCTGGGTTTCCTTAGAAACTTTTGGAACTACTTTGAATAATTAATTGAGCTTCTGTACTGTTTGATAACCAGGATCAATTGGAAAGTACGACTGAATTGAAATGATTTTTTATTAAGTGCCTCAAGACAACATTTGTTGTGAATTGGCTTTGTAGAAATAAACTGAACTGAGTTAAATACCATGATGGTGTAGCTCTTCAGCATCTTCTAAATACCATGTTAGTTTAGCTTTTTAGTTTTATCTTCCACTTAATACCATGTTGGTGTACGTTTTAGTATTAGTTTCTTCTAAATCATATGTTGGCGTAGGGCTTTAGTATTAGCTTCCGCTATATACCATGATGGTGACGCGCTTTAGCATTAGTGGAACTGACATTTATGATTAGTACTTGAGGTTCGGCTCCTATCAGCCGGACTCTTTCACAACCTCACTGTGTACAAATGGTGCGACTGTGCTAAAGTTAGCCGATAGTTTGGGGGAAACACAGTGAAAAATCTGGTTTTGTTATCAAGTTTTTGACATATAAGCCTCTTTGCAAGGAACTAATCTGCATGTATCACTCTGCACACTGAAACCAAACAACAGCGGTGTGTCAGTGACAGATAAAGGTTATGACCTCGGCCGATGACTCGAAGGGTTTCTTCTAAAGTTCCAGCGCTGCAGCTGTATAATGCCTCCTTTCTTTGCCCTTCCTTTTGGCATTTTAAATCCTTCAATAAAAACGATGACCGCCTGATTCTGGCCGGACTCATGTGTGCTTTGGCACAACCAAACACACCAGTGGACCACAGAGTAACAGCAATAAAAAAAAATCACATCCTGATGAGTCATGTGTGCATTTTGTGCTGGAAGAGGAAACAAATAAACCAAAGCAGAGTCAGGATCCATCCTTCACCTTTTACTTATTCTGCTGGACTCAGCAGAATAAGTAAAACAGTCCTTGGTTTTGTTTGAATCCTCCTGTAAACAATATGACGGTACAGTTAACATCCGGACTATTACCTTGGAAGGTAATCAGCAGGCTGATTGGAGCGGCGTTCTCTGGGTTTGTATATGGAGCAGATAATGGAAACAAACAAGGACTGACCCACTGACCCCGAGATCTATTTGGCATTTAAAGTGACATTCAGTGAAATCCTGCAGAGAGCAGAAGAGCAAAGTAAAGCAACAATATCATCCAAAATGTTATTTATTTCAGTAACTTAATTCCAAAAGTGAAAGTTTGATATTTTATAGATTAATGTACCACAGAGTGGTAGATTTAGTTTGGTGATTCTGTCTTATGGCAAACAAAAACCTAAAATTCATTTTCTGAGAGTATTAAATTAAAGCACAAAAACAAACAAACCAGTGTTGCTTGGAGGAGACCAGGCTGTGGTTCTGCTGAGGAAGCCCGGGTTGCACTGACTGTCAGCTCATCTGCATCGTTGGTTCTGTTTTTCCTCCTGACAACAGTCCAGGGATTCTCTGCGGAGTTTAGGTCACACTGCAAAAACATAAAATCTGGTCCTTCTGCTCTAGTTTCTGGTGCAACTATTTTAGTACACTTGAAATAAGACAAAACTAACATATAAGTAAATTTTCAGAAGATATAGGAGCTTGTTTTAAGTCAATAATTTCTTAATATTGATGAAAAAGTTCTAGTTATAAGTGAAATAATCTACCAGTGGAACAAGACATTTTTCCCATATTATGAATTAAAATGTCTTGTTCTACTGGCAGAACTTTTTCATCAACATTAAGGAATAATTGACGTAAAACAAGCTCCTAGATCTGCTAAAAAGTTGCTTGTAAGTTAGTTTTGTCTTATTTCCATTTACTAAGACATTTGCACTGAAATCTAGACAAAATACACAGTAAGATTTTGTGTTTTTGCAGTGCCGACCAGTTTGCAGGCGTTACCATGGTGACTGAAGCAGGCATTGATACTTTTGGCAGTCTGGGCCGGTACCAGATCCAGTCTCAGCAGGTTTTCTTCCAGGTTTGTCCTGGATTTAACTCTTACCAGCTGCAGAGAACCATGCCCATACCATGACTCTGCCACCGCCGTGCTTCACTGGGAGGATGGTGTACCCAGGGTGATAGGCAACGTTAGTTTCCCCCACATTGCGGCCCGAACCCTGCTTTCAACTTCTCCACAACGTTCTCTCCTCGACCCGCCTGGGAGGTTGCCAGGGGACTTCAGAAAGTCCAAGGTAAAATTAGAAAAAAAAATTCAAAAATTTAAAAATTGAATACGCAAAATCTCTTAATCATAACTTTTTAATTAGAATTTTTAAAAAAATAAAATCTATTTTTTTCCAATCAGTATTATAAAATAAAACTTAAAATAACTAAATGAAATGTTATTTGCTTTGCTCATCTTTCTACAACAGAGTATTGGGGCCAGACTATGAAAAAAAAATTAAATTACAAGCACAAAAATCACAGTGTTACGAGAATAAAGTCGTATTACAATAAGTTGTTAAAATATGAGACAAAAGTTGTAATAATAGGAGAATAAAATCATAATATTACCAGAATAAACTCATAATCTTACCAGAATGAAGTTGTACAACAAAAAAAAATAACATTATAAGAATAAAGTCACAATAACGCGAGAAAAAAATTGTAATGATACGAGAGAAAAAAATCATTATATTACTAGAATAAAGTCATAATATTAGTAGAATGAAGCAGTAATTTTATGATAATTCCTATACAAAAAAATAATACAAGATTAAAATGAGGAATGTTGAGCATTCCTCTTGTGAAGTTATACTTTGGTATCGATTTTACAAATAAGGAAATATTTCATCTTTTCATCAGCATCAAATTATCATCACTTTGAAATGACTGAGAATATTTTGAAGAAAAAACCAAGGACTAGATGAGCTGGTAACGATCCAAGCTTTGCTGTCATTAAAACAACTTTTTTCAAGTAATTTTATTACTTTCTTCTGTCTTTATTCTGCTAATATTATGACTTTATTCTCATAATTTCCCCCCAAAAAATCTCTGAGCCTGGCCCTAATGCTTTATCATGTCTTTCTGATTGGCTGCCAGTCAAATTGATCAAGCTGATATGCTCCTCAAGCTAGCATAGCAAGTGCGAAATTGACAAGTGTCTTGCGAGAAAGACAATGAAGGAACTGTAAAAGGTGTAAAAACCCTGCTCCCGTCAGGCAGACGAGAATGACTTCTGCTGCACCTGTGCAACATATCTGCTCAGAGCGGACGGAGACCCTTACATCACCTGGAAGTGAGTTTTGATGAAGCTGTTTAACGATTTCATAATTCCATAAACAGACGAGATAATCCTTTACAGCATGAGGCAATCAGGCCACAGAGGACCGTGGAGCAGGAGGAATGTCGGACAAACACAGGTGGTTTCCATCCCGAGCTTCCAGCAGCTGCTCAACTTTCAACACGGAAACCTCTCCGAGATCAGGACGTGTCATTATTTTATGAGACAGGATTATTTTTGGTGTGAGGCGATGAAGTTTCTGCAGAAAAATCCATGAAATCTCACTTCTCTTCTTTGTTGGAAGCAGGACTGTACTTATGGGGGGGGGCTGTAAAACAAACGGCTCAATAATTCACTCAGCCCTCCAAGTGTTGTTCCAGAAAATAATACTACAGCCTCTCAATTAGGACCAAAAACAAAACAATTTCCTCCAGAAACGGGAGACGGATTTATTTACAGGTTGCCGTGGAAACGCAGGATGCAGTCTCCTGGAGGCAGGAAGCCCCGGTGACACAAGGCGGCGACTGTGTGTTGTTGTTGGTAATCAGTCAGCTAATCAAAACAAGTTATTAATTTGGTAAAACAATATGTTTCCTGCTGCTGCGTGTTTTTCAGAGGTCGCCGTGGAAATCCAAGCTCTCGATGGGTTTTACAGAAGCTGGAATATCCTGACAACACCTGGTTCCTTCCTGAAAAAGCATTCAAGGAACCCTGAAGCATCTCGGAAGGGTCGCTGGGTTTAACGTTTCTCTGACCGTAGCTCGAATCAAAACAAAGAGTCGAACTCCGGTACAGAGGTCCAAATCAGAGGTCACACTGTGTAGATGGAGCATCACGATGGAGCAGAAGTCGATTCAAACTGATGAAATTGTCCATTTGCATCCAGTGCATGGCTGCTCAGTGCAGCACAGACCTTGGATTAGAAGGCTGCATACGCTGAAACTCTCGCAGTGGAACAGAAACCTTCCCAGGGGCCAGGATCTGTTGTCCAGGCCTGGTTCTGCAGACTGCAGGAATTTTGGATGAATGTCCACTTCAGGAGCCTTTCCAGGAGCGGGCACCATTTTCACCGCATTTACCTGCTAGAGATTTACCCCAGAAAACTGTGGGGTGCCGTTTGTGACGTTACACAGTCAAAAAGTATACAGCAGTAATCTGGTTTATGAAGCCTGTCATATGAGAAAAAAATGTGGGGGTTCTTTCCTCAAAGTCATATTTTCATTATGTTATCCTCTCATTTATAAATGCAACAGTTTCAAACTAAATATTTAATTCGTAAGCCAAATATGTTTACAAACTAATTATTTAACTCCAAACTACATATTTAGTTAGCAAGCTAAATAAGCTCCAAATTAAATATTTAGCTACAAACTAAATCTTTATTTAGCAAACAAAAAAATTAGTGAACAAGATAAATAAGCTGAAGTTTTAGTTTACAGATATATAAATATTTAGTTAGCAAATTAAATATTTATCTCCACTCTAAACATTTTGTTTACAAATTAATTTAGTTTCAAACTAAAAATTTAGTTAGCAAGCTAAATAAGCTAAGTATTTAGTTTACAAACAAAATATTTTGCTGCTAATTAAATATTTTGCTCCAAAATGTATTTTGTTAGCAAGCTAACTAAATGTTTAATTTACAAACTAAAAACTTAGTTTCAAATTTAAAAACTGGTTAGCAAGCGAAATAAGCTAAATATTTAGTATACAAGCTAAATATTTAGCTTGCTAACTCAATATTTAGTTGAAACTGTAACATACATAAATGAATGAATAACATGGGGAATATATGACTGAAAAATGAACCCCCCATTTTATTTCTCCTATAACAGGCTAAATAACCCAAATGATTGCTGTTAATTGTTGACTGTGTAACGGAGAAACGGCGCCCCGTAGGAAACAGCCCTGGTTGGGAGGTAAGACTTTCATATTCTTTGACTATATTAAAACCAGATTGATTCACACTGGGTGCTGGTTGCTGTTATTTTTGTATCCCCACAAAGACATGCACCCAACATCATATTGGTTGGTTGTGTTTGGTTTATTTAGTGGTAAAATAGAGTGTGCATCCAGCAAACATTTTTCCCTAATGAGGTCCTGCTGCAAACATTTCTTGCTGGTTCGTCGGATAACTGAAGCAGCCTGAATGACGGCATCTGAACAAGTAATCCAGATATACGAGGAGGCATGAACACATCAACAGGCTACTTCCAGTGGCCATAGTGTGTTTCACAGGTTGCTATGACCCTGATGTTAGCTGTGTTTTTGTTTTTTCTTTTTTAAATCCGATGTGATTAAAACAGTTTTTTTTGCAGATGCAATTACATCTCCTGGTGCACATCCATCCTGAGCAGATTAATGAGCTCTAGCAGGAATACCAAGACAGCTGCAGCCGGCTCTGTTTCATTGTTTCGTGCCAGATGAGAAACACAAACCAGGAGGATTAACTCATGATTTTAACCTACAGTTCATGGACATTTAACTGTGTGTGTCTGACTGGAACATAATGATCCTTAGACGTTCATGTGGTCAGATGCTATTTATTAATCATACTCTATAATGTTTTTAATTATGCAGAATAACTTAGAAATTACACTTCCAGGAGGAATAATGAGAGGAAAAACCTATTTACCTGCTCCAGCTTCATTAGGGATTTAAGGTAGATTGAGATCTATGACTGAGCTGGAAAATGCTGAAGATTATTAGTGTTTCTTTTTAAATTTTATGTAGCTGCCCGCAGCGAAACACATCCTGGGTCAGCAGCTGCAGCAGGTCAGGTAATAAACTCAGCTGGTGTTTCACTCTGACTCTGTAAAATTGGTGATGTTAAAAATCAGAGACATTCATTCAAGCTGATCTCAAGGAATAATACAAAGAAATATTAGTGACCATCAGGACCCAAGATATTCTACCAGAAGCTAAACAAGGGTGGAGCTAGCATAGCATTTCTGCAGACGTCTGCTTCTTCCAGGTCTAGCTAACGTCCAAATCAACTTTTTTTGCTGATAAACAGTCTATATAGATTATTTAAGATTCTATCTTTATGTTTCTGTGCAAATTTTGACATTTTCATATAAATTTGTTAAATTCTGCAATATTTTGCCGTAAGCCGTCTCAGTGGTGCCCTCCTTTGGTTGAACGGTGCCTAAGCAGTTGAGTTTTCCTGTTGGTTCCAGCGGTACAGCAACTGTGTCACACAGCCCTGCGTTCGGGTATAAAACTGTCTCACTCAGACACGCGGCTCTAGATTTGTCACGAGCTGCATTTCTGTTACAAATGTACGCAGAACTTTTTAGAAATTCTACTAATGCTGAAAAAACACAATTTTGCAATTACGGTGTTTCCTATAAATAAGAAATGCAATTAAAATCACATGTGAATAAGCTTGTTCACGTGATAAGTCATTAAAAAACACGGCGGCGATGGATGTAAACAGATGAGATACGCAAATGAGGGTTTCAGCCATGGCATTAGCGCTCATCATCAACCATCAGAGGCGGCAGCGTCTTATTCAGGCATTGGAGCCACAAGCTCCTTGTACTTGGCAGCATCTCTGTTTATATTTGCAGCGTTTTGGGGAAACTGTAGTCGTGAGTTGTCAGAACAGCTATGGATTCAACACTTTCAAATAAACTCAACTTTTGATGAACTGTGCAAAGTTGTGAGATTCTTGAGGAGCCGACTGCCCATTGTCCAAGCAAGCCGGTGCCGACAAATAAGCGCGTCGCTGCTGTACACAAACTAGTGTCATGCAGAAAAAGCGTTGCAGTTTTACGAAATACACAAATTTCAGCTGAAAAAGATACCTCATCCTGGCTCAAAAACGGGAGGTTTTCTAAACTGGCGTGTTTTCATTATTAAGAACTTATTTCAATAATTCCAATTTGTGCAATTTTATGATCAATAGAAAAGCAGCTACTAGTTGGTTTTTTTGTTTGTTTTGTTTTTGTTTTTAAGAAAAGTTGCTAAAAGGTCTGAAAAGTCGCAAAATATTGCAAGAAAGCAGACAAGTTGCCAACAGAGCTTCTTTCGTCACACTTTAATGAAACTTTCACAAGGTTAGTACCTGCTGTATCAATTAAAGATCTGCTAAATATGTGGATCTTATTAGCATTTTAGTTTCCAAATCAGATTTTTTTTTGACATTTATTTCTAGTTTCTAAGCTTTAAAGCAGGGCTGTCGAGCTCATTTTCATTTTGGGGCATATCAAGATCTTGAATGTTCTCAAAGGGCTGGTTGTGCCAGAATGTGTAACATTTATGTAAAACCCCTTAAAAAAAGACTAAAATATTAACAAATAGTTGTGTTTGCATTTGATAAGTACTTCTTAAAATAAATAATATTGAACATCTTTTCACATTGATCAGTCCTTCCTGGATTCTGATTGTTTTGGTGATTTTTTTTTTCTTTTTTGCCATCAAGATCACTGATTTTGTGGTGCTAATTTAGAAATATCTGCAAGAAATTTTGCGTTTATGTATGATGAAAGATGGGCCTTTTTTTACTCGCAGTATTGGTCATGGACTGTAACCTGACTTCAACTAAGGTTGAGTATGAAATACTGCCACCTGCAGGTGGGAGTTAGCATCACTTAAACCTGTTGTTTTTGGCCATTCTTGTGGAAAATTTGCAATGAACGTACAGCTATGCATTGGTGGGAAAAAATGCAGGGGTCTGTTGATTCTGCGGGAATTTCCGCAAAAAAAGTGGAGGGACAGATTAATGTCATTTGGCAGTAAACAGATAAAAACTGTTATTTTAATGATAAAATAATATTTAAGCATACAACTGTTTTCTTGATTTGGCCCCCCGGACCTGGAGTTTGACACATCTGCTTTCAAGGGTCGCCATCAACATGAACTGGAAGGAAGGAGCAGTAAATCCAAGACAAAACCTCACCATAATATTATCATCCTGGATGAGTTCCCAAAAGCTGTTATCAAGTCTCCAGTTTTCACACAGATGAGGCCCAGCCGGCCTGGCCCCGTCACTCGCCATCTTGTCCCGAACGCCGAGAGGCCCGAGCTTCTGCTTTCCAAAGTAAGTCATCAACAGGAGGCTTTCTGTGGGACGAGACAAAGGGACGCTGATAGGAGCTGGGAGCTCTCACATTATGGAGCCCAAACAGCTGAAGACAAGCGCGACAGGCTGAAGCTCCACCGGTCGAAGGCATGTGAAAAGGGATATTAGACTCTTAAAGCACTTCGAACCATGAAGAAGCTTTTAGTTGCTAAGCATCAAATCAAAACAAGTACAGGACGTTTTGTTCTTCAATTGTACCCTTTGTTCAAGCAGTCCTCCGGCATCTTCTTCAAACTCAACCCCGACTGCAGACACATTCATGATCACCTGAATTTAATCTGTGCAACTATTGAACTATCCAGAAAACATGGCAGTGTGGGATCTCCTGCAGGTGTGTGATGCTTTTACTTCAAATGAATATTGAAGTTTTATGTTTTGTAGGTTGTGAGGAGGAACCAAAATGCAGACATGAACGTGGATTGAGTCTGGGGAAGGATTTAGCGATGCACGGTGTTGCGGTTGGTAGGTTCTGTGTGCAGTTTGATTAAGACCAGAGTAACAGGAGGAACCAGCAAAGACCAAACACAACCAGTGAGCTTCGATACTGGGGTGAGAGTGGACAATGACACTGAATGCAGGTGAGTTAATCAGGGGGATATAGAACAGCTGAGGAGGGGAGTGTCCAAATTCAGGGGCTCCATCCTTCAAAGGACCCAGTAGATGTAGAACACGTCCTTCATCGACCACAAAGACCAGAAGAGCCATGAAATTTGATGGTACAGGGTGAATTCTCATCAGTCCTGTTCAGTCCGCCTTAATCCAACTCTAGATAGCTTGCCTCGAAAGTCCGGTTCGTTTGGGGAGATGCGAACTCTGGCCCGCCTACAAAACTCGGTTTGGTTGAAGTGAACTCTGGTGCGGCTTGAATGCAGATGTGAACACCAAGCGGACCGGAGACCGCTCCAAAAGCAGGAAGTGGACTACAACGCAGGGCATTCTGGGTAAATACAACCAAAACAAAGTAGATGTAGACCGGGTTATTCATCAACCGCAAAGACTGAAAGAGTGCTCACGGTAGAAATGGCCGTGGTCTTTAGCCAAAGACAAAAAGAAAAAAAAAAATCCTCCAACCGCTAAAATCTGACGCCGCTCCATTTTTGTTTACATTTCGTGAAGAAGGAAGTTGCGCTCAGCGTCTTCAGAGGTTGTAGTGTTGTTTCCTTCAGTGGTTCTTGGTGCAGCGCCCCCACAGGCGAGGAGGGGAACAGGTTGCTGAAAGGGTTTGTTTGGTTTGACTCGGAGCAGAGAGGAAGAACCGCAGCAGCTGGAAATGGAGGAAACGTTGCAGTTTCTGGTCCCGAATCGCAGCGAGTCTACCGGACTGTCGTCCTGGTCTGTTGCCTAGCAACCGTGACAGCACTAAGCACAAGCTGATAAAACTAGAGCTCGAAATCTTGCTGAGTTTCATTACTTATTCAGTCCTTTTTAACTGATCTAATTAATAAATCAATTAAAAGAATTATATTAAAAACACATAAATGCAATTGGAAAGAGCCCGACGACACAACCACCTTAAGATTTTAATTTTAGTACCGCCAGATTTTATTATACTTCCATCTAAAACTGTACTCCTCTCTGTTTCCCACTTCGTCCGCCATTGTTACAAGAACAAAAATCTCAGGCTGGGCTGAGAAGGCTACACCGGACCAGTCCTTCAAATCCAGCGGAGAGGAAGATGAATTTGGACAGCCTTCGTCGCATCGAAGGTGAATGATAAACACACCGAAACTATAAACCAAGGCGAAAAACACTAACATGGTCGAAGAGAAATGAATCCTAATGCAGAAAGAGATGAACCCAAGAATAAACTAAAAACTAAAAACAAAGGAATGAATTTGTATGGCAACACCTTTGTAGCAATAATGAACAGTAGAAGCGAAGTGAGTATGGAAAGCTTTTTAAACAATAATAAAGAACTAAGAATGGATCCAAACCCAAATAGCCGAGGATCACAACATGAAGCATTAACAACAGTCATTATTATTTAATACTCTGCGATGAATATTATGGTGACAGGTAGGAAAAAAATGTCTTAAAATGGAAAAAATGAACATACAAATGGATTTTATAGTTTTTCTTTGCTTCAGGGCAACAGCTGCATTTTACCAAGCTTCCATTATTTAATTAGCAAGTAAATAACATTAAGCCCTCTGAAAGGACTGTTTGCTCATAATTTCCACAGATTTTCCACCATTTCCAGTCCCACTTTCTACTGGTATTCTTGCAGCTCACCATCTTTACTTCCACTTTTTAAGTCAATTCATCTTCACTTTGCTCCGCTGGAAGTGTGATTTCCACCCTGTTCTTCCAGGATGAGTCCAGATTCTTCCTGTAAATGGAGGGAAATGTATAACTTGATGCCACCACAAATAAAATGAATCATTTCTTTGTAATGGGTAAAAATCAGAAGGGAATAGGAATCTGGAAGGAACATCACATGTGCAGAGATGTGACCTCCTGATGGTGGGAGTTTCCCGCATTCAAACACATCAGGCTCACTGGACGATGTCAAAATATACGTAATGGATTAAAACTGACACCGAATCAAATTAAAAGCACCCACATCACATGGAGTTCAGAGACACGCAGGCGGAAAACAAAACAACTGACTATGATTGTGTTCAGCATGACGAGCTGCTCCGTAGCTGTAGCAGAACTGCGGTTCTGAGGGAACTGGAGCCTCCATGTTGGACTGAATCCGGCTGAAACCGGTTTGGATCTGAAGTCACATTTTGGTGAGTTTGTGCTATTTGAACTAAATGAACTGAACAAACTCAACTGTATTGAACCAAACAAACTGAACAGAACAAACTAAGCTGAACTGAATCAAACATACTGAACTGTGCTGAAGTAACTGAACTGAACTGAATTGAAATGAACAAACTGAACTGAACTAAAAAAACTGAATTGAGATGAACTCAACAAACAAAACTAAACCAACTGAACTGAATTGAACTGAACTTAACTTACTGAACTAAACTTAAGTAACTGAACTGAACAAACTAAACTGAATTGAACCGAATATACTGAACTGAGCTGATGTAGTTAAACTGAACAGAATTGAGCTAAACTGAACTGAGATGAACTAAGCAAACAAAACTGAACAAACTGAACTGAACTAAACTGAACTGAATTGAATTGAACAAACTGAGCTGAACTGAACAAACTGAACTGAACAAACTGAACTAAACTAGCTGAACTAAACTAACTGAACTGAGCTGAGCTGAACAGCACTGAACTGAAACTGAAAAAAAGCTGAACTGAACTGTCCTGAACAAACTGAACTGAACAAACTGAACTGAACAAACTGAGCTGAACTAAAGTGCATTATTTAACACATCAAACCAGGAAGAGGTGGAGCACCTCGACACCCAGGGGAGGAAGCCCTTGTTCAGGACTCATTGTGGCAATTGCACCAGCGGGAACCATCATCGGTCAAAACTGCACCACTAAACCCAATCAAGCTGCAAAATGCTCCACGGTAAGAGGATAAAACTGAATTGGGTTATCAATCAGCAGACACCTAAGAAAGAAAAGCAGGATAAACGAGCACGAACTGCGAACCAGAAGCTGAAGTTGGTTGAATTTTCAGGGGAAGGAAGAGCTCCTGTGACGGAGCACCTGTTAGCCGTGGTACAAATCACCACTGAGCCCGACAGGCCCACCGGGGAAATCACTTTTCTTCACCTCATTGTCGGGCCTCGGAATCCCACTCCGCTTTTCCAGATGGCTCCGACAGCAGCAGACTCGTTCCGCTACCGCCGACCCACCCGGTTATCCCATCTGTCTATTCCAGGCGCAGCAACCCGGTCATTACCATCTGCAACTGTTCATGACTGGGAACCTAATCTGGAGAGCAGTTTATAAGGTCACTGGGCTGGATTCACAGCAACGGGCAAATGGGGCCAATTAGTTTTAGACGGTTGAGTGCAGGGTATCGGTGTCAGCGTGGAACGGCATAAATCAGGGGGCTCGGGTTATTTTTGTTGCATCTTTTTGGAAAATGTACTGAATTTGAGTTAGACCTGACGGGCCGATCATGATACAATAGAGATACCCCTTATTGTCCCACAGTGGGGAAAATCTGGTGCAATGGCAGCAAAGTGACAGGGAATCGAAGCAAATAGAGTCACACAAAGATAAAAAATATAAGAACAGAAGAATAATATACCAGACAGAAAGGGCAAAAATACAACATAAAATATTGTGCAGTTATTAAAAATAGATGCAAAGAAATGAGCTTCTAAGAAGGTTAACAGACTTTTTACAATAAGTGACAATAAAACTGGGCAAATAGCTGCAGAAATGTAAACACTTACTGAATTTGTTGGGAGCAGTGATGGTTTTAGAGTCTAAAGGTGTTTTCCCTCCTGATAGTCCGCTAGACTCGCTTCGATTCGGGACTAAAACTGCAGCATTTCCTCCATTTCCAGCTGCTGCGGTTCTTCCTCTCCGCTCTGAGTCAAACCAACCAAACCCTTTTCAGCAACCTGTTCCCCTCCTCGCCTGTGGGGGCGCTGCACCAAGAACCACTGAAGGAAATGACACGAAAACCTCTGAAGACGCTGAGCGCAACTTCCTTCTTCACGAAATGGAAACAAAGATGTAGCAGCGTCAGATTTTAGCGGTTGGAGGATTTCTCTTCTGTCTTTGGGAAAGGACCAGAAGTCATTTCTCCTGCTAGCGCTAGACAAGCTAGCATTTGTTTTGATTTTATTTACCCAGAATGCCCTGCGTTGTAGTCCACTTCCTGCTTTTGGAGCGGCCTCCGGTCCGCTTGGCGTTCACATCTGCATTCAAGCCGCACCAGAGTTCACTTCAACCGAGCAGAGGCCGAGGTTTGAAGGCGGAGCAGAGTTCACACCTCCTCAAACGAACTGGACTGTCTTGGCAAATGAACTGGAGTTCAATTAAAGTGAACAAAATGCAGCCTAACATCTTCTGGAAGGAAGGATCTACAATAATGCTCCTTTGTGCACCTCAGACGTAGCAGTCTTTAACTTAAAGCTCTCCAGCTCAGCAACAGCTTCATGCATTTGGTTGGAGACGTTGTCCACAATGTCCAGCAGCGATGCTGTTTTAGCCGGAGTCCTCCGTCTCCACCTCCTGTTTCTTTGCTAAAAACTTTACAGTTTAGAAAACCTACATAATGTCTTATTTGATGTTATTTTGATGAATTGTGTTTGACATAATTGCTGATATTTCAAAAACAAATAAGATGATCCAGCAAAAACAATTATGAATAATATTTGTGATTGAGATGATTTTATGGGAGCTTGTGGTTCGTTTATATTCACTGACTGTTGACATGAATCTTGTTAATTTGGGGAGTTTATGATATATTTGACATATGATTAATAACAAGGGTTCGTGAGCACTGCTGCCTTGCACCAAGAAGGTCTCGGGAGTTTGGATGTTATCCGCTACATGCCTTGGTTCTCTCTGGGTACTCCTGCTTCCTCCCACAGTCCAAACTGGTTAACTGGTCTCTCTAAATGGCTCTTAGGTAAGAGTGTGTTGTTGTTTTACCTGTGATCTGACTGGAGATGCAGGAACGATCCTCAGTCCTGGATATCGGTTGTGCTGGAGGCGCCGTGCTGTAAGGTGTCATGGATTACATGGAAAAACTGGGTTAATGAGAAAAGTTCACTCAAAGTCCAGCGTCTGCTCCCACCTCCAGCCTGAAACACAAAGCTAGAAGGATTCCTCTCTCAGGGAGGAACGACGAGGCAGCAGGTTCAAAAGTTCAGCCTCTGCTTGGGAATCCCGCTGAATGCCACTACCATTCGGCACACCCCCGTGTTCAGGAGATGCGGGGGGAACCTCATTTACCGTCCTGCATCGAGCTCCGGGTGGCAGGAGTCCCCACATAGAAACAGGGCCGATAGCGGACAGGAGGCCTGGATCTTCCTGATCCGCCTTGATGAATCTGGAAAACAGATCCAAGATGTCTCCATGTGGACAAGCTGTGGCACGGCCCCCTTTTCAGATCTGCTAATGTTTTCTTTTAAGCGTCTCAGGAGGTGGCATGAAATCGATTCCGCCACCTTTGACCTCAGAACGCTACGGCTTATATAACGACTCCCTGAACTGACATCAGTCGCTGGTTGCTTCACTTCACTGATGCTGTCGACTCCGTCAGAGTTTGATCTGTTTCATTTAACCGTCTAATGATGTTGGTCCATATTTAGAGAGTTTAAATTCATTAATGTAGAAGCTGAAAACATGATGGATGGAGGGATGGATGGACAGGCTCTGCTAAAATCCTAATTTTTCCGTTTTCTCCCTTCTGACCAGCTGGTATCACTGATGCAAACCCTCCAGCCCAGCAGGTGGCGATAAAGAGCCTAAAGTCCAGTTGCAAGCAGAAAAACTGTGAAATGTGTAAATGTTTTGCTGCTAGCTATTTTTATCAATACAACCCAATAAAAATACTTTTCTTCCTGTTTTATTTAAAGCCGATTGAATAAAATGTAAAAACAAAATCAGTCGATAAAGTTTTTAACTTCCGTCCCAACATTGATTTCAACATTATTATTAATCTAAAACTGAGATAAATACATATGTGAGGGTGATTGTGGCTCTGCAGTGATGACCCATTTTCAGGCTTCTGGCAGAAGCTAAACATCCAGGTGTTTCAAAGAGTTCATGATACCATGCACTGAAGGAAGCCGCCACTCTGGCCCGCAGCATCACAGATCCTCCACCATACTTAACAGGGGGAGTGTTTGTTGCTGAAAAGCTTGATCTTAGTCTGATCTGACCAAAAGCTCACAAGTCCAGCAGAGTTGAGTAAACTCTACATGAAGTCCTACCATTACATTTGTACGCTTCCGGTTAGCAACCGGTTAGCATGTGGATAGCGTCTAATGGTTGTCATGACGACTTGGTGAGCACAGAGAGCTTTGGAGATGTGTGGTGGAAAATAAATCCATATTTACGAAGATCAACACACCTCTATTTCAACTGAATAGCATGTTCTCTTGTCTTTCCCATTTTATAGAGCGGCTAAAAGTAATGGGCATCTATGGTGCACCGTATTTCTTTCTAATGAAATTATTTCTTTTTGTGAGATTTTACAGTAATTACACACAAAAACGTTCATGTGAGATTATGCTCCTGCAAAAAGGACCTGACCTTTGACCTTTTAATCATTATTACCCCAGAACCAGGGGGAAAACCCTTTCAACCAGAAAGCCTGGAAGACTGTTGATCCCTTTCAAAGATTATGAGGAAAGTATAGTTGTTTCCATGCGCTCTGCGCCATGTCATGATCTCTGATCTCCCTAAGTGTATACTAAGAATATTAAAATATTTATTATTATTATTATTATTATTATTATTATTATTATTACTATTATTAAGAATATTAAATACTAAATTAGGGCCAAAAATTTTGTTAATTTGAAAATGAAAATTGTCAAGAACCCTTTTTCAAGTTTTCAACAAAAATTTCAGTTTTCAGTTTAAAGTTTTGGTTTTTCTATTACAATTTCTATTCTTTTTCAAATTAACAAAAGAACTGGGTGCTGTTAGGAGGGTTTTTGGGCATTTTGCGCCACGTCAGAGCCGCTAGCACGATCTGATCTCCTTCCTGCTGACAGCTTGTCTCTGTGCCCAGGAGTTCACTTCTTATTATCTCCCGAGTCAAACGCACTCTGAGAAAGTCCAGAAGCACAGTCATAAAAACGTGTTTTTTGTGTTTTTTTTAAATCATCTTACGCTTCTCTCTGGTCCCGCTGCACAAAGCTGCGTTTGTGACATCTTTCCCTACAGATCGTAACTGGATACGGAGCGGTTCTTATCGCTGTTTTAACAGCTGTTTCTTTGGTGAAGTTCCCATTTGCAGAACAAGATAGTCCCAGCTGTCTCTGGTGGTTGGACGGACATAATGTGGCTCTTAAAGAGGAATGTTGGACTAAATGTTGCCTGTTGATTTATGATGTGAGATACAACTTGACTTGAGTGCTACTGTCAGGACGCCATAGTCATTAGGCAGCTAATGCAGTTCAGTTGGGCTCACAGCGCTCCTCCATATCTGTCGAGTATCAGCGTTCATCAAACAGACAAGTCCATCTGTTGTGTTTTAGGAACTCCAGCGAGATCCAGCTTTTTATGATCTGGAAGCGTTTAGAAATACCTTGCATCAGAGCAAACAGGGGGAAATTATACAGATGCATAATTTTACAGTACAGTCATGGTAAAAACAGAGTAGATATACAAACAATGATGTGGTCTGCAGCATGTTCTGACATTATTTAAAGCTAAATGCTGATTCCACAACATAGATGAAGTCATGGAAAAGTCCGAGCATCAGCCAAGTGCTGCTGATCAGATGTGTAGCCGAACTGGTCATATAGCAGCTTATATTTCAGTTTTGATCTAAACTTATTAGAGCTTTTAATTATGCTTTAATCAATTCCATACAATTCAACAACATGACAGCAAGAAAAGTAAAAGAATGATTAAAAGGTCACATTTGTTTCTTAAAATTTGAATGTTTCTTTGGCTAACCTCTCTCTTTTCTGATTAAAATTGAAAATTATGCATGATCTTACCTTTATTTTTATATGATGTCCACGCACCTATCCTGCTCCACGAATATCTCAGCTTTAATGGCGATGATCGCCAAGGAGGACAGCGCTTTGAACGTTTCTGTTCCGACTGTATTTGTTTTGTATTTTTCTGATTGTTTTCAGTCTTTTCAATGCGTAGAAGAAGAGCACCTGTTGCCTGTTTTAACTATGGGGCTCAGCACTGCCCCCTATCAGTGAGGCGCGGTACTTTCTGCCTCACACTGCGCATTTATGGCCGATCAGAGAGACTAAATATGCCACTCACATTCATTAAATACATCAGACAGACTGTGGAGCGTCAACATATGTAGAACATGTGTAATTAAACAAGTATATTGGCGATAAAAGAGAGACAGGGTTCAAAGGTCATCTCTAAACCATCTGCAGAGAGGAAGATTACTCCCAAGGTGGCTGCCAACTTTCCCAGGAGTGGACAGATTCAGCCCAACATCAGAGAATGAAGTTCAGAGAAACGACCAGAACCCAACAGCTCCCCTTCGGACTCTACAGGCCTCAGTTAGCAGGTCAGAGGTTACAGGTCATGACTCATGACCAGCATGGATGCTTGTAAAGGTTGAAGGAAAAAGTCTCTTCTCTCTAGAAACAAGATGGCGGCAGGACTGAGGTTAGCATTATGGAGGAAACCAAACACAGCAGGTCAACAGAGAACAGCGAATTTCCTCTCGTGGTCGTTCACATTTCCAGATATTCGTGACTCGTATTTGATGCCCTGTGTGAACGGCAAACTACCTGAAAGTGCCCCGCATGCGCAGTAGAGGACGCAATAACGTCACGCGTAGCGAGCATGCTCAGTGTTTGTGGAAGTAAACGTGGATGGTGATGGCGGATCATACCTTCCAATCTGAAAGCTGTTGTCCAACCGGAGCCAGCATATGAACAGCTCTCTCCATTAACTGCTCTCCATGTTCTCGTCCGCCATGGTTGGTGCTTTTCTTCCTGTTTTCGCGTCTCAGGACGCAGAATAGTGACGCTTGTCGAGTATAAATACCGTAAAGGTTGGATGAATGCGACCTGGCTGTACAGACACAGGTCACATTTGAAAAGATCAGATCAAGAGCACATATCCAAATGGCCTGGGTTGCATTTGCGAAAATTGGATCTGAACAATCTTCTGAACAGATGCTTGGAAGAAATCAATGCGTGGAGGTGCCAAAACTTTTTAGTTATTTAGTGAAGAATCGTACAAATATAGCTGCATAATTCCTCACTGCACTGGATAAACATTCCTTAAAAGTATTATCGCTTGCGGATACAAAAACAAGGTAGTGGAAGTGGACTAGTTGGAGCAAATATCAACATTGCTCTCTGAGTTATTTCTGCATAAAACACAGTCACAAAATTCCAATCATATAACAAACCTGACAGGGGGTATGGAGTACCTTGGCTCAGCTGTAGCTTGGCACTGAGCATTTGCAGCATTCCTGAAGTGCTCCATCTTCAGTTTGTGAACCTTGCACACAGTGAAGCTGTTGTGAAGCTCGGTCTTTCCGGACATCTGGTAAAATCCAAAATGAGTCCAAATGTTTGCCTTAACCAAAAATGGATCCCTGGGACATTTTGGGACATTTTATATCGATTCTGAATTGTAGTGAATGAAAGTTGCGATTCTTATGTGAATCGATTGGTAAATACCCATCACTGCTCTGCATATTGGACAAAATTGCTTTTAATTGGACCCCTTCATTGTGGGCGTTCTGACATTCAAGTTTGCTTTTGCTAACACTCCCAGATTGTTCCCTACTAAAGCGTTCCAGGCTTTAAAAACAGCAGTTATCAAACCACTGATTAAAAAAAAGAACAATCTGGATAAATTACTATTGCAGAATTACAGGCCAATCTCTAACCCTCCATTCATCAGCAGAATTATTGAAAAAGCTGTGTTTCAAGAGTTTCTTACAGCTTCTTAACAAAGACAAACCGCTTTGATGTCTTTCTGTCTGGTTTCTGTGCTCACCACACTCTTCAATGATATCCAAACAAATACAGACTGTGGAAGAACCACAGTGTCGGTGCCAAAAATTTATCCAGCTCAATAGAAACAACACTGAAGTTATCATCTTTGGACCTACAGAGGAACGATCTAGAGTCATCACGCATCTTCAGTTATTACAGCTAGAAACTAGAGATCAGGCCTGAAATCTGGGTGCAGTGATGGACTCAGACCTGAACCTTCAGAGACACATAAAGACAGTTACAAAGTCAGCCTTCTATCACCTGAATGACATTTCCAGGATCAAAGAACTAATGTCTCAACAAGATCTAGAGAAACTCATCCATGCATTTATCTTTAGTCGCATTGATTACTGCAACAGTGTCTTCACAGGTCTGTCTAAAAAAATCAATCAGACAGCTGCAGCTGATCCAGAACACTACTGCTCATGTTCCCACTAAGACCAGGAAGATAGAGCACATCACCCCAGTTCTAAGGTCCTTCCAGTGGCTCCCTGGAGCTCAGAGAACAGACTTTAAAATACTTCTGGTAGTTTATAAATCACTGAACGGCTTAAAGACCTGTTGTCATCGTATCAGCCTTCCAGACCACTCAGGTCTTCTGGTTCTGGTCTGCTCTGCATCCCCAGAACCAGAACCAAGCATGGAGAAGCAGCTTTCAGCTTCTATGCTCCACTAATCTGGAACAAACGTCCAGAAAACTGCAAAACAGCCAAAACACTGAGTTCCTTTAAATCAAGGCTAAATCCCACCTGTTTAGAGCTGCCTTTGATCAGCAGGAAGTAGAACATTGAACTATATTGAATTATATTGAATTATATTATATTTTATTATACTAAATTATGATTTTGCTGAATTCTTGATTGATGTTTTTATGATGTGAAGCACTTTGAACCGCCTTGCTGCTAAGATGTGCTATACAAATAAACTTGAACTTCAAACAGAAACAAGGCTGATTTAATCAAAATAAGAAACAATCATCAAAACTAGAATCAGAAGAATCAAACCCCAAAACACCCCGGGTTCTGACACAAGGGGGTAAACGGCGAACATGAAGCAGCTTCAGGGCAGAAAGTTTTTATTTATTGTTTCTTCATGAAGCCAAACAGAGAAGCCACAATGTTAATGATTTCCTATATTGTTGTGTTGACAGCATCGAGCCTGGAGAAGCCAGCACTATGTTCAGCTCTCTGGTATGCAGGAAGAAGGTCTGCTGGTCTGCGTCTCCTTCGCTCAAATCAAGCAGCTGCAGAGTTACGGTCTGTGTCCTCACCGCAACCAAGCGGGGCTGCGCAACTAATCAGAGGTTAACCCCACAAACTTCAGCATGACCTCTCAGCTGCACTGCGAAGGCTCACATTTACTGCCCAGCTACCTTTCATGAATAAAATCCAGGATTAGCAGACGGCAGATCTCTTTCAGAGCTCCAGCGCTCGTCGTTATCCTCTAATCACCTTCCTGGGTTTCAAGCCTGGTTTCTGACGCAGGAAGAAGAGCATCAAAAGCATCTGAAACGGAGAAGCGAGCTGGAGTAGTACAGCCAAGCTAGGAGAATAAAGTCACAATATTTTCACCAGAACGTTTTAAAATGACTAGAAAAGGTTGTTTTAATGAGCAACGCGTGGATAGATGTGAGGATCTCACGCGAGCAGCTCGTCTGGCCCGTGGTTATTCCTTCAAAATACACAGAACCGTTGCTCAGTCGATCCAAAGTCCTGCGACTGACAAGAATCTGATGCTGATGTGTTAAAAGATGAAATATTTCCTTGTTTGTAAAACCGATAACTTCACAAGATGCTCAACGTTCTCCTAAAATTCCTGCTTCATTCTAATATTAAGACTTTATGTTGGGAATGAGTTTATTCTCGTATTATTACAACTTTATTCTCATAACATTATGATGTTTTGTCGTACAACTTTATTCTGGTAAAGTACAACTTTTTTTTATATTATTACAACTTTTTCTCGTATTATTATGAATTTTTTTCTCATATTATTATGACTTTATACTTATAATATGATTTTTTTTTCTTTAATTTTAACTGCTTTATTTTCATAATTATTTTTCTGGTAATACTGTGACTATTCTCGTATCATTACGACTTTTTTCTTGTATTATTTTGGCTTTTTGTCATACAACTTTATTGTGGTAAAATGACTTTTTTCTTGTATTATTATAACTTTATTCTCATATTATTACAACTTTATTTTGGTAATATGAATTCTCATATCATTGTTTTTTTTTTCTAGTCTTATTATAACTTTTTATTGTATTATTGTCTCTGTATTCTTGTCAAATTTCAACTTTCAACTGTCATACGACTTTATTCTCGTAATTTTACTTTATTTTTCTTCGCCTGGCCTGAATACTCCCTCATAAGAGTTTCTTCTGCCCGTTATTTTATAATCATGTTATTTGTATTATTTGTTTTTTGTTTTAGTCTTTATAATAACAGAATTTGTGCAGAACTTCGCAGTTTTTGTCCGTGTGACAACGTCGTTTTTGAATATTAAATGAGATCATGCGATCACGACCCGAGTCGCCTTTTCATGACGTTGTGTTTGACTCCCAGGAACCTCGAGGAGCCGCGCTGCTCTGCAGGGAGCCGGCGGAGGAAGCTAAATTAGGAGGAACGTTCTCATCAGAAGTTCCCTGCAGCGTTCTGGATCTGCTGAAGGCTTCTTCTGAATGTTTGTGGCTTCCTGGTGAAGAAGAATGAATCATTCTGAGAGGATATTTTAAGGGTGTGGGTAATACTGTGAAGATGAAAGAAGGATGGGATCTAAAAGTTCTTCACATTACCACCGCAGGATAAATTAGGCTCTCTGTTGGGTCCAAATCTTTAGGGTAAAACTTCAGCTGCTGGGCAACTTTTGGAAGAGTTATAATTAAAAAATGTGATGAACAAATAAACCCTTTTGTTACATTTTACGTCCAAGAGATAATTAGTCAGAAAGACAAGAATCCAGGGATATAATCCCACTTAAACCAGCGCCTCTGGGATTTCTCCGAGCGGATTTCTGCAGGTGTATAATTTAACGCGATAACCCGACACACACCAGGATCTTCTGACGGGTTTCCCACCTCTGGGAGTTTTCAGGAGTTCAGCTGCGGAAGTGCAAAACGAGGCAATCTGCAATTTCAGGATTAGTTTTAAGACGTTTGTGAAACACGGAGCTTTGTGTGTGTTTCACTGAGGATCGACCTTCTAACCAGCAGCGGGGGTGAAATCAAGCGGTTTCATACAAATACGTTTTTGTGCATTTTAGCAACTAATTCTTTCACTAGAACCGTTTTCCAAGATTTGATGAGAACATATAAAACAGGAAGGACTTTATACTTTATAATATTTAGCTTCCTTCATGTTTGTTCATGTTTTTTTTGCCTTTTTTGTACGCAGACGCTCTACTGACAACCTCTTTAAGAAATATTTCACACATGAAAACCATTTTATGGAAGCTTGACTCAAACGCAGCATTCTTTGGTCGGAGTCTGCCGTGCAGAAGTTCTCCAGATCTTCTTCAGGTTGCCTCACTGGTTTCCAGTCCGCTTTAGTTCTGGACTCAACTGTGACGGTTTAAAAACTTTCATTTTCCTCTCAGTAAGTCGTTGTTTCAGTTGATATTGAAGAGCTCTTGGACTGACGAGTTACATCCATGACTGACGCATTCGTGATGCCTTTGATAACGTACATCACAGTATCCTTATACTTTAACTACTACTTAAACTTACAGCTTATCCTCATCTCTGGGCCACATGTGGACTTATTTACAGCTGAAACTCACCGTTTAAATGTTCCCTTCCAGATATGACCTAATAATTCAATTCAAACACAGTTTATCTCCAAATATCCTCAAAAAGTCGTTGTTGCTTGTGATTCTGGGGGCAGAAAGGATCTCCACTAGCAGTCAGTGTTGCAGTGAATTGAAAGAGGCCTGACTGAAGACCATTGCATCATGCTAACATGCTAGCAGCTCAACATCCAGGCAGCCGAGACGATATTCCACAGCAACAGTCCTGGTTGACTCCCTCAGTTGTTAGCAAGCTCTGCTAATCTACCACCTTTGCTTTTGCCGCACCTCTTTTTTGCCCGACAGAGAGACGATAGAGGATATGAATCAGGTTTGAACTTCCGCCTCCTCTCTCTGCCTCCCTTTCAACTCCTCCGGGATTGGAGGTCGTAGTTCAGGTATCATTTGAGCTTTTGAAATGCTAATCAGCTGCTCCCGCTTGTAAAAACAACGCCTTGTTGCCAAGGTTACGCATCATAACAACTGTCTTCAAGCAAAAAAAAAGCTGCAAAGCGTCCAGAATCAGAGGGAATGATTGTCCGAAAAGCAACGCCTCGACCAGAAAAGCAAATCAGAACCAAAGTATCAGAGCGGCTCCGACCTGCTGCCACCATCCTAGAACCAATAACGGGTTTTCTTGGATTATTTTGAGCAGTCACTGAATTTTGAAATGAAATGCAGCACTGAGAGACGTTTCTAACAAGTTAAAACCAAAGAGTGGAAAAGTGGGAGCAGGGAAAAGCAACTTCTGAGGTTAAACCACAGTGTTTACATGCATTACTGCATCACACCAGGCTCAGGCAGCCCTGAAAGAGCTGTGTGGCTGCGGTGGTGCCTTTATATGCACGCCTGTGTGTCTCAGATGGAGATAAGGGGAAAAGACGGTATTCTCTGACAAACAAGAGGTTACAGATGAGGAAAGTGCACAATCAGCATTTCCCAAGGACGACGTAGACAGTTTGAGGGTTGGATGATGCAGGTGGTGCTGCTGAACGTGCCGGGCAGCAGCAAATCTAACAAGTCTAATCAGGTCTTATGTGGCTCGGCTACAATTTCATGGCTGTTTGAAGCCAGTGGGCCATGTTCCCCCAGCGTTTGGAGCGGAGAATGTTATCTTGAAAAGCTTTCCATAATGCATGCTCCAGCTATGTGCGGAGAAAACGGGCTGCTTGTGTGCAAGAAACGGCCTCCAGGAAGGAGACAGAACCTGGTGACACGAAGCTGTTGCAGACAAACAAAGCGTTTGCATGTTGTGTCAATAAATGATTAGATTATTGATCAGTCTTTCAGCTGACAAACATAGAAACATGAACATCTCAACAAATCTCAAAATTATCAGAGCAGAGTTAAAAGAACTTCAGGGAAGGTTTTGGTTTCCGTTTCTGATCCAAATGAAACTTGTTTCTGCAAAGATGTTCAAATCTGCTTTTTATTTCAAGAAATGATATCTACCTCTAGGAGGTCACTCAGAGTTACTATGGTTTATATATTCAGTTGTACAATGGAGCCTATGGCATGGCATCAGTGCCAAAATTAGGACTACTGTCCACCCAGCAGGGGCTACTTCCTTGTCGCAGGATTCTATGTCTCGACATAACGAGATATTTGTCATTATCATGACATAATGATGACCATTGTTTTGAGATTAAGAGATAATTACGTCATTATCATAACAATGATTGTTTTCTCAAGACAAAGAGATATTTATGATAATCATGTCGTTATCACAAAATAACGGTTAGTTTTCTCGAGATAATGAGATAGTCATGTCGTTATCTTGAAATACTGATGATCGTTTTATTGAGATCATGAGATAATTATGATAATTATGTCATCACCAAATAAGGATTACCATTTTCTGGAGATAACGATACTTATGTCGTTATCATGAAATAACCATGATTGTTTTCTTGATAACGAGACATTTGTATTTATGTCGTAATTACAAAATAATTAGTTCTCTTGAGATAATGAGATAATTATGTCGTCATAACGAAATAACGATGACTGTTGTCTCGAGATAACGAGTTAATTTCCCGGTGGTTTAGTCATCTGTCCAACGACGTGGTGCCATCGTGGTTTACTCCATCCCATCACTGATTCACTGGAATGATTCACAGAATCACGCATACCAGCCATGAGCTGCACTGGTGGAACCAGGCTGAACACACACACCAGTCGTCCCGTGATCGGACTCTCTCGGTATCTTGAGAAAACCACTGGGGTCAAAAAGCACGCCAGTACCACCGCTCGCTGCTTCCGTGCATATGAGACATTTGAGCAGTTTTCTAATATTTAATTTTCATAATTTATCAAAGCACTGAACTACCAAGAGAAATAAATTCAGAAACAGCGTTTTGGTCGAGAAACTGACAGAGATTTTCATAAAAAGGAACCCAGAAGCAGAATTGATCACATCAGCAGAAATAAAGACTGAAAACATTCCAGCCTCCCTGATTATCATTCATGGAATCGATCCGCCTGCAGAAAACCACACATCTTTCAAACCTCGACAACGAGAAATGTTTTTACTGAAGCCTGTTTCATCACACGTTTAAACTTTCACCACTGAGACAAAAAACCTGCATGAAGCACAATGTTAGCGGCGATTATTTGCTTCAGTTTCTTGGAAGGCTCGACGTGAGTTCTGATTCCTGGTATTATGTGGTCCGCACTGAGGTTCTGACGGAGCGCCGGGTCAAACTAGATCCACTACTTCAGGTTACCGTTGAGAGGGCACGGAAACACAACCCCCAACACCATGAACCAGTTGACTTCAGCTCCTCCAGAGGCCTTTCTGCTTCATCTGGCAAAACCACGTTCCTATCTGGAGCTTGGCTTCACGTAGTCCCTAAATTTCCACAAAGCAGACAAATCAGTTGTCTCAGATGAGTCTCAGATGAGTCTCAGATGAGTCTCAGATGAGCGCATCAGTCCGCTCCTCATGTGTTTGCACTAAAACTTCCTGACCTAAGCGTCCCGCGTGTAATCCTCTGACAACCTCAATAAAACGCTTTATGTCGGAAAGCTTGGATCTGGCCGCTTCCCGCTGCTTCCTGCACCAAGCGGGAGTCGTAGCCGCGCCCAGATGTGGCGTGGAGCAGGTGCTGCTCAGCAGCCGCTCTGGGCTCCTGTTCAGGAAAATCCCGAGCAGTTTTTACGACACGTTAAACAGTGATGAGCACTGAAAGGGCACTTATTGATCTGCTGAGACCAACGCCTGAGTTCAGAACCAAATACCTTCCGATTCGTGAAGAAAGAAGATGGAGTCGTCATAAATTTTCAAGTTATATTTGATGATATTTGATGGTTTGTTCACTCTGATGACAGCAGCAAGTTTTAAAGGTATCATGGTGGTGTTGAAACCAGAGTATAAACCTCCTGGACCTTCTTGCTGAGCGGATTTATGCAGAAATGTAGCTTTTTATGTTGTGCAACAAGGGCAAGTTTTAATAATGCTGGTCATTTTAATCAAAATGAGAGCTGAGAGTCTCCATCAGTTATTGTTTTAGGAGTCCAAGCCTGGCGAGGTGTGAAGAAGGATTTATTTAGAAAATACTTCAACTTTCAGGTAAAACAAGAAAAAGATGTTCCATGTGTGAACACAGATTTCCCCAAAACTCGTAGGAGAATGTGTTCGATGTGTTTGAGCACAAGAAACCAAAACTGAGCATCACCGAAAGGAAAACAGCACGCCTACTGCGTGGTCGTGGCCTCGAAAACGCTTAGAACTCCCTGCTTTAATCGTTTAAAAACAAATCTGGCCTGATCTGCATTGAAAAGCACAGTGAACCTGATCAAGAAGGCTGGTTCTGTTCTGGTTCTGTTCTGGTTCTGTTCTGGGGCGACTGTGGAACCTCTGGAGTTGATGATGCAAAGAAGGATTTTGCATAAAATCAAGAAAATTATGGGCAACCCTGGACATCCTCTTCATGAGACTGTCATTGGAAAACAGAGTCTCTTCAGTCAGAGGCTTCTACAGATTGGTTGTAAAACAGACTGCTACAGGAGATCTTTCCTGCCCACATCCATCACCATCTATAATAACTCCTTCATTTAATGAGTTACATCGACATTTAATTTCCCTTTGGGATAAATAAAGTATTTTTGAATTGAATTTTGCAAGGTTTCTGACATCTGAATGTTATGTCTATGATTTTTTGGTTTTCGTGCGTGGGGTCTGCCAGGCTTTGAAAATGAACATTTTCTGTGTGAACCAGGCATTAGAGTGTGTGTGTAACGTTTTTGTTTCATCAAACAAAAACCTTGTTAGCCTCAGAATTTCATCAAAATTCATACCTAATCATCAATTTTCCAAAAATATTTTCAGACAACCATATCTATGTCTGGAACAATAAAAACTGTAAACTGTGATTTTAAGGTTTTTCCAATGCAAACTCAAATTTAAAAATGTATATAAAATCCATTGTTGCTCATAAAAATCCCAGAATATTCGCCTTATGACTTTGTCTATATCTGAAATAATGTAAACATATTTCCATTTCCCTAGATTCCATGGTGTTTCATGAAAAATAGTTTCCTGCTTCTTCAAACAATAACTGCACTACATACCCAAATTATAAAAATTCATATAAAATCCATATTTCATTTAACAACTTTCAAAAATATTCTAAGACAGGGGTGCTCATTACGTCGATCGCGATCTACTGGTTGATCGCGATCTACTGGTTGATCGCGGAGGCAGTACTGGTCGATCGCAGCGTGACGTTAAAAAAAAATATAAAATATTTGTCAGCCTATCAAACATCCCGTTACTTAATTGACATACAGGGCAACCAATCAGATGACAACTGAATTTTGACCTTTAGGTCACCGCTCATGCGTAAACGACGGCGCTAGCGCAGCAAAACTTACAAGCTAGTTAGCGAATTACCTCAGATTTTAAGCCCTTGCTAAAACATATGGTGATCAAAATGAGTGAGAAAGCTGGACCAAGTAAGAAGGCAAAAACACATCACTTTCACACGGAATGGGAGGCGGACTTTATTTTTCACGATGTCATTTTCGAAGTGCGTTTGCCTCATCTGCCAGTCTACCGTCGCAATAACAAAGAAGGGAAATTTGGAGCGGCATTTTCGGACTGTTCATGGAAAATACGACATCGACTTCCCACCGAGAAGCTGAGAAAGAGAAAGGTGGAGGAACTAAAATCCCAGTTGTCCGGACAGCAGTCAAGACATACAGTTACACGGCGCTGTGAAGCCATTGCTGAGGATTTAACCCAACAAATGTGGAAGGACATCGTAGATTGTGAGTGTTTCTCCCTGCAGTTGGACGAATCTACAGATGTGACACAGCCCAGATGTGCATTTTCATTCGTATGGTGTTTAGTGATCTCACTGCAAAAGAGGAGCTATTGACAGCACTTCCCATGAAAGAACAGACGCGAGCAGAGGACATATTTCAGACGTTTAAAAACTATGGAGAAAACTCAAAAAAGTGCCAAAAAACTCCCGGTGTACAAATTGGTGTCTATCACCACAGATGACCTGCAATGGTTGGACGTGTGAATGGATTTATTGCAAAGTGCAAGCAGGACGATGCGTTCCCAGACTTCTTGAATTACCATTGCATAATCCACCAACAAGCGTTATGCGCTAAAATGCTCAACATGAAAGAGATCATGGATGTGGCGACAAAGATCGCCTGTTCTGTTCGAGCCAGATCTCTTCAAAGACGGTTATTCCATGCACATCTGGAGAAGGCTGACTGCGACCACTCTGAGTTGTTGCTACATACTGACGTGAGATGGCTTAGTCGTGGGAAATTCCTCCAAAGATTTCGAGAACTCTGTCCGGAGATTAAAGAGTTTTTCTGTGTATCTGGACATGCAGAATACAAGCAACTAAATGATGGTCAATGGCTGTTGGACTTGGCATTTTTAACTGATGTGACAAACCTGTTGAGTGACCTTAACCTTGAGCTGCAAGGAAAAGACAAAACAGTGACCAATATGATTAGCTCAGTTAACGCTTTCAAACGAAAGATGCAACATTTAGCCTCAAAGCTGCAGCGCCATGATTTGGCAGATTTCCAGAACCTGGTGTCAGAGCTGGAGACACAAGGGAAGGCCTGTGAGCAACTTGACAGTGCAGCTACATGGAGCAAATGGACGTTTGTCTGTCAGAGTTTGACAAACGCTTTCAAGACTTTTCTTTACTCGAACCAGTCGCTACATTCATGTGCTCTCCTTTTCAGGAAGATGCTGAGGTTGATTCACTCGCATCAAACACTGTTTCACTTTAAATCTTCTGGAGCGGAAGAGGAGATTTTGACTCTACAAACTGACACTGAGCTGAAGTCCAGAGCTCATGGACAGTTCTGGAACTGACTCACAGAGGTTAAGTGCCCCAACATGAGGAAATGTGCTACCTCCTTGACTGCATTATTCAGCTCCACTTATTTATGTGAGTCAGCCTTTTCCTACATGAAGATCATTAAGTCCAAATCCCGTTCCACCATGACTGATGAACATTTGGAAATGTGCTTGAGGCTGGCTGTCAGCAGCTACTGTCTGGACTATGCATCCCTGGCTGATTCAGTTCAGTGTAAGTCATCAAAGTAAACTCAGGCAACTACAAAAAATGTAAATAATTATTATGTGTGTTGTGCAATATTGGCTTATTCAGTTATGCAAGGTACATCAACATACATTGTACATACAAATAATCTTTAATAAATTTGGAAACAGTTATATGTTTTGCATTTTTGTAGTGGGTAGGTAGATCATTTTGACTTGGTTGTTTTATAAGTAGCTCGCATGCTGAAAAAGTGTGAAGAACCCCTGACCTAAGATGTCTGTGGCAGCGAGAGGAACAATTTGAACTGTGTCCCATGTTCCTGTATGGAATCGTTTTTCAACAAATAATGTTAACCACCATATTTTCTAATGTTGACCTAAATTTTAAAAATATATATATAAAAAAATCCATTAAAACATTAAAATATTTAGCGACGGTCAGGTCTCGATGTTGAATAGCACCGATGATTTTTCATCCCCATAAATTCAACACGTTTTCAATGAAAATGTTAACCTTAATTTTATAATATAAAGACCCACAATAAATTAATGACAAATCCACGTCAGATGGTCGTGTCTTCATATACAATCATCTTCCTTTCTTCAAATGTCTCGAGATGAAATGTTTTAAACTGCTGACCATTTTACTATACCGACCGAAATGATTAAATTAATTAAAATTTTAGATTTTAAGAGTAAATTTCCAAAATATTTTCATAAGGTAACACCGACAAGTAGACAAGTCAGACTGTGAGGATGAATGTCACACTAAAGCTGGAGCAAGTTTGGAAAGTATTTATCAGGGTCTCAAAATGAAATATTCTGCACTCCGAAAATCCCTGGATTTTCAAAATAAAACAGGAAATGGGGCGAAATAAACTGCACATAAACCTACTCCAGAAAAATAAACACGGGTATGATAACGAGGCTAACAGAGCAGAGCAGCAGGGATTCAGAGGAACCGCCTCCATCCCAGGGCCCAGACTGATTTCCAGACCCGAGTAAACCTGGCGTGGCAGAGCGAGCACGCACAGATCCACCCGCTGGAGGTCCGGTCACGCCGCTCCTCTCCTCCCGGCCTGCAGCAGTCAGCGCGGTTTATGACGGTGACGTCATCACACCCAAACCTGAAGGAAGGAACTCATTAATGCCAGAAAGCGCACGTTTTAAAGGAGAAGCACGTGTTTTACGAGGCCGTGAAGGGAGAGCCGAGCGGCTGTTAAAATATGGCCGAATCACATCGGTGAGCCGCGCTTGAGACGTCAGGCCTCAAAACCAGCATCCACCTCAAACTCACCAGGTTTAACTGGCCTTCACCCAGTTAATGACCCCCCCCGGGAGTAGCGCATGCAGACGGGGTCTCACACAGACATCCAGCTTCAGATGCCTCGATTTTAGCTCTCAGCTGACTGGGTGACGTAGAATAATGATTATTGGAGGCTTGGCTTCATTTTTACACACATACATGCACATATTGTTCTCTTTGTGGTTTATTTCATTCAGTCTAATGTTTAGATATTAATGCTCAATGCATTTAGACACAATTTGATTCACTTGGTTTATAAGTCTTGCACACTTTCATCTGTTTTTTACACAACGGAGACAAAGCGACTGTTGAGAGCCGGCTGAGACCGAGGAAGTGACGTCATGGTTCTCAACCAGAGAAAGGTGGACTACCCCCCCCCACACACACACACACACCTCGCGGCTGGGGGTCAGTCTCTGCCTCAAGTACGGAGGACGGAGCGGTAGATGGACAGACAGATCGGGGCTTCGTCTGCACCAGGGAAGACCCAGAGCTCGTTGGAGAGACGATGTATCCCGTCTGGCCTGGGAACGCCTTGGGATCCCCCGGAATAAGATGGAGGATGTCGGTGGGGCGAGGGATGTGTGGGGCTCCCTCCTGAGCCTGTTGCCCCAGCAACCCGATCTTGGGTCAACAGAAGACGATGGAGGGATGGATATTTGATCGTCTGGTGATTTTGTAGTTTAACTTTAAAGTGGAAAGGCAGAATGTCCACCATGATACTATTGCATTTTATTAAGGTTGATTTTTAAAACAATCAACCAAGCATGACTTTGTAAGAAAAGGGGTGGAATGCTCAGGGACAGCTCAGAGGTGTGAAGGGAAACTGAGAAGAGCCACGGAAGCCAGGAAGTTCTCCTGCATCCAGTTCGTACCACGTTCAGGTCATTTTTCCTGCTTTTCAGTTATTTCCATCCCTGGATTTAATTAAAATTTACAGAACATGGACTTCAGCTGCAGCACTGAGTGTGTCCTGTGTTTATTGTAGTGTTCGGAACAACAGCAGGCACCGACCCAGACATAACAGGCTTGTTTATTGGGTGATACATTTCAGTTTATATTGCTGCTGTTTTCTGTGACAGGAATTCTGGTTTTCACAGACATTTACAGCCTCATTTGCTTTGATTTGCTTGTTTTTGACAGTAAACTGCCAGTAAACTTTCCATTGCTGTTTTCTTGTGCTGTGGCTTTCAGTGGATCTTATTTGTTGTTCATGTGTTCAGCTCTTGAATGTTTGTTTAGATTTGATGTTTCTGGTTTGCCAGATCGATCAGGGAAACCAGAAACACCTCCTGTCCAGCTTTCTCTGCACTTTGTCTCTGTTTCTGGACTGATTTAACAACTTTATTGCTTACTGAAACATTTTAACAGATCTTCATAGCATCTGCACACACTAAACTCACCACAGCAGAACTGTCCACCCTTCTAACACTTCCTGTCAACAGAGCGGCACTCAGTCTCAGCATATATAACTTCCCTTGGTTGGAGCAGACAGAAGGACAAGCTTTCCTGTCCAGAGTCGTGGTTCCTCTCTGATGCTCTCCTCTCTTCAACCCAGCCCATAGCTTTTCTACAGGAGTTAGGTCTGAAGACTGAGATGTTCGTGGAAGAAGCCGGATTTTATGGGTTCATTCACACCAGCCATGTTCAGTCCGCTTTAATCGAACTCTATTTTGTTTGCTTAGAAAGTCCAGTTCGTTTGGGAAGGTGTGAAAGCCGAATCGAACTCTAGTGCGAACTCTGGTGAGGTTTAAATGCATCTGTGAACACCAAACGGACCAGAGACCGCTCCAAAAGCAGGAAGCGGACTGCAGTGCAGGGCGTTCTGGGTAAATACAACCAAAACAAACGCATGCGGGTCATAAGCCGGTCACACAGAAGTCTGATTGTGGTTGCATTTAACTAGTAGTATGAACGACCACGGCAAAAGAAGTGGATTTCTGAAAAACATCCGAATTGAACGTAGCTTTTGTTGACAATCCGGATGTAACGTCATCAAGCCTCCCACTCATTCACCATGTTGTCAGCCTATATCTGCTTTTAGCCGCCATCTTTGTAGTCCCTCAACCAATCAGTCAGTCATTGTGATGGCAAATTAACAAAACATTAAGAATATATTGTCCAAATGGGTATTGATCGTTAATTCATCAAATTATTTAATGAAGCATTACTTTATTAAAATAATATTTTATCTTCACTTCTGCTTTGCATTGTGAACTGGCTGTTTGAACGCAAACAACTGTTGTTCTTAATTTAGTCTTAAGATGTTCTCCCACCAACCCTGTTTAGTCCACTTTAATCAAAGTTTGCCTGGAAAGTCCGGTTCGTTTGGGGAGGCGTGAACTCTGGTCCACCTCCAAACCTCGGTCTGGGTTCGGTTGAAGTGAACTCTGGTGCGGTTTGAATGCAGATGTGAACGCCAAGCGGACCGGAGACTGCTTCAAAAGCAGGAAGTGGACTACAGCGCAGGGCATTCTGGGTAAATACAACCAAAACAAACGCTAGCTAGCCTAGCGCTAGCGGGAGAAATGGCTCATGGTCTTTCGCCAAAGACTAAAGAGAAATCCTCCAACCACTAAAATCTGATGCCGCTACATCTTTGATTACGCTTCGTGAAGAAGGAAGCTGCGCTCAGCGTCTTCAGAGGTTTTCGTGTCGTTTCCTTCAGTGGTTCTTGGTGCAGCGCCCCCACAGGCGAGGAGGGGAACAGGTTGCTGAAAGGGTTTGGTTGCTTTGACTCAGAGCAGAGAGGAAGAGAACCACAGCAGCTGGACATGGAGGACATGTTGCAGTGTTGCAGGCTATCAGGTGTGTAAACACCCTAAGAAGGTTCTCAGGGCCTTTGACAGAGAAAATGTGCAAAGCATCACAGATCCTTCAATAAACTTAACAATCAGCATGATGGGTTTTGTTCCACATCAGACCCACCTGGAGTATTTGTTGCTGACCAAAGCTAACATTTCCAGTTTGAGCCTCAGTTGGGTTTAGCAAACCATACTGGCAAAATCTTTGGTCATTTCTAGAGTTTTGAGCATCAACTTACCTCAGCTGAATATCATGTACTCTTGTTTTTTCATGTATAAGAGCAGAAGTCATTATTTAATATTTGGAATGAATACAGTTAGTACAGTATAAAGAGATTTTAGTTACTGGAACACCAAATCTCTGCTTTTCTTTAAGTACCAATTATACAACCAGAGAACAACAAAAACAAATCAACATCAGGGCTAAACATTTAATGAAGCTAATTCCTAATTTGCTCACTGATAGAGATGACAGATACCTTCAACAGTTTTGCCAGATAAGAAAAGCCTAATCACATGAAGTTCAACATTTGTTCCTTCTCTGAAGTTGGCGACATTAATGAACTTCCCATGTCTGTCCCTGTCTCACTCCAGGAGAGTGGAAAGCTCCACATAAACGCATAAGGGTGGATCAGAAGGACCATACAGCCATGTTCTCACCGCACAACAATTTGAATTTTAAGTGTAACGACACAGGCACAACAATGTCTCACTGAGGTCCAACAGCAAAGTCAGAGTCAAGTTAAGTCTGACCGTGGGTTACACGAGGACCACCAGACGATGTTTCGCCCTCACTGTCTCCTAGTCCAGGGTCATACCACGCCTCGCTCGGTTTGAGCTTGTTAATTCTTGCGGCCTGGTTCCACATTACCACACCGCCAGTCCAGTACAAGGCATTGTTCTGGGGGAGGGAGGTCTGTGTGTGGCCTGGTTGGTTGTGGTTCTTTCTTTAACATCATTAACAAATTTCATGAAACCTTGTTTGGTCAGGACTCACTGTGTCCATCAGTCTTTTGTATTCCCAAAGGAAGCTAATGCAATGACATTGCCTTAATGACCGAACCGTAACCATGGTGATTGCCGTTTGCTTAGTCGAGCTTCATTGCTACTTTGTGGTGAGCAATAATGTTAAACAATAGTCTTTTTCAAGTCACTTCCCCAGAACTGTAAATCAGTGAGTCAGTGGGGCTGTTTCTGGTTTTTGGGACGTCATCTGGGTTGAAGAAATTCAGGTCTTTGTAGCTTATTACCAAACAAATGCCAAACCTTTAGAGAATGTCTGCATTGCAAACTGTTCTCGTCACAATGCTAGTCTCCTAATGCAATGACCCAGATCTTTGTCAATGCCTGACTGCAGCTCTCCTGTCTCCACCTGTTAATCTTTGCAACAATCGGTTTGGTACAATCCACCGTTGGGAACAACAAACCACAATTTTGAGGTGCTTCCCTTACGCAGCAGACTAATTCCTACAAAAACCTGTTGGCTGGCATCTTCCTTGCTTAAACAAAAGCACAAAGTTTCTATAACTTAGCACCACTAAAAGCAGTTCATTAAGTTAATCCATCCTGGATTATACCACCCTACACTCTCAACAACATATTCAAACAAGACAAAAAGATCCCACCATGCTGCCATGGTCCTTTGGCCAAGATGGGGTAACAGACTAGATATGAGGCTGTTGGGAAAGTTGGCTCACCTGAAGCTACATCTTATCACAGTTGGACACTGTGCCTCAGATGCTTAGGAGACAGTTTGCTTGCATGCATTTGTGCGAATTTCAGTCAAAACGTTTCCTGCATCTGACTGCAGTTCAGTCACTTTTACGAGAAGCAGAGAAAAACATTGTATTAGGAGACAAATTAACAGCTACTTATAGCAAGACTGAATTAGAATTAGAATTTATAGCACATTTTTATGTGCTAAAAACATTAATAGATGCCTAAGCAAAAGTTACATATATAATTATATACTTAATAAATACTATTTATTATTTCCACAACACATAATTCTTGCAGACAACTTTAATTGCAGTTTGCATTAGTTTTTTTAAAATGATAGCCTAACAGATGATTTTAATCAGTACCTGTTGCAACACTTACTGATATTTTAGCTAATAAATGTCCCAATAATCATATTTTAAGCAGCTAGTTGTTGCTACGATAATGGGTATGTTTAGCCAGTAACAGTTGTTCCACAAATTTATATTTTATCTGGTATCTGTAAAACTAACTGCTATTTTAGCAGCTAACTACTGGAATATCAGTATATTTATTAGCAGCTGGCTGCTGATACAACTGATCTTTTTAGCCACTAACTGTTCCAATGCTAAATGATTTTTTTTGGTGGCTAACTGTTGCTAGGTTAAGTGATGTTTGAGTAGCTAATAACTGTTGTTATGATACTTTTTTTTTTTTTTTTTTTTTTTACCATTAGTTGCTATTATGCTCACTGATACTTTTGGTAGTAGCTTTTAGTGGCTGAATACACTGTTAAGTGGTATTTTAGCAGCTGCTAGTTGTTGCCACAAAAGTTGTTACCTTTAACCACTAATTGTTGATGTGCTAACTGATATCACAGCCATTAACTGTTGCAACACTGATATTTTAATTGCCAACTGTTACACTTGGTGATATTTTTGCAGATAACTGTTAGAGTAATGGTATTTTTTAGCAGCAAACTTTTGCTACAATAGCTGATGTTTTTAGCCACTAACTATTTTGATGCTCACTGGTATTTTTTGTGGCTAAACATTGCTACACTCAATGGCATCTTAGCAGCCGATTTTAGCAGTCATTTACCTTTCACCACTAACTCGCAACAGGAACTGACATTTTAGCCATTGTTGTCTATGTCTGTCTATGAGCCCCAGCGAGATGAGTTACTTCCACAGACAAATTAGCTTGACTTTAACAAGAAAAAGCCATGTCTACATTGGCAAAAACAACTCTGGAAAACATTTGCAGTTGCTCTGTTCAGTACTTCCGTCTCTCACTTCCGAAGCTGTCATTGTGCCGCAACACGATTAGGTGACATGGTTGCAAAGAGTCAGTTGTGATGCTTGTGATTTTTTTAGTGGCTAAACGTTGGTACGGTAAATGGCATCTTAGCAGCTGTTAAAATACTGATATTTTTAACAATTATTTACATTTAGCCACAATCTGTTGCAACAGTAACTGACATTTTAGCCACTGTTGCTACACTGAGGCCGTCAACCATTACACTGAGTGATATTTTAGCAGCTAACTGTTAGAATAATTATATTTATTAGCAGCTAACTGCTACTACAGTAACTGATATTTTTAGCAGTAATTTACCATTAGCCATTTACTTTTGCTAGAATAACATTTTAGCCACTGTTGCTACACTGATATATTAGCAAGTAACTGTTACAATATTGATATTTTATCGCAGCTTTTTGCTACCAAAGCTCATATTTTTGGCCACTAACTGTTTTTACGCATATTGTAGTTGCTAATGCTAGCAATAAATATATTATTTAGCATTTAGTTGATGATACAAGAACACATATTTTATTAGCGCCTACCTTTTATTACACTGAATGATAGACTTTCGCAGCTAACCGTAGCAACACCAACACTGATAAAAAACTCCCACTACTGAACAGCAACAGGGTTTGTTTTGGTTCTTCTCTAAAATCTTGGTTATTAAAGACAGTTGGCCGTAAATAATATCAGCTAACATTGCAAATCTAACGTTGTTTAGGTGTAAAAACAGTGACAGCATAACCCTGGTGCCACATAAAGCCCTAATTATGCAAATAAACAAAAACTATCCCCCACTGTGGGCTGGACTCGCTGTAGGGAAAATTGCAGAGGGATGTGTTGTACACAAAACATGTGTGTTATATCTCTCTGCTTTGTCTTTAGATTTTATTGCCAGAAAAGGAAAAGAACACTTGATTTATCCCAAAATGTTCTTGGCCAATATTTCTTTGGGGCAGCGTCCTCAGAAAGAAGAAGTGAAAACACCCAACATGACTTCAGCTAAAGATAACACAGTTTCTCGGTCAGTTTCGCCAAAATGCAGATGCACACTCTCCTAAAACAATACAGAGGAGCTGTCAGCTTCACTTAGCGTGATAAAGAAAAACACAGCTCAGTGGGTGAAGAACTCTGCTGTGGATATTTCCACCCAGTGTTTCCAGTGCTTGTTTTGACCAACAGTTAACTTGCTTTGTGTGTGTTGTTACCTCCCTGGTACTAAAAAACTACCATGTCCAGATTCCATTCCTTCTTGCTTACGTCTTTTGTTGTTTTTCTCTTTAATATGATTTTATATTCACGTTGTGATGCTTTTTTTGGTAGCCGCCCTTCCTCTCATACAATGCTCATCATTGTACCCACAGAGAGTATCAGGATTCTAACCTCACTGAGTTATAGTTTCTTCATGAGCAAAGAGGATCCTGCTACGCCAGGCGACCTGAATACAGAACGTTTATCCAACGTGGTGAGGAATTACGTGCATTTGAACAATTCTTCACTAAATAACTACAAAGTCTGTCAAACAGCTAAAAACTCTTGGATGGAAACTGCGATATCGTCGTCCACGGAGGAGGCTGTCTGCAGAAAGGTGTGGCACTCTCTGTGATGCTTCATTAAAGCAAAATGAAGGATGCAGGGAGGGAACGAAAAAGACACTTTAACGTCTCCATTTCACATCCTGTCTTGCAAAGTAGACTGGAGTAGATCATGAGGATCCTTTGATCTCCGATGGATTGAAGCAGAAATCAGGAATAATCGTTGCATCAAAATCGATTTTGAATCAAATCATCAGATGGCTGTTTGGAAAGGAAAGAGAAAGCCTCCTCTCTCTAAAAACAAGATGGCAGCAAGACTGAGGTTAGAAAAGCTGCATCTGAAGAAAACTCAAGATGTCTGTGACAATGTCCTCTGGACAGATGAGACCAAGGTAGATATATTGGACCATCATGGACAGAACCAAACAGCATAATTTTGGATGTTTTGGACCTGGAAACCTTGCAGTCATTCTGTCCAACAGCTGAAGACTGGTCCAAACTGGGTCATCAACAGAAACGCAGCAGCTAATCTACAACAGAATGGCTGAAAAAGAAAGTAACCAAAGTTCTGCAATGGCCTAGTCAAAGTCTAGCCCTCAACCTGGATAAAATGCTGCGGTCGGACCTTTAAAGAGGCTGTGCAGGTTTAGTGAAGATCACTTAAAACCTTGAAAGTGAAGGAGATCAGTGTAAATGATAGATGTTTTTATTTTGATATGATTTAAAAGCATCTTTCTTGTCTGAAATCGCTCCTGGAAGTAACAATCAGACTTGTAGATCTGACTCACTGGTTTATCTGAGTTCCTTAATGTGCTTTTAAGCATAAATATCACCATCCAACCGCAGAGAAAGCTAGATGAATGAAATGACATCATGCTGTAACTTCTGACGCTTGGTTGCTTGGTACAGGAGCGTTATCAGACTGAGATTATCAGTTTCACACTGGCTCCTTTATACCTCTGAAACCATGCTAATCACCGTCAACCGAGCCATTGCTTTCTGTTTTTTATCTTCACAGAAAAAAAAGGCTTATCATCACGGCTCTGAATCTGTTCTTAAAACACAACATGAAGATAGTATCCACGTCCTGTTTGAGCCTGTTGTAGAAACTGTCTGAAGGAATCTGTTAATGGAGACTTCCAAAGGCAGTTGGTTGCACTGGATTTAATATAAGGGTATGAGACGGAGAGCTAGCTACAAATCTACAAAACAATCTGTGAAAAACTTTGGAAACCATAAATCATTTTTCCTCATGTTCTAAATTATACAGTACGTTGTGTTGGTCCATCAAATAAACTACACTCAGGTTTTTGGTTGGAATGGCTTGAATGGTAAGTCAACAACAAAACACTTGTCTTTTCCAGCAATTGAAAAAAAACCAGCTGACCAATCATGCTCGAGCTCCTGCTTGGGTTGTTAGGTAACAGTGCAGCATCTGTGGATTGTGACGTAACAATTAGGAGGTTTTTGAAACAGCTCGTTTTCCAGACACCAAAAAAACATAAACTTATTGCCAAAAAAAATGGCTGGCTGTTTTTTTTAATCGCTTTTTTTAGAAGCAGTTGAGACTCTAATGGAAGTATAAAAATGTGCAAAATGTGAATTTTGCATAATAATTCCCCTATATTACGTATGAATATTTTTTGTAAGGTGCAGTAATTTAAGATCTCACTGACAACTGAAGACACCCAGCCACTATGAAGTGTAAGGCCTGTGTATGTTCAGGGTCATTTCTCAAAATTTCTAAGATTAGGTTTTGCAGAATAAATCCCAAATGCCGCCATAAATGGCACCCTCGGTACTTCTTGTACTTCACTCATTAAGGGTGTTTTCCCACCTGATAGGCCACTAGACTCAGGTCGACTGGGGGCCAAAATTTCAACATTTTCTCCATCTCCAGCTGCTGCAGTTCTCTTTCTGTCTGCTCTGAGTCAAACCAACCAAACCCTTTCAGCGACCTGTTCCCCTCTTCACCTGTGGGGGAGCTGCACCAAGAACCACTGAAGGAAACGACACGAAAACCTCTGAAGACACTGAGCGCAACTCCCTTCTTCACCAAATGTAAACAGAAATGGAGCAGCGTCAGATTTTAGCGGTTGGAGGATTTCTCTTTAGTCTCTGGCTAAAAACCATGAGCCATTTTTCTGCCGCTAGCTCTAAACTCGCTTGCATTTGTTTTGATTGTATTTACCCAGAATGTCCTGCACTGTAGTCTGCTTCCTGTCTCCGGTCTGCTTGGCGTTCACATATGTTTTCGAACCGCACCAGAGTTCAAATCAACCGAACCCAGACCGAGGTTTGTCGGCGGACCAGAGCTCGCTTTTTTGGTCCTCATCAGAGTTCAATTGTGCGTTCACACCTCTCCGACCATCCGGACTTTCTAGGCAAACAAATTACAGTTCAGTTTAAGCGGACTAAACAGGCCTGGTGTGAATGCGCCCTTAAAGCAAACTGGAACCGAAGTCAGATTCCTTGTTTATGTGCACACACCTGGCAAATAAAGGTGATTCTGGTCACCTTTGAAGCTGCCAGGAAACCCTGAATTGTTCTGGAATCAAATTAAAATGATAATAGTTATGGTAGACCCCCGCTTATTCATGGATATTTCTGATATTTCTACTTGACACGCTATTGGCTGGCATTTACAAAGTAGCCAATCCAGGAGCTGTATTTATATTCCTTGGTGTTGATTGGCAGAACCCCCAAGAGCAGAAATACAGAAGACTGTGGATGTTAGCTTCTGTGGTAGTGCCAAGACTGTCTCTACTGTCCGTATGAATGCACATTAAGGTATATTTGGTGTTTGAACTATTAAAACAGGCAGTTCTAAGCTTTTTTAGGGGACAATCTCAAGTATTCCTCGGATTTTCACTATTCATGGGCGGTTGTGGTCCCTAATCCCAGTGAATGCTGGGGGTCTACTGTATGATAAAAACTCATATTTGTTTATGTGTTGCAGGTCCAATTTGTTGAACGGTGTCAAATCTCCAGATGCAGCATCTGCTTTACCCTCAGGTATTCATGAAGAAAGCAAACCGGGCCCTACCAATACCTCGAGATTCTGCTCACAGGTTCAGAACTTGTAAAGTTTTTGCTGAATTTCGGGGGGTTTCCAGGAACACAATAAGGATTATTGTGAAAAGTGAAACAAAGTAGTACAAAGCATCAAGGTCCCTGCCTTCAGACACGTTTTTGAATCATTATTTACCAAAACATGATATCATCCAGAGATTGGGGGAAATTATTCATGAGACAATTTCGACAAGCGTCATTAGCATGTCGTCACTGCCTGAGGCTGCATTTGGTGCTTTCAGCGTGGCTAATTTCATTAGCATTCAAGTGTCATGACATCATAATACCTGTGCATCACTTCATCTGATGACATATTTCACGAAACTCCCAACACTTGGAGAAGTAACCATGAAGACGCCCTAAACAATGACGGAAGGATATGCTAACCCTTACAGGCATGCACTGCGGGTATTATATCATGCTGACCTTTGCTCTTTTATTACCAGCACCATGTTATTAAAGGAATAGTTTAGGTTATTAGTGTGTAGTTGGATGAAGTAGTTATGAGGAGTCAATGTTTTAGTGAGAAACTCTTCACATTGTTTGAACATGCTGACTGTTGATGACATCACTGGCTTCTCATCCAGTAAACAAACATAACAGCAGCTGTGTTGCTATGCTAGCTGAATAAAATTAGCCTGACTCGTGGTCTGGACCGCTTGTATTCCCACTCCCAAAAAAGTTCCTGCAGACAAACAAAAGCAACAAGAATGCCCCCCCTGCGGTTGCCTGAGCAACCCCTGCCTCAAAATCCAAAATGGATGCAGTTTGAATGAATTGCAGACGGTGTGTCCAAATTCAGGGGCTGAATCCTTCGAAAGATGCATTTGAAGACCGATTGCGGCCTACACATGTCCTCCTTTTTCCCTGATTTGAAGGACAGGTCTGGTGTGTCCTTCGCAGCCCACCCTATCCCAAGATGCATTGCGGGCCAAACGGGAGATTTTTTTTGCTTATGTAACAATGGCGGATGAAGGGGGAACAAGGTACAGTTTTAAATGTAAGTGTATTAAAATATAGTCGCGGCAGCTGGCCTTTCAGACTGAGGACGTTCTGGTTCTGCTGGAGGTTTCTTCCTGTTAAAGAGGAGGTTTTCCTCTCTGCAAGTCAATTGTCATGTTTCCATCCAATTTTGATATGAATTTTCAGTAAAATTTTTTCCATCTACTGGTTTGAAGCGAATCAACCAGGCCACACAAAGTGTAATGTTATCAGATGTTGATGCTACGCATGGCTGTTAAAAAAAGCACCATGTAGAAATTTTACGTGCCTCTAGTAAGGCCCAGTGGATGACAGCATCCCACCCAGAGACTGAGCTAGACTTTTTCGTTGTCCGTGATTTTGACAGACGCGATCAAAAACTTTTCTCTGAGCAAGACAGGATGCACGCCTGCTGAATCAGATGCGCTCCAAAGCCTCCATTACTCTTCAACGCGCTGTCAGCTCCCGGATACCGAGATGGTTTCTAGTCACAGATGGTACTCAGATGGGATTTTTAAAAATTATTATTATCATCGATTGATTTAGTTACCGCCACTATGTTTCCTGTGCATGAAGTTGAAAATGTCTGCGCATGTGCACGTATGAAAAATATCCCGTTAACGCGACCCCTGGCTCCACCACTCCTATCCCAGGCTGGAGTACCTCCAGCTGGACACTCCAGGCTGACTGTCTGGAGTGTCCAGTCATAAGTCATCCAGCTCCTGAAGCAGCAAAGCAGCCCCAAACATCATATGTGTTGCTGTTTAAATCTTTTTACCCTACTTCATGTTGTCAGATAGGTTCTGTTTAGGTAATTTATGAGATCACAGGTCTGGCAGTAAGCAAGCTTTCTCCTACCTGCCCCCTGTTCTCACTACAGATCACAATATGGTGCACAAACATGAGAATCCGTGGGTCTCCAGCTGGGTCTGTCCAGCTCCAGGACCAGTGGTGGGCACACTTCTGCTAATGCGCTAATAGTGAAGCTAATTTTTAGTTTAGTGTTTTTGTTAACTTTGAAAACATTTAGCGCACTTACCTTCCACTAAATTAATTTTTCCAGATAAATTCTAAAGTGCTAATTTTCTTGGCTGTTTAGTAAACTTTCAGCTGAATAAAGTTCAACATCTGTGTTGAAGTTTTGGTTCTAGACTGTTAAGGATCCTTCAAGTAGCTAGACATTTCTATTCATGCTCTTATCTGGAAATCTGTTTACGCAGCAGCTCCATTTTCTCTCCTCATGGTTTCTTTTTGTTCAGTAACTATTTAAAATGAAAAACATATGGGAAAACTAAAAGACAGACAGTAGAAAACAATATATAATCATAAATACTTATAAAATAGCATAACATAAATACATAATATCTAAAGGCATTACAAAACGTAAATAATAATGTCAAAATTAAATTGGTGCTCGAGGGTTGAAGTCTTTCAAGGATAGAAATAATTTGAATTCAAGTTAGCGCTTTAGCATTAGCTTCTGTTAAATATCGTGTTGGTGCGGTGTTTTAGCATTAGCAGAGCTAATGTTTATGATTAGTCCTATAGGGTTAACAGAACTAAATTTTTGTTTCAAGCTTTAGTGCTTTTGCTAAATTTGAAAACATTTAATGCACTTAGTGTCCCCTAAATTAATTTTTCTAGATAAATGCTAGAGTGTTAATTAACTTGGTTGTTTTGTAAACTTTCAGTTGAATGAATTCAGCATCTGTGTTGAAGTTTTGGTTATCAACTGTTAAGGATCTTTCAAGTAGTTAGACATTTATATTCAGGCTCTTATTTTGAAATCTGTTTATGGAGCAGTTCCGTTTCCTCTCCGCTCTCTCTGTTTTTTCCCAATAACATTATTTAAAACAAGAAACATTGAGGAACAATATAAAACTTGGTCAGTAGAGAACAAGATAAAAACATAAATGTCTAAGGGCATTATAAAACAAATTATTATGTCAAAATTAAATACCATGTCAGTGTAGCGCTTTAGCATTAGCTTCCGCTAAATACCATGTCAGCGTAGCGCTTTAGCATTAGCGCAACTAATGTTTATGATTAGTACTTTAGAGTTAGCAGGGCTAGCTTTTTGGTTAGCAGCGACCAGCACTGTCCACACCAAACAGAAGGAGGTCTATTCGTGCGTCACTGCTGTCTGTCTGTCCTTTAACATCTTATCTGTGTGCAACTTTTCTTTTGAATCTGTGGAACTTTTTCCCATTTCAAATCAAAATTCATAGTCTTTCGTTTGAGAGAAAAATTACAGATGAAGTCCCCCAAAGTGCAAAATGAATATATTTAAATAACCAGAACAAAACTGAACCATAAAGTCAGAGTATCATGTGCACCAATAGACACAAAAAGCACCAAGGAGAGCACTGAGCTTGTCAGCACTTTTTGTTACAGTAGCTCATCGGCTCTTGTTGCGGCTTGCCAACATGGCAGCGCTCGAGGTGCAGCTACTCTGTCACGAGAGGAGCAGACAGCTCACACGTGTAACTGGATCTGCATGCAATATAATCTGTAATATTGAGCCACTGCTGAGTGACGCCGTGTACCTGCAGCAGATCAGGAGTCACAAAGGCCATTTCTGACTTACTTCTTAATCTTGTATCATAATAATCTGTCACCCATCAAATATGTCTCAATATGTACTGAAATATCCTGACAGGATCTGGGATTTGGAGACCAGATGTCTGCTTCTGCTTCGGCATCTGGGTCACGTTGAGAAGGTGCCGATGCTTCACTTGTTCATTTAACAAGGTTACATTCATTGCACATTTAGAAATACCGTTCTAGTTGAGCGCAACTGTGCAATTTATTGTGCAGGGTGTGGAACGCTCCCGTTGCTACGCAGATCCCAGCAGTGTCTCAGCACCAGGCAGGAAGGCCCATAAAGGCCTGGCAACAAAGGCACAAACTTAAAGTCATGTTTTTTCCAAGCAAGTTGTAATAAAAGACTCGTTGAATATGTCCTGGTACATGGTTGCACAAGTGCAGATTTACCAGTGTTGAAGGCGCTGAAAGACGATCTGCATCTCTGATTGGCTCTGACAACTTTAGACAGAGACAAGTTTAAAATGCTTCATCTTTCAGGAATTCATCACAAGCTAGAGCCAGACTAAGATTTTTTTTATATAACAAGAAGAAAGTCATAACATTAGCAGAAAAAAGACGCTATATGACCAGAGGAAAGTTGTAAAAAAGTGAGAGAAAAAGTCGTTTTATGGAGGAAAGAAGCTTCGATAGAGTTATCGAGGTCTGATGTGACCAGCTCGCCATCTCCGTGATTCTGTCCTCAAAATGTTTAAACAATCACTCGTTTCAAAGTCCTGCTAATGATAATCATTTGATGCTCATGTGTCAAAACACAGGAATTATTTCCTTATTTTTAAAATTGATGCCAAAGTATAACTTCATAGGATGCTCAACATTCCTCATTTTAATCTTGAACTATTTTTCATGAAAGATTTTCATGAATTAATAATTCATTCTACTTATATTACAACTTTATCCTGGTAATATTACAACTTTATTATCATTTCATTACAACTTTATCTCATTATTCTGACTTTATTGTCATGTTATTGCCACTTTATTTTGTAGTATTTTAACTTCATTGTCATTATATTATGACTTTATTTGGGTAATATGACTTTATTCTCGTAGGACTTTATTCTTTTTACGACTTTATTCTTGTATTTTGACTTCATTATCATTATATTAAGACTTTATTTGGGTAAAATTATGACTGTTGTTTTACAACTTTATTGTATTATTACGACTTTTCGTAATGCTACAACTTTCTTTTTGTAAAATTATGACTTTCTTCTCATAATGTTGACTTTATTCTTGCAAATACATTTTTTTCATTAGCCTGGCCCTAATCCTCTATCATAAAAAGTGATAAATATATTTAAAAACGCTGTGCTGCTCGTAAATATTTCCAAAATCCACTCACAGGTTACCCAGTCAGCAAAGTTAACGCATCCGTCTCTGTTCCCAGCCCCAACATCTGGCCCTCACCGAGCATCGGAGGAAATGTGATGACAAACACGCAGACAGAAGCAGCTTTTAAACGAAACATGGAGGATGGGACCTGCACATGATGCCTCCACATCAGGTCAGCGGTCAGCACGAGAACACAAGATCGACGAAGCGCAGGTGGAGTTGATTAAGGAGGTTCTGCAGCAGCTGCAGTACAATAAGCAACATGTAACGCCATTGTTCCTGTCACGTGACGCATTTGGGGTTGTAGGTCCAGTTAGAGGTTTGCTGTCAACATGACAACCTGTTTTAAAAAAAGAAAACGTTTAGGGTCCCCTAAAACATCGTTTCCGTGTGGACACGGGGCAAAAACGTTCCTGTTTTAGGAAAATAACGCCTCAGAAAGTTTTAACAGGGGGTGTGAACACTTTGGATAGTCTTTTAGTTAAACTTTGATTAAACGCTCTAACTTCTCATTGTGAGATACTGCTCCTCTGATAAAATATGGGAAACCCTTCAGAATAAAGCAGGAACTGTAATAAATGGCAGTGGCAGACAGCAGTTCCATTGGTTCGAAACAAGACCATGACTTGGTTTGTGTTTGGTCAGGTTCTGTTGCTGACTCCGTCTCTTCCCGCTGATCTGTGGTCTGCTTCCAGAAACAGATGGGAGTTTCGCTGCTATGAAAGGTTCCTATTGTTGGTGAGTAAAACAGAGCAAGTGTCCACCACCAGGTCAGAGGTCAAATTGAGCAGAAACACTCCAGGTTCCACATGTCTTGACCTTTTAAATGACTGCAATGCGATACAGTTCACAGGTCAGCAGTGAAATGCTGAAAACAGGTCCACATGGTGACACATGCACTTTGACTCCCCCCCCCGCTGAGTCCAGCCAGCGCCCCCTCCCTGAGCAGGTCGTGCATCGGAATAACTGAAGCCCCTTGGGGAGGATGTGAGCAACACAGATGCTGTTAGGTGAACGTTACCGACATAAATAACGATCCAATGCAAAATCGCTGAGCTCTAAAAACGTTGATTTCGAGACTGAATGTCCTGAGGAGCTGGAACCTCGACCTGCCCATGTGACTTCCTTCCCAGTTCTCCAAACTGGGAACATCCTTAAGCTCCTGAGATGCTCGAGTCTTTTCATGATCGAGTTCTGGCGTCAACATGAAGAGTCCCGCTGTATCAGGGCCGGGACTTTAACAGGTTCATTTCAATTAATTACTTCAACTTTAACACATTACAAATTTACACAACTCATCAGTGTTTTTATTACATACAAAAGTCCCAATCTGGCACCGTTGTAGTCATGTGTTTCTGGTACGCCCAAGCGACCTCCACAAACAGCAGCGATGGAGGGCGAAGCAGCTCCTCTGGGCCCGCTGGGGGTTAATTTCTGCTTCCAGAGCCGATCTGATGCTGGAAAAGACTCCAGTTGTGTTCAAGTTGTGCTAAAAGCAGTCGGCCTATCAGAGAAGCTATGCTAGCCTAAACTAGCATCTCAATGCTAACCATGTAGCAGCAGCGCTAATGTCAGCGTCCACAGGCCACGTTTCTAAAGAAGCTCCATGAATGATCAGGGTTCCTGAAGCTCTGGAGAGATGAGCTTTGCTCCAACCTGATGCTGATGAAGTGAAAAATAAACACAGCAACAGAGAATGAAAAAAGGGGGAAAGAAACCTGAACCTAATATAAACCGTAAACCAAAAGAAATACTGATCTAAAGCAACAAATCCAAAACAAACTAATATTTTTTTCTCTTATGACTGGCTAAATAATGTGCATATTAGCTAAACCTTTAGTTTTGAGCTAACTAAATGTTTAGCTAGCTCAGAGATAAATATTCAGTTTAGAGTTATATAGTTAGCTTGCTCACTAAATGTTTATGGAACTAAATATTTAGCTTCAAACTAAATATTTACTTCTAAACTAAATATTTACTTACTTACTAAATATTTAGATTGCTTACTAAATATGTAGCTCCAAACTAAATATCTAGACTGCTAACTACATATTTAAATATTTAAATTGGAGCTAAGTATTTAGCTTGATAATTTAGAAATGTTGACATTGAGAAGTGAATGAATGACCATGGTCAAATTATGACTTTGAAAATTGAATGCCCATTTTTCACTCTTAAGACTAAATAACCCAAATGACTGCTGCTAATTTTTGACTGGGTAAGTTTACAAACGGCAGCCTTATATAAACACCTTGGTGTCCAACAGTCTGGAGACTCAACAGCACAGCGTCTACAAGAAGGGACCGAGCAGACGGGACTTCTGGAGGAAGCTAAGGTCGTTCAGTGTTTGCAGAAAGATTCTGCATGTCTTCTAGTGTGATGTGGAGAGGGTCATCTCCTCTGCCCGAAGGCTGGTTCTGGTTCTGTATGTTTAAGAGGCCTTTTTCGGGGGAATTCGCTGGTTTTTCATATAAATTCTCCTGATCTTTTTTTATTTTTTTACATAACAGGGATTCTGAAAAACTTTGTAGTTTCCCCGTAATTCACATTATTTTTCTGTCCTGATGACATCTAAACCCAACAAAAGCTGGACCCTGCTCCTGCTTCCCCGTCTGATTTGGCTGCTGCGTGTTTCCACCGCAGCCTTTCAGCTGCAGCCACAGCTGAGTTCATCCAAAGTAATCAGAATGGGGCAAAAACGACCTGACGCACTTCGTCAATCTCCCCATAAATGTTTCTAAAGTAAACTCAAGCTATTGTTGCCATCCCCGTCCATCTGGCGGCGCGGCCCGAAACCCAGAAACCTCACCGTGCCTTAATAAGCGCGTTCAGAAGAGGATGTTCCAGTCGGGCAGGAATGCCGGAGTCTGAACCCGTTGGATGGTTTCTGGTTGAATCTGCGCACAGCGAACCAAATCTGAGGCCAGCCCCCATCAGAGATGCCTAATAAATCTGCCTCTCCTCATGTCATCACCCAGCTCCCTGCCGCCTTTCCAACGGTGAGAGTTTCGCTGCGTGACGCCCAGTTTACACAACACTCTCCACCGCTTTGGGACTCACTTATTGCTATTTCACTTTAAAATAAAAAGCTTTATCTGCGTCCCTGAAACCATCAAACCCACTTCCAGGTGCATGATCCCAGGAAAGGTTTTCCTTTTCGCTCCGGGGCTGCCAGAGGCTTTCTTGTAAGCTGGTTTAGAAAATGAAGGCCTTCATGTTTGGGTTTCGAGTCGCTGAATAATTTACTGTGTAATTATATCCTCTGCCAAAGCCTCTGCGTCCAGTTTGTGCTTGTCTGCAGCCTTGCAGTCACAAGCGGAGATCTGACCAAATCAGGATTCAAACCCAACTCTTTAATCACAGAAACCAGGCAGCTCACATCCAGAGGAAAGGTTTTATGTTCAAGCCCTTACCCAACGACTAGGATGTCTTTCAGGTCAGCCAAATTTCTCTCCCTGCAGGAAAATGTCTCTGTTCAGGCTATGAGAGGTGGATCAGGAACTGCTGCATGAATGATGAAGAGCGGAACCTGTAATTAATGTTGAATAAATCAGTCCACATTTGACCAGTCTATATATTCTGGTTTTCATGCTTGTCTTCATCTAAGGCGGCGCTAATGCCCTAGACCACTGAAAATGCTTCGTTTTACCAAACAGAATGAAGGTTTTCTTTAAACCTCAAACTGTGCAGAAGAATCCAGTTTCGGTCTGATCGGTCCGAGTATTTTAGGGTTTAAACCAGAGATGATCAAGTGAAGCTCAGGGTTCCTTAAAAAGCAGTGAAATCGCTCTTTATTTTAGCATCAAAGACTGCATTCCCGCCAGTCCTGTTCAGTCCGCTTTCATCCAGCTCCAGTCCATTTGCCTAGAAAGTCCGGTCCAGTTGGGGAGGCGTGAACTCTGGTTTGCCTACAAACCTCGGTCTCTATTCGGTTGAAGTGAACTCTGGTGCGGTTCGAAAGCATGTGTGAACGCCAAACCGACCGGGGGCTGCTCCAGAAGCAGGAAGTGGACTACAGCGCATGGCATTCTGGGTAAATACAACCAAAACAGCCTAGCCTAGCCTAGCGCTAGCGGGAGAAATGACTCGTGGTTTTTAGCCAAAGACAGAAGAGAAATCCTCCAACCTCAAAAATCTGACGCCATTACATTTTTGTTTATGTTTCATGAAGAAGGAAGTTGCGCTCAGTGTCTTCAGAGGTTTTCATGTCGTTTCCTTCAGCGGTTCTTGGTGCAGCGCCCCCACAGGCGAGGAGGGGAACAGGTTGCTAAGAGGGTTTGGTTGGTTTGACTCAGAGCAGAGAGGAAGAGAACCGCAGCAGCTGGACATGGAGGAGATGCTGCAGCTTTGGTCCCGAATCAAAGCGAGTCTAGCGGATTATCATGGGGAATCAGCCTGAAAAGCTGAGGAGTGAATAGTTGTGGTAATATGGCGTATCTTTGATATAAATAATATAATTTTATGAGAAGAATACTGTGTGTTGCACCATTTTAGAAGATTTTAATTTGCAAAAACCACACCTTGCGATGCGTATCAGGGCCGCACAAAATCATTCCGTGGGCCGCAAATGGCCCTTGGGCCTCACTATGGATACCCCTGCTTTAACAAACACTTTATTGAAGTCCACCAACAGTTTACATGCGATAATTTAACCAGATTTCCTCATAAATGTAAGTAATTAATGACAAAGATATGAACCAGTGAAGCAGAAAATGAGATCGTCTGATTTTCTTTTCTCACTTTCTGTGATTATTGACACCAAAAATCCCAGAAAAGTGTTGTTACTCATCCTGGCGGTCATCAACTTGGTGGGAAAGTCTGTTTTTATTCTGCAGAGCGGAGGAGGACGACGTCTAAAATGAAGCTAATTTCCCCTCTGCAACAGTTCGACGGCTGAATCACGAGGTTGTTGTTTAGGACTTTATTTCAACAGAACGTGGCTGAAACACATTCTTAATGACATTTCTGTTTGTTTTCATTTATTTATGTAACTCTGACATTGTGCCTGTGGAGGAATTTTAATGCAGATGTTTGTTTTAAGACGTTGTAGATGAGAGTGTGGGCTGAACATGACAGCCTGAAGACGTTGTTTGGACGTGTTTGAAGAGAACCCGAGGGGCTCTCCACGCAAATTTCAAATATTTGTTTACAGGATTAGTCAGTTTGGACTGGGCCCGTCGCCTTCACGTACGCAGCCGCATTCCCACGCACACAGATGAAAAAGCCAAACGTCATTTGTCAGGCTGACTGCATGCAATCTGCTCAACATGAGGAAATAAAAACTGCTTTAAAGTTGATGTTTTAGCGGCGGTTCTCAAGCATTTTCTAATGAAAACCAGCAATATTACACAAAACACTGTAGTGCGCTTTAATCCTGTTTTTGTACAGGTAGGTTCCGTTGTGTCCCTTCATCATGGCCAGGGATGTCTTTAATGATTTATACTTCTGATCCAGGACGGTGATGAGTCTGCAGACAGACAGGAAGTGGATTGGCTGGTCCGGAAGATGACTCTCCTCGCCTTCCTCAACAACGCCAGGTCTACGTTGTCTACTCCTGGTTCCTAGGAACCCCACTTTCTCCGAACCAGAGATGCTCCTCACACTTTGGTTACGTTCACTTCTTGAAACTCAATTCTGATTTTTTTTTGCAGAAAACCAATTTTTTTTCTGTGTGATCGTTCGTGCTATTGATTAAATGCGACTTCAATCACACTTCTCTGTGAACGGCTTATGACCCCAAAGCGACCGAAGAAAAGCGTAGCAGTGCAATGTTTACGGAAGTACCGTATTTTCCTGACTATACGTCGCTTTGAAGTAGAAGTCACCTTGTCCTTATTAACATGATCTGGTGAAATGTTGTGTTTAGTTGCTTTTCAACAAACTCAAGGAAACTGTCGACTTTGTCTTGGAAGTCGACAGAGGGGTCAGGAACGCCTCCGCTCCACCGGCGAAGCGTGCAGCGGGGCGGAGCGGAGACGCATGCGGTAAATCAGGGGTGATAGAGAGGCAGCTGCGTTGCATGTGGCATGAAACGGAAACACTTTAAAGTCAAAGTCATTGATATTTGTCTCCTTGGCAACGATCAGGGCGCTGAGCTGTAGCTGCCCCGTTCACAAGCCTCAGCAGGTGTTCCAGCAGTTTCTAAAGGAAGCACCGACCGATAGACGCAGCTATCTAGACGCGCTACGGCAGGACAATCTGACGAGGTAGCTCAGATCGTCAGAACGCCGGCAGCACGTCATTTATGTCCCCAACTGTGGAGTCCTTCCCTCACCTCTGGCTATCCAGCTTCCACCCCGTGATTAGCTTTCCTCGCGGCTGCAGACGACGATGTTTAATCCTCGCTTCATGTCCGTCAGTAGGAATTAATATTTAATACATCAGTCAAAAATCCGCCATGAAGAGAGAAAAAACATACAAGTCGCTCCTGACTTTAAGGTGCAGGGCCAGCCAAACTGAAAAAAGTGGGACGTGGGATGTGATGCTTCATTGACTCACTACTCTCCTCAGTTCATCATTAGCATTTTCAGCCGTTGTTTACATCCAGATTTACCGTCGGGCTTCTTCTGCTGCAGAATTATGATGCATGTCTCACATCAATCATGTAAAAGTCGGATAAAATGCGACCTGACCGTTCAGATTGCAGATGCTCTGAAAACTATCGGATACTATTTAGTTCCGCATATGGAAGCGGGACAAATCAGATTTTTTGTTGGGTGAAAAGGTTGGAATTTGGCTGTATGGCGGATTTGCCTGCTGTGTGAACGTCGCCTTCGTGACCTGCTGATGTCTCAACGAGAGCAATATCTGGGAATCACCGGCTTGGCTCTTCAGTCATTAAAATCATTTCTTTGCCATGGGGTGTACCACAGGGCTGTTTCTGGGCCACTTCTGTTTTCACTGCATCTCGATCTTATGAAAACATGGAATCTTGTTTCGTCTATATGCTGATGGTTACCACAGTCTGTCGCTAACTATGTCTACATTCACACAGCAGGCAAATGCGAACCATATCCGATTATTTCACAGCTTAATTCCGATCTTTTCACCACCCCCAAAAAATCCGATCTGAGCCACTTCCATATGTGGAACTAAATCATATCCAATTGTTTTCAAAGCGTCTGCATTCTCTCCGACTTTTACGTTGTTGACTTGCAACATGCATCATAATTCTGCACCAGAAGAAGTCAGATGCTGTAAATCTGGACACAAACAATGGCTGAAAATGATCATTAAGAAAGAAGCCTATCGGTGACGTGCACGTCTACGTTCTGCTTCGCTCTGGGGTTGTAATTTAATTAGTAGCATGAACGAACACACATAAAAAATTGGATTTCAGTCAAAAAAAAAAAAAAAAAAAAATCGGATTTGGGCATCAACACCTGGAGCGTGAGTGCAGCTGTCATTCATAACCCTCTACAAGATTGGATTTATAAAGGTCAAGAGTCAGGAAAGGGGCAACTAACATCTCTGCAGACCCCACACATGCTGGACACAAGCTGTTTAGACTTTTACCTGCAGGTCAACGCTACAGAGACGGTCTCTTCCCCCAGGCAACAGTCAGTGTTCGGGCCAGTACCATGAATATTTGCACTAACTCAAGCATGTCTTTCTCTCTTCTAAACACACTGTAGAAATACATATTTACAAGAAAAACCTTTGTTTTTATTTCTACTTAAAATGTCTCTGTTGAGAGCGAAGTGGAGCTCAAATTCCTTGTTTGTTTGCACAAACTTGGGAAATAAAGCTGATTCTGAATTAGCAAATAAAGATAATTTAGGTAAAGCTAATAACCCAAAAAACAGGAGAAGTTTTGTTTGATTTAATATCACATGGTGAGATAAAAGTGGTGTTTAAATATCTGGTTTCAGCCAACTCCATTATAAATAGCATAACCCTTTAACACATGCAGTTTCATGTTATTTCATCCCCTCCGTCTGAGTGAAGAACCCAAAATCACCGTTTTCACAAAAAGCAAACCTCTATAAACCCGAATTTATTGAACTTGTCTGGATTTCAGATCTTATTACTGTAAAAATGATGCTTCAAAGGCCTTTCTTCACTCTCTTGGCCTCCAGTATTGATGTTTGTGGCTCAGATTCTAATGAGCCGTTGAGAACAAACGGGTGAAACAGCAACACAGGATTAACACAGAACCACTGGTATCAGATCAGGAAACTTCAACCCGTTGACTGAACGACTGAGAGGAAAACTTTGTGGGTTTCGTTGTATATGTGTGCTGGCTCGGTCAAAGCCAAACACTCTGACGGGAAAATAAAAACGTCTCAAATCGGGTCGCTGTCCAGCTGGCTGCCGCTTGGATTGCATCTCGGGCGCAGTTGACAGCGTCGCTACAGTGTTGCTGTCAACAGCGTGTGGGACGGGCGCCCTACGGGTTTTCCACTCAGGGTGAACTTCCCCCGCCGTGACCACGAGGAGACCTGCATCATGTTGTAACGCGAGTCGGTGCGAGGGCTTATCTGAGCGCCGCCGAGCGAGATAAGCCGCTCGTGTAAAATCTCCCGCAAGCGACGAGCTTTTTATAGCTTGCAGATGTTCAGTTGATCCGGAATCATTTCCGAAAGCAAAGAGCGATCCGAGGTGAGCCCGAGGTGCTGGAGAGGGTCCTGAACACATCTTCAGTTTTAGGCCAGGGACCTCTAAAGCAGCTCTACAACTGGGGCTGACTCGACACAAAGTCACATTCTGCAAAAACACAACGTCTCACCGAGTGTTTCTGTCTGGTTTCTAGCTCAAATATTTCAGTGCACTTGAAACAAGACAAAACTAACTTAAACTATCTTTCAGCAAGATAAACGCGCTTGTTTTAAGTTCAGCTTATTTGTAAAGCAGCAAGCAGCTCAAAGCGCTTTACGTCGTAAAACCATCGCAAATATGCATCAAAATCATCACAAAACTGTCAAAATCATCGAGCAAACAAATAACAACAGGAAGTAGTTGGAGCATCATGGCGCCGCATGGTTTTAATGACTTATCGCGTGAACACGCTTCTTCACGTGTGATTTTAATTTCATGTCTTGTTGAATGGAAACACCGCAATCTTGAAATGGTGTCTTTTCGACATGAGCAGAAAATCGAGATTTGCGCAACAATGTGATGGAAGCGCAGCCACTAGGAGAAGCGTGGGCGTTAAAACGGGGTGAGTCGGGTCTCCCTGGTGCCCGCGCTGCGGGTCGGCTTGCGGACCGAACCCCCAGTCGGGCCGCTCCTTCTGCAGCTCCAGGGACTCAGAGCAGACGTGCTTTCATCTCCAGCAGAGCCAGATCCGCACTCCACCGCCTCCTGCGTGTCGTGGGCCCGTTGGTGTGGCTGGGAGTGTTTGTGTCTGTGGAAAGTGACGACCTGACGAAGCGGAAAGGTTACCGGCCGCATTCTCTGCTCTTGGTTGCTTTCCATGTATGGAGGTGAAAGGGCGTAAAACACAAAAACCGACTGAACGCAGACGCCGAGAGGCACTCAGGAGCGTGCACAGAACCACGCGTGTGCTTTGACAGTATGCAGAGAGGGCGCGTGGAATGCAGTCAGCGTTTATGGCGCAATCAGCAGAGCTGGTCCCGCAGTCCAGCAGAGCGCAGGCTACAACCGGGCAGGAAATGCGGCTTAAAAACACGAACAAGCTGGAAAGGACTGTGGATTTTCTCTGGTACTGGATCAAATATTTACATACGCCCCACTGAATGTCTCTTGCGTCGATCTTTGCAGCCGCCAGCCGGCTCCCGGTACCGTTCCTGCTGAGATCTCTCACCGCTCTTCTGGACTTTTCTGGAAGTTCACCAAATCTCACCAAGTATTTCTGGTGCAAATATCTTGATGCACTGGAAATAAGACAAAACTAACTGGCAGGAACTTTCCAGCAGATATAGGAGCTGGTTTTTAGTCAATAATTCCTAAATATTGATGAAAAAGTTCTAGTTATAAGTGAAATAATCTGCCAGTGGAACAAGATATTTTAACTTATAATATGAGGAAAATATAATTACATATTACATGTATAATTACATGCATGAGTAAATAGGAGAGGCTAGTTTTATGGGTGTTTTAGTAAAGTTATTAAAAGCATATTTTATTGTCTCTATTTTAAGACCATTTGTAGTTAAGCCAACTTCAGAAGATAATTTTATAAACATACAACCTTTATAAATCATGTTTTTTATTATGAGAGAGGGTCCACTTTTTTGTAGAGGTTTCTATGGAAACCCAATTGATGGTAGTCAGCAAAGCATGTGGTGACAGTAGAAAAAAAAGACGATCTTAACAGTAAATCACCTCCAGCAGAACCAGAACCAGGCTCAGTGCAAACAGCCATCTGCCACGACCGACTGGAGGTTGGAGAAGACAGAAGCACCAGGAGTACTTTCTATGTTAAAGAAAAAATAGAGTTAACAGCAGCAGGAGCTCTGTTAGTGGCTTCATCTTGGAGAGAAACACAGCTAAACAGATCAACTCTGAGCGCTTCAGTTATTCCAGCTAGAAACCAGTGATCAGGCCAGAAATCTGGGTGCAGTGATGGACTCAGACCTGAACCTTCAGAGACACATAAAGACAGTTACGAAGTCGGCCTTCTATCACCTGAAGAACATTTCCAGGATTAAAGGACTGATGTCTCAACAAGTTAATAGCTCATTGAATTGACTTTAAAATACTTCTGTTTATAAATCACTGAACGGCTTAGCACCAAAACACATTAAAGACCTGTCGTCATATAAACCTTCCAGACCACTCAGGTCTTCTGGTTCTGGTCTGCTCTGCATCCCCAGAACCAGAACCAAACATGAAGAAGCAGCCTTCAGTTTTTATGCTCCTCTAATCTGGAACAAACTTCCTGAAAACTGCAAAACAACCGAAACACTGAGTTCCTTTAAATCAAGGCTGAATCCCACCTGTTTAGAGCTGCCTTTGATTAGTAGTAACTGTAATATTGATGGAGATATTTGATGTTTTTATGATGTAAAGCTCTTTGAACGGCCTTGCTGCTGAAATGTTCTGTACAAATAAACTTAACATGAATAAACAGGAAAGGCTAGTTTTATGAGGGGTTTTTTGGTAAAGTATTTCTTTAAAACATTTTATTGTAGCTGTTTTAAGATAATTTGTAGATTGCTGACATCAGAAGATAATTTTATAACATACAGAGTTTAGAAATCATGTTTTTATAGAAAAAAAAATGTTATATATTTGGAGAGAGGGTTGAAACAGCTTGTTTAATTGTAGAGGTTGCTGTAGAAACCCAGCCGATTGCAGTGAGCAAAGCATGTGGCGACAGTAGAAAGGAAAGACTCTCTTTTAACAGGAAGAAAGCTCCAGCAGAACCAGAACCAGTCCCACTGCCACCAACTGGGGGGGGGATGGAGCAGCCTGCAGCTGCAATCATGTCACTTCATAACATCAAAATCCCAATGAATCAAGCCTGCTGTGATGTTCCAGGAAATAAAGCAACTCTCTCAGGAACAAGTTGTTCTAAAACTTTGGAAATAAAAGTTCAGAAATGGATCTGTGGGTTTTCATTTCGATCCAAGCTGGGCTCAGCTGCAGCGTGTTTGAAGAGGCTGGGAGAAGGAGCAGCTGAAAGCGACAGATTTACGATCACCACGACGCAGGAGCCAACCAGGTCGAAGGCTTTTATGAGCTAAAAGGGTGGCAGAACGGTTCCATACAAGCGCAAACTGATGCAGGTTACATCCTAAACGCAGCAGCGTCCTAGAATGACGATAATCTCAATCTTCTTTATTTGTTCTGGAGAGAAAACCCGGTGTGAATCAGCCCCTGCTGGGCTCCAGCTGCAGCAGCAAGGAATCAGTCTGGGAATCTGCTGCGTTCGGTGATGAGACCCCAACACCACCCAGAGAAGACATTCACACATGACTTTGCACTTCTGAGCAGCGCAGAAAGAGCTTCTTTAAGCCAGAAGGATGTCTGAAGGAGGAGGAGGAGGAGGAGGGTGGTGCCGGCTCCGAGGGAGGAACAGATGGATTGATGCATGAATAGATCCGGGGGGAATTAAGATTTGCATCGAGCTAAAGAGTGGGGAGCAGAGGGGAAGGAAAGAGCTGGAACATTGAGTTCCTTCAGTGATGTCCCTCCATTTCCCCTGCAGAGACTCATCATTAAACCCCGCTGCTTTACTGTCCTCTCTCTGCACCACCGCCGCATCCACGTCTGGCCCCTCGCTCTCTGGAAACTGCTTTTATTTGCTGTTGTTTGGGTGGAAGCTGCAGGATGCAGCGGTGACTAAACAGTTCCCTCGACAACCTCTGCTCAGGAGGAGCGGCAGGGAAAATGCTGATGTTCCTCCTGGAAGCTCTGACTGAATTACCTGAAGGGAGAAGTTGAAACGTGCAACACATTCAAGCAGAGCTCTCCCAGACCAAACCAGTGACACTCGGTGATTCTCCAGTCAGCAGCTCCGCGGAGAAGCGGAGTTTTCTCTCCGTTCTCTGAGCTTGAAGTCAGAGTTTAGGGCTGGTAATGTGATAAAACTGTCATTTCTGAGGAATGCAGGGAGGATGGAAGCGTTGCTAACAGCGCCTTCTAGCGGTGGCCTCAGCCTGCGCTGCGTGGAACATCCACGTTTAGGACACCGCAGAAAAAGCTGGGAATTTCTCCTGAGCTCTGCATTGACAGTAGAAAATATGCGGCATGTTTTAGCGTCAGAACGGGGGGTTTGCGCTGCGTGCGTGCATGCACGCCGCTGCCTCTCCTCTGCAGCAGAACCTGTTTCCTTCTGGACGCAACAGGTGCTGCGGAGTTTCCAGAAGACTTGCACACGACCCGAGAAGAGACGCGATCATTCCGGTGATGCAGAAGTGTGTGTGTGTGTGGGGGGGGGGTGCGCACATGAAGCGGCACTTTCTCTTTCATTTGCGGGGGATATTCCACTCAGGACCAGGTCTGAGGCACGCAGCTGCGGTTACAGGGGATTTTCGTTCCCCACTCAGATTCCTCTTTCACTTTTGGTGCGCAAAAGTTAAAAACCAATGCGTGATTTGGTTTAAATGTGCTTTTTATTGCGGGAGAACTTGTGCAGCTTCTTGTGGCATCAGTGCAGCCTTCAGGGTGAAACTGGGATCCTCCTCCTCCTCCTGCTGGCCGCCTTCCAGGCCGGGAACAAGTGCGCCTCCCTCTGCCGCCGCTCGCAGTATTCATGGTCCCGGGTTTGGGCACGGCCGTTTTAAAAAGGCAAGGCAGGTCTCCGGTTGATCAGTCTGCCGAGGAAAGCTGCTGCTGGAGAAAGTCTGCAGGAGTCCAACAGCACCGCGACAGAAGCTGCGCCTTTTGCCGCTGCAGAGGACATTCCACTCCCACAGAGAAAACCCACCTTGACATATCTGAGAGGAGCAGCAGAGATCCTGCTGTTAATGAGGGCTTTATTAGATAGCTGCACTGCTGGATAAACACTCCTGGCTTTAACCGCAAGAATCGGATTATCCGACCTGAGACCCGGTGCTCATCAGACCAGGAGCGGTGCTGCGTCAGGCTCTCCCGCTGCAACCTGAAGATGTTTCTCAGCTGCTGCCTCCTGCTCACGTTCATCCTGGGGCTCTCCCGCTGCTCGGCCTCCTACGTCCCCTGCGAGCCGTGCGACGAGAAGGCGCTGTCCATGTGCCCCCCGGTGCCGGTGGGCTGCCAGCTGGTGAAGGAGCCGGGCTGCGGCTGCTGCCTGACCTGCGCCCTGGCCGAGGGGCAGGCGTGCGGCGTCTACACGGGCACCTGCACCAAGGGGCTGCGCTGCCTGCCGCGGAGCGGGGAGGAGAAGCCGCTGCACGCCCTGCTGCACGGCCGGGGGGTGTGCACCAACGAGAAGGGCTACAAGTCCGCCGCCGCGCCCGGAGGTAAGCAGGGAGGGGGGGCGGCTGCAGAATGCATGCAGGGGGTGGAGGTTCAGGAGGCCCCCACCTCTGCAGAGCACAAAGGAACCTCCTGAGGTTCTGCTCGAACTGGGTCTGACAGCCACAAGTAGCAGGAGGCAGTCCCACGCAGTCTGGACCGCATCTGCGGCGGCTCGCGCCAGAGCCGGCCCGAGGAATGTGCGAGCCGAGCTGCACCTGCAGCAGCTCCATGAAGCGGTTTAGTCCCAGTTTTCAATCAGCTTTCAACCATTTTTGTTGCCAAATACATGTGACACATTTTTAAAAATAAAAATCCAAAATGTATGGAGGGAAAATGTCTGCAAAACCCTAATGAATCATTTATGATAAACTGCTTTTAACGAAAAAGTGTAACTTGAAAGGACTCTCTGAAGGGTTAAATTTGCATGTTGTGCCTTTAACTTTATGCGAACAGATCTGCACCTGTAGCAGCAACATGAAATAATTTAGTCTCAGTTTTCACTCAGATTTCAACCATTTTTTGTTGCAAAATACATTTGACACATTTAATATAAAAAATATGGAGGGAAAATGGCTGCTATGCAAACCAATCTGCACCTGTAGCAGCTACATGAAATGATTTCTCTGTTTCCAATCATAATTCAACCACTTACATGAATAAATTAATCATTTCTGATACAAAAATTTTAATTTCCCCAAAAAAACCTCCTGTTATGTTGAATAAATATGTTGCAAAAATTGATTTTACACTTATTATTATTATTATTATTTTTTTTATAAAATGCAAACGATATGGAGGAAAAATGGCTGCAAAAGCCTAATGCATCACTTATGATACACACTAAAAGCAGTTTAACTTTTAATGCAGACTGTTATTTCCTGGGTGATGCTGTGAAGGGTTAAATTTGCAAATACAAACTACAGCTACATGAAATCATTTAGTCCGTTTCCGATCAGATTTCAACCATTTAGGAGTAAAAAAAAAAAGAATCTTTTTTGATACTAAAATTGTTCCTGCTGCCAAAAAAACTCCTGCTGTGTTAATTCAGTACATTGCTAAACTAATTTTACAGTTTGTTTTATAAAAGTACAAAATACATGGAGGGAAAATATTTGCAAAAGCCTAATGTATCATTTATAATACTTTTTTTTTTTTTTTTTACACTTTTGTTAAAAGCAGTTTAAATTTAAATACTGATTGTTATTTCCTGTGTTACACTTTAAAAGGGTTAAATTTGCATGTTGTGCTGGCCCAAGGAATATGCAAACTGATCTGCAAATATGAACCAGAGCCTATAGCAGCTCCATGAAACGATTTAGTCTCAGTTTCCAAAAAATTTCAACCATTTAGAGTAAAAAATTAATTATTTTTGATGCAAAAATTATACTTTCTCCCACAAACCTCCTGTTTTGTTGATTAAATATGGTACTTAAAAAAACTTTACACATTTTTCTGTAAGCTTGCAAAATGTATGGAGGGAAAATGGCTGCAAGTCCCCAATGTATCATTTACGATACACATTATTTTGTGTTTTTTTGCAGTTTCATTAAAAGCAGTTTAAATTTAAACACTGGCTGTTATTTCCTGTGTGATGCCTTGAAGGGTTAAATTTGCATGTTGTGCCTTTAACTTTATATCCTCATGAAATTTTGTACCATAATTGATACATTAGGCTTTTGCAGTTATGCAATAACCAAAAAGATGCAACTGTTCCCCCATGCATTTAGTATATTTATACTCTGCAGATCTGTGTTTAGCAGCGTATTGACTTGATAATTGTATCAAAAATGATACGTTTGGCATTAAAAGGTTAAAAGGGACAGCATAAATCAGGTTCTGCTCAGGGCCCCATACAACTCGGGTGCAGCTGGAAGTAGTGAAGCAACGTAGCGTGACACGTGGTTGTTTTAGAGCATGTTTGTTATGGTTTGTGTGTCTGCCAATAATCACCTTTTAATTTCCCGCGCAGCGATCTGACAAGTCTGTCACGGCCCATGAGTTTCCCTCCATACATGTATTTTGTCTCCTCTTTATTAAATGTATAAAGCACAGGTCTGGGCTCGTGTGGCTTCAGTAGGGAGATGATACAGATTGGGTTGTGCGGGCCTCCCCTGCGGTGCTGTTGAGAGTCGGATTACCACTAAATCTGCGTGTGTGAGACTGAGATGGAGCCATTTGTCTTGAATGATTTAAGGTGTGTCTGTCTCTCAGGGGTTTCATCAGCTTACAAGCAACTGGATCCAGTTGGTTAGGACAAAGGTTGGGCCGATGGAGTCGCCAGGAAGAAGGTGTTCTGTTATTGTTCTAAATATAGCCTGCCGTTGTGCAAGGCATCGATCGCTATCTGACATCACACGAAGGCAGAGCTCCCTGTCAGAAGTGTGTGCGCGCGCCGAGGCTGTTGGGTTCAACTCGGGCGGGGCCGTGTTGGACTTGGCATGTGCATTGTGGGTTGGTGGTGATGACAAGTCGAGCAGTTTTACACCCGGAGACCTCAGTGTCTAAATGCTGTAGAGCAAGTGTGTCAAACTCGAGGCCCGGGGGCCAAATCCAGCCCACCATAGCTTTTTAGGTGGCCCTCCAGACTCCAAATGGAAAATTACATCAGTCAGTTTCTCCAGTTTTTTGCAGAAATTCTTGCAAAATCAACAGATCCCTGCATTTTTTCCACACAAATGTATAATTGTGAGTTTATTGCTAATTTTCTGCAAAAACAGTCAAAAACACTGGATTTTAGTGATGCTAACTCCCACCTGCAGGTGGCAGTGTTTCTTACTTTTACTCGACTGCTGCCTCAGCCTTACTTGATGTCAAATTAGCGTCCGTGATCGATGCGGCGAGTAAAAAGTCACCTTTAATGTCATACAGAAGTACAAATATTGCTAAATTCCTTGCAAATATTTCTAAGTTATCTCCACAAAACCAGTGAATTTACTGGGAAAAAATAAAAAAAATAAAAAAATAAAAAAATCACAAGTTGTGTAATCCTGGAGGGACTGATTGATTTGAAGATGTTCAATATTATTTCATTTTAAGAAGTACTCATCGAATGCAGAGACATATTTATGAATATTTTAACAGTTTGGTAATGGGTTTCATCAACACATTCTGGCACAACGATCCATCAGAAGACGTCTTGCGGGGAAACTTTTCACCTTAGGTTCCCAAAACATGGGGTCTCGAGTGTTTGGGGTCTTAAGATCATCTTTAGAGAATGCTAGAAGAGATGGTGCATACGGTACCTAAAGCAGATGAAAACAGCGTACTGGCTGATGATGTGATGGTTGACTCGGCAGATACGGTCACTTCCTCTCGTATTTTTTGAGTTCAAAGCGACAAGTTTAGGCGGGTGTTTAGTTCACACGGCAAGATTTTTAAGACGATTTCCCGTTCTGACAATCTTAATATGTTTTTTTACATATTTGTTAAAATTATCATGATGTCATGACAGTATAATATTGAAAAATCTCCCAGTGCTCCCAGTACTAACTACAGAAATCCACCAGTCAGTCAGAAACAGCAAATCAGAGCCAGGACGAGGGGCTTTGCGCTGCCAATCACCCTCATGCCTACCCCCTCCCCCGCTCTCTGCTACACTACAGCATAGCCTGCTGCTAATGCTAGTTAGCATGGCCACTGATGATGGCGGATAAACAGTTTTCCTGGAACGGTGAGCTGTTTCTCCACCATCAGCACATTTAGCAGCGCGTACACGAGGGTGATTGGCAGCGCTAAGCCCCTCCCCCTGGCTCTGATTGTTTGTTTCAGGTCGGGAGCGGTGCGAAGTTACATATGGCAGCTTTACCTTAAACAAGAGCATTTATCTTGCTGGAAAGTTACTTTTAAGTTAGTTTTGTCCTATTTCAAGTGTATTCAAATATTTGAACTTGAAACTAGACAGAAATACGTGGTAAGATTTTGTTTTTGTGGTGCATGATTTTGTCTGGAGTCAGTCCCAGTTGTAGGTGTTTTAGAAATGTCTGGCCTAAAAGCAACAGTTACCTACTACAGCTTTAATCTGTGCATAGTGGTGCACTGCTGAGGTCCTTGGGCATGTTTGGGTGATCGGTTTTTCATCCGATGTCAAGGAATCAGTGGTTCCAGACGATGAACGGATGAAGGAAAGACTCCTGTGTTTGTCTCCTCTGAGCCTCATCCATCCTCAGCCTCCAGCAGTGCCGGGTTCGGGGGCGGAGGACTGTACCCCCAGCCGCCTGTTCCTTTCTCCTCGAGGTGTCCGGTTGCAGCGTGGACCGGCGAGCCTCTGGTTTCTGTGCGCCGGACCAGCTGAGCGAAGCAAACAAGGAGGAAGCAGAGCGAACCCTCGAGTTCTCTTTGAGCGAACAACCTCTGCCGTCCCAGCAGCGCATTAATTCATGTTTTCCTCCTGCGTCGGGATCCCAGTTGCTCGGATTGTACGGCTCAGGGGTTGGTATGTGCTTTGTTGGCTCTCTGCGAGTGACTCAGACCCAGGGAAGCCTGCCAACAGATATGACTTCATGGCAGCAGGCCTTCTACCCTTGGGACTTCTGAAAGGGCCTTATGTTTCAACAGATTTCTCTCTGCCAAGAAACAGAAGATGATTAAGAAGTGGTTCCTAAGGCAGAATGCTTGCAAAGCAACAGGAAACCTGCTGCGGAGTCTTTCTCTGTGCAGCTTTCGGCCTGGTCTCAGAGAGGGGAGGCCGATCTGTCGCCTCGCGGCTCTGGCATCAATATTCGCAGTCATCAGCGGGTTAAGTAACTGCAGGCCTCGAATGTTTCATGTTTGCACGAGAATTTCACATATGCACTGCGGTCCCAGCGTTGCCGTGTAGTGTCTCGCTTGTCGTCGCTTGCTTTAAAGAAGAGTGCTACCATCTGCTGAGACGCGAGGAAGAAGCTCATGACATCCAGAACGGCGCGCGTGGCTCCTAAAGGCACGCCACGCTACGGACAGATTCGGACGGTTTTCCCCGGTTCTGTTCTGCAGGTGGTCTCTTCCTGTTAAAATGGAGTCTTTCCTCCCCACTGTCGCCACATGCTTCCTTCAGGAGGAAGGATTGAGGGATTTTTAATAAATAATCAGCTGAATCTAAACTGTATTTGATTTGAATGGGACGTTGTGATAATTGGTTTAATTGATGGACTCTTTAAAGTTAAACTGAATGTTTTTGTCTTGCAAATTGCTAAAAAAAAAATTATAAACAGATATAAATTAAAATTACATAAATATTCCTTTTTTTATTGAAGCACAACATCATCTAAGTCATGGGTGTCGAACTTATTTTCATTTTGGGCCAGAGCAAGATCATGAATGCTCTCAAAGGACCAGTTGTGCCAGATTGTATTGATAAATCCCATTAAACTGTGAAATAATAAGCCGTGTCTGTATCTGAGAAATACTTCTTAAACGAAGTACTGTTGAACATCTTTTCAAACTGATCAGTCCCTCTTGGATTTCATGATTTTTTGCAGTCAAAATCACTGATTTATGGAGCTAATTTGCAAAGAAAATTGTGCAATATTTGCGCTTATTTTTGACGGTAAATGGGACTTTTTGTTACGCGTCACATCGATCATGGACGACAACTTGACATCACGTAAGGCTGAGGCAGCAGAGTAGTGGAAATACTGCCACCTGCAGGTGGGAGTTAGCATCACTTAAACCCAACGTTTGGAGCAGTTTTGCCGGAAAATTTGCTTTAAAGGGGCCGTATCATGTAAAATCGACTTTTTTGAACTTTACATCATGTTATAATGTTATTCCCTCATCGAAAACATACCTGGAGTGTTGCCTTGTTTGAGAAATCCTTCAATCTCCATGTCAACCATTCAGCTGTGCAAAACGTCTGGATGGAAACAGCTCCTCCTCGGAGCTGCAGTTTCAAAGCTTCCGAGCTTCTGCCTCACAGAGCCCCCCTCCCCCACGACATCCCCACTCAGCTCCTCCAGACTAGCGGCAGCAATTAGCAAACACCTGGTGGAACTGCGCGTCTGCTGAGCTCATTATACGAGCTATTTCTCAGGTGCAACGCTGATAAAATGTTATTAAAGGGTAAATAACATTTATTAGTAAATAAATGTTATTAAAGGGTAAAAGTCATCACAACATTAGCAATGTTGTGATGACTTCCTGAAGGCGGAGTTTCAGAAAGAGCAGGACTTTTTTAAAGAGACAAAGGCCCAATTTCAAGGCGTTAAATTATGAAGTCACATTTCTTTGAAGTCGTGTTTGATATTTACACTATTTTTGTAACAACTGAAGGGAACACAGTTCCTGTACTGAGCTGTAAAATGATTCTATGTGGCTGGAAAACACAGAATACCGGCCCTTTAAACTCACAATGACGCATTAGCGCCAAAAAGTGCAGGGATCTGTTGATTTTGCGTGAATTTCTGCAAAAAACTGGAGGGACCGATAGATGTAATTTGGCAGCGTACAGATAAAAACCACTTTGACTGAAACGAAAATATTTAAACACACAACTGTTACCTTGAAGGTTCTGCACATAAATAGGTGTGGCGGACCGGATGTGGCCCCCGGGCCTTGAGTTTGACACGTGATCTAACCTCCATTCAGAGGCAGTGATATTTTAGCCCTCTTGGTGTGTAACAGTCTGATCAAGATGCTCACACGCAACAGACAATTATTTTTATCAGGTTGGATGCAGAAGTGTCCTGAAAGCGTCTCAGGCTGCAGCAGCCGTCGTTGTTTAATGTCACCATCTTCAGCAGGACTGACGTAAAGTCCCAGTTTTTGCTTCTCGGAGGACTTCCTGTTTACGTCACTGGTCCGGTCCTGCAGCGGCTGCAGCTTTCGATGCATCCCTGCAGGTCTCTGCAGAGCTAAATGAGCTAAAGGCTGCAGGATGGGTGCATCCTCGGGTGAAGATCGCAGCTTTTAGGGGGAATAACAGCATCTGCAGTCCATGCAGTGCATGCAGCAGCTGCTTTGCTGCAGGAATCTGGGACCAGAAGGCTAAAGATCCTCAGGTTTTGAGGTATTTGGGAGCATGTTGCTCCAGGTCCGTCCGTGCGTGTCCGGGGGAAACAGCCGCCTCCGAGTCAGGAACCCGTCACACCCAGCAATTGCGCTGCGGTGACCGTGACCCAAAAAGACGCTGCATGCATGCGTGCGGCTTGTTGCAAACCCAAACCCAAATATGGGACAAGACCTCTGACCTAAATTAGCAATGTACAGCAGAGCAGCCATGCGCCTGCAGCAGAGTCGCATGGTCGCATGCTCCCCTGTAGGAGCTTTTCCCTCTCGGGGAAAACGTTGCATCCTCTTACAGCTTCTGTTTTGAAATGTATGATCCTTGAATTGTTGTGGTTGCTATTTTTACTGAGCATCTAGAGAAGCAGGAAACTTTTTGATTGCAATGGGCCGATTCTGTGCGCCCAATGCTGCGGGAAGAGCTGCTTCCTGCGCGTTCAGGGGCTGATTCGCAGCAGAATTCAGCTTCTGAAACGACTGCAGTGATTTTGCTTTTCAGATCAGAACCAGCATGTTCTGCCATGTTTAGTGGCTTTTTAGCCCGAGGGGGGCTCAAAGAGGCTTTCACCCGTGCTGCTCTGACCCTCGCTCCCAGTGATCTGATCACAACTTCTTCTTTTTCAAGATTTTTCAGACTTTTCAGCTGCGGTAAAGTGCTAAAAATATGTTCCTACAACATTCTTGATCTGTGATTGTTTAAAAAATTAAATACAACAACGAGGCATAACATTATGACCACCTGCTGGAAAGCCCGGACCCGCCGTTTCTTTAGATTTTCCTCCAAAACGCACAATGATTGGATCAAAGTCCGTGTCTTTTTCAAGATTTTTTCGACTTTTCAGCTGCGTTAAAACACAAAAAAAAACATGTTTCTACAACATTCTTAATCTGTAATTTTCTATAAATGATACAAGAATCAGGCATAACATAATGACCACCTGCCAGAAAGCCCAGGCCCGCCGTGGCATGGACTCCACCTGATGGATCTGGCACTAACATGTTTGTAGTCGACTCTATAAATCCTGCAGGCCACTGGGTGGGGCCTCCGTGATCCTCCATGATCGTCCAGAGATGCTCCAATACCTCAGATGAGTGTTTTTGTCCGTGTCAGTCTTACGCTTGCTCGTTTTTCCTGTTTCTCTGCATCAAAAAGGAGTCAGCTGTGGTGTTAGGTCCACTTTAGGGTTAATAAATCCTTTCTGGACTGAGAATCGGCTGGAAAGTGTCACAGAGGGGAGGGATGTCTGGGTTTTCCTCCTAAACCTGCTACCATGAAGAAACCAGTGGATGGATGGACAGATGTACCATCTAAATCCCTCAATCTGGCCCCGTTGACTCGTGAACTTTAACCCCTGATCAAGCTAACATAACTCTGAGGGTCCTCCTGCTGGTAGATATTATTTATTGGAGCCACATAAACATATTTCCTTACAGGAGACCATGAGCAGATGAGGAAATTACTTCAAATTGATGCTTGTGATACAGTGGCTTCCCCAGAAAAATTTTCACTGGGGTGGCCAAACCAGGCCGGTACACATTTTAGGGAGGCACAGTTAGGAAAAAAAAAGGATAAAATAATAATATATTGGGTTTTGCATTTATGTCTGTTGAAGAAGATGACTCTGTATGCCTTTCTATGACATGAACAGGATTCTCTGGGGGGTGGCCAGCGTTTTTCAAGCGTAGGCCATGGACCCCCTGGGTCTCCCCTTGTGGGCGCCACTGTTGTCACAGCCGGTTCTTCCTGCACTTTTCTGTTTCCCTGATTTTAAGCGCATGTTGGAAAATAAAGTCAGAAGCTTATTTACTGTGGCCGACAGGTGCAAACGTGCAACAAACAGGTGCAAACATGCAACAGGTGCAAACGTGCAGCAAACAGGTGCAAAACTGCAGCAAACAGGTGCAAACGTGCAGCAAACAGGTGCAAACGTGCAGCAAACAGGTACAAACCTGCGGCAAACAGGTGCAAACATGCAGCAAACTGGTGCAAACGTGCAGCAAACTGGTGCAAACGTGCAACAAACAGGTGCAAATGTGCAACAAACAGGTGTAAACGTGCAGCAAACAGGTGCAAATGTGCAGCAAACAGGTGCAAACGCACAGTGACGCATCAATGATGCAAACTTCACAACACACAAACGCAGCAGAAAATGTTGCAATCACAGGAAATAACATAGAAGCAAAAGGCAAAATGCAGCAAAAAGCAAAAACAACATTTAGCATAAAACGCTGGAAACTCAAAACAGAAGTCCTCCAGCCCACTAGGGGGAGTCTGGAGGACGTGATATTTACCTAAATTTGCAGTGGAATGCACCTTTCTTCCTTCCTCCAACTTTCTTCTGGACATCCCGTCTTTACTGTTGACGTCTGCTTCCGTATGAGTTGTTGATCGACTCCCCCTAGTGGTCTGGAGGATTTCCAGTTTGCAGCGTTTTATACCTGCTGGTGTTTTTGCAGTTTGCATCATTCTCCTCCTTGTTCCTATTTCCTGTGATTGCAGCATTTTTCATTTGCGTTCATGTGTTTTGGAGTTTGCGTCATTCACGTGTTTGCGCCTGTCGGCCACCGTACTTGTAGCCAAGAGTTGAATCATGTCTAGTTTGTGCATCAAAAATAGTAAAAGTCTGATGAATTATAATAATTCAGCACATATTGCATCCATGTGGTCCATAGCAGCTGCAGTTATGCAGACGCTGATATCGTGCAGCGCTGTAAGCTCTCATGCTGCCCTTCCTGCTCCACTAACCTCAGCGTTATCAGGCTGCAGCCTTCAAATATTCAGCAGCAGAGGCACCGTGATGCTGAGGGATGGTTTACCGTCATTGTCCTCTCCCTACCCCAGGGCCCTCAGGCTCATTCATCTCTATTCACTGCTGTCTTACATCTGGTAAAGATGTAATTTCAGAGGCAGCAAATCAAAGAAAGGACGTGACGGACTGGGAGCAGCGCTTGGAAACCCGGTGAGAGGCGGCAGAACCGCAGCAGAGAGAAAAACCCGAAAGAGCAGAAGCTTGTCTTTCATTCCTGGACCGCCGCCCATAAGGAACCTGGGATATTCATGAGGCCTAATTGTGTGCAGATGTTAATTTTTAAACAGAAGAGTATCAGGTGCACCTCTGCTCAGCCTCCTAATGAAATCTGGAGCAGCAGCAGCTTCGGGGCTTGGATGGATGAAGGGACTGCACACGAGTCGGCTCTCTTGGCTTCGGTTCAGCATCTTGGCCGAGTTTCAGGAGTTAAACCAGACCCTTTAAGCCTCCTTTACACGCTCGGTACCCGTAGCATGGAAAAACTGAGTGTTGGAGCTGCATCAGAACAGATTATTTCGGTGCTTTTTCGAGATTCTATCCTGCTTTTTTACATTTTAAATGAACATTTTCTTTAAAGTTACTGAGTTATGAGTTTAATTTATGGCCCTTTTTTTTTGTTCTGCTGCAAATGAAATTACACATGAAACAAGAATGCATGGTAAAAAAAAAAAGCAGACCTTGTTTTCAGCAGCCGTTTTATGGCCAAATATATGGCATTCAATCAAAATTATTGGACTGTAGAGCAGAAGTAATGAGTTTTTCCACAGTGGTCACATGCACGGCATACGTAGGAATGTTTGAAGTATTTATTTATAGTGCGCGGCAGCCTTGCAGTCTGAGCAGGGAGACACAAGGACGTATCTAAACACGAAGCCAGGCGTGCCAAGTCATGAGTTGTTAGATTAATTTCAAAGAGACGGGGCACACAGAGCAGAAGCCAAGACCCAATTCTGGTAATCAACCGCCTCCCCCCCTGCAGCCCAGGCCTCCCCTCCTCTTCCAGAGACACCCAGACGCTCATGCTGTGTCAGGCTCACTGTTGCTCGCTTTTTAACCCTGTTGAGGAGCGATTCCCTCCTTACGGGAGCTGCTCGGCTCTGACATTCCTCTCTGGTTCTGTGGGTCTGGCTCGGTGCAGCACACCGCCGGGTTTTCCTTGCCAGATAAATATAACCAGGGTCATCCGCTGGCAGCGTTGCTGGGGCCTGGCGAAGGTCCCTACAACAACTCTGCACTTCTGATCCAGCTAACCCAGAAGGGATGGGGGGGGGGGTCTCTTTCTGTGGCCTCAAAGAACCCCTGGCTGGGGCTTAAGAGGCTGAGCCCCCCAAAGATAGGAAAAGGGGGCAGGGGTGAGGCTCTCTCAGAGTACAGCACTCACTTGGAAAATTCACATTTAAAGTTATGAAACCCAGGAGGAGTCATTCCGATTTGCATCTCCATTTACAGGTCATATACAGACTCAAATATAGTCACACACCCCCACTAATATCTGGTTAAATGTCTGTTAGCGAGCTGCTCCGGGACCGCACGCTTCATTTTGGCCGGATGTTTGGTTTTCCATCACTTTTCCTTGGAAGCAGTGGTGGCCACCGCTAACTAAAAAGTTCTACACCGACATAATATTTAGTGAAAACTAATGCTGAAGCGCTATATCAACACAGTATCTCACGGAAGTTAATGCTAAAGCGCTATATCAACATAGTGGTTAGTAGCAGTTAGTAGCAGTTATTGCTAAGGTGCTATTTTAAAGCATTACTTTATGGAAGTTAATGCTAAAGCATTATTTCAACATAGCATTTAGCCAAAGCTAATGGTAAAGAGCTATATCAAGATGGTACTTAGTGGAAGCTAATGCCAAAGTGCTATATCAACATATTATTTAGCAAAAGTTAATGCTAAAGCAATATATCAACACGGTATTTAGCGTTAGCTAATGCTAAAGCGCAAACTTCAATTCAGATTATATCTGCCCTTGAAGGACTACAACCCTTGAGCACCAATTTAATTTTGAGAATAATTAAATGTTTTATAATGCCTTAGATATTGAATTCATGTTTAAATATTTTTCTCTACTGTCAGTGTGTTTTAATTTGTTCCTATTTGTTTCGTGTTTGAAATAAAGTTTTTGGGGGAAAAAAGGGAGAGGACAACCTTAAGATTATTGGAAGGGGAAAATGTTGTTTGAACCAGGCTTAAGGAGTAGTAGTTTGGGTCGAATGGTGGAAACTTGGACCCAAACACACATCCAAACTGGTTCTGCCAGTGAGCTTCTGAGATGGCCTTCCCAAACCTTCAACCTCAGCCCTGCTGAACATGTATGCACTATGCTTAAAACAGGAACTTCATGAATTTAGCCAGATGTTTGGTCAAATATCAGCCAGTATGGTGCAAGCAGCATGTTGATGTGTGGTCCATGTGCAGCTTGCTAAGAGACATTTAATGTTTTGCTGCTTTTGGAGGGAAAATCTAGTCTCCTCTTCACTATAAACACCTGTTAAGTGGCATTACTGAGGCAAAATCTGGATTAATTTCTGTTTTTCATGCTGTTTACCGTCATGTACCTTCAGGATGTCTTCTGTTGTGTGCAAAGCAGAATCATTTCTACCATCGACGCAACAAGTCCCTCAGTTAAAATCTGTTTCTAATGCAAGTCGTTGTGATCTTTGTGTAATGGTTGTTCATTTGTGTCGTCCTGCAGACTGGGAGACTCGGGTGGACGTGGACGCCATGACTCCAGACGTTACAGGGGTGGTGCAGCCAGCCAAGGTGCCGCTGCATCCAAAAGACATTGTGAACAGTAAAAAAGTGATTGCGGTGCGCAAAGAGCAGAAGAGGAAGCTTGGCAAGCAACGCTCCTTTAGCACTAGCATGGATTACTCCCTCATGGACACTGAAAAGCACGAGCCTGAATTTGTAAGTTCTGTTGTGGGTCTTTGTGGATTTGGGAATTGTCCACTATTTAATAACTTTAAAAGGTCATGATCTTGGTTTTTAACCCTCTGCTGCATTTTTCCGAAGGGTCCCTGTCGGAGGAAACTGGATGGGATCATCCAGAAAATGAAGGACACTTCTCGAGTTATGGCGCTGTCTCTGTACCTTCCCAACTGTGACAGAAAAGGATTCTTCAAGCGCAAACAGGTGAGTTTCCTCAGACACTGTCCCACAAAGCTAGAAGCATATTTCCAATCCTTTCTTCTGACTTAGTGGGCTCCATTTTAACCCCCACATCCTTGCTACATCTGGACAAATCATTGCTTTGCACCAAACAAGTGAGGCACACGATTAAATCTGCCTTAATGAGAGTCAACGTTACTAAAAATTCAGTTTAACAGGTGCAAAGTGTTTAGAACTAAGCAGCATTTGCAAGTTTTTGATCTATTCATGATTTCTGAATTTATCTTTTGCATTATGGCAGAAATTTTCTGTTAAAACTCTGTTAGAAATTCAGTTTTATGGAGATCATCACAGGATTTGTACTGCGTTCCTTGACCCATATTGAGGTCCAGAACCCACCTTTGGGAGCATCTTTATAAGGTTTTAGCAGGCCTTGGATGTGTTCAGGTATCCTCAAGGATGATACTGCTTTGGTAGCAGCTGGTATCTTGTTCCACCGCAGGGGAGAAGCAGATGAAGTCCGAACTCAAGGTCCTTGGAGCGTAGCAGATGTTCTGTGGAGGTATTGGTCGATTTTGGCAGCTGTTTGTGGTCAGTGGACCTCAACTAGGAATGGAAGGAGTCCTTTTTGGTTGATTTAGTTCTAAACATCCCTCCACTGGTCTCCGGTTGGCTCATCCATCCATCCATCCATCCATCCATACCTCCTCAATCCTTGCAGGGTTACCAGGGGCTGGTGGCTTCCTCAAGCAGTCAGAGATCCAACCCTACAAAACTGCTTTCATCTAAGTCGAGTTTAGAGTGGTCACTCAACCTAACTTGCATGTTTTAGGACAGTCGGAGGAAACACAGTGAAACCCATGCATACATGAGAAGATTCAAACCCGCCTTGCTGCAAGGGAACAGTGCCGGTTTACATCCCCCAGGTGGCTCTGGTTCATTTCCAGGTCACTACAGTACAACCTTAAATTCCCCTGAAAACATCCAAGACTCTGACATCTAATGCTGCAGAGATGTTCGATTGGCCAGATGGAGCCAGTTGGTACAAGAGGCCCCACCAACCACAGACTGTTAAATGACGTTACTGTAGGACCAGTTACCACTCCTGCCCTCTAGTGGGCGTTCTCACAATGCAAACCAGTTATATTTTAAATCTGGTCCTCATCTTGCTTCGACCCTTTTCAGTTTGGATCTTTGTGGTTATGAAATAATGGTGTACTCTGTGGGACATTTCATACAGAGCATGTGTCAATTTGTTCCCGCCAATTTGTTCCTTATACACTTATAATCACTCCAATACATGATATCTACCAGCAAAAGGTTGGCTGGTTGTTTTGGTTTGGTTTTCTGGTTCAAATACAGATCAGAACCCCAATAAACGAGCTAGGCTAAGCTGGATGCTTAGCTCTGACTTGCCCTCTCCAGGTTGGAGGGCAGTTCCTCCCTCAAGTCGGTGGAGTTCAAGTATCTCGGGGAAGGAGTGGGAGATTGATAGATGGATTGGTGTGGCTGCCGCAGTAATACAGACGCTCCAGGGGTGCATTGTGGTGAAGAGAGCCGAGCTGAAAGGTGAGGCTCTCGATTTACCGGTTGATCTACGTTCCTACCTTCATCTACAGTCAGGAGCTTTGGGTAGTGATTGAAAGAATGAGATCATGGATACAAGCGGCTGAAATGAGCAAGCGATACAAGCGGCCATTTACCTCTGTAATTTACTAAAAGTTTAAAAATTTACTTTGAGACAACGGAGGTTTAAGATGTACAAAATTCTGAGCAATGGATTGCCTAATGGTCATGTCGCATTTTATCCGACTTTTATTCATTGACATGATAAATCTGCGTCATAATTCTGCACCAAAATCCAATAAATTTGGATGTAAATGTCTGAAAAGTATATTAATGAAATTATGAAAGAAGTCTGTCAGCCATTCCTGGTCCGACTCCACATCTAAACAGACTTCTTTACAGAAGTTGCAGTCAATGTTCCACTAAAGGCCGTTGCCTGACTTGATCTGATTTGTGCAGGTCAAGGGTCAGGAAAAGGGCAACTAACATCTATGCAGACCCCACACATGCTGGACATGAACTTTTCAGACTTTTACCTTCAGGCCAACACTACCGTTCACGCAGAAGTCTGATTGTGGTCGCATTTCATTAGTCGTCTGAACGACCACGCAAAAAAAATCGTATATCTGTGAAAAATTGGAATTCGAGCATCAAGACCTGCTGTGTGGATGTAGCCGGGCTTTCTCTGGGTACTCCAGCTTCCTTCTACAGAAGAAAAACCTGACTGTTGTGTGAACTCGTGTCTTGAAACCGCCTTTAGGTGTGAGTGTGTGCTTGGCTGTGCGTCTCTGTGTTGAATAGTTGCAGACGGCGCATTTTTCCAGTGCGACGTTTGCTTTGTGTGTACTTCCACTAAACCTTTCCTGATTTCTGGTTTTGCAGTGCAAGCCGTCTCGTGGCCGCAAGCGGGGCATCTGCTGGTGCGTGGACAAGTACGGCGTCATGCTGCCGGGGACGGACTACAGCGGCGGGGACATTCAGTGCAAAGACCTGGAGAGCAGCATCAACGAGTGAACCCTTCCCCGTCCACTTCCCCTCCCCCACCCCCTGTAACCACCACATGACCCGGGGCCCACGCATTTTCTCTGAGTCACACCTGTATGCTCCGCCCTCTGCTCACACCAACACCTTTTTTTACTGGAGAGACACAAAGAAAAAGACCGAGCACTATTCTCAGAATAAGGAATAAGGAGACCACTTTGGAGCCCCACCTCTTCATTTGAAAGCCTGCTTGACAGTAAAAAAATTCACAAGAAGAAGAAGAAACCTGAACCAGCTGCGTGTTGTGGGACCGATAATTGGGCGAGAAATTAGGGGTTTTTGGTCTTTGTGGGGGGTTTTATCAGAGCACTTATAGAAAGAGGATCCTGTTTAGAAACCTGTGTGTGTGAATGTGTACAGAGTGAGCCTATTTCAGAAAAACAACACAAGATTGTTGTATTTTTTTTCCTCTTTTGTTCGATCGTCGGTGGCGACCCGACGCGGTCTTGGACCCGGCCCTTCCTCTCCAACGTAACGAATGTCTTTGGGGACTCAGAGCATTCAGACGGAGCGAGCAGACGGTCGCAGATGAACACGTGAGCGGCTCTTCGACCACATAGCTAGCCTGATATGCCAACTGTGCCTATTAAAGCAGACACTGCCGGGGCAGGGCGCCACGCAGCTCTGCTGGTCAAATCAAAGACTCTCAGCTTCAGCGACGGGAAGCAAGTTTGATTTTTCCGAGTTGGGATTGTTTTTTTGGTGTGTGGGGGGGAAATCAAACTTGCCGATTGGGCCGGTTCCTCTCTAAAGGACTGTTTGTTTTTTTGTGGTTTTATTTGTGATTTCTTTGCCTTCAGTGAAGTAAAAGATCGCCCTACTTTTTGAGCCATGTTTCCCCCTCAGTACGATGTATTCATGGTGTATTACTTTTAAATACTCTTACTGAGTGTTTTTCCTGTAGAGAAAAACTAGATCATGTAAAAAGCAAACACTTTTGCCTGTAAAGAATTGGAAAGTGTCCTGTTAAAGCAGCTCTCAGGGCAGTTGGAGTAAAAGCTGCCTCCTCTCTCAGTTTTCTGCCTTTATCTCAGTGGAGCACCATGAGAACATGACACAAGCAGGTCTTCGGACCTGGTTTCTCCTCTCTCTGTGCCTTCCTACATACTTCGACTTAAATACTGATGTGAAAGTGACACCAGGGGGCGATATTCAGACGAGGTTCGAGGCTCTAACTGAGAAAAGAACGATGAATGTGGTCGGTCCCTTAAATTCAGTCCAGCTCCGTTTGTCCGCGTTGTTTCAGAACCTCCTTCTCTTCCTTTGACGACTTAATAAGCTAAGATTCTCACTTTTTCTCTTTTTATGTGAATGCCAACGATTGACAGGGAGTTAGACGGGAAGCAGAGGAATGTCGGGAAGTTGTTTGTTCTGCGAATACGAGAGGGAATGTGCGCATCGAGGGGTGCTGTGCAATAGTTCTCGGTGATCCCTCGTTTCTTTGAGTTTTGCTTTTAAGCACTCAGAATCTCTTTTAATCTTTGAAACTGGTTTTATTGAACAGTTCTCCACTTTCTGAAGGTGTTTAGTTGTGTTTTATGATGGACTTCAGTTGCATGATCTTTTATATTTAAGCCATCTGACTAATCATTTAGGTAAAACTCAAGGGATGAGCCACTGTCATCAAAGATAGCAGTTTGACAGACAGGAAATAGATGATTTGCCCCAAATAATTATGTTAGCCACATAGTTATTGCCTCTAATATTGAAAAAAATGAATACATATTTGTATCTGCTTTCTGCAGATTTTATATTACAGGGTTTTTTTCAATTTACTTTTGATTCTTAGGAAATATGATATATTATGACCCCTGATTAAACCAAACCCTTTAAACTCTTTACTTACTTAGAAAGTTAATTTAAAATATTGCTTGTCGGCTTGGGTACAAAATGCTCCATAGTGGATTTGAAGTGAGTCTGGGCCTGAAAACATTATTTTACATATGGGGACCTTAATGGCAAGAAAGATGGGCGGTTCTGGGTTTTATATAGGACAGTTGTGGGCACTGCTTGCTAAGAAGTTAGCTGCTATAACCCTAAAGCACTCATCATAAACACTCGTTCTACTAATGCTAAAGCACTACACCGACACGGTATTTAGCTGCAGCGAATGCTAAAGTGCTAACTTCAATTCAAATTATCTCTGTATTTCTAATATCAAAGCACTATATCAACACGGTATTTCTAATATCAACACGGTATTTCACAGAAGCTAATGCTAAACAGCTGTGTCAACTGAGTATTTAGCTGCTGTATTAGCCCCATACAGGAAGCTAATTGTGAACTCGTGTCCAGTTAGTACCCATCCAGCCAGAGATAAATCTATATGGGGTAGGAGATGGTGCCACAGTCAGGTACTAGACTGAAAACAAGTTATAAAGACACTAAAGTCCAAAGAGAAACACCAGAAACCCTTCAGATCCATTGAGCAGAACTAGTTTAAGGCATTAGGAGAACATCTGATGGTTTGCAAGCAAAGAATTAAAAAATGAGGGGTGGTTCAAAACTTTTGCACAGCACCATACCTTGTTTCGGGCTGTAAAAACCAAGCCAAGTCCATGTATTAAGCAAAGCAACTTGCACTTATTTCACGTACTCACAGTAGATCCCGATGCACAACGACGATCCTGAGATCAGCAGAACGAGAGACTAAACTATCGCGAACTTTCCTTTCTGAAACCACGTTTCGAGGTTAGGTGACAGGGGCCGCTGAAGCCCATGCCTGGGGATTTAGATTGTAGCAACGTCTCTTTGGATTTGGAGATGCTGCACAGAGACAGAGAGGACAGGGGGAGGGGTGAGCAAGTGAGTGCCGTGGGCTGTGGTCGCCATCAGGGGTTAGCCACATCCCCCGATGAGGGATTCGCCGATTTCACCACTTTAGATCCTGTTAGTCAGGCAGAAACAGGGAGATCTGATCGTCTCCTGCTTGGTTTAAACTCATACTTCATTATTCAGTAGGACAGTTAACAGTACACACGTTTGTTCAGAGTACATAACAGTTTTTTGGTTGTAAAGAGACAATCAGGCTTTCATAATTTGGTGTTCTCCGGCTTGTGAGACAGACCCATCGGTGGCAGCGGGAAATATTGGTCAGTATTTGGAGCGACGGAAAACAACAACAAAAAAGCAGAAAAAAAATCTCAAATTATTAAAGTGAATATCACTGTGTAATATTTATTCAACTTGTAATTTATGTACTCTTTTAACCTTTGTCTTTTTTGTAATGACAAAGCATTTATTTAAATAAAGTTATGTATTCATTTAAGCCGCCTGGTGACTGCTCTTTTCTGTCAAGATTGGCTTCAAATGTGCCGTTTGAGCAGGAATCACCCTGATTGGAAGCGCCGGTTAATCTCCGAGGCACGAGCTGATAAACCTCTTACGGGCGTAAGTCTGAGGCGCCGCAGGATCCCGGGCAGCGTGCAGGAAGTGGCGTCAGAAAGCCTGACCTGAGGGTGAGTCACCTGGTTTTCTCAGAGAGGCTCCACAGGAACCTGCGGGGGAGTTCTTCCACTTCAGGATGGTTTGGAGCAGAGATGCAGCGTTTAACACTGACTTGCTGCTAAAAACGTGCAAAATCAAAAAATAATTGTGAAAAATGTACATTTCTTGGTCGTCACGTCTGGAGGAAACCTTTAAACCATCCGTCAGAGCTTTATATTTTTATTCCAAGATGTTCGGTTTTTCTGTCCTCGATGTGGGGTGTTTTTCAGGAGTGGCTGGTAGCACGCTGGCCTCGAACCAGGACGGTTGTGGGTTTAAATCCCAGATTGGGGTCTTTCTGCGTCTCTAAGGTTGCGTTCACACAGCAGGCAAATGCGACACACATCCAACTCTTTCACAACAGTCTGAACGGCTCAATTCTGATCTTTCCACCCCCCCAAAAATCTGATTTAAGTCGCTTCCATGTGTGGAACTAAAGCGTATCAAAGCGTCTGCAGTCTGAGCAGTCAGGTCGCATTTTTTCCGACGATTACGTCATTGATGTGAGACATGAGTCATAATTCTGCATCAGAAGCAGCCAGACGGTAAATCTGGACATAAACAGCGTCTGAAGATGCTAATAATGAAGTGATGAGAGGAGCGAGAGTCGGTGGAGCTTCCCATCCCGGTCCCAGCGCTCCCAGTCCAACTCCACCTCCAGACCGGTCCTCTCCAGCAGCTGCAGGCGATGCTCCGCTAAAGGCCGCTGCTGTTGGTTCTTCTTCCTGCTGCTCAGCTTCCTGCGGCTGGTTCTGATCCGGAGGCGGTGCTGTCGGCTCTCAGCAGCTGTAGGACCCGTCCAGAGACGCCGGCGGCCATTATTGCTGCCAGGACATAATGATTTTAAAAAATATGTAAAAATCAGTTTTCATAAAAATTACATACTACAGCTTTAATGATTATTTTTTTTGTCGTACATCTTCAGTCTCGTAATATTATGACTTTATTCTCATATTAATTTGACTGTCGTACAACTTCATTCTTGTAAAATATAACTCAATTCTCTTACAACCTTTTTCTCCCAATGCTATGACATCATTCTCATAGTTTAATTTTTTTTTTTCCGAGCCTGGCAGTCGTACTCCATCATAACACCTGACATCACCTCACACACCGGATTATTTCACCATGCAGTCCATTCAAATCCTGCAACACCACAATTAATTCAACTGGCATTGCTCTGTGCAAAAACTTACAAATGCAGATGTTCATGTTGGGTAATTCCAGTCTTTCCAAATGACTGCCTGAGCCATTTCATAAGACCATTTTTTCCCCCGCTACCATTAAAAAAAAAAAAAAAAAAAAAACGGTCAAAGACAGAAAATATTCAGTTAAGCCCTCTTCACAACAGAGCCAGCAGGCAGCAGGATCTGCAGAGTGAAGAAAACAGTCATTATCAGTCCTGGGGAGGCAGGTGTGCTGATCACTGATGGACCACAGGTGTGGGGAGCTGGAAACTAAGACATCTGATGAGATCTCAATCACAAAGAAAGTAATAAAACCTTTAATCAAGCCAAACAAGAAGAAGAAGAAACAGAAAACCTATGGAAGGTTTTATTTGGACCACCAGTTCTGGTACCTGTGTGCTAATTAACCACTGAGTCCAGGCAAAATCAAACTATACAACCGTGGAAACTGCTTTTACTGGAGACATTTTTAAAATTTTCAATCAGTGGAAACATGAATGTTTGTGGTGCATCTTCTTCTACTGCTTTTATTTTTAATCGTCACGACTTGTTGCTTAAGGAATGATCACGAAACTCGGTCATGTTTATCACACAAAAAAAAAAAAATCGGAGAAACTGTTGGTTTATACTTGAAGTAAAACTTAGTTTTTAGCAGAATGACATTAAAACGGCTGGCAAGTTGATTCAAGCAGATTCCCACCATTCCTCCTTCCCTCTGCAGAGAGGTGAAGTCTTCCCGCACTAATGAGCTCCAACATAATAATCGTCTTTGATATAAAACTGATGTCTGTACTTCCTGGAGAACCTCGTCATTTTACTGAGATAAAACAACAATTATTTTGTTAACATTCAACAAGTCTGAGAAACAAACCCACAATCTGCACATCCCAGGAAGTTGTTGGAAGCTAACAAAACAAACAGGAGTCTTAAACTGGGTGGATCTTGGACTGTCCATGCAAATGCGCGCAGACCTACAGTACGTTATCGTGTCGGCACATATACTCAGCCCCACAATCGCTCCCACAGCTCTCCTTGGCTCATTGTGCCAGATCGACTGAACCCAAAACAAAAGACACTTGTTTTGATTTGTTCCCAGCCTAAAACTACCATTAAATGTGCAGAAAAAACCCTGAAAACGCCTGAGATCTTAACACCAAACCTGAAAACTCCCTTCAGCACCTGGAACTGGTTCCTAAAACCCCCCAAAAAACAAATGAAGGACAAAGCTGTAAAAGTAGTTTTCACAGCCGGGGCATGGTGACCGACTTCTTGGCACATTAGCACATGTATAAAGTTACCGCCAATCAGGACTGGACTCATATGACCTCCTTTTGGCTAGAACTACAAATAAGGCTCCTCTTTTACTACTGTAAAGTAGTACTGAATTATTATGGTTGTTTTTAGGGTCGGCGTCTGAATTTTGGGCAACTTTCTTTTCCTCGTTGCATATGAAGCTCAGGATTTTTCATTTCTCATCAGATTTGTGAAGCAGATTTTCTTTAAATCTTGCAAATGTCTGTGTTCCCTTTATTTTGTGTTACACCTGCATCCCATGGTGCGCCTTTAACAGAAATATTATGTATCAACATATCTTTTCCCAAGTTTTTATGAATGGCATTATTTACTTCAGTCCTCACTGGCCCTAATAGTCATGAACTTTATGAATTGTTATTCCCAGTTTTAGGGAATGACACTTTCAGGGAAAGTGTCGTCAGAAAATTTGGATAAATATGTATATTTTTGCAAAGTCTTTTCAATATAAATATCTTCGCCTACAACTCATAAAAAGCCTGCCAGAGAAACAGTATGAATCAACATAAATTGGAAACATTTCCACTAATCCGCTAATAGAGGAGTTAATATTTCTATGAGCACTATGGCTAACTTATGCTAACTGGATTTTAAATGGAAAGTATCGACAGATCTCCCACACCAGTGGTGGGCACACTTCCGTTAATACACGAATGTGCTAATAGCGGAGCTAATTTTTCATTTAGCGCTTTGCTAACATTGAAAATGTTTAGCACACTGAGCTTCCCCAAAATTAATTTTTCCAGATATACTAAAGCGCAAATTTTTTTGGCTCTTTTGTAAACTTTTAGTTCAATAAAGTTCGACATCTATGTTAAAGATTTTATTGTCAACTGTTAAGAATCTTCAAGTAGTTAGACATTTATATTTATGCTATTTTTTTTTTTTTTTTAAGTGGGTAAAGACCGTTTACACAGCAGTTCCATTTCCTCTCCACATGTCCTCTCCCTCTTCCCCCCCCAATAACTTTATTTCAAACAAGAAACATACAGGAACAAAAATAATCAGGGTTGTAGTTGTTCAAGGACAGATATAATTTGAACTGAAGTTAGCGCTTTAGCATTTGCTTCTGCAATATACTGTGTTGGTGTCGTGCTTTACCGTTAGCTTCCGGTAAATATCACATTAGTGTAGCGCTTTAGCATTAACTTCATCTGAATACCGTGTTGGTGTAGCGCTTTACATACAAAGTTCTGGAATACTGATCCGTCTGACCACAATCCATATTTCCACATCCTGATGGTCCATTTGAACTTTACATAAACTTGCAACATGCTAAAAAGTATGTGTTTATTCATGGACTTGGTTGCAGTGGCTTTACCAAAACAAAACTTGACACTGAATACAATTAGGATTTCATCCAGGTTTTATTACTTTTATAAACATATCGGGAATCTACAGAATACACAATGGAAATCATACATAAAACAGTAAACTAACAATTTACTTCAGTTTCATTGACATCAGTGAAAAACAAATTGCTTCAGGACATAGAAGATGCAACATGATGTAACAGGTTTGTTGTGCTACGTTTAAAGAAACATATGTTCAGTTTGAGCAAGTTTTTTTTTTTTTTTTTTTAATTTCTGCTCTCTCAGATGTTGTAGGGATGTCTGAAAGTATTTGGGGTAAATAATGGCTCTTAGAATGCTGCAGAGAAGCAATAAGCAGTGACTGTCTTACCTGGTGTAAACAGCAGTGATCTGAGTTTGGAGAATCAGTGAGAATTTCTCATGGAGGAGTGAAACTAACAGCTGCTCAGATCAGGTCCTTTCAAAGACACAATTTCTAGAATTTAAAGCTATTTGAGGATTTTCACTTTTTCATCAGACCTGTTTTTACTTGGATGCTATTGTGTCAAACAAATCTGCCATGCTAACTGATGCATTTAGCTGCGAACTGTTAAATTAGCCCTGTTAGCAACTAATTTGTTGTGGTGTTCCTTGAGAGCTTAGCTAATATTTTTATCCAGCATTGTGTGCACTACAAACGAACTATGTGGCACAGCAAAAGAAACGAATAGAGATATAGTGCTCCATTTCACACTGAAGAAAGTAGATCGTAATATACCAGGAGTGAACTGAGCATGCAAGTGCTAATGTTAACATGCTAAAGCTAACACCCCCAGCTAATTCAGACTTACTGAAAACACTTAAAACATAATAAACCCCCTACATCTCAAATACTGATATCTCAATTTTTTGTCGAATTTGTTGATTGTGCATTACAAGTAATAAAATGATTGCTTAAAAACTCTTAAAATGATCCATGACTGGTTGAACATGTTGGCCTAAATATGCGGTTCTTTTCCTATTAACCTAAAAGTTGTTTGTGATACATAAAAACTCATAATTATGACAAAAATTGTATATCTATTATTATAACACCATTGGTTAGAACTAACACCACTGGCTAGAGCTAACACCATTAGCAAGAGCTAACACCATTAGGTCCAAGATGAGGGTTTTTTAGTTAATAGACAAGCTATAATGTTTTGACGATGTGTCACCTAAAACGCACATAGCTTTATCATTTGTTTCTAAACAGATACAGTCTTCTACAAACTTACATCTTGCTCCCGTTGATGATGTTTCCATACAGAGCATTTTGTGGAAGTGCTAACACTAGCTAGTTTCCTCTGTGCTTTGATATAACTCTTTGATAATTTGGCCCGAAACTATTGTGTGACACAGGTTGCTATACATCGAGTTGAAACATGTCGGGACAAGGACAGGCTGCCAACAATCACGCAAAGAATCTGGAAAAGGGAGGCAGTGTTTTGCTATTAATTGTCAACACTATGACAACTAGATAACAAGATCCAAAGGTATCGTTACAGGTCAGCAGAAAGTTTTAATTTAAAACAAAAAATAGAGAGGAAGTGGGAAGTAGGTAAATCATGCTAGCTTGACTTTGACAACTGTAAAATCTACATGTGCTGCGCAATTCGGTGCGTTTCAGTTCAGTTAACACTAAAAAAAAAAGACGACCCACACACCCTCACCCCGACAGATCATCAGTCGAGCAGGTGTTGAAATAAGCTAATCAGCTAATGCGTCTTTTTTTATGTTAATTCCTGATACACGTGAACGTAATCACTGCTCTGTCGGCTCGTGGAGCTGTTGTCGGTTGCCACGGCAATGGGTGTGTGTGTGTGTGTGTGTGTGTGGAGTAAGGCCGATGTTCTGTCGATTTGGCAAACACCATCAGAATAGCATACCAGAAATCAACTAGGCTGCTTTATCAAAACAGTTTACCGATGTTTGCGTGTTTGTTGCGTAATTAATGGGCGATATAATACAGAAAAACTTGTAGTCGGCGGTATACTGAAGAGATAGTTAAACTGTTTTAAAACACAGAAAGCCTGACTTTCTCGGTTCACTACTTCACTCAAGCTGACGGGCAGCTAGCAAACAGCTAGCAGGATGTGTAAAGCGGAAACCTTCAAAATATAAGTTTTTTCATCATATAACGTACTTTCAAACGTGTAATTCAAATTGGAGGTTTTATTTAGCAAGTATACGTTATTCTTCAGTTGTTTAGATACAGAACTTGACATCAGCGCCTTTTCTCTTTTCTCTACGGATTCCTCAAACTAGCTCAAACTGACTGGCCCCGGTAACCAACCGTTCTATAAACAATAAATTGCTAATAATTTGTTGCTTATTATTATTTTGTTTCAGTGAAATACAATGTGTATGTTGGTTTAAAGCTAAATATTTAGCTTTGCTAACTAAACATTTAATTTAGGGCTAAATATTTAACTTTGCTAACTAAATATTTAGTTTGAAACTAAACATTTAGCTTTGGTAACTAAACATGTACACACTCTGGTTTTGTGGACATGACTCAGAGCATAGTAATGGCGCCGACAGGTGTGCGACATTAGCTGTAGCGGCTAATAGGCGCTGTCCTATCTAGTAATATATATCGACGAGCTGCAGCAGCCAACACAGTCTCGCTTCCGCTGTGAATGTCAGGCAGTTGAATAGTTTTAGGATGTCAAGTTCTTAATAATCTATTTTATTGCTATTTTAGTATTTTTACCGTTTGACGAGTTATTTGAGTCTGTATTTGTTTCTGTATGTATTTATCTTGTTTATTTAGTATTTGTTGTGAAGCAGCTTTTGTTGTCCTTAAATGTGCTGTGTTGAAAAATGTGAAAACAAACATTTGTCATGGGGTTCCATTTGTAAAGTTACCCAGTTAAACATTTACAGCAATAATTTGGGTTGTTTGGATTATCAGAAGAAAACAAAAATGTTTTTTTTTTCAAAGTCATGTTTTCACCTTATTTTGTCATTAGTAAATGTCACAGTTTCAAACTACATATTTGTTAGCAAGCTAAATATTTAGTTTGCCAACTAAATATTTACTTTAGAGCTATATATTTAGCTTTACTAACTACATATTTAGTTAGAAGTTAAATATTTAGCTTTGCTAACTAAATATTTACTTTGGAGCTAAGTATTTAGCTTGCTGACTAACATTTAGTTTGGGGCTAAATTTTTAGCTTGTTAACTAAATATTTAGTTTAGGGCTAAATATTTAGCTTTGCTAGCTACATATTTAGTTTGAAGCTAAATATCTAGCTTTGCAAACGAAATATTTCACTTGAAGCTAAATATTTAGCTTTCCTAAGTAAATATTTACTTTGGAGCTAAGTATTTAGCTTGCTAACTAACATTTAGTTTGGGGCTAAATTTTAGCTTGCTAACTAAATAATTAGTGTGAAACTGTAAGACTTATAAATGAATGAATAACCCAGATTTTTTCTGTTATGACAGGCTAATTAACCCAAATTACTGCTGTTGATTTTTGACTGTGTAACTTGACCTATGGCACCCTGTAGTTCGTTAGATCAGGAAAATGATGCACAACGCAGCCGTTTCACAATACTTTCCTTGGAATCTCGGCCCAATAATCAGAATCCAGGCTCCGCTTTCAGATTGTTTTCTTTGATTCTGCAGACTAAGCTGGCTCTCGCTGCTAATCTTTGTGCCAATTATTAAAGAAAAACACACTTCATCACCAAAACATCCCTACATTTCGACAGAACAGCCTCGACATGAAAAAGTAAGCCCAGCTCTGGTCTGTTGGCTGTGTGCTAGTGGGGCGCTGCTGCCGTGGGCATCACTCTCAGCTCCTCCTGGAACTGGTTAACAGTTGGGATCCCCTCTGACTTTGGGCGTCTCCGGGATCTGGACCCCGTCAAGGGTTGACACACCAGCACTCGCCCCGCTGGCCGTGGGTCGACATGTTGCACTGGAAGCAGAGAACAACACAAACTAGACAAACGGGAAAACACACAGTGGGATGGGGGGGGGGGGGGGGTTAATGAAGCATGGCGTGTGCGTAAGGGGATCTTCCGGCGGGCCATTGGATAAGACCGGGGGCCATGGTTCGGATGGGACCACATTCGCCCAATAACAGCCCGTCCTCAGGTTGTGCCCCCGACACACAACCATAGGTTATCTCACACACAAACACACACAAGCGGGCATGCCAAGGGGGCCGGCCCCCCCGCAGAGCCCCCCTCTGCTCTTAAATGAGGCCGTAATTGAAGCGGACACAGTTTACGCCGGCCACGCGGGGCGACCAAGTGAAGAAGAGAGTTTCTGTTTTCTTCCTTCCATGAGCGAGAACAAAGGAGTGACAGTTACAGTAATTACCGCGCGACAAGGAGGGACGACTCCAAAGGGGAGCCGAGTGTTGAGGAGGTGCTGCGTTCCTCCCTGGGAACCGATGCCCCCCCCCCCAGGAACAATGCTGCTGTTTGTGAGCAGCCATGAAAATTGGCTCAGTGGTTGAGAGCCCTGGTTTAGGAAGCTGTGGCGCCTATTCAGATCTTCTTTTCTGCTCCACTATCTTCGTAAGGGAAACACTGGATATGTGACCTTGTTTGTCCCCCTCCCGTCTGATTCCTATGGATGAGCAGGATTCAAAACCCTCCCCCCCCTTCACACCCCCCTGTCGGAAGCACAGCTCGTCCCCCGGCTTAACAAAAGTCTTCCCATGCAGGATGCCAAACAGTTTTATTGCTTGTAACCTTAAGCTCAGAAGCTTGCTGCCTCATTCAGGATGAACAACATCCTCTCAGACGCGTGTGTGTGTGTGTGTGTGTGTGTGTGGTGTGTGTGTGTGTTTCTAAAAGCAGGATGCTGAGGAAGAGGAGCAGCATGTTTGGAGTTTATAAAGGACACTGGGTTGTGTCCAAAACACGTCCCGACGCTTTCAGCGTACGCAGCTGCTGAAAGCGTTTGTGTGTGTTAGCGATGCTCAGAGTGAAACTGCAGATGACGGTCAGGGCTTTATTCACAGAGGGGTTGTGTGGAGTACTTATGAGCAGTCACCGTCATCCCAAAATACTTCTCAAAAAATCTAAACATTGAGGAGCAAATTTTCAACAACTCTGAGCTTTCCTGGGACACCACAAAGGTTCTGGGTTCCAATCCCAGCCTGCATGTTCTCCCTGAACATCCATGGGTTCTTTCCGGGTACTCCGTAATATGAATTGCAGGCTCACCTGTTTCAGGTTGTACAGTCCGTGTCTGTCACAGTTTGGAAACTTGAGGCCGTACAGGTTCTCCAGCGGGCCTCTGTTGTCCTCCGAGGTCATTCTGGAGATCTCCTCCAGGACCAAGCCCAGCTCCTGCTGGCAGGTGATCTGGTGGAAACACAGGAAAGACCAACGCTGAGTTGAAAGTAGCTGAGCGGTCGAACTCAGCCGGCGCACTGCAAAAACACAACATCCTACCAAATATCTCTGTTCCAGTTTTACCTGTAAATATCTGTAATTCACTTGAAATAAGACGAAACTAACTTACAAGTAACTTTCCAGCAGATTTAGGAGCTTGTTTTAAGTCAATAATTCCTTAATATCGATGAAAAAGTTCTAGTTATAAGTGAAATAATCTGCCAGTGGAACAAGAGATTTTAACTTATAATATGGGAAGAATATCTTGTTCCACCTGCAGATTATTTCACTTATAACTAGAACTTTTTCATCAATATTATAAATACCAGCTCTATATCTGCTGAAAAGTTCCTGTAAGTTAGTTTTGTCTGATTTCAAGTGAATTCAAGACATTTGCACCAGAAACTAGCCCAGAAATACCTGGTAAGATTGTTGAGTTTTTTGCAGTGAACATCGCACTTCTTTCTATCGTCACAAGGGCTTTGCATTAATCTCCATTTTTTTAGGAGTGGTCAGTCGTCACATGATAGTATTTGCTGGAAAAAGGGGAGAAAATGCTAAAACACACACACAGTCTATTATTTCCCTTTTCGCAGTTATTCAGTCGAGCTCTGTGAGCTCCACACACAGCGAGGGGATCTGCGTCCCGGTGGGATCAAAGAGGTCCGGTCCTCTGGCTGCTGGCTGTTAAACCACAGGTTGTTTACATATAAAATCTGCTGTCAGTCATCCGGTTTGTTGTTTTACATCTTTGCAGTCCACTTTCAAAGGTTTTTTTTAATTAAATTTATCAAATCTCTGGAGACAGTTGATCCCAGTTTGCTGCTTTTTGAGACCAGAGGCTCAGATTTGGGGAGTTTCCTGATCCAACATGCAGGAAAATCCACCAAACTGTTCCTGAACTGTTGGAAGAAGCTGCTGTTTAATCAGAGAGAAATGATGTTTCAGAGTTTCAGTCTGACCTCCACGGTTTGGCAGCGATGTTGAGCAAGCTCTGCGCTGGAGGCGACGTGATTCCAGAGATGGTCTGGGTTTGGCTGGACTCTCTCAGGTCTTCTTCAGTCAGCTTTATCATTTCAGACTTTAAAACGATAAAGTGCTTTACGAGAAATTAATATGCATGGGGGGGAGAAAGAAGAGGGGAAAAATGGAAAATTAGAAAAAAGAAGAAAAAAATAGAAGGAAAGGAAAGGAAAAAAGGAAAGGAAGGAGGAAAAGGGCAAAAAAGAAAAAAAGAAATCAGAAAAAATCAGAAAGAAGGAAAAATGAAAAAGAAAAAGAAAAATTAGAAAAAAGAAAAAAAAATTTAAAAAGAAAAAAGTAAAAATGAAGAAAAACAGAAAAAGAAAAAAGGAAAAGTGAAAAAAGAAAGATTAAAAAAACAGAAAAGGAGAAAAGTGAAAACTTAGAAGAAGAAAAAAAATAAAAGAAAAAAGAAGAAAAAGAAGAAAAAAATGAGATAAAAGAAAAACTGGCAATAAAATGTTTTTTAATGACTGCAGAGTGAATCTGATCACAGGAACTGAATGTTGAAGGCGAAAACAAAGAGTCTGAAGTCCAAGGAAAAACACTGGTCTGAGTCAGGAGCGCGAGCTCCTCAGTGGATAACAGGAAGGTCTGGACGGACACAAAAACATATTAGAGATGATCTAAAACTTTTACACAGCGCTGGATTTTTTTTTCCCATTGTCTTGGAGTGAACTTTGACCCTGACCCATATCTGCCTGGTGTTTTTCTTCTGCACCACGTGATTGGCTGAGGACTCACTCTGCGATCATATGAAGGAATACGTACGTTGCGCCATCTGGCCCGACATCAAAGCTCTCGCCTTTTCACACAACCACCCACAACGGAGTGCAGCCAGCTGCCCGGCTCCTCCCACTGCCTTCGCTCTTTTGTTGCCCGTAGCGATCCGCACTTTTTGTTTTTGTTGCCGTCAAAGGTATTTTTCTTCCCACTTTGATTTTGCCTTGTTTTGGACGCAGGCGAGTCGGTTAAATGAGGGAGAAAATGAGCTGGAGCATCATTGTTTGCATTGCTGAGACATATGGGCCCCAACCAGCGTGGCCCCCACCCCCAGGAAGAAGCTCATTTCCATCAAACAGAGCTTCTGGGTTGCTCCTCCGACCCACTGCAGGCTGGCTTTTAAAAAGCGAACTCTTCAAAATAGTCAGTTTTAGTCTTGAGCCCAGAACGTTGTATGGAAACAAAACAATGTCAACAATTGTGAAGGTGTGGTCCTGAAAGGACGAAAACTATTCAGATCGACTGGATCCAGTTCCGCTCCAAATCATCAGCCCTCCACATCTCATATTTCATCCTCATATTTCATATTTTCTGTGTTTATGTTTGCTAACCCAGCCTTGAAACCCAGCCACCCATGTTGGATATCACAATGTTTTACGACAACCTCAGTGGAAATGATAATTACAGTGGGGAACCGGGACTGAAACCAGCCATGGACATCTGAAATACACAAATACTGGAAACTTTTAACTGTCTATTTTAATAGTTCAAACACCAAATATACCTTAATATGCATTAATACGCACAGTGGAAACCATCGTAGCACAAAAAGAGGAGCTAACCTCGACAGTCTTCCTTTCTCCGCTCTTCAAACTGAATATTTAGTTAGCACGCTAAATACTTTGTTTGGAGCTACCTATTTAGTTGGCAAACTAAATATTTAGTTTGCTAACTATTTAGCATTCTAACTAAACATTTAGTTTGAAGCTAACAATTTAGCTTCCTAACTAAATAGTTATTTTGAAGCTAAATATTTAGTTTGAAACTAAATATTTAGCTTCCAAACTAGTTAGTTAGCATACTAAATAGTTAATTAGCAAACTACATACTTATCTTGCTAACTAACTATTTAGCCATTGTCCCGAACTAAATATTTAGCTTGAAGCTAACTATTTTGCTTTGTTCATTCTAAAATGTTGCAGAGCAAACATTCAGTCTTTTAGCAAACACAAGAAACATACACAGAAAACACCACAGATTGGGAGTTTACACGAGCCAAAATATGTGAATTGATCCAGATTATGGGGTGAAATTCTAACCGGTGGCTCTCTCTGGACCCGATCCTCGTGGCGATTTGTCTTCATCCTGATTTTCAATTCATTCAGAATGTGCATCCTGACTTTTTCCTGCCGGTTCCAGGGATCAGGAAGAGGTCTTTTAATGAGTGGATTCTCAGTCCCGTGCACTTCTGCAAAGAAACAAAACAAACCAATTTAGACGGGATTTTTAATCTGAGGCATGTGTCCAAAACAGGCTTTGAACACATCAGTCAGGGATTCTATGTCTACTTGTCTGATTTTAATCCACGCCTGCAGGTTCTTAGAAATCCGTTTTGCAAATTGTTCTGAGTTTCTAGAATAACTCCTTCCTTCTTTCTCCCATTTTCCTGCTAACAGGCGCTTTTAACGAGGCGCGAGTCTTAATCCTGGAATTAGAGGACAATGTCAGTCTGTGTCCTCGAGGCATCCTGTGTCTTGTGGTGACTAATGCTGCGCTGAACAGTCAGGTGCTGCAACGGCTGCAATTACTGTGGCGACAGTGAGGTCAGAAACTACATAAAGCTCCAGTTTGGGTTTCTGAGGCAGAAATTATGACCCAGATTGTACAAATTTCCTCTAAGACAGCAGCATCCAACCCCATTCCTTAAAGGACGGCGTCCTGCAGGTTTTTAGATTCCAACAGAGCACATTTAAACGGTTAAATTACCTTCTCAACATGTCTTCAAGTTCTTCAGAAGCTTGGAAATGAACAAGCCATTAGGTTCAGGTTTGCAGACCCAGGGTGACGTCTAAAGTCAAGTTTATTTGTTTAACACATTTCAGATACAAGGTAGTTTAAAGTGCTTTATGCCATAAAAACATCACACAGTAACCAAATATGAAACAATCAAATGGTACATTTTGTGAAATGCCCTAATCAAAATCATCAAGCAAAAATACATCAAATATATTGATCAATGTTCCAGTTATTATGAATCAAAGGCAGCTCTGAACAGGTGGGCTTTTAGCCTTGATTTAAAGAAACTCGGTGTTTTAGTTGTTTTGCAGTTTTCTGGAAGTTTGTTCCAGATTAGTGGAGCATAAAAACTGAAAGCTGCTTCTCCATGTTTGGTTCTGGTTCTGGGGATGCAGAGCAGACCAGAACCAGAAGACCTGAGTGGTCTGGAAGGCTGATACAGCAATAGGTCTTTAAGCCATTCAGTGATTAATAAACTAATAAAAGGTGACAGAAGGCTGACTTTGTAACTGTCTTTATGTGTCTCTGAAGGTTCAGGTCTGAGTCCATCACTACACCCAGATTTCGGGCCTGATCACTAGTTTCTATCTGTAATAACTGAAGCTGCGTGCTGACTCTAGATCGTTCCTCTTTAGGTCTAAAGACAATAACTTCAGTCATAACTTGTGGAGAACTGCAAATGGGACTTTCTCACGATCACTTCCTTTTTCTTCAGAAAAGGTCGGATTTTTAGTCTGCACAGTGAATGCCACATATTTGCCACTGAAAACCATTTATCATGTTTCTTTCGCTTCCCATCTACATTGTGTTGGTGTATCAAATGAAGTCCCGAGTGTGCAACTCCAGTCCTCGAGGGCTGCTGTCCTGCAGTTTTAGAATGCATCCCTGCTCCAGCACACCTGAATAAAATCAATGGTTCATGACCAAGACTTTGTAAAACGTGCTGACATGCCCAGGAGGGAATTCAGCATTTACTTTCAGAGAGAAATGTGCAAAAATGCTTCAGCACTGTGCTGTAAAAAGTCAGAACAGAAGCAGATAAAAGCTTGAAATGGAGGCAAATATTGACGACTTTGACGGTAACGCCTGTATTTATCAGGAATCACAGTCATGACACTTTCTGAGGATTAGTTAGGGAGTCCAAACTTGTAAGAAAGCAGCTCTGATGGCAGTTTGACATGCTGACTCAGCAACCTCTCTGGCTCCTGAATCTTCCTGCCAGAGGCTTCGTAGCTGAGGCGGTGTGTAAGTGTAATTAGCACTGAAACAGAACTCAGAGGCTGTAAATCAACTCATGTGTGTTCATGTGTCTGTGCACATACACAGAGACTGCTGCCAACTGGGAACTCTGCAAGAGCACGGCTCAGATTTTTTGACGTGAAATCATTCAAAGGTGTCACATTATTACTCCATATATCTTTTTTTTTTAAATTACATTTGTTTCCTTTTTTTGTCCAAAGCAGAATGACAAATGTTGACATAGCCACGCTTAGCCAGCAGGTGGCAATGTTATTTTTTTGCTTTTAAACATAAAGGCAACAATTAACCCCTTAATGCCTGAATTACATCCAATTGTAAAAAAACAACAAAAAAAAATCTATATATATATATATATATATATATATATATATATATATATATATATATATATATATACTTTGAGATTATAAATTTGGACATTATTAGTGTAAATTTAGGTATGATGCTAATTCGATCCATGAGGCACTTAAGGAATGAAACAGACTTTTCAGTCTCAGTGTGTTTTTTTATTGATGCTATTCCTCAAACATGACTTTGAATTTGAGTCAAAATATATGTTTCTGAACAATCATTACTTTTGCATCCTTACAGTGTTTCAAATACAGCTAAAAAAAATGGAAAATCTATTTACTCTACTATCCCAGAATCTTTTCCCCTGTGACACAATAAAAAAAATATTGCATTAGCGGGAGGGGTGCCCAAACTTTTTGTCATGTGGGCCAAAATCATCAAGTCAACTGTTGAGCCAAGAACAAAAAAAAAAAAAAAAAAAAAAAAAAAAGAAATAAAATTAAGCAGATAAAGTCATTTTTTTTGTGTAGTTTTGTAGGAAAGGGATGTTGAGTGAGAAGAGCACACAACTCCAAATTTCACATGTAACCTTGGAGACCTAAAGAAAATTGCATAATTACCTCTGCACCCTCAAAGGTGTGCTTACAGAATGCTGATCTAGGTAAAAATTAGGCTGAGACTTTAACGTAGGTAATTTCGATTTATTAATTACATTTTAACGCTTGAATTTTTCAACATAATTAATTGCATTACGGAACCTTTGTATTCGTGCGTTTCTGGTACCCCCATAAATCTGACACACAAGCAGCATCTGCAAACAACAATGATGGACAAGGAAGCAGCTTCTCTGGGCCCACCAGAGTTAATTCCTGCTTCCAGAGCCGATCTGATGGGACGCTGGAAAAGACTCTAGTTGTGTTCAAGTTGTGCTAAATGCAGTCGGCCTATCAGAGAAGCTATGCTAGCCTAGAATAGCATCTCAATGCTAACCATGTAGCAGCAGCGCTAATGTCAGCGTCCACAGTCCACATTTCTAAAGAAGCTCCATGAATGATCAGGGGTTCCTGAAACTCTGGAAAGCGGTCTTCATCCAGAGTGAAAGGAGCCTTCGTGAAGACGTTCAGAAGCCCAACTTGAGTCATAGATCTGGATCTTCATACAAAACAGCCTTCACTGAAGCTCAGTCAGGTTGAGAAGGTTTTTGTGATGATGTGTCAGACCTGGGTAGCCATAGTTACAGCCTTTAGCTAACATCTGCCATCTAAACAGTGTTTGTTCTGTCTCTTCAGCATAGAAACTACCTGTCTGAAGCTGTGGGGAGGGTTGGCTTTGGTTTGTGTCTTCAAGCGATGTTTTCACAGCTTTCTCAACACGGACAATGAGTAATGAATGCCTCTCCGAGTGTTGCTTCTCATTAATGTATTTGCCCTGTTATCACATAGGGAGAGGAGGCGCGTCTCACATACTTGACAGGGTCTTTGATGGCCAGAGAATGTACCATTGCCTGTATGAATGTTTCCTTCTGAGGCCCGACCACTTCAAACGCTTCAGATAAACTGCTGAACATGAAAACTGCATTAGAACAAAGACGTTTTTGTCTTGTTACAACGTAAGAAGTTGCCTTTGTTGTTTTCAGCTCAAGACCCACAAAAAACTGACCATAGCAATTTCTCCAATCCTATTTCACCAGTTAAACACAAACAACCCCAACAACCACTGCACTTAGAGATGCACTGATCAAGCTTCTTACTGTCTGATACCAATTTCTAGTTTACTTTGACTTCTGACCTGCTGATGCAAGAATAAACTAAAGCAACGCCTCACCAATAAATCTTAACTTGTGTCGATACAATCAATGAATGGAGGAAAATAACTGATTTTGCAGTATAGTGATGAAAAGCAAGCTTATTTCCAGTTGTCAGCAAAGCTAGCTAAATGATTAGCTGTGCTAACACTAAAGCAATTATCAAAAACATTAGTTCTGCTAACACTAAAGCACAACACCAACATGGTATTTAGTGGAAGCTAACACTAAAGCACTACACTAACACGGTATTCAGTGGAAGCTAACACTAAAGCACAGCACCAACACAGTATTTAACAGAAGCTAACCCTGAAACACTATACCAACATGATATTTAGTGGAAGTTAACGCCAAAGCGCTATACCAACACAGTATTTAGCGGAAGCTAAGCGCAAAATTCAACCATATGTCATGAAAAACTTGAGGAAGCTCTCAAATTAATTCATGTATATGAATTTTTGCATGCATTTGTTTAATTAACACCCCTGGTTGCTTGTTCATGTAAGTTTTGTATTATTTCATATACCTCAATCATTCTTTTGTTGTATACTTGTCATTTGCGCAATAAAGTTTCTCGAAGAAAACAGAACATGAGAAGAGGAAGAGGAACTGCAGTGTAAACAGACTTCAAATTAAGAGCATGGATATAAACGTCTAATTACTTGAAGAATTCGTAACAGTCGAGAACCAAAACTTCAACTTTATTCAACTGAAAGTTCACAAAAGCAGGTAAGTAAAGTAGCAACTGAGAAATTATCTGGAAAAATTAGTTTAGGGGAGGCTAAGTGTGCTAAAGGTTTTCAAAGTTAGCAAAAACGCAAATGTGCTAAACAAAGAATTAGCTCCACTATCAGCACATAAGAGGATTAGAAGAAGTTTGCCCACCACTGCTTATTTTCATTACTGGCTGATTGATTGGTGCACCGCTAATCAGACTGTTTCTACCCATTTCTAACAGATTTGTTTATTTATTGAAACAATGCCATAAAAATGCTTTCAGAAATCATATTTATTTTTAATTTAATTCTCTGAGCTCATCACAAGATGCTGAATATCCTATGCTTATCTTCATGCACACACTCATACCCAAGAGCAAGTTATGCTTTTAGACTGTGGAAGGAGGCTGGAGTACCCTGAAGGAGCCCGTGCATGTAAGGGGAGAACATGAAAACTCCCTGCTGAAAGACCCCAGGTTGGGAATCGAACCTCAGACCTTCCTCCAGCTACCATGCAGCACACACTTGAGTTATTTAGCAGAAAAAGGATCTGAATCAGGCTGGCAACATCCACATTTGAATGACTCAAAAAAAGAAGGTTTTGGGGCGTTCTAGTCAAAGTCTGGGCTTAAATCCGATTGAGATCCTCTGGCGTAATCTTAAACAGACCGTTCATGCCAGAAAACCCAGCAGGGTGGCTGTGACTGAGGTGACCGTGTCTGCACATCATCAACACGTCTGTTGAGCCACAGGCTGGCGTGCAGTCGACCACTGACCTCATGAGGAAAGTTCTGGCAGTGAAACAGTAAATTACAGCTTCATCAGTAACAAACTGATCCTGTTTCTGCCTTTAACATGTGCATCTTGCAGAGTGAATTTATGATTACAACCTGTAATCATAAATTCAGAAAAATAAAAGCAGCTGTTATGTGGAAGATTTACTTCTCAACAAACTTAGAGTTTAGGAGGCAGTGAAGGAGGAAAGACAGCAACACCTTGGGGGGGAGTTTTCCCAGATCAGCAGGCAGCCACATGCCAGCTCCCACCCAAAGTGATCAGTTATAGCTTCACCTTTCACATATTCTGTGTTCAGCACAAAGTGCTTGGAGTAATTAAAGAGCAGGGGGTATGAGTGAAGGAGCAGAGCATGTTCCAGCAGAAAATCTCCTGCAGGGGAACCAGGACAAAGTCAGACCATCAAAAACAGAAAGAGAAACTCTAAAATCTGTTTATACACGATTTATGACTCCCATGTTCAATTTACAAGTCAATTTTACTAAAACGTTTACAAAAACAACATAATTGGGGTTAAATAAAATCTTTATTACATTTGGGGAAAGAATAAAAATGAGTATTTTTAACAGTTCCCAAGAACGAAAATCTTCTCTTGTTTTGTGAACCTAATAACAAGGTGTCATTACATGCCTCGCAGCTTTCATCATTGTTTACATGCTTGTTAGCCAATTTAAATGCATGTCAGCCATTTTAGATGCATTTTAAGTGTGTGTTAGATGCATGTTAGCCTTGTTAAGTTTGTGTTGAGATGCGTGTTAACCATTGTAGATGTGTGTTAGCTATTTTAGATGCATTAGCAATTTTAGGTGTACGTTAACCATTTAAAATGCATGTTAGCCACTTTAAATGCGTTAGCTATTTAAAATTAATGTTATATATTTTAAATGCGTGTTACCTATTTTAAATGCATGTTAGCTATTTTAGGTGCGTGTTAGCCATTTTAAGTGCATGTTAGCGTTTTTTCTGTGTAGTTAGCCATTTTAGATGTGTGTTAATTTTAGATGCGTTATACATTTAAAATGCATGTCATACATTTAAAATGCATGTTAGCCATTTCAAATACATTTTAACTGTTTTAGCTTTTTTGTATGTGCGCTTCCATGTAAATGCATATTAGCCATGTTAAGTTTGTGTTAGCTATTTTGAGATGCGTGTTATCCATTTTAAATGTGTGTTAGCCATTGTAGATATATGTTAGCTATTTTAGATGCATTAGCAATTTTATGTGTGCATTAGCCATTTAAGATGCATGTTAGCCACTTTAAATGCGTTAGCTATTTTAGATGCATGTTAGCTTTTTTGTGTGTATGTCAGCTATTTTAGACGTGTGTTATCAAGTTTAGATGCGTTAGGCACTTTAAATGCATGTTATCAATTTTAAATGAATGTTAGCCTTTTAAAATGCAGTTAGCCACTTTAAATGCATGTCAGTTATTTTAGATGCATGTTAGCCATTTTAGATTCATGTCAGCTATTTTAGATGTATGTTCGCTATATTTGACATATGTTAGACATTTTAGATTCCTGTTAGTATTTTAAATGAGTCAAGTGCAACTTTCCAATTACTCAGATCTGACAGATTCTGGCTTCACAGTTTTAAAGGAAAATGAGTTCTTGTTACAAACTCTGACTTTATATAACACTGTGGCTTACTAAAACAGTTGTGCTTTACAGCATGGAACAAAAAGAAATAAAGAAATTGAACTTTGAGATCAAGACAGCAACTTGTTTTTCCATCTTCATGGAGAATTTGTCCATTAAATCAAGTAAAGGTTGAAGTCTGGTATCCGGCATGGTGACACTTCCAAAAATAATTCCTCTTCTTCCTCCTTGTTTTTCAGATAGTAGCTCGATTTGATGCTTCCGACTTCGGCTGCCCTGGCTGCCAGATCTCCGAGCGCCTTTTAGAAAACACTGACAGAACGACGACGCTGCTGGCAGCAGAAAAGGTATTAAGTTTCAGCTTTTCAATTAAGTGGAGAATAACAGCGTTGTGCTGAATGAAGAGTATGCATTGCTCGACAGACCTTCCTTGCATAAATACTGCACATGTTGAAATGTTGATGGCTAATGCAAATATTGCTGTACGATGATGCATCCGTGTCGCTGACAGATTTACCACACCTGACATGTTGCTTCAGCTCCTCCGGACAGACAGCAAATTAATTTCCTTTGTCCAGAAACGTTGATTTTTTTTTTGCTGATCGAGAGATGGTTGGAATTGGAACGGTTTAAGAATGGAAAGCTGTACAAACTAAAATGGGCATCTAATTGTTCACATGTGAGCATGTAACATCACTGAGCAACAGGAAGAACATCTTCAAGGTGCACTTTAGGGAATAAAACTAGGCAGAGGTTAATGGTGCCTGTAGTGCATGCAAAACAAAATGGCTCAAAGTGAACATGAACCACAGCCTGTAATGATGGTCGTTTTCAGCTGGTTTCTGTGGTCTGCACACAGAAGATGGGGAGTCAAACAGAGGGTGCAGAAAAAAAAAAAAACAAAAAAAAAAAAACAAAAAAAAAAAAACAAAAAAAAAAAAATCGATCAAGTCGTCAGCTACAGTTACACAAGATGCCATGAGGCAGACTTTTTATTCGCTGCTATTAAATCTTCAACTGTGGCTTGGAGTAAAAAAGTCAGGAGAGAAGACAAAAGTTCACGAATTCAGTGTCCTCCTTTGCGCAACAATATTTCAGTTCAAACCCATACCATAGATAAGCAAAAAAAAAAAAAAAAAAAAAAAAAATGAGCTTGAGTAATTAGGCTAAACTTATTGCCATGGAGATGTTTCGTCACAACAAACTGAGCATCTGGAGTTCATGCTCCATGTGTAAGTTCAGCTGACATGAATGTACCTGATTTCCGTCTCCTGAACCCTTCCAGCACTGTGAGCCCTTTCAAAACAAGAGGTTTGGGGTGGGTTGCTGACATGGTTTGGGTTCAATGTTTGTTCACGGCCACAGATGTGTGTTTGCAGCTGCCTGCCAGGAGCATTACATGTGTCAACATTAGCTTTCACGAATCAATACTGACACTTTGTCCCCGCTCACTGTAGCTCCGGAGGGACGTTTCTGGGCTTCTGTTGGCTTGTAGCGTTATTTGTTCTGGGTAGCTGCTAAGAGTAAACATGTCTTATGTAGGTGGCGTCTAAAAAGAGAAAACTATGAGGCCTATTGGGTTGGCAGTGGCTTAGGAGGAAGGGGCTTGTCCCCAACATTGTGTGTTGTAGAGAACCGGTTCTAAGTAGTTCAGCTGGTTGGAATCATTCATCTGCCCGCCTGGCGACTCCTCCTGTCGGTTCCAACGACGTGAGACGTCTTTGCCTGATGACGTCACGTACGCGCTCGTATTTTAGTTTAGAACATATCCAAGAAACGATTCAAAGCATGGTTGCATTTCACAAAACAAGAGCAGACCAGGGCCGGTTGGAACGTGTGCAGAGCTAGCCCTTTCATCGAGGCAGGGGAGAGTAAATCGACACAGAAAGCAGATAATAAATGACGTCTGAGAGGGCGTTTTCCACAGCTAGAGGCACCTTAAGTCCTGAAAGATCGCGTGTCCAGTGGCGGACACAACATCTTCACAGGGGTGGCCAGGCTGGGGGGTTTGGCCAACAACTGATGGCTGCCAGAGCCACTTCAGAGCACAACATCCTGTATTCTCCAAATAATTCACTAAAGATGGAAAATATTTTTCTTGAAGCGTGTAAATATACGCCTACCTTCATAAAGATATGTTGTCTACATTGCAAAAAACACAAAATCCATGTCTCATACGGAAACTGTCCAATTTAAAAAGTTTGTTTAATCCTCTCCTGCATCTGGACAGAACTGACAGAAACCGAACTGTTATAGATTTATATCGAAGTAGAATACATATTTAAGGTATATTTTATAGAAATCTGAGAAGAAATGAGGGCGCTACAAACATTTGTGTGACGGATTCATGCTCATCCCACATCAGAACATCATGGTTTTGTTGATGTGATTAAAGGCAGAGTCATGGTGCCTGCAGGTGCAGGGTTTTTATGCACATTTTGAAGTATCGCATTAGAAAAGGTTGATGGAAACGCAAAAATGCAAAATAACTTCCTCAGTTTCACAAGGTTTTTTTTCAGGTGGTCTTTGGTTTTTTCGAAAAAGAGTTGATGTGCAAAAGGGGAGATGGGACATATTTATGTTTTTCAGATTGTGATTTGGTTGTTTGTCATTGTGAATTGTTTATTGCAATTTGCAATTTTTTTAAGCTGTGACACATGAATTTCCCCCAGGGCGGGATTAATAAAGTACACCCATCAGTCATCCAGCAAAATCATAAAAGGAAAACACTTAAATACATTGCACTGAACATTTAAAAAAAAAAAAAAAACAGCAAAAGAAAATAGAAAATGAAAGAAAAGAAAAAAACAGAAGAAAATAAATTAGCAGCTGTTTCTGAAGTTTCATCTACAAAACCGGAACAATGAAGCTACTGAAACACGTCCATCCAAAGGAAATGCAAATCTGGGTTTTGCTCATTTTGAATAAAACATGAACATTTATCCCTAGTCTTATTAAAATGATGACTCTCTTACCGTTTGTCGGCTGCAGGTCCAAACTCGCTAAGTCCTGCTCAACCCTCCGCGTGCACCGGCCGAAGCCTTGGATGAGCTGATGCAGAGGCAACTCAGCGTCCCTGCTGGGGGAGCACATCAGTCCGCTGGAGCACCTGGGCGTGTAGACCCCACAGAGTTCCCCCTCCACACGGGCACACACGGGGCAGCAGCCGCAGCCCGGCTCCCTCACCAACTCTGCGCACAGGGTGACCGCAGGACAGCCGTCCTGGTTCTCGGCGGTGCAGCGAGGGCATCTGAACACCAGGTCCCCAAGCAAGCGTCCAGGGAAGGCAAAGGAAGCCAACAGGAGGCCGCACATCAAATGGACGATCATTGCGTTGGCTGGATTTACTACTGGGGCTGAAATGACCCTTGGGAGTTATTTGCATGAACCTCAGGATCCTTCAACAGTCAGCTCTGTTGGGTAAACACACTGACAGGGTCCTACCTGCTGTCATATTACAGGCCGACACGACGGAGGCTCAGACTGTGAGAATTCACATCTCCAATTATTTCATGTTTTAAAAAAGATGATTATTTAAGTCATTATTAAAGAAATACGAGTTATATAAGAAAAAAAAAACAATCAGTTCTTCATATATATTTTTTCAAGCCCCTAGTGTCCTTATATGTGGTTTGGAAGGACCAAAATGCAGGCAGGAGGTTATGGGGTCCATTTGTGAAGTTACACAGTCAAAAATGAACATCCTATTATAAGAGGAAAAAAATTGGGGTTTCATTTTTCAAAGTCATATTTTCACCATGTTATTCATTGATAAATGTCATAGTTTTCAACTAAATATTTAATTAGCAAGCTAAATATTTCACTCCTAGCGAAACAAAATAGTTAGTTAGCTCAGAGCTAAACATTTAGCTAACATGCAAATTAATTTGCTGATAACCAAAAATGGACTATCAAAATAAAAGCTGGGACTTGTGAACCTCTTGGAGATGCTGGCACAGTCGCTGTAGATTTTTTTTTTTTTTTTTTTTTTTTTTTTTTTTTTTTTTTTTTTAAACACACAAAGGTTCTGGCCGGAACCTTTGTATTCGCTCGTGTCAGGTATGCCCGTAAATCTGACGCACAAGCAACATCCGTTAACAACAGCGATGGACGATGAAGCCGCTTCTCTAGGCCCACTGGGGGTTAATTTCTGCTTCATAAAACGATCTGATGGGATGCTGGAAAAGACTGTTAGGTGTGTGATGGTGTGTGGGTTTGGTTGGACCAACATTCAAGCAGAGGCAGAGAGTGGATAATGATGAAACTGGTTTTAAATAAGAGTCCAAAAAACAACTTACAAAAACACTGGGAAGAATACACAGGCAGCCAGGGAACACAAAGACCGGGTAACATGGAGAGAACAGGAAAATAATGGAAGGAACCCGCGAGGAGTGAGTGAAAAGGAAGTGGTTAAATACTGGGAGAGTGAATGCTGGAACAATAGACCGGGGCCGATTCGCTAACGGGTTGCAGGTGTGAGGGGAGAGAGCAGATGGCAGACTGAGGAGAGAGAGAATAGCACAAGGGTGCAAGGGAGAGTAAACAAACAGGGGAACTAGGAAAATGAATCTAACAGTAACAAAGAATAACTAAACACAAGGAATCAACAATAGACTGAGCAGAGTAGAACAGAAACAAGGCTGATCGAATCAAAAGAAGAACTAAGGAGAACTAAGGAAAACAAATGATCAGAACCCAAAAACCCAAAACAACCAAGGATCCTAACATTATGTTGTGTTCAAGTTGTGCTAAAAGCAGTCGGCCTATCAGAGAAGCTATGCTAGCCTAAAATAGCATCTCAATGCTAACCATGTAGCAGCAGTGCTAATGTCAGCGTCCACATTTCTAAAGAAGCTCCATGAATGATCAGGGGTTCCTGAAACTCTGGAAAGATGAACTTTGCTCCAATCTGATGCTGGAAGAACCTGAAGATCAGATTAAAAACTAGAAACATCTTTGCTGTTCAGCTCAGATGTTTATTTATTCAATAATTTAGCAGCAAAACGAGGTTTTGAATTGAAAATGTTGCTTATTTTGTTGATCTATGGTTTCCGATTAATTAATGACTCTGAAATTAACTCGATTAAAGGTACTGGTTAAAGATGTCTGTGTCAGCTTCAATGCAGTGAAAAGTTTAAGACTGAGCGCAGCCCTCTTGGCAAAAGGGAGCAGTCAAAAATAATAACCAATGAGTTTCTCATCCTTAACATCATTTCCTAGTTTTCCCAAAAAAAATGTCAGAAACTGCAGCTCAGAACTAGTCGAAGGTAAGCTTAGGGGGGATTCTAGGCCTGACTCAGGAACTGTACCCTCTTCCTTCCTTGTTTTCCGTTTCCATGAGTATAAAAGTCGATAAAGGCACCGACAGGCATCATCTTTCACCACGAGGTTCCAGTTCTCGTCTATCTGCGCTGCCCTGAGTTTGGAAATGTTTTCTCACGACCGCCCCTCTGCATTTCTCTGCTCCTGGACACATTATGTCTCTTATTATGTGTAGCCGCTGCTTAGCAACTCTGCCTGAACGGGCAACAGTCGAAACAATGTGGAAGCGTTTAATTTTCCTCCTCAGCGGAATAAGCTGATGGTGCAGTGCTGAGAGATGTTTTAACCAGCCTCCTGAAAGATCCGTCTCTCAAAGAGTCGGGATAAACGGAGTACCACAGGAAGGCCATCACATTTTCCACAGTCGCTCATTTCCCTCAGTCAGGCTGATAATTCAGCCGGGCAGCAGTGTTTTTAGAGATTAATGAGATTTCAGGGTTGCTAAAATGTTCTGCTGAATATTATCTAACATGTCTGGAATAAATGATAAACTATTAACAGGATTAACTGGAGTTTTTTTTAAAGCTTTCACCAACAAAAAGCCCCAGGGGAGGAAGCAGGACTCGACCCAACTACGATTTTATCAAACAGCGACTGTGCACTGGGAAGTGGGACCGATTCTTATCCCAGGAATCTGGCAGTCACCATAATGAGTATGGTTTAATAGTTTTTGGCCTGACAGTCATTGTTCTGAGTCCCTGGCCCCGTCCACAGGAGGGCCACAGTTTCCACAGAGTTCCACTCCTAATAGGAGAAAATTTGTTTTCCTGTTCAGCCTCATCTGTGGCTTGGATTCTCCGTCAGGAGTCATGAAGCCATGTTGAAATAGTTTAATAATCACAACAGACGCTATATATAACCCCCTAAACCTGATAAGTGATTTCTAACAGCTGGAAATGGGTCTTTTCCATGTCAACTAATTTTAGCCCTCTCTTCTTTGCAGAATTCATTTAATTCAGCCACATTGATTGGCTTTTAATCCAGACTTTAACTAGGCCACTCCAAATACTTCAGGAGGTTTTTTGTAAGGATATCAAAGACCTCTGAGTTGCTGATGTGGCTGCGTTGTTCTGTTGCAAAGCCCGAGTTAGCTTTAGCTAAAGGTCACAAACTGACAGATGAACATTCTCAACATGTTTTTTTTTTAAACATGAGATGCAATGGTGGGCACCGCTAACTAGAAAGTTAGCCACGCTAACCCTAAAGCACTCATCATAAACATTAGGTTCGCTAATGCTACAGCGCTACACCAACACAGTATTTAGTGGAAGCTAATGCTAAAACGCCAACTTCAGTTCAAATTATAGTTGCCCTTGAAAGAGTCCAACAATTAAAATTTACATGTTCTATAACACCTTCAGATATTGTATTTATGTTTATATCTTGTTTTGGACACTTTGGCTCCTTTTTTAATTGTTTTCAACAGTGGTGGGCCCAGCTAACTAGAAAGTTAGCTGCACTAACCCTAAAGCACTAATTATAAACATTAATTCCACAAACACCAAAGCACTATACTGACATAGTATGTAATGGAAGCTAATGCTAAAGTGCTAACTTCAGTTCAAATTATATCTGCTCTTTAAAGACTACAGCAATTATAATTTATGTGTTCTATGATGCCCTTATATATTGTATTTATGTTTATATCTTATTCTCTACTGTCCCTATTTTATTCCTGTATTTTTCTTGCTTTAAATAAAGTTACTGGGGGAAAAAAGAGAACGTGAAGAGAGGAAATAGAACAAAAGTCTTCACCCACTTCAAAACCACTTGACAGTGATAACCAAAACTTCAACACAGATGTCGAACTTTATTCAACTGAAAGTTTACAAAACAGCCAAGAAAATTAGCATTTTAGAATTTATCCTGAAAAATTAATTTAGGGGAAGCTTAGTGTATGAAACATTTTCAAAGTTAGCAAAACTGCTAAATGAAAAATTAGCTCCGCTATTAGCGCATTAGCGGCGAGAAGGGCCTTTGTGTTCTTTTGGGTCAGCAGTGGTTCTGGCCTTGGAACTCTCCCATGGAGCCCATTTCTTCTCAGTCTCTCTTTCTCATTGTTGAATCATGAGACCTTAACTGAGGTAGTGAGGCCTGTAGGGCTTCAGATGTTGTTCTGGGTTATTATGTGATGAGTCCTTGATGTGCGCCAGTTTTAATGTTGATAGCCTGGCACTTCCAAGTCTCTTTTTAGTTCACTTGAATCCACATTCGTGAGATAATCTCATGAATTTGGTTTTGTCTGTATTTTTGTGACTACAGATGAGACTAAACTACATTAAAATCAGTTTGTAAAATCTCTAAACCTTGGGTAATGAGGAAGAGCAACAGTAGATCTATATAGATAGGGAATAAAATAAGTCCTGAGACTGAGCCCTGTGGCGCTTCTTTTGGATACTCACAAAAAATAAGAGATGAAACCAACAATTTGGACATATTTTGTTCTGTTTAAAAGATTACAGTATATGGACATGTATTTTCATTAAGACGGTATGATTAGCGAGATCAGAAGTCTCAGATAGATAAGTAACAAAGGTCAAGACAGTCATTTCAACAATGTGTTGCCAGGGTAACGTCATGCTTTCTAAACCCAGACTGAAAATCTGTTAAAATACTGTTTATATCTAAAAACACCTTCATCTGGTCACCGACTGTCTTCTGAAAAAGATTTTTGCCAGGACACATCATTTTGAAATTTAGCCTTTAATTATTCATTTCCAAACGTTCAACTCTAGTGGTAAATGAAACAGAAGCAGTGCGTTAAAAGCTTTCACACCAGCCCTGTTTAGTCTGCTTTAACTGAACTCCAGTCCGTTTGTCTAGAAAGTCCGGTTGGGGAGGTGTGAATGCCTCATCGAAAAAAGCGAACTCTGGTCCACCTACAAACCTCCATCTCGGTTTGGTTGAAGTGAACTCTGTTGTGGTTTGAATGCAGATGTGAACACCAAGTGGACCGGAGACCGCTGCAAAAGCAGGAAGTGGACTATAGCGCAGGGCATTATGGGTAAATGCAACCAAAACAAACGCTAGCTAGCCTAGCGCTAGCGGGAGAAATGGCTCGTGGTCTTTAGCCAAAGACAAAAGAGAAATCCTCCAACCGCTAAAATCTGACGCCGCTCCATTTTTATTTACATTTTGTGAAGAAGGAGGTTGGGCTCAGCGTCTTCAGAGGTTTTCGTGTCGTTTCCTTCTGTGGTTTTTGGTGCAGCGCCCCCACAGGCGAGGAGGGGAACAGGTTGCTGAAAGGGTTTGGTTGGTTTGACTCAGAGCAGAGAGAAGGAGAACCGCAGCAGCTGGACATGGAGGAAATGCTGCAGTTTTGGTTCTGGATTATCCAGTGTCGCTTAAATTTTTTTTTTCTGGGAATATTGGTTTGGAGATTTGTGAAAACCTTTCAATTGATTCTGAAACACAACATTATTTCTCTTTGTGACCATCTGCTGCCTTTACACAAAAATCCCAATCCCACTGGAGTTTTACCAGCTCTGCGATCTTAATTGGGAAAAGGCCTCCCAGTAAAACATAAACAGGGACATTAAATATATCCGTACGGGCTCAATGACTCTGAGGTCTTAGTTCATGTATTTTGGGGGTTGAGAGGGAAACATGCTGATGGGAAACAGCCAGAATCTTCCTGGGAAAGGAAGCAGGCTGTCCACTGCTGTTGCACAATCTAACTACCTTCTGAGGTGAAAAGAAACTGGATCAGATGAGCTCTGAAGCTCATGGAGACCAGTTGTCCCTCTGACTGCGACTAAATGAGGCTTCCTCAGCTCCACCTCTGTTTTCACTGAGGAAACAAACACCAAGAGGATCATAACAGCCGAGGTATGTGCTTACAAGACTTTTTGCTTTTATTAAATACCGATTGGTTATGTTCAGCAGGTTTTTTCCCCTTTCATACAAACACAAATATTAAACTGAAGCAAAATGTAGAAATTAAATTGGCTCTTCCTCATATCCCCTGCTAACATCTGTTCTCATTGCCCACTTCCCACAAGATTAGTACAATTCAAAAAAATGTGGTGGTCCTGTAAGTTTGAAAAAGTGGATGCGGGACACTTCTAACGCACAGATGATAGTTTAAGTCAAGCATTTGGGTTATTTTGTTGGTCTTGGATGTATTTATTTTGTTTAATGCATTAGTTGATCCAGTTTTACCCATATGAATGTCATATCTTCTCAGATGATACTGTCTGCTCTCCTGTTGACACTTTCACTCATCTGGACAGGTAATTTCATAACTCTCAGCCATCATAAACAAAAGAAACAAGTTCAAAGCAACATTTTGGGCCAGTTTGAAATATTTCAAACATTTAAGGGTTAACCTTAAAGGTATTATCAGATTCCAGTGAGTTAAAAAAAAACAGAGAACAATTGTGTTTCACTGACTGATGGGCAGAAAGACCTCCGCAAATGATCACAGACCATATGAGCATATGAACTTGCTGTTTAGGCTTTTAGCTAGTGGGCACCGCAAACAAAAGAGTTATCTGTGCTAACCCTAAAGCACTAATCATGAACATTAATTCTGCTAACACAAAACCGCAATACTAACATGGTATTTAGCAGAAGCTAAGGCTAAAGCAATACACCAATATGATACGTGTGTGAATATGTGTGAAACGCTTTGGGGTGCTCTGGATAAAACACTATACAAGTACAGGCCATTTACCATTTAGGAGACGCTATTGCTAAAGCACTACACTACATGATATTTAGCAGAAGCTAATGCTAAAGCACTGCACCAACATAGTATTTAGCAATAGCTGATGCTAAAGCGCTAAATTCAACCATGTTGATACCCACCATGTGTTAACGACGCAATTTATGTTGCTCTCAACAAAATAAAATGTTTCATTGCACACCCATCTACACAGTCGTGCTTCATGAAATTATTCTTTGGAACAGACCTTTCACTCAAGATTTCAGTTTACAACTTTTGCTTTTTAGGCTTTTAGCTGGTGGTGGGCACTGCCAGCTAAAAAGTTAGCTGCGCTAACCCTAAAGCACAAATCATAAACATTAATTCCGCTAACACAAAAGTGCAAAACTAACATGGTATTTAGCAGAAGCTAATATGATATTTGTGTATTTGTGTGAATATGTGTGAAGCACTATGGGGTCCTCTGGACTTGATAAAGTGCTATACAAGTGCAGGCCATTTACCATTTAGCAGAAGCTGATGCTAAAGCGCTATAACAACATGCTATTTAGAGAAAGCTAATGCTAAAACGCTATACCAACATAGTAATTGGTGGAAGCAAATGCTAGTGTTAAATTCAATCATGTTGATACCTACCATGTATCAATGACGCAAAGGTTAGGTTGGAACTTTCAAAGACGTTGTCTTTTCACCATCCTGTATATTTTATTGTTCCAACATTTTCAGAAACAGTCAGTTGAAGTAGACTTGGTTACTTCCAAAGAAATACCTAAAAAAAATAAAGTAAGAATGGTTTTCTTTAAAATGATCCATAGTTGCTATCCAGTTAAATAATTTTTTATAGTAGTATATAAATGGGACTTAGACCCTTTGCATACTTTCTAAATCACAAAGAAAATATTGTTAATCTGTTTTGGGATTGTTGTTATACAAGAATCTTCCAAAACGATTTGACAAATCAAAAAAATTTGGAATTTACTTTAATAAATCAGGCAGTTTTATTTGGAACTGAAAAATATGACAGTGATACAGAACCTTTATGCAATGTTAACTTTATTATTTACATAAATGTCACATTCACATCTCCAAAATCTGCAGCAAAAAAACAGTGGCGGGCATGTGTGCTTCCACAAATCCGCTAATGTGCTAACAGTGGAGCTAGTTTTTAGCGCTTTAGCATTTTTGCTAACTTTGTAAACAGTTTAGCACACTTAGCTTCCCTTAAATTAATTTTTCCAGATATTTTCCAAAGTGCTAATTTACTTGGCTGTTTTGTAAACTTTCAGTTGAATAAAGTTTGACATCTGTATTGAAGTTTTTTCTGTCGGCTGTTAAGAATTCTTCAGCTAGTTCATATATATATATATATATTAATATTTATAATATATATATATATATATATATATATATATACTCTTGTTTTGAAGTGGGTGAAGTCTGTTTATGCAGCAGTTCCCATGATGCGATGCAGCAAATGAGGTTTATTCTGTAGCCCGAATGCATTACTGCAGTTCTGAAGTTAACAGTTTAAAATCTACCAATGTCCTGCGTGCTTTCTGACCGAAGTCTTATCGTGGTCATTTAGACAAAATCAACAACAGAGTTAGCAAAACTCAAAAACTATAAAACTGACACCATGAGTGGAAGGTCTGTTTCAAAGAATCATTTCCTGAATCGCAAACTGTACAGGCAGGTGTTTTAAAAACAAATTTGACCCTGTTGAGGGTGATATATGATGTCGTAGCATATGTCATTAACACATGGTGGATTTCACATGTTGAATATAGCTTTAGTGTTTTAGCATTAGCTACTGCTAATACTGTGTTGCATGTGATTTAGCATGAGCAGAATTAACTTTTATGATTAGCGCTTTAGAGTTAGTGCAAATACCTTTTTAGTTAGTGATGTTCTCCACTGGATTTAGAGTGGCCTAGAAAAAGTCTGGACTTAAATCCAAGACACTCTTATCTGACCGTACACAGAACATCCATGCTGGAAAACCTCAAACATGGCTGAATTAAAACACTTCCTAAACATTCCAAACACTTGATGGGAACTGCTGGTGCCAATGGTGGAACAATTAGGTTTAGGGTGTAATTACTTTTACACGTAGAGCTAGGTTTCCTCATTTGAAAACTACATTTGAATGTACTCTGGTTACCTTTATGATTTAATAGAAATTGTTGGTTTTTCTTCTTTTCCTCCATTTGTCCCCTGGCGACTTGTTCCTACTTTTGCCGTGGCCCGTCACAATTGTCTGATGATCTGAAACGTTTAAGTGACAAAACAAACCAAAACAAATCTGAAAGGGGGTGAACACTTTTGCAACAGTGCTGTCCCTGCAGTAATATAACAAGCAGTTGTAGGCAGATGATTTTCAAGGTAAATTGTGCTATAATTTAAGGAACAATAACAAGGATCTCAGAAATGGACTCTGTCCAACCTCAGACCCTGTTCCAATAGAAATATTTAGAAATTGTAGCGAAACGATGAGGATTTAATGCTTTTGGCTCGTTAACCTGTCAGAACTCAGGCCTTTAAGAAAATGTGCTGCTGTATTTTATGTAAACCCAAACCGAGTCCAAATGAAACAATGTTTTAAATCTTGAGGCTACATATTAACATAGAGTTATCAATTATGTGTAGAGTAATAATAAAAAAGAGCACTTTTAAATCAGCCATCAGCCCTTTCTAAATCATCAGTGCATCAGTTTTCATTCCTTTCTTCAACCGATAGTTTGTTCAATCAGGACTGCTGACGCTTTCTTGCTGTTTCCTCCAGGAACGGCCGTTAAAGTCATCCCACCCTGTGACCAGAACACATTCCACTTCACCATTCATGACTGCAGGTCCAATTTCAACCGGAGCATGGAGACCAGCGGATATCAGGAGAAGTGCCCATGGCCTGATGTCAAACCGTAAATATCTGATGATTTATAGTCACCTTTAAATAATGAGGTTCTTCTCTGAAATCCGTCAGCTCAACAATATGGAACTGTTGGCCACGTTTCCCTGTTAAGAAGGTTTGGGGCTAAAACCAAAAGCAGTGTTAGGCTGGTCTATGGGGTCTTTACACAGTCAAAAATTAACTAACAACCTGGGTTATTTAGCCTGTCATAAGAGAAAAAACTCCGGGGGTTCAATTTCCAAAGTCATATTTTGACCATGTTATTCATTGATCTAGAAATGTCAGTTTCAAACTAAATATTTAATTAGTAACTATATATTTATGAACAAGTGAAGTATTTACTTTACAAACTAAATATTTAGCTCAAAACTAAATATTTAGTCTGTATATTCAGCTTGCTAACTAAATATTTAGTTTGAAGCTCAATATTTTATTAGCAAGCTAGATTTAGCTTCATAATTAGCAAGCTAAATGTTTAGTTAAAGCTAAATATTTAGTTTAGAAACTAAATATTTAGCGTGTTACTAAGTATATAATTTTGAGCTAAATATTTCCTGTGTAAACTAAATATTTTTGCTACCTCTGAACTAACTAAATATTAAGGTAGTTTAGAGATAATATTTAGTTTGGAGATAAAGTTAGCTTGGTCACTAAATATTTTATTTAGAGGTCAATAGTTTGTTTGATCTAAATATTGAGGTTGGAGCTAAATATTTAGTTTAGGTTGTAAATATTCAGTTTACAAGCTAAACATTTAGCTCGTTTTTGACTGTGCAACTTTACAATTGGCCCCCCACAGACCGGAACGTCCACCATCACAGAGGCGTTGCTCGTGGGTCCAGCTGTGAGGTCGGTTCCGTCCCAGCAGATGTTTTCCACTCTGAAATCGTGTAACAATAACTGGTTGTGAGGTTTGTGATGATTTATTGAGGCTCTGGTCGTCTCCACATCTTCAGGAGTCACTGAGGCGAGATGTTTTTGGCTCGCGGGTTTCCTACTGGATCACATGATTGAAACTGCAGCCTCGCTTGCCGTTTTCCTGCTTTTAATAACACTTAGCTCGACCCAGAAATGTTTATTCTGATGCAGATATTAGATGTAATATTAAGCTGTTATTTCCTCTCTCAAGTAGCGGCGAAGCCTTTCTTTGGCCCCAGATCATCAGACAAACTCTCCAGTAAATCTGTGAGTCGAGCCATTTTTCTTGCCATCGCTCTGGTTTTTAGTTTCTGGATCAGAATCAGGCCTGAACTTTGGCAGAACCGTTCGGACATTCTGGGGATTAACCGTTTCTCCACCAATTTGTCTGCATGTTTCAGATCTTTGCACCCCTGCAGCTTCCACCACTTCTCGGGGCCAGATTCCTCCATCAACATCCGCTTGTTTTTCTCCCGAGTCCTAACACAAGCCTGTTTTATCATGAACCATCGGTGGCTAATATGCTAATATGGTGGATATCACAGCTGACCTGGATGGAAAAGTCATGATTAGAGTCTTGACTTCAGTGGAGATGTCTGTCACAGATGGAAGAAATAGCAGTGAACACAGGTCCTGATCATTGTGGAAGTGTGCACAAGCTTTTACTTTTTCTATTTTGGTGTTCAGTTCAACTCTAAGCATTTTCAAAAGGGAAGATTTTCTTTTAATTTGGGTTAAAAAATATGATTAAAAAGGAGTTCAGAAAAATTAAAACGGAAAAAAGAGAAATTTGGGAAGTAATAAAAAGGATTTCATAAGGTCCTACTCATAATCTTCTTTCCTTGTGATGCAATCTATTCATGAAGTTCCTTCCAGTTCCTTAGACCCACAGCATGATGCAGCCACCTCCATGCTTGACAGCTTCAGTTTTTCCTCCAGATGTAACGATGCTCATCATGTCCAAACAGTTTCAGTTCCATCAGACCACAGAAATGAAGCTCTTTGTCTCTGAGGATATTTGCAATCTGGTTTTTTTATGTTTCTTTTATTGTAATGGCTTCTTCCTCGCTGAGCGGCCTTTCAGGACGTTTCTCTGTGGATGAAGACTGTCTGACCAGCAGCATCTTCACAAGGTCTCTGGCTTTAGTTCTGGGTTCAATCGACACGGTTTGGACCAGAACCCGGCTCCTTCCCGGTGGGCCCGGCTCCATCAGGCATCTGGAAATTGTTCCCAGGATGATCCAGACTGGAGCGGCTTCACGATTCCCTTCCTGGTGTCTCGGCTGATTTCTGCCGACTTTCCCATCGTTTCGAACCAGAAACTCAAATGTCTCACCTGATAAATCAGAAGTTTGCAGTCATGACATCATCATGACATCACCATCTGGGCATTCTGGTTTCAGCTGTACGTTGGCTCCTCCGTTGTCCGTTGGTTTTTCCAGCTCGCCTGCGTTAATGCGTCCGCAGGGATCTAAAACTCCTCCGTCTTGCTCTCTCTCCCTCTTCTGCAGCCTCTACAACAGCCTGAGGATGTGCGTGGAAGCTTCGGTGCAGCAGACCTGGTGTATGGGCCACACGTTCATGGTGGACGAGGTCTTCCTGGAGGTCCACCAGACGTACTTTTCCCTCTGCAGACTCGTCCAGGACCCCCCACTCCGGACCCTGCTGGTTTTAATGGCTCCTGGTGTGGTCATCACCCTGTTTCTGCCTTTTCTGTGCGCTCACCTCACCATCGGGGAGGCAGGGGATGTTTAGAGCCCCGCTTCAGTCCAGTCGGCCTTACAACCTTACAACCTGGATATTCCTGTGCTTGTCCTGTTGTCTGTCTTCAGGAATTAAATATATAAATGTGGTTCTTGGAGCTCCGGTTAAAGAGAACTTAATGGGGAACTGGGAGTAATGGAAAGGAGAGGACAACGATGTGTTGTTCCAAGTTTAGTCACCTGTTGTGGATGTTTGCATCCTGACAGAGCTTTACAACACAACCCTCAGTGCTTCCTTCAGAGCAGATCATTTATGATCCAAACTATCTAAACCTGTTGAATTGTCTTTACTTTCAAAGCAAATCTTGACCTGCGTAAAAACGTCACGCCCAGAATAAGAAACAAAAACCAGCAAAGACACATTTTTACAGCTGTTTGTCGAAGCGACGTCTGTTTTTACTCCCCGGGTACAGCAGCCAACAGGTGCAGTGGCGAAACACGCCGCCAACTGAGGCTGCTGTAAACGATTGTTTCACCAATCGAGCAATCCATCGACTATTCCGATGTTTAATCGAATGAAAAATTGTCCCGTTCTGCAGAAGCTACTTAAGCTAGTAAAAGAAATCTGTGAAAAAGAAAACATTTTAGTTCCTTTTTTAAATAAGATTGGTTGTTTCTGACTGACTGGTGGATTTCTGCAGTTAGTACTGGGAGCACTGGGAGAAGGCAGAAGTAAACACTGCCTTTTATATTATACTTCACTTTGTCTCAAGCTTTTTAATAAAATAAACATTTCTAATCTTTTTAAAAAAAATTTCACATCATTACTGTTGATCAGCAAGTCGATGTAATGTTAAAAATATTTCCTTGGTCAAGTGCAGCGTGCCAGATTCTTCCCCAGCAATCACAGATAAACGTTGAGTCATTTGCAAAGGGAACAAAAGCCTGTTAGCAGCTCGAGCTCGATGCTGCTGTGAAACGCCAGTTTAGTTTTGCAGAACACACACTGAGCTGTTATTGAGGAAAACAAATGGTGGTTCTTTAAAAATTACAACAAATTTCCGAAAGCAAATGTTTATCTAAATGTATAAAATGTCAAAAAGTTGTGTGACATTTGCAGCTCTAAACAAGTATTTTTGGCTGGCCTGAGAGCAAAAAGTCAATAATCTTTAGGTTATAAACGTTGCAGACCCCTGGTTTCAAGTCGTTTTTGTCTCTTTCTTTGCTCCTTTTACCATCTATTTAATGAATTACAAATACATGTTTGTTTCCATTTTGTTAATTTAGTTAATATTGTTTGTTGGTCGTGGTTGCACTATTTACTGTAGATTTAGAGGAACTACGGAAGTCCTCCAGACCACTAGGGGAAGTCGAACCACCAAATCGTACGGGACCAGACCCTCAGTACAGATGGAGGAAGGACGAAAACGTGCGTTATACTCATGTCTTTTACAAGATATAGAACAGCAGCGCATTTATGCAGGTGAATAGGGTTACCAACTCCAGACAAGATGCTTGGTTTGGCAGACCCCAAACATCTTGTTTCTTTACAAAACCCTTCCAGGCCAGCCATACTGGTTCAGATGGAGCTGTGCGCTTCATGCTCTGACGGTGGCTGAATCTGCTGGGAAGGCTGCCAGCTGTCCCAGACATTCTCCTCTCTGCAGAATGATAGACTTCAGATGGTCTGGAGATGACCTTTGACCCTTCCCAGGTTGATGCGGCGCAACAGCTGCTTCTCGAAGCTCATTTCTGATGTCGTTCCATCTCGCCGTCCGTCGAGCAGATGTATTTAGCCTTTTCAGCACCGATTTTCTATTATAGCTTCGTTTCAGTAAACAGTAACCATAACATCTCTCGGTGTCCCTCAGGGACGGGATAAGGACAGAAACTAAATGTTTCAGTGTCACATCATTCATGTTTATTTCAGACAAAATATATGTTCAAACAGTTGTGAAAACCTCTGTACAGTCATAGTCTGACTGACCTGCTGCCTGGGAGCGAACAGCATCGACCTGCATGAGAAACGCAATCACTCGTCTCCTCATTCCCGCTTGCATCACGAACATGAAGAAGAGCTTTCTGCTGACAAAGTCAAGCTCCCACCTAGTGGCTAGAATCACTGCTGGCAGCCTGCAGAGCAGATGACGCCACGTCTCACCGCTGAGTTCACCTCGTTTGTGTCCAGGTTGTGTTTACGCTTCAGCCCTCAGCGCGTCTTCACGCAGAGCGACGGCGAATCAGGCTGAAGTCGGAGTGGGCGGTCAACCTCGCTGCCGGAGTAGGCAGGAGGCCACGAAATACGGAGCGCTCACATCACCGCCACAGAAAAAAAAAAAAAAAAAAAAAAATCACTGTTTTTCTTTTTAATCTCTGGCATTTGAACGTCTAACAGTCACAAGCACAGAACGGCGCTCTGTTATCTGAACGTGAAAAAAGAAATCACCTTTAACCAGCAAATAACTGCATTTTTAACGAGTTATCAGGGTTTTTATCGTCATTTTTTTTTATATCTGTGAAAATATATGATGCCAAGACGCAAGTATTAGTGCCAGGCTAAGAAGAAAAACGTTTTCATTTTCAAAATGAAGCCATAATTCTATAGAACAAAATCATAATATTACGAGAGTAAAGTCGTAACTATATGAGCAATAATTGATAATTTGAGGATAAAGTGAAAATATTACCAGAATAAAGTCGTAAGAAACCAACAATGATGCTGAAATAACACAAGAATAAAGTCCTAATATTACCCGAATAAGTCATACTAGAGAATGAGAATCAAGTTACAATAATATAAGAAAAAGTCTATATTACCGGAATAAAGTTGTAATAATGCGAGACCAATGTATTTATATGAAGAATAAAATCCTAATATGCCAAGAATAAAGTTATCTGAGAATAAAGTCGTAAAAATATGACAATAAGGTCATAAGCGAAAAATAAAGTTGTAATAATGCGAGAAAAATGTTGCAATAAATCGAAGAATAAAGTTATGAAATTACCAGAATACGATCTATACTAGTAGAATAAAATCGTAATTTTATATCTCCAACACCAAAATACTAAAAAAACTAGAATGTTGAGCATCTTTGTGAAGTTATACTTTGGTCTCAATTTTACGAATAAGGAAATATTTCATCTTTTAACACGTCAGCAATCAAATTATCATCAGCAGCAGGACTTTGAAGACGACTGAGTGTCTCAAAGACCGAATCGTGGACTGAGTTGGTCACGGCAGAACAATCAAAGATTCTTTTCCTCATTAAGCAACTTTTTCTTGCTAATATTGCGTCTTTGTTCAACTAATGTGACTTTATTCTGGTATATGAAAAAAACTCTTAGTCTGGCCCTAACACTCCGTCCTCGATGGCCACAGCCAGTGGGTGGTAATAATTATATTCTATATAACATGTTTCCTAAGTGATGGAGCTCCTGAAACAAATAAACTTATTAATAATGCTCTAATTGAATAAATGTTCTGCAATTAGAATCTATGCATCGGTGTTTCCAGAGTGTAAACCGCCTTGAGCGCGTGATAACCACTTAAACAGCCAACAGCAAAAAACTGACAACTTCCTGTAAAATGCTCCACTTTTAGAAGTATTTCATAAAACAAATATATTTTACGCACACTTTGTAATTTCAAACACTTAGAAAGAGTAAATGCTCAGTCGTGGAGCTGCTAGCTTTATTATTCGAGGAAGTTTCAGGTTTAGACTTAAACTAATGTTTACAAATAAAACTGAGACTGGTTTATAGCTTCTGAATATATTTAAATGATGGGCTGGACGCAGCTGCGATGCAGTTAACCGCCAAAACCTGTGAGAGCAAACAAAAGCAGAACTGACATTCAGCTGGATGGGAAGCATGGCGGGAGGAAGTGACGTGCAGAAAGCGACCGCTGCCTTCAACAACCGGCTCGTTGGAAACGGGCCTCCTGCAGCGGGCTCGTTTACTGCGCACTGCAGCAGGCGTGTGCTTCACAGCAAAAAAACAAAACAAAACAACAACAACTAGGGAAATAAATCTTAGCTTACAGTCTGCCCCACTTCAAAGGGAACACTTAAAGTTGTCGTTTTAATCCGTCTCTCCACTCGGCAACAGCAAAGTGCTCCCTGTGGGTCGGGTGTCTTTACGTTGCGTGTTTGGTCGCCGTCGTCGCTCTATGTACACTAAAGAAGTCCAGCTGAATGCAGGGAGGCAGTATTTACAGATCAAAGGTCAGTTTCCCCTGAGACAGAAGCCCTGCATGGCTCATCGTTAAGTAGGCCAACTTAGTGACATGTTTGCAGTGGTTTGTCCGAGTTATGACATGTCGTCGACGTCAGACGACACGACCGTTTTGTGTTGCCTTGCAGCTTTCTTTATGATCCATACAGTTGAACTAATCAGCGACAACTAGACCCAGCTATCCCACCTTCTGGGAGTTCATAACAGCATAAATAACTTCAAATAAATTATTCAGTAATCTGTAGTTTGAACCAGCTTTTGAACAAATAAAGCAACAGAGTAAATATTATCACAAAGTACCTTTAGGTCTCAGAAACCCACCGGTAGCAGGGATTGTTGTGTCAATTGAAATATATTAGCAATGCCGGTGTTAGCATACTGGCTAACATTAACGTTAGCTTTACTAGCCATCCAAAAAGCTGCTGGGTTTCAGATGAGTGGGTCACAGTATAAACAACCACTAAAAGAACTTCCTGATTTGAGGCAGCACTTGCCATTTTCAACCCGTTGAAAGCAGCAAAACATTATCTCAGAAGCTACACCAGCTAACCGATAGCATTCTCTGACACCGAGTTTATGCTAGCAAAGATTAGCCTGTTAGCAAACACATTTACATTTGCATCCTTTGCAGCTTCCAGTTAGCCACTCAGGCTACGTTCACACAGCAGGTCCTGATGCTCAATTATGATTTTCTGCTGAAATGCGATTTTTTTTTTTTTTTTTTTTTGCGTGGTTGTTCATCCTTCGAATGAAATGCGACCGTCTTAGGCTACCAACTGTCAGTTTTTTGACAAGCTTTACAGGAGTTAACGCAGCACGGGTTGTTTCTGCCGTCCGTCATGGTGGAGCGGGCCGCTTTCTGAAAAGCGTGGCGTCATGTGCAAACGCTCAAAAAGACGCGATTTTTAGCTGATGCACTGCAAAAACACAACATTTTACCAAGTATTTTTGTCTAGTTTCCAGTGCAAACATCGTAGCACACTTTAGGTACGACAAAACTAACCCAGAAGTAATTTTCAGCATGATATAGGAGCTTTTTTAAGTCAATAACTCTTGAATATTGATGGAAAAGTTCTAGTTCCACTGGCAGATTATTTCACTTGTAACATCGGAAAAATGACTTGAAATAATCTGCCAGTGGAACTGCAACTTTTTTTTAGAAATATAAAGGAATTATTTACATAAAACAAGGTCCTATTTCTTGCTGAAAAGTTGCTTCTAAGTTAGTTTTGTCATATTTGAAGTGTACACTAGAAACAAGACAAAAATAGTACGATTTAGTGTTTTTGCTAACAGAACACGCAAGAAGTGCAACAGCGACTCGTTTGGCAGCAAGTTTCTGATTTTTTTTTTTTAAAAAAGAAGATCAGTAGAAATATCACTGCAAAGCTGAAATACTGGGACGTAAAGCAAAAGTAGTTTCTCACTACATTCAGAACCTTTAGTGTCTGGACTGAACGTGGAGGTGTTCCGCCATCTTTGTCCCATTTCGGGTCACTTCGGCTCTTTTCCTCATTATATACGCTCCAGTTTGTGACTGAAACGACCGGCGGTCTGAAAACCAGACGCCGTTTGAAGAGAAAACAGCGGCTTCCCGACTGAAAACGCAGGAACACCTCGACGCAAATCCAAAGTTAGAAGACCTCCAGCATTCATACGGCTTCAAAGGACGTTTTCATTACAGTTGCACTGATTAACAATCTATTTAAAGTCGAAAAAATACGAGAATTTTACACAGCATCAAGTCAAAGTCACCAAAAAATAAATACAACGTAGAAAAATAAAGGTTGGGCCCATGTGAGCTATACATGTTCACACTGCAAAAACGCAACATCACCGAGTGTTTCTGCTCTAGTTTCTGGTGCAAATATCTGAATACATGTGAAACAAGACAGAACTAACTTAACAGGAACTTCTCAGCAGATACGGGAGCTGGTGTCAAGTCAGTTATTCCTTAATATTAATGGAAATGTTCAAGTTATAAGTGGAATAATCTGCCAGTGGAACAAGATGTTTCATAATATGGGAAACATGTCTCGTCCCTCTGGCAGATTATTTCACTATAACTAGAACTTTATCATCAATATTAAGTTATTATTGACTCAAAACCAGCTGGAAAGCTCCTGTAAGTTAGTTTTGTCTTGTTTCGAGTGTTTTGAAGATATTTGCACCAGAAGCTGGAGCAGAAACACTCGGTGAGAGTTCGCGTTTTTGCAGTTCAGCCATCAAAATGCTCGTTTCTAGAAGTCGGACTCGACAGCTGAAAGATAACGGCAGCACGGAGGAAGAGGCAGCGTAACTACGGGCAGTGCTGATTTCAGTCTGAGGGTCAGTTCGGCTAAAAATCATCTGAAAGAGACTCTTTCCTCCCTGGAACGCAGCAGAAGCAGGCGATTCATTTCTCTGTGGCTCTGATGTTGTTATCATTGCACTTTTCCCCAAAAACCTGCAGTAATTAAAGGGATAGAAAGGAGTCTGGAAGATTGTCCACGGCTAATTTCTGGCTTCTAGCAAAAGCTTAACATGACGGCTGATTCCCGAAAATGGAAAAGGAAAACCAAAGGTAAGAAACGCTTTTCCAAACCATCTCGGTCGCACTCTGTGACGCTGGGCTTCCCAGCTGCGACCCGTCGGAGCTGCAGGACAAAACAGGGTTCTTATCATGAGGGTCCGCTCTGAGTTTATACAAGCATGTGGATCTCGTTGTACTCGTCGCGGCCGTCCTCGTCGAAGTTGGGAGAGTCCTCGTCGCAGTCCAGCTGTGAACGGAGAAATGAGCTTTAATCTCTACTCCTGTTAAACGGAGCGTTTTACTCGAAAAGCAGCTTGAGTGGGACTCGTCTCGGAGTTCGCTTCATCGACAAATCAAACCAGCCCTTCATGTGTTTTCTGAAAGCATATTTAGTCAGAACATTTTTTTAAAAAAAAAAAAGACATTTTGGCCTTGCAAATACATGACTTTCTTTGTTTGCTGACAACTCATGAGAGATGGTCACTGATTGGCTGGCTGCCGCATCGCATTCTTTTGAGCATTCTGATTGGTCGAGGCAGCCTGAGCTGAAAGGACCACATGCGGCTGTTTCCAAAGCGAGGGAAGCGTCGGTTCTTCATATTTCAGAATATTTTTAGACGTTTTCTCATGTTTTTCCCACAAACTGACAACTTTTCGTCTTTCTTTGTGTCTTATGCTTTCGTATCATTACGACTTTCTTCTGGTAATACAACTTTATTTCAGTATTATTACAAGTTTATTCTGGTAATATTATGACTGTCATATTATTACGATTTTATTTTGATATGACTTTATTTTAGTATTATTATGACTTTCTTCTTGTAATCTGACTATTTTCGTATTATTACGACTTTATTTTTGTATTATTGCAACTTTATTCGGGTATCTTTACAAATTTATTCTCATATTATTACAACTTTATTATCGTTTTACAAATTTGTTAAGGGATTTTGTGGTAAGTTTTGCTCCCTTTGTGTCTTATGTTTTCATATTATTACAAATTTATTCTGGTAATATTACAACTTTACTGTGATACAACTTAACCAACTAACCTGTGAAATACTTCACTATTAACAGGTTACCTGTTATATGTTTGGTGTTTTTTATTTTATTTATTTTAAAGTCATAAAAATAAAGACGTCTGAAAATAGTTTAATGTGTTTTTGCATGTATTACATATTCAGATATGAACATTATGCCATAAGTGGTTTAAAACATGATTCAATTTGTGTTCAAAATGCAATAATGAAACGTATTTATACTTTATTTTTGTAGAATCAATTTTATAATCAAACTAAAACAATTCAGATGACTAATCATGAGTAAAACTAAATGAAAATTTGCTGTCTAAATTAAAAAGTGTTATATTTGTTATATTTCTAAAGGTACTTGAGCTGCAGAATGAATCTGGTCTCCGTTTCTGTTTTACGGGTTTTAATTTAAATTTTACGGGTAAATAAACATATTTGCTTTTAAAACGGATGGACAGGATGAGCGCTGGAATGCGAGCATTCCTGGAATGCCGCCGCCGCCGCCCGGACGTACCGCCTGGAGCTCGCGTTCCTCGAAGATCCTGGAGAGGATGAGGCGGCGCAGCGGCACCGTCATGATGAGGATGAAGGGGAACGCCAGGGAGGCCACGGTTGACTTCACCACCCACAGAGCCACGATGCACGCCAACTGGATGATGGTGAACATGTTCATGCGCCATGTCCTCACCTGAAGCAGCAAACGCACAGAGACACAGGGGCTCATGGAGACGCCAGCAGAAGGAGAATCCGACATTTTTTGGCTCCATCTGGTGGACACTGGCTAACCTCTGCTCTTTCTACAGACTCAAAATGGCTTAATATGTCTGCAGTGATAGAATTTAGATAATTATATCACTCAAATCCAATAAAACAAGCCTCTCATCACAAAAAACAGAGTTATAAACCTTAATCTAAACAGAATTAAAAGGCCTAAAGGAGGACTGAAATGATTAATCTGATTACTCAATTATTGAACTCATCGTCAACTAATTTAGTCACTGATTAATCGCTAACTGGAGGAAACACACTCAGAGCAGTGATGAAAACAAACTGTACAAAAAATACATAAACTTTACATTTAAGATAAAAAAAAACCCTTTCATTGTCTGTAAATCTGTCCAGTCCAGACCTCCTCTGGTGGCAGCTTTAGCTCCACCTGCTTCACATTCTGAAAAATAATCTATTAATCACCTTTTGCATCCAATTATGACTCCATTAATCCAAAAAACGTCCAGCAGAACGAGCTGAGTTTTCCCATGTTGATGTTAGAAGGATTAATTTAGCTGCAGATGCATCCTTTGCCACAAATGATCAGGCGTTCACTAAAGAAGTGCTGTTGTTGCATTTTAGGCAATAAAATGTTTATTTTCTGATTTGAAAAAGGATTGAATTATTTGTTTATTTGAATTTTTTAAATGTATTTCTAATATTGTATAAAGACGGTTTAAATGAAAAATCGTCAGAATGTGCCAGATCAATCGAATAATCGAAGACTAATCAAAGTCTGCACGTTTCATCAAAGTTTATTTCCCCTTCACATTCCCCTCCCCGGATGATCACCATGGCAACGGTTCCACAGATTAACATGTAAAATGTGCTGTAAACACGCAAATACAGTGGTGACACTCGTCTGTATTTCTCCTCAACGCATGTAATGGCGCTGCTGAAAGAGTTTTGCAAATGGGAGAATCAGGAAGGAAATTCAAACTATTTAAGCCTGAGTTGATGCAGCGTTCCGCTCTAACCTGCAGGGGGCGCTTACTCCCAACCCCGTTTCCAAACCCTCAGAGCGCAGAGGAGGCGCAATTGGCCTCTTCACGTTCTCTTTGTCTCCCCAATAACTTTCTTTCAAACAACAAACTGGAACAAACTAAAACAGACAGTAGAGAACAAGATATAAACATAAATACAAAATTTAAGGGCGTTACAGAACATGTAAATTATGTCAAAATTAAATTGGTGCTCGAGGGTTGTTGTCTTTCAAGGGCAGATATAATTTTAATTAAAGTTAGCACTTTAGCACTGGCTTCCACTAAATACCATGTTGGTATTTTGCTTTAGCATTAGCTTCTGCTAAATACTGTGTTGGTGTAGCGCTTTAGCATTAGCTTCTGCTAAATACTTTGTTGATGAGGTGCTTTAGTGTTAGCTTCCACTAAATACCATATTGATATAGCACTTTAGCATTAGCTTCCGCTAAATACCATATTGATATAGCACTTTAGCATTAGCTTCCGCTAAATACCATATTGATATAGCACTTTAGCATTAGCTTCCGCTAAATACCATATTGATATAGCACTTTAGTATTAGCTTCCGCTAAATACCGTGTTGGTGTAGCACTTTAGCGTGAGCAGAACTCATGTTTATAGTCAGTGCTGACGTGTTAGCACCATTAACTGTGCAGTTAGCTGAGTCCACCACAGCTGAAATCATTTAAAAATGGAGCCAAAGTCTCCACAACACATTTAGATCCTGGAGATCCTGGAGAACAGCTTTAAAACACTGCACGGAAATCTGGCGGGAGGACTCAGGACTTTTGCCGAGAACTATGAGCATAATTACTTTACCAGAACTATAGTTATTTCATGCATAAAGCATTTGAGTCAGGAAGGTCACTCATCGTAAAACTTGAGCGAAAATAAAGACGCAGTCTACAAAAATGACTGGAGGCAGGTGAAGTTACCTTCGTGACGTAGATGTGGTCGGGGTGGTGCTTGGCAGGGGTGACCATGAGTGTGATGCGTTCGTACAGCTGGATGCCGGTCAGAGAGGTGACCCCCATGTAGAGGAAGATCCCGAAGAGGACGGCCAGAGGGATGTGGCGCAGGACGTCAGTCATCACGATGGACATACCTGACGTGGAGCGAAGGCCAGAGCTCAACACCGACATCTATTAACAGCTCCTTCAACACTACAACTACATGTCCAGTGTTTATTTCTTTTAAATTTTGATAATTCTGGGTTACTGCTGACAAAAATCTAAAACTTGGCAAATTAAGTGGAAGGAAAAACATCTTACATTTCTAGTAAGTAATTAAGTGGAACGAAAAACTGTGCAAGGAAAAAAAAACATGTCAAACATTTCTGCTCCTTTGTGCAGGAAAAAAAATGTTTGCGCTGATATTATTTGAAAGTTACTAATGCAATTTTACAAACAAAGCTGTTTGTTTCCTCTAATTTTGATACTTCTGGCTTACAGCTGTAGAAAAATCCAACACTTGGAAAATTAAGTGGAAAGAAAACTGCAAAAAAGTCACATATTTCTGCTACTTTTTGCTAGAAAAAAATCTTTGTGTTTATTTGTTTTTAAAGTTCTGGCTTACAGATGTAGAAAATCCAACACTCGGAAAATTAAGTGGAAGGAAAAACTGCTAAAAAAAAAACAAAACCCATCACATTTCTGCAACTTTATGCTGTAAAAAATGTTTTTTCTTGCAATTTTGACAAACAAACAAAGTTTATATCTCTTAATTTCGAACATTTTGGGTCTTTGTCAGTTGCAAGCCAACACTTGGAAAATCAAGTGGAAGGAAAAACTCCACTAGAAAAAAAAATCTAACATTTCTGTTACTTCCTTGCTGGAGTGTTCATTTTGTGAGAATGTTAGCACCCCTTGGTGGTTAAAAAAAAAAAAAAAAAAAAAAAAAAAAGGAGAACAACCCATCTTTGTTCACCTTTTGAACCCACATTTAGCCACAATCCACAAGGCAAGATATTGCCGTGTGAAAGGAATCTGTGCATGTGTACAAGCGCGGCCGTTCCCTTTCTACTCACCGACAAGCACCGCCACGAGAAGCCCGGTCAGCCTCTGCTCCTTCACCTCCTGGATCATGGGCTTCTCTCCAGGCGCCGTGGCCTTGCTCATGACGGTGAGCGCGTTGACGTGAGTGACGGAGCGAACGGTGGCCGCGGTGAGCCACGGCAGCCCGAAGAGCGGGCAGACGGCGCCGAGGACGACGATGAGCAGGAGGTCCAGGTGGAAGCCGGAGCCTTTAATCAGGCGCCGCTCCTTCTTGCTGACGATCAATCTGAGAGGTTCGAGGGGGAAAAGAAAAAAAAAAATCGTAAACAAACACAAACTACAGAGGGAAACATATCGATGTGTCGTTCACGAGACGCACGAAGTGATCTGAGTTTCCATGAAGATGAGAATGAAGACCAGAAGAGCGGGGACGACAGACGCTCCCATCATCCAGGTTGGAAACGGCTGCTTGTCTCCGAAAGGACTGATCAGCCAGCCTCTCTTTTCAGGAGACGTAACGGAAAATCCAGATGGCACGTTGAGTTTCTGAAAGAAAAAGGTCAGGAGATAAAACTCTTCATAGCATGTCGACAGTGATGGAAAACACAGGCTGAGGCTACCTGAGTGTAGGTGTCAGGAATGGAGATGTCCACCAGGACGGACAGGAGGATGGAGATGGGAATCCCGAAGTCGCCGATAATTCTTCTGGCCTAAACATCAAACAACAGCAGATTAACAAGGATTATAGCATCTAAAAAGGTTAAAGAGATCCTATTCTCATCTGAAGATAAAAAGAATGAGGCCGAATATCAACGGGAATGCCCCATGGCGGCCATCTTGAAAAATGTCGTCACAGAAAATTTATTTTTGCACTAAATTTGCCAATATTTATCAAAGATTAATACTTCTGGTGTCAAATCATACATAACTGACCCCATAGAAATCGTATTTACTGATAATTCTTTTATTTTTCAAGATGGCCACCATGGTTGTCACGGAAAATTAATTTTGGCACTAAAATCAGCTTGGTATCAAATCATAACCTACACACTTAGAACCATAGAAATCTAATTTTTTTTTTTTTGCTCTTGTGTTTCTTTTTTCAAGATGGCTGTCATGGTTGTTATGGAGAATATATGTTTGCACTAAAATCAGCAATAGCTATTGCCAACTACCCAAAAAGTTAGCTTTGCTAACCACTAATTTGATAAGAATCTTAGCTCTGCTAACGCTACACCACCGAACACAAAAAAAACCTAAGTTATATTGGTTCTCGAGGGTTGTAGTCTTTCAAAGGCAGGTATAATTTGAATTGAAGTTAGCGCTTCAGCATTAGCTTCCGCTAAATACCGTGTTGGTGTAGCGCTTTAGCAGTAGCTTCCGCTAAATACCGTATTGGTGTAGCGCTTTAGCATTAGCTTCCGCTAAATACCGAATTGGTGTAGCGCTTTAGCATGACAGAGTTAATGTTTATGATTAGCGCTTTAAGGTTAGCGCAACTAACTTTTAAGTTAGCAGTGCCCTCCACTTGATTTCACTGTCTGCTCCTATGACCATTTCCTGCATTTTCTACCCCAAAATGATTAAAAAAGAAAACAAATGAGCATGCTGATGGGAGTTATCATGAAAACTTTTGAGACACATCTAAAGGGAACTTCGAAGGTTTTCAGTGGCAGATTATGTTGGATTGTGGGCCTAAGAGTTGTTGTGGACTAACTATTTTATTAGAGTACATTAATTCGAGTTATGATTTCATCTTTGATTGGCATACATTGTTGGAATCTCAAGACTGCTAGCGTTCCAGTGATGTATAATATGTGTATGTACCGAGAAAGAATATTGCAAAAAAACGCATAATGTTATGCTAACAGCTGAATGCTAAACATCAGAACTCAACAAAAACTCCTCTGATGAGTAAAATTCCTAACAGTTGCAGGTGAAAACCGTTACCTTGCCGCCCAGAAAGCGACTGTTTCTGAACTTCCTGAGGAAGAAAGCAACGAAGAAGGTTCCCATCATGAGCACCAGAGACAGGAGAGCCGTGTTGGGCCGGTTGAGGACCGGACCGTCCGCATCGAGGGTTGAGTCCGAGGGGTAAACCGTCATCAGCGGATGCTCCTTAAACACCTGGGAACAAGAAGATGCTATCACCGTTAGCCACACTGAAAGGGATTAGCTTCATAAATAAAAGATATTCATTATTTTTACCACACAGCCATGCTGAAAAGAAAGTACACCCTCTGTTAATTCCAGAGTTTTAGGTGGTAGAGAAATCTGACCAACTGAAACCACACTGACATTGTTTTTGGGCTGCAAAAAATGTTTGTGGAAAAACTGTTGCTGCTCATCAATCTGGAAAGGGTTCAAAGGTCATCTCCAAACCATCCGAAGGAGGAACACAGATGTCAAACGTTACTCAGCAGAAAATTATAAAAAGGCCAAGTAAAGTAGCGCTTTAGCATTTATCTGGAAAAATTCATTTAGGGGAACCTAAGTGCGCTTTCAAACGCTTTCAAAGTTAGCTAAAGCGCTAAATGAAAACGTAGCTTCGCTATTAGCGCCATTTTGGAGGCCTAAACAAATATGAAAAACACACCAAACTTCATCTAAAATTGTCAAAATGCTCTCTACTATGTAAGATGACAAAATAGTAACATGAAGTGAGTAAGCCTGTCACAAAAAGCAATAATTCAGTTAACTGTATGATAAACAAACGAAGAGACTCTCCCCTTTAACATAATTGAAAAGCCGCCATTTTCAAAAATGTTTCAAACATTTGAGTTTGCACTTTTTTTCCTTTTTTTTTTTTTTTACAAAGGTCCAACCTGCCACTTTTGCCTTTTTTCCCTATTTAAACTGAATGATTCATAGTTTTTTGGCTACAGGGACTTCCTAATCACTTTTAGTTATTGTTGTTTCAGTTGTTTTATTTATTTTGAATATTTAAAATATTTTCCAGTTCCAGTGTTAAATGTTCTTTATAAATTAATGATATTTGATCTTTGAGAAGGTGTACTTGCATTAATATATCAATTTTATTTGAATTACTATTGCAATCTAAATGTTTCTTCTTATTATTGATTCTCAACATGAAAGAAGTGCCATTTTGAAGGCTTATACTATACGAAACCTCACCAAACTTTGCCCAAAATTGTCAAAATGTTACCATTTCAATGGAATTAAAAATGGGTGTGGCCAAACAGCTCTACAGCGCCCCCTAATGTGAGATGGACAAACTGGTAAATACTAGAGAGCAGAAATTCGGTATTCAGGTAGAAGTCCCTGAAAGAAGTAAAAAAGTCTCTTGAAGGTATGATCTAAACCTAACAGGAAGTCAGCCATTTTGGGTAAAAAGCAACAATTGGAAATCAACAATTTATCTTTTTACAAAGTAAAATGACAAAAAAAAAAAAAAAGCAAAGTTACCTGGATAAGTAACTGTAATCCGATTACTGCATTGGAAATAGTAACCCGTTACTGATATCAGTGTTTGCACAACGTTCATTCGTTCACTCCTCCCTGATCCAGAGCCCAGAGCTAAAGCAGGGTGTACTTACTTTTCACCACTACCGTGTTAACAGAAGCAAAAAGCAGTTACCTTGACGAGCTTAGAGAACGTTTCGTAGATGAAGATGAGAGAGATGAGGAAAGCGAAGATCTCCTGCGTGAAGGGAGAGATGTAGCGGACAAGAAAACTTCCCTCAGCCGCCACGATCACCAGGACGATGAAGATGAGCCAGAACCCGATCCAGACGCGGCCGGTCAGGTACTCAAAGCCGTGCGCCTGGCAGAACTGATACAGAGATGACGTTAGTGAGCGGACGGAGGACGAGCAGCCGGTAGTAACGCGGTTCGCTCGCTCTGCACCTTGTAGAAGGCTTCTTCGAAAACCAGCAGCGGCCCGGAGAAACCGATGATGAGGAGCGGCTGGCCAGCAAGCAGGGAGAATATAATGCCCAGGGTTGCCGTGGAAACGATGAGCTCGGTCACCCCCATCAAGCCGTCGGTTTTCTCTCCTGAAACAATCAGAGCAGCGTCAGCGGCGCGGCGTGGCGGGAGGCGGTTTCTACGCTACCGGAGATTACCCAGCAGGCCTCCAAACGTGATGGTGGGCGACAGAGCGGCGAAGTAGATGAAGATGACGGCGGCGACGCACTGCATGTCCAGGGCGTCCTTTAGGTCGCTGACGTACTGCGGGTAGCGTCTGCGGACGTCGTGGATCAGGCCCCCGAACGGGACGCCGGAGCGCTTCAGCGGGTCCACTTCCTGGTCCACTTCCTCCTCCTCCTCCGGACTCACCTCCGCTGCAGGGATGAAACGACCAATCACAGCCCAGAAACCACTTAAATCAGGGGGGCCCAAACTCTGGCCCAGGGGCCATGTGTGGTTTTCTTTTGGGCCCCCCAAACAGAATTGAAGAACGGTGCATTTTGTTTTTATTTGTAATTAAAGCCAAATGTTTACAGACACTAAAATCTTAAAATGGGAAAAGTTGGGAACAAAGAATAAATAAGGCAAATGTTTCCATCTCTGCACAAAATCAGTCAACCCCCCCACCCAATAAAAGGTATTGTTTCTCAAAAATAAATAATCTCATGAATAAGGAAATAAAATTTAGAATAAATTAAAAAATGTGAAAATAAAATTAAATAAATGAGAAAACAAAAATCAGAATAAATAAATGTTAAAAATGAAGAAAAAAAATTAAAATGATAAACAAATGAGGAAACAAAATTTAAAATTAATAAAAACAAAAATAAGTAAATAAATAAGGATTAAAAAACAAGAAAGTACATAAATGAGGAAAAATAGAAAATAAATACGGAAATAAAAAGGTAAATCAATAAATCAGAAAACAAAATTAAAACCAACTAAATGTGAAAATAAAATTTAAAGTAAAAAAGGAAATAACAATATAAAACCAGAAAGTAAACAGATGAGGAAAAAAAATTAAGATAAAAAAGCTAAATTAAAAAATGAAAAAATAAATGAGAAAATAAATCAGTAGATAAATAAATAGGAAACAAATTTAGAATAAATACATGTGAAACTAAAATTGAACATAAATAAATGAGGAAATAAAAAATGAGGATATAAAACAGTAAATAAGTAAATCAATGAGGAAATTAAATAAAATCTAATAATTAAACAAAACAAAAATAAACAAAAATAAAACAAAAATCAACAGGTTTTCAAAAATTGCCGTTTGTTTCACTAAAATGTAGCGTGCTTGGTCATTTTGGGAGGTTTTAATCCAAATAACTGTATTTTTGTAGCCCTTGAACATTTTTAACTTCATGACTTTGGCCCATATGGCAAAACTTTAGGACACCACTGCCTTATATAGAACTTGTCTGACAACATGAAGCAGGCTGAAAGAGCTTAGAAAACAACACATCCTGCTCTGATCTCAGGAGACTGAAGATCCCGACATCTGTCGGTCTGGAAACTGGTTTATCGAGTCACTTCTAAGGTTTCGGACTCCAGGGAACCACAGTGGGAACTATTATCCACACATGGAGAAGACTTTAGACTTTCCCAGGGAGTTTGTAAAAAACAAAAAAAACAAAAAAAAAAAGAAAAAAGAAAAAAACGTGAAGCTCATTTTTTTTTTAAACAATATTTTCTGAGTTCTAATATACAATATTATGATACCCTGTTCCTTTAAATCCAAACTGAGATCCCTCACTAATATTTGCTGCAGGTAAAATACTCACAGTTTATAATTAATCCACATAACCCCAGCCGGAACCGGAAATCCAAGGTCTTTGGTTCAGACAGATGAAATAAAACCTAATGAACGTGCCGTGCAGGTTCTTCCAGGGTACCTTTGTTGTCCTGCTCCACTCCGTACACGGACTGGTGCTTCTTGCCTTCCCGTTCCTTCCTCTTGCGCAGCAGCTGCTTCTGGAAGTCGGCCACCGTCTTCAGGAGGTCTTTGCCCTCCACGTCTGAAGGAGGGATGACGATGCTGCAGTCCAGGAACTCGTTGATGCCGTTCAGGAGGTCCTGCCTGTCGTCAGCGAAGTAAGCCACCTCATGGAAGTTCTACAACCAAACACAACCGGATCTCAGACCAGGTGTCTTTAAATATAACGCTAACGATGCTATCTTCATTTTGAATCGTGACTTAGGCTGAGCAGAAGTGGAAGTTGTTACTGGATGATTCAGACCGGAGATGAAAGACGTTATTTGAAAGGAAACTGTATTTTCTGTGTCATGTCATGGAGACATGTTTGCGGTTCATTCAGGCTGTGAAAGAGAGAGAGAGAGCAAGACTTTCAGCAGATGACAGGAAGGTTGAACGGAGACCACAGGATCAGTCGGGCTGTTATGGAACATGCTGGATTTGGAAATGTGTTCAGCCTTTTGGAAATCCCAGAGTTAAAGTAAAGGAACGCATGGAGACTGCTGGTTTAGTCATGCCAGCCACACTAATTGCTAATCTAATTACAATTTGAATCAAAAACATTTTATTTATCAGACAGAGACATTAAATGTTGTTGTCATATCATCCAGGTATCTTCCAAGAGTCGTTGTGGATGGTGATCTCCAGTAGCAGTCAGTCTTCCAATGAATCTGAACAGGCCTCTGACTGAAGACATTGATGCTGTCATGACATGCTAACAGCACAATATCCAGGCAGCAGAGGCAATATTCCACAGTAATATGTCCTGGATGACACATCATCTGTTGGCAAGCACTGCTCATCCACCTCATTTGGCTTCGCCGCTCCTCTTTAAATCTCTGTCTGGCAGTATGGTTAGAGAGATGTTGGAGTAGGGGATATAATCCTTGCCCAAAATGATAAATGGAAGAGATGGTTTTAATTTCTTCCTTCTCTCTCCTCTCTTCAGTCCTGCTCTGCATCCGCTGGGATTTGGGGTCATAGTTCAGGTGTTATCAGAGCTTTTGAGATTCTAATCAGATGCTCCCGGTTGTAAAAACAATACCTTGTTGCCATGGTTACACATCATGACAGCTGTCTAAATGTAAAAAAGTAAGAGCAAAAATTCTGTTGACTAATACTGACTTGTATCTTAAGTTAAGCTGTTATGCCAAAATTAGCTAAAATGCGAAAGTAAGCAAAAATGCTGTCAATAGGATGTGGGTTGTTAATTGTGTGTTGACTAAAAAAGATATTCCATTCAGTATGTAAAGTTTAGGTTTCACTCCATTCATATTTACTTAAGTTTTATCAGGTATTAAACTTAGCTAAAATGCTAATGTTAGACATAAAGGTAATGTTAGTATGTGTGCTATCATTAGCATGTTGACTAACACTGACTTACTCAGTTCAGTATGCAAACCTTTGTGTATAAGCTAAAATTAGCTGAAATGATAAGGCTAGCTAAAATGCGATGAATAGCGTGTGTGCTATAACTAGCAAGTTGACTAACATTGACTTACTCCATTCAGTAAGTTAAGCTTTTACATCAAAATTAGGTAAAATACTATTGTTAGCTTAAATGCTAACATTAGTATGTGTGCTATCAATAGCATGTTTACTAATATTGACTTATATAGCTAAAATGCTGTGTTTCTCTAAAATACCAACAATAGCATGTGTACTATCAGTAGCATGTTGACTAATATTGATTTACTCCAATTAGCATGTTAAGGTGGGCTTTCATATCAAATTAGCTTAACTTTTAATATTAGCTTAAATGGTAAAATTAGCATGTGTGCTATCACTAGCATGTTTACTGATATTGATTTACTCCATTCAGTATGTTGAGTTTTTATATCAAAATTAGCTAAATTCTAATGCTTGCTTAACTGGTACTATTAGTGCTTGTGCCATCACTAGGATGTTGACTAATACTCTATTCAGTACGTTAAGTTTAGCTTTAAAATCAAAATCAGCTTAAAACACTAATGTTAGCTTAACTGCTAACATTAGCAGTTAGCTTTAGCTTAATGTTAGCTTAACTGCTAACATTAGCATGTGTGCTTTCACTAGCATGTTTACTACTATTGATTTACTCCATTGAGTCTAAGTTGAGTTTTATATCAAAATTAGCTAAAATTGTAATGTTTGCTTAACTGCCACCATTAGTACTTGTGCTATCACTGGGATGTTGTCTAATATTGATTTTCTCCATTCAGTATGTTAAGCTGAGCTTTAATATCAAATTAGCTTAAACGCTAATGTTAGCACACATGCTAATGTTAGCAGTTAAACTAACACTAGCATGTTGACTAACACTGATTTTCTCGATTCAGTACGTTAAGCTGAGCTTGTATATCAAAATTAGCTAAAATTCTAATGTTAGCTAAATGCTAACATTTGGGGCATGAATTATGTCATAACCGGGATCCACAGGTGGTGTAATATTTACCTTTTCAGACATGAGAGTGGCGAAGGAGCGCCCGATCTCATGATAGTCCACGTTGGACTGGCTGGGGCCGAGCAGGACGAAAAGAAAGCGAACGGGGACGGGGACCTCCAGCACGGACTCCAGGACAACAGCCTCGCTCAGCCGGACGAAGGCCATGGCGGGCTGATCCAGGAACTCAACGCAGCCTGAGAAAGCAACAAGAAGAGCAGCCTTATCACCATTACCGGCAGCACTTGAAAAAAACGTGGAAAACTCATTAAAGCGATTCTGGAGGTTACCAACTAAAACAAGGACAGCTTCAGCGTCTTTGGGAATCTTGGCGAGGAGCTTCAGGGATCTGGCTGCAGCTGGATGATGCTCCGGAGGCAAAGGGTGGAGAGATTTCTTGGAAGAAGAACATAGGAGCGATTACCCACTTCACCGCCACGTCCAACATGATGTTGGCGTTCTAACATCTCTATAAGGCTCATGTTAACCACACGCGTGTTCTCTGTAGGCTGCTTCGGGTTTGCCAACACCAGAGGCCTCGGGGAACGTTAAGTTTTCACAGCTAATGTGCTGACTCAGACAATAATTCATCACATGTGGCCCAGGCAGACTCGCACTCAAAGAACAACGTGATAACCAGACATCAGGGTGATTGTTGTAAAATCTCTGCTTATTGGTGGTTCTCAAACCCTAATCCAAACCAGAAACTACAGCAAGACAATTCAGGGCCCCTTTTATCCCAGGCCATTTAGATAGCTGGCTTCAATTATCTCAGCGCACTCTTGTCAAAACTGGTTAATCGCCGTTTTTTTGGTCCTGTCATAACAAAGACCGCTCCCCTCCATCTCCGTTTCATCTGGAACGATGCTTTTCATCGCCCGCACCTCCCAGAGCTCAAATGAAAGCTCTTTTTCTTTTTTAATTCTTACAAAGAGGCTGACGAAGACGTCCTGCTTCGGGTCGTACACCGGCCCTTTGTCGTCGTTCTCCTCGGTCACCAGCGGCAGGCTGGTCTCCCGGACGTGGTTGTGGTTGAAGCTGCCGTGAAGACTGGCCGACGACTGGTGACGGTGGAAACGGTGCTTCAGGTCGCTCGGATGGCTGCGGACAAATGAAAGAAACCAGTGTGAGGGCAAAGTTTGAGAAAAGCAAATATTTTATGGGGATTTCTACATCTCTTTACTCCTTCTGTTCTGGATTACATAGATGTATCCACCCACTGATGCTGCCAAGCTCCTCTCAGGGATCCCAAGGTTCAATGGACCCCTGCCTGCTCGCGGTCCAGAAACTGTGGATTTTTCTGTGGAACGTAACTCCAAATATTCGCAGAAAATTCACGTATTCGTAGATATTTTCGTAGAGTATATCTAAAATATTCTAAAGAAAATGCAGCTTGGGAAGCTGAAATACGTACACCCAATGCTATTTGACACACTATTGGCTGATGTTTGCAAAGCATTATTTAAAATATTTGAGGAACATCAAGTCTGGTGACTCCTTTAAAATACAGAGGAGCAGCAATTCTACTTCAGGCTCCATCAATGATGGGGCTCCTCACCTTCTCTATGACACAGAGCCCCACCACCCTGCAGAGAGAGCCATTTGGATCCTTGATCTACGGTAGCCCTGATGGTCAACAAAGTGCCAAAGCCCCAACATAAAAACAAAAGCCAGAATGGAAGTTATGCTAAAACGGAAGTTATACTAAGATGGAATTTATGCTGAAACAGAAATTATGCTAAAAACAAAAGCTATGCTAAACAGAAGTTATGTTAAGACAAAATTTATGCTAAAATGGAAGTGATGCTAATATTGAATTTATGCTAAAACTGAAGATATGCTAAAACAGAATTTATGCTAAAGTGGAATTTGTGCTAAAACAGAAATTATGCTAGCAACAAAAGCTATGCTAAACAGAAGTTATGTTAAGACAAAATTTATGCTAAAACTGAATTAATGCTAAAAACTAAAGTTATGATACAAGTCATTCTAAAACAGAAGTTATGTGAAAACAAAATATATGCTAAAATGGAAGTGATACTAAAATAATTTATGCTAAAATGGAAGCGATGCTAATATTGAATTTATGCTAAAACTGAAGTTATGCTAAAACGGAGTATCTGCTAAAATGGAAGTGATGCTAAAATGGAAGTGATGCTAAAACATAAATCATGCTAAAACAGAAGGTACCTTAACTTCCGTTTGTTATGGTTGTTGTTGTGTTTTGGCTTTTGCATTTTGTTGACCCTTCTGGGCCACTGTATTATTCTTTAACATATAATCCCAGAATGCATCTCCAGTTACAGCTAAATTGCAGTTGCTTCATTTGTGTTATTATAACATCATTTATCATCTTTCTCCCAACACGTCCATATCTCAGACTGAAAATATGAGCACTTTTTGTTGGAGCATTTCAGAGCAACATCTGCTGCCTTCAAGACCACGTCCAAATCCACGCGAAAAGACAATGTTTAACAGAATATCTGACATATTTAAAGGAACAGCAACATCAACAAGTGTGTGAAGACTTAGTTAAAACTTTTCTGAGGGTGTTAACCGATCAGAGAAGCAGGAAAGGGTGCGCATTTGCAAACAGAACAAAATTTTGGCCTTTTACCGTTTTACATAAATGTCTTTTGGTTTTATCAATTAACCCTGCAGCCCAACTTTCAGGAATCAGACAACTTGACTGCAGAAAGTTTGGAAGAGTCCTGAGAGCTCAACAGAACAGAGTCTCTGCTGCATAACTTGATTTTTCTTGAATTTTGTGCATGTCATGGTAAGCCCATTGCATCCCCTCTTGGACAGGAATATTTCCCATTAGCTCAGGTTTTTCAGCGGTTTCATTACATCACCGCTGAGTCTGCTGGTTACATCACCTCCATCATGAGGTCCACATGGTCCTGTAAGACCATGCATGAAATTGGACGTGACTCACCCCTAGACAATAGAACGAGAAGTCACGCTGATGTCAGGGGGTCCCTGCGGGACCGTTGAAGTGACTCAGAGAATGAGCTAAATAAACGTGTCTCTGACCGTGTCATAAATCTGACCCCTCCGGCTGGTGATCGCTCTAATGGCGCAGTTTGTTTCTCCTCAAAGAAGCAGCCGCATGGGACGCTCTGGGAAATTATGTGGAAGACGAAATGAGCACATGAAGACCAGCTGTCGGTTTGTTTCGGTTACAGCTAACTCCGCTGGTTTACTCCAGCGCTTCCTGAACTCGGCTCACGTCTGCATGCTCTGTTGGTCGCAGAGACTTGTCAGCACAACTCCGAGATGGGAAGACATCAGCAATAACCCCAACCGCTGCCGCCGATCAACCTGGGAAGGGTCAAAGGTCACCTCCAAACCATCTGAAGTTCATCATTCTCCAGAGAGGAAAACATCTCAGAGAGCCGCCAACCTTCCAAGGGGTGGACGTCCCAGCAGATTTAGCCCATCGTCAGAGAGTGAAGTTCAGAGAAATGACCAAAATCCTAAGAGCTCCATCTCAGACTCTACAGGTCTCAGTTAGCAGGTCAAAGGTTAATCGTCATGACGCTAAACCAGTATGGCTGCTAGGAAGAGTTGAAGGAGAAAGCCTCCTCTCTCTAGAAACAAGATGGCCTCGGGACTGAGGTTAGCAGAGCTGCATCTGGATATCGTAAAGTCATAACAACACCCTGACACCCGTCTCCATCCACTCCACCCTTCCTGTTCTTCACCTCCAGGGGTTAGCACCGCTACCTAAAACGTTAGCGATGCTAACCCTAAAGCGCTAACGCTAAAGCACTACACCAACATGGTATTTAGCAGCAGCTAATGCTGAAGCACTAACTTTAATTCAAATCATATCCGCCCTTGAAAGATTGTTTTTTGTTCCTGTATTTGTTTCAAATAAAAAGTTATTGGAAAAAAAGGAGAATATGAGGAGAGGAAACAGAACCACTGTGTGAACAGTCTTCACCCACTTCAAAATAAGAGCATGAATATTAAAATCTGTAACTACTAAAAGATTTCTTAGATGATAACCAAAACAAAACCTAAATCCACTCAAAGTTTTCAAATTAGCAAAAGCGCTAAAGCTCCAAACAAAAATTTTGCTCTGCTAACCCTAAAGCACTAATAATAAACATTAGTTCTGCTAACACTAATCGCTACCCCAACACAGTATTTAGCAGAAGCTAATGCTAGAGCGCTAACTTTAATTCAAATTATATCTACCCTTAAAAGACTACAATCCTCGAGCACCAATTTCATTTTGACATCATTTACATGTTCTATAATTCCCTTAGATATTTATGTTTATATCTTCTTCTCTACTGTCCGTGTTTCATTTTGTTCCTGCATGTTTCTAGTTTAAAATAAAGTTATTGGGAACAAAAGAGAAAACGTGAGGAGAGGGAATAGAATTTCAAAATAAGAGCATGAATATAAACGTGTACTTGAAAACAGTCAATAAACAAAACTTCAACACAGATGTCAAAGTTTATTCAACCGAAGGTCTACAAAACAGCCAAGAAAATTAGCGCTTTAGCATTTCTCCAGGAAATAGCTAGGTGTGCTAAACATTTCAAAGTTAGTTAAAGCGCTAAACGAAAAGCTCGGCTTTTAAAGGATTAGCAGAACACCCTCAGGACCTCCACATTTTATCTCATGATCTAGGAGGAACCAGTCACTGGGAATAAAGAACCAGTTGGTATTTCCTCCAGTGTGACGGCCCTCACTTAGTAGCTTTTTAGTGTTATGTAAGAACCGCTCTATAACTCACCATGTGGTGGCTCCCGGATTCATTGATCAGCTCAGTTTAGGGCACACCAATCAATGAGTTGGATCAGTGGAGAACCCTTCTGCTGTTTTTGTTGTATCCAAATCAGCATCTCATGATGTGTTTGTTGCAACGTTTTATAGAGGAGCGTGATTTTGAACAGCTCTGCCGTATGTTTGACTTTTTGAGGACAGTTCGACATCTGTATGGAAGTTTTGGTTGTCGACTGTAAAGAACTCCTCAAGTTGTTAGACGTTTATATTCATGCTCTTATTTTGAAGTGGGTGAAGACTGTTTACGCAACAGTTCCGCTTCTTCTCTTCACATTTTCCACTCGTGATGCGGTGCAGCAAATGACATTTATTCTGTACCCAGAATTTATCGCAATTTAAAATCTACTGTGTGCTTTCTGACTGGAGCCCTACTGAGGTCCATGAGGCTAAATCAGCAACAGAGTTAGCAAAACTCACCAACTGAAAGACTGAAGCCATGAATGAAAGGTCTGTTCCAAAGAATCACTTCCTCAAGCACAAACCGTACAGGTAGGTGTGTATTGACAAATTTGACCCTGTTGAGGGCGCTATACTATGTCATACAAGTGTCTTTGACACATGGTTGAAGTTAGCACTTTAGCATTAGCTTCCACCACATACAGAGTTGATACAGCGCTTTAGCGTAACTAATGTTTATGATTAGTGCTTTAGTGTAACTAACTTTTTAGTGAGTGGTTCGCGCCACTTTCCAAAATATTTGAAAGAAAATACATCTTGGGAAGCTGAAATACCTAAAGCCAATGCTGCTTGACATGGTGTTTGCTGGCGTTTGCAAGGGAGCCAATCCAGGAGCGCCTGACAAACCGCCAAGATCAGAGATAAGGAAGACCGTGTTTGTTGGCTTCTGCGGTAATGCTAAAATGGTTTCCACTATGCCTGTTAATGCATATTAAGATATATTTGGTGTTTGCACTGTTAAAATAGGCAGTTATAAGCGTTCTTAGAGGATGTATCAGGTATTCCCAGATTTTAGCTATTCGCAGGTGGCTATAGTCCCCAACCCCCTTATGAATAGGACTATCCCACTGTAGTTGACTGCATAAAAGCCAGATTTCTGGTCTAATAAAACTAAGACAGGACCTGTAGGCATCAGTCGGCTCACTGACCTGTGTTTAAGAAGCAGAGCACGAAGAACGCTCGGCCTGTCCTCCGCTCTGATCTGATCAGAGATGATCATTGTCTCCACCACGAGATGGGCGATGCCGGGCAGAGTGTTCTGCTCAAGGTCCAGAAGGACGGCACCTAGGAAACAGATGAAAATCAGCAACAGGAACGAGCATCACATGGAAACGGTAAGTAGCATCGTGGTGAGGATGCAGAAGCAGATTACCATGCGTGATGGTCCGGCGAAGCTCCAGCAGGCTGCGGAAAGACAGCGAAGCCACGTGAGGTTTGCCCCAGCGGTCTGTTTCCTCCTCCACGTCCTCCTCAAACTTGATCCAACGTGCTCGCTCCTTCCAGCGCATCTCATGGTCTTTCTCCACTATGAGCTCGTTGAGCTCCACAAACAACTGCAGACAAAGCAGAACACAAACATATTCACTTTCAAAATCTGTAAAGATGCTAAGACAGGGTGAGGGCAGTGGAAGCTCACCAGAACTAACCTAGAAAATAATTAGAATGAAAATTGCTCCATGTTTTTTGACCGTTTTTATCAAAAACATGTATTTCAGATTTCTTTTTAAATCAGCTAACCCTTAGTTCCGCTAACGTCCTATACCAACATGGTATTTGGCAGAAACTAATGCTAACTTCAACCATGTGTCAATGACAACATAGTATACCACCCTCAATAGGGTTAAATTTGTTCATTCACACCTACCTGTACGGTTTGTGCTTCAGGAAGTGATTCTTTGGGACAGACCTTTTTCTCATTGTTTCAGCTTCACAGTTGTTGAGTTTTGCTAACTCTGTTGATGATTTTTGCCTGAATTATCAAAGTGCCAATGTAAAAATATGCAGCGTATCCTGATCACAGCTCTTCCTTTTTTCCACATTTCCTTACAAATTAAAAACTGAAATATTCCAAGTTTTTGCAAAAACACCCAGAACTGAGCTCATGTGCATCTCATTTCCATTAATCATCCCTCAGATAGAAGCTAACTGGAGCCCAGCTAATTCAGGGAAGTGGACATGATTTCAACTCAATTCTTAATCACATTTATTTGTGTAGACTCACAACAGATGTCTCAAAACAAGCAGATTTGGAATCTGACCCAGCTGACTATACGAGGTCTAACAGTTGGTGTCTGAAACCAAAGCAGAAACCAAGCAATAAAATCAAAGGAAGTCTCTTCAGATCTCAGAGAGCAGGAGCTAATTTTTAGCGCTATAGCATTTTTGCTAACTTTGAACACTGAAGGAAATACCAAGTGTTCAGAAATGGTCCTTAATTTTCAGTTACTCGTTCTTCATTGATCATGAAATGAAAGGTGGAGGTCCTGAAGGTGGATGAGTTAGGAAGGGCACACTTCCGCTAATGAGCTAATAGCGGAGCTAATCTTTTGTTAAACGCTTTTGCTAACTTTGAAAATGTTTAGCACACTTAGCTTCCCCTAAATGTATTTTTTCTAGATAAATTCTAAAGCGCTAATTTTCTTGGTTGTTTTGTAAACAAATCGGTTGAATAAAGTTCAACATCTGTGTTGAAGTTTTTGTCATCGACTGTTAAGAATTCTTCAGTTAGCTAGATGTTAATATTCACGCTCTTATTTTGAAGTGGATGAAGTCTGTTTATGCAGCAGGTCTGCTGCAGCAAATGATGTTTATTCTGTGCCCAGAATACGATAGGTCTACTGCGATGCAAACAGTTTAAAATCTCCTGATGTCCTGCGTGCTTTCTGACTGAAGCCCTACCGTGGTCAGTTAGGCTAAATCATCAACAGTTAATAAAACTCAACAACTGTAAAACTGAAACAATGAGTGAAAAGTCTACTCCAAAGAATCACTTCCTGAAGCGCAAACTGTACAGGTAGGTGTGTAATAACAAATTTAGCCCTATTGAGGGTGATATACTATGTTGCAGCACATGTTGTGTCACTGACACATGCTTGAAGTTAGCATTAGCTTTTGCTAAATACCATATTGGTTTAGCGTTAGCGAAACGAATGGCTATGATTAGCGCTTTAGTGTTAGAGCAGCGAACATTTTAGCTAGTGGTGCCCACCTCTGATTTTAGATTATTTATAATAATTTAAATTGTTTTACATGTTTGAGAAGGACAACATATATTTTTTTGTTTATTTCTAATAAATTTGCAAAAATCTGAGTCTATTCTTTTTTCTGTTTGTGATCATCATGTATTTTGTGTAGCATTTTAAAGGAAAAAATGAATTTTGGAATTAGGCTGTAAAATAAAATGTGGAAAAAGTGAGGCATTGTGAAAACGTTAAACCATGAATTACCCACAGTGGTTAATTTTTATTAGATGCATCCAGGCGGATTTACTGCCTGACCTTAACAATCAATAAATCACTTAAAAAGAACCCTTCTGACAACATGAAGTAGGCTAAAAGATCTCAGGAAATTGCATAATTATAACTGAATCAATACCTGTTTAATGACAACAAAAATAGGTAAACAGCGGAATAATGAATATTTACATAAAAAAATAAAAAACAAAGCACAGAAGACAGAAATTGTGATAACTGAACATAAATCTCTCTATGGCAGCAAGGCTGAATTAATTAGCAGTTACAAAATCAGTCATTTGGATTCAGATGTTCCCCAAGACGACTCTAGATGTTGAATCCACAAACATTTGTATTTACCCATTCTTTAGTTTTACAGGTTTTGTCTGTTGTTATGTGGCTAAATAATTATTAATGCTGCTATTAATTATAAAGGTTGTTATTTAAAAGAGTGGAGCAAAGGAATCTGCTAACTACCCATTGTATGTCCACCCAATGCTAAATAAATATATTTGGGTAAATTTGAAAAAATAAAATGTTGCCTCAGACCTCATGAGTTTTCTTATCCGCTGCCCGCTTCTTCTTCTTCAGACTGGATAACGGCGTGGAGCTCATACTGGACCGTGACATCTGACATCGGGAGGACTTCTTCACCAGGTGGCGCCGTACGCCGGGGTTGTCTTCAAACCTGTGACCTGTAAAATAAAGCAGTATTTCAAGTCAAAGGGCTAAAAGGCATAAATGTAAACTAAATCCCTCTGTGAAAGCATAGCCCCGGCCCCAGACAATTTTAGAAATATTTAACCAAAGTGGGCGGAGCCTAGATGCACTGATGGGTGTGACCAAGTGTGGGGATGAGTGGAGGGGGTTAAGCAGAGCTGTGGTCAGGAAAAGGGGAAGCTCTGTTGCCAGTTTTTGATATTGAGTTGAGTTCAGCTAATCTGTAAAATTAAATGGAACCTTAAGGCAAATCAAGTTCAAGTTCAAAGTGCTTCACCTGACGAAAATGAAAAGAAAACAACAAACAAGCAAAAGGAAAATGCTGACTAGAATTAATCAATGTTCCGGTTGTTATTAATCAAAGGCAGCTCTAAACAGGTGGGATTTAGCCTCGATTTAAAGGAACTCAGTGTTTCAGCAGTTTTGCAGTTTTCTGGAAGTTTGTTCCAGATTAGAGGAGCATAGAAACTGAAAGCTGATTCTCCATGTTTGGTTCTGGGGATGCAGAGTAGACCAGAACCAGAAGATCTGAGTGGTCTGGAAGGTTGATACAACGACAACAGGTCAGGTTGATACAACGACAACATGTTAAGTGCTAAGGAATTTATAAACTTATAGAAGTATTTTAAAGTCTGTTCTCTGTGCTTTCATCTTGTTGAGATAAATCCTTTAATCCTGGAAATGTTTTTCAGGTGATAGAAGGCTGGCTTTGTAACTGTCTTTATGTGTCTCTGAAGGTTCAGGTCTGAGTCCATCACTACATCCAGATTTCAGGCCTGATCACTTGCTGTAAAAACTGAAGCTCCGTGCTGACTCTAGGTTGTTCCTCTTCAATAACTTCAGTTTTGTTTTTTGTTCAACTGAAGAAAGTTATGGGACCTCCACACATCTTGGTTTAAACCATCTACCTGATGACATTGTTATGTAGAGCTGTGTATCATCTGCATAGCTATAGTAATAAAGCAATCTTATAAAAGAGCCCTGAAATCTAATTTTTTAAACTCAGGCTCATGTATGGCATTTGTAAAATGTAATGTCAGACTAATTTTGTGCATTTTATATGTTAAAACTGTCCTGTATGAATAATTTTGAATTTTATCAATTGGACCCCAGGAAGATCAGTAACCACTTTGGCGGAAATTAATGGGGATCCAAAAGAAACAAAAAAACAAAAGTAATCTTATTACTTGTTATAATCTGAGCTGGTGAGCGCATATAAATTTTAAATAAAAGGAGCCCCAGAATTGAGCTTAGGGGAACCCCGCATGTACAAAAGAATACATTTGTCATTAAAACACAATTCTACAAGATTGTTTAGCCTAAAAGCTCATTACCTTACTCACATTTCTATCACGGTTTCCAGCTTTTTATAAATGCACATTTGATTGTGATAACTCATAATCCGTATTCCCTCAATGCAAGCCACTTAAAAATGGCTCCTTATTACTTCCTGTTGCACTTTATAGCTGAACTCAATCCTTATTTAAGCTGCCTTAAGTTTACTTTTAAAGGTGTATAGCAGACTTTTGCACAATAAAACAAAAACAGACCTACAAATGTTGTTGATGTTGCATGAGTCCAAAGAGGACCTTAAAAACCAGAATCACGCTTCGTTTGTCAATGAAATGTCTTTCCGCTCCAGCTGCAGCTGACCCTCAAATGGGTGCCACTGGATCAATGGCGAAGCAGGAAAACAGCAGCCATGGAGTCCCATGTCAATTCTTTCAATACAGCTTTCATGAGTGAGCCTCATGTGATTTAAACTGGATGCAGTTCATGGAAAGTCACTTCCTGGTCTATTGATCAATCATGTAAAAATATCCCAGAGTGCAACAGAACTCCAGAACCATGTCGTAATCATTCCCATTGATATGAGAATAAAACTACAGTCACTTTAACTTCCACTAACTATCGTGTTGGTATAGCGCTATAGCATTAGCTCCCGTGAAATACCCTCTTGGTGCAGCCCTTTACCCTCCATTAAAAAAAAAAAAAAAAAAAAATGTTGGTATGGTGCTTTGGCATTAGCTTCCACTAAATACAATGTTGGCATAGCACTTTAGCTTAAGCTTCCACTAAATACCGCGTTGGTATAGCGATTAGCTTCCACTAACTACCATGCTGGTATAGCACTTTAGCATTAGCTTCCACTAACTACCATGTTGGTATAGCACTTTAGCATTAGCTTCCATTAAATACCATGTTGGTATAGCACTTTAGCATTAGCTTCCATTAAATACCATGTTGGTGTAGCACTTTAGCCTCCACTAACTACCATGTTGGTATAGAGCTTTAGCATTAGCTTCTTCTAACTAAATATAATGAGGTTATGGCGCTTTAGCATTACCTTCCACTAAATACAATGTTGGTATAGCGCTTTAGCTTCCACTAAATACCATGTTGGTATAGCGCTTTAGCATTAGCTTCTTCTAACTAGATACAATGTTGATACAGAACTTTAGCATTAGCTTCCATGAAATGCATTTAAACATAGAATCAAGCAATATATTAGTTCTGGGGGGAAAGATTAGACTCGTAGAGGGGCACGAATACCAACGCTGTTCGCTTGGAATTACACGGCAGACTCTAAATTTTGGTTTTAAGTGTCATGTTTGATATTTTTTTATGCAACTCAAAGAAGCGGAACAAAATGAAAATGCAAACTGCTCTGAAGTCAAATGAGCTGCACATAAGGTGCTGAGAAAGAGTCCGTTTGCCAAAGTCTCTGCCATCTATCAGTCTGAAAGGGTTACAGAACCATCTAAGGTTCTGGGTTTCAAGAGAACCTGAGCAGAACCATGATCCACACATGAAACAGTGTATAACCTTCCCAGGAAAGGTTAACCTACCAAGACTACTCCAAGAGCTTATTGACAAGTCATCCAGGAGGTGCAGAACAACATCTAAAGTTCTGCAGGCCTAACTGCCTCAGTTAAGGTCACAATTCAACAATAAGCACCAGAAACTGGGCAAAAACGGCCTCCATACGAGAGTTCCAAGACCAGAACCTCTGCTGACCCAAAATAACACAAGGACTCGTCTCACATTGACCAGAAAAAAGCTTGATGATCCCCATGATTTCTGGGAAAATATTCTGTTGAGATTTTTGAAGGTGTTGGTCCCATTATATCAGGTGTCAAACTAGCAGCATCTCAGAAATAGACCATCATGCCAACAGTTAAACATGGTGGTGGCGGTGTGATGATCTGGGGCTCTCTAGCTGAAGATGTTGAAGGAGAATGTAGGACCATCAGTTTGTGACTTTACACTCAAACCCTCAAACGAGTCCATTTCTGAATACCTCAAAAACTAAATTAAGGTTTTGGAGTGTCCTAGTCAAAGTCAGGACTTAATCTCATTGAGATTCTGTGTGGTGACTCAAAACAGGTCGCTCATGCTGGAAAACCTTCCAATGAGGCTGAATTAAATCAATTTAAGTCGGTCAAAATTCCTCCAAAGTGAAGTTATCACAACTGGTGGAACAAGCGGCTATTCCAATTAAGGGGTTGATTACTTTTTCACACCGGTCCAGGTAGGTTTGGATAGGCTTTTCCCCTCTTAATAAATGTTTTTTGAATGGTTGATCAGGACTCACGGACGGGTTCGAGCGGCGCCTCCAGGTGGCTGTGGATCGACTCCAGCAGGTCGTAATCGTCGAAATCCAGAACAAACTCCTCAAAGTCCTCAAACCCGTCCACCAGCGAAAACGAACCCTGCCGCTCGTACTGCGTGGAGGCGCCGAGGCCTCTCTGGACGCTGCAGCGGCGGTCCGCTCCATGGTTGTCGGCCGTCAGCTTCTTCTCAGAAGACCCAACTGCTTGGGTCTCCCGTCCCTCAACGTCTGTCATCTCCACAGCGGGTTCCTCCGGCTGTCCACCTCTCTGCCGACAGACGCACTGCTCATCCAGGGGTTGCCGCTCCTGAACCCAACTCACGGAGCTAAAACGCTGGGATCTCGGAGGAAATCAAAAGCTGTGGCCTGGTTGGTGGTGAAAACATCCAGCTGCCAATGCCAAACCCTGGATGGAGGCGTGATCTGAATAAAACGCAAAGTCTGAGGCAGCAGAATGGAAATGGGGGTATTGATGGGTGACGTTCTGAATGACGGCGCCGCCCTTTTTTAACGACGTCCGCATCGGATTGATCCCAGCCGCAGCTGGAAAAAAACAGGGAAGAGTGGATCAGAGGAGGACAGCGGATGACCTTTATTTCCGCTGTGCCTCCATCGCTTTTCCAGAACATGTGACGGGTCGTGTGGAGAAGATGAGTTTCTCACATTCCGCCCATGCTTAAATAAGGAAATGCGCGTGTGCAATGAGGAGAAGAGGTACAAAAACACTTCCATTCATAAACCCTTAAAGCCAAAGTCAAGAAGAAATGCCGGTCCATCTTGCCATTTGGATCTTGTTTTCGCTACAGGAGGAGGGAGAGAAACTGATAAACCTGTTCCCTCCTCAGGTAAAGATGTCTTCTTTAATTTGACTCCTTTCATTTCATTGAGAAACATTCATTTCAGTGTGAAAACAACAAAAAAATACTGTCGGTTTAAACAAAATATTGTCACACAGACGTCGCCATGTTGTTTATGCTGCAATGCATTCTGGGTAGACGACGTGTGCTAAGTGCTGCAGCGCTGCACTTTTGCACACCGAGTAACGTTCATCCCTTTTCAACTTAAAAAATGAGCGCGTTGAATAGAAGCTAATGTAGAAATGATGAGAAATGAAGAGGAGGACCAAATGGAGGAAGAGGAGAGAATCGGCCAGATTCTAACTCAAGCTGTTTACGGTTAGCATCGGGATCAAAACATCTTCTCAAATATTTTAGAATGTCTTGTTACAAAGACTTGAAGATGCTTCATCGTCACAGCGATAGCTCTAGCTAATGGCGATATCTCTAGCTAACAGTGTTAGCGCCAGCTAATGGTGCTAGCTCCAGCTAAAAGTGTTAGCTCCTACTCATGGGGTTAGCACTAGCAAAAGGTGTAAGCTCCAGCTAACGGTGTTAGCTCCTGCTAATGGTGGAAGCTGCTAATCATGGTGTTAGCTCTAGCTAATGGAGTTAGCTCTAGCCAATATAGTAAACAGCAGATCGCAATCTGATCACGTTAGCTTGTTTCAACAGATGCCTTGTGTTTAACGGAACAGTAGCACTTTGAGGCTGTTTGTCTCAATCCAGACGTTTTGTGGGCTGCCCTCTTCAGCCTCCATCACCTCAACTTCTTGTGTTTTTATGGACTCAGCACCAACCTACCTGCGTTGTCGGCCCAGCCGGCACTGCGAACGTGAAAAAATGGCGACCTCCATAGGTGAAAAATAAAATCAAGATATACAATTTTAGATGTAATTATGAGTTTTTTACATGTCACAAACAACAACTTTTAGGTTAAAAGGAAAATTACAACATATTTAGGTCAAGACGTTCAACTGGTTGTGGATCCCTTTAAGAAACAATTACAGACAACTGTTCATAAAGAGCATCCCCTTCATGAAGTGTCTTCAGTCAGAGGCTTCTTCAGATATGCCATAACACTGACTGCTACAGGAGACCCTTCCTGCCCACAGCCATCAGCATCTACAACAACTCTGAAGAAAATTGAGTAATTTGAGCTACAAAACAATTTCATTTCTCTCTGGAAAGTATTTTTGAACTGAAATGAATTCCCATTTGGTCTCTCTGCTAAATATTTTCTGTCATATAGTAACTAAATATGAAATATTAGTCATTCTTTGGAGCTGGTTTTATGTTTTTTAGGCACATTTGATCAGATACGAATAATAAAAAGCGAGTAAGTGACAGTCTGCAGCACATATGGTCCCCACGAAGCAGAGCGAGATGCAGGTTCGTGGTTTGGCTCCTAAACAGTCAATGATTCCTCTGCTCTGGTTGATGGAGGAAAGGCCAGAGGCAGGGTCGCCGCTGAAGGGGAATCGACTCTAACGTCCGTTAATTAATGCCTCCTGACTCTGAAACTTTGTTTTCTCTCCACACGCAGGAACTCGTTAGCGTTTTAATGGCAGGTTTTTACTCCTGGCGATCAATTAAAATACTCCGGTGTTGGTGGAGTGAGTCTCTGCTGGGACGAAGACAGCTGAGAGTTGAAGTGAAAAATAATTTCAGGGAATCATTCTGGGGGAGAAACGATAAGCATCGCATTTATGCAGCAATCTCATATGAAATGAATGGATTCTGATGAGGAGTTGTCACTTAAACTGAAACTTTTGTCTTGTTTAGCTTCAATGGCAACTATAAGGTTTATATGTTGAGGGGAGATGTGTCGATCAGGCTGGGATCCCAACTCAATTGCAAGAAAAAGCAATATTTTTTTCTGCTTGGTTATTTTGACTTAATAAGCTTAAAAATGTGCAAAATTATATCATCTTTTTCCAAAACAAAACTGACCACGTTTAGGCCTCCGTACTTTTAATTTTGGCATTTTTATTATTATGATGATGATTCAATTACATTTTAGCTCTTTATTTTTTGTTTTTATTCATTTATTTTGTATTAATTTTTTTATTTAATTTATTTTGTTTAATTTTATTACTTAATTTCTTATTTTTATTGATTTATTTTGTATAACTTTATTTTACGTAATTCTAGTATTTTGTTTTATGTTTATTCATTTATTTTTATTTACTTTATTTTATTTCATTTTAGTGGTTCATGTTTTATTTTTATTACTTTTTTATTTAGTTTGTATTTATTACTTTATTTTAGTACTGTACAATTTAGTACAATTTTTATATCATTTCAGTAATTTATCTTATTTCATTTTATTAATTTAATTTTTATTTTTTATATCATTTTATTTTATTAAATTATTTTGTATTTGTTACTTTATTTTATTTCATTTAAGCACTTTTATTTCATTTTTATTCATTTAGTTCCCATTTTATTTACTGATATTTTTTATTTATTTTCTTGACCATTACTACTCCTGGTGTGCGTCTTCTGCCTCTGATGCTCCTGTCAGTAATAATTTCTGACCAGCTGAATACGTCAGCAAAATATTTCTCTGCATTAACAAATTCATCCTCCAAAAAAATAAACTCAGGTTTTAATTCTGAAAAATGAAATAAATCCTTGCTTGAGGTGCACATGCAGCTGATCTCAATAGTATTTGTTCAACACAGCCAGCAGGTGGCACCAAATCTTTAATATGAAATGGAGATAAAGACCAACTGAGGACAGAACTTCATGCAATTTAAGTCCCTAATTAATGAGAGCTTGAAACACTTTATATAAGCCTTTATATGAATAAACTAAAACACAGAATTATAGAATTATTCATGGGGGCAGCATGTTGGAGCAGCTCTGCTACGTTACCGCTGATTTGCTCTTTTATTCATTATTTTTCTGGTTGAATCGTTGCCGTTTGGATAATTATTCCCTCTGGATCTGGGTGCTGTGCAGCTGGAAGGATTTTTGCTCTTACTTTTTACATTCGGACAGTTGTTATCATGCGTAACCATGGCAACAAGGTACTGTTTTTACAACTGGCAGCAGCTGACTGGCACCTCAAAAGTTCAAATAATATCTGAACTTTGACCCCAAATCCAAGAGGAGTTGAAAAGGAGGCTTCATGGATGCAGAGAGAGAAGAAGCAAGGTTCATCCATCATAATGGAATCATATCCCCTACTCCAACATCTTTCTAGACATACGGCCAGACAGAGATTTAAAGAGGCGTGGCAAAAGTAAAAGAGGTGGATGAGCAGAGCTTGGACATGTTACTGTGGAATATCGTCTCTGCTGCCCGGATTTTGAGCTGTTAGCATGTCATACAGCAATGCTCTTCAGTCAGAGGCTTTTGCAGATTTGTTTGAAAACTGACTGCTACTGGAGATCCTTCCTGCCCACAGCATCACCGTCCGCAGCGACTCTTTGAAGATACGAGTTTAATTTCCGTTTGGGTTAAATTAAGGATTTCAAATTTAATTTAACATAATTAACGGTTGATGCACCAACCAAATAATTTAAAAAAAACAAAAAAACAACGTACTTTTCATGTCGTCCAGATCAGCGCTCACCAACATCTGGGCTTCGGCCTCATCCGTGGGCACCTGCTGGTAGACGGCGGTCTCCAGGGCCGTCATGCTGCCGATGCAGATCCGCTCCCGCAGGTCATAGTTGCTGCGCTGGGCGGCCAGTAGGCGGTGGTGGACTGGCTTACGGCGTAAGCAGCCTTGTGTTGACGCTGGATTACAGGGTTTTGGCTCTTGTGAAGAACTGACAAAGATTAAAGAAGAAGAAAATGTTCAGCATCTGTTTCTAGAAGGAGCTCCAGAAATATTTCCTCACTGAATTCAGCTTAATGTTTTATTTAAAATGACAAAATCAGGGTTTTCTGTTAATGTTGCATGAGTTGTAATGCTACAACGTTGCCAGCAGGGGGCTCGGATCGCCTCACCAAACCTCTGAGTCATCCTGGGCTGCACACGCTCAAACACAGCAACACGTTTCTGACCGAGAAGCCATGATGACGGCTGTTTCTGCACTTTTATCCAGCAGGGCATCAGCAGACAAATAACCCAATCACCATGGAGGCTCTGACCTCCTGGCAGCAAACGTTATACATAATTCACAGCATCACCAAATTATTCATATTCTGATGGTTCTGCATTTAAGCCACCCAGCTGGGTCTTTTAATATGCAACGTTCAGTCGGTAGAGCTGCGTTCGCAGGTCTTTACTGGTTCCTAACCAAACAGTTACTGTTTAAAATGCTTCTTTCAGCATAAAGAGAAAAAAATTATCTTTCTGTCATGTCTGCTCTGACTTTATGATCTGTGTTGTTCAGAGGATGTCTGGTTTCCAATTAGCAAACCAAAATTTACCTCTAAATGCACAACAGATCATTCTCAATTCTTTATTATTATTTTGAGTCATTAAATTAGTTATTTTAACTTATCATTTCATTTTATTTCATTTGTGTTTACATTTTTGTTTTCATTATTTCATATTTATTTTTATTTTAGTACTTTATGTTAATGAAATTTTTATTTATTTTTTTATTTATTACTTTCTTTTATTTCATGTTAGTATTTTTTATTAATATTAATTACTACTTTATTTCTTTTTATTTTAATTTTCATTTCTTTTTATTTCATTTACTATTTTTTTATTTCATTTTACTACTATATTTTTCGTTTTTTATAGATTTTTTGTATTTGCTAATTAATTAATTAATTAAAAAAATTATTTTGTATTTTATTTATTATTTTATTGTCTTTTTAGTACAGTTTTTTTTTTTATCAATTTATTTTGTATTTATTACTTTTATTTATGCAAGACCTGCCAGCTGTTTAATGGAACAACTGCACTACTTAAAGTAAGTGCTGCTCAGAAGTAGCCTTTTAGACAATGTCTGGCTTTTCTTTTTAGAACCGTATGAGCCAAAATGTTAACATGCTAACATCAGTGACAACATGCTAATAATAACACTAATGCTATTATGCTGACACTGACATTAGCATGCTAACATGGACACTGATGTTAACATGCTAACATCAGTGGCAACATGCTAATGATGACGCTACTGGTAGCATGCTGACAAATGTTTTGATTGCTGTGATGGCAAAAGGTTTTTCCACTGTTTATTGGGAGAAGTGTAAATACTTTCCAACATGCCATTTTTTAAAAATAAAAATGTCAAAATATTATGTAATATAATAGAAATATTTTTTTAAAAATTAAAAAATAAATAAATAAATACTCCTTTTGAGTCGTTTCATTGTACTTTGAGAGATGTTCTTTACATTTCCAATCAGTAAAAACATGTTGGTTGAGTGAAAATAATTTTAAAGGGGATCTGTTATGCTATACAAAACATGTTCATTACATTTTTTGCACAAAATGATTCTCCGATAATGAGATAATTTCACCTCCTCAGTTCTGCCTATTTTGAATTCCTTTCAGAACGAGCTGTTTCAGGGGATCTGTCGCTTTTATGCAAACAAGCTGCTGCTGGCCACGCCCCCTAACTCACCGTCTGGATGCAGCAGCGGTTTCTGAGCGGCAGGTCAGCCAAAAAAAAAAAAAAAAAACAAAAAAAAAACCCTTGTCTTTTCCAGCAGCCGATGTACAGCTGACCAAACATGGTTGCGGAGCTCCGCTTGGGTTGCTAGGTTACGGGCCTGGGCTCGACTTGGGTTGCTAGGTAGCGTGGCAGTGCCTGCCGATTCTGACGTCATAATTGAGAGGTTTTTGAAACGGCTCATTTTCCAGACTCTAAAAAACATTAACTTATTCCCAAATAAACAGCTGGATGGTTTTGTTTTAGTGTTTGGACTGTTTCTAGAAGCAGCTGAGACCCAAATGGAAGCACAAAGCTGCCAAGGGTGTGAATAATTTTGGGTTCACCTAGTTAGAAAGATACACCCTTGAAAACACAGTAAACATTTCAAACATAGCTGTAGTTTTTGTTCGAGTTTAAGGAAAACATTAAATGGCTGCTGCGCTGGAAACATCTGGATGAACGGTTGGTTCGGCAGAAAGAACCCACCTTTTGGAAGGAGCTTCTCCTCCATCCTTCTCCTCACTGTGTCCCCAAGCAACAGTTCTCCCGTTACGCGCTGCTTCCTTGATCAGAGTAAGCGCCGCTTTCCTGGAAACAGGAAGCTCTTCGTTTTCCACGTGGACAGTAGCGAGTGGTAGGGGTTCCTCCAAGTCCTCTTGGCTCCCAAAACTAAACTGAGAGGAAGAGGAAGCTCAGTGAGAAGAGAGGAAACAACAATTAATTGAACAGAAACGTTCATTTTCGTGCAACTCCTCTCCGACTTATTTTACCTGCGGCTGCATGTCGGGAAACTCTGTGGGCGTGGCGGTCACCAGGCATCCCTCGGCGTCAGACTCCGCCTCTTCCTCGTCTACCTCGTGTATGGTGGGCGTGACGTCGGAGGGGGGCAGCGAGGTTTTTTTTTTCTTCCGTTTCTTTTTGCGCCTCCTATCTGTGCTGTGCGTCCGCTTGCGTTGCCGCTGGGACACGGGCAGGTGGGTTGACAAGGGATGGTGCGTGTGGTGAAACGTGTGTCTGTGGTCTGTGGACGAAACAAAAGTTAAGCTGCATGTGAAGAAGAAAGATCTACGGTTTTTTTTTTTATGCACGCAATACCTGAGTGTACTGCACGATATGTCCCAGAGTCAGGACACACTGGGAACTATTGTAGAGCACGGAAGTGGCCGCATCATGCTGTGGGTTTAGTTAGTTATCCGACTCTTGGAAATGATTGAAAATTATTTAAAACTTTAGAAATATAAATATATTTTTTTAAAAACATTATGGCAACAGTAAGCTACATAAAAATGAATCAACATTGAGCTGTAAAGTGTGGAGGTGGCAGCATCATACTCTGGGTTTAGGTAAATTGATTTGAGATTAATTTGATGAAGAGAGGTCAAACATATCCCTGAGTCTGTGCTTTTAAGGAGCAAAAGGTACATTTTTTGTTTGAACAAAATATTGTGTTCACTCATGAACACAATAAAGTTCATGAGTGTTTTAATAATTGATAAAATGTTGCACATCACATTTTCTTCACTGCTGAACAACGAACAAAAAACTGGAGTTAACTGAAAATATAGCTTTGGGTGTTCCTTTTTATTCATTTTTAATTATCGCAGTTCAGTATTCGTGGATTTTTCTGTGAAACGCAACACCGAATTATTAGAGTATGTGTAATATGTTATCAAGAAAATGCAGCTCAGGAAGCTGAAGTACCCGGACGCAACGCTGCGTGACACGCGATTGGCTGGCGTCTGCAAAGCAGCCAATCCAGGCGCTCCATTCATTTCCTTGGCGCTGATTGGCTGAAACCCCAAGAGTGGAGAAAAGGAAGCCTGTAGATGCTAGCTTCCGCGGTAGCACTAAGACAGTTTTCAATGCACGTATTAATGCATATTAAGGTATATTTGGTGTTTGATGTATTAAATGATATTTTCCACGTTTTTTTCAAGTATTCGTAGATATTGGCTATTTGTGGGGTAAATAATTTACAGTTACTGCTTTAGGGTTAGCACAACTAATGCTGTAGTTAGCGGTGACCACCACTGATTAACAATAATAATCATAAAAAGATACTGTATATACTGGAATTTTTTTTGTGCACCCTTAACTTTTTCTGATAAAAAACACCTTGTGCAGCTAAATCTGGAACATTAAACTGACTCCAGAACTGTGCTATGTTGGAGTAGCTCTGATTTGTTTCGTTTTTGCAGGCTTTTTTTCATAATTTTTTTTGGTTGAGGCACTGCATATCCCCAACTCCAACATCTTTCTGCCCGGCTTTCTCACCAAGCGGCCAGACAAAGATTTAAAGAGGAGCGGCAAAAGCAAACGAGGCGGATTAGCAGTGCTTGCCAACAACTTCTAGTGTCATCCAGGACGTGCTACTGTGGAATATCGTTCCTGCTGCCTGGATATTGAGGATATTGATCATTAGACTGACATACAGCAACATTCTTCCGTCAGATTTTGCTACCAGAAATTCTTCCTGCCCACAGCATCACCATCCACAGTGACTCTTTGGGTGATATGAGTTCCCTTTGGGGTAAAATAAAGTATTCCTGAACAGGACTGAACTGAAGTGTTATTATCCCTTCAGATTAAACCCACAAGAAGGAACAATGCAAAGCTACATGCATGAAGAATAACACTGCCCCAGTGAACGCTCCCTCTGCTGCCCAAGGCGGCTTGGCTAACACTCAAAATCTTTCTCCGTGTAGTGTCGTCCCATCCGGTCCGCGCTGCTGGACGCCGAATCTCCGATGATGTCTCCGAAGCGCTCCACGGACAGAGCTTTCTCCCAGTTCTCCTCTTCTTGATCTTCCTCCTGTTCCTCCTCAGCTGCATCCTCATCTTCCTCCTCCACCTTCACCTGGGGAGGATAAAGCCGTAATCATATTAGAAAAATGTAATTATACACAAATGAAGTCGGAATAAAATTAGATTAAAGTCATAATAATACAAGAATAGTCATAATGAGAATAAATATTAGAAAAAAAATTATACATGAAGTAATACAAGAATAAAGTCGTAATAAAACGAGAATAAATATTAGAAAAAAGTATTTATACAAGAATAAAGTGATAATAATACAAGAGAAATGTAATAAAACGAGAATGAAGTCATAATATTAGAAAAAAGTAATAACACAAGAATAAAGTCATAATGAGAATAAATATTAGGAAAAAAATGTAATTGTACATGCAGTAATACAAGAATAAAATCGTAATAATAGAAAAAAAATTATACAAGAATAAAGTCGTAATAAAACGAGAATAAAGTTGTAATAATAAGAAAAAAATTATACAAGAATAAAGTCATACTAATACAAGAACAATGTCATAATAATGAGAATAAAGTTGTAATTTTAGAAAAAAAAAATGTAATTATACAAGAAAAAAGTCGTAATAAAATTAAAGTTGTAATAAGAATAAAGTCATAATGATAAACTTCGGAGGCCTCTATAAATGAATCTGTTTGGTTTTTCTTTATTACAGAAGAATATGATGAAATATTCGACCTTTAACCTGAGAGCATAATGTATCCTACCATCGCTGCACCAGACAACAGAAAGAGGCTGACAGGGTTTTTCAAAACTCCAGCTACATACATGGAGGACAAGTAATCAATACCACAAAGTGCAAAGCAGCAACAAAAAAATAATGCACTTCAGCCCCTGGAGACACTGGGGGGCGATGGGTGTGCCCTAGCCTCGCCAGTCGGAGCTTCTGATTGGTCAGAACCGTGGCACAAGCTGCTGACTCTGCATCCGATTGGTCCTGACCCAGGAAGTAGTCTGGCTGCAGCTCAGGAGACTCAGGTTTCTCAGTGCCAGGCGTCCATTACCTCCTAATCACCAGTGGGACGTGGGGACAGGATGCATTTAATGATCTACCTGCAGCAGGCAGGGCCGAGGCACACTCAGACAGACAAAATAGTGAGCGGTTTGGTTTCTACTGGTGGGAAAGCCAACTTATTTCCCCAACTGACTCTCATTAGTGCTCTTTATCACCCTGAATTTACCAGACCAGACGTGATGCAAATTACTTTTTCACCAGAAACAGGTTGCAATATGACTGCAACCTCAGTCCAGGAGGTGCGTCTCCGTCTGAACAAGGCGAACAAGAGGAACAGGAAGAGATGGTCATAAAGGAAATCTGAGGCACCGAATTTAAATGAATTCGATACATATTTTTTTTTAGCGTAAACAAGGGGAAACTACCATGTTCTGCCTCAATGCATAATCCTCTCCAGCATTAATAAAACAAAGGGCAAATCCTGCTGCTTTGTCGCTCTTTTGAAAAAATGTTACTAAATTTGTCGATTGTTGCTTTTTTGAATAAAACTCACTAGATTTGTTGCTAGTAGCTTTTTTTAAAAAGTCGCTAAATTTGTCGATTTTTTGAAAAAAAAAAAGTCGCTAAATTTATCGCTCTTTTGAAAAATGTCGCTAAATTTGTTGCTCGTCACTTTTTTGAATAAAAGTCACATGATTTGTTGCTAGTCGCTTTTTTTTTTTTTTTTTTTTTTTAAGTCGCTAAATTTGTGCTTCTCGAACCTGGTGGGCAGGGATTCAGAGTCAGCTTCTCTCCTACTGGTCAACATCAAGATCCAACGGCAGGATCCGTCCTCCATAGTGCTGAACATGCGACTACACTGACTTGAAGTTAGCTGATGGTTTTGGTCAAAAATACCTTCGAGCTGCACAATCACGCCAACTGTCACCACTAAAACTCAAACCATAAATGTTTGAGAAGCTTGTGCTCTCATCTGTACCTTTTAAACACTCCGATGCGACAGCGATCTGGCCTCAAAGGCAGCAGAAATCCACACTAATTGATGGAATTTTTGCCCCTTTTTATGAAAATGATGCATCCATAAAATATGCATCTCTGAGTTACTCATTTATCACGGAAATCACTGAGGAATCCGAGTTCAATAAGTTGGAAAGATCCCATCACAAATACATCACCACCAGGCTTTTGCTTTTCTCGCCATCCTGCAGCTGTTGTTTATATGGAATTAGTTAAAAATGTAAATATTTTTACAGAATATTTTTCTTATGCCTCAGATTTATTCAAATTAGTTATGACTGACCTGTGCAACTGTATGTGCCGTTTGTTTGGACCCACAGAGCCGCAACTGTAAGGCTGTTAAACACAGTTTATCACTAAATCAATTATATATTTATTTTGGGCCGGGACTTTATCGCTTTAACTTCGATTAATTACATAGATTTTCACACAGACGTCGCCATGTTGTTTACGCTGCAATGCATTCTGGGTAGATGATGTATGCTAGGTCCTACAGCGCTATTCTGTCCAGCCGGAGCAATAATTTTTGCGCAGTAAGTAAGATTCAACCTTTCAATTTGAACCGGAGTGCATTGAAATAGAAGGCAATGGAGAAATGACAGAACGAAATGAAGATGAGGAGGACCAAACTGAGGAAGAGGAGACAGTCGACCGTAAAAACCTGGTGTTTGTGCGGCTGCAACTTGGGAATGCCAATACGACAGTAGCCTACGCTGCAAAGATCACCAGTTTGTAACTGAAGCTGTTTACGGTTAGCATCAGGATCAAAACATTTTCTCAAATACATTAGAATGTTGTGTTGCAAAGAAATAAAGATCCTTCATTGTCAATTTGTCATTCATTATCTTTCAATTTTGCTTTATTTTGCGTTAGCTCCTGCTAATAGTGTTAGCTGTAGCAAACAGCGTTAGCTTGACTTCTTGTTTTGTTTACAGCCTCTCGTCCACTTTTACCTCCCTGCGTCAACTGCCCAGCATGCATTGCGTAAGTGAAAAATATAATAAATATTTGCAATTTTTGAAGCAATTATGAGTTTTTACACATCACAGGAAAATTACAACATGTTTAGGTCAAGAAGTTCAGCTAGTCGTGGATCCCTTTAACAGTTGATTGTGGAATATTCAGTAGGGAGGAATGTTGTATGTTGGACCCCTTGCTTCACGAGTGTCTGCAGAAGTAGTTTGCAACCTTAGGTGCTAGACTATATAACCTGTGACCATGGAATGACTGGAACACCTAAACTCAATCATTAGGAAGGGTGAGCAAAAACTTTTGGCAATATATGTCTTTCTTTGAAAAAAAAAAAAAAAGAGAGAGTCTGAATCTTTCAAATCTTCCCTTACGAACAGAATATCATCTCCTTTAGCAGTGTCTCCCAGATCCTGGAGAAAATGGTGCAAAGAGGATGTTTTGTCCCCATGCAAGTGTTTTATTCTCTATACAAACTGCACACTCACCGAGGCCAAGAAATGAATGTATCTAGTTTTGTGTCTCGCCACCCAGCCTGCCATTTTCTTCAAAACAGTATCACAATGACACAGTCCCCACTGTGCATAATGACCAATCACCTACCGAGCTGACGAAGTGTTTCTCCATCAAAACACCAGCTCAATGGTCTCATTTGTAGAACAGCTAGAAAGGGTTCTGTCATGCAGTCCGTAACAGTTTCCTGCAGAAATGAGGGTGACTCATTCATGTGGTGAAACTGAAGAGGCAGCAAATCAGCTTTGTAGACATTTTCACTCTTGCTTTTTCCACTCCAAATAATCCCAGTAATGATCATGCCAGCGATGTTCCTGAAGGAATCGACACTGGATTAAATAAACCCTTAAAACAAGGATGATTTGGGTTTATTTTACTTTATCAGACTATGAAAATATTAGAAAGTAGATACAATATGTTAAAGATGATTTGAACATTCATCTATTTTATTAAGAATTAGAGCATGTTGAGAAATTGCAAGTTAGAGATGAATTACTGCTCGCAATATGGGTGGGCAATATTGCCAAAAAATTATATCATGATATATTTTTTTAAATACCTTGATAACGATATCACAGACGATATTACACATTTTTTGCTTATTTTTAATTGGATTTGGCCAAACAAATATGTAGCTTCAAAACAGAGTTGTTGTTTTTTTAATGATCCTTTATAAACAGTCACCAGAATAAAAAAATGTATTCACATCTAAATATATACAAAATCACACAACACGTTCAGTGCGTCAAAGAAATATGAAATAGATAAATATAAACTAATTTTGGCCAAATATATATATATATATATATATATATATATATATATATATATATATATATATATATATATATATATATATATATATTTATTTATTTATTTATATATTTCAGTCTGAAATCAGTTATCAAGTGTAAATAAAAATACTTAAATACACAAATGAAACAAACTGCTGTGGTTCAACAGATTAGTTTTACAAGATATTAAAAAGTATTTCCTCCTAATGTTTTCTTAAGAACTCAAACATTATGTGCAAAACTAAGAATCTTGTTTTAATATAAAAGGAAATCTTCCATTTAAAAATGCTCAACACCAAAATATGTCACATAAAAAAAAAAAAAACCTGCAAAAAGGGATGATCAGGAACTTTGTTCATTTTCATTTGACTGTATGTCAGTGTTTTGGTTTTTATCTTTCAAGCTGCCGCAAGATGATCAAAGTTTGTTTCATTTTTTTCCAAAAGGAATATCTAATTCGGGACTCAGAGTGATAAGCACCTTCAGCTCTCGCTTCTCCTGATTAACTTAAAAGTTCAAGATTTAGAAGACGTAACTAGCTGCAGCTAGCTAGCACCGAGCTAGCTAGCACCGAGCTAGCTAGCACCGAGCTAGCTAGCTAGCACCGAGCTAGCTAGCTAGCACCGAGCTAGCTAGCTAGCACCGAGCTAGCTAGCTAGCACCGAGCTAGCTAGCTAGCACCGAGCTAGCTAGCACCGAGCTAGCTAGCTTCTTCTCCATGTTTCTGAGTAGTCGTCATATCCTTGTGCCTGCAATCAGCCGGGTGCTAATAAAATGGAGAGAAAAGGTTCTCTTGTTTATTTTTTGGGAAGACATCGGTGTTTCAGAAAGTTTTTTCGCCATGGCTGACCGGTTTATTCTGTCTGCGTGGAGAGGAGAGCCGAGCAGACGCAAAGCTGAGTATGGAAGATCTCCACCTAACCAGGTAACACTGGGTACAGGACCTGCAGCGGCTAAAAACTACAGAAACTACTATATATCCTTCCCTTATCGCCGATATAAGCTAATTCTGTGAAATTCAGCCCAGTCCAGACTGTGGATCAGCTGATCAGCTTCTTCTTTGCTTTAATGGTGGTTGGCAAACAGCTATAGGAAGCATTACCTCCACCTGGTAAGAAGGGTGGACCACATAGCACCTTGCGCTGCACAGGTCAGGCTACGTTAAATGACGTCATCATATGATATCGGAATATTAATTTTTTCACCAATGTCAAAAAAAATCCACCGGTATTACCGTAAACGAAACAATATGGCACACCCCAAGATCGCATGCTTCTATATGCCGTACGTATTAGCATTTAGCTACCAACAGATGGCCAGGTTGCTCAAACTATCCTTGTGATTATTTTAGATTTCCAAAAATGAAAGGAATAATTTAATTTATACACCCCTAAAATAAAATACAACTACAACATAAAATTTGTTATGAGTCAACAGAGAACTGAAGTATTTTTCCTGAATAATGCCAGTTTGTCTCTGGCTAGCTTGCATATTAGCATTTAACTCACCAGCGGATAGGCATGTAGCTCTAACAATGTAATACATTTAAAGGTGAACGAAATTATTTTGTTCACACAGCCTCATAATAAATAGAAAATAAGTTTATGAGACATATTTATATTTTCTTTTACATGATAAATCAGAATGCAGGACATTTTTTCATGTACTTGCTTCCATTTTTCTAGCTACCAGACATGTTGGCTACTAGCTCAGTACTAACTGATAAGCTAGCTTACTAGGCTTTACAAATCTGAGTTATTGAAACAGCACATTTTATTGAATAAATGAGACTAAACAAAAAGATGTTTAAAATTATCCTTCACAAATACTATATACTTTTGTTTTTAAAGAAAAAAATCTATTTGTATTTGAATAAATATTTATTTTCTTTTACCAGAACTGATATACATTCTTTTGGTGAAAATTTTGACACAACTGCTTTTTCAAAAGGTAAAATTTATCTGAAGACTCATTTTCTATTTAAAAACTGGTATATAGCTGAAAGAAAAACTTTTACTTCTTTGATTATATATTAGAAAATACAACAAATTTTAGCTAAGTGCTCTGTTTTCCAAATAAGCTAGCATAGGCTAGCATGGCAGCTTATTGGTGTGGAAATGTGAGATAAATGTTTAAAGAATTTGCCACCAATGAGTGAATTAATACTCAACCAAAGAGTGATTTCATCGTTATCTATCAAAAAAGCATCTAATACTTGTTATCTCAGTTTATGTTCAAACTTGAGGTCTAATCGGGGGCCACTGCATTCAAATTCAATAGAAAGGACCACAAGCACCCTCAGAAGCATAACTTTAAGAACTTATAAATAAAGGAACTAATAAACAAACAACAGAGACAACAAAATCAGAATTCTAATAACCTAAATTCTTAATTTAAATAAAGTGTTTTGTCAGCATTTGCCAGTAGAAATGTCCAAAACTTCGACATTACATCAGTTTTAGAAATGAAACAAAAGAATTATGTCTGTAATGTGCAATGTCTACAACAGACATAACTCACATTAACACATTCACTTTAAATGGGAAGCATTGAAAACACATTCTTACCTGTTGTAGGTTAACCAGCACATCTACATCAGGCGCATGACCTCCTGTAGCCATGAGTCCAAACAAGCAGCCGATGGGAAATGTCTCGACTCCTGCAGAGAGCAAGGACCTGCAGGACCGTTAACTGATGTGGTTCTGAAATCTAATTTAGAGGAGATCAAAGGTCGGGAGCTTTTATAGGGATGGATGGCAGAGTTTAACGGGGTCACGGTTGAAGGTGAGAGCCAGGGAATGTTAGTGCCATAGGGAGAGGGGAACAGGAGGATAAAGATTGGGTGAGAAGCAGTGGGAACCTGGAGAAGGACGGGGATCAGCCCTTCTCTTTCACGGCGGGGGATCCAGTAATCCTTTGGGGTGGCATAACCTAAGAGTAAAAGAGAAAAATGTTTGAATCTCTATTAAACGTGATGCATCACTTTGTGAATGACGAGTGATGTCCACCATCGATATACGTCACTGGATAGGCCACCTGCAGCCATTACGACGCAATATCGCGATGTTCAACATACGAACAAGGCAACTGGTCGGTTGCAGTGCGTCACAGCAAAGGGGAAAAAACCACCAAAAAAATAGATGCAACGCATGCGACACACGATAGTTACGAGATGTCCAATCCAGTAATATATATCGATGATGTACACCTACTCTACAAGGTTTGGACTGATCTAAAAACTGCTGAAAAGTGAATGTGATTCAGGGTTATATTGTACAAACACATTTAACCAGGTGGGCTTATCCAGTTAGGCATCAATGGATTGTAACCAGTTTTGTCTATTTCCAGGCCTCGAGGGGAAACATCTTTCAGTCTATCTCTGCTGCAACACTGATTTTCTTCATTGGGGCGTTAGCAGGCCTCTGTAAAACTATATGAATAGTTTAGGTCTAGTTTGACGTAACCATTTAAAGCAGGTGTGTTGGAGACTTGGGGACACATCACAAACATGCAACACATTGGCCTTTGAGGCATGGAATTGGACAACACTGGATTACAGCAGTCGGATTATTTGTTGTCAAGTAATTACCATCTTATGTATCAAAATGATTGTAAATGAAATAATATCCAAATAATTTTAGCATTTTCTTCTGATAAATGTCAAAATCCACCATATTCACACATTGTACTTTCTAAACTTGTATTTTGACAGATTCCCTAAAGATAACCTAATTACTTTGGCCATAAGGCAGCTGAACCACCTCACATCCATCTTTATACTCATCAGTAATGGAATCACCCAAAGCTGACTCAACTTCTGCTCAGCCAAACTTATCCTATTTACTACAATGATAATATCAAATGGCTCCCTGTATTCTTAGCAACTGTGTAATGAGATAGCTTTGAATGGATCCGCTTTTGAATGACTGAATGGGACATTGATATGTGGAGCAAGAGTAATACTCTGTTGGTATTCAGTGGTGGTCCAAAAGCAAATGATAAATGCCAACACACAGAGGTTAGACAGAAATATAAAACTTCTGGGGATTGACCTCTGAGATGAAAAGGTGAACCATGGGCATCAAAATAAAACTAACAGACCTGTGCAGCTAACATAGCTTTGCAATTAGCACTGAAAGGTGCCTAACCAACTTTACCCTTAGGACTGAAAGGCAGCCAGTAGAGCTTCAGCACTAAAAAGCGGCTAAAACAGCTTCACCATTCCCATCAAAAGGCAGCAAAAACAGCTTGACTGTTAGCACTGCAAGACAGCTACCAGAGCTTCTTCTTTAGCCTTGAAAGTTGGCTAACAGACCTTTGCTATTAGCACCGAAAGCTGATTGACTGTTAGCACTAAAAAGCAGCTAACAGAGCTTGATCGTTAGCACTAAAAGGTGGCTAACAGAACTTTACTGTTAGCACCAAAAGGATGTTAGCATAAAAACAGTTTGACAATTAGCACTAAACGGCAGCTAACAGAGCTTCAATGTGAGCACCAAAAGGCGACCCAACGAGCTTATCTGTTTAACACTGTAAGGTTGCTAAGATAGATTTTCCATTGGCCCTGAAAAGTAGCTAACAGAGCTTACCCGTTAGCATTGAAAGGCAGCCAACAAAGCTTCACTGTTAGCACTAAAAGCAGCCAACAAACCATTAGCACTGAAAGGCAGCTAACAGAGCTCTGCCGTTAGCACTAAAGTCAGCCCAAACAGATGGACCATTAGCACTGACAGGTGGCTAACAGCGCATCATCTTTAGTACTGAAAGGCACCTAACAGAGCTTTGCTGTTAGCACTAAAGGCAGTCAAAACAGATGGACCATTAGCACTGACAGGTGGCTAACAGTGCATCATCTTTAGTACTAAAAGGCAGCTAACAGAGCTTGACCATTAGTACTAAAACGTGGCTAAAGTAGTTAGTGGGGATTTGACTATTTATGCAGTGGCTTGTAATTGATAAAGTTTTCAATTATAATTTAGGATCATTTAATAGAGATAATGCCAAGGCTGTACAAGCTTTCCCTAACCTAATCAAAGATCTCTCAAAATGGAAGGAACTTTAAATAAATTATTTATACATAAGTGTGAAGAAAATGAATCAGCAGTGCATTATATTTCTCAGTAAAACCAAACAAGGCAGTTGCCTAATTTCTAAATAAAACCTTTACCATGGGAGAACATATCGGGCACTTAAGAGACAACAAATAATGTACAGTGTTTTAATAATGGTCCCTAAATCTTAAAAAAACAACCCTGTTGTAATTAGTAAAATGCTGTGACATGGGTTTTTGCAGACACACTGAACAAGAGTTAATCTTGGCATCGTTGCAGAGACATCTTGCAGAGTTTCACAGCACACACTGAAACTCTGACAGGATTTTACATGCAGAGCAAACAGTGGAAGATTGTGACTTTACTGCAGTTAACCTGGTAAATAAAATGCATCATTCTCCCAAAACTGAGCTCCCAAGCTTACAGGGAGTAGGCTTCAACAAAACTAAAATTTATAAAAATTAAGTCTACAATCTGAATGAGAAACTACCAGCAGACTCTGCATTCATTTATCTTGCACAATATCAGCCACCTAACAAACTTGAACTGATTTCAGACAAAAGATTGTGCCGTTTCTTGAATGCCATGGACACAAACCGAAAGAAATAGTAGCTAATATCTCTCTTTCAAACTTCAAGACACTGAAAACAAGTAATACTAGCATAATTGATTTTATATGCAAAGCTAAAATACAAATGTAGTTCAAAAAACAATATTTGAGGCATTTCGAAAATCTCCAGTCTGACAGTGTTGCAGGCGCAAAACACGTTACCATGGTTCAATGGCTGCTGCTAGCCTGTCGGAAAATAATGCAAAGGTTGTCTATCAAATTAGCATGTTCCTGGTTAGTTAGTCTTGTTACAAACTGATAAAATAATTTTTTATTTTCATACACGTGTGAATCTCACACCTATGCTACACAAAGTCTAAAGCTAATGTTGTTATGTGAGCCAGAAGTGGCGAAGACGAATGTCGTCCACCCAACTGTCGATAAATTGCACTTACCAACAATAGACGCAATAAAGCTAGCTAGCTAGCAAGGGTATATTAGCAGCTAGTTAGCGGTACCCTCAATCACTGAATTTAAGGTATTTTAAGGCCTTAATTTTAGAAATCTAAATTTCAGGTTTTTTTAAGGATTTGCAGACACCTGTGTAGTTAGTAGTGGATTATGATTAAAAGAACATAATACTGACACTTAAATTTGTTCTAATGGATAATACACAGATAAAACATTTTCAAACGGCTAAAATTTGCTTCTTTGCTAAACAGAGTTTCGAGGACCAAAACAAAGCAAGAGGAGCTAGCATTTAGTTAAGATAAGACTGGAAACATCATAGTTTTCCGCAGGTTTCCATTGGCTTTTTTTTAGATTTTTATTTGTTTGAATTTTGCTTTTTAAAATTGCTTTCACTTATCTTATTACTTGAATACATTTTTTGTATTTAATATCATGTTTCTAGTACTGTGCTCTTTGAATTACCTTGTGTATGAATGGTGTTTCAGAAATAAACTTGTCTTGCCTACTTAAATCTATTGTGCTGGAAGCAGGTTCGATCTACAGTCCCTTGAAAAAGATTTTACCTCTGGTTTTATTTAGTTTTGTCTTTTTTAATCACACTTAGAAGTTATAATTCATCAAACACATGTTAATATCTTACAAAAACACCCTAAGTGATGACAAAATACAGTTTCAAAACAATGATTTCATCTATTAAGATGATTACTGATGTCAGCTGTTGAGGGTGACACTACCAGTTAAAGCTAAAGCGCTAAAAGAGAAATTAGCTATTTGCGGATTAGTGGATGTGTGTCCACCACTGGTTATTACTTATTATATACAGTTTATACTTTAGTTTTTTAAGGCTGATTAGTTTATGGGAACTCTGAATTAGTAATCCATGGATTCAAGCCCTCCAGGAGGATAAAATGTGAAACAAAAGATGAATATGTGGGAAAAGCGCCTCATAGTTTAGTACGGGAGGATCGATGATTTGATTGTTTTATAAATCTCAAAGAAATGTATGAAAGTGAATCCTGTTAGTTGACTCATTTATAGACCGAAAATGAGGAAAACAAAAATATAATTTTTCAATATCTGAACCACCAACCACCGATTGGAGCCAATCAAAGAGAAAACTGTCTGATTCCTATCATGGCTGACTGGCTGATGCATTTCAAACCAGGGGAGAAGTAAGATATTGACTATTTATGAAATCTGAATGGTATATTGCAAAAGAGGATGCCATGAAGGTTCAGAGAGATATGGGGAGCCAGTTGTGTGTGTGTGTGTGTGTGTGTGTGTGTGTGTGTGTGTATATATATATATATATATATATATATATATATATATATATATATACACACACACACACACACACACACACACACACACACACACACACACATTTTACCAGTGGATCTACAGCAACAGTTTGAAGTGATTCTGTCTCACCAGCAGGAGTTTATATAGAGGTCTGCAAGGCTGAGCTCTTATTTTGATAGTCTACTTCTGCTTACCAGCAAGTTTATTTGAATATCAGCTAAATATTTAGTCTGAATCTAAAGATTTAGCTTGCTAATGAAATATTTAGCTTGCTAACTATTTCGTTTGAAGCTTAATATTAAGTTAGCAAGGCAACTATGTTGTATACAAATGAAATATTTAGCTTCAAACTAGACATTTAGCTTGCTAACTAAATATTTAGCTTGCTAAATATTAAGTTTGAAGCTATATATTCAGATTGTTGATTAAATATTTAGTTTGAATCTATGACATGTAAATGAATGAATGGTGAAATTATGACTTTAAAAAAATAAACCTTTTTTTTTTTTCTCTGGCAGGCTAAATAATCCAAATTATTGTGGTTAATCTTTGACTACGTAACTTTCTAAACCACCCATACATACATAGGTTTTCATAAATTTAAAAGCATCTTGCCTTCAATATTTAAAATCTTTTGGTGAAACAATAATTCACAGCTACTGAAATCCCTGCTCCTTCTCTTACACACTGCCTATAATTTATTTGCACGCTAAAATATCTCATTTGCATTAAATCCACACGCTGGAATGTGCTCAGACAGCTAGCTCTTGTCTGCTTTCAGACGTGAAGCATCGCCTGCCTGAACCGTGTTGAAGCAGATCTTGGCAGATGTCTGCTGAGTCATGACTACAGCGATCTGAACCGATGCTTTTTATCGTCACATATGACCTGCTGAGCTTCTGCAGCACCAGTGCATTTCTCACTGCATCATGCAAAACGCTGCAGCACATCAGGACGAAGCAGGACAGCAGCAGCCTCCGATTCTCCCGACAGCACCTAAACGCAACACGCTGCCTGCAGAGCTCAGGTCCTCAGCGCTGGTCTGGAGCTGCACAATCAGAGCTAAACAGCTGTAATCTGCAGCGCTGAGCTGCTATTTACACACGCGTGTCTTTGTTGCAGCGACCCACGCAGCACCGTTTCCACAGCTACCTACCTGCGCCGTGGAAGCACAGCAGTCCGGCTGCAGAGGCAGGGAAAGCCGATGTATCCTGCAGCTATGCACGGAACCAGCCCGACTGCTCCGTGGTTCTGTAACCCAGTAAAGACACGCCAGTCTGCCCACTGGAAGGATGCTCTGCGAGACCACGTGACCGTGGATGGACAGGCTGCGTGGAAAAAAATAAAAGGCTGCTTCCTCTGCTGGAGTTTCACAGGTGAGAATAACAAACAATCCAGGTTTGCGGGTAATGAAGGTAAATTTTTTTTAATTATTATTATTATTTTTTTTTTAGTCAAATTGTAAAGGAACAAAAATTTCGTTGTAAATATTTGAAGGTGAAACTAAATCCCGATGTGTTCGATTTAAAGTATTTGAATTTAATAAAAATAGCAATAATTTAACTCCTTAAAGTGTATATTGTGAGTTTTCTGTAAACTGGAGCAAAATTTTAACAATTAAAATTTAACTGAACTGAATGACAGGTGATCCTTTTATTTATGAAATACAGAGTAGAGTACCCAAAAAAATTCACTCAGCTCAGAGTAGCACTACTTTAATATATTTTACTCATGTAAAAGTAGAAAAGCATAAGTTAAAAATTAAAAATAAAGTCATAAAACAGATTAAATTTTAATCTGTCTCAGGACCTGATTTGATTTTGCACAAAACTTTATGTTTTAAATATTAAAAGTTGAATTCAGTTCAATTCAAGATTATTCCTCCCAAAATGAAATTAAATGTTGTAACTCATGTCATCCAAGCGTTTTCAAAGATTCGTTGTGGATGGTGATGCTGTGGGCAGGAGGTTCTCCAGTCGCAGTCAGTTTTGCAGCACATCTAACAGGCCTCTGACTGAAGACTGTTGCTGTTTGACAACCTCATGACCATCACATGCTCACAGCTCAATATCCAGGGAGCAGAGAGGATATTCCACAGCAACTTTCCTAGATGACACCATCCGTTGTTAGCATCGCTCTGCTAATCCACCTCATTTGCTTTTGCTGCTCCTCTTTGAATCTCTGCGTCTCTGTATGGTTAGAAAGACATTAAAGTAGGGGATATGTTCCTCCTTCTCTCTCTGCTCTTTGCTCCTACTCTGCATCCATGAAGCCTCCTTTTCAACTCCCCTGAAAATTTGGGGTCATAGTTCAGGTATTATCTGAGCTTTTGCTTGTAAATTAGGATGTGGAAACACAATAAGTCAAATTAAACTTTGCGTTAAAGTTGGTCTTCAAATGATGAACCAATGAAGTACAATGTATTATATGAAATCAGCCGAGAAATGTTGTTCACGAGTCTGTTGACTGATTTATGGAGGGCCAAAAGGGCCAAAATTAAATAAATTAAAAACGTCATCAAATTATGAATTGAATGTATCATGAAATAAATAAATGTTTAAAAATTCATTGTATCAAATTTGTCATTAAATCATTAAAATGCAAACTTATAACAGCCGACGCAGATAATTAAGTGTGTATTTAATTGTTTCATGGTTTCTGTTCCTTCGGCGTCGCCATGAAGTGATTTTATCTGTCAAGCTTGCCGAGGGGCGGGGCTTATACTGATCTATTGAACTCCTCTACTTAAGCCTCATTCTTTAAAAACCATGGCGGCTGTTGATTTTTGAGTGTTCCTGTGACTTTTTGGAGAAATTTTACTTTTAGCAGATTATCATCCAGACAAAATGGCGGATAAAGTCGAGGGATACATGTTACGGAGAAAGGTATTGCCAAATTAGGCTAATGTCGCCACCTACTGTCTTGGATTGTCCTTACCTTATCTAGAGCCATCTAATATGTGGGGCTGATTTGTTTTGACAAGCTGTCAGCGACCACAAAATAATTAAATGCATGTTTTAATCAACATATTTAATAAATTAACTGTCTATTAAATAAATTATTTAAACATTTATTTATTTCATGGTGCATTTAAATAATGATTTAAAGATGTATGTTTTTATTTAATTTTGTCCCTTTTGGCCCTCCATATTCCTCAAGGTTCCTCCTAGCTCAGAGTGTTGGATGTGAATTCTTCCACAAACACAAATTTAGTCTCAATCAAACATTAATGAGCTACATTTGCTTTCTGTCAGGTTGTATTTTTCTTCTTATATCATGTAAGAATCATTTGAAACGAATGAGACAATCTCAAACAAAAACTCTCTGACATTGAATTCAACCATAACTCCACTAGAGGGCAGTAGAACTTTAAATTTAACAGGACTTCTAACTCCAAAGAAATTAAGTTTCAATGGATTTTTTTCTCTTTTAAATCACCAATAATGATGAACAGATAAAAGATGTGACGAAGTTTAAAATAAATTAAAATCAGGCTTCACACAGGATGGATTATCTGCATTTGTAACACTTATTTTTGCGAACTTACCAAGCGGTTTGTCTTTAACATGTAAGAAAATGACCATGCAAAAAATCCTAGCATGATTGGGAATCCTACTTTTGCTGTTTTAGTCATATTTTGTCCCAGTTTTGAACTAAATCAGTACACTAGACAGCTAAAAAGTATTGTTCCTGGTTATCTGTGCAGCTGCAGCCCTTTATGTAACCGGTGTGCTAAAGCAGCCAGTTGGATGATGGGTACGTTTTATTTTTAGAGCCTGTTGGGCTTTGCCAAAAAGATGAGTAACTGTTATCAGTAAAAGACGCAGCCAAATTTAATCAAGAGCTGCAAAAGCAGAGAGAAAGAGAAGCTGTGAGTCTGAGCTTCCAGGAGAACAGGGCCCCCATGAGAAGGTAGTGGGTGGAACAATGGAGGATCTGGATCCTGCTCCTAAAACATAACAGAGTGAGACGAAGCCAGCTGTAGCCTGATTTCTTCTTGCTACGCTCCGATAGCTAGAGGGTCTAAAAAGTCGCTAAATATAGCGACAAAGCTTTTAATTTGGCAACATAGCTTTCCTTTGTCCTGACCACAGCCCCCCTTAGCCCCCTCCACTCATCCCCACACTTGACCACGCCCCTCCATGTATTTGGCCCCGCCTACTTTACCGGTTTCAACCTTTTATGGATTCTGTTTAGGGGTATCACAGTAAAGGGGGATGATTCCAAATTTTCACTCGGCGGCTTGTCTGGAGCCCGGTATGCAGTTGCTACTCATCTCTGAGGAAGTCTGCGGTTGAACTCCGACCTCAGGACGTTTGCTGCAGGTCTCCCCCCCCATTTCCTGTCCAAAAGCCAAGCAGAACATCTGTCATCCTCCTGCCACCTCTCAGTTTTACACGAGTGTGTTGCTCTGTCACATACAACCAAAAATATACATTATATTGTGACAAAATGTGGGGAGAAAATGAAGTGTTAGCAGGAATTTTGCAAGGCATTGTAGATTTACACTCTTAGATGAGATTCGAACCTGCAGCTTCTTGTTGTCAGGCAACAGTCTGGCCCAGTGGAGCCACCCTGCAACCCGCAAACAAGAACAGGTGGTAAAAGTTTTTAATATTTATTCAGAAATAAGCCTGTCATGATAAGCAATAAATCAATTAATCGCAGGATATATTAAAATGAGCTCAATAATTTCCATGTGGACAACAATCGTTAGAGATTCTCCCCTTTAATACTCTTGAAAAGGCGGCATTTTGAAAAATGCTGCAAACATTTGACACCCAGCACGAAGTTGTTAGTTTGCACTTTTTCATTTGTTTTTTTTTTTTGTTTGTTTTTTTAACAAAAGTCCTGGCCCTGTTTTCCCTGTCTAAGCTGAATGATTAATATTCTTTTGAAACACAATTTTGGTTACAGAGACTTCATAATCCATTTTAATTATTGTTGTTGCGGTTGTTTTATTTATTTATGTTGGATATTTAAAATGTTTTCCAGTTCCAGTGTTGAATGTTCTTAAGAAATTAAAGTTTTTTATGTTTGAGAGGGTGTACCTGCATTATTAATATGCCATTATTATGATTATTAGCTGAAAATGGTCTCAAAATGACAATATTTTTAATTTATCACAATCATTTCTGGGACAAATTATCATCCATCAAAATTTGTCATTGTGACAGGCCTATTTAGAAACATCCAAACTCCTCCGCTTCCTGTGTGGAAAGCCTCCTCCTCTCGTCCCTTTTCTACGGTGGCCAACAGGTGCAGATGTGCAGCAAACACAAGAATGATACAAACTACGAAACACAGAAACATAGGGCTGGGCAATATGGATTAAAAATAACTTCTACAATCTTTTAAACCAAATCCGATTTTAATCAAATTTTTTTTTCCTTAAAAAAAATAAAAAATACAGATGACAGAAAATATCTTTAAAACCTGGCTTTTATTTTCTAATCTTTCCTTCTGTGAGTTGACCTGAATTCAAAGTTGGGGGGGTGGACCAATTTTCCAAATCTGAAACAGAAAATTCGATGAACTGATTTATCGCCCAGTCCTACACAAACAAACAAAACAAATGCAACATAAAAAAAGCTGCAAACGAAAATGCTGCAAAAAGCAGAAACAGTGAGTATGAAATGCTGCAAACTCACTCTTCAAAGCAGAAGTCCTCCAGACCACTAGGGGGAGTCTAGAGTCGGTAATATTACCTTTGTAAATATGTTGCTCAAAGGCATGAAGTATAACACACTTTTTCTTTCCTCCTCCAACTTCCTCAACATCCTGTCTTCACTGAGGGTCTGGTCCCATATGATTTGATGGTCGACTCCCCCTAGTGGTCTGGAGGACTTCTGCTTTGAAGAGTGAGTTTGCAGCATTTCATACTCGCTGTTGTTTTTGCTATTTGCAGCATTTTAGAGTAGAATAAAATCGTCTCTATCATCATTACACCGGGAGCCACAGTGAAATTAAATAATTTTGTCTGTGGTTGCAGCATTTTTCATTTGAATTTGTTTTTCTGTGTTTGTGTGTTTTAGAGTTTGCACCGATCGTGTTTGCAGCGCGTTTCGACATTCACGCCTGTCGGCCAGCGTACTTTTCTCTCGGCTATTCCATAATAAATCCTGTCGACTGAAATTAAACCACTTGGTGACATAAGATCCAGTGAAAAAAGCAGCTCACATTAGAGGTGTCACCACCCTAACAGGACCTAACTGTGGCTTCATTAATTTGACAAAAACTTGGATTAAAAAGCATTCAGTTTAATTTGTTGCATAGCAAAAAGTACAAAGCAGACAGCCAGTTATTCTAAAAAACTGAATATAAGAAGGTTTTCTAGAGCATTATTATAAGTCCAGAAAATGGCAAAAGGGGAACCGACGTGCATAAAATGGTGATGTTTGTGCTACCTGTTGCTGTACCGTTTGTTTGGGTTAAAGTCACCACACAGCACCTCATTCACCCCTCCATCATCTTTATTTGCATCCCCAAGCAACCCTGCACCGCTTGACTGGAAGAAGAGATCACACTATTTGGAAAACAGCACCTGGGAGGAAAGATTTACATGCAGCGTTGTCGTTTTCTCAGCGTCGGTGGCGAGGTAGCAAAACTCCGAGCGATCCGATCCCCCCGCCTGGTCGGTGCAGCGATCCGGGGAACTCATCCGTTCTCCTCAATAGCACCACAATGTGTTCAATTAAAAAATAAAAACAGCAAGTTTCTAAAAAGTTCTCATTAACAATAATAATAATAATAATAATAATAATAATAATAATAGCAATGGGTTTGGGACATTTAACAACATTTGCGGGCTTATAAACAGCAGCTCTGAGTAACTTTTTAAAGCTTTTGTGTCCAATTTGTGGAATGAAATTTGCTGCATGAAGCTTTAAGCAAACAAACACGAGACGACAAAGGAATGATTTAGGTTTTTTACCAATTATTTTTCTTCAAAATCAAACATTCATACAAAATTAGAAATCTTGGATGTCTTGAACTGGGTTGAAAGGCACAATAAATATCCTGCCACAGGGCCAGAAGAGTCCTCAGTACTCTGACCGTGTCAGCTATCAGTCCAACAGTCTCAGGAAGCTTTACAAGAAGCACACAGGCCCGATGTCGATGCCGAACTCCTGATTGGGGCCACCAATGTCCACAGGGGCCATATCCACAATGGGAAGTCTCGCAGTTTTCTGTGTCCTGTACTCAAACACTGTCTTGCCCCAGCTGCTAGATGCTTGCTGTAAAAGAGAGGAAACCAAATCAGTTACTTGTTTATGGACTGAAAGTGCTCAGTGACCTTTAAACTTTATCAGTAATATGGTCGAAGTGTAGAAATAAGAGCAGAAATAATCAAAAAAATATCATGTCTTTCAGATTATTCCTACCTTCCAAGATGGCAGTGGTGGGCACACCTTTGCTAATCCCCTAATGCGATAATAGCAGAGCTAATTTTGCGTTCAGCACTTCAGTATTTTTGCTGACTTTGAAAACATTCAATGCGTTAGCGTTTTTCAAATCTAAAGCACTAATTTACTTGCTTGTAAACTTTCAGTTGAATAAAGTTAAAACGTCTGTGTTGAAGTTTTGGTTATCGATTGTTAAGAATTCTTCAAGTCGTTAGACTTTTATATTCATGCTCTTATTTTGAAGTCTGGTTAGTGCAGCTAACCTTTCAGCTAGCGGCAACACCACTGCATCTAATGAATCAGTTTGCTGGTTTGAGGCAATGAAACGTACCGAGCAGGAGTCCTCCAGCACCATGTATCTGAAGCGGTTGTTCCCCTCGGCTTTCAGATCCAGGTCATTGGAGCCTTTGAGGATCACGGCTTTCTTCAGATTGCCCGTCTTGGCGTCGCTGTAGCCCACGGAGTTCTTGCAGTGGTAGGTGATGGTCTGAGACGCCTCCTTAGAGAGCAGGCGGATGAAGGTCATCTGCACCGTGACGGAGTTCGCCGGCTGATCCCTGTTGCCGTAAGTGAACTGGAAACACGGAGAAAAAGTTACCGCTGCGCCGATAAAGTTCCTGGGGTTATTTTTAAAAAGTTGTTGCTCACGTGCGTCCCGCCGTTGATGTCGGCTCCGAACCACACGGGTTTGTTCCTGGAGGAGGTCCACCACACTTTACGGGGTATGCTGGCGGGGTTGGCGGAGATGCAGGTTTCTCCTGTATCCATGTTGCAGTGAACCTTGATGGCATCTTCTGAACTGCCCTGGTTTGGATCCACCCAGTACTCACCTGCAGTAAAAGTGACCAAAAGCTACTTCAAAACCCAAAGATTTACCTTTCGTAGGCTCTGTAGCACCTAAGAAAGGCGCTAAGAAACTGACTCGCTCTGAGACGTACCGCTCTTTTTCATGGGGTAGCACCTTTTCAGGTCATCACAGGTCCTGGCAGGGTGCTTCCTGCTGCCGTCCGGGCTCTTCATGCTGTCGATCTGGCTGCTGAGGGCCTTCAGGGTGGCCTGGACACCAGGGTCCACAGGGATGATGACGGTTGAAGAGTTGCTGTTGGGCAGGGCTTCATCTTCGCTGAACTCAGGAGGAGGAGGAGGCCCGGAGTCGTAATCCTGGGGGCCACCGAACAGATCGTCCATAGCCGCCACAGGAGGTCCTGGAGGTCCAGGAGGACCAGAGGGTCCGGGTTCTCCTGGGGGACCCTGTAGATTTCATACACAGCTTTATTTATTCCAAACATCTTCAGATTTTATTGACTCTCGCATGAATCTTTTCGAACAATTACCTGAGGTCCAATTTCCCCACTGAGTCCACGTGTCCCCGGAGGTCCCATTGGGCCTGGCTGACCCATATACCCCTCTTTTCCAGGAGGCCCGATTGGCCCAGGAGGACCCTGAGTCATATGCAAGTAGAGATTTCTTACCAGCTCACCTCAACATTAGAAACTGAATGCTGGTCTAAAAAAAAGCAATGGTCTGACCTGAACTGACCAAACATGCTAATGCTAATGTTTTTATACTAATGTCAGGTTCCACATTTATAGCTAATTATTGAACTGGCCAGAGCTAAGCAAATATGATAATGCTAATGTTTGTATGTGACAGTTAGTTGTGGCATCAACAGAAACAGTTTTTATCTTGCATAAAATGAAAACTCCACCATGTTTTCCACATAAAACTGACGTAAATGCAGCACTTACCCTTGGGCCGCCCGGTCCAACGATTCCAGGAGCTCCTTGCTCACCAGTTGTGCCCTAAAAAAAGATTAATAGCAAACATGAGGAAGGATTCTCAGACAGGAAATCACTCATAATTGCTCCTTTTCTCCTGTTAGTCAGATGCATGGAAGCTCATTTGGAGGATCTGAGTGTCTTCTCGTTTATTTAAACGTAAATTTTATTCTCAGAGACCATAATCTAAGAAATTAATACAACCTTGTACAGGCATTGGACTTTTGGGTGATTCTTGAGGACATTGCTTCACTTTAAAGGCACAAAACTATACAAAATTTAAGTGTTTACACCTTTATTTGTCTAGAAGATTCTCCTTACGAGCAACTTTCGTAACCTGAAATCAAGATCTTATAAAGTCCATTTCCAAGTGGAGTTAGAGAGTTGTCTTTTCCATTCCTTCAAGAACGTACACCAATCAGGCATAACATTATAACATTCTTGAGACATGGACTCCAGTCGACCCTTGAGGATAACCTGTGATATCTGGCATCCAGATCTTCACAACAGATCCTTTAAGTCCTGAAAGGTGGAGGTGGGAATTGGACTTGTTTGCCCAGTACATCGCACAAATGCTTGGTTAGGTTAGGCTAAGGCTACATCTCCACCAGCCCTGTTTAGTCCGCTTTAATCCAACTCCAGTTCATTTACCTAGAAAGTCCGGTTTGTTTGGAGAGGTGTGAACACAGAATCGAACTCTGATGAGGACCAAAAAAGAAAACTCTGGTCCGCCTACAAACCTCGGTCTTGGTTCAGTTGAAGTGAACTCTGGTGCGGTTCAAATGCATATGTGAACACCAAGCAGACCGGAGGGCCACTCCAAAAGCAGGAAGCGGACTACAGCACAGGGCATTCTGGGTAAATACAACCAAAACAAACGCGTGAGTCCAGCGCTAGCAGGAGAAATGGCTCGTGGTCAAAGACGAGAGAAATCCTACAACCACTAAAATCTGACGCCACTCCATTTTTGTTTACATTTGGCGAAGAAGAAAGTTGCATTCAGTGTCTTTAGAGGCTTTTGTGTCGTTTCTTTCAGTGGTTCTTGGTGCAGCGCCCCCACAGGTGAGGAGGGGAACAGGTTGCTGAAAGGGTTTGGTTGTTTTGACTCAGAGCAGAAAGAAAGAGAACTGCAGCAGCTGGAAATGGAGGAAATGCTGCAGTTTTGGTCCCAAATCAAACCAAGTCTACCGGACTATCCAACAGGGAAAACACCCTTAGATCTGGGGAATCTGGAAGCCAAATCAACACTTCCTATTGGTTCTGGTCTGGACTGTAACTAAGCTTAGGCAGGTGTCAAAGCAACATCCACAAAGATGGCAGGACCCAAGGTTTCCTAGCAGAACATGGCCCAAACCATAACACCTGGTGCCATGTGTTCGCTATTTTTGTTGCTCTTGTGCCCATCATTGGGGTTTCAGACAGACAGGGGTCGGCATTCTGATTGGTACACAGCTTCGTTCACAGCAAACATTGAAGCACCATGGATTCTGACACCTTTCTATCCCAATTAGCAGGTTAGCTGTTGGCTCGGACATTCACTCCCCACCTGCATCAGTGGCCCTGTCTGGGTCACCTGAATCGCTTCCTGAAACATCTGCCATTAATGAGGAACATCGTCATGTTTAGACTCTTGAAGGTGGATGAGGAGCAGGACTTGACGTACCGGAGGTCCAGGAAGACCCTGCAGACCCGTGTAGCCTCGGTGTCCTTTCTGTCCTCTCTCTCCATGATCTCCCAGGTCACCCTTATCTCCTCTTGGTCCTTGTGGTCCCTGAATTGAAAAAAACAACGTTTTTAGCTGCAGTTCTGCACAAACATCATGCGGAAATGTCTTTTTTTTCTTTTTTAACAATCAGGTCAAAATATGCGAGGGTTTTGTTGGAGCTTTAAGACTGACCACTAATCCTCGTTTTCCAGCTGCTCCAGGTGGTCCTTGAGGTCCTCTTGAGCCCTAAAGTCATTAGAAAGACATCTGGTTACCTCCTGACCTGAATCAAACCGTCAAGAAACTTAAACAGATCATTTTAGAGCTGAACGTTAACCGTCTACAACTTTTAATGCCCATGAACAAGAAAACTTACGGGCTCTCCTCTCTTTCCTGGAGAACCTGGTGCACCGACGGGACCTGGTGTTCCAGGAAGTCCTTGTGGACCAATCAAACCCTCTGGACCAGAATCTCCTCTGTCTCCCTGAAATGTATCGACTGTCAGTGTTTTGCAACATCAAAATCAGAACCAGAATCTTTTCTTTGCGTCCTACCCTTTGACCGAGAACGCCATCTTTTCCTGGTGGTCCATCAGATCCTGCAGGACCCTGAGGAGAAGAAACACTTTTAGTTCACTGTATCTGGTAGAAGATATTGCAAATGCAACTGACAAAGAGGACTATACTGTGGGAGTGTTCATAGACTTCAAAAAACATGTTCCACACCATAGATAGGGGGTATCCGAACTTTTTGTCACGTGGGTCAAAATCATCATCTCAGAAGTAATCTCGGGCCAAAAAAATATAATTTTAAAAACTAAAATCTCAAAAATATGATTTTTTTTTTTTTTTTTTTTTTTTTTTTTTTTGCCTATTTTACAATTAACTAAACATTAACTATTTTAATTAAAGTAATCAGATGTTTTTGTAGGAACGGAATTGTAGATGGAAAACTTCATTTGGTTTTTCCTTGTTAAATGAAAGGCGTCCAGTTTTCTTATTATTTTTCACTCGATTGAAGAAAATTGAAGAAAATATTTCATCTCTTCTCAGCAATAAAAACAAGATCAAGGTCAGTTTTCATTTGAAAACACTTCCTGTATTCAGCCATGTTTTAATGCAGCAGTGAAAAGCAGATCTGGCTGCACCAAGGAGGACTGTAGAGTACAAGTCAATGAATAGATGAGGTCCTGGTTACCATGACAACACAAGGAAACCAGATGATCACTTTGAGTTGCATCGAACATTTTGGAAATAGGTTTTCATTTGAAAGTTGTAGTTCTGTCTTAATTTATTCTTATTTTATTACATAATTATTATATTACATTACATAATTATATTATTATGACTCCATAACACTATGACTTTATTCTTGTAATATTACATTATTTTCATAATATTCCAACTTTATTCTCTTAATATTTTGACTTTATTCTCCAATATTAACACTTTTTTTGCACATTGAAAGGAATTTAAACATTGTTTATTATCCATTTCTGTATTAGATTTGTTTTTGTTTGTTTTTATTTTTTTTAGTGTAGTGTGTGTTTTTATTTGTGGATGGAGAGGTTAAAAATGACCACAATAAATAATAATTATCATATTTTTTGGGAGGTATTTGCTTACATCCGGACCAGGATCACCACGGGGTCCATTGGCACCGGGAACACCGACAGGACCTGGGGGGCCTTTATCTCCTGGTGCTCCTGGGGAGCCCTGCTTCCCTGGAGGACCCTGGAATAAGGAAAACACAACTAAATGACACCATTCAGGTCCCTAAAGAGACCCAGATTAATGACTGCTGGATCCAGATATCAGTTTATGCTGATATTCTGCTGATAAAACAGACGCTCAGAGATACAAACCGCTGGTCCTGGAAGACCCGGCATCCCACGTTCTCCTCTCTGACCGGGAAGACCCACGATGCCTCTCTGTCCTGTAGTTCCAGCCGGACCTGGAGGACCATCGGGACCCTAAAATACACAGAAAACTTTAATTCTACTCGTTTTCGTACAGATGTCTAAAGAACGACAATCTAAGTATGTTATGAAACCTGATTAGGATAAAACATCATTCGGTTACCGTGGGGCCATCCTCTCCAGGATCTCCTTTGTCTCCGGGGCTTCCTGGGGGTCCTGCAGGTCCGCGCTCTCCTTGTCTTCCAGGAGAGCCGTGATCGCCACGAAGGCCGGGAGGACCTTCTTTCCCAGGAGGTCCCTGTGGTCCTGGTTCTCCGACAGGCCCCTGAAAACACACACAGTAGTCAGAGAATAAGGTTAGATTGGAGGAAGACACAATAACAATGTGGTTTATTTGGTTCTCTCTGCAGAAAACTTGAGGAGGTCATTTTAGAACTTGTTCCACCTCAATGTGAAATAAATCCTGAACATTTCAGCTGCAAACAAAATGTTTGCAAAGGGGTTAAATCATCCTTAAAGTAGGACATTGTTCAAGAACCTTTGCATTTTGTCTCTAGTCTATGAGCATCCTCCATCCTGATCTGGTAAGGTTCTCCAGCTCTACCTGCATGCTAAGGTTCTCCAAATCTCTAAGGATATCCATAAACCTCTTCAGGTGAGCCCACAGGTTTTCTCAGCTCTACACCCTGACTGGGTCAATCCAGAACCTTGCTTCTTGGTCTCTCGGTGATGCTGACCAATAAAGTACAGTAAACTGACTGATATTTGGAACAGTTCGTCTGAAGGAAAGAACCCCAGCAGCATGATGCTGCGATAGCCATGCTTTACTCCAGGTATTGCTCCATTTTGGTGATGTGGAGCATTGTTATGTACTCACCAAACATTGGCTTTGGAGATGCGCCCTAAAGGTTTAAGTCTGGTTGCATCAGATTTTAATTTGGCGCTAACTTCAACTTGTTACAAGAGCAAAGTTCAGGCACTTTTCAAACCAAGTTACTAAATATTAGCATTAAACCACTTCAACAAACATAAATCCTGCTTTTATAGCGCGGTACCTACAGGTGGGCCCGGTGGTCCGACTTTTCCTGCAGATCCAGGGAAACCAGTGGGACCCTGCAAACAGAAAAACCATCACATAAACATGTTTATTTAACTGGATACATGCAGTGTTCCTTGGGATGAATTGGTTTCAATGAGCCCTTGAATGAATCTTTGTCATCTTACCGGTGCACCCTGTGTTCCTCGTCCTCCTTTCAGCCCAGAAACACCAACTGGACCCTAAAAGTGTAAACCATGATGTTAAAGAACTTCTTAGCAACACATAAGCAGGAAAGAAAATGTGCTGTTATATATTTGTAACTGTAAAACAACAGACAGGAAGGTAATTAGGTCATCAGCACCGTGTAAGACCATGTTTGAGACTCACTGGAGGTCCGTGGGCTCCGGCCAAACCCTGAGGTCCTGGAGAACCAGCATCTCCTTTTTGACCAGGCTCTCCTGGCTCTCCCTTGACTCCAGGTTGACCATCAGGACCCTGCAAAATACAGTTTTTTTTAGTGGTAACAATCAAGGCTGTACCTTCAGACACTCTGATGTTACATAAGTAACGGACATTCCAGTTACCTACCTGGGGTCCAGTGAACCCAACAGCACCGATCGGACCGGGGTCGCCCCTTGATCCCTGAAAGAAAACAAGGTTTTAATTTAAATTCTCTGAAATTATAAGTAATCGTAGATGAAAAAGACACTTTAGATCTACGCACCGGTGTTCCTCTGGATCCTGGAGGTCCAGCTGGCCCTTTGGGTCCAGGTTCCCCCTGTAAAGAGAATTTTCACGTCAGCACAGACATTAAATGTTGTATTCAGTTCCTCTGAGACATCCTGACTCAGTAATTCAATATCAGTGAGGAAACACAAACTGAACCTTTTCTCCGCTGGGTCCGGCCGGTCCTACAGGGCCGAGGGGACCGGGAGCTCCCTGTGGAGGGGAATAAAGAAAGTCTGCTCATCCACAGCAACATGTACCGCCCTGTCAACAGAGACAAGCTGGGACAAGCTGTGAGCTGCATGAATCCATCGTCACAGTTTAGATTTGGCTCAATTAAAAGTCTTTGTTCAAGGCTGAGGCAGAAGAAAATCCTGCTGAGGATGAACTCACTCTTGCACCGTCGTTTCCTGGTGTACCTTCTGATCCTTTCTCGCCTATTGCTCCCTAAACAGAACCGACACAGACAGTTTGTAACGGTCCGAATTGGCTTATTTTGCCTTCATCATCATCCTCTTCCAGTGAAGAGTCCTTGCAAAGAGGTTGAAGAACTTACCCGGTCACCCTTGGGTCCAGGAGGACCAGAGATTCCTCGTTCTCCTGGCATTCCTTGAAGACCAGGAGGACCCACATCTCCCAGAGTACCAGGGGGACCAGGGCTGCCCTACAGTGACAAAGATCACATAACACTGCTTTTTAACTGAGAAACTGGAGCTACAAGCTTCAATTGGATGAACATAAGTCTTTTTACTTTAAACTGAGAGACAATAGCACCAAGATTAGCTGATTCCACAAAGCAGGAATCTGTTAGCTAACAGCCAAAAGATGCCAAAAGATTCAGAGACATGCATCCACATTTATGAGATCAAGGCACAGGGGTAACAGGAGGGAAACCCAGAAATCCCTTTCTCCCTTGGCACTCTCCAGTTTCCTGAGCCAGAAAGAAAATGAAATAAGGGGCCCAGCATGGTCGGACCAAAGCCGAACAGTCGTATGGTTTCAGGACATTTGTTGTTGCATACACCCTTCAAGGTCCACAAGACACACCGAGTCGGCCTCCTGTGAAACCCCTCCCACTGTAGTGTACATCATGGTGTTTGCTCATGTAAACACAGCGATCATGGCAGAGAGGAATGACTATTATGTCTTCACAAGTTCAGAGGAGTAGGAAATAAGGATTGATAAGTGGCAACATCCCAAAAAGAACAAAAGATGTCAGTGGGACGTTCACCCGCTGCATCGGACCAGAACTGAGCAGGGGGAGTTCAGTATTTTGGCCCAACGGTATGTACTTCCTCACGGCCTTGGACAATTGCTGCTCCAAATTATCCTGCCTGCTCTCTAACTGAAAAACCGGCTTCTGGAAGTTGAGTAGTTGGGGCCGTTTTCCGCATAAACAAACACACTCAGGAAATTCTGACCAATCACACAACAGTTTTGCATGCAGAAGGGGGCGAAAAGTTGTGACAAAAAGGGGCGGACGACATAAGGCTGAGAACAAAATGACACAGTTTTCGTCATGCAATTGGGACAATGAGAACCGATTCTGGCACGTCTCCTTGACCGTGCAAGGCTCTTAACAGAGTCGAACCACCAGCAGGTTCTGGGTCTCCTCCCAGTGGGATGTGCTAAGAAATCTTCCAAAGCAAGGAACCCAGAAGGCATCCTGATCAGAAGTTGAATTAACATAAACTGAATCCTTCCTATGCAGAAGAGTAGCAGCTCTACTCTGAACTTCCTGATGACGGAGATTCTCATCCTATTTCTAAAGGACAACCTGGCCCGAGAACATGGTGACAAATCTTTTCTGTTCAGATCTGTTGATACTTCTGATAGAATAATCCAAGGCTGGCCTCCATTAGCCTTTGCTGTCTCTGCACACTTTAGCGCAACATGCCCAGTGTGTGTTAAAGGTGTCATTTGATGCATCGTATTCTCGATGTTTGTCCCTCTTAAAGCTGGGTTCAGCTCCTTGTATCTGGGACCTCACTTTTTCAGTTGAGCCATTTCCCATCACCACAGAGTAGATCAGGGGTCTGCAACTTCAGTTCTCGAGTGCCACCATCCTGAAACTTCGAGATACATCCCTGCTCCAACACACCTGAATCGAATCAATGGTTAGTGACCTGATCTTTGCGAAACTTGCTGACATGCAAAGGAGGTGATTCAACTTTTTGATTCAGGTGTGTTGGAGCAGGGATGCACTTCGAAGTTTCAGGATGGTGACACTCGACCGGATTTGCAGACACCTGCAGTAGATGACTGAAATAAGAAAGACCAGTAAATCCAGAGTTTGGCTTCTTGGCTCAGCTTGTTTTTCCAACCCCACGGATCAGAGCAACGGCTTCATTCCTACAGATGAGACCCCAATCTACGATCTCTTCCTCGATTCTACCCTCATGCATGAACAAGATGCAAGGTACTTGCACACTTTCAACTGAGATTGATCCCTGACCTGGAGGGAGCAGTCCATCATTTTCTGGTTGAGAACCAAGACCTCAGACTTGGAGGAGCTGACTCGCATCCTGGCTCTGAACTGCTCCCATGAAGATCAAGGCTTGAAGATGCCAACAGAACCACACCATGGACCACAGCGCTGACCCTTTGTACACTTCACTTTATGTATAGCTGAGAACTGTTTCTGAGATTAGACACCATTTTTTACATGTTTATATGCTTTAATTGTACTGACAAATGGAAAAAAGGGTTCCATGGGAACACTGATAGCATATTTCTACAGAAAGGAACTCTTATTCTAGAACAGGTTCAGTTTGCATGCCTCTGTATGTCAGTGTTTTGTTGAGAACCAAGTTTCCATCAGTTCCATCATCAACACGGAAGAAGAGCATAGTGGCAAGATTGTGGATGCCCTGTGCACCTCTGCGGCCCCTGTTCAGTTTGACTGGCCCATGGGGTGACGTGATGGTTCGTGCTGAAAAACCAGCTATTCCAGGTGGAGGCACGCAACACTGGCTTAAAACCACACTCAGGAATCAGAATGGGCTCTGGACCTACTTGGTAGTAAAGCCCTGTGAATAATACCTCGTTCACACGGCAAGAGTTTTATGCAGATTTTTGTCCCAATTTCTCTCTTCCGATGTTAAGGTTCCCCCTGATTATCATGATGGCGCTTAAGATATTCTTAAGAGATATTCCTGCCGTGTGTGGTGTGTTAAGAGTGATCTGGTCTCCTCGGAAAGATGTTGGGACCGCTCCGATCTAAAATCGGGGATATTCAACATGTTGGATTGTCTTGACCCGATATCACAGAGTGTCCCCTGACAAACAAGAACCCAGCCTGTTGAATGTGACGTGCAGCCAATCAGAAAATGAGATGACAGAAACATGGAGGGGAATCCGAAACACACGGAAGACAAAACAACGGCTGTGACACACCAGAAAGTCCGGTGGACTTTTTGTATTGCTTTTTCTCTGTTAAGCATTGTCCACAAACTATCCCCACTGCTTCTTCCTAGTCAGCCATGTTTGTTTACTCTGAACTCACATTTGTGAGGTTTTGCAAGATTTTCCTTCTGACATCTGAATGTTGGTGAGTGAAATTGGTGCGCACAAACAAACCTGTTATACCTACAATTTTTTATCATCATCGAACAATAATTTCAAAATCTTGCGGTGTGAACCAGGTGTTAGATGCCACTTGGATATCATTGGATTCAGCTAAACTCTTGTCTGGGTAAAAAATGTCAGTTTTCCAGCATGATTATAGATTTATGCATTGCTTGTGTCAAAATCCTTCTACATCTAAATAAAAGCAACTATGGGAGCTTTTGATGTTCATTTTTTTTTTCTTTTAAATCAACCATCCAACTCGTAGTTCTTGTGCAGTAATACTACCTTTGGTCCATCTGGTCCAGGTGCACCAGGAATTCCTTTAGGTCCTTGCAGACCAGATGCACCCAGTTCCCCTCTCTCTCCAGGGATTCCTCGTTCCCCCTGGAAGATACATCCCATCGTTTAAATCGAGTGTTCATCAAATAGTTTTAATTTTTTAAATTTAATGCAAGTTGAAATCCACTGACCCTCGGTCCAATTTGACCAAGTGGACCAATTTCTCCAGGAATGCCCTGAAAGCAACACAGATGTGTTATTGATGTATGTTTCAAACTTTGTGGATACAAATTTTATTTTTGTTGGACTTACTTGGTCACCTGGTTTACCAGACTCTCCAGGGGGGCCTTGGTTTCCTGGCAAACCCTATAATGAAATAAATAAGATGATGAAATAATGCAAGATGACTGTAGCCGAACCATAGGACAATCTCTGCCAAAGCCAATGTATATTTTGAAAGCATTTCTTGCCTAATGATACCTTGTATTTCTACAATTAGGTACTTTGAAAGTTTTGTTCAAGAGAAAATAAACTCAACGCACCGGGAATCCGTTCACCCCTGGTGGCCCCTGCTCTCCCCTGTCTCCTGCAGGCCCCTTTAATAGACAAAGGTCAACTGAGTCATTTGGTTCAGGTCTAGAAATCATACAGCAAGTTGATACCACATAAAAGATATACGTACTGGTGGACCGGGTGGGCCTGCGGGGCCAACTTCTCCATCTTTTCCTGGAGGTCCCTGATGGTGAAGTGAAAAATAAGTTCATCATAGAAGCTAAACTGTCTAATTAAAGCTGAATGAGATGACTTACTCTTTGACCAAGTACTCCTGGAGATCCTTGTTCGCCTGTCTTTCCAGGATCACCCTTTAGGCGTAAAACATTTTTGAAGTCAGAAACAAAATTAGATTTTAACTAAAATATTTGAAGATGAAAAAAAAAAAAAAAACAACCTTACATTGAAACCTTTGGGGCCTGGGGCTCCCATGGTTCCTACAGGACCTCTATTGCCAATTGATCCTGCCGGGCCTGGGCGTCCATCTTCACCGGATGGACCCTATAAAACAACAAAACCAGCACTTAATTTAATCAAAGATGATCAAACATCAAAATAAATGTACAGACATTAAGTTTCAGTGTGTAAAGTTTTAAGGTGGACTGTTTGCTGTGGTGCAAAAAAGAAGGTCCAACAATGGCTAACAATGCTAATGGTTAGCATGGTTGCTGTTCTTTTATCACTATGATCAAATAGGAATGTTTTTAATTGACTTGGAGAGTCAAATGGAGAGATTCAAATGAATCTCTCCATTTGATTTTATTGAATTGACTTGATATTTCTATATATAAACTGGATTTTTGTTGCTGTTGTTGTAAAGTTCCTTGAGACAGCTTTTATTGTGAATTGGGGCATCATAATTGCTTAGAATTTCAATCTTGCAGTTTGTCCAATTTCTAATGACCTCCAAGCACATTTCTTTTTGATAGAATGCTCGTTTTTACAGTAATAAGGTTTACTGCTTTTGGGTAAATCTTCAATCTGCAGTTTAAGCTTGCTGCTGAAGCTAATGATGCTATCAGAGGTTGCTGTTGCCATGTTTTCCATGTTCTGCAAAACAGACTCATTCAATTTAAACATAATGCAGTAATGAATATAGTTATCTTAACAGGAAACACAGAAATGTATAATTAAAGTCCACACTACAAAAAACAAATACACCTATAAATGTAAGAATGTATAATGGTAATGAGAATAAAACCATGCTTTATGGAAAAATGTAGAGGAGAAACAAGTTGAGATAAAATAACACATTTTTACAGTTAATTTGCAGACACTTTTGGCATATATACCATTACGCCAATGCTATATTTATACATCTATCTGTGATTTTGGCCTTTAGAACTGCCCTATAAACCAATGTGTAAATTGTGACATACCAGTGGCCCTGGCTTGCCTTCTGCCCCCTGGACTCCTGGGGTACCGGTAAGACCCTGTGGAAGATTTATCAAATAAAAAGTAGTGATTTATCAGAAAGAAGCAGTGACATTTAATTAACAGTTAAGATACAAGAGTTTAAAGATAAAAGACAGCTCTTGTGTTACCCTTGCACCTGGTAGACCAGGCTCCCCTGGACGGCCGGGGTCCCCTAGAGAACCTTTTGGGCCTGGTGGACCAGAAATGCCACGATCTCCTTGAGCACCCTTTCCAAAAGGAGCAAATTATTCTTTAATTATGTGAATTAGATAAAATAAGACAAAGTATTCAAAGCAAATATACAATACCTTAGGCCCTGGCAGGCCATCAGCACCAGGGAAGCCTCTGTTGCCAGGAGAACCCTGAAAAACAGATAAGGGCACAGATTATTCCAGAATTCAATCAGGTACCAGATAATCCCAGACACTGGGATGAAACTCCAAATGGAAGACCTTTATGGCCATGTCTGGGCAACTTTTGACCCACTTATGGGTTTCATTATTATGGACTTATATTAAGCTATGGCAATTACTGCACTGATGCTAAGTCAACAAACATCATCTATGCTACCTTATCCTGGCAGGGTCGTCTATCTCTAGTGGTTAGTGGGATAGAGGTAAGGTATTCAGTCAACATTATTATTCAAAATTGGTTCATTGGTCGTAGAGAGACCTGTTTGGTAAGAAGAAACTTCCATTGCATTCTGATTCCATTGTAAAATCTGCAGATTTGAGCTTGTGAATATGAAGATGGGTACAGACTTTCTGCAGGTTTCATCAACTCAAATTTAAGACTGCTTAAGACTATCAAGAATGGAATTAAAGACCTATATCTCCACAGAAATATACGAACTTCGTCCAGCCAACTGGCGATAAATTTGCACTTACCCGTGACAGACGCAAAGAATCTAGCTAGCTAGCAAGGGTATGTTAGCGGTAGCCTCAAACGTCTCAAATCACAGAATACAATTAAGATGTCTGAGCGTGACTCAAACTTTTGCGTGGCAGAGAAGTCTCGTGAGAAAAAAAAAAAGCATATATAGCATATACAAGATTAAATAGTCCTGTCAAAACAAAATTTAAGACATGGGATTGATGTATTTAAGGACAACTTAAATTTTTTGAATGAATGTAAGACATTTTAAGGTCTTAATTTTCGATACATGAATTTAAGACTTTTTAAGGACACCCTGGGGTAGAAAATTACGATGTACGATTTTTGAAAACACTGTATTGAAATTGTGGGATTGTTTAGATAAAGGCTAAAAGTGTAAACATTATTGTGGGAAGAAAAAAGCTGACTCACTCTCTCACCGACGGACCCTGGAGGGCCAACGGAGCCAGGATCTCCACGTGGTCCTCTCTTTCCTTCCTCACCCTGAGGTCCTATCACTCCCTGGGAACCTGGTGGACCCTAAAAAAGGTGAAAACACAAACCAGAAATTATCCGACAGTTAGAAAACTGCTTGCCAGTCACAAACAATCAGTTTCTTTTTGATAAAATCTTACCGGTTCTCCTTTTGGTCCTGCCTCACCTTTGAAACCCGGAACACCAACGTCTCCCTGTGAACGGAGGTGTAAAAATGTCAGTCTCAGTAACATGAGTGGAAAATTATATATAGATTCTGAAATAAGTGAAATCTTTAGATTAACTCACCCCCTGTCCTTTTATCCCAGGTTGACCAGTGCTTCCCTGTGGTCCTGGTGGGCCAGGGGGTCCAGGGTGGCCTCCTGGACCTTGTGGACCCACATTACCCTGTAAAGAATGACTGGTTGGTTGCTTGTTTGTTTTGTAGCAAAGCATTTGGCTCAGCTGGAGCTAAAAAACATTTACACACCACTGGTCCTTTGGTTCCTGGGCCTCCATCTGTACCCATGGGTCCCTGTGAACACAAATCTTCTAAAGTTATATTACCGGTTAGAAGCATTACATCCATATAACTTCCTGTATGAGTTCTACAAGTATAAGAAGTTTCAGATAATGACCCTCAGTCCAACTGGTCCAGGTCTGCCTTGGTGACCAGTCTCTCCTCTCTGACCCTGTGGGCCTTCTGGACCTCGGACCCCTGTGGGACCAGGCTGTCCCTGTGAAAGACAATCGCCATGTACAATAAGCATGAAATTTTGTATGTTTCATGTTATCATAGTGTACAGGCCTCTGTGAGACGTGTCGCTGTACTTACCTTCATACCCGGGCCTCCTGGATACCCGGCAGGGCCGCTGAGACCCAACGGGCCCTATTGTCCGACAGACGTGAAAAGAGAATATTATAGTCATACTGATAAACTTAGTTATAAAGAGGGCTGATAAGCAAATCATTAACTAAAACTGGCTTTATGAACAGTCTTAAGTTTTTTAATAAATTAAATGAAAAATATTCTTCAATGAAAATTAATTTGAACCCAATTCTAGGCGAAGCATATGTTTTCCATGAAGATCCCAAGAAAAATGTTGCCATCTTACACAAAAGGCTCATGAATAGAAGAATAACCATGATTTCCGTTTGTCTACAGAGACACAGATTAAAAAAAAAAAAAAAAAAAAAATCAACTTTCCAACCCCCTGTCACCCCCCAAAAATTTAACTAATGACTCAAAGATGACACAATCTGTTAAATAATGAGTTAGCAGTAGTGGGCACTCTTCCGCTAATGCTCTAATACTGGAGCTAATGTTCTACAACCATAGTCTCTGCTACTATTTCTACGCTGACGACACAACTATATCACTGTGCCAAACCCTCCAATTCCCTACAATCACTTTCCAAATGTTGAAATGAAATAAAAACATGGATATTATCCAATTTATTGATACAACGGAGTATTAGGGCCAGACTACGATTCTTGTTTTGACTTACGAGAATAAAGTCAAGGTATTATGAGAATATGGTCATGATATTAGCAGAATAAAGATGCAATATTACTAGAAGAACGTCATAAAATTAGAGAAAAAAGTTGGTTTAATGAAAAAAAACAAACTTCGATTGTTATTAAGATCTGACATGACCAGCTCAGCAAGTGCGTGTGGTTCTTACTTTGAAATAGACAGTTGCAAAGTCCTGCTACTGCAGTGGCAAGAGTGCTTGTTCATGTAGGGATTCTAAAAAAAAATTACTTCTTGATTCTTCTAATAATGCTACTTTATTCTGGTAATGTTATGACTTTATTCTCGTATTATTGCAACTTTATGTTTTTATGTTTGTCTTATAATGACTTCATTGTCGTGTTATTTTGACTATTCTTGTAATATGATTTTATTCTCGTCTTATTACATTATTCTCTTATGACTTTATTCTCGTCATATTATGACTATTCTCGTATTATTACGACATTACGACTTTTGTCTTGTATTATATCAACTTTACTCTCGTAATACGACTATCTTCATATTATGACAATATTGCAACTTTATTCTCATATTTTGAATTTATTCTCGTAATATGGCTCTGTTGCACTATTACCACATAACTACTTTATACTCGTATTATTACATCATTCTCGTAATATGACTTTTTTTCTCATTTTATCTTGAATTTGTTCTCGTAATATCACTTTATTGTGGTATTATTACATTATTACGACTTTATTTTCGTATTGACTGTTTTCTTAATATTACTACTTCATTCTATTAATTTTATGACTATTTCATGACTATTTTTGTACTATTCTTTTAATATTATGACTAAACTCATAATTTCAAAAAACAAAATTCTTTTCGTCTGGCCCTAATACTCCATCGTATATTTAAGATCAACAGTAACAGAGCAGAACTGGTTGTGGCCCCCCAACAACAATCATCTCATTGTTAAAACTGTAAGCCTTTCGAAAGGAGGCAGCAGAAACAGAAAGCCACTGAAGACCAAGTGCTGTCTCCAGAGGAAGAGGAAAGCAAGCATGCTATCTGAGTATAATTCTTATGCGAGGCACATAAACTGTGTCACATTAAGTGTTCAGAAATTGCTTTTCTTTTAAGCCAAAAGTAAAAACCAGTGAACTGTCGCCACCTGTTGGGCAGGAGGGTTAAAAAGAAGATGAATCACAGCAATGCTGGAATCCACACACAGCAGCCATCACAGCAGGCTTTATTTACATTTATGGAACAAGAACAAAGGAGGTGTACGGCCTTTCTATCTTCGCTAATCCAAGACAACAGATAACAATGACCCATCCGCCATCTTTCTAAACCTCTGTGCTCCAAATACTGTATCATGATTCTCATTGAACTTATTGAAGAAATGGACAATCATAACCATTACATGTTTTTGTTTGGTAAATACTCAAAAGTAGAACGTTGTATATGTGGACTCACCAGAGGTCCAGGTTTCCCAATGTTGCCGGGCATACCACGCTTTCCCTAACAAACAGGTTCAGTCATTAGTGAGTTTCATGGTTTCATGTTTATGAGCTTTTTATTTTTTTAATTTGCAACTTTTAATACAAGTACAACAAAAGTAAAACTTAGCATTAACAGACTTACTGATACACCACCAGGTCCAGGGCGTCCTCTCTCACCAGGCATCCCAGCAGGACCCTGTTAGTTAAACAGAAATAAGTAACAGATCCATAAACCTGCTCTCATTAAGAGCACAGATAAAACATAAAAATAATAAATATGAATGAAATTGGGTAAATATTATGAAACACTGAACTCACCATGGGTCCAGGTGCTCCCATAGGACCAGGCGGCCCTGTAGCCCCCTAGAAAACCAAATAAATCTCCTTTTATTACTCACATAAAGATGTTACATCAACAAACCCTTTACTGTCAGTGGAAATTAGGTGTGCCTCAGGGATGACTCCTCAACTCCTTGCTATTAACTGTTTGCACACTTGTGAACACCAGGCAGGCCCAGAATTATTCGATCAAATCTATGCAGATGACACTCAGATTAACCAATAAATCTGAAAATAAATCCTTAATTTGTTCTCAGATTATTTCAGTGTTGTTGGTTGCATTCCTGCTCAAGTCCATACATTTCCAGACTTGCCACATTTAAGGGGTCTTGTGTATCAAATGCACATCACAGGACTTAGTTTTTATAAACCTAATCTGATGTGACAATTTCATTATCAACTTCTTGACCGGGGTTCCTAAAGAGGGGGGTCGCAAAATGATTTTCAGAATCTTAGTGATGTGACTCCTGAGGTGTTTGTAGGGTCAAAAGGGGAAAAATTAAATAAATATATCATGAAATAAATGTACCATTGAATGTCACATTAAATAATGCACAGGAATGTACCTTTTAATCATTTTTATAAAAGAAATTAATTTAAAAATACATATTATTATTTGACTCTATATATTTATTTTTAAATAAATTACATGTATTTTTTGGGGGGAGGGGGGTCACCAGTCTCTGGCATTGTTATTTTAGGGGTCATAGACTGAAAAGTTTGTGAACCCGTGCTGTCAGAAGCTAAACTATATAGCATGTGACCTAATATCATGATCATCATCAGAATTTCTTAAAAGTTATACATCATGTAGCAATAAGCAACAAGTAGGACTAAAATTAATCAGGCCTCATTGGCAGCCTCAATAATTTCCAGCCTTGACAATTACTATAAAATAAATGTAACTGGGACATTTCTGCCATTTATACCTCACTTTTTATTTTATTTTTTTACTTTTTGTACATTCAGGTAAATAATTAAAACAGTTTAAACTGGAACTCTGAAGAACAAGGTTGGATAAGGACCAGGGAAAAAGCCATTCATTCTCCATTCATCACAAATGCCAGCATGTGGAGTTAGTTATGCTCTATTTGGACTTTAACTGGAACTGTTAGCTTTCATCAGATAAGACCAAGGATGAATGTGTTGAAAAATCCACTTATGCTCACTGGTGAGTATGGTGCAGGATGTGCAAGGCTGAGTTAATGGCATCATGAAGTCTTTTAGGCTGCGTTCACTGCTGTTCTTGATGCTCAATTGCAATTTTTCGCTGAAATCCGATGGTTTTTGCGTGGTCGTTCATACGACTAATTAAACGCGACCACAGTCAGACTGCTGTGTGAACAGTTTACGACCCCAAAACAACCCGCATGCGCAGAAGAAGAATGTAGACGTCGCACAGAAGCGCCCTGTTTACGGCAGTAATAATGGACGCCGCCAACAGGATCATAACAAGACGAAGGAAGCTAGCTAACATCTGGCACGTAAAAGTCGGATAAAATGCGACATGACCGTTCTGACTGCAGAGAAGTATTGGATGCGTTTCAGATTTAATACCAAATATGGAAGTAGCACAAATGTGACTTTTTTTTTTTTTTTTTTTTTTTTTTTTTTTTTTTTGGAGGGGTGAAAAGATCGGAATCAGGACGTTCAGACCGCCGTGAAAAAGTCGGATATGGGTCGCAGTTGCTTGCTGTGTGAACACAGCTCTAAACACCTGGACTTTTGAGACCACAATCTGGTGGCCTTTGCCAGAAACCTGAAAATGAGTCGTCACTGAGTCTCCAAAACATTTGGCCAGATCAGGGGAAACACGTTGGGGCGTCAGATCTCTGTCTGCTGGTGAAAGCAAACCTCAAGCTGCCCTCTTTCAGAAAATGATAAATGATTTTACTTTGTTTATACCTTGGATCCAAGTGCTCCAGTTTCACCTTTTTGGCCAAGTGGCCCAATGTGACCCTAAAGGCAAGAAACAAAGAATAGGGTAAATAAATTTCACTGTTTATGAGTTTTGTTAACAGTCGTTGAGCTGGGATAGAAGAAACAACAAAGTGCTGTTACTCACTCGGTGACCCTTCAGGCCTGGGGGGCCAGGTGTACCAGGAAATCCTCTCGGTCCCTAAATATGACAGAAATGTAAGATTATTTATGGAAAGTCAGGATGTTTGATGAAATAACCTTCGTCTCCACTGGATACAGAGTTGGGGAAAGTTACCGCTGATCCGGGGAACCCAGTTTCTCCAGAATTTCCTGCTCTACCAGCTTCTCCCTGAAAGAGAAAATGACATTTAAAATCTAAACTGATGCAGGTATGTTTAATCTATTATAAAAAATATTTAATTTATATTTTTTCTTAATTCCGAAAGTTCAGATTTATACTTAGTTTAAATAAAGTGTAGAGTTTTCCAGAATTTTCCAGTAAATCTGTTTTGTTCTTTTTGTGTTACTTGTATTTCCAGATCCAAACATTTACTGTGCTGTAAATATGCAATAAACGCTCCTGAAATCAGACAATCCACATGGAAGCACATCAGATTTGACCTTTCACCTCTCAGAACTGCTTTCGTCAGAGTAAGTTCAGAATATCCTTGCTGGATATTGGAGGTCTCGTCAAAACAACCTCTGATTCCACACAGATGGCCTCCCAGAATCCCCAAAATACTAGGATCAGATATAAATGTATGTATTTACATTTGAGTTCAGATCTGACATCATCAAACCTCTCCTGTTAGCTTGAATTAGTACTTGTAGAGCAGAATTATGCCTCGTTTCCACTTAGCAGTGCGGGTCAGCATGCGATTTTCTCTGTTTCCATTGTTGAAACAAACCCATACAACCGACCCCTACCTCACCATTCCTTGGCCGCCTTCAGTCATACGTCCATAGGACAATGGTGCAGCTAGGACGGAGCTACTGGCATCACACAACACCGTCCATCGATTGGGGGACAGAAAAACATCACGAGACATACTCGTGCGTCACGTTTATCTTTGCACTAGTATGACGCCATGTTAGACGTTTCGGTTTAACCCCACTTCCCCAGTGAGAGTCCAACTGGCACTGGAAACGTTTTCCTGAATACGCCAGACCATAAAATAGTGATTTGATGGCTGCAAAGTTACTAAGAAAAGGTGCTTCTGCCCCCTTTTCAAAGACATATTCAACTTCGAGTGATATCTGGCACTTATGCGTTATTGTAAATGTTTGTGCAATAACAGTTTCAAGTTCTCCAACGCTGTAGAGACTCACATCTTCGCCTGGTTTTCCTGGTGGGCCCTCAGGTCCCCTCTGTCCTGGTGAACCCTGATAAATAACACCAGTAATGAAATTAAAACGTCACACATCACAGTAAATCACAGTGAATGATTGATCTGTTGTACAAAGTAAAGTTTGAAAATGCTCTTCATACCATATGACCCGGATCACCAACTTCTCCGGGAGGTCCTTGTGGTCCAGGGTGACCCTTTAAAAGGAGGATTAACACATTTCAGGACAAATGGGGAGAACATGCAGAGGTTATTAGATTGGGGAGGTGTCGCAGACTTACAGGTGAGCCGTTAGGGCCCGGTGGTCCTCTTGCTCCAGCTTCTCCCTGCAACAAATATCATCAAGAATCAAATGCTGCCTCATATTTAATAGGAAAAACTACAAACATGACTGGCTCAGTCCATCCAAACAGTCTATCCACTGGGCAATAGGTGGGACAAACCATAAACCCCCAAGGCAACAGAAACAAAAACACCAAAGGAGCATTCCTATGGGCCAGTTGATTTAAGATGGATGTTTTGGACTGTGAGAGAAAGCTGGAGTACCTGGAAAAAACTCACATATTCACGTAAAAAACATGTAAACTTCACATAGATAAACCCAAGCCAGCTCTTAGCTCCAGCACCAACATTCTCCATTTCATTCTCAGAATCCCAAGGTGTTCTGGGGCAGAAGGACTTTCAGAAGAACCAGGACAGAGGAATCTAGAGTATAGTCTCTCCAGCAAACTCTGTGTCTACCCTGAAGTCTCTCTGCAGTGGAAAACGCTTGGAAAACTTCCAAAAGGACTTCTTTCAACACTGAGAAGTAGGAGTTGCTTCCAGAGTCCAGTGAACTTATGAAGGAACCTCATCAACATAGATCAACTGGGGGAATCCACAGCGTTGCCTGGATGTGTGGTTGAGTATCCCAGTCTCAGCCTTGCTTTTATGCAGATGATAATCACCTGTTTCTGTCTTGAAGCCAAGATTTTCATCATACACTGAAGAGGCTCAAAGGAGAACCAGAATTATGTTCTCCAAGGTTCATTCACACCAGCCCTGTTTAGTCTGCTTCAATTGAAGTCCGGTTCGTTTGGGAGGTGTGAACGTGTAACTGAACTCTGGTCCGCCAACAAACCTCGGTCTAGGTTCGGTTGAAGTGAAGTCTGGTGCGGTTTGAATGCATATGTGGATACAGAGACCACTCCAAAAGCAGGAAGCAGACTACAGTGCAGGGCATTCTGGGTAAATACAATCAAAACAAATGTGCTAGTCTAGCGCTAGCTGGAGAAATGGCTCATGGTCTTTAGCCAAAGACAAAAAAAGAGAAATCCTCCAACCGCTAAAATCTGACACCGCTCCATTTTTGTTTCCATTTCCTGAAGAAGGAAGTTGCACTCAGTGTCTTCAGAGGCTTTCGTGTCGTTTCCTTCAGTGGTTCTTGGTGCAGCGCCCCCACAGGCAAGGAGGGGAACAGGTTCCTCAAAGGGTTTGGTTGGCTTGACTCAGAGCGGTGAGAAAGAGAACTGCAGCAGTTGGAAATGGAGGAAATGCTGCAGTTTTGGTTCCGAATCGAACCGAGTCTACCGGACAAGGCAAAGTGTTGCTAGAAGGGCTGCATCTCCTCCTCATGCAAAGGACTTACAGTGTGTCAGTTCAGAAGTGATGGCAAGAAGGGGATTCATGCCCTTTCAAATTAACCCCTTATAGACTATCATCACACAGCCACAGTGATGTAGTTATTCCACTAATACCTGTTGATGCATATTCCACACATACCAAGAAGTGTTGTGGAAGCATTTGCCTCCAACTAGTGGTCAGAGTTATACCAAGTTATGCCTAATTTTGCAAAATTGCATGCTAAATACCTCAGGTCATTTCTGTTATACATGCTGCAGTCAATGATTTCTACTGAATTTAGAGTGTGTTCAACAGCAAAAATGAAAAAGTAATTAATTGTTTTCTATAACTGTAAACGAACTCTGGCAGTAATGGTTAAAACTGATGAGGATCAGCATATAGCAGTGTAATTTAACGTTAGTATTTATTTTGGTTTAGTTTTCACTGCTGAAGCTTTTACATGTAAGGAAGTTACAAATATTCACCATCTTGAGAGATCTTCCAAAATCTTTAATCCAAACAGATGTGCATCAAACCAAACAACTTCCCCTGTCTAGGCCCGAAAGGTCCGATATCAGTGAACCAAGAACACCAGATCAATTCCTGATGTTCTGTCTCCAGCCTTCACTTCCAAACCAACATCTTCCATAACCACCAGAACAACCCCTTTGCAGTACATCGGTTCTTACCCTGGCTCCACTCAACATGTGCTGTGGTCCTGTTTTCGAATCCATTCCTTGAGCCATCTGAGCCCCCAGGCCCTGAGGATGAGATGTTTCAGGTTAGATCAGTTAAGATGTGATAGTAGTTTGAAGCCGAACGTATCTCCTCACCCCTGGGTGTGACGGAGGACCCGGAGGTCCTGGTTCTCCAGGCTGGCCAGGTACACCCGGCTCTCCATCGTATCCTGCAGGTCCTCGCAGTCCCTTTAAAGTAAAACAGATGGACTCTTACTGATGCTCTTGCAGCTGTTGAAGTTTTTATTAAACTGAAACCTGAAAATAAAAGTCAGTCAGTGCTGCCAGACTTAGTTTGATCCCACTGATTTAGTCCCATTTTGTTCAATTTGGTCCAGATATATTAAATTTCCATGAAATATGTAAATCGAGAGCCTCTTCAACTGAAGCCCCGAAGCATAAATGGAGTTGAAGCCAGAAAATACAGCAGTGTGGTTTCAGTTATAGCTGCAATCAAACGTCTCCATCCACAGACAGGAGCCTGAACCTCACATCGTTTCTGGATTTTTAATAATTAATTTAAACGGATGACAAGCTTGTGGAATTATTCTTGACCAGAGTTTAAGCTTAGATCCAATAAAAGCTAACTGGATCCCCTCAAGGACCAGGCATGCACACAAACACTCAAAAAAATCAGATAAATAAGGAGGTGAGGCTGTTAATAAATGTTTAAAATCGACTCTAAAGCGAGCAGGAAGCCACTGTGAGGAATATACAACAGGCAGTGGTGGGAACACTTCTGCTAATCCGCTATTAGCTGAGCTAATTGTTTGTATAGCGCTTTAGCATTTTTGCTAACTTTGAAAACGCTTAGCTCAGTTAGCTACGGGGCGCCGTTTATAAAGTTACACTGTTCAAAATTAACAGCAATAATTTAAGTTATTTAGCCTGTCATAAGAGGGGAAAAAAATCAGTTTTCAGTCATATTTTCACCATGTTTTCTTTTGTTTATAAATGTCAGTTTCAAACTGAATATTTAGCTCTAAATTATGTTTTTAGTAGGCAAGCTAAATATTTAGTTTACAAACCAAATATTTAGCTTCACACGAAATATTTTGCTTCAAGACTAAATATTTACTTAGCAAGCTAAATATAGTGTGAAGCTAAATGTTTAGCTCAGAGCTAAATATTTGGGTAATATGCAAATTAATTTGACAGTAGCTGGAAGTGGACTAGCAAAATAAAAGCTGGGTCTTGTGAAAGTCTTTATAAACTCACGCTGGCGGGTGGTCAGTCAGGCTAATTAGCAACAGAGTTAGCGATACTCAACAACTATAAAATTGAAACCATGAGTGAAAGATCTGTTCCTACAAATCACTTCCTGAAGTGCAGCCATACAGGTAGGTGTGTAATACCAAATTTGATCTTGTTGAGGGTGATATACTATGTTGTAGCACATTTTGTAACATTAATACATGGTAGGTATCAACATGGATAAATTTAGTGTTTTAGCATTAGCATTTGCTAATTACCATGTTGGTGTAGCATAAGTGGAACTAATGTTTATAATTAGTTTTTTAGAGTAAGCATAACTAACATTTTGAAAACGGGGTAATGTTTTTAAGTTGGGAGGTTTTAGTTAAAGATGGGTGGCTACATTTTGGGAAAAAAGTTGATTTAGAGAGATTGAAAGCATCACAGTAGTCTTGTCTGGAGCTAATAAAAGCATGAATGGCCTTCTCCAGGTTTAACTTTGGCCAAAAGGTGACACTTCTCCTGACGCTAAAATCTTTATCAAATGTTACTCCTAAGTTCTTAAATCTGTTCTTTATATTAAAAATCAAAGCACTGACATCTGTAGTGGCGTTCCTGCTGACAGAAGCTCTACAACAAGGCTTCAGAGACGAGTAGATCATCTGCATAGCAGTTGAAGAGTAGCTGGTACTGAGGTGTAATTGCTCCACGTGGCAGCATGTAAAGTAAAAATAGATGAGGACCAAGAATGGAGCCTTGTGGGATCCCATACAAAACAGGTGCTCTTGGAGCGGCAAATCAATCCAGTTGTGGCTTTGAGATGGACTTGAAGAATTTGGAGGTAGTTCTCCTTCAATACTTCAGTACACCAGACAACCAGTGCCTCAGCATGATGCTTCCATTACCATGGCTCCTCCCAACATTTAGTGGACCCCCACCTATTCATGTATTTTTCTGTGGAACATACGTCCAAACTATTCGCAGAAAAACCAGTTTTCTTTCATCTGAAGAGGGGGCAGTTTGGATCTTCCAGATCTTCTCAAAATAGGTCTGAAAGAAGGATCTCTGACAAATGTTTGGAATGTTTAATTGAAGTAGATTTTTTTTTAGTTTATTTGATTTATTCCCAGCAAGAAAAAGGAGAACTTTCTTCGAAACCCTTTGCTCTACTTAACCAGGTTGAATGAACAGGTCCAACCTAGGTCTGTTTTTAGGTAAAAATAAACAAACAAACAACATGAACATGGCTAAAAAAAAAAAAAAAAAGAAAGAAAAATATGTTGTGTTGCAGCTAACGTTTTTCAGTTTAACAAGATATATATTTTTCATTGAAAATCTCATCCTAAAAAAGGGCCACACAAAATTTTACCAGTGGCCACAATGGCCCACGAGCCTCACTTTGGAGACCGTTGCTTTGGATTAAAGTGTGTATATTTTAACCTTGTTTCAAAGCGTTACTGCAGAATAATTAAAAGTCATTAAAAGCTTAAATTAATGTGACATTCCTGTCGATGATGAGTGGATGGAAACGTCTTCCTGCTGTTTCAAGTTTGAGATAAGGTTCCAATTTAAATGAACTCCTAGTGACCGTCTAATTACGGAACATTTTGTTCTGATTTTCATCCTCCCGAATCTCTCGATCTTTATTTCCCCGTTTCAGTTTTCCTGAACGAGACGTACGGGTCTCCCTTTTTGTCCGTGAGGTCCTCTGTATCCTTGCGGCCCGGGAGGTCCCTGTCAGACGAAACGAGTATTTTTAACGAATAAATGGATAAAGAATCATAGTAGCATCGTGTATTTAGCAGGAAGTGACTGTTTTGGCGTAAGGTGATGCTCACCGTGGGTCCGGGCCGGCCCCGTACCCCCGTCACCTGCAGAGACGCCCACAAACACAGCAGTTAGACCTGGTCTGTGAAACTGGGACGGATTAAAAGATCTGCAGGTCTTACTCACATATGGAACCTCTCCTGGTTCTCCTTTCTGACCCTGAGAACGCAGAGAGAAACCAGGCTCAGAAAAACGCTGCATTAGGGTGAGAACAGCACCAGACAGGCGTGATGAAGCAGGAGCAGCTGCCTTACCTTATAAATTCTGCCTCCACCTACATGATGGGGAACAAAGAGAGCGTTTTTAGATGGTCACAGGTAGGTTGGTTCTACAGAGCATCAGAAAAGTATTCACACCCCTTTAACCTTTTTTTTTTTTTTTTTTTTTTTTTTTTTTTTTTTTTTTTTTTAGTATATAATTAGGACATGGGAAAAAAAATAATCTGAAAAGTGTGGCGTGCATGTTCAACCCCGTATCCAGTGGAACCAACTTCCATCAGAAGTGAATTCATTGGTGAACAGAGTCCAGCTGTTCTGGTTCTGGTCTCAGGGGTTCCTCAGAGAACAACCAGCATCATGGAGACCAGGAAACCCAGCAGCAGGGCAGGGAGAGCGTTGTGGAGAAGTTTAAAGCAGGGTTCAGCTCTACAACAACAGCTCTGAACATCTCCCAGAGCTCCATCTCCTGGACATGGAGAGAGGCTGGACCATCTGCAGACCTACCAAGGCATGGACGTCCACCTAAAGGCCTTGCTAATGAAGACTTGAGGCTGGGGTGGAGGTTCACCTTCCAGTAGGACAAGCACCCTCAACATACAGCCAGACCAGGATTTAATGCATTAATGGAATATTTTTATATTTTATATTTTTATATTATATTTTTTTAACAGTCACAGAAAAATCTGAAGGCCATCTGTCATTTTGACAGATTACAACTCAGACCCCTGACCACTTGGAGCAGACGCGCAGACATGTTCAACTTTACGCACAGAGTACATCACGGAGGTAACCAAACCAACCAATAAAAAAAAAATTTTTTTTAATTCCCACGTGAGTTTTGGATCAGGAAACCCCTCGTTCAGAGAACCCAACCGACTTCTGGTCAAGACTTTGGCTGAAGTGGTGCTTGTAATCCCAGTCTCCACCGTGGCAGCAGGGCGCAGATTCATCCTCCAGATCAACGCCAAAACTTTGAAACATTTGATTACCCACAAGCAAGCGAACAATTCAGGTCCACACGGACCAGGAGGAGGTTGTGAGGCTGTTGCGTTCAGATATAGCAGGTGAATCGTTCATAATTCAAGCGCAATCGTTTAATTTCATTGTTTATATGTAGCGACTGGAAATAGTCACTGGTTTTTGTCACTGCAGAGAAAAAGTTACATGTATTGATCTGATGATGTGTGACAGCACCACGTGGATTCCCTACACCTGAGCAAGAGACACAATGAATGGTTTAGATCAAAGGCCTAGTCAAAGTCCAGACCTAAATCCAACTGAGAATCTATGGCAAGACCTCAAGAGTAATGTTCACAGATGTTCTCTATTCAGTCTGATCAAACCAGAGCTATTTTCCAAAGAGGAACTCGTAAAAATTTCAGTCCACAGACATTTAAAGCTGCAAGACACATCAGCGATGCTCCTTTTTTTGAGGGGGGAGGTTACGGGTACCCTCGGAATGACTTCCTGTTTTAATTTAAAGCTGCACAGTTTGTGTTAAAAGGCTCTGAAAGCTCACCCACGGTGCCCGTCCCGCCACCGCCGGTGCTGGGTGAATCCCCCTGACAGACGGGGCAGCACTCGCCCTCCGGGATGTACAGCTTCTCACAGTTGGTCACGTCGTCGCACTGGATGTCATCGCAGAGGACGTTTCCTTTGTCACAAACGCAGATCCGGCAGGGGGTCGGCTTCCAGATGTCGGTGTTCGTGTAGATCTGGCCGTCTTGTTCGCAGCTACCTTCTGGAAACGCAGAGGAGGAGGCTGATTAGTTGGTGTGTCAAGTTTCTGGGAAAATGGCTAAAAAACCCTCAACATGCTGGATTTCCTTCAACTATGACGGGGAATTAGGGCCAGGCTAAACATTCTTATTTTCCATTTTGAGAATAAAGTCATAATATTAAGAGAATGAAATCATAATTATACAAAAATAAAGTCATATTAAGAGAATAAAGTCATAATATTAAGGGAATAAACTCATAATAATACGAGAATAAAGTCATATGACAATAAATCCGAAATAATACCAGAATAAAGTCATAATTATATGAAAATAAAGTCATATTAAGAGAATAAAGTCACAATATTAAGGGAATAAAGTCATATGACAAAGTTGCAATACCTGAATAAAGTCATAATTATTCGAAAATAAAGTCAATATTAAGAGCATAAAGTCATACAACAAAGCTGTAATACTATGTGACTAAAGTTGTAATTACACAGGAATAGTCATAATAAGAGCAGAAAAGGGTTGTACATTAGGAATATTTTTATTTATTTATTTTTTATTTCCTTTATTTAACCTGGTAAAACCCCACTGAGATCCAGATCTCATTGGCAAGAGGGACCTGGGCAGAAAATCTGCCGTTTTATGAGAAATAAAGCATTTTAAGAAAATTCCTCCATGAAAAATAATAATGTACAAATAAATAATAAATAATATTAAAATTAAATGAGGAATGTTGAGCATCTTGTGAAGGTATGCTTTGGTATCGGTTTTACAAATAAGGATGAAATTATCACCAGTAGCAGGACTTTGTTCATTCGACTGAGTCTGTTTCAAAGACAGAATCACGAACTTGCTGAACTGGTCACGTCCGATCTTTATGACTGGATCAAAGTTTTGTTCTCATTATGACTTTTTTCTCGTAATTTTATCACTTTCTTCTGGTAATATTACGTCTTTATTTTACTGATATTATAAGTATTGTTATGTCGTATGACTTCATTCTCGTAATTTCCAATCCCCCCCCCCTCAAAAATTTCTTAGTCTGGCCCCAATACTCCGTCGTATTTAACAATTTCCTGCAAAAATAGAAAGAAATCAAAACTTTATCCAACATTTACATCAGCTGAGAGACAAAAGAGACGCACTAATCACTATTTTCCTTATTTTTCACACTCTCGACTCAACTCTGGAGAAATCCAATCGAGAGCCTAGCAACGTGTTGCTAGGAGACGCGTGGCTGCCTTCCGGAAGGGGAGGTTCGGATAGAAAAAGCTGTTTTTGTAGCTGCGTAGCTCAGCCAAATGTTCCCGCAGAAACATCGTTTAAAGTTCAAACGTCTCACAGCAGGTTTGATTTTACATGACTGAACTGGCATTTTGATCCCTTCTACAGTTTTTACTGAATCCCAGTTTAAAATTTAAAGATTTTCACAGATTTTCTCCTCAGAACGTTCAGCGTCCAGAAATTTTGTCACACACTGAAATATTCAGTTTTTTTTCTACTTAATCGGCTTTCGTGCCCACATATTCATCTCCACACGTACATATTATACATCAAAACATAGGTATTTGTGTCTGCTTTTAGCCAGTGCGTCTGCCTCTAATCCCGGATTTATAGTTTTCATTCAAATCAGCCCAGAGTGCAGAGAGACACGCCCGGCCTCTCATCCACGCCCACCATATTTCAGCTCAGTTGTTGTCCAAACTCAGAGCGCATCGTCTGTTTAAGCGGTCATATCTCCTAAATAAAACACAGAACAGACAGGAGATTTTCTTCTTCACCAGAAGATTCGACATTTCACGGTTGAAAAAGTTTTTTAACACAACTTATAGTTTTGCTGCAGTGACTGGTTGTCTGAGGCTTTAATTCTTGCCTGCACCCCAGCAACGAATGACTCAGCGCTCCTGATTCTTCCGCGACTCCGCAGGTTTTTCTTTCTCGCAACGTTCCACCTCCAATGTGAGAAAAAGTCCTAAAAGATGTTCTGGTTCTACGTGTTCCTGTGCTGCACAAACGGCATGAATGTGCAGCACAGGTTGCCTCCATGTGCTGCACGAGCTGAGAGACAAACCGGGGGCCTGGAAAACGTCTCCATCCTTCAGACATGAGGTCATTCCCTCTGGAGGAAACAACGAACACGTTCAGAGGAGAAAAACTGCACTGTTCCTGAAAACTCTAGCTGTTTAACATGGATTTTAGAAATAGCAGGAACATATAGGAGTTGGCTTCAGATGCTGGAGCGAGCAGCTGTGAGGCAGGACGACCTCCAGCCGTTACCTGCTTCTGCTGCAAACAGCAGGTGGCAGCTGTGAGCTTCGCTCTGCAGGTGAGCAGGTTCGGTTCGGTTCGAGCTGCGCAGGAAAAAGGTTTGATTTTTCAGCTCATAATCAAAATATCAGGGTTTTTTTAGATTATTATTAAAATCCAAACTTAAGGGAACAGAATCATACAACATGTTCCACACTGTCATTTATTAAAAGAAGATGACGCCAAGATGGAAACTAAGTACACCCCACCACCACCTTCAGCACTCCCGGTTTTGCTTCGGTTCATTGAGGTTGCTGCTCCACAACATCTCAATCAGGTCGGCATCTGGACTTTGACTGGGCCATCACAACATCCTGATTCTTCTCCTTTTCAGCCAGTCATGACCTTTAACCTTTAACCTGCTAACCGAGGCATGTAGCGTCAGAGACGTTTTCCTCTTGGGGATGATCTTCCGGACTTCAGAAGGTTTGGACCTTATAAACCCTTCCCAGATTGCCGGCAGCAGCAGTTGCTTCTCTAAGGTCGTTGCTGAGCCTGGATGCCAAGTCTCACTTTAAAGCGACGTAAGGGATGAGGGTGTACTTACTTTAAATGCACTTCCCAGTTTGTTTCCATCTGTGATAAATGGTGGCAGCGTGGAATTTGTTGTTTTTTAAAGTTAGACTTAAATATTTTAGAAGCAGCTAACAATTATTTGTAATATTTGTAGATTCGAAGAAGCCAGGAGCCAAAAGAGGGTGTACTTTTTAACTTTTCTTTTGTAACAAGGCATATTAAAGACCAGACAACACCTCATGTTACAGTCTGAACACCACCAAAACCCTTCAGGAAACACCCACAGCGTCGCGTCAACCAGCCAAAAGAAGATATGAGAAAATACATGGAAATAATTCATGATTCACGGTGGAAAAAAGGACAAACAAGCTGATTAGACCAGAAAATTACACAACAGTCAAAGAGAAATAATTCATCTCTGCGTGTTTTCGCTTGCTTTAAACATTTACCTGAACATATGTAAAGGAGACTGGTGATAAAGTTAATAAATATTAATACAGCTGTAGATTCAAAAAAATCCCAAAAGAACGCTAAATGAGTAAAAAGTTTTGTTTTTGTAGATTTCTGTAAAAGACATCAAAACAATATAACAGCAGAATGAAGAAGAAATGTTTGCTGGTGACAATTTTAATTAAAAAAAAAAACTTTACTCAACAAGAACGCTGCATTTTCCATGAAGGAGTGCAATCAAAATGATGATTAAAATAATAAAATGGCTCAAACTTCCTGTTTATGTCTGAACGAGCTGCTGCAATGAGTAAAGAAGCTTTAAAGCTCCAGGAAAGCAACTACTTGTGAGACTGTTTATAATCCTTTTTATAAGAGTAAAACAGTTATGAAAGCTAAAAATAAAGACAACTAATCTGCAGTTTAGCTGCTGTGGAAAGTTTAAAGCATCTGGCAGATTATTCCTGAAAATATGGCAGAGAGTTGTAAGATTCATTATGATTTTTGTAATAATATTACAACTGGTATAAACAAGGATGAAAATAAAAAACAGCAACTGAAAGTATCTGGTTCCTGTAGCTTTAGCTCTGCAGGAAGCTAGAAAAGCAGCAGATGATCTTAAAAAATGTAAAACCTTATGGCTACATTCACACTGCAGGAAAATGCGACCCTTTTTTTTTTTTTTTTTTTTTTTTTTTTTTTTTTTTTTTTTTTTTGCCAATATCCGACTTTTTCATGGCCCAGTTCCGATCTTTTCATCCCTCCAAAAATATAAGATTCGTGCTGCTTCCATGTGTGGAGCTAAATCAGACACGTAGCGCCTGCAGTCTCTTTTTGTCCGACTTTTACTTCATTAACGTGAGACAGGCGTCAAAATTCTGCAGCAGAAGAAGTCAGACGCGGTAAATCTGGACGTAAACAACGGCTGGAAATTATAATTATGAAATGATGAAGGATGTCTGTGTCAGTAAAGCAAATCGCATCGCAATCCCAGCACTTGTTTTTGTGACAATACTTTCGGCTCCCACTTCTGAATAAACGTTAAAAGCAATCCATTGGCGGCAGCGGCGGCCATTATTAAACAGAGCGCTGCGCTGTGAGGTCTGCGTCCTTCTTCTGCGCATGCGGCTCGCTTCGTAGTCATAAACCGTTCACACAGAGGTCTGATTGCGGTCGCATTTAATTAGTCGTATGAACGACCACGCAAGAAAACATGCTGGGTGAACTAAATTTAGCCTGGATTGCTCTTTGGCAGACAACGAGGATGCGGCATGAATCTCCTTCTTCCCTCTCATGGAAACTTGGGTTCATGCATGTCTGTCAACAATGAGGAGAGACGCTGATGAACATTGAGATTTATCAAAATTAGAGGTTTGGAAAACTGTCCAAAAGCAGCATATCATCAGAACTGGAATATATTGAAATATATTGCTCTCTCCTCTCATCCAGAATGTGACAAAATTATTAATAAGGCAAGCACCACAGTTACAGCTTTCAGACACGCTTACGTGCAACGATGACCACTAGGTAGTGGTATCGTATGACGTTTTTAACGCAGGTCTACATTAAAGCGAAGACTGAAAGCCACAGCTGTGAACGCCTCATTGACGTCCATCAGCCTGATCTTCATGCTTCTTTCCGCCAGCTGTGTTTCAGATCTAACACTAAATACATCCTGAAGCTTTGTTTTCGCTCCAGAACAGAGAGCGAGAGTGAATCTGAGGGGACGTGTTCGAGTCTCCGTTTAAACATCCCTGTTGGTGTCTGACCTGTTTCTGTGCTGACACACAGAAACGTCACACCGTCTCGCCGAGGCGGGTTTTTTTTTCCCCTGTTGTGGTTTGGCAAACTTGAAATCCTTCAGTTTGAAGTTTACTGGAAGAGAAATGTGGCTTCTATGAAAAAAAAAAAAGTAACCACGAAGCCTCACGAAGCAGGACATTCACTTTTCACCTCCTCGTTTTCCACCAGTCAGCTTTTCTGAAACATTCAGAGCTTTTCCACATGACTCATGTGTGGGTCGTGCAGTTATCACCGAGCACCAGACATCACAGAAAAACCAGCATCCGCTGCCGGCAGCAGGAGGAAAACCCGAGGACTTCTGTGATGTAGCTGGCAGATGTGGGGAGAGAAAGAACGGTGGGTAGTTTATGGATTTTTCCTCGGCTAATATGGAAATATTCATAACGTGTTTGGGGAGAAGCTTTGGCAGGAAGAGGGTAGAAAATGACCAGATGGAAACAGTGAGTCGTTTCATTTTAAATGCAAGGACAGGCCTTTGAAACGAACCGAACTGTCTTCTTATTCAAAAAATACGGCATGTTTGATTCATGAAATACTTGAAGAGAAGTTATTCCTCTATGTGCTAACATACAGAGACCCAGTCCAGATGAGTTACAGCTGCTGGGGGGCAGATTCTCCTTCCTGCTCTAAACCCTCTGAGTCACAGAAAACCGTAAATCTTCCCTCTGGAGAAACTTTCAGCCCAGCTTGATGCGCCGTCCTCTGAAACAAGCGACCGGTTTGTTTTTATCGCATTAAAACGTGAAAGTATCTCCTGACTTTCTCATCTGAAAGAGACTTTCTTGTTATCACAGATACAAAACTTGTCAAAACAACAAAACTTTCTGGTTTTAACGACGTACAACACTCGTTAAACAAGAAAACTACTGTTAAAATGAGATGCAAAACTTGTTAAAATGATTCTCATTTAAGTTTTGTATCTCATAGCAAGAAAGTTTCTCATTATAATGAGATACTAAACTCGCCAACTGTTATGTTTCATCAGAACAAGACAAGTTTCTCATTAGTTTCTCGTTTTAACAAGACGAGTTTTGTATCTCGTTTAAATGAGAAACTTCCATTCGTTTCTCATTTTATATCTCATTGAAATGATAGTTTCTTGTTTGTTTCCCATTTTAACAAGTTTTATATTTTGCTAAATGTTTGTTTCTCGTTAGTTTCTCAGTTTAAGAAGACAAGTTTTATATCTCGTTTCGTTAGTTTCTAGTTTTAACAAGATGAGGTTTATTTATCATTAAAACGGGAAAGTTTCTCCTTAGTCTCTCATTTGAACAATACAAGTTTTGTATCTCGGTATAACGAGAAACTGTCGTTATACCGAGATACAATACTCCTTAAACAAGAAAACTTTCTGGTTCTATAACTAGATACCACGTTAAACAAGTTTTACATCTTGTTATAGCAAGAAACGTTCTCCTTAAAATGAGATGCTAAACTTATTAAAACAAACTTTCTCGTTTTAGCTAGTTTTGTATCTCATAACATTATAATGAGAAAGTTTGTCTCTATGAGATACAAAACTCGCCAACTTTTATATGTCAAAACAAGCCGAGTTTCTCGCTAGTTTCTCATTTTAATGAGATGAGTTTTATATCTCGTTTAAATGAGAAACTTTGTTAGTTTCTCGTTTTAAGAAAAGTTTTACATCTCCTTGTGACGATAAAGCTTCACATTATAACTAACTCGCCAACTTTTATATCGTAAACCGAGACAAGTCCCTCATCAGTTCTTGTTTTAAGAAGATTAATGCTGTATCTCGCTATTATGAGATATAAAAATTCGTTCCTCTGACAGATTTTGACTCCTTAAAAAGCCATAGAGGGGCTCCCTGTGACTCTCTTTCTCACCGTTTCTTCTCCACAACGCTTAAACATCCTTAGAGGTGGCGTCGTTTTACTTTTACGACCTTTCGTTTTCAAACGCGAAGATATTTTCGTTTTAACGAGACATGAATCTCATAATAGTGAGTTTTGCATCTCGTTCCAATGAGATGCTGCTCCTGAATTTATTTCCAAGCTCTGGCAGTTACAGTCGGCAGTCTTGTGATGCAAATAAACCTCTAAACCTCCTGGGACGGACAGTGGTGGGGGGGCAGGAAAGCTGAAAATGAATAAGCAGCTCGCTGATTTTCCATCAGCCCCCCCGTCTCCGGTGGGTCTTCAGCCGCGGTTATGAGCTGTTCTCATCCTATGTTTGACCCACGGAGGATTGTGGTCTCTGTCTGAATTACAGCCCCCCCCCCAATTATCTCTGGCTGCTGGACCAACTCAGATGAAGACATCAAATGAAAAAATACGTTTTTTATCCCAAAGGGAAATGAAATAAAGCGTCTCTAGACGGAGCTGTTCGTCGTTGTCTCCGTCTCTGGTGCAAAGTTGCCTAAAATCAAAATCAGCCCTGAAGGAGTTTCATAAAACAACAGAGTCTGAAGTCCTTGGTCTGGCCCGGGGCTTTCACTGCGGTCGGGGTCAAAGGTTGAAGCAGGGGTTAAATCTGTCACATTGGTTATAGCTTTCAGCTGGAGGGAATCATGTTGATTTAATTAAAGTTTTAAATTGTATTTTGCTCCCTAAGTGCATCTGTAAGTCCAGACAACAGTGGACCCCCCCAGGGTTCAGAGACCACAGTCCGTTGCGAATCGCTTCAGATTTCTCAAATACCTGAGACCCCCCCCCATAAAACACTTATAATCATCTATTTTAATAGTTCAAACATCAAATATATTTTAATATGCATTAATATACACAGTTGAAACCGTTTTAGCGCTACTGCAGAAGCTAACGTCTACAATCTTCCTTATCGCCGCGCTCGGGCTTACAGCCAATCAGCACCAAGGAAATTCATGGCACTCCTGGATTGGCTGCTTTGCAAACGGCAGCCAATCGCGTGTCAAGTAGCGCTGGGCCTTTGTATGTCGGTTTCCCAATCTGAATATTTCAGATATGAACGAAAAAAGTCTAGAAATCGGTGAATTCATGAATGTACCGCAAATAGGCGGGAGTCAACTGGAAATGCATTTTATCTCTACAAATTTTCACTTTACCATTATTCCACTGGTTACTTACGACATTAATGTTTTGGTGTCTATTTTTCAGAAATCATGCAACAACAGACAAATGTGCTAAAGCTGGCTTCAGATTTGATTTCACAGGTTTTAGATCAGTTAAACCATATGATGCCAAAATAAATGTGGACTGAATTATTCTTGAGTAAATCACAGCTTTTGGAGTCATTCATATCTTCATATCACATGTCTCCAAAACAAAAAGAAAAATAAAAACAAAAAAGCAAACAGAAATTTAAATGCCAAGAACTTTGTCTCATTTAAAACCCAGAAGGAAAACGATCTCGAGAGTGAAAAGGATTGAAGGAACCAAACTGGACATTTACTGAATGTTCATCTTTTCGTAACTTAAAAGGCAAAATGATTTAAAACTCTAATATTTATGTGGGAAACCAACAATAAAGGTTCTCATCTAAATACATAAAAAAGGCTCTTTATTTATCAGGAATTCATATTTCTCTTTCGATACTTAACCAGAGTAAAAAAAAAAGTCAAATAACATAAATTTTTGGTATTTTCTAGACTGCCTGCGCATGTCTGATTTTAACTGATTTATTCAAGAACATGTTCTTTTGATATAATAACACACATTCAGCAAGTTACTTTAACTTACTGCACAACAGACTCGCATGCAAAGTTTCATCAGGGTATCAAATTAATGCTAATATTAAATAAAACCCCCTGCAAACACTAATATTAAAAACTACAGAGCTTACTAATAACTCACAATAACAACAAACTCAACACAAAAAACTTCCAAACCTTTGAAGCAATGGCTAATAGACATTAATGAACATGGCTTTCTAAGTTCCTGTCGCAGCTAGCTGTGCTGCGCAGCTAGCTGTGCTGCACAGCTAGCGCAAGCTTGTATGGAAACAAAATCAGAATCCTTCGTCTGTCAAATACATTACACCGTCCAACATTTGGGAAAGCATTTCTACAGTGTTAGCAACACTGTCTTTGATCAGAGTCTATGTTGGTAACTGTTAGCTTCTCTGCTAATGGGCAGCTAACATTTTGTCAGCATCTCATCTGCTGCTAAGCTAACAGTTTATTAGCCTGTCTGCTGATGGGTAGCGAACATTTTGAGTGTCTTGTTAGCTTATAAGCTAACTCTTTGGTAGCTTTTCTGCTAATGGATAGGCAACATTTTGTGAGCATTTAGTTAGCTCAAAAGGAACAAGTGGCTAACTTCTCTGTTTTCAGTAAAACAAAACCTTTGTTGCTTCTGCTTGTGTTAGTTTCCGGTGCAGATGATCAGATGCATCCAATCCAAACAGACAGTCCTTTGAAAACATTTATTCACTTATGAAAGCTTAAATAGCAAATCCTGAAAGACAGATAGACAGAAAAGATCAAGAAACTGAAATAAAGGTAAATATGACAAATTATGACTCCAAAGGCACACATGTAAAAGTTACATTGATAAATTTATGGTACAGAATTACTTTTTTAACTGGCTTTTTATTATTTCTTCATCAGGCTAACGCCAATGCAGCCATCAAAGATAACTGATGCTGACTGGTTAAAGGTTTGGATGAGTTCACAGGAGTTAATAACCCGAATTATCAGATTGAGACAACCGAAGGTAAAAGGCAAGAAAAGCAGGGGTCAAAACAAGAAGGCAAAATGTACTTTGGAAATTATTTCGACCACTAGCCGTGTTTCCCTCAATGCTTTTTAATTTATTTATCACGTTAGAAAACGTTTTTACACTCGTTTGAGGTGGTTTTGGCTTTTCCGAAAAATAGTAAATGCGCTAAAGGGGAAATGGAAATAAATCTGATCTGACATCGTGAACATTGACCTGTTTATTACAGTCACGTGTAACGTCAACATCCGACGTAATTACACTGTGCGTAGCCTGGTTTATTCGCAGATGGAAACACGCCTAATTCACATTTTTTTAAAGTTCGCTCAAAATTCATCTGATAATTGGATGGAAACATAGCCACTGAGTTTCACCTCATCCCAAAGCAGGTATTTGTCCAATAACGCTGCATTTCAGAAGTCAGAAAAAGAATCCGAATTGTCTCGACACCTGAAGCGTAGCAGGAGCAACAAACCCAGGTGGATCAGACTTAATGGTCTGGATTTGCTTTTGGGAACATTTTTTATGGTCCTGCTGTGGGAGTAACGTGTGTGAAGGTCAACAATAAATCAACATGATGTGACATGAAGAGAATGTCGATGAGACAACTTTAAAGGAAATGCCTGTTCGTGAAACCAAGCAGAGCACCAGTGGAGCTGAAGGACGGATGAAGTCCAGCTTGGTCCCAGCTGGTATTCCTAAAACATGACGTCAAACATTCCAGTTTTTGCAGAGCCGACGGTTAAACTCGTACAGCAGGTCAGGGCGCCCCGGAGTTTTACGTCTACCGAGGAAACGGCCAGAGAGGAAACTGGTTTCCAGTGTCCAACGCTCTGATTTCCTGATAAAACAGAGAAATGCAACAGAAACGAGGGGGTTGGGCTTTTATTTTAAGTGACTGAAATGTAGCATCTGGAAACTGGATGATGGCGACAGAGCAGCGTCGAGCCGGAGAGAAACTCAGAGCTGGTTCATTAGCGCACGTCCTTCAGCGTTACACCAGATTACACATTTATTCACGTTTAACTTATTGTTTTATCAGCTCTGGATGAAACTTCGGTGGATTTTATTCACAGTAGGACCAAATATAGATTTATGAGCGTCAGATGATTCCAAAAAGTCAGGATTAAAAGGTTTATAACATATTTAGATTGTCACCCAGATTATAACGCCTATCAATACACAATACGATAAAATGCTCTTCATATAACTAAACCATATGGCACTTAATTGATAAAATGTATTCGTGGGTGTTGTGCGGACACGAACAACAATCAGAGCTATTGATCATTGATTATACAATGTTTGATTTCTGTTGCTATGACAACACAGGTGTGGGTTAGTAGGTGGAGCTGCACAGAGGTGTGGAGGCTGGTGACTTTACCTCAAAGGAAGAAGGACCCCCTCCCCCCTCCCAGAGTAGTGAGTTTGGGTTTAGTCGACTTGTGTGTCAAGCCATGGGGCTCTCTGCCCAGGGCATCCTTCTGTCGATGGGCGGCAGTAGCGCTCATGGAAATAAGCGACGCGGTTGCAGATCAGTTGCGCCCCAAACAATTTCTCTGTTGCTTCTTTGCACGTCTCATCTGTGGTAGGTGTGACGTTAACAGTGTTAGCACTATAAAAAAAATATGGTTGCACACAAACAAGCCATCTGATTTGGAAGTTCCAACTCGATGCTAGGTTAACGGGCAGTTTACGTTTTTTGGTTTTAAGTCTAAAATACTTAAACTTGAACTGAATAACTACTCTGAACAAATAGTCTCAAAGCACTTTTATGAAACCTTCGTTCTATTTTTCAAAAAAAAACGAAGGGTATTTTCAACCCTCATAGTCCGGTAGACTCGGTTCGATTTAGGACCAAAGCTGCAGCATTTCCTCCATGTTCAGCTGCTGCGGTTCTTCCTCTCTGCTCCGAGTCAAACCAACCAAACCCTTTCAGCAGCCTGTTCCCCTCCTCGCCTGTGGGGGCGCTGCACCAAGAACCACTGAAGGAAACGACACGAAAACCTCTGAATACGACCCTTTTCACGAAATGTAAACAAAAATGGAGCAGCGTCAGATTTTAGTGGTTGGAGGATTTCTCTTTTTTCTCTGGCAACAGACCACGAGCCATTTCTCCTGCTAGCACCAGAAACACGAGTTTGTTTTGGTTGTATTTACCCAGAATGCCCTGCGAGATGTATATATAAATTAGGACCAAAACATGTTCTTGAAAGCAGATTTTTCGCTCTGTTTCTTCTAATTGACCCTCGAGATGTTGTCATTTCTCTGTCAACGTTTCTCGTTTAAACTTGAACATATTTTGGTTTTAACGAGATATAAAACTCGTTATGGCGAGCTATATCTCGCTATAGTGAGAAACCTTCTCATCTTAATGAAATACTACTCCTGTTATGGCAGTTAAACGATTTCGTAGCTTGATCATTAGGACGCCCGTGGATTAAGATTGCTACTGGAGCTTACAGAGCAGACTGGGCCACGAAGCATCACTGCCTGGGACTGAACTCAGACAAGAAGCTTTGGATGGTTTATTTCTGCTTCACCATCAGAAGAGTCGACTCTTCCTGGTCTGATTTCTAACATCACAGATCATCACAGCTGACATGCCAACGTAGAAAATGGAAAACATTTTAGTCGCATTCAAAATGTTTCCAGTATGGATAATTATATCCTAAACCAATTCAAAGACTCAACTGAACACATTAAATTCACCCCGTTTTTTTTTTTTTTTCTTTTTTTTTTTTTTTTTACTTTATTTTGAATTAAAACTCGCTACCTGAACTGTGCTTTATGGCTACTAGTAGATGTATTAAAATGTTTGCATAGGACTGTCAGAAATCATGCAGATGAGGTTTGTTGCTGAATCAGCGAAGTGACCCAGAAATACCAACGTTTATATTATTAAAATAGCATTTAATAGCTCCACAGGTCACACATACTGCAGTCATTTGCACGAATATGATGATTCAAGCAGAAAATCAGGCATCCTTGAACCTTTTGTCAAATATTTGTTTGTTATTTGTAAAAAAAAAATGTTAAGACCTTATTGATCTGGTAATGTGTTGAGGTCTTCTCTTGTCCTCCGTTTTCTCAGCCGAGTCAGTTCTCCGACACGCCGAACATGAGGGGAGAAATTTAGCCTTCCCAAATAAATCCCAGCTGAGTGTTTACAACCCATCAAGAGTTTCAGCATGTGAACACAACCAGATGGCAGCTAAAAGTTACTAAAACCCTTTATAATCATTTAGCTCAATTATTGAAACAAGTCTTGGTTTGCTTTTTGCACCTCTGTTATCCCCAACTTGCCCCAAAACCTGGACGTCATTCGGGTCTTCATGCTTCCATAGTAAGAACAGTGGAATGTAATTTCATTTTAATTACCTGGAAGCTTCTTGTAGTTCATCTTTGTGTGCATGTTGGGTTTCTGCAGCTTTAATAAATTCATAAAACAAACCCTGAGGCACAAATGTAACGAACAGAATTTGGTCTAATGGATTCCAGTGCTGCTTTACAGTATTGCAATTGACGAAATGCCCATCCCTCCCCTTTTTCCAACCCCACAGGCTTTCATTAAGGCTCCCAGCGTTTCCATGCTGATGTAAGCAGCTCTGAGCCTACATTCACACGGCAGGTCTTCATGCTCAATTCTGATTTTTGGCTGGAATCCTATTTTTTTGTTGGTTTTTTTGCGTGATTGTTCACTGTACTAATTAAACGCGACTGCAATCAGACCCAAAAATTCGCAGAAGAAGAACGTCGACGTCACACAGCAGCGCGCTGCTTACGGAAGTAAAAATGGCCGCCGCCGTCTGCGGGTTGATTTTAACGTTATTCAGCAACGTCACGAGATCAGAACAAGACGAAGGAGGTTAAGAAAATTTACCGCGTCGTGCTTCTTCTGGTGCAGAATTATGACGCATGTCTCACGTCAACGGCGTAAAAGTCGGATGAAATGCGACACGACCGTTCAGACTGGATCCGATTTAGTTCCAAATACGGAAGTGGCACAAATCTGATTTTTTTCGGGGTGAAAAGTTCGGAATCGGAGCGTTCAGACTGCCATGAAAAAGTCGGATATGGGTCGTAAATAAATCGGATTATGGTCACATTATCCTGCTGTGTAAACGCAGCCCAAATCAGCACCGTTTCCTCATCTCACGCCGCTCCTCATCCACTCTAGGGTACATTACAAAATCTCAGCTCTTACTTTGACTGGTCCAACCCCATCAAACATCTCAGAAGTTTGACATCTGAACGTCCCTCGCAGATCGCCGAGGTCATGTGACCACTGCCTGCAGGTCGAGCCGCGTACAAGGATGAAATCTTTAAAAAACGGCTTTTAATTAACAACATAAAAGCACTGATGTTTGATGTTTATCGTAATGTTTGTGACCAACGTCCTGAAAGCTGCTGAATAAATCAAGCTTTGCTCCTCGTGGCTCGAGAAGCTAAGCTGTGTTTTCTGAAAGTATTTCCAACGGGGAGCATGTTACACGCTCAGAAACCATCGTTCCTCAGGTGGGAGAGGAGTTGGAGTTGTTTTATGAGGCAACCACATGTGTGTCGCCGTGCAGCGCCACTGGCAGCAGATTTATTGCCTGCACATTTCGTCTGACCTCACCGCATCCTCCCTCCAACTGAAATGGCCGCCTGAGGCCCTTTTTCTCCCCGAATCCCACTTTTTCTTCCGCATTAATCTGGGTTTTCTCATATCCCCGTCTTCTTTCTCCTTATCCCTATCAAAACAAGGTGATTTTTAGAGATTTTCCCTGCGCACGCCTTTTCTATTTTCTCTTTCCTGCAGTTTTTTTCTGAACAGCTCTGAGAAATAAAGCAGATGCTGCGCAGCACGGCCATTAATGTCCCAGTCAAGTTCAAGAGAACCAGAACATCACAGCGAAAAGCAATTAGATTTCACTGGCAAACATCTCTGAGGACATTTTTGGGCTAAAAAAAAAACTGCATTATGATTTCTACACAGCTCTGCTGAGGAGTGACATGATAGCATAAACAGAAATGCAGCTTTCGGTTTGGGCAGCAGTCCTGGAAATCAAACACAATCCCAGAGGAGACTGTATTTATGGAGAAAGCACAACCTGAGGTATTCAGGCCAAAACAGTCTGCAGGATCTGCTTGTTTTACTCAGATTCCAGGATCATCTGTCAAACAAAACCCTTGAATACATTCAGGTAAAGCTGATTGAAGCGAAACATCTTTAAGGAAAGGAAGTCCAGAACCAAAGATTACTGTGGTCTGGGTCGCTAAAACAATCTTCAGCGCTCTGTTCACTGTGTCTCTCTGAAGGTACAAACCTCATACACTTCTCATTATTTGTTGGACGATGAGCTTTATGGAGACGTATGACAGGCTGCAGCCCCAGGAGGGATCTCAGGATTTATGGCTTTCTGTTCACTGCTGAACGAAGAAGTCCTTGAAAACAACCACAGCCTCCTTTTTCTAGTAAAAGACGGAGCCGTGGAGTACAGATGAGGTCGTGGTTTTCAAGCACAGACCGAAATATTAAAATGACATCGAAGAACTAAAAAATACGTCAGTGGGAAACTTTTATTTGAGGATCAGAATATCTTCAAAGCAGTGGAGGAGTTTTATGACGTCGACTTGTTTATAGTAGTGGGACTGAGAAAAGTGGCGCCTTCTGCTGTTTTCAAGAACAAACTAAACCCCAAATCAACTTCTTTTGGGTGATCAACTGTGTTGGAGTGTTTTCCTCCCTGACAGTCCTCTAGACTCGGTCCGATTTAGGACCAAAATCACAACATTTCCTCCATTTCCAGCTGCTGCGGTTCTTCCTCTCTGCTCCGAGTCAAACCAACCAAACCCTGTTAGCAACCTGTTCCCCTCCTCGCCTGTGGGGGCGCTGCAGCAAGAACCGCTGAAGGAAACAACACTACAACCTCTGAAGACGCTGAGCGCAGCTTCCTTCTTCACAAAATGTAAACAGAAATGGAGCGGTGTCAGATTTTAGCGGTTGGAGGGTTTCTCAAAAAGACCACGAGCCATTTCTCCCGCTAGCGCTAGACTAGCTAGCGTTTGTTTTGGTTGTATTTACCCAGAATGCCCTGCGCTGTAGTCCACTTCCTGCTTTTGGAGCGGTCTCCGGCGTTCACATTGGAACCGCACCAGAGTTCACTTCAACCGAACCGAGACCGAGGTTTGTAGGCGGACCAGAGTTCACGCCTCCCCAACCGGACCGGACTTTGTAGGCAAACGGACTGGAGTTCGATTAAAGCGGACTAAACAGGACTGGTGGGAATGTGCAATAAATTAGTCTTTCAGGGAGATCCTTCTAGTCGATCTTTATGTTTCTGTCCAAATTGAGACATTTCCATGTAAATTTGTTTAATATTTGGCCTAAAAGCATCTCAGTGCTGCCCTCTGTGTTGAAGGGTGGCTACTGCAGTTGAATTTTCCTATTGGTTACAACAGTATAGCTTGGTTGAAGTCTACGTCACACAGCCCCGCTTTAACGTATTAAACAATCTCCATCCCACGCACGCCCCCTGGTGGCGAGGCAGGAGTTGGAATCGATAGCGTTTCTCAGCTTTGCACAAACATGGTTTATTTGCAACGTGGACATGGAGTGGAACGGGTCTCCTGTCTGCTCTGTGGGTGATTTGCTGCAGGACGTCTGACTGCACTCGCTGCACGCTAGAGGGTCTGAAAAGTCGCTAAATATAGCAACAAAGTCACAAAATCGGCAACAGTGCTTCCCCTCGTCCTGACCACATCCCTTATTAACCCCCTCGGGTCATCCCCACACTTGACCACGTCCCTTAGTGTCTCTTGGCTCCGCCCACTTTGACGAAATTTCTCCAGATGTTCTGGAAAACTGTCCAGCAGAGACAGATGAGATTATGCTGGAAGCGTTTGATCAAAGCCTCTTTATTTCCGTGGTTTTCAGTATTTCCCGTCTCACTGCTCAGACTGTCGGATGCTCCAGTAACGGCCTGATAACAACTGTCAGCAGCTGGAAACACCACAGCTAATGCCTGCTGGAGCCCGTCCCAGATATGCTAACGTGCAAACCGACTCACCTCTCAGGTGCCACCTAATCTGACCCTAAGTCACAAAACTTGAGCCTTGACTTGGACTCGTGGTCTGAAACTCAAGTCTCACTAAGAAACTTCATGCCTTGTAATCGGTAAAAAGCGAGCCGGTGTGTTTTAATTTGAAAGGATGAGCTTGATTTGTTAGCTTAAATGATATTGGCTAATTTTGGATGCTGCATCTGTTGATTTAATGAAGTCAGTTAAAATTAGGATTCTGCTTTTGTCAAGGAAATCTGCCGTGGCAGATGTAGGCAACCAGCTCCTCTATATGGTACGCCTGTAATGTCGACACATGAAAACCCCCAGAAAAACAGTGATATTCGCTGGTTGTGGTTCATGTTAGCTGTGACCTAATATTGATCACCTTGTATCGTTTTCAGAACAAAATTAATTGAACTCATCTCTAAAATATGCTGAGACATTTCCTGCTTATCAAAATAAAAGCATTCCTGTTCTATGTATTCTCTGGCTTGAACTCAGCCAGGTTCTGGTTCTGCTGGAGGTTTCTTCCTGTTAAAGGGGAGTTTTTCCCTCTCCACTGTCGCTACGTGCACGCTCGGTGTGAGGGATGGCTGTAATTTGATCACAAACTGTGGTTGATGGATTTGAACTGATTAAAGTTTTTCCATCTAAAACTGTGAAACGGCCTTTCATCCAGCCTGTAGAGCTGGCAGCTGGCTTCAGCCCTGCGTTGTTTCATGACCTCTCCATCCCTCCAAACGAACTAAAATAGTTCATAAAACTCAACTTGGTGAATATTTCTTACTCAAATGTCCATAAGCTGATAAAAACTGAAGGAAAAATCAAAGAAAACCTGAAAGCTTATGAAGTTAGTTGAACTTCTGGGGATGAAAGGTGAACATGTGTCTCTAATCTGGTTGGCTGGAAGCCATTTTTTTATATTCATACGGAGCTGTTCAGTCACATGGATTTCTATTTTTGCATTTGATGAAATCTGATGCTGCGTCTCCTTCTGGGAATGAAGGAAATCTAAATTAGTTCTCGCCGTGACGCACACACACTCGCATTTTATCTGCAAAAAGAGAGGCCTGCAGCTCTGGAGCTGCTGAAGCGCAACAGTTGACTGGTTCCTGCAAATCTGCTGAGACTCCTCCCGTTTATCTCCTACAGCCGCATATTTTAATCAGTACATCATCAACAGCTGCGAGGGCAGCTGGTACGGAGGGCTGGTCATCCCAGAATTGACAATACATTGATGAATGAGGAAATAAGAGTAAAGAAATCAATAACTTTTAAGATAAATATGTTATCATTTACTTACGTATTTATTTATATAGTGTTTTATTTATTTTCCTCATTAACTAATTCATTTTTCCTAATTAATTTATTTTACAGTTTTATGTCCTCATTTATTTTCCTTATATATTTATTGCTTTATTTCCTAAATTATTTATTTTCCTTATTATTTAGTTTATTTTTCCTTATTTATTTATTGTTTTATTTCCACATTTATTCATTTCCTTTTTTATTCCTTTATTTATTTATTTATATACTGTTTTATTTTCTCATTTATATATTTATTTCCCTCAATAATTTAATTATTTTCCTCATTTATTGATTCATTCATTTACTGTTTTACTTCCTTTTATTCGTTTTACTGTTTTAGTTTTTCGTTTATTTATCTATTATTTCTTCTTTAATAATTTATTGCTTTTCTCTTCATATATTTAATAATTATTTTTTCTTGAATCTTTTATTTACTTTTTCCCTCATATATGAATTTATTGTCATTATTTTGACAAGATCGGTCCTCCATATAAATCAGCTCGGGTTGGTCACATCTGACCCAGTTCTGATGCATGCTGAGACATTTTCTCCACAGCTCTTCGCTGGTCCTTTATTAACTGGAATATGTATTCAGTGGCAGATAAAAGCAGGAAAAGGACTTTCCCAGTTACGCCATCATCACCAGCCAGATCTCCAAACCGCTTCAGAGGAAATTCCAGTTCAGCATTAGTTTCTGAGCTGGACCTGGATCAGGTCGTATTCGTCCTGATAACATGTCCCAGGTTTCTCCCCGTGGACTCCACGCCTCCTCCTGCGCGGAAACGACCCCACGTCTCCTCTCAACATCAGCGAGCAGCTTCCAGACAAGCGTCCAGGACCTGCACGGCCTGCAGCTACAGGCCTCCGTGTTTGCTCGGGTAGATGGCGCCTGTCATGATGCGCGGCGCGTTTCCAGCTGTGTTTCGCTCCGAGCGCCACAGTAACCGCGCCATTTACACGGTTACTCCACAGCCTTCAGGTCTGGTTCCCGAACCAGGGCCTCGTGGCTTCGTGTTTGCCCACAGAGCTCTGAGATGTTTGCGTTTGAAGGCATGCGATCATTTGAAAGCCTGAAAATCAGCCGAGCATTTGGATCCATCATCCCTCTGGTCGAGTTTCACTGGTTTCCCCCCAGTCGGCTGACGACCAACAGAACTGGAGCCGTTTGCAGAAACCTGTCGGGCGTGGGTCACCGTTTCCACGTCCCGCTGGCTGAGACAGGAACGGGCCTCTGCAGCACAGACTCGCCGTTGTGTTCAGAGAAAGCAGCGTTTTGTCTGCTCAGCCTCGCCAGTCTGGGCCGATTTTTACCCAACAGTTTTTAAGACGACTCCACGAACGGCTGAGGCCGGAGCGAAGCTCTCCTGATGCTCCGTCCTACGGAAAACCTGAAACCGTGATTGGTTTTTGGGTTGTTTTTTTTTTTTGTTTGTTTTTTGTTTGTTTTGTTTTTTTTGAATCAGACACACACAAAAAAAAACAAACAAACAAACAAACAAAAAAAAACCCCAAAAGTGTCTTTTTTTTTTTTTTTTTTTTTTTTTTTTAAATTTTCAATTTCAGACTCAAAAATATGAAATGGAAAAACAAACCGAATTTGATTTTAATATCGTTGTTCAGGTTTAAGTGGCCTGGAAATTGTTCTGAGAGCAAAATGCAGGTTATCTCGTGACACCAGATGCTGTGCTGAACACCTTCTTCATAAAATACTGTAAACATGAGGAGGTTTTGCTCTTCTATGGCAACCCGTTAGTATCAAAAACACTTATATCAACGTATTATAATCTGTAAATTACAAGATGTCTTTTTTTCGCGCAACTGCGCTGTGAATCTCAACGTGAGGTGACGTAAATAACGTTTATGCATATTTTGTCATCAACAGTCTTCCTGTTTTCACAGCTACAGCCAATCAGCGCCGAGGGAAATAAATGCCACTCCCGGATTGGCTGCTTTGCAAACACCAGCCAATGGCGTGCCAAGTAAGAACCCGTTACTAGGCGGATCCGCCGGTGACTGGATAATGGTGTCAAATCCTCGGTAGGAATATTTCTAATGTGGAAAATATTTGGATATTCCGGACTGAAATGTGCATGAGTCCAACCAGAGGGAGGATTTAACAAGATCTCCATCCTTCCTGCTCTTTTTTCAGATTGAACGAGAAGGTTTTGCTTTGTGTTTATTCCCATTTTTTTATGTGCATAACTTCTTTTTCTGATGAAATGTGTTTTCAGACATGTATTATTTCAGAAATTTACCATGAATGTTAAAAATTGTTCCAATGCTTCCCCCCGTTAAAGGAACCTTTTCCTTCAGTCACTGAATTTTACTGTATTATTTACTATATTTTAACGAAACATCAGACTCGTTTTGCATCTCGTCAAACAGCCTTTCATGTTTTGAGATTTAAAACTTGTGTTGTAGCTCGCCATAATGTGAAAGCTTCTCTGTAATAATGAGATGCAGCTCCTGAATGCACGTCCTCGCTGGCAGTTCAGCGCCTCTGTTCTGCCTGTTAAATGTGGATTAAATATTCTTTTACAAATTAAACTGAGTTTATTTGCTGGCTAACGGGGGTTTAAAATCGGTCTTAAAAGCTAAAGCCTCTCTTTGATGTAGGATTTTATGCATCTGTTGCATAATCCTGACGACACCAACAAATACGTTTACATGAGAAACATCCCAGTTTGTCTCCTATAAACTCAATTATTCATTTTTTTTTATCTTTCCTGCTCTAAAATTCACATTTTTTCCTTCCAGCAGCTCCAGCTCCGTTTAGCTTTCCTTTGATGTCATATGAAAATTAAGGCACATGGCAGATAATGGGAACATGTTAGATTTATTAAGCAGCTGTTAAACGTGCTTCTCATTAAGAAGCATTACATTTTTTTTCGTAGTCTGATGTAATATTCTAATCTTTAATGTTTTATTTCACTGTAAGCAAAAAAATCCTCCTAATTACCAGAAAAAAGGCTTGAAAACATCATTTTTTTGTGTAAATAATGTGTTTCTCTTCGTGAATAAACAAACTTTTCCAGAATATCCTCACTTGTTGACATGCACCTGCAGAAAACAAGAGAAACTGAAGCGCTTCTCAACTGGAAACTATTTCTTTTACAGCCAAAACAAATGAACGGTTCCTTCCTGTGCGGCAGCTCCAGGAGGACCACCCACGCCGGAGCGCGTCAGCGTGGAGGTATTCAGCCATCCAGCAACTGAACACAGCTGAGGCCGCGCTGTTGACCCACCGACACCGCGCCGCTCGTTCGCCCTACGGCTTTTCAAACCTCCCCGACCTCAGCCTGCAATTATGGCCAGCCGTCACCAGATTGCGGCACGAAAACACAAGCAGGGCTTTCGAGAGTGTCGAGATTTTCACGTTTTGTGCAAAACAAGTTGTTAAAACAGCTGAACTTCGACGCGTCGCTTCGTGCGAGGGGACTTCTGGACTCGTTCTTGCAGATGAGTGAGAATGTAAGGTATTGTGTCCCTCTACGGAAGCGTTTTAGCGTTTAAGAGGACGTAGAGTGAATGAAAAAAAGCTCCAGGGGGCAAAAAACGATCCGTATCTGCTGCAAAAACCTCAAGCAGCTGTATCAACAGCAGTTACACCAGCTGACAGTTTCACTGCAGCCATGTTTATCTCTGCGCTGTCACTATTGCTTTTTAATTGTTGACAGAGATAATGTTTGGCTTTTAAAAGCAACAATTAAAGGAGTAAAACAGCAGAACATGCTGCCCTGGTCCCGCACAGACTGGACTGCCCAGAACGTCAGCGGAAACAGCAGCCTGGGTCCAAAACGCCACTGACAGAATTGTAAATGAGGACGATATTGAAAGAAACGATGCTAAAATTGAATCAGAAACGTTTGACTTCTGTAACCGGACCTGCGTTTCATGTTAAAACTATTTCAAAACAACATCCTATATCTTCGAAAATAGAAAGAGACTTAAATGTTTACTTTTTTCCCCCTGAAAAAAATCATCCTGCATGAACCGTTTAGCAGAACTGGAAGGAAAATCATCATTTTTTTCAGAGAAATCTGAAAAGTGTGGCGTGCATTTATATCCAGTCCCCTCCATGATTTTGAAGGCAGCTGATTGCACTGGATTTTATTGAGGGGTATCAGAGTAAAGCCGTGTTTCATTTTCCTTCCACTTCACAATTATGCACCACTTTGTGTTTCTGTCGCATCAAATCTCAATAAAACATTTTAAAGTTTGTCTTAATGGAATAAAATGTAAAATGTTGAAGGTCAATTTATACTTTCCCTTTTAATGTAAAAAAAAATCACGTCTTTCAGCGATATTTTTAACAGAATGTAATATTTAATGCAATATATTTCACTCATGTTTTATTCAATTCAAAAATACTTCATTTATTCCGAAGGGATGGTCGCAACTCGTATCATCCAAGTATCCAGTAGCAGTCAGTCTTGCAACGCATCCTAGTGCCCTCTGACTGAAGGCTGTTGCTTGACGACTGTCATGACATGCTAATAGCTAAATATCCGGCCAGCAGAGACAATGTTCCACAGTCACACATCCTGGATGGATGTTAGCTAGCTCTGCTAATCCACTTCGTTAGCTTTTGCCGCTCCCCTTTAAATAAGTAATCACGCCAGTTTAGCATCTAGTTAGCATTTAGGACACATAAAATGTATTTTTAGAGTGTAAAAGCTGAATATTCCTGGTTTGTTGAGCAGCAGGACGCTGAGACGTTAGCTTGACATCAGATGGGGGGGGGGGCGGTATTTTTTCTCCTGGATTTCGCAGCCAGGCCGTTAGAGCAGCTGTTGTTAACGAGGATGATAAGAGCTTTGGTTGCTCTGTGCCTGAGTCTCGGGCCTGTCGTTTCCCCCGCGGCGATGACAGGCCAGGCGGGTGACGAGGTGCCAGTCAGGAGGAGCTACGGCCGCCGCCCGAAACGCTCACGGCACAAAGTGTCACGTTTTCCCATGTTTTACTTCTCTTTCAACAATCCCTGGTTGTTGGGTTTTTTTTTTTTTTTTGTTTTGTTTTTGGAACATCTGGAAATCATCCCCCCCCCCCCACCCCGACTCTCCTGCAACAGTCTGCTTCATAAGTATTTCCCATGGAAGGCATTAAAAACCTCGCGGTGCCCTCACCAACATCCCAGACGCCTCCCGACCGGACAGCTGATAATTCCCCGCACCCATCTGCCGAGGGGCCAACCCCCCCCCGGCTCCGGGAGAAAAAGGGAGGCGTGTAATCAAGTCATAGCTGAAAAATGCAGCATGTGTTCCTAATGGAAGCCGTCTGCGGACCTGGCTGAGTTCGCATGTTTGGCGGTTTGCAGCTTGGGAGGAAAACAGCCCGTTCGCTGCGACGCCAGCGAAGTGGCGAACGCTGGGAGCGACTGGGAGGACAGGGTGACCTCGTGCTGCTTCGTTTGCAAGGAAAACGTTTGATACGCGGCACTAAGTGACATGTTTTTAACATGTTTACAGTTTCATCGGAGCAGAAGGGCAGAAAATGCATCAGTTCTCTCGCTGCAGAACCGTGGGCGAAGAAAAAAACAAAAAAAACAAACCAGCTGGTTTTTATTACCGAAGGCAGAAAGAAGCTTTACTGCCAGTTTCTTTCCAAACCTCAGCTCTGTCTCCGAATATTATTGCAGCTTTTCTCCTTCTTGTAAAATTGTCCATTTTGTGCTTCGCTTTGTTTCAGCAGAACCTCAACTTTTTCTGTTTCCCCAACTGGAGCGGTAAACGATTCCAGCAGCCTGATGGTCTACAGGGCCGACCCAAGATTATATGGGGCCCTGAGCACAGACTGACATGGGGTCCCGCTTCCAGTTCACCCACCAACCACCAATAAACCAATAAATTGTCTTTTAAACCAGCCACACTAAACCCCCCTGCGTGTTTGCAGCCAGATATCTGAGAAAACAAACATGTTTTTATGCGTTTGGCCTTTCATCCACACAAGAACTTTGTTTAATATCACTAAAAACAATTATTTATGAGAAGTCCGACCAAAGTGGAGATTTGACAAAACTCTGTAGTTGTGTTTGTACGTGGGAAATCAGAGTTTTAGGATCCCAAATATTTCGGCAATATTTCCCCGTACATCAGAGGTGTCAAACTCATCTTCAGTCAGGGCCACTTCAAGATCACAAATGTCCTCAAAGGGTCAGTTTTGGCTAAATTTATTGATAAAACTAACTTCAAACTGTTAAAATATGAATAAATACCTGTCTCTACATTCAGTGAGTACTTCTTAAAATGAATTAACACTGAACATCTTTTCACATTGATGTAATTTAGCACTATATAAAAAAAAACTGCTTTGAGTTGATCGATCAAATAATATTTACGCACACAACTGTTATCTTGAAGGTTTTATTTATGTGCCCCAGAGTCGAGAGGGCCACATAAAAACTTATGGCGGACCGGATTTGGCCCCTGGGCCTTGAGTTTGACACGTGTTCAACACAAACGCACCTCCTGGCGCCATGTTTAACTCCTAGCAGGTTGTTTTGAAGCAAAGCAATTCGCTGGCAGGCTTTAGCTGTGTGCTACACTGCCCCCTACAGGTTTGGCATGTTTAAAACAACGTTCAGGGGCGTATTTGTGCGGGTGGAAACTTTTCTGAAACCGACCCTGTGTACGGTGTTATTTTTTTAAAACGATGTGGCGGATATATTTGTTTTTATAAATACCCGGCTGTGTGGACGAGGCCTGAATCAGAGAGCACGACTTGCTTTACCTCCGTATTTCTCACCTCACATGAGTAACCTGTGACCTGCAGCCATGTTTTCAGCTCAGACTGATTGAGCTCCGGAGTTTCATCAGTTTTACTTACAGCAAAACCTGGAAAATTTAAATTTTTTTATGGACTTTGTCATTAAATCGGTCAAACCCAAACTAAATTTGAATTTTAAAGTTACGTTTATCCAGAATGAGCGAACTTGAAGTTCTGAGATCCATATTCTTGAGGCTTCGTCTCAGAGAAAAGAGGCGAAAATGTTCCGGTTTTAGGCTCGTTTTTATTATGAAGGAATGGAAAAATAAAACTGGTCACTGTGTCTTTAAATCCTTTCACAGACCTTCGCACATATCATCCCAAAGTCCTGGTGAATCACACACCCCCGCAGCCTTCAACCCCCCTGAACTTTCCACAGTTTTCACAACCCCCCCCCCCCACCACACACACACACACACACACACACACACTCCACATATGGAAAGATGCTGCGGTGTTTCATGGGTTAATACGGACAAACAGGAGCAGGACTCCACGAAGTTAAAAACGACGCATGTCGATTAGAAACACAAAACCAAAGCATTGATCTCAAAACTCAGAGAGCAAAACTGTTATTATCCTTTTCATATCCAAATGGGAGTTTATGGAACGAAGTGAGCTGCCATGTTGACCTGATCGTTAAAATACAGCATCTGAACCTGCACCGTGAGCATTTACAGCGTTTTATAGATGATTTTACACCAGCAGCATGAAATACACTCATGAAACCATTTCAGTTGCTTGTTTGTTGCGTTTTATTCAGGATCGTTGCCAATCTACCTTCTCAACCGTGATATTTCACTTAAAAGCAACAGTTAAGACAGGTCAGATGTTTGCTCTTCGTCAGGGTTGATCTGTGTGAACGAGCACGAATCTCTGATGCCGGTTTCTAACAAGACGATGAAGCACCAACAATAATTCAAGCTCTTCCACCAAAACACATCAGACATCTGATGATACCAGAGAAAAACACGATATACATCAAACCAGACGGGCTCAGGGTGGGTTTGCCCCCCCATCCCGTATCCAAGCATTACCATTTCATCACGGCCTTCTACCAAACCATTTTAGACCCATCTACGAACCCACTGCCACCAGTTTGATCATTTATAAAGGCAAACAGTCACAGAAATATTCAAAAGTAATGTATAATTTGTCTTTTCTGCTGAAGGTTTGTTTTTATCCCCAATGGATGAATATGAGCCCAGATCAAATCAAACGAGTTATGAGCGACAACCTGCTGGTAGATCGTATCTACTGGCATTATATGATCGTATTTTATGAGAATAAGAGAACAAAGTGGTAATAATACAAGAATAAAGTCACAAAATACAAGAATAGTCGTAACGAGAACAAAGTCGTAATAATAATAAAATCATATGACAGTCAAAATTACATGAGAATAAAGTTGTGTTAATATGAGAATAAAGGCGTAATAATACGAGAAGAAAGTCATATGACAAAAGTCGGAACAATACGACTAAAGTCATAATATGAAAATTAAGTCGTAATAATACAAGAATAAAGTCGCAAATTACAAGAATTAAGTCATAATGTAACAAGAAAGATGTAATAATACGACAATAAAGTCATAATACGAGAATAAAGTCATAATAATGGCAATAAAATCATAATAAGAGAATAAAGTCGCAATAATATGATAATAAAGTTGTAATATGAGAATTTTGTTTTTTAAAATAAAGTCAATATTATTTTTATCTTATTACTGCCTGAATATTTACATTTTTACAAGTTTATTTCGAATAAAAGAATCACAGACTGAGCTGGTAATCAAACCTTGATAACTCTATCAAAGATTTTTTTCTCATTAAAACTACCTCTTTCTTGTAATTTTACAACTTTCTCCAAGTAATTCATATAATGCGTCTCTGTTCTCATAATGACTTTCTTTGTCTGGTCCTTATAAAAAAGTAACTAACTTATTACGACCTAATTATTTACATTTTAAACATATAAATACATAATTTTACTGTGACTCACACAATGGGGGGCTAACTCTGACCACTAGATGGCGCCTAAATGGTTCCAATATGAGCTCTAGTATATGTAGATTAAGAGTCAGTCGACAGGCGCCACCTGGGTGTGGGGTTAAACCATCTCTGTCACAATCAGTACAAAATGTCTCCACTGGGCACCAACTGGAGCACAGTCAGAACAAATCGTCCCCCAGTCGTCTTTCGGTCCAAAACTGCACAAAAGGGTGAAGGAGCAAAACAGCTCTATCTTGTAAAGGACAATAAATTGTTTGCATCAGAAAGAAACTGTAATATTTTATCCTGGTTAAGAACGACAAACAGAAAAATACCAGAATCCATCAACTGGACACTCCAGAGGATTTGGTGTTTTAATGGACATTATAAGACACTGTGGGTACATCTGGAATAAAGGCATAAAGTGCGAAAAATCGGATTTTAAAATGCCTATGCTGAGAAATTTCTTTACAGCACCACAAGGTGGCGCTCTACCAGATCATCACGAACTTCCGCTGGTTAATTTTACATTAAGCAGCGACACTTCTTGTCTCTTCGTGCCTCTCAGAACCTGTAAAGCCGACGATATAATGAAAGAAAACCAGCGGGAGACGCGGCTTCAGCACAGCCAGAACCGTCTGCGGTCGTCAATCAGGAGGCCGTTGGCGGATGATGACGGAAGACACCACAGATCCAAACGTTCAAATTTCACATTGACCAGTGACACTTCGTGACTCTCAGGAACCTTGCGAACTGAAGCCGATGATATAATGAGAGAAAACCAACAATTAGCACAACAGCCAGAACCGTCTGCGGTCGGACGATGTCGGGGGACACCACGGATCCAAACTACTCCTGAAACAGAGTTCGGGTTAAACAGGAAAACTCAGGTGAATCCGACAGCGACTCCTCTGTGAACATCGTCCCCGAGTCAGAGGCGTGTCCTCAAAGGTCCAGAGATGCTGCACAAGATTCCCAATGAATGACAAACGTCTGAAAGTTACAGAAAATCCACTCTGAAGGAACCACTAAAGGGGAAATCTCTCCAGAGATGTGTTTCAACAAGCAAAAGAATCCATCATGTGAAGGAATCCAACACGAGACACTGACGAAAATCTGCTCAACCCAACTTAACCTCTTTACAGCAATTAGGTGTTAAATCAAGGACTTACCGCTGTCCACATCCTGACATGTCACAATCAGAGCCTGCGAGACCACCAGGAAAATCCTTAAACGCACAGAGATCATCATGTCTACAAGGCAGACATGAGCCGTCCTTGTGTGCAAGTCAAAAACAAAAAAAGGGGGGAAAAGGGATGGAAGAGAAAAGCGTTCAGGTTGTCACAGCAGCACCATGAATACAGAGAGATCTTCTCCTTGTAAGCAGACCCAGCCCAGACTGCCTGAGTGCCTTTTTTTCTGTAGTTACAGCTTTAAACGAGAAGAATGCTGGCAAGCCCCATTTTCCTCCCCCTTTTGTCAGCCCTCTCCCATCCCCTCACACAGACCTACACCCATGTTCGCAGGATCTCTGTCTTCCCAGCGACTCTCTGGCTGAGATGACAGGACGAGACAAGGAGAAATGCTCTCGACTGTAATGATCGATTCTTTTCTGTTTCGTTTTTGTTGGCCGTGTTTTCATTAATGAAGCAGCAGAGTAAAAGTGCAGCTTCTGGGACTAAACTGCAGTCCGTTACTGCGTCACGAACAGCAAAAATAGAGTTTATAGCTTTTGTTTTATGCAGAGAAACAATTTGAAAGGCAGCATTTAACTGGTCTGTAGATGAATTAGTGGCAGAAGTTATGGGCAGATATAAAAATAAACGTGTAACTGTCAATGGAGGTGGTCATGATTGTTTAAAGTCCTGCAAAAGTATTAATCACATTATAACCACAGACTTTATTGTATTTTATTGGGTTTTTATGTGACAGAACAACACAAGGCAATGCCTCATTGCTCAGTGGAAGGAAAACAACCCCCCAGTACGATCCAGAGCAACCAGCTTGTTACGCTTACACTAAAGCGCTACACCAACACAATATTCAGCAGAAGCTAATGCTAAAGTGCTAACTTCAATTCAAATTCCTTTTAAAGACTACAACCCTCGCGGGCAACACTTTATTTTTGACATAATTTACATGTTCTATAATGTCCTTAGATATTGTATTTTCTTTATATCTTGTTCTCTACTGCCTGTGTTTTATTTTTGTTCCTGTATTTGTCTTGTTTTAAGTAAAGTTTGGAAAAACAGCCTTTACCCACTTAAAATTAAGAACCTGAATATCAATGTCGAACTACTTGATGAATTCTTAACAGTTGAGAACCAAAACTTTAACATAGATGTCGAACTTTATTTAACAAAGCTTACAAAACACTCAAGTAAATTAGCGCTTTAGAGTTAATCCGGAAAATTTAATTTAGGGGAAGCTAAGTGCGCTAAATGTTTTCAAACTTAGCAAAAACGCAAAACGAAAAATTAGCTACGCTACGTTCGAAGTGTGCCCACCACTGCAACCGATGACCTTGAAAAATCACAAATTTTAAAACGCTTCTCTTTAATTTAATCTCAGTAAAACTACAGATGCTCTTGAAGGTCTTGGAGGTTCCTAAGAGTCCAGCCACCTTCATGGAGACCAAGGAACCCAGCAGACAGGTCACAAAGAATGTTGTGGAGAAGTTTAAAGCAGGGTTAGGTTCTACAACATCCCAAGCTTTGAACGTCTGCCAGAGCTCTGTTCAATCCATCATCTGATCACGGAGAGAGGACGGACCACCTGCAGACCTACCAACACATGGACGTCCACCTAAGCTAATCAGAGAAGGAGCCAGGAGGCTCATGGTAGCCCTGGAGAAGCAAAACACTATATGTGGCTGAAAACTAACACTGCACATCACCCTGAACACCAGAACGAAAACCTTTTATTTTTCTCAAAGGGAAATTAAACGTCGTGACTCGTATTATCTATGTATCCTCAAAGGTTTGAAATGGATGGTGATGCTGTGGGCAGGAAGGATCTCCAGTAGCGGTCTAGCAATGAATCTGAAGGGGCCTCTGACTGAAGACTGTTGTTGTATGAAAGTCTCATTCCTGTCATGACATGCTAACAGCTCCATATCCAGGCAGCAGAGATGATATTCGACAGCAACATGTCCTGGATGACATCATCAGTTGTTGGCACTGCTAATCCGCCTCGTTTGCTTTTGCCGCTCCTCTTTAAATCTCTGCCTGGCTGTACGGTTAGAAAGCCGAGTAGAGAGACGTCGGAGTCGGGGATATAATCCTTGCTCATCACGATGGATGGAAGAGATGGTTTGAGCTTCCTTCTTCTCTCTCTGCATCCATGCAGCCTCCTTTTCAACTCGTCTGGGATTTCGGGTCGTAGTTCAGGTGTTATCTGAGCTAAAACCAAGTAAGCTAAAAATGAGCTCTCGCCTATTTCTAACATAGGTGTCTCGTTTGATTTAACATTTTTTTCTACATCAAAACTGATTAAAAGTACACATTTATTTTTATTCTGTTTTAACACGAAATTACATCTTTAAAGTTTTTAAGAAAAACAATTCAAAAGTTTCTTACTAACACTTTAGTAACTTTTGAAATCTGTGCCACTTTCAGTGTGGTGGATAAAGCACCCCAAGCTCTCAGTTGTAGAATGTTGGCATCTAACAAACTCATCTTGAATGTTTTAAATCATAGATCAAAGGTTTTACTGTCTGGTGCAGGTGATATCATCTTCAGCTCCCTTCAGATGTGGTGTTCCCCAAGGCTCCGATCTCAGTCCTGTACTTCTTTGACTTTATATATTCTTTTTTTTGGTTCAGCTCTTGAATGTTACATTTTATTTCATCTTTATGCTGATAATTTATCTTCTTGAAAAGAAATCCACTTAAAGGTCATCGTGGATTGTCTTGACATTTTAAACATTGTGAATTGCACAAAATATTCTCAGACTAAAACTAATAAACTTCAGAAAGCGGAGATAAGTATTGCTCAAAATCCCTTAAAAACATTTTTTAAATGTGCTTAAAAGAGGTTGTGTTGTAAACCAAACCAATCACGGTGAGCTATATGATGCATTTCAACAACCCAACGTAGCATAAAAGTTACGCCTCATTTCCACTGAGCGGCAGAGCACGGGTCGGTTCGGAACAAAATGTTCGGCGTCTTTCGTTGTACGACAAACATCTAACCAGACCTGTATGAGAGGAAACAGCTGAGTGCCTTGTTCATAAGCTGAAAACAGAACGAGGTGATGGGCTTTTCATCAGACCCAGTGTCTGTTGGTAGGGAAGGATGTGCTTCAGGACTTTAGGGGAGGACGAATGGAAAAGACAGCTGTTTCTCCCAGGTCCCGTCCACAAAATGAACCAACCAGTTCGCTCCAAGTTCATCAGAGCTGCAAGGCTTCCAGAAAGGCATCGCTTCTGCTTTAACTGAGAAGCAAAGGGCGACAGAAACATCAGAAAACGCAGCTCTCGAAGCCTTCATTGGATGTAATCTCAGTAAAGCAATCTCCCAAAGAGAGAGTTGATGATGTGGGAACGAATTTGTTTAAATTGTGGTTTCTGCCTTGATGACTTGTATACAAACTTCTTTGCCACGTGATTGGCTGGAAAGATAATCACACAACTGTGCAGAGCAGACAGTGTTTCACTAAATGTATGAACTGCAGCAAGATGGTCTCATTTATTTATGGTTTCTCAACAGGAAGTAACCTCTATCCATCCATCCATCGTCTATTAGACATTCGGGGGACAGGTCGCCATTCCATCACATAGCTTTTTTTTTTTTTTTTTTTTTTTTTTAAATGCATATTTTAAACATTTCTGACAGAAACTGCTGACAAAATCCAACTTTTTGCTTAATAGCTTTTTTTTATTGACTCTCTTCACAACTAATGGTTTCATTTTATACGAGAATAAAGTAATTATATTACCAGAATAAAGTTGTAATAATACAATAATATAGTAATAATAAAACAATAAAGTCTTATTATTATGGGAATGAAGTTGAAACAATGTGAAAATAGTCATAATATTACCAGAATAAATTGGTTACAATATGGGATTAAAGTCATAATATCATGAGAATAAAATATAAAATTGTAATAATACAACAATAGTCATATTATTACCAGAATAAAGTTGTAATAATATGAGAATAAAGTTATATTACCAGAATAGTCTCAATGCAAGAATAAAGTCATATTACTAGAATAAAGTTGTGTGACAAGTTGAAATAATGAGAATAAAGTTGTAATAAGTCAAGTCAAGCTTATTTGTATAACACAGTCAGCAACAATGCAGTTCAAAGTGGTTTACACCATAAAAATATAGTACAGTAACCAATTATGAAACAAGTAGTGAACATTACATTTTGACAAATGGCATCAAAATTATCAAGCAAATAAAATGAGAAGATATTGATCAAAGTTCCACTTACTGCTGATCAAAGGCAGTGTTGGTCAATCAAAGGCAGCTCTAAACAGGTCGGTTTTCAGCCTTGATTTAAAGGAACTCAGTGTTTCGGCTGTTTTGCAGTTTTCTGGACATTTGTTCCAGATTAGAGGAGCATAGAAGCTGAAAGCTGCTTCTCCATGTTTGGTTCTGGTTCTGGGGATGCAGAGCAGACCAGAACCAGAAGACCTGAGTGGTCTGGAAGGTTGATACAACGACAACAAGTCTTTAATGTATTTTGGTGCTAAGCCGTTCAGTGATTTATAAACTAACAGAAGGATTTTAAAGTCTGTTCTCTGAGCTCCAGGGAGCCAGTGGAAGGACTTTAGAACTGGGGTGATGTGCTCTGTCTTCCTGGTCTTAGTGGGAACGCCAGCAGCAGCGTTCTGGATCAGCTGCAGCATCTGGTTGACTTTTTAGGCAGACCTGTGAAGACACTGTTGCAGTAATCAATGCGACTAAAGATAAATGCATGGATGAGTTTCTCTAGATCTTGTTGAGACATCAGTCTTTTGATCCTGGAAATGTTCTTCAGGTGATAGAAGGCTGACTTTGTAACTGTCTTTATGTGTCTCTGAAGGTTCAGGTCCGAGTCCATCACTACACCCAGATTTCAGGCCTGATCTCTAGTTTCTAGCTGGAATAACTGAAGCTGGTTGATGACTCTAGATTGTTCCGCTTTAGGTCCAAAGATAATAACTTCGGTTTTGTTTCTGTTCAGCTGGAGAAAGTTTTGGCACCTCCACGCATTGATTTGTTCTAAGCATCTGTTCAGTGCTTGGATGGGTTCTGAGTCACCTGGTGACATCAAAACCAGACTGAAAGACGTCAAAGCGGTTGGTCATTGTTAAGAAGCTGTTTAACTGTTGAAACTCAGCTTTTTCAATAATTTTGCTGATGAATGGAAGTTTAGAGATTGGCCTGTAGTTCTCCAGTAGTGATTTGTCTAAATTGTTCTTTTTTAACAGCAGTTTGATAACTGCTGTTTTTAGAGCCTGGATGAAAAAACCTGATGAGAGAGTTTACTATTTGAATCAGATCAGATGCAATGACAGGCAGAACTTTCTTAAGGAAGGTTCAAGAATAAAGTCATAATATTAGCAGAATAATCATAATAATAAGAGAATAAAGTTGTAATAATTTGAGAATTGTTGTAATAATACGAGAATAGTCGTAATAAGAGAATAAAGTTGTAATAATACAAGAATAAAGTCACAATATTACAAAAATAAAGTCGCAAGAGAATTAAGTTGTAATAATACAAAAATAGTCGTAATAATGAGAATAAAGTCATAATAATATGAGAATTGTCGAGAAAAATAATAAATTAAAATGTGAACTGTTGAGCAACATGTAAAATTGATACTTTGGTATCGGTTTTATAAATAAGGAAATACTGCATCTTTTAACACATCAGTATTAAACTATTACCAGAAGAAGATTTGAACTCTAACTCTATCCAAGTCTTTTTTCTCAGGAAAACTATGTTTTTCTCATAATTATGGTACTTTTTGTGGTAATATTGTGTCTTGATTCTGCTAGAATTACGACTTTCCTCTCATAATTTAGAAAAAACTAATTTTCTCAGTCTGGCTCTCATACCAACCAGTGTAAATGAACTTTACCAGATCTGCCAAGCACATTGGCCAAATATCAACCACAATGATACCAGAGGCTTGTTGATACATTTGCCCAACTTTTCCATTTCTTTCCTTTTCGGTCCGAAGAAGTTTCCAAGGCCAGGCTGAGCGTTGCCTGCAGAAGACTTTCTGCTGTAGGAGGGAAGTAATAAACAAAAACTGTGCTCTTGTGCAGCTGGCATCATTCATCACTTCACTCCTCCCACTGTTTGAAACCTTTTTTTTTCTCTCTGAAGTAAAAACGGAGTCCAGAGCGAGATCGAATTACCATCATCTTTTCTTCTACAACTTTGCTCAAACTGTGTAACAACAGAACATTCTCCTGTAATCTGATGATTCAGCTGAAAGTCTGCAGCAATGCTTCGCCTTATAAACTCCTGAAAATCTAAAACATGCCAGGAAGTCAGAGATTTTTCTCAAGATGCCTGTTTATCAGCGTTTTCGGTCTGTGGTTCTGCTCCAGACATCAGATGGTACCGACAGACATGGGGACGGGGCGTTCTTTGATAGCTTAGCGCAGGACTGAGTCGTAGAATGGAAACCATTAGCAATGGCTGAAAGTCTCCAAGGCTGCGTCAGCCAAAACACTGCAGTAAACATTCTGTGCAGCCAGAGCTCACACACCATCAGCGAGCTCGCCGTTCCTCGGGGACTCAAACCGATGAGCTCACGTTTGAATTCACACGTCAAAATCATCCTCATTAACGAGGCTGTTGAGCTCTTTGGTTCAGACTGCACCGGATTGTTGTTCCCATCCATGTTGCGTTGATTACACAGAGAAACGGAGATCCTCAGGGTGAAAACCGGACATTCGCCGACTCAGAGACAAACATCCACGGACGGAGTCAGAGTTACAGTTGGAGTCCAGTCATTGTTGGTCGTTTTTGGACTGGGAAATTACAGTATCTGGGTTACCGAAGGTATATTTAGTTAACAAGCTAAACATATGTAAACTAAACAGAGCTAAATATTTAGTTGGCAAGCTAAATAAATATTTAACAAGCTAAATAAAGATTTAAGTTGGAGCTAAATATTTAGTTTACAAGTATTTAGCTAACTAAAGATTTAGCTCCAAACAAAATATTGAGTTAGCAAGCTAAACATATGTAAACTAAATATTTAGCTCCAAGCTATAGTTTAGTTAGCGTTAAGTATTTACCTTGCTAAATCTTTAGTTTACAAATATTTAGCTTGATAACTAAAGATTTCGATAGCAAGCTAAATATTTAGCTCCAAACCAAATATTTAGCTTGCTAATTAAATATTTCGTTTGGAACTAAATATTTAGTTCACAAAGATTGAGCCAACTAAAAATTGCTTAACCTGAGGATACTGCCAGTTAGATGCCAGAGATCTAAAGGACGCATGGAAGAATGTTCATTTTTGACTTTATATGGAGAATTTATCACCAGCGTTCGCAACAAGCACACCTTACCAGCTGCACAGGCATCTGTCCCTGCAATGCTCCTGCATGATGATGAATCAGGAGATATAATAGTGACAATAATGTGGATGGAAATCATCCATTAGTTATCAAAGTGACTGTTTTGATTTCTGATGTTCAGAAACACGTGCTCTGTACCCAGAGATGGAACACACCCGAACACACCGACAACAACAAAAATCTGTATTTGATGTTTTTTAATGTGTTTGTAGAAAAATGCTGACATTTCAAGTAAGGAAACTAAAATCTTCAGAAATCTGATCACTCCTTGTCCAGAAGCTCACATGAATGGAACCCATTGAAAAAGCAGATAAAATAGAGCTCATATCTGCACTGCAAAAACACTAAATCTTACCAAGTATTTCAGTATGGAGGACCAAAACGGACATAATTAAAAACAAAAGCAGAAATATATATTCTTTTGTTTTCCCTTTTCCTTACAGATGCATTTTCATAAAAATAAAAAAAAAATTTTAAAAGAAACACTTTGGTTCCTAAACTGAAGCCAAAGGTGCAGGCACAATCGATCTGCACATGGATCTTGCTCCTTCCTGTTTATTGACCAATAGTAGAGGAGCTGGACCAAGATGGCCGCCATCCTCATTTATAGAATGAGGCAGAAATGCAGACGGTGAAGTAAAAAGAGGAGATGAGGAAACATAATAAGAACACTTCTATAAGGAAAAAACAAAATACATTTGTTATACATGTATTTCTGCTTTTATTTTTAATCATGTCAATTTTGGTTCTCTGTAGTTTAAAAGCAGTTATAATGCTTTGTTATGAAAAACATTTAGTTACACGCATTTCACAATATTTAACCATTATAGTCTGGGATCAGAAAATCCACTGTATCTATAATTGTATTATTTGTTGCATCAAAATTTTTTTTGGACCCCCTTATAAGATCTTAGGACCCTTCTTTGGCCCCCCACTCATAATTCTCTGGAGCCGCCACTGTTCATAACAAGAACTTTTTCATCAATATTAAGGAATTATTGACTAAAAACAAGCTCCTATGTCTGCTAGAAAGTTACTTTTAAGTTAGCTTTGTCTTATTTCAAGTGCATTCAAGATATTTAAAGTAGAAACTAGAGCAGAAATATGGAAGAAAATATATATTTCTGCTTTTATTTTTAATTATGTCAGTTTTGGTCCTCCACAGAAACTTGCTAAGCCTGGTAGCAGGGCGCTAGGGCAGTCCAGCGGCCCACAGTGTTTTACAGGAAGTGTGATTGTATAATCAGATAATTATATGTTATTGGAAGACATTATTGACAATACTCAAACACAACTATAGAGTCTTAAAAAAACACTAATAATAATAATAATAATAATAATAATAATAATATAAATTATATATACTTTTTTGCACTTGAGTTAAATCCTCTTGGTGGTAAAACAAGCTAATGCTGGTCCCATTTCAAGCTGACCTGAGGCATAAGTGGACGAAGCAGCTGCTCAGGGCCCCCTAGACCTTCAGGGGCCCCATAAATGCTTATATTGTAACACCGACCCTTGATCTAGAATGTTAACTTTTGTTTATTGAGAATGACAATGCTATTAAATTTGATTGAATAGTTTTAGCATTTTAATTTAAGATTTAAACGAGCTGGGAAGTTTACTTTGTAAAATAATTTAATAGTTTGATTGTTGTGTAACCATGGCTACAATCTGATGCAATGAGTCTAATCTTTGTGTTTGAGCTTGGTTGGTTCACAAATTCATCCCAGCAAATAATAAACTATTATCAATGATTGTTTTAAAGCTCGGCTGATTAAGCTGAAATGCTGTTAGTGGTGGTGATCTGGGGGCCCTCAATTATATTCTGCTCAAGGCCCCATAAAAGTTTGAGCCAGCCCTGGTCAAAAGTAAAACTGACCAGTAAAATAAATTTTAAAAAACTATTACCTAAAATTGACGATAATAATTATCTATATGCTTGGCTAAATGTACTCGGGGTACAAAATTCAAATATTTCTTGTATTAAGTTCTGTGTTTAGTAATATCTGCTGCTTGGTGCGGTATTTTGGATTCGCTTGTTGTGATTGGTTTATTAATTAAAAGTGCAACTCTATGTTAAATCATATTTGGGGTTCGCATTGATCTTGCGCGAGCCGAGCAAGCGGTGTGGCTTTAACACGCGACGCCAGTGAATCTGCCAGCGGAGCAAGATATTTTCCCCATACGTTAAAATATCTTGCTGCACTGGCAGATTATTTCACTGATTTCTAGTCATTTTTCATCCATATTAAGGAATTATTGCCTTAAAACCAGCTCCTATATCTGCTGAAAAGTTACTGTAAGTTAGTTTTGTCTTGTTCAGAGTGGATTCAAGATATTTGCAGTAGAAACTAGAGCAGAAATACTTGGTAGGATTTTGTGTTTTTGCTGCTTTTCTGAATTTACTTTGTCTTTTATTTATTTTTTGACCATTCAGATGACTGTTCAATGAGTAATCCCTGACTTTCAACCAGAATTTATCCAGCGTTTATAATTAGCAGACCGGACGTTGCGTTCCTGAGCGTAAAATGTGCTGAATGTTGACCTGATAACAGCAACATGTCGTGAGTGACGGACAGAACGTTTTCAAAGTCTCCATTTCTCCAGAAAGTTCTTCGGGTTTTGCGTCCGAGCGCAGCTGCTGCGACGTTGATCTGGTTGTGAACTGAGCTGCTTCCCAGCTCATCCCCAAGCAAACAGAACATGAGCAGACTGGGCCAGCAGAGCATAAACGATCAGGGTGGGTTCTTTCATTTTACTCTGGATTATCAGATTGGATCAAAATGATGAAGATTTAACCAGAAGAGTCCGAGCGCTTTGGACGGGTTGGAAGTTCTGACAGAACTTTCCCCCAGGCGCTGTAAGCTGGAAGCCGACTTCCTCCACTGGAAAAAATCTCCCCCTGTGCTATCTCCTACTTGTACTTCAACAACTCCCCTTTCCTCACTCCTTCACGGCTGCCAAGGCGGTGATGACTTCCCCCCTTCTTTCCTAACAAGCAGCTTCACGGTCCTGGCTCATCTGCTAAAGTCATCTCAGCCCAACAACCCCCCCCCCCCCCCCCCCCCCGAACCCAGTAAACGCTGCAGGCCAACAAACTGGAAACAACAACAGACGCCTTGAAACAGGAACAACTTCACTGAACGTGGAGAAAGTACAAAGTGTTCAACCCGAACTCGCACATCATGTGGCAGCAATCGCTTTACCCGAATTACTATATTAGTAATTAGTGAATGTTTGTGATATTTTTTTATTAATTGGAAATGTATAGAATTTTATTTTTTCTCTAGCATTTTATTTGTTTGAAACAAAGATTTAATTTCATTTAATAGTGTTTTAGCATTAGCTTCTGCTAAATACCGTGTAAGTATAGCTCTTTAGCATTCGCTTCCATTATTTATTGTGTTGGTATTTCACTTTAGCATTAGCTTTCACTAATTACTATATTGGTACAGCCCTTTAGCATTAGCTTCCGCTATTTACTATGTTGGTATTTCATTTTAGCACCAGCTGTCACTAATTAGTATATTGGTATAGCTCTTTAGCATTAGCTTCTGCCAAGTACCATGTTGGTATCGCCCTTTAGCATTAGCCCTCATTATTTACTATGCTGGTATTTCACTTTAGCATTAGCTTTCACTAATTACTATATTGGTATAGCTCTTTAGCATTAGCGTCTGCTAAATACCATGTTGGTATCGCCCTTTAGCATTAGCCCTCATTATTTACTATGCTGGTATTTCACTTTAGCATTAGCTTTCACTAATTACTATATTGGTATAGCTCTTTAGCATTAGCGTCTGCTAAATACCATGTTGGTATCGCCCTTTAGCATTAGCCCTCATTATTTACTATGTTGGTATTTCACTTTAGCATTAGTTTTCACTAATTACTATATTGGTATAGCTCTTTAGCATTAACTTCTGCTAACTGTCATGTTGGTATCGCCCTTTAGCATTAGCAGAACTAATGTTTATGATTAGTGGTGTAAGGTTTTTAGTTCACAGTGTCCACCACTGTTGGTTCCCTTGGTCGATATTACAGTTTTGCATTTTTTTTTGTCTGTGTTCTGGATATCCAGCCTTTCATCTGTTTGTTAACTGAGTTCATATTACACTTTAATCTCCCTGGATCCTGCTTTGGTTTCAGATTCAGGTTTGACTTCAAAGACAACTAAAACAACTCCTCACTGCTTCTTGCAGGACTGAAATTGCTCTAAATGTGCGGTAATTTCTGTTTTCGCTGCCTCCATCTCCTTATTGACATGAGCATAGAGGAGTTTAAATGATGATGGAGGCTTACAGGGAGGAGATTCAGACAAGCTCACACAAAGCCCTCAAACTGAACGACCAATTAGACGGTGAGGAGAAAACACACAGTCATCAGTCACAGCTTCAGACAAACTGGGAAGGGATTTCCCCAGAAATCTGGGAGAAATGGGAGTTCGGAGATTATATTTATGGAGAATTGCATTGAAGCCTCCTTCTAGTTAGTCAGTATATCACTTCTTGTGCTTCAGATCATCCAAACTGCATTAAATCTGATGTTATCTTCAACAGTGATACCTGGTGGGCTGCTGAGTTATCCCTAAACTACAGCCGGTTTTATTTGGCCAGAAGACGAGGTTTTTACACGGTTGTAGGGGAAGTGATTTGCGCCCTGTGGAAAATGTGAGGAGGGCTGAGGCCATGGAGCCATGAGTCATGGGCCAGATATCTTTGAGGGGGTTGGAAGTGCTGCGTTTGACTGCTGGGCTCAGACTTCTGTTTACTTTCCAGACAGAAGGGCCTGGAGGCTCACGGAGGGGAACGCATCTCGGCTCAGAGTCACATGGAAAGAGCTGCAGAGAAAATTCTGATTTCATTCATTGTTAGAACCATCAGAAGGGGACGGAGACGGGCCGATGCCTCGTTGTCTGCTATTAACCCGCTGTGGCTTTCGACTGATGTCACAATACAGTTGAAACCAGTTTACATACACCAGAGAGACACACGTCCATATGGAGCTAAACTGTAGCCATAAAGTTTGTTCAACACAAAAGGATTTTTTAAAAACTGAAATGAAATTGAATAGAATTTTTTTTTGAAACTGAATAAAAAGATTTGAAGCTGAAAAATAATTTTGAAACTGAAATTAACGCTTGAATCTGAATTTTTATTTGTTTCCAAAATGTTCTTCAATTTTTATTTTTTTTTTTGACAAACTTTATGGCCCTACTTTAGCTCCATACAATAAAGTTTGTTTGAAAAAAAAAAAATAAACTGAAACTGAAAAATAATTTTGAAACTCAAATTAACCCTTGAATCTGAATTTTTATTTCAATTTCCAAACTATTCTTCAGTTTTATTTTTTTAAACAAATTTTATGTCCCTACTTTAGCTCCACAGATAAAGTTTGTTTGAAAAAAAAAATAAACTGAAACTGAAAAATAATTTTGGAACTGAAATCAAAACCCTTAAACTGGAAAAACAAACAAACAAACAAAAAAAAACAACTTTGAACCTGAAAAATAATTTTTAATTTTGTGTGTGGGGGGGGGTTCATTTTTTTTTCAAAAATGTTTTTTTTTCAGTTTGAAATTTTTTGGTCCTAATGTAGCTTCTTACTAATGTAGTTTCATACAATAAACTTAGTTAAAAAAAATTGAAACAGAAAAAAAAAAATCTGAAACTTAACTGAAACAGAATTGGAAACCAAAAAGCAATTTTGGTACTTGGAAAAAAAAAAAAAAAAAAAAAAAAAAAAAAAAAAAAAAAAAAAAAATCCCTCGAACCTGAGAAGTAGTTTTGTACTTTTTTTTTTTTTTTTTTTTTTTTCCGTTTCGATTTTTTTTTTTTTCAGTTTCAAAATTGTTTTCCAGTCTCAAAAAGGGTGTCTTTGCAGTTAACTTTTTTAAAGCAAACTTTATGGCCCTAATGTAGCTCCATATATCCACCTTTTTCTTCACACCATCTGGAGTGAAATCAGACCAAACTTCTCGTTTCAGGTCAGTTAGAATTAGCAAAATTATTTCTATTTAGTAAATGTCAGAATAATGAGAGAAAGGACATGTCAGAGATTTATTTGTTATGGTCTTCAAGATCAGAAGTTCACGCAGAATGATCGCCGTCTCTTTAAGCAACGAGGGAAAGCGCAGATGATGATGTCATGACTTTGGAAACCTCTGATAGGTTCATTGGAGGCTCACCTGTGGATGCATTTCTTAAAGTTAACGTTCTCGTTAAAGTGAAATATTAATCTGCCAGTGGAACAAGATATTTTTACTTACAAAATGGGAAAATTATCTTGTTCCACTGATGGATTATTTCACTTATAACCAGAACTTTTTCATCAATATTAAGGAATTATTGACTTAAAACCAGCTCCTATAGCTGCTGAAAAGTTACTTGCAAGTTCGTTTTGTCTTATTTCAAATGTATTCAAGATATTTGCTCTAGAAACTAGAGCAGAATTACTTGGTAATTCTTGTGTTTTTGCAACGCACCTTCAATATTTTGCTTACTTTGCAACTAAAAAGCTCATCTGGATCTGAAAGCTTTTCCTCTCATGAAGTCGCTCCCATGCTGATTCGGATGCTTGGACTGGTTATTTGTTCTGCTGCTACAGTGGAACTACTGGTTTCATCGGAAATCTGCTGTCCTCGTTGAATCTTAGAGCTGCTGAAGCGTGTCGGAGTCTGTAGGAGTGCTGGAAGTGCGAAGGGCTTCAAACTGGCATCAGGTCCAACTGGGAGTCAAAGCAAACTGCAGCAGAGGTGGTGGTGAGCGACTGAGCGTTAGAAGAGAAACTCGATCTATTTTCACACGTCCGACAGCCAGGGACTTATCTGAACGTTGTCCAGAGCAGAAGAAACATGTAAAATTATGTCCGAGTTTGTTGAAATTAAGTAGCGACAACGTTCTCTGAGCAAACAGAGAAGAAAGCATGAGCTGTTTCAGACGGCCTGCTTCTCTGTCCTGAACTTTATGCTTCCCAGCAGCTGGGAAAACAGCAGCGGCCTTTAAATTTGAATTTTGTATCAGTTGTTTCTCCGAATCACTGCGCTCGTGTATTTCCTGTCGTGACAACATGTGTCCTGCAGAGAGCCGAGGACCACCTCTAAAACCTACAAATACGTGAAACCCCCTTTAAAAATGCAAATACGTGCTTATTTTAACATTTCAAACACCAAATGTACCATAACATGCATCAATACACACAGTGGAAACCGTCTTAGCGGGAACAAAGAAGGTAACATCTACGGTTTTCTTTATCTGATCTCAGCCAATCAGCACCAAGGAAAGTAAACGGCGCTCCTGGATTGGCTGGTTTTCAGACACCAGCCAATAACGTGTCAAGAAGCATTGCGCCGAGGTGTTTCAGCTTCCAAAGCTGCGTTTTCTTTCAAATAATAATAAAAATCCGCAAAACAGCAAAATTTGCTGTCGCGTTCTTCAGAAAAATCTGTGAACCGAACAGGGAATCAGCGAAAGTCCACCATCTTCTCGTATTTGAAGGTGTTTGTATGCAGTGATGGCATTGCTACCCTGAAAAAGTAACTTAATTTTACTGATTACTTGATTTTAAAAGTAGCTAGGTTAGATTACAAGTTACTTTCTTAGTTACATAAACATAAAACCAGGGAGAGTCAGCCGAGTTTGAGGGCAGCTTTTCCTCTACTGCGCTCTGTCCGACCAACGTCTTCAACTCCTCTTACTGGTTTTGCACCGAAGTCCAGCTCTTATTGTTTGGGTGGGGTCCGACATTGTAGCCGCAGCTCTCTGCTGCCACCACCTGGTGGGACTTGCCCATTCAGTCTGATTGCGCAGTGTTGCGACTCCAAGTGTTTCTTCAAATACTGATGTAGTATTTTTGAAGCTAGACCGTTTGATGGGTTGGAAGACTTATTAACCCCCCCAGTGCAAAACTAAATGATCTATGCAGTTATAAGCTGATTTCATACAAGATCTGACTGTAAAAAAGTTTACAATAAATATAAATTCATATTTGTTGACATAAGCTTAAAAACAATATAAATACAGTAAGAAAATTGTTGAAAAGTTCATTTTTATGTACCAATGTATCACTTTATTAAAGAAAATTCTGATCTGTACATCAGCAATCAGCTAGTAAACTTATTTTGGGATTGCTTGGTCGTAGAGGATTGTGACACTTCATATTTTGGACCTGATCCGATACCAAATAAATACAGCGCCAGTATTGCCAAAACCAGTACTGATACCGATACTTTTTAATTTAAGTTTGACATATCACAAACTTCTTACCTTTAGGTGTTTTTGTGGTTTTTCCTTTTAAATGTTTTGTTCAAAACAAGGACAGAATTTGGACAAAGTTTATAGGTGTCTACAAAATACTTTAAATACATATTAACATGATTTGTGTGCATTTTTCCAAAATAAATGCAAAAAATTATAATTTGAGAGCAAATTGAAACAAATCTTTTTGAGGTAGAGTTGAGAAACTACAATATAAAAACAAAACAAAATTTGAAGAGGGAATCTGAAACTAAAGTATCAATCTTACCTGCTAGCATCAATCCGATACTGTGATACTCGGTATCGATATTATCAATATTTATCGATAATATCGATACCAAGTCGCCTATCTCTAATTGGTAGAGCCTCCATCCTCCACTAGGGGGCTTTCACACTCTTGGGAAGGTCAGAAAATCTGTCTCGTTATTCTATTTCCTGTATTTTCAAGAGTGTAACAACAACACTTTGTCATCAGCACAGAGGGAACAACAGACCTTGATATTGTCAAGGTAGACAATATAGTCAATATAGTTGATAGTGGCGGTATTTCGTGCTAGAAAACGCAAATTTCTCTCCTCCTTCCATTGTTTACATTTGTGTTGCTGCCTGGAATTACACACGAGACGTGACTCTCCAAGACGCAAGAGGAAAGCAACAATATGTGATTTTACGACATAAAATTACAAAATTAGTAACCCGCAGTGACTTGGATAAGTAATTTTAATCTGATTACTTAGATTACTTGTTACTGAAAAAAGGGATCGGATTAGAGGAACGTGTTGCTCACATCACTGTTTGTATGGTTGTATGCTAGAAGATCTGGAGACCTGCACCGGGGGGGGATTCGGTTTGTTCAAGATTATTTTGCTTGTAAATGTTTGCATAAACAAGAAGTAAGTCAGTTCAATCAAGCTAGCTAATTATCAGGTAAGGTATGCTGCTAGCTAGCTGCTAGCCAGCTGGCTGGATGGCTCTGCACTCACTTTTCTACTTTATACTTTTCATCACAAAGTTTTTCACGCCTTTTTGGGGATACAGGGCCAGACTCGCCTGTTTGTGAGTGAAGCTGATTTAATTCACATCTACAGGACTTCATGGCCCGAGGATTTGTTGCTTGCCTGTCAAACTGTTTGGAAACTGACAGCATGTTTGCTGTACTGTAGATCTGTTTGATGGGGCCTCAGAGTTGACTTGCAGGGAGGGAGAAGTACTTGACTTCAGATCTGACAAACTGTGTCCCAGGGGAATCCTGGTATTGGCTAATCAGGAAGAGTCTAAGCAATGACTGATGAGAAGGTCCAAGCAACAAAGAACCTCTTCGAAGCACAGCACTGTTCTTTCAGCAGTTTTGATCTTTCCTCATGGTGTGTGTTCAATAGCCTACTAGGGTTGGGTTGGTCCCTTGATGGCAGTAGGAGCCCTTTTGGATGTTTCGTCGCTCTTGGGAGGGCGATGTACGTCCATTGTCTCTGTTCTCAGTCGACCTTTGGCCCTTCCTCTAGATATAAGCAAAGAATCAACCCTCCAAACAGACATAACTTGAAGATCATGATCATTCGTTCATCCACCCATTGTCCATACCAGCTTTGAGCGAGAGATGGGACTCCACCCTGGACTGGTGTCCAGTCCATCACAGGGCAACACAAAGACATACAAGACAATCAGATGTGTCATATAAATTACTGTAGCTCTCAACTTCCAAATTTAATCTGTCTTCGTCCATTGCTCTCTCACTTCGTCTGCTTTGACTGAGACTCCTATGAGTTGAGTGAGAAGACATGACTTAATATAAGTTGTGTGTATGCATAGCCATAAATGATCAATTTTGACAGCATATATGTATAAATATACCCATACAGTCAATAATATAGCTAGGATTTTGAGAAAATGTAGTCTGTCTTTGGGGAACTATTCTGAATATACAGATTTTGTGCTTGTTCATTTTTCTGTTTGTTCAGTGCAATCTTTGAAGATTGACTTCAAAGCTCCGATGTCAGGAAAAAATAGGATCAGTTGCGCCCTGCAGAGGCAATGTAAATGCTCTCATTGGCTATAACGCGTGCGTAATTACTGCGGAGTAAATTGGGGGTAACAGTCATGTTTTTGGACCTTGGGAGGAAGCCAGAGTACCCGGAGAGAACCCACGAATGCATGAGGAGAACATGCAAACCCATTTAGAAAAACCCCAGGCAGGGATTTGAACCCAGGATATTTTTGCTGCTCAATAATGATCAAACAATGCATTTATGTTTTGCCATATATTCTCTTGGAACAATAGCAGATTAGAGGCATTTGTCGTACAGTGGACCCCCAGGATCCGCGCAATTAGAGACCACAGCCAAACGCGAATAGCTAAGGTCCGCAAATTCTTCAACCCCCCCCTCCAAAAACTCTTATAACTGTCTATTTTAATAGTTCAAATACTAAATATACCTGAATAAGTGCTACCGCAGAAGCTAATATCTACAGAAGCTAACATCTACTGTCTTCGTTATTTCCGCTCTTGGGGGTTCAACCAATCGGCATCAAGGAAAGTTAATGGTGCTCCTGGATTGGCTGCTTTGCAAACGCCAGCCAACAGCGTGTGAAGTATGTATTTCAGTTTTCTTTTTAAGATTTTAAATACACTATATGAAAAAAATCTGTGATTAATTTGGAGTTCCCACAGAAATATCTGCGAGTACTGAACTGTGAACAGGCGTATTTTTTGCATTCCCAGCAGTCTGCTGTAAACGAATTATTCATCCAAACCCATCCAACCACAGATGGAGGAATATTTCTGCCTGTAGAAGCAGAAAATGTCCAGCCCACATGGAGATCTGGTAATCAAGGCTTCTCCTTTTACAATCCACCAAGGATCAGGTCTGACGAACCCTTTAGTTGCTGGGATTGGGAGTGTGGGAAACGTCATGGAAATTTGCAAAAACCTTCTCTTTACTCAAGGAAAAGTGAAAAATGAAACCCACAAAACTCTGAGATGGTCACAAAGCATGAACTACTGTGATGTCACTTTTTTATTTGGATATGAGCCTTCTCTTGCCTCAGACTCATTGGCTGTGATATTCCAGATGTTTAAGCCACCCCTTGGTGTGTGTCTGGTGAGTGGGGGGGGTCTCTCCTTCAGCCCCAACTGGAATGTTCTGGAGTAATTTATCACTTTGAGGTCTGTGAGTCAAGAGGAAAGACGACGTACAGAAAAAGCAGTCATTCCCTTAAGGAATCCAGATCTTCCAATGCTCAGTTGGAAGGAATCTGGTTCAGTTATCCCCTCTGCCTCCCTTGAGTCCCGAGACAAAAGTTTGACTTGATTATTGTCTCGGCTCTTTCAAGCCCATGCAGATACGTTTTAACGCATACAGAGACCTCAGCAGCTTTATAGTAGCTGTGCAGAAGGAAAGCCGACCTCAGGCTGGTAATGCTACAAATAGCTGATAGGTGAGTAATGACAGGCCTTCAGAGGTATTTATTCAGCCATGTCAAGATGCAGTTGGGACAGGCAGGGAGTGCTCTTCAGACCTGCCTGCACTGATCCGTGGCTGTTTTATTCTTATCTACCAGGCATTGATGATGTGTTTACTTTCCTCGCCAGATATCCGCCGTGCACGCCTTCCTTGTCTTGTAGCGACTTGCAGGGAAATGGAAGAGAAGCTCTGAGAGTTTAATGTGAAAATAAATATTAAACCTTCAGGCAACAAAACCTTTAAAGACCTTCTGTGTTGTTTCCCAAATAATAAAGATGAGTGTGGACTTTTAGAGACGATCCTCACTTAAAATTTCACTTTTTATTTGAAGGATTTCTGCCCCATAATCTCCATGACCATCCGAATATGGCTGGATCCCAAACGTTCTCAGCTACTATTAGACAACAACCAGGCTTAGCTCGCTAAACAAAAAATGTGGTTTTGCAAACAAGTTCAAGAGTTAATGAACAACAACAGGGATAGAAGTCCAGAGGTCTGAAGGCTCTGCGCCCTGTAGTCGATAGGAAGGGAGGGGCACAGATTAGGTGTTACTATAGCATCTGTAGTTACTATACATTTTAGTGTATAGTGTGTTGGCCAAGGTCGCATTTCTGGATTTAAAAAAGGTGCCCTTCTGAAATAATTTTTTTCACAGTGTATGATGGGAAAAGATGGGATGCAAATCTGCAGCAGTTTACTGAAGTATCAAGCAGAAGGGTTTTAAAAGGCCTTGAAAGTGAGGAGAAGGATTTTGACATGGTTGTGATGTTGGACAAGGAGCTAGTAGAGGGGGTTCCAAAACAGGAGTGATGTGCTATTAGGGCTGGGCGTTATTTCTGAAAAACATCAGCGTTTCATATCAGTCAAAATGAAATGAAAGGTGTGTGCGAAATGTGCATCCTACGAACACCATTAATTTTCCCAGCAGCTGATTAGCTGAACCTCCAAGAGATAAGGAAGACCGTAGATGTTAGCTTCTGCGGTAGCGCTAAGAGAGGTTCCACTGTGTGTATTCATGCATATTAAGGTATATTTGGTGTTTGAACTATTAAGTTAAGCAGTTATTTGCATTTTTAGGTGACGTCTCAAGTATTTGTAGATTTTAGCTTTTCACAGCCAGTTGCAGTCCCTAACCTCTGCAAATACTGGGGGGTCCAACGTACGTTGCTTTCTGTCACAGTGTCATATCTTCAGAGTTGCCCCATGAAACGATATAAAATATTTACAAAAATGTGACAAGAGAAAATATTTCATATTAGGCTACATTTACATGAGATCGCTGTCTGGAAACTTTTGAATATCGATTCGGGGAAAGGTCCACGTTCAGACGACACCGCCAACACACCTCGAATCCACTGCAGTTGTCATGCCACCGCACCAGATGGCGCTGCGATTTTAGCAAGTAGTCAAAACACACAGGCGATTTTGTAACTAATTCTTCATTGATTTTACATTGTTTTCATACAGAAGACATACAACACATTCAACAACTTGCCTGGTAACAAAAATTTACTTCTATTTTTCTGTTTAGACTGTCCATTTTGCCCATTTTCTGTCCGTTTGCGATTCTTGTAGTTTCAACCTGTGTCAGTTTCTCCATTATAAATATTTCTTCCACTACTGCAGCCCATTGGAACCTCGACGGTTCTCCAGTTCTTCGTAATCGCTTTCTTTGCCACTATCAGAAATATTTTTACTAAGTATTTATCACAGTCTTAAATAATTCCCTCCGAAAGTTTACCAAGTACACGCAGTCTCCAGTGAACCAAAGGCTCATGCTACACGTACATATTTCTTATCAGAAGTTGTGTTAAATCGACCAGGTTAATTAGCACAACGCTATCCGCTGTTGTTTTTGTTTTCTCCCTGTGCATGTGCAGAACGAACCTTGCAGCCATGCGTTTTGCGCATTCACACCCCAGATCTCTGGAGACGTGTAAACGCACGGCTGGATCGCGACAAAATCTTACGGTTTCACCGAAAATCGGCTCCGTACAAATGTGGCCTCGGTCATCTTCAGACTTTCTGACAAAACTAAATTCAAGGAAATTAGTTGGGTTTACTTCAAACAGAACCGGTTTTCAGCGTTTGGAAATTTGACGCAGAGTGCTGCAGTAAGTAAACACCCCCTCTGGGTTTGATCTGAACTCTGACAGATCCTCACTTCTTCCTGAATCCAGTTACGCAATAATCAGAGACCGTTTGCTGCTTGTTAGTTTGCTGGGATTCTTCCCTCTTCAACCGCCTGAAACTCAAAACTTTACAAGCTCAGGAGTTGGATTATAGTTTAGCAGCTTCCATGTATTTATTCTGCCTTCCTATAGTTCTAAACATGGACAGAACCTTTCACAGCTTTTATTTCTACTCTTTAATTAGACATAATTCTTTGTTTTAAACATGACTACCCCTACAGAGGCTCCTTTGTTGCTCGAGATCATATTTCAGCTCATCTGCTGAGGACTGAACCCGTTTTGAAGGAAATGTCAACAGGCAACAAGGCGTAGCTGACGGAAAATAAAGGAAGCTTTGGCCTCTGTTGCGTTCCCCACATCAGGACTGCTCAGGGTGCAGAAGCTTTTAGAGAAACAAGCTGTGTGCTCCACATCTGCAGGGTAGAATCAGTTTAACCTCTATGAAGTGGTGCTGAGTCACCGTCTGGCGTGGGTAATCAGTGAGGGCTTGTTGCATTTCTTCCACATGAAGAAACGAACTGTTGGAAGGTGGATAAACTCCATCTTAAGATCAAAACCAACATTAAAATCACAGAATAGATGAGTTTTGAGACAGAGCTGTGTGTCTGAAAGACGCTATTAGGTCTGCTGTTGTTACAACCAGGCCAATATGTGCTAAGACGCCCTTTCAAAATAAAAGATCTGGTTTTTTTCTCATGATTATGGAACTTTACACAGGTATTGATTAATTAAACTATGAATCTATTGCAGTATTAAAAACAACAAATAAAGCTGGACCTAGGCCAGTGTTTGAGCCGCCTTCCAGTCCTTGGTTGGGTTTAAGGTAGAAATCACACATCAAGGTGTATGCAAAATGCAACATTTCTCATTTACTTACAGGAATGACAGCACATATACAGCAGCACCCTAAATGTGGGGGATCAGTTTACAATCTAGCAGCAAATCACAAACAATTGTGTCATAAAATTTAACAGAGTCACATGGGAGAGTCAAGTTCTACAACGAAACGATGATTATTGTGCCCAGCCCTGGAATCAAGAGCAATGTCTGCATGTTGCAAAATGCGCTATGAATGAAATAAAACATTTCGCAGTACTTCATGTACATCTGATTTTCATTCAATAGGAAGTATTTCGCTGCTGTTTCAAGGAGATTTTTGTGCGGTGGTACTTGAGAAAGGTCTTGAGATCACATTTCCAAGGTCTTGGTCTCGATCCTTTCCTGCAACTTGGTGCGAAACTTCTTCAGCCTTCAAATACAAACAAGTTTTAACGTGGTGAACTTCAAAAATGCAGATTTTCTTGCTGTAACGACATTATTGGTTCGGTCTTGGTCTCGTCTCCCTCAGTGATTTTGTCTTGACTTGGTTTTAAGTTATAACACCACAAGGAGGTGAAAGAAGAAATAAACTCAAACTTCTTCTGACATGTTCTCCATCAGAAGGTCCCAGATGTCTCGGATCACCGTCTCAGAACAAAAATGGAGCTTAATGGAGAAACAGAACATAGAACCAAGAGGTTCTGCCCGGCTGAATCAGGTTATGTCTTTGCTAACTGTACGCTTTGTATTTTTGCTCGGTTTCATATCAGAGTTGAGTTTTTCCTCCACTAACTGATTCTCTTAAAAGCTGCAATAATAGACTATCTGGGAAACATTTACTTCAGATATAAAAACAGTACAATAAAAATACTGTAGACTTTAGTTTTTACAAATTTAAACAAAATATCGTCACACCGACGTTGTCACAATGTTTACGCCGTGATGCATTCTGGGTATGCTAGTAGCTACAGCATTAGCTCCGTCCAGCCAGAAGAGTAATTTTTGCACTATGAGTAACGCTGAACTAGAGGGCAATGAAGAAATCTCAAGGGAAAACGAAGATGAGGAGGATCAAACAGATGAAGAGCGAGTCGACCAAAAAGGCTGGTGTTTGTGCTGCTGCAGCTTGGAAATGCTAACCTGAAAGTAGAGCGTACGCTTATCATATTTCTAACTCAAGCTGTTTATAGTTAGCATCAGAATAAAAGCATTTTCTCAAATATATCAGAATGGTTTGTTACAGAGACTCAAAGATGCGTCATTTTAAACATCCATTCATTATCTTCCAATTTGTTTTGATTTTACGTTAGCTCCTGCTAACTGTGTTAACTACTGCTAGCGGTTTTAGCTACTGCTAATGGTTTTAGCTCTAATTAATATAACAAATAGTAACTTGTCACTAAACATCCATTCATTATCTTCCAGTTTGTTTTCATTCTGTGTTAGCTCCTGCTAACGGTGCTAGCTACTGCTAATGGTTTTAGCTACAGTTGATGGTGATAGCTCCAGCAAATGGAATTGGTCCTAGCTGGTGGTATTAGCTCCTGCTAATGGTGTTAGCTCTAGCTATTATAGTAAATCGTAGCTCAGAAGCCGATAATGTTTGTTTGTTTCAACGGATATGCATCGCGCAGGTGGAAAAATGGCTACCTCCGCAGATGAAAAATATAACAAATATATACACTATGAGTATAACTATGAGTTTTTGCGTATCACAAACAACTTTTAGGTTCATAGGAAAATTACAACATATTTAGAGCCTGCATGATCAAACAGTCGTTGATCCCTGTAAAGAGTTTTCGTTCCAAACCATCCAAAGACCTGGACCAGACAAGCCAAATCCTTAAAACACAGGACAACCTTCAGGTTTTTCTCAAAGTAGAGAGAGAGGTGATTTCGGACCACAAGTTAGGTGTCTCCTCATCTTCGGTTGCTCACAAGACTGATTAATTGCCGTTACTTTAAAGTATCTGATTGTTCTGCAACACCAGTAGGTCAGCTGCAGAAGCCAGAGGAAGAGAAGGAAAGACTTCATCCTTCCGACTGACTTTAGGTAATTATTTGCTTTGTTAATCTTATTCAAGCTGCAGGGATCGCTCATAAAATTGTATTTCCTGGAACCAAACACCTGGATGAGCTTTAAATAGTGCAGATAATTATCATAATGAGATGCAGCAGGCAAACTTCTTCACGTTGTGGAGGAGGAAGAACAAGCCGAGACTGGTTTATCAGGCAGAAACATCCGGGCTGTAATTAAACCAACAGCCTCCATTAGATTCCTGAACAAGCAGGGAAGTAGCAGGAGCCACGTTCCATCATCTATACTGGAAACCATCACAGCTCTGCCGTTTGGTGCTGGGGAACTGACGCTGCGAGCTGCAGCGAGACATTTAAGATGGAGTTAACGTCGTCGGAACGGACTGAAACAAAAACCTGGAGCTGGAGTCAGAAGATGGAGGATGAAGCAGCGTCCAGGAGAACGACAGGAAAACGGCCCAAAGCTGTGATCACACCAGCTGGAAACGCTCTGCAAGGAGGAACCGATCCAGTACGAGTCACATGTTCAGTTCTTCTTCTCTGGCTGAAAACCGCAGCTTCTGAAGGCATCAAACTTCCCATCGATTCATCTTCATCACATCAGGATGTTCATCTTCATTTTTCTGAGCAGTTAAATGTCCTGTTATTTTTTAAGCTATGCTGCCACCTAGTGGAGTCATGCATGTATGTTATGGTTTTACTGTTGCTCTGGAAAATGCATTAAATCCTCTAAATCAGTGGTGTCGAAACTTTTTGACACAGGTGCCACAAATGTATTTTTCTTTTTAACTATAATTGCAAAACCTACTTTAGTTTTTATTTTTACCTGTTTGACAACAAGCTAAGCACACAATATTTTAATAAAATAAGAGAAGCAGTCAGATTTCTGTGGACAAGGGGTCTGTAAATCATTCCGGATTTAAAACAAAAAGGTGTCTTGCAGGTTTTCCAGATGAAACACAAAAAAAAACAACAAACCATATCCGACATTTTCAGGGTTTCTGCAGGTTTCACCAACTCAAACTTAAGACGTTTCAAGACCTTTATGAATGAAATTTAAGACCAGTATCTCCACGGAAACGTATGAACATGGTCCAGCTAATTGGTAATAAACTTGCACTTACCCATGATGGACGCAAAAGAGCTAGCCAGCTAGCAAGGGCATGTTAGCGGTGAGGCCGGAATCACAGAACGCAGTGAAGACGTCTGAGTGCAACTCAAACCTCTGCCAGACAGACAAGTCCAGCGAGAGGAAAAAATACATAGAATATACGATTAAAGACCTGCGAGTAACGTATTTAAGGTCGATTTCCTTTTTTAAAATGAATTCAAGACATTTTAAGGGCTTAATTTTAAATACATGAATTTAAGACTTTCTAAGGAGGCATGGACCCCCTGATATGGTTCTCTCCTGCTTCATTTTGCCAAGTTTATTAAATGGTCGTGCCCATGTCCGTATTTTAGTAGAAGTCACTGGATGTTTTTTCTCTTTTTACAATTAAAAGATATCATATTGCTGTGTTGCACCTTATATTTTCCATTTTAAGTTTTTCAATTCTATCTTTTCTGTAAGGCCTGGAATCAGTGAAAACTGCACCCTGACACTGATTTTAAACGGCAAACCAAATGTAAGTCATTCTTGAATTGTGATCAAGGGCCGCCCAAGATTGTTTCGAGGGCCACAAATGGCCCCTGAGCCGCACTTTGGACACCCTTGCTCTAAATTCAAGGGATGAGCCAGTGCTGCTTGGATACATAACAAAAAAAAAGTTTTAATTTTAGATTTTAAGTCTCTTTGTCTGCAGCAGTCAGTCCCAAAGTCGTCATTCAGTCCAGTTTGTTCAGATGAAAACCCAAAGATGGCGCCGGAAACCAGGATTTCAGGCCAAACAAAGGGCTTCCCAGAGAGCTGAAAACTCAAAGATGCCCTGATCAGGCTTTTCCAGGTTGGATTTCTGTTTTTCAAGGCCTTACCAAGAGAAAAACACGCTGCCTCGATCAACCTTGCACATCTGGATGCTGCAGAAATGGTCTGAAGACAACAAGGTGGAGGTTCTGGAGTGGCCTAGTCAAAGCCCAGACCTCAAGCTCATAAATAAACTGTGGCAGGACTGTTCACGGCTGATCCCCACGCATCTTTGAACAGTTTAGCAGCAAGAATGGAGAAAAACTGCAGGGAGTGAATATTTATGCAATCACTCATTTTATGTTACGTATGTTTATTTGTCAATATTTTACAGAAACTTTCAGATTAAAGGGTTTGTTGTATTTCTTTTGTCAAAAAAGCCTAATTTTATTGATCATGATTGACAGAGAGGGAGTGAATACTTTTTGTAGGCACTGCATCCTGAAGCCGCTTTGTAATTTAACTCACCTTTTAATCGTTCCATTTTTTTGGGCATGTAGTAAATGAGAAATTTGGCTCTGAAAAAACTTGCTTATTAACAAAATTTTGTACAATAATAATGCAGAACACCTGCCAAATATTTTTACATTTTTAACAAACTAATTCTTTCTTCTACCAAAAAAGGTAAAACACTCAGAAAATATTTTGAATTTCTTTATTTATTTTTTTAAAAAAACATGTTTTCTCTCTTATGTTTTAGTTTCAAGATGTATCTGAAACTTAAACTCCAGAAGAAAAAAAAAAAAAAAATCGGGTGTGACCTTATGATCAGGTGAGAAATGAAACGTCCGAGGCGCAGTGAAGGCATCCTATAAACAGCTTTTTAACTGAGATTCTTCCCCAAGGCGTTAAAAAAAAAAAAACAAACAAACAAACAAACAAAAAAAAAAAACCCACAAAGTTTCGCACATCTGAAATGTTTTAGATAACATGATTTTAACACGATGAGCCCGAATAAAGAGGTTCTGATCGGTTTTAATCCTCCAAAAGGTCCAAACCTTCAGTCCTGTAGGTCCCAGCTGGATCCAACAGCAGCCCCAGCATCACTCTCCTTCCCCGGTCCGATCACCTGAAGTCTCCCCGGGCTTCTTTCCATCATGAGTCCGCTCACCTGAGGTGGCCTTCGGCTCATCGTCCTCCTCCTTATCTCCCTCCTCCTCCTCACTCTCGGACCCGGTGTCGTCGTCCAGTGCCTTGGGGTCGATGAGCCTGGGTCTCCCGGCTCGGAGCCGCAGTCCCTCCTCGTACCACTGGCGGTAGGTTTTGACCACCGCTGCCCGGGAGCAGCCCACCGTCTTAGCCGTCTGGGAGACGCTCAAGCCCAACTCCCTGGCCACCACCACCTGGCCCTTATCGAAGTCGCTGAGTTCATCTGGCTCCATGTTCCTCCGTCCCAACAGAGTCCGAGTCAGGGCGGGTTACTGTTAGAAACAGACTGACTAGACCAATATGGCGGCGGGTGGCTCTCCCTCAGACGCTCTTTTCAAACTTCTTCTTCTGTTGCCACCGTCGCTTGTGCGCTGTACCGCCACCTACTGGCGTTCTGCAGGTAAATGGGAAGGAAGCACGAATTTCATTCCATAAAAGCCGCATTTGTGAACATTTAATTACGAAACGATGATCGACTGGGTACGGAAGAGGGGTAGGGCCAGTGGAAAAAAAAAAAACAAGACATTTTGACATTTATGTGAATGTGGCAGTGTGTTTAATCTCAGAATTCTAAAAAAAAAAAAATAATAATAATTTTTTTCTAAGAATTCCTGAGAAAAAAGTTAAAATTTTTAAATATAGTAAATACAAACTATCGCTTTTATGATCACAATGATGAAGATTTGATCTATTAATCCAAGAATTTTAAAAAAATATATCAGAATTTAAATTTTTTCCCCTATGAATTACTGAGACAAAAGTTAAAATTTGTCAGAAAAGATGGTCAATAAAAACTACCACTCTTATGATTATTATAATAAAGATTTGGTCTATTAATCTCAAAATAAAAAAAAAATCTTAGAATTTTTAAAATTGTTTTTTAATAAAATAATTTTTTTTTTAAATGTAAGAATTTTTGAGAAAAAAGTTTTTATGATTATAATGATGAAGATATTCATCTCAGAATAAAAAAGTCAGAATTTAGATCTTTTAATAAAAATTCCTAAGAAAAAAAGTTTAAAATTTTGTCTGAAAAAGATAAAGACAGTGAATACAAGCTGCAGCTTTTATGATTGGAATTATAAGGATTTGACCTATTAATCTCAGAGTTTAAAATAAAAGTCAGAATTTATTTTTTTCCTAAAAATTACTGAGAAAAAAAAGTTTAAATTTAGTCAGAAAAAAGGTAAATACATTAAATACAAACTGCAGTTTTTATGATCATAATGATGAATATATGATCTATTAATCTCAGAATAAAAAAAGTCAGAATTTAGATTTTTTTTTTTTTTTTTTTTTTGGTAATAATTTCTGAGGAAAAAAGTAAAAATGTTGTCAGAAAAAAATATAAATACAGTAAGCACAAGCTGCAGCTTTTATTATCTTAATAATAAAGATTTGATCTATTAATGGGAAAGTATTCAACCCAGCCTAAACAATACACGCGTATTAAAAAATGAATTAGCTGTGATGATCTACATCTTTTGGTTCAACATCACAAGCCAAACCCTGACTACTTCCAGTCCAGACCCGCAGAATCAAGCGATCACTAAAATAGAACCCGTCCCACAACATGAAGTAGGCCTGATGATCTTAAAAAAAGAAATGGGCCCCTGGGGCAGAAGTTCCAGCTGCTCCCAGTTCAGTTTGACTGGTTCTCTGAGCTCCTGCAGGAGGATGCTGACGGCACCAGTGAGTCCGTCCAGAAGCTGCGTGACTGCAGGAAAGTTTGACGCTCGTTTTTATTCCCTTTAAAAGCGGACGAAGATATTTATGAACTTTCCCAACACAGGCGATCATTTCCTTCTCCTTCTTGGTTTGCTTAGAGACAATTTAAATGTTTCCTAAAACATCTACAAATGTAAGAAAAACCAAATTAAAAACATTTTTCTCAGTGTATGCTGAATATTTCTTTATCATAAAAAAAAACAAAAAAAAAACAACATTAAAGAATCAGTTCAAAGTTAAATTTATTTAACATTTTATATATTTTTTAAGAAACTTCAGCTGTGTGCCACCGCCACCTCCTGGTTTGGGTTGGTAATTGCACTGGGCTGATATACTGTGAATCAAATGAATCCTTTTTTAGCAATTTTAACCGAAATATTAAGATTTTTTTTTTTTTTTTATTAATTTTCTTTTAATATTGTACACAAATAGGCCTACAGTTCAGTAGTGAGATGAAATCAAGATTTTTTGAATGGATGGAGGAACATATACAGAGGGATGTTCTCGGTTTCATTTTAAATATGAAGCAGATGTATGGAGCTAAATGTGAGCCATAAGGTTCATTACAAAAAACTGTTAAAGGAAATAAATAAATCTTGAATCTAAAAAGTTGCTTTTAAGTTTTTTTTGTTCCATTTTTTTTTTTCAGTTTAAATTTTTTCTGTCTCAATTTTAAGTTTCAAATCGTTTCCTTTTTTTTGTTTCCTTTTTTTTTCTTAGTTTTAAAATTATTTTTAAGTTTCAATTTTTTTCGCAGTTTCCACTTTTTTTATTTATTTATTTTTAAACAAACTTTGTGCCCCCAATTTAGTTCCGTACTGGAACAGCGTAAACAATTTTTATGCACATGAACGCCCCTGTTGTCAGACTGTGAAACTACAAGCTCTTAAAAACTTCAGGATAATAAACAGTTTATTTTGTGTTGCAAAAAATAAAAATATCTCGTGCCAAAACAGTTTTCTGTCACCAACTAATTTTCCTTCAGTCATAAATATGGATTTACTCTCAGCTTGTTTTTATTGTGAGCTGCTTGCTTCGACTTTTCAGGACCCAAGTGATTCTTCTGCGAGCCTGTTGTTCAAATTTCATTATAGTTATTGACCTGCAGGAGACAAATGCTGAGCGTGAAGCTTTTAAGCCTGGAAGCAGACGTGTTTCATCATTGTAAAATTGTTCCAGGCGATTTCACGAGATGATTTAAAACACTGCAGGGTGTGGAGAATCCCTCCGGCTTCTGCGGTGCAACGAATGAAGATGAAGGTGAATCAGCAGAGAAACAGAAGCAACAGCAAAGGAAATGTCGTTAAAAGCCTGAGTAACACTGACCGTCTGGGCTGGAAGTTTGAAACTGGTCCTGTTCATTATTGTTTAAGGTGTTGCCATATTACTTCATTCTTCATGAAAGAAACTCTTCGTTCTGCCACAGTAAATCTCTGCGCTTGGGTCCTCCACAGCCCACACCAGGGCAGGTTGTTTTGCCCAGTTCAGTTATAAATAAACACCTTTATGCTGACAGAGAGCAGTTCTGTTGTTTTTCATGCTTTTTATACCATACTCTAAACTATTCAACCAATTTCACCTTTTTTCTCCCACAGTTCATCCTTCCACTCAACTTACCAGTACTATGACTTAATACAACACTCTGTAAACAGCCAAATTCTTTAGCAACTTGTTGTGGTTGACTTCTTGTGTAGACCATAACAGATTTCTACATTTGATGTCATCTAATTTTGCCACAAATGAATGACTCTGGATGTAAAACTACTAAGTTATACATCAGTTTCACTTTTTAAATTAAATTATTTTAAAAAAAAAACAACTTTCAGATTGTATTCTAAATAAGTTAGAAGCAACTATATTTTCTAACTTTCAAAGTCTAAACATTTGCGACCCCTTCAACAAAAAGCAATCAAATAAACCTCAACATTTCAATGTTACATTTAGAAAATGAATATCTATGGAGGACATATCCTGCCAAAATTGGCAATAGAAATAGAAATCAATAAATGGCTTGATAAAGTAATTAATGTGGCAAATATTGCATCAGAAAATAATAATAATAATAATAATTTATTTTATTATACAGAGTTATATGAATATCTGATTATTTTCAACTGTATTAATTCAACATTATCACAATTATGTAATTTTCCATTTTAATTCCAATCTTGCTTTATTTATTAGTTTCCTTTATTTATTTTTTTGTTCATTTTTCATTCAATTTTTTTAAAAATACATTGATTTATTTTTAATTCTTATTATGTCTTCTTCTTTGCCAATTTATTTACAGATTTATATATTTCTTCTCATGTTCTCCTTTGTTTTTCTTTTGTTTTTTGTTTGTCAACATCAAGAACCAAGCTCTAAGTTGGGAAAATTCTCATTTCTTATTTTATGGATACAATATTTGCCACATTAATTACTTTATCAACCGACATATTCTATTTCTATTCCCAATTTTGGCAGGAACAGTCTTCCGTAAATATCTAAACCAAAGCAGTAACAGACAGAGCCAAAGAAGAAGATTTTTTTCCCTTGAGGGAGTTTCTTTAATAACTGCAAAGTAACCAAAAGTAAATAATGGGAATATTTCTGTATGGACTGGGAAAACGTAGAGGAAGAAAAAATACGATGATTACAGAGTTCAGGGGAAAATTCAAAGTGGAAAATGCAAAAAAACCAAAAACGGGAAAAAAAAACCATGTGGAAGAGTCAGTGGGTTAACAATGTTTGGCTGGAATAATAATCGATATAAAAAGGAATAATGTGAGGTAAACTATTTAAGTGATGTTACAGTGAAGCTGAATACTGGTGTTAATGGTACATTTAGTTCGCTTGTCAGCTTTTCTTCGCCATAGAAACAGGAATGTGTCACCAACACAGAATCCACACAGATATGAAAACTCTGCCACAGAGTGTACCATTGGACGAATCGGACTATTTACATCTTGCCTGTGCAAGCAAAAGTACTCAAAACATCTCCTTCGATAAGTGTTTCTCTTCTCAGTTCATACAAAAATAGTTCTTTACTATAATGGATCCAAGTTTACGTTGAAATATTGAAAAACCAATGTGAATGCAAATGCATATAAACCCCAAGATGAGGCGTGACATCTCGACCATGGAGTGGATTTTGGCACTTTTTCATACAAACGAGTTAAAAGTCTGCCTCGAAGGGAAGCCTCCTCGGCATCAGCAGCGGCCGTCCAGCGGGTCCAGAGAGAAGACGGTGCCCTCTAAGGTCAGTCCCATTTTGAACCCCTCCTGTGAGAAAACAAGCAGGATGATAAATGCGACTCAGAGCTGCCTGATGAGCTCCAACAAGCCGGTTTGATCTGGAACGGAAGCTCAGAGTGAGGAAAAAACATGACAACAATCCTCTGAGGTCAACCGGGACCGAAACCACTCCAGCATGCAAAGTCATGCGTCACTTAACTGGGTCGGAAATAACATGGCATGCAGATTCAGGGGCGGTTTGGGTTCTTTATGGCAGACTGTCTGGAGTGTTTATAAGCAGTTACTATCTTACCTGCAGGAGAAAATAAAATATCAGTTTGGTAATGATGGAGTCAAGCTAACAGCTAGCTAGAGTCACGCTAACAGCGATTCTAAATCAACCTTACAGATACTAAAAGTCACGCTAAACACTAACCACACTCAAGCTAACGGCAAACCAGAGTCAAGCTAACAGTTAACTATAGTCAGGTTAACAACTAACCATAGACAAGCTAAAAACTAACCAGAGTCAAGCTAACAGCTACTTAGAGTCAGGCTAACACTCAGCCAAACTAAAGCTAAAAGCTAACCATATTCAAGTTAACAGCTACCCAGAATGAAGCTAAAAGCAAACCACAGTCAAGCCAACAGCTACTCAGAGTCAAGCTAACAGTTAGCCAGATGAAAGCTAATAGCTAACCATCTTCTAGCCAATAGCTACCCAGAGTGAAGTTAATAGCTAGCCTTAGCTAGTAGAGAAATTAGGAAACTTAGAAAGGTTTTTTTTTTTTTTTTTTTTTTTTTTAATTAATTGAAATTGACACATTAAAGTCCCAGCCTTAAGGTTCAAATAAAAGTTTGGAATTAATTTTCCTGAAAATTGCTAAAGTGATCTCCTCCATCTGAGTTTTGACTACATTTAATTTCCCATCGGGATAAGTACAGTGTTTTTGAATTGAACTGAATATTAAAAGTGTCATTAGAAAGTGCTGCCCGTTCAGTGCCATCTGTTACTGAGCAACAGAAACATTTTAGAGCGTAAGACGTGTTTGTTTGCTCACAGCAGCCAAACAGCCACCATAAAACCCTGGGACCAGCTGAGATGTGTTGGGGATGTTGGTAGATGTGAGAGCATGCAGCAGCCTTCGCAGCACGCAACGCAGCACGCAACGCAGCACGCAACGCAGGAAACACAGACAGCAAAGCAAAGGGTACAAACCATCTCTGACGCTAAGAGAGGGAAGAAGACAAGAGACACATTCAGCTGTTAATAATGAAGAAAAGAGAGAAAGAATGGAAACAAATTCAATTGCAACGTCACCCCCTGCTGGCAACACTATGAAGTAACTCTTTTTATACAGTGGATGTGAATATTTGGTTCCAACTTGAAGCGCCTCACCTGCATCTCATCCAACTTTGACTGGATATCGGGAGGGAAGTCGGCCGCGCCGCAGGTGAAGGGGTCAAACGGCTCCGCTCCAAACAAATCTTTACCTGCAGACACAAAACACGAGTCAATCTGTCCGTGTACCTTTCGTTCAATTGTTTTTTAATTGAGAATCAAATGTTGAAAAATTAAAAAAAGATTTATTTTATTATTCAAAAAATACATGTCGATGTTTTTTTTTTTGTTTTTTTTTTTATTTGACTTTATCCTCACATGAAACATCAAATATTTATGAAACACTCCACGACTTTTTTTTTTTTATTTTGTCACGTCAGTGCGTTCCCCTGTGAAGATCTGCTCCCCCTAGTGTCTGGTGCGTGCACTGCAGCCAGAGAGGCGGGGATCCGACAGTCTTCTCCGCAGCATTTCTGAGTAATTTGTCGGTAAAATGACGACACGTGATCACGTCAAGGTTGTTACTTTTTTAAAAATTGGTTTTTAAAAAAATTAGGCTGTGCAAGACTTTTTTGGCCAAAAAAAATCCTGTCATTATCTACTTTTGCACATTAAAATGATAATAATAAGATAGATAGATAGATAGATAGATAGATAGATAGATAGATAGATAGATAGAGTCTCCAAAGTTGCAAAATCAAATGAGGTTGCGGCATATTTTATAAATGTTTGATTTTTTATGAGGATAAAGTCAAAACAACAAAAACATTGACATTGTATTTTTTGAATCTCACATGAAAATGAATAATTAAATAAGTCATTTTTTAATGTTTCATTTTTTGATTCTCAATTAAAAAGCAATTGAACAAAAGGTACATGGACCCTAAAGCCCCAAATCCTCACTTCTATCAGGAAGGTATGAGCACAATGCAAAAACACTAAATATCACCAAATATTTCTGGGATAGTTTCTGGTGCAAATATCTTCAATACACTTGAAATAAGACAAAACTAACTTACAGCAACTTTCCAGCAGATATAGGAGCTTGTTTTAAGGAAATAATTCCTGAATATTGATGAAAAAGTTCCAGTTTTAAGTTAAATAATCTGCCAGTGGGACAAGATATTTTAACTTTTAATATGGGAAAAATGTCTTGTTCTACTGGCAGATTATTTCACTTATAACTGGAACTTTTTCATCAATATTCAGGAATTATTGACTCAGAACCAGCTCCTATATCTGCTGGAAAGTTACCTGTAAGTTAGTTTTGTTTGATTTCAAGCGAATTCAAGATATTTGCACCAGAGATACCTGGTAGGATTTTGATTTTGCAGTGTTACTCTGTCCGCTCACTGATATCTGGGGGGAGGCTGGTCGGAGGAGGAGGAGGGCAGCCGTTGCTGGCCTTCGTCGGAACCAGCGGCGTCACAGGGGAGAAGGGAACCATGTCGAAAACGTCTGTGGACTGCGGCTTCACGGAGACGCTCCCCGCCTGGACAAAAACAGGCCGTTAAACCGACTGATCTGAGTACGACCGTCCGAGCTGCTCAGAGGCAGGACGAAGAGGCAGGAAGAGCAGACAGAGCAGAGAAGAAGGAAGCAGAGGGTGTTTACACGAGGCCGCGGGACGCTGAATCCCTCGGTCGCTTTAGGAGGAGGAGGGACAGCGGGTTTAGCAGGCGGAGGAGTTAGTAGCCCCGTGGAGACGCTGGAGTCCGGCGAGCTCATGGGCGTGAGCGTGACGGAGGAGATCTCCAGACAGGACAGCGACGTGATGCTGTGAAACCAGAAGAGAGAGGAGGGCCTCTGCAGCACGTACGCCTCGCTCGCCGCGTCCACGTGCAGCGGCTGAGAAAAGCGACCAGAGGAAGGCGGTGTTAGTCAGAGAGCTGCAGGTCATCACAGTCACCGCGCGGCGCTACGACTGCCGCCATCAGACGGCGAGCGGATCGCGCTCCTCGTCGGACCCGTCGGGTGTGAAACTGGTTCGTCTGCAGGCCACCAAACAAACTCGCGTGTGAAAAGCAAAACTGACACGATTCTCTGAGTTTCACTGGAGACCTGTGCAGTTGGAGTCCAACCACCAGTGAGGCTGAAGCTCATTTCCTTTCGCCACTCTTCAAAATGGGAAAGACGAGAGAAAACGCCGTTGAAGTCAGCCAGATACGCACTGAGCTTCCATATCAGGGGTGTCCAAACTGTGGCCCGGGGGCCATCTGCTGCCCTCTGCACTGATTTTATGGGACCCCCGAAGACGGAAATTTAGGAATGATACAAATACGGCCCCCGGCAAAGGTGGCAGATGCAGATGGAGGCTTTTTATCGCTGGGGTTAGAAACCACCGCCGTCCATAAATACGCGAGAACCCCTCTAACAATGTCTCATAACTGCCTATTTTAATTGTTCAAACACCAAATATACCTTTGTATTATGGTCAGGACTTTAATGTATTCGTTTTAATTGATTATTAAAAATGTTAACACAATTACTCGCATTTTTTTTGTTTTGTTTTACATACAAAGGTTCCAACCGGAACCTTTGTATTCACACGTTTCTGGTACACTCGTAAATCTCTACACAGCTCCATCTGCTAACAGCAGCGATGGAAGCGGCTCCTCTGGGGGTTAATTTCTGCTTCCAGAGCCGATCTGATGCTGGAAAAGACTCCAGTTGTGTTCAAGTTGTGCTAAAAGCAGTCGGCCGATCAGAGAAGCTATGCTAGCCTAGACTAGCATCTCAATGCTAACCATGTAGCAGCAGCGCTAATGTCAGCGTCCACAGTCCACGTTTCTAAAGAAGCTCCATGAATGATCAGGGTTCCTGAAACTCTGGAGAGATGAGCTTTGCTCCAACCTGATGCTGGAAGAACCTGAAGAACAGATTAAAACTAGAAACATTTCTGCTGCTCAGCTCAGATGCTGTTGATTCAATCATTTAGCAGCAAAAATACGTTTTTGGACTGAAAATGTGAATTTTGTGAATATATAGTTTTCGATAAGTGCGATTAGTTAACGATAGACCCTGCAATTAACTCAAAAACTAAAAATGAACTCAACTTAAAAACATGAATGTAGTCCCATCACTCGCTAACATGCATGAATGCACACAGTGGAAACCGTCTTAGCGCCACCGCAGAAGCTAACATCCACGGTCTTCCTCATCTCCACTGTTGGGCGTACAGCCAATCAGCACCAAGGGGAAAAGGAACGCCAGCCAATGGCGCGTCAGCTAGCATGGTGTCTGTGTATTTCAGCTTCACAAGCTGCATTTTCTTTCAAATATTTTAGATATGATGTACAAAAAGAAATCCATGAATATGCAAATTTTCTGTGAACAATTTGGAGTTACCTCCCACAGAACAGGCAGGGGTCCAACTTAGTTCAAAATTATGCACAACATACAAAAACCTTCTTACAACGCAAAAACGTTCGGTACAAAACAAAGTATTTGTCTTTTAACAACCAAACGTCGTGCTTTCTCTTTGCTTTTATAGTAGACAGGATCACATCTACTCTGGTTGCTGACTGGACCGTGGATAGATTTCTTTTTCAACTTATTGTCATCAAGGCCAAAAGAAATTACAAATCAGTCCCTTTATTTTACCGAGGTAAGCTTTGGATCGACAACGACTTACATGTCCCGACGCTACAAAAACATCTGGACTGTTATGACTTTCTTTCTTGTATTATTACAACTTTATTCTTCTGACATTATGACTTTATTCTGAGTAATTTTGACTTTATTCTCATAATATTACGACTTTTTGTCGTGTGACATTATTCTCGTATTATTACAACTTTTTTCTTGTACTATTACGACTTTATTCAACTAATATGAATTTATTCTCCGACCATTACGACTTTATTCTGATGTTATTTTTAATTTATTCTCATAATATGACTTTTTGTAGTACGATGTTATTCTTGTAATATTGCAACTTTTTTGTTGATGACTTTTTTCTCGTACTATTACGACTTTTTTCTTGTATTATTAGGACTTTATTCTACGAATATTACAAACTTATTCTTGTATCATTACAATTTTATTCTGATATTATTTTGAATTTATTCTCATATTATTATGACTTTTTTCGTATATTACGTTTTTTCTTGTACTATTACGACTGATGACTTTTTGCATTTGTTAAATTAAAATATTAAAAAATAGTAAACGCTTAGTTTATTATTGAGCAGTTTCTTGTTTTGTTTTTTTGGTTTGCGAAGACTTTTAATTTGGCAATTTTGGCAAACGTGACAAAACGTTTGGACACCCCTGATCAAGAGAAATGGTCAAAGAGCTCTCTGTACACGAGAAGACAGTGATGTCCTGTTTGTCGTTCAAACTACTAACAGCAGAGGGCGCTGATACCGATGCGACCTGAGTTTCTGTAAGACAGTCATTTCTAAACAAGGATGTTCCCCGACTGAATAAATAATCAGAACCAAGGTTTGTTGTTTTGAAAATATTCTGCATGAATTTATTTTAACGCTCTTCAACATCTTTAGCGCGGTTCTGCAGACTGATTCATCTGATCTTAAACCAAGTGGAGTAAAAACGTCGCTGCGTGTCGTTCTTACTGGTGGCACATGAGCGATCATCAGCTGCTCCTCCAGCTCTTGAAGTTGTTTCTTCAGCTCAGCGTTTTCTGTTTCCAGTTCCTGAATCTGTGAAAACAAAACCCGACAGTTGAACACGACCAAGTGATCGACATTTGAATGGGTTTTTTTAAAAAAGGTTTTTACATGAAAAAGGGTTGAATTTGATCATTTTTAGGGAACTTTTAGTGTGACATTAAACAGAAAGTGAGATTGAAGCTGCTTCCAGGATTGTAATTAAATCTCAACATGCAGAGGTTCGACATCAAAATGTTGAGTTTTTTCATCTGTATTTACTCAGGAAGTCTATTTTACGACAGGATTTTTGGTTTTCCGTGAAATTATCTGATTTGATCTCATGGTTTTAACGTTCTCCGCCACTCAAACATTCATCGCCATAGTAACCAATCCGTTTGTTTTTGTTTTTTTTTTTTCTTCTTCTTCTTCTACACACTGGATAAACAACGCCCCCATTGTCCAAGACCCTGTTGCCATGGGTACCACATCTACAGAAGGATTTGTTCCTCTCTCTCTCTGCAGCTAAGTATGGGAGGTTTCTGCACCTCCACCATCAGTTTCAGTCTCAACGCCGAGGACAAAACCCCATCTGGACCTTCACCGGCATGAGCAGATGAGGCCTTTATGAAGCCTCATCTGAAGCTTTTATGCATCTGTTTATCCAAAACAAGTCTTTTGGAGGTTTGGGCTGTTCCCCCCAGCCCGGAGTTCAGATTTCAAGATGGCTGCCTTATCGGGGGAATTGTGTTGGTGAAAAGATCATTTGTTGCAGCTGCCTGGTGAGATCTCTTGCTCCTCGTTTCTACTGGCCGGTACGGCATGGGTCGGGGCGGTCCCCTAATGAACGAACTGTGTTGTGTGATGCCAGTAGCTTCACCCTAACCGAACGGCTTTTATAACAGAAACAAACAAACCGCACCGACCCGTGCCGTACCGCTCACTGGAGACTGGCGAAAAGTCCACTTCTCTGATAAATGATGCACACTGGAGCGTCCGGGCCACACGTTGCTTCAAACCATGCTACACCGAGGGCCCAGTTATGTTGCCTCGGCAGTAATGAACCAGCAGGACCTTGTGATGAAGGTTCTGTGCATGCTCAAAACAGTGGAGCTCCATTACGTGGCTCAGAAGACCATTCTGAGGCCGTTTTCCCCCAATAGTCCGGTAGAGTCGGTTCGATTGGGACCAAAACTGCAACATCTCCTCCATTTCCAGCTGCTGCGGTTCTCTTCCTCTCTGCTCCGAGTCAAACCAACCAAACCCTTTCGGCAACCTGTTCCCCTCCTCGCCTGTGGGGGCGCTGCACCAAGAACCACTGAAGGAAACGACACGAAAACCTCTGAAGACTCTGAGCGCAACTTCATTCTTCACAAAATGCAAACAGAAACGGAGCAGCGTCAGATTTTAGCGGTTGGAGGGTTTCTCAAAAAGACCACGAGCCATTTCTCCCGCGAGCGCTAGCCTAGCTAGCGTTTGTTTTGGTTGTATTTACCCAGAATGCCCTGCGCTGCAGTCCACTTCCTGCTTTTGGAGCGGTCTCTGGCGTTCACATGTGCATTCAAACTGAACCAGAGTTCACTTCAACCGAACCGAGACCGGACCGAGGTTTCCAGGCGGACCAGTGAACCGGACTTTCTAGGCAAACGGACGGGAGTTGGATTACAGCGGACCGGACCGAATGCAGCCCGAGATTCCACAGTGACCATCTCCGTACCTTCTGGTCACTTTTATTTCCATCAAGACTGCTGGAATAAACATCAAAGTTGGACAGGTTACCTTGGTAACACTGAACAAACCGAGGGACCACCAGGTACAGCAGTTTATCCAGATGTTCAAACATCTGCTGTCACTCTTTCAGTTAAATCCACTTGAGTAACAGAGGGTTTGATGTGCTTCTAATCCCAGACTGCAGCTTCTGTCATTAATATTCATCAGTCGATTATTTCTGCGCTGATTAATTGAGCACGTTGAAGGATTTAAAACCGATCGATAGACAGGAGCTCAGCATTAATTAATAAAAACATCAATGCGCCGACACGGGGGGGCGCAGCTATTCAACGCCGTACTCTCTTCTGCAGCCCGCCGATCTGCTTCCTGGTCTCCACGTCTTTCCCTCCAGACTCCAGAAACTTCTTGTAGGCCAAGTCGAAGGCCTGGCCGATGGTGAGGGTGATCTCCTCGGCCTGAAAGCGACAGGATTCAGACAGCTGATTCTCCGCTCTCACACGCGTTCTGGCTTTGTTTCAGGGCCAGAGAAACACCTACACATTTCTCACTGTCGAACACGTAGCAGAGGTGCTTGTTGGACTCCGAGTCTTTGCAGATGAAGGTGAATATCCTTTTATCCGTCTTGTCGTCGGCGCAGAAGGATATCCGATGCAGCTGGCAGTTGTGCTGCACATCCTGCGACACAAACACAAAGCGTCAGACTAGATCTACCCGGATCGCTTGCTGAAGGAAAAATGCCCCCGACTCACTTTCGTTTTGGGGTCCAGGATCTTGACTCCGTAGATGGAGATCTGAAGCTCCACTTTGGGGATCTTCTGGCCCTCTGACTTCTTGATGTGCCTCTGAAACTGTCAGAGGAATAAAAAGAAGGACGAAAGATGAGATTTTCAGGTTGTTTTGTCATGAACTTTGACCTGCTGACAGAGGCCTGTGGGGCTTCAGGTCGTTTCTCTGGGATGAATCTGCTGGGAAGACTGGCAGCCATCTTGGAAAGAATCTTTCTTCCTGGAGAGTGACGTGTATGGCAGGCTGTTTTAACATAAAATCGGTTTCGTCTAACTATCTCGAATTAGCGCAGGCCGATAAATCGATTTAATCGATTAATCGAATTTTTGGTTGTTGAAGATTTAATTTTTGGAAAATCTGGATTTTTTTTTTCCACCAAAGCGCTCCTTGTGTTTCCGTAGTTCAGAGTGATGTCATCGCGCCCAGGGCGGCCATCTTGTTTGACAAGCGCGTTTTACAGCTTCTATTTATTTGGATTTTGAATTCAGGTCGACTCTATGATGTAGTATTGGGGCCAAGGTAACAATTTTCTTTTACGAAAATAAAGTCATAATGCCATAAGAATACAGTCGCAGTAACACGAGAATAAAAAGTCTTAATATTACCAGAATAAAGTCATAATATTAGAAGAATGAAGTAGTAATTTTATGAGAACTCCAGCACGAAAAATAACAAAAAATTAATTAGCCAAGCTGTTTTCTCATTATAAGAGCTTTTTCTCATAATTTTAAGACGTCATCTGGTAAAATTGCATCTTTTTCCCGCTAATATTATGACGTTATTCTCGTAATTAAGCAAAAATTCTTGTAGTTTGGCCCTGATACTCCGTCATACAACTCACAGAAGAGATGATTGAAATTAAAACCACCTTTCATTTCTAATTTCTTTTTTTAGAAAAGAAAGCGAGAAAAAAAAAAGATTAAAATCCGATCTGGTATGAAGAAAACTCTGAGATTTTATGTTTAAGCCAAATCGCCCTGCCCTATTTCTGATCACATTCCAGATATCTAAAATGAGTTTTGACGAGACAACTGCATTTCAACCATCCTGAATGATAATTTCAGATATCTGTGTTCAGATATCTTAAAGAAGATCAATTCACCAGATTCGTCATCTGAAGGGTCACTCATCCATAATTACAATTCGATTTGTCTTCAACGTAATTATGACTCATCAAAATGACCCTTCAGATGATGAATCCAGTGACGTCATCTGAGATGTCTTGAAAGGAATTTCGATACGTTAAAATGTAATTAAAGATATCTTGAGTTGTTCTTCTGACTAGTCAGAATGTAAATGCAGATATCTTAAATTACTACTCAAGATAGTCAAAATGCAATTGCGTCTCATCAAAACTCATTTTTAGATATCCGGAATGTCGCTACAGGTCGTCAGACGAAACTGATTTATGTTGAAACGGCCTGCCATAGAATATCTCCTGTAGAAAAATATATTCCAGATATCTTTTATTAAACTGTGACGAGCCAGAACAAAAAAAAAAAAAAAAAAAGATATTTTAAATCTATGACGTTATCATTTAATTGTTGAAATCTGAAATAAATGTTTCAGATACTCAATAATTCATTGGAGATTTCTTGAATTAAGGCTTCCATCGAACTTAATGGTAAATCTGGTGTCATTTATACTGGTCAGAATATAATTAGAGCTATCTTAATCACCTTATACGTCTAGTCATAAACCGATTTTAGATGTCTGGAATGTAAATGTGGTGAAGCTGATTTTAGGGTAAAACGGCTTTCCATAGAACTCGTGACCCTCAACAGGTTTTCCAGGCGATTCACCTCCAGGTCCGACGCAGATATCACCTGAACTACGTGTTCATACTGAAAGCAGGCAGGCTGTGAAGTATAATCCAACATGCTTTCTGCCCTCAGGAGGCACAGCTGAGCTCGTCACCACGGAGACGTGGTCAGAAACTGGTTTCCACTATGAGACGTTTTGCAACAATGGAGTCCTGGGTTTGGGAAAACGAGCCTCCCCCCACAAGCGGCCTCTCAGCTCTTGGCAGCAGGATTTGGCAGCAAGGCGCTGGGAGGGAGGTCTTCCCAGGCTTGAAGGTCTGTTTAAATGGTTGGACTGGGGTGGTATTTATCCTGGGAGAAGGCCAGGTCAAAGGTCATCCCCTTGGTGATTTCAGGGAAGCTGTGCACTTCAATCTGAAACAAGGTTTACCTGAGATTTTATGACTCGTTTGGGAGTTTTTTGCAGTAAAACTCCAGGATATACATCATAAACCCATACTGGGTTTAATATTTTACTGTTAAAATAAATAGTTTGAATAATTCAGTTTTTATTCCCATCCTCACCTGTAACCTTAAACTGTTTCCAGCGGCTTTCAGCCAAGTTCATCAATGCACTTGTTGAATATTTCATGATTTCTGTAAAATCTGTGAAATAAAATGTGAAAAGCCACATGTTTTGGGAACTTGAGGCTGCTTGATGCAGCGTAGCAGGAAGAAAACAGCAGGTTGTCTTTGTTTCCGGTTTATTTACAGAGGATTTATCAGAAATACATTTATTCAGTGGAGGAAAAGAAAAATCAGTTGCTGAGGAAAAAAAAACAAAACAAAACACTGGAGCCACAATTATTACCCCCCCCCAAACATCATCATCAGTTGTAAGTAACTGTTTTTCAAAGTGGGGGCCGCAGCCCCATGGGTGGCCACCAGGGGGTGCTAGAGGAGCCTCAGAAAGCTGGAGGGAAGATGAGGAAAAAATAAAAATAAAAAAATAACACTGAATTTTCTGAAAACAATTATTATTTTTAGATATAAGTTAACATAATTTATTGAAAGGTTATTTGCCATAATCATCTTTCTGATCGGCTGCCAGTCAAATTCATCAAGGCGCTTTGCTCCTCAAGCTGGCGTAGCAATCGCGAAATGGACACGTTTCTGAAAAGAAAAAGACCAAAGGAGCCGTCCAGCAGCCCTGCTGTGGATGACGCTGCTGCAAAAACCCCGAAGAACTTCTGGCCGACTAAAATCAGGAGGTGTGAGGCAGCGTTTAAGCTCAACGAAGGTGATAATTAGTGAATAGTGAATAAAAGTGAGAAAAAAACTTCTAAAAGTTGATGTTTCTTTACTTGTAGCATTGTCTCTCAAGGTAATGACATGGAAAAGTTTGGGAACCCCTAGTCTGTATCAGCTAAGGGGGAGAGTGGGGGGTTGGATTAGTGGGTCCACCCCCTAACCGATCAGCGCCCACTGGTCTTCTGACGTCATGCAAAAAGCTGGTCCAAGTCTGAGTACCTAATGAAAACCTCCAAAACGAGTGGAACCAAGTCGGAAAAGGGGCTCAGGTCTCCATAACAAGCATCAGATGCTGTCCCGATGCCAACCGGTTGTTCAGGAGGCACGCCAAGAAAAAGGCCTTTCTGTCCTACCATCACAAATGTAAACACGGACTTTACTAAACTCTACTGGATGATGAGTTTCATGAAATTTTGGTCAGATCTGATGAGACTCAGATCGAAGTTTTCAGGAACAAAACGCTTCAGGTTGGATCTGCTGTGAAACAAATGACTGTTTGGAAAAGCAGCCGATGCGCACTGTTAAGTACGGTGGAGGATGTGTGATGCTGTGGCCCCTGCTTCTCTTACAAAGGCTCTGAGAACCTTGTTAAGTTCCGTTCTTTTGGGAGATAGGGCGGTGGGACACAAGGCCTGTTGTGGGACAAAACACCACAGCAGCACGCTTGTTTTCATGTTAAAAAAAAAAAATCACTAGATGTTTAAAATACAGCGGACCCTCGGTATTCATGGGGGTTAGGGACCAAAACCACGTAAAAATACTTGACAACCTCGCTAAAAATGCTTATAACTCCATATTTTAATAGTTCAAACGCCAAATATACCTTAAAATACCTGAATATGCGCTACCGTAGACGCCAACATTCACAGGGTTCAGCCAATCAGCACCAAGGAAAATAAATGATGCTCCTAGATTGGCTGTTTTGCCAGCGCCAGCTAATAGTGTGTCAAGTAGCATTTAAGCTAGGTATTTCAGCTTCCTAAGCTGCATTTTCTTTCAAATATTTTATATCTATGACAAAAATGTACAAATAATTTATGTTTTTCCATATTTCAGTATGAGATAGTAATATAAAATGCACTAAAAGATGTATTTCACATAGTTTAAGGATTTTGAAACCTTTTTAATCTCTCCTGAGCCTGGATTTTAGGTAATCTCTTTTCACTGGAACTGCACCTGAGATGTGTTGGAGTGAATTTTTTTAATCAGATTACAAAAAGCCAAACAAATACTGCATTTCTTCTTCTTGTAAGCCAAGTTTGGCCTTCAACCTAGCCCAGATTTTGAATTTTACCCCCAAATATTATTGAGTTAAGGTTTCTAGTTGAAGCAACGTAATGAGCTAGACCTGCTACTGTTTATTTTCATGTTTTAACAGAAACATCGAATGTATCAGTGGAGGCCTGATTATCCTGATGAATAATCGAACAGAGTTTTCCATGTCCTGGGCGAAGGCTGACTGGACAAACTGCTTATCCTGCACCTCTAGGTACCAACACTTGGAGCTGAAAATACTCCAAGGGCACCTTGCTGATAATGTACTGGAGGAAGGGGAGGGGAGGTGTGTGTCACTCACCCCCCCCCCCCGATCTGCTCACTGACAACAATCTGAGCTCCCCTGGAGGCTATGGCTCCAACTGGAGACTGGAGACCGACTTTACCTTCAGCTTCCTCACTGCATCCTTCACGACTTCTGTGCCTTTTGGGGCTTCAACCTCCGTGTTTCCAAGGAACTGCAGAAGAAGAGCAAAAAGATGATGACGGTGTCTACAAGACTGTTTCTTCTGTTTTTTTGTCAGACAGAAGTTTTTCAGATTTTCAAAGTAGTTTTAATATCAGACAAAGATAAGTTAAAAACCCTTTGCTTAGGCTTTGGGTCTCCAGAGAACAACAGCGAGAACAATCGTCCACTTGACTTGACAATCTCCGTTGTCAAGTCTCACTCTAGCTGGTTAATGTCTGGTTCGGGTCTCCAATGTCTGGTTCGGGTCTCCATTGGCAGTTTGTTCCTCTCTATACGGGCGTGATTGAGGGAACGTGGGCGGGCTGTGCGCACGCAGGAGCTACGGTCGATGCTCTGATGATTTCACTTTGTGCGTGTACCCTTGGGCGGCCAGTTTCTCCGAAATCTCTTGGTATGCTTGATCATTGTGCATTGCCCCGTCCAGTTGATTTCTGCCACAACTGACGAAAAGGTTTGAACCTCAAGGTTTAACCATGAAATGATCAATCTTGCCATCTTACCAACTACTACGGTCTCGTCACGGGTTGGCTGAGATATTGTTGCCCAAGGGCCAATCAATGATTGCAGTCTGCTGCCAATCAAATCGTTTGCGTGCAATACTCTTGTTGGTCCAACTTGTACCACCACTGAAGTGGTTCCAAAAAATGGAGAGGAACTGTGCAGGATCTGCCAATGGAGATGAATGTGGCAGGGGAGGACTGGGGAAGAACCAATTAAAGGCATGTCTATGGCGAAGCGGCAATGGAGAACATATGGAACAGTGGAGAACCTTCCCAGTACTGGAGGACTGACCAAAATTACTCCAAGAGTTCAAAGTTCCAGGTTTCTAACGTAGATGAACGCCAAAAAGGTCACAATTTGCAGTTCCTGGTGTTTTCTAATAAACAGTGTGGAGAAGATTCAACATTTTTTTCTATAATTATAAATCAAGAAAAAGTTTTCTGTGCACATTGTGTTTTTATTGTGTTTTGAACTCACAGATAATAAAGCCTGATTATGTCAGGTGTCAAAATTGTTCATGGCATTATAAAAAGTGTGGGGATCCTGTATTGTGCTTTTCTCCAACAGATGGCGCCATTTTCCTAGAGCACACTGCATCTGTGACCTTTCCAGCCACACAAACAGCTTCTTCTTCCCTGTGGGCTCTTCGTGTGCAGCCTGCTCCAGTATTAGACTTCATAAACAGTTATGCTGAGCCCTTAAAGGTTGGAGAAAACAAAATAACAAGTTTGGTCATCAGAGCAAACAGCTCAGACAGCTGTGGATTGTCTTCGCCATTCAGAGTAAATCCTGACTCTGCTAATCCCCGTCTACCTGTGCAGCCAAGCAGCCAGGAGAGGTCTTCGGCTGTCCATATCCTTGTTGCCGCTATAAAAGTACGCTGTGCCATTCCTACTTTTACCAGCATTTAGAGCATTAGGGCTTCACTTATGCATTTTTAAAGCATTAAAGTAGCAAATCTTGCAGCTAATTAAGTCTGGAGCATTACTCAGAGTGTTTTAACTTGTTTCTAAATGGAGGAAGACAGAAGGAGAAACGGCTTCTGCACTTATTCAGAAGAATCAGCACTCTGCCTCGGCGTGACAAATGAACTCTCTGCACGGTCGCGGTCATGTCTGCGAGTGCTGCATCCCAGAATAGAAAAGAGCAGCGCACGCTCTTGACTGGTGCATTGTGGGGACGTTTCAGGAGGCAAATCAAGCTCCGAGGCTCATCCATCAAATGATTCATGCAGCCGTCCCTCCCGTCCCGCTCCGACCTCATGGCAGGCCAGAGGAGTTCATTCAGGCGACACAATGCCGGGCCGAGTTCAACCCGAGTACGAGCGCAGTCACGGCAGCGCATTTAACGCTCGAACTGGGATGCTGATGATCAATGGCTGCCAAGCAAACAGCACGCTTGTCTTGCGTAGAGACTGGCGACGCTTTCTGGGTCCTAACTGGCCCTATGGAGCTACTTTTGAGCCGTAAAGCTCTCACTTTAAAACGTCTCTTCCTGTAAATATCTGATGAACGCTACATTTTTGCGGAGGATCATCAGGCCTGTCACGAAAACAAAATGTTGCTGGACGATAAATTGTCCCAGAAACTATTGCGATAAACAATAATATTGTTGTTTTGAGACCATTTTTAAGTGATATATTGATAATCTTCACCTTCTCAAAGACTAATAAACTTAACATTATCACTGTTAAAATTATCACTATTATTCAATTGTCCATTTTATTTAAAATCTTATTGTTTTATTAGATGCTTTTATTTCATTTATATCTAATTTTTTGTGTTTATTTAGTAATTCTTTGTTTTTTCCATATTCTGTATTTATCTAGTAATTTCTTTCCATTTTTTCCATATTCTGCATTCACTTTGTATTTTTTCCATTTATTTGTATTTATTTAGTAATTTTCCTATTTTTTCCAAATTCTGTATTTATTTAGTATTTTTTTCCTCTTTTTTCCATATTCTGTATTTGTTTAGTAATTTGTTTTTATTTTTTCCATATTCTGTATTCATTCAAGAATTTTTTCCAATTTTTTCCATATTCTGTATTTAGTATTCATTTTCTATTTTTTCCATATTCTGCATTAACTTAATATTTTTTCTATTTAATTGTATTTATTTAGTAATTTTTTTTTCGAAATTTTCCTATTTTTTCCCAAATTCTGTATTTATTTAGTATTTCTTTCTATGTTTTCCATATTCTGTATTCATTTAGTAATTTTTTAAGATATTTTGAATGTCTAAAATACAACACCACAACCAAAAACAATAAATTAAACGGAAATAAAAACCACACACAACCGAAACCATAAATGAAATGGATTATTATGCCTCTGTAAAAACAATATCAATCATCAAAATGGAAATTTTTGAGCTCATTTAAATTCATAATGCAAATACTTAATTGTTTATTGCGACAGGCCTGAGGATCACAACGCAGGAAGACACAGATGATGTTTTCCTCTCATTATGTCAGCCAACAGATGTCTTCGCATCGCAGTGAGTGTATGGAAACGTGCTTCACAACGTCAACCAGAGTTCCAGGGAAAAACACAGGAAACATGAAAAAGCACATTTAAAACCAGCAACAGAGAAATGAAATGAACCTATGGCACCAACGCTGACCTTTATGGGAAAGCTGCAGTAAACTGGAATTGAGATGCTGGGATCTACAGATGTTTTAACTTGGGGAAAATGTCTTGTTCCACTGGCAAATTATTGCACTTATAACTCATAGTTTTTCATCAGTATTAAAGCTGCAGTTTGTAACTTTTATACAAAACATGTTTTTTTACATATTTCTTAAAATCATCATGATGTTGTGACAGAATAATATCGGACAGATAATCTGTGAATCCAGTTCTTCTGCCTTCTCCCAGTGCTCCCAGTACTAACTGCAGAAATCCACCAGTCAGTCAGAAACAACCAATCAGAGCCAAGAGGCTTAGAGCTGCCAATCACCCTCATGTACGCGCCGCTCACACACTGCCCCCCCCCTCTGCTACGCTACAGCTGGTTCACCACAACATAGCCTGCTGCTAATGCTAAGGCTAGTTAGCATGGCCACCGATGACGGCGGATAAACAGTTTTCCTGGAACGGTGAGTTGTTTCTCCACCATCAGCACATTTAGCAGCGCGAACACGAGGGTGATTGGCAGCGCTAAGCCCCTCCTCCTGGCTCTGATTGGTTGTTTCAGGTTGGGAACGGAGCATTTCTTTAGGCCAATAGCAGCTCAGGGAGGAGGAGGAGCTCCATCTGTTCACAGATTATCTGTCTCAGACCAAACTGTCACGACATGGAAACGGTTTTAACAAATTTGGAAAAAACTACAGCTTTAAGGAATTATTGACTTAAAACCAGCTCCTATATCTGCTGGAAAGTTACTTGTAAATTAGTTTAGTCTTATTTCAAGTGAATTCAAGCTATTTGAACGAGAAAGTAGACCAAAAATACTCGTTAGGATTTTGTGTTTTTGCGGCGCAGGGAGTGAGTTGAGGTATTAAAACTCAAAACTCATGTTTTGTTCTTTCTTGGGATGTAAAAACTGTCTTTAAGAAGTCTTCTCTGTGGAAAACACAACCGGCCTGCAGATCTGCTTCTCTCCACATGTTGAGACAGCCAGAGAAATGACAATAGGAAGTCTTTGCACCCTGTGCTTCAGTGGTGAAGGAACTGGTGCCAACAAACGCTGGCTCCACACCAGGACTGGAACTGGGCTGGTAAAAAGCTCCTGTCTGAAGCAGCACCAGAGCTCATATCCTGATAGCACCGGTGAATTCATAACAACAGCGAAATGAAGAGGGGGGGGGTACCGTGGACACACGAACTGGGGCTGACTCCAGCTTTGGCTGTTACATCAAAACAGAATAAAGCTGATTAAATTGAGAACAGGGAAAGTGAACAGATAAAGCGCTGCAGCTACTGTGACGAGTTCAGGACAGGCTGGGATAAACACGAGGATGGGGGGGGGTTTCTTTCTGTGGAATGGTGAGATTATTCTTTCAAATGATTTTGTCAAACAAAATAAGAAGGGGTCAAACTGAACCAACACTGCTGTGATGAGTCCAGGACCTGGCAGATAAGAAATACCAGCGATGCATTAAAAATGTAAACAGAGCAGGATGTCTAGACAGAGAGACGCTGAAGATATGAACACACTTTGAGGTGCGACCGGGTTATAAGATGCACCCTGATGAGAGATGGATGCACCGTGAAATATGCATGTAAAACGTGCAACGTGCACCATTTCTGATCGAGCTTTTAAATCACGTCAGGTTGAGTTTCAACAAGCTGGCACAGCGCCCTGTAACGTAATTTACTCTCCAGCCGCAGAACACCATCACTTCGAAAAGCCTTTATAATCTCATCTGCACCCTGAAACTGAAACACGTCAATATTTACAAGAAGAAGCACCAAAGTTTTAGATTTAGAGATCTGATTTTACAGAACAGGGCAGCATAACTCACACTGGTAATCAAGCAGGTGAGGTTTGGACAGAAGTAAATATTCTCTCAAAACATTTTTAACAAAGAACAGAAGCCCATAAACTTCTGCCTCATACTGAGGAACAGTAAACACACACTTCCTCAAACAGATTGTGAGGCACGGAGTTAAATTCATGTTAAGAAAGAAAGCAAACCAGCTATGGTCTATGAACTGTATTAAACAAGGCTACTTAAGTATTTCTCCATTTGTTGTATACAAGTATAGATTTCGCATCCTTTGTAAGTTGGGAGGAAGACAGATGTGTGTGGACTGGGAGACCTCAGGTTACTCTGGTTGATAGTATTAGCTCAGTCTACTGTGTGTGCTAATTTTAGCTCAGTCTACTGTGTGTGCTAGCTTTAGCTCAGTCTACTGTGTGTGCTAGCTTTAGCTCAGTCTACTGTGTGTGCTAGCTTTAGCTCAGTCTACTGTGTGTGCTAGCTTTAGCTCAGTCTACTGTGTGTGCTAATTTTAGCTCAGTCTACTGTGTGTGCTAGCTTTAGCTCAGTCTACTGTGTGTGCTAGCTTTAGCTCAGTCTACTGTGTGTGCTAGCTTTAGCTCAGTTTACTGTGTGTGCTAGCTTTAGCTCAGTCTACGGTATGTGCTAGTTTTTACTTAGTCTACTGTATGTACTATTTAGCCCACTGTGTGTGCTAGTGTTAGCTACTTTTATTGTGTGTGCTAATGTTAGCTCAGTTTACAGCTGCTGCTAGTTTTATAGAAAGAAATATAGTCTTATTAGAATCAGACTTTTTTTAGACATTGAATGTATAACACTGAACTTTTATTCTGTGAAATTATATAAAATATATGTATTTTTTACTTTAAATTCACCTGCAAAAGTTTACCTGCAAAATTTCATCAGCAGAAATTTGCTTGCGAATTTGACCATGATATATTGTTGAAGCGATTGGAGAGCTGGGTCGGACTCTCTGGTCTAGTACTCATTTGGTTTGAATCCTACCTAAAGAACAGGCATTTCTTTATGTCAACAGGCAACTTCTCATTGGAGCAGACAAAAATCACATGTGGAGTACGCCAAGGATCAATCGTGAGACCCCTCCTATTTAATATCTATATGCTTCCATTAGCTCAGATTAAAACAAGTAAGATTAGCTACCACAACTACGCAGCTGATACACATCTCTGCATTACGAAGTCACAGGTGACTCTGAACCCATCCAAGCACCAAACAGATGCTTAGAACAAATCAATGCGTGGAGGTGCCAAAACTTTCTCTAGCTGAACAGAAATAAAACTGAAGTTATTATCTGTGGACTAATGTCTCAACAAGATCTAGAGAAACTCATCCATGTGTTTATCTTTAGTCGCATTGATTACTGCAACAGTGTCTTCACAGGTCTGCCTGAAGAATCAACCAGATGCTGCAGCTGATCCAGAACGCTGCTGCTGGCGTTCCCAGTAAGACCAGGAAGATAGAGCACATCACCCCAGTTCTAAAGTCCTTCCACTGGCTCCCTGGAGCTCAGAGAACAGACTTTAAAATACTTCTGGTAGTTTATAAATCACTGAACGGCTTAAAGACCTGTTATCATTGTATCAACCTTCCAGACCACTCAGGTCTTCTGGTTCTGGTCTGCTCTGCATCCCCAGAACCAGAACCAGACATGGAGAAGCAGCTTTCAGCTTCTACGCTGCTCTAATCTGGAACAAACTTCCAGAAAACTGCAAAACAGCCAAAACAATGAGTTCCTTTAAATCAAGGCTGAAACCCACCTGGTTAGAGCTGCCTTTGATTAATAGTAAGTAGAACATTATTTGCTTGATGATTCTGATGATTTCCTGTATACTTGATTGATGTTTTTATGGTGTGAAGTTGACGTAGCCCCTTAATTTGGAGACACCTACTTTTACCTCAGTTTACTGCATGCATTAGTGTTAGCGCAAACATTATTGACTGTAGTTTGTGGTAACATACGAATAAAATGTGAATAAACATTAAAATCTCAGAGGAAACGCTGATTCAAGCAGAAAACTAATCTCAAATCAGCTGCATTATATAATGCTTTAAATACAAACATGAGATTGTCTCTGTTAAGAACTCAAGAAATTGTGTCACCTTGACAGAGACAGCAAAATGTCTCCTTTAAGCATTTTTTTTTTTTTTTTTTTAATTATGTTTTTCTCATGGTTTGCTAAGAATGGGGGCAGCATTTAATGGAAGGCATTCAGAAAAGGCAAGCTGATAATGAAGTAGTTGACCCAAATACTCTCATTAGACGCTGCATCTTAGCTTTTCTTCCACAAAGCAATAAAAGAAACCTTGAGGTTAACAGAGCGCAACGATCCAAGCGGTTCAGTCGCGCCATTAAGCTAAAATGAGTGAAGATAAAAAAGATGCTGTTTCCTTCATGAACAAAAACACGATTAAAGAAAAAAACCTCTCTTTTCTTGCAGCAGAAAGAAAACATCTTCCTGATTCATACTGACTGCAGGTTTCAACAGCAAATCGTTAACTGAGCTTGTTTTCAAAAATCCTGAGGGAACGGCTCATGCACATCCTCATTAGTTCGCCTGTCCTACTGCCTGAAACTCCCTCTGCGATCACTGTTGTACTCAGATCTCAGCAAATCTCAGCAGATGGGGAACTCATCAGTGAAAGCTGACAATCTGCTTTGATGTCAGGAAGGTGTGCTTTTGCCAGTTCACCCCGCATTTTAGCAGCAGTACAGAAAAGCAGCTCGAGCAGTTTGGAGTACCTGTGACTTTTTGGAGTTTCACGGCTTTTTTTTTTTTTTTGAAGCAGAGGATGTAGGATGAGAGACCCGCGCCTCACGAGAGGAGAGGCCTTTGTGAGAATAAAGCAGCCAGATGGGGAAAACGTAGAAGCACTCTTTGAAAAGGTGGAGCTGGATATTTGAAAGGACCTGTTGCGTAACAGGGAGCCCCCACTCTTGCAAGAGAACCAAAAGGTTGCATTTTATATAAACAACCCCCGAAGATCTCATTAAAACTGAACAATCAAGGTTAAAATAAAAAAAAAAAAAGAAAGTTTCCAAAAAACTCTGGCAGCACCGAGGTAAACAGCTGCTGCGGAAGATTAATGAGCCAGTATCGCTTCTCTGACAATCCAGCTTACAGCTCGTCGCTAAGCATTAAAATGTCCAAATTAGAAATTCAGAAAAGGATTTTTCTTCTGTCTCATAAAAAAAACCTCTGGCAATATTTTTCTTTCATTATTTGGCAGTCTTACCTTGGCATTGTAGGGGATGTAGTGCTTGGCCAGAGCCTCTGGGGTGTGCATCCACGACTTGTCTGAAACAACACAAACCAAGACCTCAGTGAAAGCAGTCTTCATCAGTGCTATCATTCACAGTTACGCTCATTATTGGTTGATGTGTGTACTTGAAACAGCGCCACAAAGCTAAGCACATTTCTTAGGGTTAGGAGAGGCATCATGCCTCAGGCACGTTCATATAAAATAAAGATGGTTTTACTATGCTCATTTTACGGACTAAAAATGGTTTAAAATGCCTGCAGTGACAGAATTAAGCTAATTATATCACTCAAATTCATTAAAACAAGCCTTTTATCATGAAAAACACAGTTATAAACCGTAATCTAAACAGAAGTAAAAGGCCTGAAGTAGTGCTAAAACGATTATTCAAATAACCAACTAATTTAGTTATCGATTAATTGTTACCTGGAGTATACAGAATTTAAAAAAAGACTATTTACTGGAAGAACAATATACTCCAAGCAGTAATTAAGCCAAAACTGTGCTATAAATAGAAACATTTGCATGTAAAATTTTAAAAAAACTTCTTAGCCTGTAAATCCAGAGCTCCTCTAGTGGCAGTTTTAGCTTCACCAGACTCAAATTCTGGGAAAAAAGAGAAAAGCCCAACAAAATCTTCTATTAGGCACCTTTTGCATCCAGTTATTAATCGGTTAATGCAAAAAGCTAATAGGCTAACATGGTAGTGATCAAACTTACTAACTGATGAATCTTTTAGTTGAAAAAAGTTCTCAAAAATGTCTCAATAGACATGTTGGCTAAATTTAGTAGAAATTTAGTTTAAAAGCTTTTTTCAATGTCTACAATTACATTTAGACATTTCTCATAAGACAAATTGTTGATGTGTTTTAACCGAAATTGACTGGCTTGCAAAAAAAAAACCAAGAGCGACGAGCGTCACCCTTAAACTCATGATGATTTAAGAGTAAGCATACCAATATTTTTGATATATTTACCACTGCTTTCCTTCTTCTTTGTCCCAAATTAAATATACTATGACTTAATGGATAAAATTAGTTAATAAAAATAAATAACATGAAGCTGTCTTTAACTTTCAGTTATGCTTTACAGCAGGTTTTTTTTATTCACTAATTGACAAACATGCTAACTATTCAACATGCAAGTAGGCTAACACAACAACCCTTCAAAATAATATTGGACTACCATGAAAACAATTCAAAACATTTCAACATCAAATAACCTAATATACTATACCATTAAAAAGATAATAGACTAATTATTGCAAATAGGCTCGAATGTAAGTAGACTTATGAATCGACTCACACACTAAAGCATCAACATGCTAATTCACTAGCAAGCTAACTGTTTAATATGCTAGTAGGCTAACACACCAACACTTTAACATGATATTTAACCACCACAAAAACACTTCTGCATGATAATAACCTAATATGCTACACCTTTGAAAAGCTAATAGACTAATTACAGTGGACCCCCGTTATTTGTGAGGCTTAGGGACTAAAATCTGCAGATACTTGAGAGATCCTCTAAAGCCGTTCAAACATCAAATATACCTTAATATGCATGAATACGTACAGTGGAAACAATCTTAGCACTACCCCAGAAGCTAACGTATACAGTTTTCCTTATTTCCACACTTGAGGGTACAGCCATCCAGCAATAAGGAATGGAACAGCACTCCTGGATTGGCTGCTTTGCAACGCCAGCCAATAGCATGTAAAGGAGCCTTGACCCTAGATAGTTCAGCTTCCCAAGCTGCATTTTTCCCCCAAATATTTCAGAAAAAAAATCCATGAATAGGTGAATTTTCTGCAAATAATTTGGAGTTACATTCCACAGAAAAACCTGCAAATAAGTGAATCCTTGAACCACAAATAGGCACTGAACTGCAAACAGGCAAACATCTAAGTGGACTTACAAATTGACTTCCACCCTAAAGCTTCAAAACACTAATTCACTAACATGCTAACTGTTCAACATGCTAGTAGGCGAATATGCTAACATTTTAACCTGATATTTAACCGCCATGAGAACAGCCTAACATGCTACTATTTCTGAATGCTAGCTGATTAACATGCCAACACAATGCTAATGGACTTACACGCACCTTGGCTAACATGTGAATGCTCAACATGTTAATTAAATAACATGCTACGCTTTACCATGCCAAATGACTAACATGCTAACATTAGCATGCCAATGGAATAACATGAAAATGTTTCAATATGCAAACTGACTAAAGTTCAAAGAATTTAACATGCTAATTGGCTAACATGCTAATGAGTGAACATGCAAACATTTATGTGATTTCTCTTACACACTGAAAGATAACATTTTGACAGATATCTCAAACTGTAACATGGCTCGTCTTCTGCTTGACTCAATATTTGAGAAATCATCAGTGAAATATTCACTAAAATATTTAAAACTTCATCTGTTCAGCATCAACACTGATGTAAACACTGTAAAGTATAAGCTGTTAATACTAATACCACTTCGCTGCATCAAGAGCTGTTTATCAGACATCTAATTTCTTCTCTCAGGGTTGTTAACCTTTTTAATCACAATAATTTGGGGTAAATTATCCCTTATTACGCATGGTATACAACTTTATTAACAGCATGCTGGTTTTTGAAGACTGAAACTGAGCCGTGGATCAAAGGTCATCACAGGTCACTGATGGCACAAACCAAACATCCCATTGTTCCAGCTTTTCTCTTCACTCTTCATTTCTGCGTGTGAACAGCTTATTACAGCTGTAATGAATCTGGGGACAAAATCTGCATGATTGTGACCTGAGGCCATCAAACTTGTGTAAGATGATTGGGGTTGCCAAAACTTGCAAGGTGTTGATGACGTGACTCAACGCTAGCGTGTCCTCTGCACAAGAATGCTAATAACCTTGTTTACATCGGCGCTGTTGGCCAAGTGGATAACCTCATTTGAATTTCAATTAGTGTTCGTTTGGTCCCAACATTTGCTTAAATTGGATTACTTTCAGTGGCTAATCTCCAACATTTTACAAGAAGTAATGACGATGCCGACAATGTTTCACTTTTGCCTCATCAGAACAGAAAACTCTTCCATATCTCCTCTCTGACTTTTACTTAACTCGTGAAGTCTCTGCTGTCCAGCTTTGCAGATCTTTCAGGGCTAACTTTACCATCTTTCTCTTCACAGCATTTTTTAAAAGTTACTCACAAGCAGATCCATCATCTAAATATACCTTCTTAAAATCAAATCCAAAAGGCTCTACGTTGTAATGGAGATAATGTAGGCGCCACGAGAAAATAAAGTAACTGCGGACATTTGGCCAACTTCACCAACCAGCCACTGGTGGCGCTGTTTATTCTGGCTGCGCATGGCTGGAGTGGAGCCGTCTGCATTTTACTGTACGTCCCAAAACTCCATGAAAACTTGACATGAAGTCACCAAATTCAGCAGTGAGTTGACTGATTTTCAGGTGCTTTGTTGTGGGCTGTTAGTTTGATCTGTTTTTAGGTCTTCTTTTGTCGTTTATGCCACTTCCGTGTTCATGGACCGAACTCCATAGTGGAGTTTGGATATTTTTGATAAGTTTGTGTATAAAACTATTTAAGATTCTGAAACAGAGCTACTGATTTTTTTGGTTAATGTCTTAATGGTTCTTAATTCGGCTAAACTGCCATTGACCCATTTATTTATTTATTTTTATGGTGTTTTTGACATCTTTTGAAATGCTAACGCTTGTGGCATTGTTAGTGAAGTGCCTATGATGCCTGGGCTTATTTTCAGTTCATGCTAGCAGAGTATCGAATGACTTGATGTTTGTTGCACAGCTTATGATTAATGAATGACTGAACAAGCTAATTTGTGATTAAGGTAAAATGTAGTAATTAATATAATCCTAGGATGTATGGATGGAATTTTAAAACGTCAATAGTAACTATTTATTTGATTTGTTAGCCACTTATTGCTAACTGCACTCTTTGCTGACCTTAATTGTATGTCTGGTTTTTATTTGGACCCCACTGATGGGAGGATAATTATTTTTGTCTTCTCTTTTTATCTCTGGACTTTGGATGCCTTGAGTGCCCATTTTGAATAAATATTTTTTTGTTTTTTTCTCTTTTTTTTCAAAGACTTGTCTAAATGGAAAAAAAAAACAACAGCTGTCGATTTCTGTAAAAATCAGAACATTAATGTGTTGCTTGTGTTGCTTGTTTTTTAGTCTTTGCACTGGCAGGTATTTAAAATGTCCTTTCAGTCTGACTGAACAGCTTCGCAAGATGTCGAACCTGATTGTATCTTTCTGCTGTCTCCTCCAAAAAGCAATCCATTTTCTTGTGGGAATGAAACCTGATGGCTTTCCTCCTCATGTTAAAAACTGGAGAGGCCGAGAAAGCACAAACAAAACTTAAGAGACAGAAAGAAGGAAGGTTTTAAGTCTAATCATGAACTATGGTGTTTAATCAGTTTAAAAGGTCACATTATTATCCATATATTTCATATGAATAGAAAACGAAGCAAAAGCTGAATTAAAAAATGTTGAAACGCAGTCCTTGCTTTTAAGTTCCAGATGTAATAAATCACCATTACGGCTCACCAACTCATTATGTTGGTTCCAAACAACAGTTTATTATAAACTGGATTTTGTTGAAAATCACACCTGATCTATTGGCAGTCTGAAAACTCGCACCTGCAACGTTTTGCCCATAGGTTTCTGCTCTGATTAACCAGAGCAGACAGATCGTTCCTCTAGAGTAAAATAAGAAAACCACTGTACACCTTTTGATGAAAATAAAATAACAAAGTTAACTAAATTGAAACGGTTTGGCTCCAGCAGTACTGCCTTTCAACATTTTCATTTGTAAATTAATAAGAAATCCCAATGCGTAAACGTTCCTTGCATGTAAAATGGCTTCTTAGCATGCAGGTCCGAAGGAGACGAAGAAGGTCCAGCTTTTTTTGGTTTCAGTGATAAGGGTAATGCTTTCATCTACTGGACGAAAGCCCTATGGAAGATTTGCAGCCATCGATATATATCACTGGATAGGTCAACGCCCATTAGCCGCTATAGCTAGTGACGTTGAATCATGTCCAGAAAACCAGACTGTTCCGATGCGGGATGAGCAGGAATCTGTCACAAAAATGTTTGCAGCGCTCTGATTTCTTATCTGATTTCTATAAAATGTGGCTTAAATTAAAGCTGACCAAGCTGCCAATTTTTGGATATGTAACATATATATTCTCTGATTTCTGTCAGTTCTGTCAAGATGCAAGAAAGGACGAAGCGAATTTCTATTTTATATTAAAAAAAAATTACATTTTAAATAATTGCCGCTGTAATTATTTAATGAAATATTTAATGAAATTTTTCTGAAATAATCTTATTTGATGACTAATGTGAAAATCGACGTTCTACGAACAAGAGACATTTAATCCAGTTTTTGTCGTTCATTAAACTTTTAGAAACTACAGCAGCTGCAGCGCGCCACAACAAAGGGAAAATAACGCCAAAAAAATAGATGTAAAACAACTCAAAACCACTCGTGTTGTAGTTTTTAACACTCTGTGTCGACTTTACACGCACATACATGTTGCCATGGCAACCGACTGACAACAGCTAGCCGCTAGCCGACAGAGCAGAGATTAAGTACAAGTGTATCACGAATCAACACCAAAAGACACCCAAATATTTCCCACACAAAAGAAGTACGTAAAACTCCAAACAGAACATTTAGTCTGTTACGGTTTCATGTTTTCAGTTTTAATGTTTATTTTTTGACTATTAATAAGAGGGCGCCTGAAGACGAGTGGTGGTTGATTAGCTAATTTAAGCACCTGCTCTACTGATGATCTGTCAGAGAGACGGTGTGTGGGTCGCCTTTTTTTGTGTTAAATGAACCGAAACACACCAATTTGTGCAGCACATGTACATGTTACAGTCATAGTATGGTATTACGAGCTAGAATTTGTTTGGGTTTTTCTTTTAAATAAAGTTCATGGGTGGATATTGGTCTACATCTTTTGACTTTATTACCTAAAGCTAAAAGGTTGCATGTTTAAAAAACAAAACAAAAATAAAATGCGTTGAAAACACGTCAGACCTAACCGACGTAAATTAATACTGTCTGATGAAAAAGTTAAAATTGTTTGACATGTTGACCAACAGGCTTCTCTAACCCTTACATCGCCATATAAAAAACCTAGAAAACTGCAGCGCTGTAAAGGGTGACGAATGACGCATTTGCGATGAAAAAAAACTGTCCATGCGACGAATTATTGTGCTGATGTTGCTCATGTCCGACAACATTGTGACGAAAGTCTGCAGTGGTTGTCGGTCTTGGAGCAGAGACTTTAGGTGACAGATGAGAGCTGAATCATTTAGGATTTAAAGCTGCTTACACAGCGTACTGCGCTGCATCCAAGCTGAGAGGATGTTGATGCAGAGGTGGGAGCGAAGCAGAACAAACTACTGCTGCGCACATAATAAGATACAAACCAACGTATTTCAGAGCTCTGTGCAGCAGGTTCTGGTGCCACTGAGGGGAAAAGCAAACCGGTCCCGATCACATTAACACGCTCAATGCTGCGCGCACCGCTGTGACGCTCAGAGCAGCAGGTTCACAGACTTCAGCTATGGAGAGACTTTTCAGCGAAAGAACAAAGTTTGAATTCACAACAATATTTATTAGAGTGAGACTTGACGACGGAGAAGCGGCTGTAGGTTATGTGTGTCCGGTCAGATGTGCACCTCTGTACAAGTGAAAAGTTTCACCGCCTCCTACGGCCCTGGAATGCGCACTGGATCGTTTCCAGTGCTATTTACGTTTTCATCTGCGCATGGAGCATTTTCATCTCACTGTTGTGTAAATGCAATTTTTCTTTTTTGCTTTTTTGAATATGCATAAGATAAGGTTTGTGGAAAGTGTCGACAGGGTCTGGTTTTAGCTAGATCATCCACTGGTCACAATCAAGGTATGTTGCATGGATCCTGAAGATGTTGGACATTGCTGTTGGTGTGGTAGAAATCCTGCGAACTCTTCAAGTCTTTGTCCAGAACTATTTCAATAGTGATATAATTTATAGTCAACTCCCAGTCACAGAAAACCCTGTTTATTATTCTCCAAGCTAGCTTTCCCCTTTTGCAGCTTCAACTCCACACTGTAAGTGCACTTTTTTTTCTATGGGGCCACAAGAATTGGGCAAGCAACAGACTAATTCACTGCAGTGCTCAATCAATGACACAGAATGAATTTGCTGGCTGTGCAAGGTTCTCCATCATGCAGAAGACAACATTAACCGAGCTCCTAGCAGGACAAATCCAAGCCACAGTTCTGCTAAAGAGCAGCAGGAGAGTGTTACTGGGAGATAAAGGATTGGGAAAGTGGGGGGGGTTGTAATGTTCTGCTGTCTGGAAATAAAAATACATTCATCCAGAAATAAAACCTCAATGAACAGGTAGAAAGTCTGTGCAGAATGTTGGATTGAAAGTCAGTATTTTCTGGAAATGAGGGGAAAATGTTTCTGCAGTTTACTGTGGATTGCAAAATAAGTGAAGCTCGTCGACCAACAGAAGCTTTAGTGTTATGACTGCATGGCTGCAGGATCGCTGTTAGTTTTCTTCTAATTTCCCTCCTTTTGTGTTGGGAAGAACCATAAAAACGTCTCACCTGGTTGAATGTGAAAAAGGAATTTAGGAAGTAGAGCATGACTATTGCAGGGCGTAGGGATCGTTCACATCTGGTTTCTTTACGAAACAACAGTGTGAGAGCATACTCAGGCGATGACACGCACTTTGTTTACAGCCCTGGACTCTCCGCTCACATCACATGATGATCCTCACAAAGCTATCAGACACAGACGAAGCACGCTAAGGGGAAAACACAATAAAAGCTCCATGATTTTATTTGTGCTCAAATTATAATCTAAACCATTCTTGATTGCTTGTGTAATGGTTGCATGAAACATTGTGGGATTAACAACAGTCTCAGTCGTGTTTTTCTGCCTATGCATTCAGATCCACATCTACATTTCTGTTAGTCCTTATTCTAGGTTGATAACTGGAGAAAGAATATTTACTATTCTGTTTCATCATTTTTTATACAATATTCACATATGGTTTCTTAAATTTTAGTCACACCAGGTGTAATCTGGTACCAGAAGGTCTTCCCTCTTGGTAGGTTTAGGGGAAGGTATTGACACACTGATGTCTGCCTAATTTAAAAACATTATCCTTAAATTCATGGTTTCTTTGCATGTGTCCATTAACTGGGTTGTTGTTGACATCTGGTGGGAATTTCACATCCAAATAACACAAATATGTCTACTGAGAAAAACATTGACATGTTTATTATGTATGTACAGCTATAGAGTCATAGGTGGGTAGGTAGGTTCGTAGGTAAGTGGGTGGTTCTGTGGATAGTTAGATGGATAGGTAGGTAGATCATTAGGTAGGCAATTGGCCAGGTAGACAGGTAGGCAAGTAGATAGGTAGGTGGGTAGTCTGGTCGGTCGAGGGGTAGGTAGGTGGATATGTCAGTAGGTAGGTAGGAAGTGAGTAGATGAGTAGGTAGGTAAGTGTATAGGTAGCTAGGTAGGCAAGTAGGTTGGTCGATAGAAAGGTAGATAAGTAGATAGGTAAGTGGACTGATAGGTAGTAAGGTTGGTAGAGAGGTAGGGGGATATGTAGATGGGTAGGTAGGTAGGTAGATGGTACATCTGTAGGGAGGAAGTGGGTAGATGAGTAGATAGGTAGATGAGGATGTGGGTAGCTGTGTAGGTAAGTAGGTGGTTATCTGGATAAGTAGGAAGGTAGATGTGTAGGTTTGACTAAGTGCGTGGGTTGATAGGAAGGAAGTTAAGTAGGTTGGGTACTAGGTAGGTACATTAAGGCTGCACAATGTATCCCAAATATATTGCCATCGCAGTATTGTGTGCAACATTGATATTGCAAAGGACTGTTTTAAAAGGAACAATCGATGGCTAATATATTCAAAGTGTTGTGAATGCATTTTACATGCCAGCATAAATATTTAGCCAGTTGGACAGTCTCATGGAGGCAGATGCTCATACCGGACATAAGTGATATTGCCCAAAAGGTTAAAGGTTACTGAATGATGGAGGCACACAAGAAAAAGAGCGGAAAGAAGAAAATAAGCAGCTATCACAACTGGTACATGCTAGTATACACACCACACACACTATACATTTAGGAGACCTGATTTATGCAAACACAGCTTATGTTTTCAGATATTAGAGGCCAAATTTCAGTGAATGTCCCATCTGAGGTCACAGGGTTAAAAACCTAAAGAGATAAAAGTAATTAAGGGCTGTGCTGGCAGTATTTGTTGGACGTGATCAGAACATTGCCTCACAGTAATAAAGAAGGAAGGTAAACCAGTTCAGCAGACCTGCTGTCAGGGTCAAACTTCAACACTCTCAGCCAAAGGCTCCAAAGGATGAGGCACAAAAAAATCAGGGATATTTAAAAGCCCTGGCACGCTCAGCCACTTGTTAGGTTGTACGGGAAATATTCATTTGAACTTTTCCCAAATCAGTTCTGACTGAAGAAAGAGGAGTAAGCTAGCTTGGTAGGTAGATGAGTAGGTAGGTAGGTGGATAGGTCAGTAGATAAGTAGAATGGTAGGTAGATGAGTCGGAAGGTAGATAGGTAGGTAAATGGGTGTTTAAGTGAATAGGTAGGTAGGTGTTTGTGTGACAAGGGAGGTAGATAGGTAGGTGTTTGTGTGACTCGGTAAGTAGATAGGTGTGTGCGTGACAAGGTAAGTAGGTATGGGTTTGTGTGACTAGGTAGATAGGTAGGTGTTTCTGTGACAAGATAGATAGGTAGGTAGGTAGGTAGGTAGGTCGGTGTTTGTGTGAATAGGTAGGTAGGCAGGATGGCAGGTAGGTAGGTAATTAGGTGTTTACATGAGTAGGTTGGCAAGCAGGTAAGTTGGCTGATAAACAGGTGGATATGTGGATGGGTGGGTCGGTAGATAGATATGAAGGGAGGTAATTAAGTAGGGAACTAGGTAGGGTATACACTAAAACTGCACAATATACATCCAAATACATCCGCATTGCAGTATCATTGGTGCAACATTCACACAGCTTATGTTTTCAGATATTATTTCAGTGAATGTCCCATCTGAGGTCACAGGGTTAAAAACCTAAAAGTAATTAAGGGCTGTGCTGGCACTATTTGTTGGACGTGATCAGAACATTGCCTCACAGTAATAAAGAAGGAAGGTAAACCAGTTCAGCAGACCTGCTGTCAGGGTCAAACCTCAACACTCTCAGCCAAAGGCTCCAAAGGATGAGACACAAAACATAAGGGATCTTTAAAAGCCCTGGCAAGCTCAGCCACTTGTTAAGTTGTATGGGGAATATTCATTTGAACTTTTCCCAAATCAGTTCTGATTGAAGAAAGAGGCGTAAGCTGCAGAACGTGTCCCAGAGCCCTTTGAGAATAAATAAAAACAAGGCAAGGATCCAGATTCAGCTCAGCTAATTTAATGTGAAACCACCTGAAAATCTGTTTCTCCCATGAGGCTGCAGAGGAAATGTTGCAGATCGCACAATATTTACAGATTGCGGCTGTTTAACATCCACAAGCCATTTTATCAGGAAATCTTGGCTTTAAAGGCAGCGGGGGAGTCAAATTTGAATAGACGGAGACACTTTACGTCCGTTTGTTGACGTTTGGTTTGTTGTGTAAAGAGAAAGAGGTCAGCGGAGAAGCGAAGAACGTGTTTGCTTGGACGTGCATCTGTCCGAAGGCGCCTTCCTATCATGACTCACGCTCGTTTCCCAGCTCTGCAGGGAAAAGCTTTTCATTAAAGGGATGCTGCTGTGTTTTTGGACCTTTTGGCTCCTTTTGCTGCCATTTGACTGTAACGAGTGTTGCGGAAATAAAGTGCAGACGGGGCCGGAGGGTTGGGCGTCTGTTGGCGTTTTGATGAACTGTGAGAGGAGTCCAGGTATTGTTCATCCTCTGCTCGGAGGAAGGGGCTGAACCCGCTGTTTGGGCCGACGGGGGGATGAGAACACCATTAGCAGCGGTTATGAGCCTTTTGTTTTCAGCCGCTGAAGCTGGTTCTCCTTTTCAGCTTCATGACCTGTTTGCTGTCAGACTCCCAGCATGCATCTCTGAGATGCAGAGGAATAAAATGGACCGGCAATCCGATTCCAAACGCAAGTTTAATGTGACGATTCCAACAAATTCAAACAAATTTAGTTAAGGTCAGTATTTCTGTTTATATTACTGTATGTTTGGATCATTAATCCCTAAAACAAGCTGGCTTTTCACAGAACGCTGTATCAAAGCATAATAATGGAAAGATGAGTGGAAGGAAAAAGTGTGTTAAAGCTGCACAGCACAGCCTTGACAGCATTGTGATGCAAAGCCCATTCAACAATTTGTTGGATTTGCTTGTGTTCACAAGTTACTCTTTCCAATTTCAAGTCATGTTCCAAGTCTTTGAGGGGACTTTTCAGGTCTCAAGTGTTTGGGGGGGTAACTTCAAGTCAAGCTCCACCCCCAACCCTCAACCCAGCTTCCAGTCCGAGTCATTTGTAGTTGTATGCCAATCATTAATCTGTTTGTGAGCTGCATTTGTTAAGATGAACTGAACTGACACCAGAGAGACGGTGGAAAGCAGTAAAAACCACACCGTGGCGCCAGGACCCACTGTGGATGTTTGGGAACACCTGACCCGCTGGGAAGAGCGTGAGCTTCCTCCCAGACCTAAAACAGGTTTTCCCAGTAAGGAGGTTGGATCTGCTTACCTTTCTTTCTGTTAAAAGCGCGGTTCATAGTGGAAAATGTGCGTTGCTGACCGTCTGCCAATCCTCCACCTGAAAAAAGCAGCAGGAGACGAGAGTTAAAAAAAAAAAAGGTCTTCAACCTCCAACCTTCGCCAAAAGTCAACAGAAAGTCTGAAAACAGCAGCGAACGTGAGGATGAGGTAAGGTTTACTCAAGGAGAAAGTTCCAGGAAGGTTTTTTATTTTTATTTATTTCTTCACTGACTCACATTATACTCCCTGTAACGTGGCGAGAAAACAGGATGTTCTGTTTCAGGCTCAGTGAAAATGTTCATTTCGGTTCTTCTGTGACGTTTTGTGTCAATTCAAATTTTTCTTCTGTGAAACATAACGTCCAATGAGGTCTTCTTCACAGTTAATGAAGCCACACAAGGTCAGAATTAATGGACAAAAGAGCTCCACTTACAGCAACCTTGTTTGGATGACGGCACATACAAATACGGTTCCAAACAGCATGTTCTTATGGGAAAACCCAAAGTGATTTATTTTGCAAATGAAAAAAACGTCTCTGAATGTGACTGTCCTCTGATTTGACCGCCCTGCACCAGTTCCCCCCGCAAGCTGGAGAAGGACAAGGACAAACGGCGCCGGAGTGGCCGCTGTCAGCGCCGCGCCACAATCAATACTCCCGACTCTCCGGTTGTGGGGGGGAAACACGGAGGGGAGGTCTCCTTCATTACGGCCGACTCAGAACTCGACTTCACTCAAAAACGCATTAACCCCGGCAGAAAAAAGCAACTCCATTTCTCATGTCTGGCATTTTCCATTTGTCATGAAAAAACGTGAGTGGTTAGAGGATGAATACCAGCTGAAATGGGAGCATGATTTACAAAAAGACCAAACTACTGAGCTGTGAACAGCTCCTGACTGCTTTTATACTGTTTATTAATACTAATAAATAGACACTGAAGGAAAGCCTTCAGATCCTAATCAAACTCCAGTTCGTTTGCGTAGAAAGTCTGGTTGATTTGGGGAGGTGTCAATGTGGAATCGAACTCTGGTCCGCCTACAAACCCCGGGGTGTTTTCCCTCCTAATAATCCGGTAGACTCGGTTCGATTCCAGACCAAACACTGCAGCATTTCCAGCTGCTGCGGTTCTTCCTCTCCGCTCCGAGTCAAACCAACCAAACCCTTTCGGCAACCTGTTCCCCTCCTCGCCTGTGGGGGCGCTGCACCAAGAACCGCTGAAGGAAACGACACGAAAACCTCTGAAGACGCTGAGCGCAACTTCCTTCTTTACCGAATGTAAACAAAGATGGAGCGGTGTCAGATTTTAGCGGTTGGAGGATTTCTCTTCTGTCTTTGGCTAAAGACCACGAGCCATTTCTCCCGCTAGCGCTGGAGTCGCACTTTTATTTTGGTTGTATTTTCCAAGAATGCCCTGCGCTGTAGTCCGCTTCTTGCTTTTGGAGCGGCCTCCAGTCCGGTTCGGTTTAAGTGAACTCTGGTGCGGCTTGAATGCAGATGTGAACGCCAAGCGGACCGGAGACCGCTCCTAAAGCAGGAAGTGGACTACAACGCAGGGCATTCTGGGTAAATACAACCAAAATAAATGCTAGCTAGTCTAGTGCCTGCAGGAGAAATGGCTCGTCATCTTTTCTTAAAGACAAAAGAGAAATCCTCCAACCGCTGAAATCTGACGCCACTCCATGGTTGTCGACATTTGGTGAAGAAGGAAGTTGCGCTCAGCGTCTTCAGAGGTTTTCATGTCGTTTCCTTCAGTGGTTCTTGGTGCAGCGCCCCCGCAGGCGAGGAGGGGAACAGGTTGCTGAAAAGGGTTTGGTTGGTTTGACTCAGAGCGGAGAGAAAGAACCGCAGCAGCTGGAGATGGAGGAAATGCTGCAGCTGTGGTCCATAACCGAGTCTAGCGGACTATCAGGAGGGAAAACAGCCTAAAGCTCTAAATGGTTTTAGGCTGAAACACATTAAAGTTCCTCCCTGAAAACCTGAGATTCAGAAACTGTTGGCAGCTTTTTGATCAAACAACGTGACTAATGAACTGTTTGAAACATTAAATGTCAGCATTTAATGCCTTGTTGTTTTCTTCTTGTTGCTTCTGTGATATCCTGTAGAGGAATATACAATCGTTTAGACAGAAAAATGATGTTTTTAGATTATGAGGCAGATTCAGCTCACAGCGATTCCACATTATCATCATGATGGCTCAGCTGCAGATTCATTCATTGCAGAGCTTTTCTAGCTTCACAGTTACCATTTTGATCTAAATCAGATGTTTTCTTTCCACTTCCCAGCTCTCCACTACTTCCCGTTGCTCTGCCACATCAAAATGCGGGTGGAAAAGTTCAAGGGGTGTGAATACTTTTGCATGTAAAGACGGTTCTCCCTCCAGCAGGAACCCTGGAATTAGCTGCAGAACGTTCCCCCGGAGCATGGCTTTGGGCGGGGACTTCAACATTCCTCCATCTGCGAGGACTTCCAGAAGATCCCAGCTGGAAACTGTAACTTGCGTTCCTTCATCGCAGGTCTGAGCTGTCAGAAATGAACACTTTTATTGTTTAGATTTAAAGCGGAAACACTCCAGAGTGAGTTCAGAAAGCCAAGACTTTGAGAGAAAAGGCCTTGTTGCTCAGTCTCGGTGCCTGAGATCAACTTTTATGTTCAAGTGCAGGACTGCGTTCGTTCCGATACGTTTTCTGGGGGGTTTTGTTGCTTTCAGGTCGAATCAGAGCTGAAGCAGAAGGAACGTCGACACGGCTCCGTGTTAGAGGTGCAACAAATGCACCAAAAATAGCTGCATTCAGTTGTTTCACATCAGGCAAACTGAGCTGTGGAGACATCTGGCTGCAGAGCCACCTCTGTGTTTGCGTGTGACACACAGCCGCTCCGCGCCACACGTCTCCGTTGCATCGGCCTCTCCGACTGACAGCAGCCCTGCTGGGCTTGTTTTAATAGCTTCCTGTCTGGTGATTCAACAGAATCCCTGGGGGAGAGCCGCTGACCCCCCAACACACACACACACACACACAGTTAACACCGGGCTGCAGACCTTTGGAGTCTCCTGGCAGTGTTTACCAGCTGCAGCGCGTCTCGTCTGCAGGAATCCCGGCTTTTAAAACTGGAAAAATGCACAAAAAAAAAAAAAAAAAAAACCCAGAAAGGCTTCAATATTGAGCAGCTGCAACACGTTTGTTCTGGGAAATGATGGAAAGCACAATAAATGAGAACCAGGAGAGCTTCTCCTTCCAGTCCATCTTGGTTAGAAACAAGGCCAGCCGCAACGTTTACCTGAAGCCTTCTGAACCCGGGCAGGGAAGGGATTTAAAATCAGAACTTCCTCCTGAGCTGAAACAGCAATCTGGAAAAGGACTGAAAAGTTTCACGGCATCAGGGATGGAAAACGCTTGGAGTCGAAGCAAAGTTCTGAATGCCTTCAAGCTTACTCACTAATCTCAGCCATATGTGTTGAAAAGGATGCAGGTCTCTGACCAACAATCCTCAGAGAGGAAAAAAAAAAAATCAGCACAGACTTTTCCTTTTCAGAAATCAACCCAGAACCCCTCGGTGCTCGCTCTATCTACCCGCCACCGAGTCGAAAGCGCCACCATGACCGACCTTATCAACAGAAAGCTCATCCAGCCTCCACAGCGAGACGGAAACACGGAGGAAAGCAGGCAAACAAAAGCAGAACTGAGATTAAAAAAAGACCCACTTACTCGTCCTGAAGCCGCGGCGGAACAGAGCAGGAAGTTCCAGCGGATCCTAACGGTTTTCAGCTGCGGACCAGATGCTGCGACGCCAGGAAGGAGGGATGAGGAGGTCTCCGAACTCTACGTGAGCTTTCTGCCTTCACACAAAGCAGCTGACATCCAAAGCAACTTCCTCCGCCCACGGCGGGGAGTTTTACACGGAGAAATCAGAAGGGACCCCTTTCGGTAGGAATTCTGACACCGAGGCAGAGAGGAAGAAACCTTGAAGTGCTTCATCAGCAAAAATCCCCACTTTCAAAGGTTTAACGTATGAAGACAAATGAAACATCTTAAAGCGAGCAGCGGCACTTGAAAGGGAGAGTTCGGGTTTATTGTACGAAGCTTCTGTCGTCAGGTTATCCAGAAAAAAACTACAAAACAGCACCTTCTGAAGTGTGAAGCTCTGCAACACCTGACCTGGCGCAAGGAAAGCCCGGCGGACCGGGACGGCCAGACACCTGTGGAGGTAGCACATGGTCGAACTGGGAACCCTGGGATTATGGGAAGGAGGTCAGGAGGATTTCCATGGCAGGGATGGTTTTTTGTTTTAACACCCCCACTTTTCCCACAGTTTTGCTCAAATCCTGTGTGACGTTACATTTATGTCACCGACCTGAGCACAGTGAGTCTGATCTGAGCGCATATATCTATGTGAGCAAACAATAGTTAGTGGTGTGTGCGTTTAAATCTCACACACGCGCCACGTTGCGGTGAATGCTCGGCGCTCGCCCGGCTCTGTCGCCGTTCTTGGGCTCTGATGCTCCTGCTTCTCCTGTCTGCGGTTTGAAAACATCAGACAGATCCTCTTCATCCAATCAAAGCATCCCTTACTGCATTCAGAACCAGCTTTACTCCCCAACTCTGCGGCACAAACAAGGAATCTGACTTCAGTCCTGCTTTGCTCTCAATAAAGACATTTAATATATAAATAGAAAATAGGCAAAATAAAGAGAATAATTTCTACAAGACATAAAAATACCTAATTTTTCAATCCATTTTCATCCAACATGGTCACCTGACGTCATTTATGAATTAAATACAGCGCGTCACAAGTATTCACACCACTTCAACCTTGTTACTTTGCAACCACAAACTTCACTGTGTTTTATTGTGAATTCATGATAGATCAGTGAAAGGAAGGACACGTTATTTAAAATGCTTTACGAATATAAATCTGAAAAGTGCGGCAGGCAAAGTCAACACCTTTTATCTTCAGTTGTAGCTGCAGGCCTGGGGTGAACATTTACCAGCTCTGCGCGGCTCGAGACAGAAATATTTAACAGCTGCAGCCAGATTAACTGGAAGCAACTGGGAACGTCTCACTACATAACAGAAATAACAGTTAGGTCTGGGCTTTAACTAGGCCATTCCAACTTAAAGGTGATTTGATTAAACCATCAGTTGTAGCTCTGGCGTGTTGGGGGTCATTATTCTGTTTGGAAGATGAACTTCTGACCAAGCCTTTAGCCTCCAACAGGTTTTCATTCAGGATTGCTCAGTATTTGGCTCAATCTACCTTTCCATCAGTTCCTGCAGCATGATGCTGCCACCAAGACATGTTACACACTGGATGGTCTGCTAAGGGTGATGTGTGGTGTTTTGTCTCACCTGCCACCTTATATTTTATATCTATAAAATCCCTCTTATTACGCCATCCAATCCTCCATGCACTGATTAAAAGTTGCAGTCCCGTCAACTCACATCCTGCAGCCTTTTGAAAAGCTTGCTGCTCTCCTGCTTTCATCCACGAAACAGAGAACCAGGTCTTCACCTGTCGTCCAGTCATTCATTTAAACAGCAGCAGATTTAAGCAACAAGGCAGTTCAAAGTGCTTTACACCATAAAAACATGACACAATCACCAATTACAAAGCAAACATTACATTTTGTCAAATGCCATCATCAAATATTGGGATGAAGACTTGAATTAACAATGTTCCACTTTCTACTGATCAAAGGCAGCTCTAAACAGGTGGGTTTCAGCCTTGATTTAAATGAACTCAGTGTTTCGGTTGTTTTGCAGTTTTCTGGAAGTTTGTTCCAGATTAGAGGAGCATAAAAACTGAAAGCTGCTTCTCCATGTTTGGTTCTGGTTCTGGGGGTGCAGAGCAGACCAGAACCAGAAGACCTGAGTGGTCTGGAAGGTCGATACAACCACAACAGGTCTTTAAGCCGCTCAGTGATTTATAAACTAGCAGAAGTATTTTAAAGTCTATTCTCTGAGCTCCAGGGAGCCAGTGGAAGGACTTTAGAACTGGGCTAATGTGCTCTGTCTTCCTGGTCTTAGTGGGAACACCAGCAGCAGCGTTCTGGACCAGCTGCAGCTGTCTGGTTGACAGCATTAGCTCTTTAGCATTAGCTCCTGCTAAATACCATGCTGGTTTAGCGCATTAGCGGTGTCACTGCACAATCTGTTCCGGAAACTGGTGGATTCATTCCGGACAAAAAAAAAAAAAAAGTCCTTTATTTTTATAATAATCACATCTTTTATGAGATTAACTAAAGGTGTTATTGGACTGCACAAGACTATATCCCAGGTGTTCATGGGAAATTAATTTATTACTGTATCTTTCCTCACATTTGATTAATGTACATGAGCACATTCATTTACTTAAGCAGTCTAGTGAAATGCGGTTAAACCGTTTTTATCTTTATTTCTTGTTATTCTCTTCAAATCATAAACAAATTTTATGATTATAATGAAACACAAAAAGTAAAAAGAAATTAAAATACCCTCACTGAAATGATTTCTTTTCACACATGTGTAAATTAGCTAACGGTACGGCTCATGACAAGCAGAACTAATGTTAACAATTAGTGGTTTAGAGTTAGAGCAGCTAACTTTTTAGTCAGCGTTGCCCACCACTGCTGGGAAGGGTCAAAGGTCATCTCCAAACCATCTGAAGGAGGAAAGCATCCCACACAGCTGCCACTCTTCCCAGGAGTGGACGTCCCAGCAGATTCAGCTTGGTGAAGCTCAGAGAAATGATCAAAGACCCAACAACTCCACCTCAGACTCTACAGGCCTCAGTCAGCAGGTTAAAGGTTAAAGGTCATGACTCTGAACCAGTATGGTTGAAGGAGAAAGCCGATTCTCTCTGGAAACAAGATGGCGGCAGAACTGAGGTTAGCAGAGCTGCATCTGGATGAAGGACAAGACTTCGGGGACAATGTCCACTGCACAGATGAGACCAGGGTGGAGATGTTGTACCAGGATGGAGGGAACCAGTGTCCAACAGCTGAAGCTTGGTCCCAACTGGGTCATCAACAAACCCAAACACAGCAGCTGATCTACAACAGAACAGCTGGGAAGGAAAATATTACACTTCTGCAATGGCCTAGTCAAAGTCCAGGCCTCAGGGTGATTGAAAAGTGAAGGGAAACTTCAGAGAGCCACGTCTCTACAACGGCACAAGAGACTGATAGCATCAAACTAGGGCTGGACAATAAATCAATAACAATATATATTGTGACATACAGATGATCAATATCAACAGAAAATACGTCTGAGAGAATGTAGAACTCCGATCCAGAACCGCACGGCATTCTGGGGGATGTAGGCAGAGGCTTTAGCCGCTCAACCTCTCACGGCCAGCTAAGCAAGGTTGGTGACATCAACTCACTCACTCCCTTGTTGGTTACCTAGCAACAACCTGTTGAGTCGCTCATTGGTTGCCTAGCAACAACCTGTTGAGTAACTCACTGGTTTCCTAGCAGCAACCTGTTGAGTTGCTCACTGGTTACCCTAGCAACAACTTGTTGAGTAACTCATTGGTTGCCTAGCAACAACCTGTTGAGTAACTTGTGCAGCAGGAGTTTAAAGTTTTGCCATCGTGCCTCATAACTCCTTAAAAATAAAGGATACTGGATCTGGAAGAATCTGTGAAAGGAACTGTGGATAAAAGAGGAAACCAGTTTGACAGCATTTCAAATATTTAAAACGAAAAACTAATCAATAAGTATCGATATTGACCGATATAAAATGGTTATATAGCGATATGTTTCTCAGCCGTATCGTCCAGCCCTACGTCAAACTAAGAACCTTCAACTTTAACTACAGTCTGAAACCTTTAACCAGTGCAACCTTTTCAACAGACCTCTAGCATGTTTGGATACTTGATGTGTCCAAAAGGAAGAGCAACAAGTCCCTAGATGTGTGACGACACCTACCTTCCATAAGAATAACCTCCAGAAACATGACAAATGTAGCTCACAACCACTTTTCAGATGTTTTACAGAAGCAATCCTGAGGTAAAAGGCATTTCTGTTTCTTTCTTTGGTTTCTGGTTTCACATTCTGCTTGCTCAGAGCCTTGGGTGGTGCTGGTGGAAGTGCTGGTGTGTTTTTGCTGGCTGGCAGAACTTTGGTTTCTGCATGAGAGAGCATTTAAAGCAGGGAGGGTCGATTCACACTGTATTTTTCCAGAGGTTTCCCCTCCTCCGTCCAGGATTGTTGCGTGTGTGAGTTTGTGTGAACAGCTGGGCGACACTTCGGACCAAACAGGGTCAAAATAAAGACCACAAACAGCTCAGGTGATTAAATCAGGTTAAATCAGTGACGATCCCTCGTTTGCAGCACTTGTTTCCTCACAAATTTGCACACATTCTGACTCCAATTATTCCAATCCCTATCTGGGATGTGAGTGCTTTTCTGGGAGTGGGTGGAGAAGCAGGAACGTTGCATCTCAATGAGGAGCATCTCTGTGGAGTTTCATTTAAAGTTGAAGCCTACACATGATTAGTGCTCCTTACTAGCAGAAAACATGGATTTCAGAACACCAGAACCTTCTGATGGTTCTTGGCAGCACTCCACATTATTATTGCATATTTTGCAGTAGAAATACTCAGTTATAATAATATGCAGCTTGTTCTGAGTCCTCATGCTGACTTTGCTGTTACATTCTTGTAATAAGAGAAAATATGACCTTTTTAAGGAGGATTGAGCTTTAAAAACAAAAAATTCAGTCAATCCATCAGCCTAACCCACGACAAAACAAGATTCGTCCATGAAAAATGTTTTTACGCCATCTTCAAAGTTGACAAAATCAAGGGAAGAGCCAGTGCTGTGTGCAAATAACAGACAGATAGAGCTGATCGCTTTAGAAATTGCTTATTCGGATGATTAATCGGATTTAAAAAAAAAGTTGCCCCATTCTGCAGATTTTTCACTGAACCACTTCAGCCTTTTTTTTTATACACTATTAGAAATACATTAAAAGGTGCAAATAAACAATTAAATCCTTTTTTAAATCAGGTAAACATTGCCTAAAATGCAACAACATAGCATTCCTTTAGCATTTACACCATAAACGTTTACACCTAATCTTTTGACTCTTAGTTACGTAGGCCCTGAACACCAATATTTGTCCTGACTGGTCTGATCCTACGTCGACAGCATCCCGGACGAGCCCCCAATGTTACATACTTGTCAGTGAATCCGTCACCTGCTGAGTTCCTTTATAGCTGTTTGGTTTCTGGAGCCAGGAGGGCAAAGCTGAATCCATTTTTTCAACCTTCAGGTGAAAAATTTGATGTTCAATCCAAATGACTGAAGATCCTACAAAGACAGGGCCCCATGAAGTCAATCATGCTTGGTGGCAGCAAAATCACTAAAAACACCTACAAAAAGCAGACCCAAATTCAGCTGCTCATCTTTAACCTTTTGGACTACATGCTTGGTATCTTTGTGGAGATATGAGTCTAATTTTTTCATCTTTGCAGTCAAACATGTTTTATCTGGAATTAGTACATAGCTATGAAGTTTGTAACACAAAACCATTTGAATTTTTCGCCTCGCCTGGATTTTACTGGTTTATTTTCTATTAAAGTGCACATTAAGTGTTGAAGGTATGGACTGGAAAATACAATAAAACCGTAGAATGAAGTCTTGTCTATTTGTATTTCAAATTTGATTGAAATAGCACACAAAAAAATGACTTTTGTGGACAAGTTTGTGTGTGTTGATGTCCAGGGGTTATCCACTGCAATTCATTTGGAATCTCCATATGGATCACAGTGGCTACAGCTGACATACAAACTGCAAATGGCTGTAACTCTTCTATGCTTCAACATACAGTCATCAATGAGAGCTCTAATGAAAGGCAATACTCAGAGGAACCCTCTGAGTATTGCATATTCTTCAATATGTTTAGTGGTTTATTGAATGAAACTGTTTAACTTAGAGGATTTCTGAACAGGAAAACGGAAGTGAATGTCAATTATTTTGATGTTCTAATCTTTGAGCGATGATTTAAAAAGAAAAAAAAGTTCTCTAATGGAAAATCCTGTGCAGGACTTTTGGACAGAGCTAATTGGGATGAGATAAAGCCAACCAGTCCCCCGAGTCTCTTTCCTCATGGTCAACATCTGCTGTTTTTATTAAAAGACAAACACATCGTCCTGAATTGAATTTGCCTCCAGACTGTACAGGAACTGTACAGAAAGCTCAATAGGTGGTGAACTGGCCTTTTTGCTGATTCCACACCAGCAGGCTAATTAAAAGAGACAAGTGATCCGATATCATGAGGTAAATGCAGGACGGTCTCAGCCGCTAATTTCTTCTTGTTTCAGCGGAGCCACACGCTCGCCCTGAACAGCTGAAAAGGTCAAACAGCTGCTTCGCTCCAATATCGATTGGAATAAATTAACTCTTCTGCGACTATTTTCAATCAATCCTCACCCTGTGCTGCATGACAGGGAAGAAATAGGTTAGAGAGCAACGTAGCAGCACCGGATTTGTTAAATTAAGCAGCAGTCGTGCTGAAAGCTGGATTTCTCAACCAAAACCTGTTGATCCATAAAATTAAACTATATTTAAACAGCAGATATCATCATGTTTACATCTGGGAAGATTTATATGGTGATTCAAGAACTGCCTGAGAGCAGATGATTGGAGACCTAGCAAACCGGCCCCTTACCATATTAACTTGTGGAGGGACTCGAAAAAAAACCACTTTTTGCTGCTAAATTATTGAATAAACAAACATCTGAGCTCAACAAGCAAAGAACAACGAACTACGTTGGACCCCTGCCTGTTCTGTGGGAGGTAACTCCAAACTGCTCACAGAGAATTCGCATATTTGTGGATTTTTTTTGTACATCATATCGAAAATATTTGAAAGAAAATGCAGCTTGTGAAGCTGAAATACACAGACACCATGCTAGCTGACGCACCATTGGCTGGCGTTCCTTTCCCCTTGGTGCTGATTGGCTGTACGCCCAACAGTGGAGATGAGGAAGACCGTAGATGTTAGCTTCTGCGGTGGCGCTAAGACGGTTTCCACTGTGTGCATTCATGCATGTTAGCGAGTGATGGGACTACATTCATGTTTTTAAGTTGAGTTCATTTTTAGTTTTTGAGTTAATTGCAGGGTCTATCGTTAACTAATCGCACTTATCGAAAAACTATATATTCACAAAATTCACATTTTCAGTCCAAAAACGTATTTTTGCTGCTAAATGATTGAATCAACAGCATCTGAGCTGAGCAGCAGAGATGTTTCTAGTTTTAATCTGTTCTTCAGGTTCTTCCAGCATCAGGTTGGAGCAAAGCTCATCTCTCCAGAGTTTCAGGAACCCTGATCATTCATGGAGCTTCTTTAGAAACGTGGACTGTGGACGCTGACATTAGCGCTGCTGCTACATGGTTAGCATTGAGATGCTATTCTAGGCTAGCATAGCTTCTCTGATCGGCCGACTGCTTTTAGCACAACTTGAACACAACTGGAGTCTTTTCCAGCATCAGATCGGCTCTGGAAGCAGAAATCAACCCCGAGGGCCCAGAGGAGCTGCTTCCATTGCTGCTGTTAGCGGATGTTGGTGGTGCGTCAGATTTAGGGGTGTACCAGAAACACACAAATACAAAGGTTCTGGCCTGGAACCTTTGGATGTAAAAAAGAAATTAAAAAAGTGATTAAATGTGGTAAAAAAAAAATTAACGCATTAAAGTCCCAGCCCTAAAACGAATCCACCTCTCATCGTCCTGCTCTTTATAAAGTTAACACCAGGAGGCTAACAAGCTAATATTAGCTAGTTGAGGCGACTGCTGGATTAAAAGATGAGAGTCCTACTCTTTACGCCGCAAAATGTCCAGAAACACCTTCTGCTGTCTCTGATATGTGGCGTTTAAACTACACAGTGGTTTCTGATCCCTGAAATCAGAACCTGATCCATGCTAGCACGCTACAGAGCTAACCCTCATCTGCCAAACAGTTCCTGATTCTGGCCTCTGTCTCAAAGCTTCCCCATGAAGAAGACCTTCAACATCATCTCCTCCTGCTCCTTCAGAACAAACAGCTGCAGGCGTTGTGTTCGCAGCCAGGATTCTGCAGCCTGGACGTGTTCAATAAGCTGACAGGGTTCACCCTGATCGTCTCCAGCAGGAAGACAAAGCTTCGCTCTGTGCTGCACAAAGACACCCTGGATGGTTTGATTCGTGCAAGCTGAGCTCTTCAAAGTCACCAGAACCAACATCATTAAATCTATGAATCATAAAAATGCTTCAGCCAGGAGATCCTTCATGTAGCTTCTATGTAGCTGGATGTTTTCCAGGACGTTAATCAGCAGAAGCAAGCACCTGCAGCGGTAAACACAGAGCTGGGTTAAAGGCAGAGCATGCTCTGATTCTGCAGACAACGTTCGGTTGAGGAGAAGCTTCAATCTTTAAATTAAAGTGACACTGAGAAGGCTCTAAAATATTCACATTATTTCCAGTCAAATAAAAGATGTTTTTTTTTCCAGTGCAGAGGACTTGTTTCTGTGTCCCTCAGCTGTTCTGACACATCGAGGAGGTCTGCTCAGGTTTCAGCAACAAGGCAGTTCAACGTGCTTTAAAACACGAAAACATCATCGACACATCAAACAGTCACCGGTTGTGAAACCAGGAACAAACACTACATTTGATCAGTTTCCATCATTAAAAACATCAATACACATTAAAAATATTGATCAATGTTCCAGTTATTGTGAATCAAAGGCAGCTCTGAACAGGTGGGTTTCAGCCTTGATTTAAAGGAACTCAGTGTTTCGGCTGTTTTGCAGTTTTCTGGAAGTTTGTTCTGTTTTGTTTGTCTGTTTTTTTTAATGTATTTCATCATTTGTTTTTATGACCTATTTACTTATTTTAAATTTTAGAATATTTTTCTTTTGCCGAGTTCGTCCCTTATTTATGGAAAAAGAGAAACAGATGGTCCACTTAGAGGAATAAAGTACATAGTTTGTTGCTAAATTACATAAAAATCTCTTGGACCTTTTCTGTTGCTCTGCTGTAGAAATTCTTTGCAAATATTTCATAAAACAGAAGAACTACTAAAGCTATTCACGTTTCGTGAACATGGTTTTTCAGAGAAACGGTGGAGCTCTGCACACATGCAGCTTCCAAACAGCTGTCAGGACCACTCGACATGGAAGGGATAAAACTGTGTTGGCAGCAGCATGAGTGAGTAAACACAAAGAGTTTCATGTTGCATTAAGAACATATTTGATATTTTCGCTCATGTCCTTCAGCAAACGACAAACCCTTTCTGCTCATCCAGAAAACATTCAGTCTGTGGATCATTAAGATGGTTTCTCCACACCAGACGGGGTGAAGCATCTGCCCACTCCACCTCTAAACGTCTGCAAGCGCTCCTCTCACACCAGGCGTCTCCGGAGCGTTGTGTGCGGAGGGCAGCAGCAGCGACAACGGCTGCAGAACCTCGGCTGCTTCATGCATTCCTGACACGTGTTGCTCCCCCAGAACACAGTAAATATGTCTCAGGTTTGCACAATGGAGGCATAAATACAGTGTTTGTCTGGGCTGGGGAGACGGCCTTTATCATAATAACTACATGCTGCTGCACGGCGGCTCAGAGCAGGAAATGTTTGGCTGTCAAACACTGAAGGAAAATGGGAAAGCAGCAGCCCTGGAAGCAATCTGCTGTCACAATTTTACGCCCACTAGGACGGATTTCGGCTGATTCCAGTTTTTCCTTCTTTTTTAATTCACAGGCAACTCCTTCAGTACTTTAAAAAGGAATTTATTCTTCATGTCCTGGATTAAATGTTGGTTATTTAAATTAATAAATAAGCATTTATGCAGTTAATTCACCCAATAAATCGAGATGAATCACGCGTGACGGGGACGAGTGATGGCAGGATGGAGCAGGAGACGGACTGGAGAAATGTGAGGCTCTTCATTTCCATCGAGCTTCGCCAAGAGAAAGGTTGGCCTCATGCCTCCTTTAATCCATTTGTTACATGCTGGATTCATTTTAATTTTTATTTAAAGACATAATTTTGAATAATAAACATTTTTTAAATGACTTGAGCCCCCCTGCAGTACCTCAGCGACCTCCCTTGGGGTTGCGACCCCCCTGTTGAAGACCTCTGACCTACAGTGATGTGAAAAAGTGCTCCCCTCTACAGCCAATAAAATACGCGCAGCAGCTGCTGTGAAATAAGCCGAAGCAGTGATGGGCACGCTAATCCACTATGAGCTAATAGCAAAGCTAACTTTTCATTTAGCGCTTTAGAAGTTTAGCTAATTTTGAAAACATATAGCCCACTTAGCTTCACCTAAATTAATTTTTCTGGATAAATTCTACAGCGCTAATATCAAAGCTAACGTTTCGTTGAACAATGTAGCGCTTTTGCTAACTTTGAAAACATTTAGCACGCTTAGCTTCCCAAAAATGCTAATTTACTTGGCTGTTTTGTAAACTTTCAGTTGAAAAAAGTTGAAGTTTTGGATATCGACTGTTGTGAATCCTTCAAGCAGTTACACATTTATATTCACGCTCTTATTTTGAAGTGGGTGAAGAACATTCACGCAGCAGTTCTGCTTTAACATTAGCTTCTGTTAAATACCATGTTGGTGTAGCGATTTAGTGTTAGCAGAACAAATGTTTATGTATTTATTAGTGTTTTAGGGTTAGCGCAGCTAACTTTCTAGTTAGCAGTGCCCACCACTGAACAATACTAATAAAAAAATATCTGAATAATCAAGTACATTTGTATTCAAGCTCATATTTTGAAGAGGGTAAAGAATGTTTACACACCATTCATTCATTTATTTCCCCCCCCCAATAATTTTATTTAAAACAAGAAACGGACAGGAAGAAAATGAAACACGAACAGTAGAGAACAAGACATAGATGGTTGGTATCAACCGACTGAAATTAACATTTTAGCACTTTAGCTTCCACTAAATACTTTGTTGTTGTAACGCTTTAGCATTAGCGCAACTAACTTTTTAGTTAGCGATGCGCACCACTGAACAGAAGCATTTTTGTAGTTTATGCTTCACTTTTAACTTCCTCAGTCTTTCTGGAAACTTCTAATTTAAAATCCAAGACTTTCTGTTTCCCTGAAGCTTAAACGTGGTGTGCCATTTCCCTTAGCCACCCTTCAAAATGGGAAAGACAAGCGAACACACCGTTCAAATAAGGTAGATGTGTTGCTCTTCATAAGCCAGCAAAGAGTGGGCTCTTAGGGATCACCAAGTCTCCATAGCAACCATCAGGTGTCATTTATAGGTCTACTGGTTGTTTTGGAGACGTGGCAGGAAAAAGTCTTTTCTGTCCTACCGTCACAAATGTAAACATGTGGAGTCTGCTCAACCCTCTGGAATCAGATTGAGGTTTTCAGCACCGAGCGCTCCAGGCGGGTGTGCTGCGGTTAGGTAGGGCGGCAGATGAGTGGTGCTGTGGGCTTGCAGCTGCAGCGAGGGGACATTCTGAGTGAAAATCAGGCAGCATCTGGCAGGAAGCTGAAAACAGGTTGTCTGAACGTAGCGAAACAACACAGAAGTGTTTCACCAGACACACAATCAAACTCGTTCCACGGATATCTCAGCTCCCAGACCTCAGTCCTTCGGATAACCTGGGAGACGAGCTTCATGTAAGCAAAGATTTGCTGCATTATTTTAGTTTCCCTTCCAGCAGAGACTCGGTTCAGGTTGCAGTAAATCATGTCTCGGGTCCGGACTCATCGGTGGGCAATTCATGTGTGAAAATTGGTTTTCCTGATCCCTCAACCTCCACTAACGGGATGAATCCTGAAGCATCCGTCTGACATGGTCGGAATGAGATGCGGCTCGCCGCACCGGTTAGGGTTTAATAACTCGTTTCCAGCCGAAACACATTAATCACGGCAGCCGTTTTCCAGCTCGATACGTTTTAAATTCTCCCAAATTAAATCCAGATGGTGATTTTTTTCTGCCTTCTGTGTTGGTCAGGCTGATGATCCAAATATATCTGCACCATTCTGTAAGGTTTGGCGCTTTTACATGGAGAATCCCCCACCACCACCTTCCCAAACTTCAATCATGAAATCTCAACAAATCCAAATGAGACACAAACAACACAACCTTGGATAGAAGTGATGGCGTCTCTTTCAAGCCTATTAAGCTGAGTCTTACTGTAATCTCTCTATAGCTAATCCAAAATGTATTTCCCCAAAATCCCAACATCATAATGCAACGGCAGCAACGTTTTCATAGCGGGGATTATTTCTTAGGTCTTTGGGGTTTCGCAGGAGGACTTGAAGCTAATTATCTTCAAGAAATAACGACTACAGCAGGTTACAGTGAAGTGCAGCTATTTACTGGACCCCTTAAGTATTCTGCCTGAACGAAGACTTTGTTTCTGTTTCTTGTGAGTTTTTTCAGACAGTAAATGTCTGTACGGTGAAACTGTACGTAGTAACTGTAATTTAATTCAAAAATACTTTATTTGTCCCAAAAGGAAATGAAATGTCGTAACTCATATCATTCAAATATTTTCTGAGTCGTGGAAGGTGATGCTGTGGGCAAGAAGGAGCTGCAGAAGCAGTCAGTCTCGCAATCAATCTGAAGAAGCCTCTGACAGAAAACTGTTGCTGTATGACATGCTAACAGCTCAATATCCAGGCAGTAGAGATAATATTCCACAGTAACATGTCCAAGCTCTGCTCATCCACCTCCTTTGCTTCTGCCGTTCCTCTTTGAATCTCTGCCTGGCCGTGTGGTTGGAAAGATGCTGGAGTAGGGGATAAACGTTTTCCTCTGGGATTTGGCAGTCGTTGTTCAGGTACTATTTGAGCTTGGACTGGGCGATATGGGTTAAAAATAAAATCTCTGATATTTTTCAAACCAGATCCAATTTTAATCGATTTTTTTCTTGCTTTCTTTTCTAAAAAAAAAGAAATTTCAAATGACAGAAAATATTTTCAAAAAGTGGCTTTTATTTCAATCATCCCTTCTGTGAGTTGGACGATGGAGTATCAGGGCCTGGCTATGAGGATTTTTGTTTAATTACAAGAATAAAGTCATAAAATTAACAAAATAAAAACCCAAATTTTACCAGGAGAACGTCTTAAAATTACAACAAAAAAAATCTTTTTAATGAAAAAAAAAAGCTTGGATAATTTATTTAGTTGTTATTTTTCGTGTTGGAGTTCTCATAAAATTACTACTTTATTCTTGAAATATTACAACTTTATTCTGGTAATATTAAGACTTTATTCTCGTATTACTACGACTGTACTCTTGTAACATTATGACTTTATTTTCGTTAAAAATAAATCACAGCCTGGCCCTAAAACTCCGTCATAAAGTGGACCTGAATTCAAAGTCCAAATAAATAGAAGCCGTAAAACACACTTTTCAAACAAGATGGCCGCCCTGGGCGCGCTGACATCACTCTGAGCTACGGAAACCCAAGGAGCGCTTTGGTGGGAAAGAAATCCAGATCTGCCAAAAAAAAAAAAAAAAAACCAAAAAAAAAAACCCAAAAACAAATCAACAAAAATTTGATTAATCGATAAAATCGATTTATCGCGCAGCGATTTATCGAGCTCTTGATGAGATGCTAATCAGATCCTCCCAGTTGTAAAACCAAGACCATGTTGCCACGGTTACGCGTCATAACAACTGTCTGAAAGTGAAAAGTAAGAGCAGAAATACTTCCAGTTGCACGGCATAAAAACCCAGACCAATGAACAATAACAGAGCAGGGCTGCTCTAACACGCTGCCACCAGTAGAGGCGCTATGCTAGACCAGGCGATGACAACACTGTTCCCACTTGGAATAATCCCGTTAAGCAGTGATGTTGGATTCTGCTCCCAGAAAGACCAAATCTGTCAGTCAGGAGTAAAATGTTCCCGTCTTTAGAGGGGATGCACGATAAGTCGGCATGAATATCGGTATCCGCCGACATTAGTCGTTTATCAACGAATGATCAGTCCGATCTTTAAATCTGGGCCTTTTTTTAAACCTTGATTAAACCAGGACAGAAACTCGTCTCAGGCTCGGCAGCAAAAACGTGGTGTTTCTGTAGGGGAGGGGCTTGGTCATGTGACAGTGATGCAGCAAAGGACTGTGGGGGATTTCACTGAAGTCGTCCTGCAGCAAACCGCCTGCAGTCAGAGCAGAGAGGACACCCGTTTCACTCCGTGCTCACGTTGCCAATGAATCACACATCCGCAAAGCGGGGAGACGCTAACGATCAACGCTCGCCACGCTCGCTGTTCCAACTCCTGACCCGCCGCCAGGGTGAGATAGCGTTCTACCCGAACACGGCGCTGTGTGACGTAGACGTCAACCAAACCGTACCGTTGGAACCAGTCAGAGAATTCAACTGCAGTACCAACATTGAGCCCAAGGAGGGCAGCACTGAGACAGTTTTAGGCCAAATATTACAGAATTAAACAAACTTACATGAAAATGTCAAAATTTGCACAGAAACAAAGACAGCACCCTTAAGGACCAACTTAGACAGTTTATCTACAAAACCAAGTTGATTTGTGGTTTAGGTTCTCTTTAATAAAACATTCTGCTGGGAAAAAAACTTTAGCAACCTAAAGCGAAAGTTTTGTTCTTAAAAGTTGTTTTTTCCTGGCAGACTTTGTAACTCTTTCAGCTTGTTGTCAAACCTTGTTTGATAAAAATGCTGCTTTCCTCTGGTAACTAAGCTTCTAATTTAACACAAGCAAATGTAAAATAAATAAATATCTTGGTTTTGTATTTTAACCAAAAGGACTGAATCCATCTGATTGAGTTCACCGCTAACGTTTCCTCATGCTCCTGCTTGATAAAACCTTCCCTACTTGCAACATACAAGTCGGCCAAAGTCATTCCCACACAGAATCTGCTTTCAAAGTGCCGCGTCGCTCTGTCTTATCATCACGACGAGTGTTTTCCAGGTCAGGTTTAAAGAGAGCAGGAGAAGAAACTGAACAGCAGCTGAGCGCTTCAAACATGCTTAAAAGACAGAGGCTCACAGAAAACGATGCCCTGAGCTGCACGAATGGCTCCTGATTTAAACGGTGTCCATGTTTTAGTGTTCTCTCAGAGCAGCCGTGTGAATAAATCAAAACATGTTTGATCTGAGTAGGAAAGATTCGTCTTTCTGTTAAAGCTCTCCTTCTTCTGCATCACCATTAAACAACCTTCAAGCTTTAGCTTGCACCGAAACAGGTGATAAAGACGAATGAACGTGTCCTTTTTCCTAACTTTATCACATTAATAACCTGCTGACTGATCTGGAGAGATGATAACTTCATGAGATGATTTATTATCAGAAAAGCTGATTGTTAAATGGAGCAGAAATCGCCGGAAGGTTCCTCTCCTAATGTTTGCACAGACCAAGTCTTCCTGAAGCTGCAGGAAAAAAACAAATAAAGTAGTAAAGCTTTGATGCACAACCCAGCAGCTGGGGTGACGGCTCGCTTGTCGCCGACAGAAACCACTGAGAGCTAATTCATCTCTGCAGACCCTCCTGAACTCACGTCAGGCATGTTTAACCCCCTGCTTCTCCCTGAAAGCAACAAATGTTTGCTTTCTGTTTTAAATCTGGGTCACAGCTCCTGTTTTATGATCACTTTGCTTCTCTTGTGTCTTTTAAGCTTCCATAGTTCCTCCTTCGATATTTCCCGTCACCACCCAGGGAGTAACTCTCTTTTAATATAATTCAGTAATAACTTTTTAAATAAACATGGATGCTTTCATCACCACGTCTAAAGGGGCGACCACATATGGCATCACAAAAACCCTGACAGGAGAGTCCGACCCCTCCTGGGACTGCAGGAGGGTTACAGATGGTGGACAGACCGACAGAAAGGAGAGGTATTCTCCGCAGAATGGGCAGAGCTCTGCCAGTAGCAGGCTCTGCATTGTGATGCTGTGTGTCAGTTATTGCAATGTTAGTTTAATCATCACGACAGACTTTTCTTAATTCAGTCTAGATTCAATGAACAGTAAATTTCTATCAACTGGTTTCTGGCGGCATCTTTGGCTTTGTGTCTTATTTTGTTTCGTATATCAACCAATCACAGCCAAAACTAGACCTTATTGGTTTATTTCAGAAAGACTCAAGAAGTAAAAGCTACCAGAACATATTCTATTGTTAAGACAGTCATTTGGATGATAGAAAATGAGTTGGTTTTTTTTGTTGTTGTTTTTTTTTTGGTGTGACATTTGGTCCACACGTCTTACCAGTTGGTGGTTATAATGCTCCATTAAGTTGTTTGCCAACCGCCATCAAAGATGAAAGAGTTTCTGCAGGTTTCACCAACTCAAATTTAAGACTTTAAAACCTTTATGAATGGAATTTAAGATCCATATCTCCACAGAAATGTATGAACTTCGTCCAGCCAACTGGCGATGAATTTGCACTTACCCATGATAGATGCAAAAGAAAGCTAGCTAGCTAGCAAGGGTGTGTTAGCAGCGAGTTACTGGTAGCCTCAACCATCTCGAGTCAGAATGCAATGCTGTCTGAGTGTGACTCAAACTTTTGCCTGACAGAGAAGTTTCACTGGCAAAAAAAATAAAAATAAAAAAATACATGGAATACATGAGATTAAACAGTCCTGTCAGGACAAAATTTAAGACCTGTAATTAATGTTTTTAAGCCCAACTTATATTTTTTTAAAATGAATTTAAGACATTTTCAGGTCTTGATCATCACGACAGTGCATCAATACACCTTTGTGACCGACATGCATAAAAACAACAAACATTTCTTCAAGCTGCACCTTCAGCCCAACACAGCAGAGCTTCTGGTGCATCATTACGGAAATTTATGCTGATTTGAACTGAATATAAATGTGATTTCTTTGACCTTTACAGTCAGATTTGTCGACTGCAGCTGCGCTCTGCGTGTCACCTAACATTTCAACCACAAAGTCCCGAACTCTCAGCCAGGCAACCAAGTTTTTTGAGACGATGTAGATCAGGATTCAGAGGCCTGAGCAAAGCGGATCTCTGGAGAGATGGAGTAGAAGACAAACACCTTCTATCAACCAACATCGACATCAAACGACTGCCTTGAGTTAGTAAAAGAAGTCGTGGGCACCAAAATCATTTTTTAAAATGTAGTAAACATTCAAAAACTCAACAGCAAATACAAAATGTTTTAACAAAACAAAGAAAATAGTCTGATTTTTGCAAATCATTGCAGATTCAAAACAAAACTGATCTCAGGCATGTGTTCTCAGAAACAGGAGCTGGGTACGGGTTGCTCTTTCTGCCAAAACTCTGGACAGGTTCCCCCAAGTCTGCTTTTGAGTAAGAATCACTGCGTGTGTGTGCTCTTATTTACTATTAAATTAAATTCAAAGCATGAAAATATGTTTCATAAAAGACGAATCGTTTGTGCTTTCAGTTTTAGGAAGATTTACTTTCTTTTTGAAATGTGAAAATGCCACCATATTTTGCTTACAGAGGACTTTGTTCTATTAAATAAAATATTGATATTTGACAGCAGAGGAGAAATTCTTCTTTAACTGACGACAAAAAGAAAAACAGACCCTCCTATCGGCATTGTCTCTCATCTCGCTCTCAGAGACGAGTGCCAACAGGTTAAAAGACGAAGCACAGGCTGTGAGTTCGGACTGTGAGGACAGCAGCGTCTTCTGCAGCGATATTTATCTGCAGAATAAATCCTTCAAACAAGAAAGACGAAAGGTCACTGACATGCATTCCTGTATTTTCTAAGCTGATAAATAAAACAGCTTTAAAATGTCAACACACTCCCTCCAGGTTCAAAACAAGCCGCTGAACTTGTGATTGCACCCTTACGCCCCCTGCTGTCTCCTAATCTAACTGCGACGTTCATGTCTCCGAACAATAAGCAGAGGACAGTGTAATGGCATAATGACATGGAATTAAGTCTTCACAGGCAGGACTGGAGATACCTTACTGTTGCTGTGGACCGCTGATATTCAGGACTCCAGTTTGTGCTTCACTCATTGAAACGCCGAGAGCTGCTCATTATCATCTGTGGGCAGAGAGAGAAACAGAAACAGGGAAACTTTCACAAAATGCTTGAAACATGGAGTCTCAGTTACGAGTAGGCCTGTCACAATAACACATTCTGATGTGCGATAAGTTGTCCCAAAAATTATTGCGATAAAGGATAATATTTTGTTTTGAGACCATTTTCAAGTAATATATTGGAAATGTTATTGTTCGTCCTCTCAAAGGCCAATAAACTTTCATTTTGTTAAGAACACTTAACATTTTCACTATTATTTAAATTTCAATTCACTGTCTCTCACTGTCTTATTAGTTCCCTTTCTTTCATTATCTATTTTGTCTCATACTTTGAATTTATTCAGATTCAGTTTGTGTGTGAGTGTATGTATATATATATATATATATATATATATATATATATATATATATGTATATATATATATACACTTCCTAAAATATATATATATATATATATATATATATATATATATATATATATATATATATATATATATATATATATATATATATATATATATATATATGTATGTATGTATATACATACATACATACATACAGACATACATACACACACACTGTTTATTTAAAAAATTTTAAATGTCTAAAATAAAATGTCGAGCAAAAGTCGTAAATAAAACCACACACAACCGAAACCATAAATAAAATGGATTATGACGTCTCTTTCAACAAAATATTAATCATCAGAATGGAAATTATCAAGCTTATTTTAATTTAACATGAGATTAATTAATTAATTGCTTAATGTGACAGGCCTAGTTATGAAACGCATTTCTAATCGCTAAATGAAGGAAAATACGCCAGACGTTTACGAACACTAAGATTACTGTGCCTCTAAACAATTCGGGGAAGCACATGTGATGATGTCATGGTGTTGTAAGCTTCTGATAGGTTAATTCATAACATCTGAGTAAAACAGACACATCTGTGGATTTATCTTGAGGCACTGTGGTATTGCAAGGATGCTGCTGAAGCTGGTGAGGCAGGGTCATTAACCACAGTGAAATGAATTTTGTGCCATCATGGACTGAAAGGCCGCTCAGAGAGGAAGAAGCCATTACTCCTACAGTAAATAAAAAGCCAGATTACAGTTCGTTAACACACTCAGAGATGCAGATTTCAGCTTTTAGGGGACATGTCTCTTATGACCATCATTTGCATTTGGTAGAAGGGAAAAGCTTGATTTTACTTTGCATTAGAGAGCTATAAAATATTAATATGGCAGTATGTCAAGAGATGAACAGATCAGGGTTTTCTTGGCTCTTAAAGCAGTGTTTGTTCTGTTGGACTGCAGTGCAACATCTGACACTGCTGATCATATCATAGAAGCGTCCGGAGAGCTGGGTCAGACTCTGGTACAGTGCTAAACTGGTTCCGTCTGACATAAAGAGCAAAGACTTCTTTGTGTCAATCGGCGACTTATCATCAGAGTGGACAAAAGTTACAAGTGGGGTACCCCGAGGTTCAATCCTGGGACCCCTTCTATTTATTACCTACATGCTCCTGCTAGCTCAGGTTATACCAAGTAAGATTAGCCACCATAACTACGCAGATGATACACGGCTCTACATTACGATGTCACCAGGTGACTCTGAACTCATCCAAACATCTGAACAGATGCTTAGAACAAATCAATGCGTAGAAGTGCCAAAACTTTCTCCAGCTGGACAGAAACAAAACTAAAGTTATTGTCTTTGGACCTAAAGAGGAGCGATCTAGAGTCAACGCGCAGCTTCAGTTATTACAGATAGAAACTAGTGATCAGGCCTGAAATATGAACTCTGAGTGTACTGATGGACTCAGACCTGAACCTTCAGAGACACATAAAGACAGTTACAAAGTCAGCCTTCTATCACCTGACTTTGTTACTTTATAAATCACTGAACGGCTTAGTACCAAGATACATTAAAGACCTGTTGTCGTTGTATCAACCTTCCAGACCACGCAGGTCTTCTGGTTCTGGTCTGTTCTACATCCCCAGAACCAGAACCAAACATGGAGAAGCAGCTTTCAGTTTTTATGCTCCGCTAATCTGGAACAAACTTCCAGAAAACTGCAAATCAGTTGAAACACTGAGTTCTTTTAAGTCAAGACTACATTTGTTTTGAACAGCCTTTGCTTACTAACAACTGATATGTCATAAACTGTCGCCTCTCTTTCAACCTGTCTTTTTTTTTTTTTACTTTACCACTACAATGTTTTGCTTGTTTGTTGTTGTTTTTTCCTTCTAATCATGTAAAGCACTTTGCATTGCCTTCCTGCTGAAAATGTGCTATGCGCATAAAATTGAATTGCCTTCACAGGAGGTCTGACCTCCCAGTTCTGATTTTCCTGAGGGCTCTAACACTATAACACTAAAAGCAGACAAATCTAGACAGTTCAGATTAGATTTAGACTCACTAAATGTTTTCCCTCTTGGAAACAGATGGGCAGAACATAGAGTAAAATGCTAAAAGGATTGTGTGCCGGTCAATCAGTTTGATTGATTTTAAACACAGCTCTCATTAGAGTTTATGCCTGGCTTTCTTAATGCCACTGAATGTTACTGGATGTCAGCCAAATCCTATAAAAGCGTCTGTCCTGCAGCCGTGCCTTTTGAAGATCTGGGATGTTGTCTCGTTTTATGGAAGAAAGGGACAAAAAGTCTGTGCATTCCCCCTACAAGGAACATTTGGTCAACCTGCTTCCTACCTACATATTTAGAAACGAAGGTTAAAAAACCCTACTAATTTTAGGAGACATGTCTTGTAGTCTGATGGAACTAAAATTGAAGTTTTTGGACATAATGACCATCGTTGCTTAACACCATCCTAGCTATGAGGTAGGAAGGTGGCAGTATCATGTTGCGGGGTCTTTGCTTCATGAGGAATGAACCTTATGTGGAAATATTAAAGCAACATCTCAAGACATGAGCCTGTTTGTCCACAAATGGGTCCTCCAAATGGACAATAACCCAAATCACCAAACTAGTTTCAAAGTAGTTTAAGGACAACAAAGTCAATGTTTTGGTGGCAGGATGGGTATTTAATTTAATTTCTTAAGATAGGAATTTGGACTTATTTTGACAACGATAAATTCCATTTAATGTTGTTTGAAACCCCAAAAACCACCTGTATTGTGGAAATTATTTTTGAGATTTTTCCCCACTTTTTGTTCAATCAGAGCATCAATAAATACCAATACATTTCAAAATAAGATTAAATACAGTTACTGTGTACAATAATCAGTGGTGGCCATCGCTAACTGAAAAGTTAGCTGCGCTAACCCTATAGTGCTAATCATAAACATTAGTTCCGCTAATGCACTACACCAACATGGTACTTAGCTGAAGCTAAAGCTAAACCACGACACCAACATGATATTTAGCTGAAGCTAAACCACGACACCAACATGGTATTTGCTTGAAGCCAATGCTAATGTTGGGTTCTGCTATGAGTGTGTTTGCTGGTGTGTGTGAGACATCCTGTTTTCTTAGGATCTTTGTTGCAGAGTGAGGGAGCCGGCGACTGCCTCCACAGCTGCAGGCTAGTTCTCATCAGGCCTGCAGGAGCTGCTGGAGGACCATTCGGCACCTGACTATTACCCTCTACCGGTCGTCTCCAGCCATCCAAGTTCCTCGTCTTGTTCTTTGAAAGCATTGCTTCTTTGAAACGTACCCATTTCTGTCTTCTGTCTTGTTTCCAGGTCTGCTGAGTTCAAGTTGACCAAGCCTTCTCAGAAGATTTCTTGGCAACACTCTGTGCCAGTTCCTCCAGCTGAAGCTCCACGACGATTATCCTTTGCGCTACCTGCCTACCCGCTCTCCGGCGCTCTGCTCTTATCTGGGTCTCAGAATCTCGTACTACCCCAAATCTATGCAGGACTCTGACTATCTCAGATCAAACCTCCAGAAGATTCTTCCAGCTAAACCCAACTACCCACCTCTGGACCTCCATTCCCCTTTACCTGTAGATTAGAAACAACATCCAAGAAAACATTCACAAGTTTTTGAGTCCGAGTCTCCCTTTCAGACACCGCCACACCAGTTCCAGCTCTATGTTTCCAGATTGCACATTTACCATCTGCACATATGGTAAATAAACCTAGCAGTCATTTTACATCCTGTTTTCATTTATCGATTCTGCATGTGGGTTAAAAGACTTCCTAAAACCATGACAGCTAAAGCGCTACAATAACATGGTACGTAACTGCGAAATTTAACCATGTTGATGCCCACTGTGTGTCAGTAGCTGCGTTTCCATGACAAATGTCCACAAAAGTTTTTCAATATTCTGTTAATATTGAAAAAAAAAAAAACAGTTTCGCAATTGCAGTGTTTCCATTACGTAAGAAATGCAATTAAAATCACACAAGCATAATCTTGTTCATGCGATAAGTCATGAAATTAAAAATCTTAAAAATCATGTAAACACATGAGATATATTCATATTTCAGCCATGGAACTAGCGCTCATCATCTTATTCAGGCGTTGGAGCGACAAGCCCATACTTGGGAGCGGCTACGTATGCTGCGTTTTTGGGAAATTGTAGTCGCAGTTTTACAGAAGAGATATGGATTCAACACTTTTGAATGACAAACTAAACTCCTGATGAACTGTGCGAAGCTGAGACCTCTGGTGGAACCGACTGCGCATTGCCCAAGGAGGCTAGTACTATAAATAAGAGCGTTGCTGCTGTATACAAGCTAGCATGATGCGAAAAAAAGTGTTTCCATTGCAGTATGGCTGTTTCCATTAAGCTAATTTATTTTCGTAATTCTAATTTACACAATTTTATGGTCAATGGAAACACAGGTACAGACGTGTTACAACCTCGTATAGCACCCTCAACAGGATCAAGTTTGTCATTACACATCTTCCTGTACGTTTTGCACTTCAGGAAGTGATTCTTTGGAACAGACCTTTCACTCATAGTTTCAGTTTTACAGTTGTTGAGTTTTGCTAACTCTGTTGCTGATTTAGCCTAACTGACCACAGTAGCGCTTCGTTCAGAAAGAACGCAGAACATCAGTAGATTTTAAACCGTTTACTGCACTCTGGGTACAGCATAAACAGTCTTTACACTCTTCAAAATAAGAGCATGACTATAAACATTTAACTTCTTAAAGAATTCTTAACGACAATCAAAACTTCAAAACAGATGTTGAACTTTAGTCAACTGAAAGTTTACAAAACGCCCAACTAAATCAGCGGTTTAGAATTTATCCGCAAAAACGTATTTAGGGGAATCTAAGTGTGCTAAATGTTTTCAAAGTTAGCAAAACCCTAAAATGCTAAGCTAAAAATTAGCTCTGCTATTAGCGCATTAGCGGATTAGCAGACGCTTGCCCACCACTGGCAGTAACTTCATGTGACTGGTATCCTAAAACACTTATTTAAAAATGGGTAGGTTTTTTTAAGAGCAGTATTTGTGTTTGTGCGGCTATAACTGCTGTAACTTCCAGTCACAGCCTTACACTAACCCAAAAAATAATTAAATACCAGTAAATTACATTAAATACCCCTACTCTTGAGTAGCCTTTAATTTACAAGAAATTAATGAAAACAATCTTCTCCTTTATTATTGGGAGGAAACAATCAAACATAAATAGTTTTGATAATCCTATCAGACAGGGCCAGACTTGAGAAAGGACTTACAAGGGCAGTAGCCCAAGGCCCCTATTTTTTGGTGGGTGGCCCAAAGATTTTTTTTTTTTTTTTTTTTTTTTTTTTTTTTTGACTGAATATGTTTTGCAAACATTGTACTTTATATAAAACTCAGGCACAAATTAGGCAAGTTGTATTAATATTTTTGGAATTTTATGAATATAAACAATATTTAAGCATTTCAAAACCATAACGTTTTGGTAAATTTCTTTGGGAACGACATGGAGTTATTGCCTCGGGGACGTGTTAAATCTGCCATGCATCAGTTTGTACCTGCTGATGTATAGGACTTCCTCCTAATGTACTGTAATCTGGATTAGTCAAAGAATATTTCTTTAGAGGACAGGGCACCAAAACTGGCTCCAGCCCAGGGCCCCACAGCCTTGTAAATCCGGCCCTGTTAACAGACCTGAAACAGGAACAGTTTAGTCTGATTTAATGCAAATATCAGGTTTCAAGTGTCCAGCATAAAACAGCTAAAGATGCAAACAGAAATATATTCAACCCTATCAGCTCGTGACTGAGCAGCTGACTCAGTTATTTGCTCACATGAAAAATGTTGATATCCAAGCAGCTCAGAGTCGCTTTCAATTCAGTCAAATATTTTACTCATTTAAGAAAGTTAATTCAGAGCCAAGCATCCGCCGTGGAGCTTTCTGAGCTGTCAGTGTTTATTAACAGCCCAAAAGAAGCGAACAAACCCATTGATCAGATCTGGACAAAAACTCAGTGTTGGACAACAAAAATCAAATGTATGATTTATGTTTTTATTAGGAAATCCAAAAGCAAACCCCTTCACTTCAGCAGCTTTCATATTTAATATTTCAGTGGCAAAAAGCAGTCGAGATGAAATTGTCTGAAATAAATGAGGGGGCAAACTTTTTCTATTACATGGTGCCCTGTAGCGCTTGAAATCTTTCCCTGGAAATGCCTTGCAGAGATGAATTTAAAAGGCAAAGAGTGCGGAAAAGTGCTGCATTAATTTAAAGTGTGCAACTTCTGCATCCAAGTCTGCATCAGGAGTTTAGAGAAACTTCAAATGTAGGAGATTCAGCATCCAGTTCTGCTCGGTTTCAACTTATTAATATTCTTCAAGCAACACAAAATATGCTGAGAAACAAAAGTTGATGAGATGAGGAATCAAAAATCCTACTTCTCGCCGTGCTGCAGTCACTCCTCTTGCTTTAAATTTCTGTTGCAGCACAAACAAACCTGACATGATAACATTTCTCCTGCCTCCAGCTGAGGAATGATTCCAAATGGATTTTCTTCACTGTCGGCCTGCCTTTCGGCCTCCCACGGTTCACATTACGCCCAATAATAGAGCAGAGGAGGAAAGTAAACAACTGTCATTCCTGCCGACCCTGAAGCTACCACCTTTTGTTTCGTAACACAGGAAACACATTTTCTCAGGCTCCAATGAGTAAAATGAAATCTAAGGGATTCTAGTGGATGCAAATTGAACTGAAAGCAAGAAATGTAAAGAAATAGCACAGAAATACCTGAGCTCTGCTAAGACAACCAACCATTAGGTCATCAGCTACGTTCTGGCCGACGTTCTGCGTCTTGTTTGGTAAAAACAGATCAACCGAAGTCCTTCAGGATGTTTGCAGGAAATTCTGCTGAAGTAAAACTTCGTGGCGAGTTTCTGAGGCAGAAAGTCGGCTCTTTCAGACTTCGAACTTGCCAAGTGAACAAAACAAAAAGAGAATCAAATTCTCTTGAGCAACAAAACACTATTTCAGAAAAGTTGAGTTTATGGATGAATAAAAACATTTCAAACCAGTTTTATTGTAATTTATTGCAAAATGATTAGCTTGGATTCCAGAGAATTACTGTGAATATTCTGTTCGGCTGCAGCAGTCGTCATGTTTCCATTCAATTGCGAAGGGAATTTTGAGTGAACTTTTAAAATGCTGGAAAACCCCCCCCCAAAAAAAAAAAAAAAACAAAAAAAAACAGAAAATTTGAATTATTCGTGTTTCCATCAACTGATCCGGAGCGAATCAACCAGGCTATACAGAGCGTAATTTCGTCAGATGCTGACGCTACATATGGCTGGAATAAACAGGAAGCAGAGGTTGCAAACGAGCAGGGACCACACATCTCAGAAAAATGGAGACAGTCCCCCCCTCCGAGCTGGAGGTTTCGACTTTGAAATTTTTCTGAGTTTGCGCTTTAGCATTTTTGCTAACTTTGAAAACATTTAGCACACTTAGTTTCCCTTAAATTCGTTTTTCTGGATAAATTCTAAAGTGCTAAGTTACTTGGCTGTTTTGCACATTTTCAGTTAAATGAAGTTCAACATGCTTGTTGGAGTTTCAATATCGACTTTTAAGAATTCAAACAAATATGATGCACTAAGAAAATCTGCTGGGCTTGATCAACTGTTGGACTCTGAGCGAGCCAGTCGCCAGTTGTCCCTGAATGTTTTGGAGGATGCTAGATTTTTTGCGCCGCTGGCGGCCCATCAATGCCTTCAACAGTCGTTCGTGCCAGAGGACCTTATGTCTGCTAGGTATGTTTGGTTTTTTTTTCCGCCATGGCGCACACGGGTAATCTAGAGAGTGTTGGGGTAGTTTGTCTGAAGCCACTCACCCTGGTCATTACATTCAGAACTGAAAGTTTCTTTATCTGAACAGGCTTTGCTTCCTTATGTCCAGTTTATCAATCAGCATGTTGGTGAAATAAAACCTCAGCTCCTATGTTTGGACCATTTTTTGGAAGATTCATCATCAGCTTGGTTCTGCAAACTCATTTTAGGATTCAGAATGAAAATGCAAATTTTGAGGCTGTTTTTGAATCAATCTGAAGCCACTGATAGCTGAACATAAATGTGACGCGCCACGGCAAAACCAGGAACAAGTCGCCAGAGCAGAAACTGAGAAAATAGAAAGAAAAATGAGAAATTTCTGAGAAAATGTTGATTTGATCGTTCAACCTACATTTGTTTTTTTTTGCAAAATAAACTCGATGAAGTCATGAAGAAACTATCCGATGCTTTAAATAGCAGTTTTGGAGGTTATAAAATGGTAAACTTTGTGTTTGAAATCAGATTGTTTACAGATTAAATCTTAGCCAGCAGGCATTTGAGGGTCGGAGGGTGGGGGGGAAACCCACAGCTTTGTTGGGCTTTGTTTGGCTGTTTACACACTTTTGTTATTGGTTTCAGCCAATAAGCTGCATGTTTGAAATGAACACACGGCTACTTAACCTCAAGAAAGTGGCAGGACGTGAAGATATTTGGACATCGTGAAGCTAATAGGAAAACATCCTTACTTCCGAGATGACAACATCCACCAGAAAGATACTGGCAAAAAGAAAACACGCCAGGACTACTTATATGATCAGAGGCATTTTTTTCTTTAGTGCTACATTACAATATGTAGCACTAGAGAATTTTTTGTGAAATGTATTCAAGACTTGCAGCATAATATGATGGATCCTTTGCATCCTCTGCTAACACCCCCAGGTTGCTCATGAGGTTTGGGGACAATTCTTCTGAAACTTTGCCAACATTCAAATGGCCATATCTCCTTCTTTCATTTTTAATTTCCATGCGTTTGACATCATTAGAAAGCTTAGAATCCACACTTCCAGAGTCTAGGAGACTTGATCCTGCTTTTGGCATGGCCAGTCACAAATCTTACAATGTTCAAATACTCCCTATGTGGTCAGAAACTGAAACCTAAACCTTCTTTAACATATAACACTGTAAAGCACCACCTCTGTGCTCTTCTGAATGTGCTCCATGGTTGCTGAGCAGCATCATGTGGGCAGCAGCTAACAGGCTGGAGGAGGCAGATAAGAGACGGAAGCACTCGGGATGCACCGGGCTCGCTCCGGCTCGTTTTGCTTCCTGAGGGTCAGAGCTCTGCCTGCGCCGGGCAGATGTCGAGGGGTTTGAGGAGAAGGTGGCGCGCTGCAGTGTGCATCTCAACGCCCGCAGCTCTCAGAGTCAGGATGCATCAGCTTTCAGAGCAGAGGCAGTGAAGAAGCCGGCAGACTCGGTGTCTAAATGGTTCATCCTTCATGGTGCATTAGTGCTCTCTCTGCATTAAATTACAGCACGAGAAGATGAGGGATGCAGCCTTTAAATGACACAGAGACACCATCTGCAGTGAATTTTGTATCAGAGCTCTGATCACTGGTGACACAAGGCGACTCTTTCTTCTACACTGTGGACCTTTATTTTATTAAACTGGGCCATCATTTATTTACCAGTGTTACTACTGGGATGTGGAAGTAAAATAGATTGTTATTTGTTTCTGCTCAACACTCCTAAGTTCCCACCACAGCAGTTCAATCAGGCTGAGCTCTGGACTTTGACTAGGCCACCTCAACACCTTGATTCTTCCTTTTTTTTTTTAGCCATTCTGTTGTAGATCAGTAGTTTGGACCAAGGTTCAGCTGTTGGATGGATCCAGACAAACCCAAATCATCATTCCTCCACCTCCGTGCAGACCACTGTTCTGTTGGTAACATCTCGTCTCTGTTAATCTGCTGTGCTTGGTTTCCTCCAAACATCTCCACTTGAGACTCATCTGTCCAGAGGATATCGTCCCAAAAGTCTTGTCCTTCATTCAGTTGCAGCTTCGCAAACTTAGAGGAACAAACCCCCTTGTGAAAGCATTGCCCCGCCCCGGGCAAATTTGAAAGAATCCTACAAAAATGGGTGGGGTCAATAGACAAGGGGCGTGGCCAAGTGTGGGGATGAGCATAGGGGATTAAGCGGGGGTGTAGTGAGGACAAGGGAAAGTGCTTATGGCAATTTACTGACTTAGCAACTTTTCAGAGCCCTCAAGTACTTTTATACAAGAGTGACGAGTGACAAATTCAGCAACTGTCAATGAAGCGACGAGCCACTAATTCCTCTCTGAAAGCTTAGCCCCGCCCCCAGACAGATTTTGAAAAATTCCACCAAAGTGGGCGGAGCCAGGAAACACTGATGTGCGTCAGGATGAGGGAAAGCACTGTTCCCAACTTAGTGACTTTGTTGCTAGACTTTTCAGACCCTCGAGCGACTAGCGACAAATCTAGCGACTTTTTTTTAAAATTAGGAACTAGCGACAAATTTAACAACTTTTTTTAAAAATGCAACTAGCAACAAATCTAACGACTTTTAACAAAAATGTGACTAGCAGAAAACTGCAGTAGCCGTTCAACCCAAGGAGAGCAGCACTGAGATGGTTTGACACAAAATATTACAAAAAAGTGTAGAATTTACACAGAAAAATAAAGATAGAACCCTCAAGAACCAATTTGGACAGTTTATCTCCAAAAAAAAAAGTTAATTTGGGGTTTAGTTACTCTTTAAGACCTGCTGCCATCTTGTTTTTAGAGAGAAGAGGTTTTCTCCTTCAGGCCAGTCGCTGTACTGGTTCAGTATTGTGACCTTTAACCTGCTAACTGAGGTCTGCAGAGTCTGAGATGGAGCTCTTGGGTCATTTCTCTAAGCTTCACGCTCTGACGTTGGGCTGAATCTGCACTAACGTAAAGTAACAAGGATGCACTTAGTTTCCTTCGCTCTAACCCTGAAACTGGGTTTATATACAATATAATTTCACCGTATTACCCACAGCACTTCTCATTTCTGAATAACACTAATTTTCTTTGCTCTTATTCCATATGAAATGAAAAACAAGTAAAACTGACAACCAAACAGGACAGAATATATTCATTTATTCTCAGAACATGATGCAGATTCTCTGCTGTTTTCAAAAATAAGACCATTTCCTGCTGAAGCAATTAGTGTCCCTGTGCAGCGGAAAACCTTCCGAGATTAATTCAGCCAACAGAAAGTACGTTGCATTTCTCATTTTAGTCCCAGCATGCAGAAATTATCTCCAAGCAGAGGGAGGACAGTAAAAATGGAAAATAAAGTCTTTCAGGCACGCAGCTATTCATAGAGACATACATTCAGGATCCAGCATGGGGTCTGAAATACATTATTATTATTAACAGTATGAAATGTTAAAATATGAGTCTGAGGGAAGTATTTTTTGTTGCTGAGGCTGGGAGGAAGGCATTCTGGAGAAAATTGAGTTTAGCATCCGATGAATAAAAAAAGAAAATATGAAAGATGCAAACTGTGGTTCTTATTACGCAACGTTCTGCATCTCAGAGGACGGGGGGAAACTTTCCAACCCAGCGTGTTTTCTGCTCTTATCCTGACCCAGTTCAACCATTAACTGATAGCCCGTGTCAGGCCACGCCGGTCCGCGCTCCCCTCGCACTGGAAACCATGAGGAAGGAGCGCTCCGCCGCTCATAAAAGAGCGGGAAAACTCAATATTTCTCCCCCCGTTTGATCAGGAAAACATAAACAGACGGTGTTTCGGTCTCGAGGCGTTCTGTAAACGTTCTGGACGTTTCCAGCTGCAGGAGGCGATCAACCGTTTTCGTGTTTCCGCTGCGATTAAATAGCTAACGTTAACGTTTCTTCAGACTCAAAGCGGGCGTTTTGAAAGAACAGGTGTTTCTGAAAAGCAAACGCTGACTGGCTAGCTCCAGCAGCAGGAGTCTTTCAGAAACTGACAGAAATCACTCGTCTGTGCTGACTGGAGAAAACAAGAGATTAAGGGTAACCTTCTTTGTCTCAAGGCCAGTTCAAGTAACATTATCTTTTGAATTATGCATTTTTAATATATTTATTATTTGTTTTTAACTTCTTATGTCAGTTTCACATTATTTCAGAAACCAAAACAGATTTTGTTTTTAATGTAACTACAAAGTATTAATGTTGAGCACTCCCTACTTCTTAACATCTCTGAAAAATCACTGCAGTCAGTTCTTAAAACAGTGTGATTTCTGTTGATGCTCTTATTTTGAAATGTAACCGGATGTTCTCTGTTAAGTGAGGTGGGAAAGGAAGTTCGGGAGGCACCGCTAATATATCTACATGCTTAATAAGTCTTCTGATAGCTTCAGTTACCACAGCAAGCTCATGAAACTATAAAACTATAGCCAGATGCCAGAGAGGTGAGCTAGAGATATTTAAGCTTCTGATATTTAAGACAGCGATATTTTAAAAAAGAAAAGGTCGAATGACAGATGTTCATTTTGTCCAGTCGGGTGTGGCACTTTCAACTCTTGCTTCAACTGATTTGTTTACATGTTCAAGAGTTAGCATATGTGGCTGCAGCTAGTTAGCAGCTAGCTAGCTTCTTCTCTCTGGGAGCGTAAGGATACGATGACTACTCAGAAACAGTCAACGGTGGCCTGACAAAACGTACAGAAACATTTTCTCCCATTTCATAAAACTCGCCAGTCCGAGCTTTCAAAGCACTTTCAACTCTCGCTTCAACTGATTTGTTTAAATGTTCAAGAGTTAGCATATGTGGCTGCAGCTAGTTAGCAGCTAGCTAGCTTCTTCTCTCTGTTTCTGAGCAGTCGTGGTATCCTTGCGCTTCCAGTCAACCGTGGGATGACATAACATACAAGAAACATTTTCTCCCATTTCATAAAACTCACAAGCCCTGAAACTTGCGCGAAAGCTTCGAGTTTTTTATTTATTTTCTGAAGACGACGTCAGTGTTTCAGCAGGTAACAGCGGTAAGAGAGCTGCAGCGGCCAAAACATGATAGAAACTACTCTTTATCCTTCCTTTTCCACTAATATCAGTTAATTCAGTGGAATTTCACATTCTGCTGCAGGTTCCATTTGGTTTATTAAATTTCGCGATCCCGTCCACGTTTTCCGCATCGCCGAAATCACAGGGCGACAGTGGAAAGGAAAGACACCCTTTTTTTGTTGTTTTTTTTTTTTTAGGCTCCAGTAGGCCTGTTATGAGAACAAATTTTGCTGGACAATAAATTGTCCAAACGATAATACTGTTGTTTTGAAACCGTTTTTAAGTAATATATTGATAATGCTCACCCTTTCACAGACCAGTAAACTTTGATTTTGTAAAGAACACTATTATTTTCCATTTTATTTCCAATCTCATTGTTTTATTAGTTGCCTTTGTTTCACTGTTTTTTTCCTCATTTTTTTGGATTTATTTAGTATTTTTTTATTTGCCCTCACTTTTTTATTATAAATATATTTTTTCTATTTTTATTTTTTTTTTACATATTATTTTAATTTTTAAAGATATTTTAAATATCCAAAACAAAACATGACAACCAGAGACAATAAATAAAACGGAAAAAAACCCACACACAACTAAAACTATGATACCCCTGTAAACAAAATATTAATCATCAGAATGGAAATTATTGAGCTCATTTTAATTTATCGTACGATTAATGGATTAATTGCTTGCGACTGGTTGAGGCTCTGGAGGCCTTTACTGAACAGTTCATAGGAAATAGGGAGGAGATGGAAGGGGAAAACATGCACCAAATGGCCTGAAACCGGGACTTGAACGCAGCACACGGTGCACATGCTGTACCAACTGAGCCACCCAGCACCGAAAGACTCCCTTTTAACAGGATGAAACCTCCAGCAGAACCAAAGCCAGGTTCAGAGTGGTTGAAGAGAGACAAGAGAGCAGGAACAGAAAACACAAAAACAAAACTGAGCCAGGAGTACTTTCTAAAGCAAAGAGCGTATCTCCATCAGTGACTTCCTCCAGCAAACAGAAAGAGAACCTAAAGCAACCGGTCCAGGTACACTTTCTACAGGAAAATGTAAATAAATCTAATAATAACAAGCAGAGGAGAAGAAAACGTAAAAGCAGACGACGTAGAAAGGCGGCCAAGACAAAAGTCTCAATCTGTTCCTCTAACCTGAACAGTTAAAGTTGCATTTTACAGTTTTACAGGCACATTTTTGCTTTTATTATCCTGTTTCACAGGACAGCATCAGAGTTAAAATCCTTTTCTTTCTCCTGGAGAGTGAAATCTCCTCCAGCTTCCCTCCATTCACACGAGGACAAGACAAATGTCCTGGCAATTTCAGAGTCTGGCGCTTCGACGGGCCGCTGGCCAGAACGACCCGCCGGGGGCCGATCTGTCTCCGTCAGCGAACGCCGACCGTGACAGGAAGCAGCCTTGAGGGTAACTAAGCAGGGATCTTCAGACGTCTTCCAGCTCCATCTTGATTTGGCGGGTCATCTCTGAGGTCGGGAGTCCAGAGTTTAAACTGAGAGAACGCCGACTTCTTCATGACGCCATCTGACTGCTGTCTGCCGCTAATTATGACGACAGGAAGCAGAAAAGGTCTGATAGCAGCGTAAAGCGATGCAGAATCTGCAGACGGCCGCACTGGGAACAGCTTTCGGTGGTGGACCGAAGCCCGACGACTGGAACAATGACGTGATCGTCATCAGCGTGAGCGGCTCTGCCGAGGCAGCGGGTTTCACGGCAGGTGTGCCAACACAACGCCAAAACGGACAGACACAAGCAAAGGCGTCAGACACACGATAAAACGGCTTCAGTCTGAGGCTGCGCTCACAGCAGCCGGAATCCGAGGTTCTTTACGTTGTCGCCCATTCTTCCGATTAAATGCGACCGCATTTAGTAATTAGGGCTGGGTGGTAAATCAGTTTTAATGATTCATCGCATTTTTGGTTTTTGAAGATTTAATATTTGGAAAATCTGGATTTTTTTTTTCCCCCATCAACGCTCTCCTCGTGTTTCCGTAGTTCAGCGTGACGTCAGCGCGCCCAGGGCGGCCATCTTGTTTGACAAGCGTTTTTTACAGCTCCTGTTTATTTGGACTCTGAATTCAGGTCGACTCTACGACAGAGTGTCAGGGCCAAGCTAGGATTTATTTTAATGAACATAAAGTCATAACGTCATAATACTACGGCAATAAATTCTTAAAGTTAACTGAATAAACTTATAATATTAGAAGACGTAGTAATTTTATGAGAACTCCAACACGAAAAATAACGAAAAATTAATTATCCGAGCTTTTTTTCCCCTCATTAAAACACCTTTTTTTTTGTAATTTTAAGTCGTTCTTCTGGTGAAATTGCGTCTTTATTCTGCTAATATTATGACTTTATTCTCATAATGAAACAAAAATAAACAAAAATCAAAAGGGATGATTGAAATAAAAGCCACTTTTTGAAATTATTTTCTGCCATTTGTAATTTCTTCGACAGAGAAGAAAGCAAGAAAAAAAGGAATCTGAGCTTTATTTTTAATCCACGTCGCCCAGCCCTGGTAATCATGGATGCCGCTGTTGACGGATTGATTTTACAGTTATTGAGCAACTGGAGGCGACAAGATCGTAAGACGAAGGGAAGCTAGCTTTAGCCATCGTTTACGTCCGCATTTACGCATTTACCGCAACCGGCTTCTTCTGGTGCAGAACTCTGACGCATGTCTCACGTCAACGACGTAAAAGTTGGATAACATGCAACTTTTTTTGAAAACTATCGTATCTGATTTACTACCACGTGTGGAAGTGGTACAAATCTGATGTTTCGGGTGGTGGAAAAAATAAAAATCAGACTTGGGACCTTCGGAGTGGCTGTGTGAACGTGCATCGACCGAAGGCGGTTCTCACTGGGCCACTCGGCTTCACAATAAAAGCTCAGGGGTTTTTTTTCATACCAAATCCGATTTCAACTGATTTTTTTTCTCACTTTCTTTTCTATAAAAGAAATTACAAACGACAGAAGATCTTTTTTAAAAGTGGCTTTTATTCCAGTTGTCCCTTCTGTGAGTTGGACGACGGAGCATCAGGGCCAGGCGACGAGGATTTTTGTTTAATAACGAGAATAAAGTCATTAGCAGAAAAAAGGCACAATTTTACCAGAAAAACGTCTTAAAATTACAAGAAAAAAGTCGTTTGAAGGAGAAAAAAGCTTGGACGATGACATTTTTGTTAGTTTTCATACTCTGGATCGACAGCAGAGATTGGTTTTGCAGGAAAACTTTGTGTTTTCAGATTTATTCGTTGCTAAACTGAGTTGAGGAACTGAGAGCAAAACATGGTCCTGATTCATCTCCATGCTGTTTGTCAGGAACAATAAGAGGACTTCAGTGCTTTAAATATGCTGGAAAGTTCTCCATTCAAAGGAGGAACTGTTCTCTGGAGTGATTTATAATCCAAAATGCATATTTGAAGACAATCCTCCCTCTGTCAGGGGGAAGAAAGCCCATATTTTCCATCAAACCGAGCCAATCTGGATAATTTACAGCAGGATTTCACTGATTTCTTCCATATTGAAGCATTTTTTACTTTATTACTGACAATGGATTTCTGCAAGTGTGAGCAAATATGGATGCCACAGCGAAAGCAGTGCGGCGGCTGCTCGGTCAGCTGCCTTTCTCATCTCAACCAATGGGTTTTTTATTTATTAATCCTTTAAAAACCTGTTTGTATCAATGAGAATAAGTAATTCTCAACACCCCAGGAGAAGAATCAAAAACACGACGTCCGACAGCTGGTACCTGAAGACGTTACCCAGACACCTGAACACCACAGGAGAGGAGACGCTCTCCTTGTTCTCCTGGAAGCGGCGCCTTCCTGTCGGCTCAGCGGATAAATGCTTTCAGGACGCGAACGGATCGATGCTGCAAACTTCTGCTGGTGTCTGACGACGGTAATTGGCCCATTTCTCAGCACTCTGAGCAGTTCATGAATACCCGAGGAGAGGAACCGGTGGAAGTTTCCGCCTTTTCAACTCCCACATCACAGGGAAACGCTGCCGAAACCAGAACAACCTTGTTTATGTCATCAGTCATGGTGAAAAAAGAAAGTACACCCCCCCACCCTTCTCTTAGTGCTGTAATTATGATGAAGTGATCTGGTCGTTTCCAGGCTCGGAAAATTAGGGCTGAACTCCTGACTGATGTAGAGATCGATTATCCTGTCAGTTAATCATTTATTTGGTCAGTTAATTGATTATCCTGACAATTAATCGACTGTTCGAATGATTAATCAATTATTCGGTCAATTAATTGATTAATTGATCTCATAACTAAGACTTTGAAAGTCAAAAATATGATCAATTTTATCAATTCATTGAATTTTTGGTTTTTAAGAATGAATTTTTGAAAATCTGGATTTTTTCCCCACCAGTGCTCTCCTTGGGTTTCCACAGCTCAGTGATGTCAGCGCTCCATGGCGGCCATCTTGTTTGACACGCATGTTTTTTATCTTTTTACGAAAATAACGTCCACGGCAGGGCAAGGATAAGCGTGACGGATAATGGATGGAAGGAACTGATTATTCAGTTAACTGATTATCCTGACAATTAATCAATTATTCTGCCAAATAACCCATTATTCTGTCAATTACTTGATTTTTCTGACGATTATTTTGATGATTAATCAGAGAAGAAAATTGGCACAATCTGGAGATTTTTCATTTAACCACTTAAGATTTTTTATCCAACATTAGAAATACATTAAAAGATGCAAATAAATAATTCAATTTCTTATTTAAACGGGAAAATAATCCTTTTATTGCCTCAAACACAACAACAGCTTTCCTTTAGTGAACGCTTGATCAAATCCTTTTAACTTCAACGAGTGAAACGTTCAGCTCTTCCTGCTTGACTTCACATCAATACAGCGCAAGACCGATCTGATGATTATGTTTTCATTCATAATTAAACAGCAAAAGCTGCTTAATAGGAGATTTTTTTTTATTTTTTTTACCGGTTTTGAACCAGGTGAAGCTCAAAGTGACACTAGAGGAGGTCTCGGTCTAACAGGTGAAGGGTTTTTTTTTTTTAATCTTAAATGAAAACCGTTTATATTTTTGTACAGTTTTAGCTTCATTACTGCTCTGAGTGCGCCGTTTCTATCCTGCAGGGCTGAAACGAATAATCACAATTAATCCAATTAATCGTGATTGTTTATTGGAATAATCATCAACTAATTTAGTGATTGAATGATCATTACCTGGAGCATAAAAGGAGTGCTAAGTTATTGCATTTTAGGCAATAAAATGCCAATTTTGCTATTTTAAAAAGGAGTTTAATTATTTGTTTTGTCATTTACTTATGAATTTTTAATACTGTATAAAATAATAAGTGGTGAAATGAAAAATCTGCAGAATGTGGTAATTTTTTAAATCTAATTTATCAATTAATCGTCAGAATAATCAATAGAATAATCAGTTACTAGAATAATCATTAGCCGCAGCCCTGGTATGCTCCAGTTAACAATTAATCGATTAATAAATCAGTTGACGATTATTTAAATTAACGATTAATCAGATTAATTGTTTCAGCCCAACTGGAAATATTTAAATCTTCACCTCAACAGGGAAAAACAACGTGAGATTTCCAACTGTCCCCATATATTGAGCAATAGTGAATCAAAAATGGAAAGTTCAGGAGATCCTGGTCCACTCGGTGACTGGAAGGAGCCAAAACAAGCCCAGATCATCAGCCCTCCACCACCGTGCTTGGCAGTGTGCTCAAGCCTGCTACAATCCCTCTGAAAACAAGAGGGGGGAGTGAGGGTGTACTTAGTTTTTCACACGAAGACATATCGTCAGTGAGGAATCGGGGTTCCTGTTAACATGAGCTCCTTCTCACCTCGGTCTGCAGCAGAGGTTAAAGGTCAGGAGGAGAACGAAGAGAAACGTGTTTCTGTGGGTCACGTGTGGGAAAGCTGGTGAAGATTCATCAGGAAACACAATAAACAAACATTTTTATGAAAAGAGAGGAGCACTCTTTCAGCAGAACGTCCGCATTTATGGAAAAACAATCCGTCAGTCTTCAAACTGAGCTAATCCCTGCTGTTTCGGAGTCTCACATCACTCCTTAGGAACGGCTGAAGTGAAAGTGAAGCCATTTCTGATTCATTTCATCTTTGCATCTATTGAATCCGAGAAAAAAAAAAAAACTATATTCTGCAAATGTTTACAGAAAAACAAACAGCCTAAATACCCGGAGATGAAGGGACGTTGCAGAAATCAACCTGGTTTTTTTATTTATGCCCCTTCGGGAGCTGCTGAGTCAGCACAAAAACCCTGCACGCTTTTTCTCTGACTGCTCTCCATGAATCCATCTGCACTGGGAGCTCTCCAGTTGGGAGATTATTCCTGTAAATAGCGTCATTTCCCCGTCACCACCTGGCAAACGCAGGAACCCAAACCAGCTCATCAAGAAGCTCCATGGTACGGCTGGTTTTGGTTATTGATCTGCACCGCTTAAAGATACGCAGAACATTTGAATAAAAGTGTTTCCATTTACTAAAAAACAATAAAGAGATCTTATCCGCCTCCACGAACGTCTGAAAACCAGCCACCAGCCGTGTTTCCATCAACGTTTTTCATGCGCATTTTGGAGTCTTGCATTAGAAATGGTTGGTGGAAACGGCTAAATACCAAACAACTTCCTCAATTTCACAAAAACGTTTCTAGGCTGAATTTTGGCTTTGTGAAAAACGCGAGTGTGCTAAAGGAGAGATGGAAACGCATTGAGCGAATAAGTTCTGACGTAGCGAACATTCCCATCCACTGGGTCTGTGTCTTACCAGAGGCACGCAACTCAGAAAATTTCAACCTCCGAACGTTCCCTTAATTCTTCTGAGATGTGTGCTCCAGCCGAGCTTCCAACCTCCACTTCCTGTTCACTGCAGCCACACGCAGCGTCAACACCGGACGCCTGGTTGATTCGCTCAAAACCAGGAGACGAAAAATGCGAATTAGGTGTGTTTCCTTTTTTGTGACATTTCCAAAGTTCTCTTAAAATTCTCCGGACAGTTGGACGGAAAGATCCGCCCACCAGACCACAGTTTCCAACTAAGCAACGTTGTCGCAATAAACATCTACTTTTCCAACAAAAACAGTCCTATCGGCCAAAATCGGAATCGGCAGGTCAAACTTTTTAAAGATCGCGATTGGCCAGAAAACTGCTATCAGTGCAGCCCGACTTTAAAGTATTTGGAAACACCCGGATGATGACATCAGGAAGAGAACCGAGGACCTCTCGACACGACTCAGTCATTGCTCGATCGCCCTGCAAAAGTCCTGCTGCTGATGATAATTTATGCTGATGTGCTAAAAGATGAAGTATTTCCTAATTTGTAAAACCGATAAAGCATAATTTCACAAGATGCTCAGCATTCTTCATTTTAACGCAGTTTTATTCCTTCAGTTCTCATAAAATTACAACTTATTCTCATATTATTACGATTTTATTCTATTATTATGACTAAATCCTTGTATTTTTTCGACTTTAGTCACGTAAAAGTGCGACTTTATTCTTGTTACTGTTACGACTTATTCTCATATTATTGCGACTTTATTCTCGCATTAGTACGCCTTTATCCTCATATTACAAATTTATTCTCATATTGTGACTTTATTCTGGTATTATTGCGACTTTATTCTCATATTATTGCAAATTTATTCTCATATTCTTGTATTATTAATTTATTCCCATATTATAACTATTCTCTTATGACTTTATTCTCGTATTATTACGACTATTTTCGTATTGCAAATTTATTCTCATATTATTCTGGTATTAATTTATTCTCATATTAGTATGACTATTCTCTTATGACTTTATTCTCGTATTACTACAACTTTATTCTCGCAATATTACGACTTTATTCTCATATTGCGACTTCATTCTCATTATTGTGACCATTCTTGTATTATTAATTTATTCTCATATTAGTATGATTATTTTCTTATGACTTTATTCTCGCATTATTACGACTTTATTCTCATTATTGCGACTTTATTCTCATATTATTGCGACTATTCTCATTAATTTATTCTCATTAGTATGATTATTCTCTTATTATGACTTTATTCTCGTATTACTACAACTTTATTCTCGCAATATTACGACTTTATTCTCATATTGCGACTTCATTCTCATTATTGTGACCATTCTTGTATTATTAATTTATTCTCATATTAGTATGATTATTTTCTTATGACTTTATTCTCGCATTATTACGACTTTATTCTCATTATTGCGACTTTATTCTCATATTATTGCGACTATTCTCATTCATTTATTCTCATTAGTATGATTATTCTCTTATTATGACTTTATTCTCGTATTACTACAACTTTATTCTCGCAATATTACGAATTTATTCTCATATTGCGACTTTATTCTCATTATCGTGACTATTTTTGTATTATCAATTTATTGTCATTGGTATGATTATTTTCTTAGGACTTTATTCTCTCATTATTACAACTTTATTCTCATTATTGTGACTATATTCTCATATTATTCTTGTATTATTAATTTATTCTCATATTAGTATGACTGTTCTCTTATGACTTTATTCTCGTATTATGACTTTATTCTCATATTGCAACTTTATTCTTATATTATCGCGGCCATTCTTGTATTATTAATTTATTCTCATAGTAGTATGATTATTTTCTTATGACTTTATTCTCGCATTATTACGACTTTATTCTCATTATTGCGACTTTATTCTCATATTATTGAGACTATTCTCATTATTAATTTATTCTTATTACTATGATTATTCTCTTATGACTTTATTCTCATACTATTATGATTTTATTCTTGTAATATTACGACTTTATGACAGAAAATAACTGATAACCACTGGTTTAGAGAAGCGTCAAAGATGGCAGGGGGCGGGGCGTAGTGAAACATGGAGACATGGATTTTACAAAATCGGTCCGGTGGCGACAAATGGCCCAAAAGCTGCTGTACACTATTAAAGACGACAAAAATGGGTGGAGCTGTGAAAAACCTGGTGCAAAAAGGGGATTTGTGTTGCAATGAACAACCTTTTGGTGAAGGAGGAGCTCTGGGGTCTGATTCTGAGCTTCTCAAGGAAAACCTTCAGGTTTCACGAATCCATCCGATAAACCACCATGATGTCCGAACCGACGCAGCCAAGCATCAGAAACATGAAGACACTTTAAACTGGACCCCAACAGAACTACAGAGACACTGTAATGAGTACAAATAAATCCAATTAGTTTTAATGTGAGGGATCTTTATGGGGGTGGGAGGGCTTTCAGACTGATAGTAACAGAAGAAAATAATAAAATGAGGTGTTTACTCTGCGGCTCTGCCTGTGAGCCGGAGATAATGCAGCCCGCAAAGAGAACGAGCAGAGAAATCATCGCCTGAGAAACAGCAATAAACCCACAGAAGTCCTCCCAGTTTATTTCCGAGTCCAGCCACGTTGTCTCAGGTGGACAAAAGAAAACGCTCCCTGCAAACAGAGCTCAGTCTGCTGAGAAATTAACAGCACTCATCAAGAAATAAAAGAGCCATAAAACAGCTATCCCTTCTCAGCCACAAAAGAGCGGCTTGGGGGGGGGATTAATGGACAGGACGGAGATTTCTCCCTTGTTTTCCATGCAGAGCTGCAGGATTAGGAAGCACGCCGTCTGATCTGCTGGGAGCCATCAGCTCCCAGGTCCACTGAAGGCCCAGTCGCTCTTTGTGCCGATGTTAAACGCGGCAGAATCCCATGAATAAAACAGAAACGTCTCAGTCGAAGTGAATGATTCGCCCATCAGCTCTTCATCAGGCCAGATGTGCTCCTCTGCACACGCAGTGGTTCGTTCTGCAAAACGTCTACCGTGTGATAAAACCGTCCCATACTTTTCTGTCAGCACTTTCTCTCGAAAAGGATTTTTTTATTTATTTCTTTTTTTTATTTTATATTTTGACGTATTGGTCAATCATGCTAAATCCTCATGGAGCTTTGAGAAGATTTCACAGCCTTTGTAAGCTGATCTTGAACTCTAGAGGCCGTCGCCTTCCTACGCAATTCTGCTAGATTCTCATCTCCCTTCAGTTCTCTGTCTGGGCTCTCTCCCATTGACCTCGATTTCTCCAGTAGAATTTCAATCAAGCAAATCAGCTAACAGAAGGAGAAGTTGTGAACGATGACGTTGAGTTTCTGCGCTGTTTTAGAAATGTAGTCCACCTGTAGTTTGGCAACAGAAGTAGAGGAAGTGAACGAAGCTGTTCAGTCCGTGTTGACCATGCTTCCAAATGTCGATCAATTAAATTCGGAGCAATAGGGGTATTATGTAAAATCAACTTTTTTGAGCTGTCCGTCATATTATAATGTTATTCCCTCTTCTTCTATCACCTGAAGAACATTTCCAGGATTAAAGGACTGATGTCTCAGCAAGATCTAGAGAAACTCATCCATGCATTCATCTTTAGTCGCATTAATTACTGCAACGGTGTCTTCACAGGTCTGCCCAAAAAGTCAGACAGGTGTAGCTGATCCAGAACGCTGATACTGGTGTTCTCACTAAGACCAGGAAGCTAGAGCACATCACCCCAGTTCTAAAGTCCTTCCACTGGCTCCCTGGAGCTCAGAGAATAGACTTTAAAATCAGGCAGACCTGTAAAGACACTGTCGCAGTAATCAATGCGACAAAAGATAAACGCATGGATGAGTTTCTCCAGAACTTGTTGAGACATAACTCTTTTAATCCTGGAAATGTCCTCCAGGTGATAGAAGGCTGACTTTGTAACTGTCTTTATGTGTCTCTGAAGGTTCAGGTCTGAGTCCATCACTACACCCAGATTTCAGGCCTGATCTCTAGTTTCTAGCTGTAACTAAAGACCTGTTGTCGTTGTATCAACTTTCCAGACCACTCAGGTCTTCTGGTTCTGGTCTGCTCTGCATCCCCAGAACCAGAACCAAACATGGAGAAGCAGCTTTCAGTTTTTATGCTCCTCTAATCTGGAACAAACTTCCAGAAAACTGCAAAACAGCCAAAACACTGAGTTCCTTTAAATCAAGGCTAAAAACCCTCCTGTGTAGAGCTGCCTGCGATCAGTAGTAAGTAGAACATTGATCTATATTTGCCTGATGATCCTAATGATTTTGATGCATTGATATTTGCTCAATGATTTTAATGATTTTGCTGTATACTTGATTTATGTTTTTATAATGTTTAGTACTTTGAACTGCTGTGCGGCTGAAATGTGCTATACAAATAAACTTGAAAACACCCACATCCCCCATGGGTGCGACGCCCCCGGTCCAGACGCTCTGGACGAAGCGAAGCGTAGACGAAGGCGCTGGTTTTTTCCCGGCTAACTTGGGGACAGAAACACTAAAAGGGAGTAAAACTTCAAAGAAACTCTTTTATTTGACTTGTGAAAGGTGAACAGAGTCAGCAGTCTTCCTGCCACGCTAAAATTAAAGCACAACGTCTTTGTTCTGGATGCAGAACCCAGTTAGAACCAGAGTATCAGGAATCAGCAGTAAACTCCTGCTGTGCAACACAATACAGAGGGAGCCATTCTGCTTCTGGGTAATACTTCACTGTCTTGATGCTGGAGCATTTCTCTACCCAAAGATAAATCGTGGTCATAATTTAACCTCTGTCACTGAGTTATTTCCCAGTTTTTTAGATGAAAAGTAAAGTCGTTGCCTTCTGAGATATTGCTTGGAGTACAGACAAATACTGTCATGGTAAAAAGAAAAGTACACCAGGTTCTAAAAGTGTTTAAGTCTAACCTCAAGAGGACAAAAATCCTAATAAATAACTAAAGAAATAAAATACAGTGAGTGGACCATGATCTCTGTGACGAAGACTAATGTGAGTCCGTCAATGGCTGAAGCTCGGTCCGAACTGAATGACCTGGAGGAACGTTTGGACGCAACAAACATCCCACAACAACGTGAAGGACTGGAGATTGAGGTGATTGATCATGGGGTGTACTTACTTTTTCAATGTTTTATTTAAATTGGGATTTGTGTGTTTTTCTCCACCCTCACTTTAGAGAGTGGTAGGCACACTTCCGCCAATCTGCTAATAGCGGAGCTAATTTTTTTGTTTTGCGCTTTAGCTTATGTTTAGCGCACTTAGCTTCCCCTAAATCAATTTTCTGGATAAATTCCGAAACACGAACAGCAAAGCTAACTTTCTGTTTAGCGATGGAGAGCTTCTGCTAACTCTGAAAACTTTTAGCACACTTAGCTTCCTCTAAATTCATTTTTCGAAAAAATTCTAAAGCACAAATAGCAAAGCTAACTTTTCATTTAGCGATCTCGCACTTTTGCTAACTTCGAAGATTTTCTGCACTTAGCTTCACCTCAAGGGCTAACTCACTCGGCTGTTTTGTAAACTTTCAGTTGAATAAAGGGCAACATTTGTGTTTATGTTTTGGTTTTCAACTGTTAAGATTTCTTTAAGTAGTTAGACATTTATATTAAAGATCTTATTTTGAAGAGGGTGAAAACTGTTTAGCAATTCTATTTCCTGTCCTCGCGTTTTTCTGTCCTTGAAGTTTCACTTCAAGATGGGAACTGTGACACTGTGGCCAATTTTCCGATCAAAATTAAAAACAGAGATCATATTTCTCCTATTTTAGCTTCCCTTCATCGGCTCCCTGTTAAATCCAGATTATAATCTCAGATTCTCACATATAAATCCCTGAATAATCAGATGCATCGTCCATCAGAGACCTGATTGGTCCAGATGTTCCTACCAGAGCACTTCGCGCTCAGACTGCAGGTTTCCTGCTGGTTCCTGGAGGCTCTAGAAGTAAACTGGGAGGCAGATCCTTCAGTTATCAGGCTCATGTGGAAGCAGCTCCCAGTTTTAGTCCGTGAGGCAGACACCCCGTCTACTTTCTAGACTAGGCTTAAAACTTTCCTCTCTGATAAAGCTGATAGTTAGACCGCCTGAGGTTATCCTGAGCTATCTCTGTAGCTATGCTGCCATCGGCTACTGGAGAACAAACTGACCACTTTTCCTCACTTTCTTCTCCTACTACTCTCCAGTCTGAATTATTTGTTGTTATTTCAACTGTTAAACTTTTGTTCTCTCAGTTATTTTTCTCTCCATAGAAGGGACACCTGGTCTGGCGTTCTGCTTGGCTGTGATGCCTTCCTGATGAGATGATGCTGCCATCAACTAACCGTTGTCCTCCTGTTGTTACCTTTTTACTCTCATGATCATAGAAAGTACTCCTAGTTAAGTTCTTCTGTTCTTCTTGTGCTTCTGCTCTGTCTACTCAAACCTCCAGTCGGTCGTGGCAGATGGCCGCTTGTACTGAGCCTGGTTCTGTTTCTGCTGGAGGTTTCCTCCTGTTAAAGGGGAGTTTTTCCTCTCCACTGTCGCTACATGCATGCTCGGTATGAGGGATTGCCGGAAAGTCAATGACTCAACGCCATGCTGTCGCCCCCTGCTGGTCAGGAGGAGTGAACGCTGCAAGACAACGACTCAATGCTCTGCTGGGTTTCATTAGAAACTTTTTAAACTACTTTGAATAATAAACTGAGCTTAACGCACTGATTGATAACGAGGATTAATTGGAATGTACCAATGATTGAACTGATTTATTTTTTCTTGTAAAGCGCCTCGAGTCGACATTTGTTGTGAATTGGCGCTTTAGAAATAAACTGAGTTGAATTAAAAGATAAACTGAATCTCTCCCAAGATGAAGAGTGGGAAAAGAACGAGTCCGTTTTCTAACCTGGTTCCTCTCCTCCGTGTCGGCTGCTGTGCTTTATTTTAACTTTTGAAACAACAAGATACAGAAGTCAGAAAACAACGAACCTGTTAAAGTTCGATGTTTGTAATTCCTTAAAACGAACTTATCGCACTACACCTCTGTGAAGGTGTCCCTGCTGTGTTGTGTTAAATTAGTCTGTATATCTACATATGTATGGTGAACTTCTTTCCAGTAAATTGTTTTAGAGTTAAGAATAAATCGCATGTTTTATATAATTTGATTGTACTGGTGGGGTTTGTCACGAAGGGAAACGCAAAAAAATAAGAACAGTGGCTGGTTACAGGACTTTCCCTCATTTTTAAGGGTTCGACTCTCATTAGGGATGGAGGAAAAGCTGTCATTCACAGTCGGAGCTGCAGGAAAGCAGACTGAATCAGCGGCGAGCCGGGTCTCCCTGCGGACGTGGAGCTGTGACCCCAAACAGACTGAGGGGAGGATCAGAGAAAACAAGAGCCGAATTCCCGTCGGAGCCAAGCAAACAATGCAGAATCAAACAGGCTTCCAGCTGATTTATCATTCAGCCCAGATGTGTGCCGGCTCTATTTATGGCTACGGTTGTGATTAAAACTTGATAGGTGTAGTGCTAATAGTGAGAAGCCGCGTTTCTCATCCCATTAGCTTATCTCTTGCGGCGACAGACGCTAATTCATCAGGAAATTGCTTCGCAGAGACGTCAATTAATCAAAATGGACAACCTTAACTATGACAAGAGGTCCGTGTGACATTCAGTAGGAGGAAAACCTTCACTGGGTTCAAACACGAAGCAGAGCCACACACACAGGCCACATCAGGTCCAATCAGGCGTTGTTCTTTGGTTCTGATCAGAGGACGTGTCTGGTCACCATCACCGTTAGCGCGTCTGCTCAGGTCATTAGCTCCTCTCGTCTCGGCTGGAACCACCGATCTTTAAATGTCAATCGCCGACAGACACTTCTGAATACAGAAAACATTTCTGTGTTCGTGGACGCCTCAGAAATCTGCAGCCAGTCGACACCCATAATGGCTCTCTTGACTGAAGTGGAAGAGGAAAGTAAGGAAGGGGGTTTCACCATGATGCCAGGATATCCACGCTGTGGTTGCAGCTACAAACGTTTTACAATATTTCCATCTACAATGTGTGATGAGTCTCAGTGCTGAAAGGGTCCAGAAGACTCCTCGAAATCCCCTTCAAGGCTGCGTTCCCACCACCCCTCATCAGTCCGTTTTAATCCAACTCCTGTCCGTTTGGCGAGAAAGTCCGGTTCATTGGGGAGGCGTGAACTCTGGTCCGCCTACAAACCTCGGTTTCGGTTCGGTTGAACTCTGGTGCGGTTCGAATGCAGATGTGAACACCAAGCGGACCAGAGGCCGCTCCAAAAGCAGGAAGTGGACTACAGTGCAGGGCATTCTGGGTAAATACAACCAAATTAAACGCTAGCTAGCCTAGTGCTAGCGGGAGAAATGGCTCATGGTCTTTTTGAGAAATCCTCCAACCGCTAAAACCTTGACACCGCTCCATTTCTGTTTGCATTTCGTGAAGAAGGAAGCTGCGCTCAGCGTCTTCAGAGGTTTTCATGTCGTTTCCTTCAGTGGTTCTTGGTGCAGCGCCCCCACAGGCGAGGAGGGGAACAGGTTGCTGAAAGGGTTTGGTTGGTTTGACTCAGAGCAGAGAGGAAGAGAACCGCAGCAGCTGGAGATGGAGGAAATGCTGTGATTTTGGTCCCAAATCGAACCGAGTCTAGCGGACTATCAGGTGGTAAAACGAGGGTAAGGGACCAAAACCACTCCCAAATCCCTTCAAAAACGCTCCTAACTGTTTATTTTGATTGTTTAAACAACAAATTGACCTTGATATGCATTAATACACACAGAGGAAACTATTTAGCACTACTGCAGCCGCTAACATCTACAGTTCTTATTTACACTCTTGGTGGTTCAGCCAATCAGCAGCAAGGAAAATTTATGCTGCTAATGCTCAACGGACATCTGCTAACAGCAGCGATGGAAGACGAAGCTGCTTCCAGAGCCGATCTGATGCTGGAAAAGACTCCAGTTGTGTTCAAGTTGCGCTAAAAGCAGTCGGCCTCTCAGAGAAGCTATGCTAGCCTAGAATAGCATCTCAATGCTAACCAAGTAGCTGCAGCGCTAACGTCAGCGTCCACAGTCCACGTTTCTAAAGAAGCTCCATGGATGATCAGGGGCTCCTGAAACTCTGGAGAGATGAGCTTTGCTCCAACCTGATGCTGGAAGAGCCTGAAGAACAGATTAAAATCTAGAAACATCTTTGCTGTTGAGCTCAGATGGCTGTTTATTCAATGATTTAGCAGCAAAAAGACATTTTTGAATTGAAAATGTTGCCTATTTTGTCAATTCGAATGTGATTAATTAATTAAATTGATAAAAAAAAATGTTAATCCTGTCCCACAAATGATTTACTATCATCCTTGTATTAAGACAGCTCAATTTTCAAATAATGTAAAAAAGTAGTAAAAACCATTTGTTGTTATTTATAGATCTGAATCGGTGGCAAACCTCTGCTCGGCTCATCTCTACTTATTATTCCATGTGTCTCATTTTTGTTCGCTCTTCCTGCTACATTTTCATTTAACTTCTCGTATCACTTCCAACGTTGCTGCAGAACGTTTCAAGAAGAAAAAGATGCGACTATTTGTCAACAGATGGATCATCACTGCTCCTTTTACCCCCAAAAAACACACCTTTCTCCTAATTCTCCATGTCGTATTAATAACTGGATCATTCGCTGCTCATTATTCGTATTATTACTCCAACCTGGTTCAGTTTTTCCAGGTCGGACAGCGTCAGAAAACCTGGAAAAACACATCCAGCTCCATCACTCCGGCTGACCTTCAGCCGCAGATTGAGTTTGCTCCGTTGTCATGGAGATCGCCGAGTCTGAACTTCAGCCTCAATCTACCTGAGCGCTCTGATAAATTTCTCTGAAGTAGATTGAAATTTTCTTTTCCATAAACACACTGGTGCCCCGTTTGCCTGAAGTATTCAGGTATGAAGCTGAAGTGTGACCCGTTTGGAAACTTCACTCATCTGTGAAACAAATCAGATCAACTGCCTGATGCCGGAGACGGAACATGGAGGATGGACGGTCGGCGCTGGAGGCGGTTCTTATACTAGTTCTAGTATAAGTTTTAAAACCAGTTTAGAAAGATAAAATCTAAACGACTTTGCACCAAACCACAGAACAGTACGGACAGTCCGACAACGGCAGGGTGGCGACGGGAGATGGCCTCCTGCCTTGCTTTGGAGAAATTAACATACGTGATTAGAGGGAAGACCAGTAAATTTAAGGAAATATGGGACACCTTCATGCAATTTTTGCAAAATAACCAAGCTGAAATAAATGAGTGAAATGGAACCAAATAAAAGAACTGCACCTAATAAGATTAATATTAATTCATATAACTAAATATTTATTAATAAGAGAGTGATACTTTATCGAGGCAGTAGAGTTGGATGACTAGTACTTTTATTTATCTGTATATTTATACATCTATTTACGTCTATGCATTTTTCTTTTTCCCCTTTATTTATTTTTCAATGTTTTGTTTTCAAGATGAAGTTTATTTTACACCCCGAGTGTTGATTGTGGGTGGGGGTTGTTCATTGTTCGAATGTATGTTTTCTATGTTTCATATATGCAAAAAGTCAAATATATTGTTAAAAAAAGAAATTAGAACACTATTGCTGACTGAATAAATTAAAAAAATCAGTTTTTTTATCAAAAAAAAAAAAAGAAAAAAAATAGAGAACATTTCTTTGAATGGTCATAAGAGGAAGTTTTGAACTAAAAATATTCCATGAAGGCAGAAATCTTGAAAAGATGAAAAATTAGTATGTTCTTGTTGATTGTGTCTTATTTCATTTTAAAAATATATTTAAGCCTGGGGACTTTCTGCATGTTTCCACGTTCTCTTGCATGTGTGGGTTCTCTCAGGGTACTCCAGCTTCCTCCTACAGTCCAGTAACCTGGCTGTTCTGTTAATTCAAGCAGGTATTCCCAAAGGAAGGCATTTCTCGAGGACCACATCTGATTGGACGAAATTAACGTCTGTCATTTGACTTGTTCTTTTTTAAAAATATTGCTAGCTTAAAGATTACTTGCTTCAATATTGCTAGCTTAAGTATTGGTACCTTAAGTATTACTAGCTTAAATATTGCTATCTTAAAAATTGTTTGCTTAAATTTCGATAGCTTAAAAATCTCAAGCTTAAATATCAGTAACTTACATTTGCTAGCTTAAATATCGCTAGCTTAAATATTGCTATATCGCCAGTTTAAATATTTCAAGTTTACTTCTCTGGCATCAAACTTTCATTCATTTATTTAGTTTCACAAGCTCACTGTTGTAACCGAGGGTATCACAAGACTTATAAGCTCTTAAATATGTAATAACACCAGGCAGATTGTGTTAGCCTGTCAAACATTAGCGGTGTCTCCGTAACTTCTCCTCCCGCCTTAGTTGCTGTACAAACACCCACTTTGAGTCTCCCTCCCGGTTAACTGGTCACTCTAATTTGTCCCGAGGTGTGAGTGTGTCCATGGTTGTTTGTCCTGTGTGGTTGTGTGACAACTCGGTACCTACAACGCACCACTCATGAACAGATTTCACTCAAAAACATTCAAAAGACAGTCAGAAAATCTCACAAAACCTGAGATCAAACATGAGTACAGCGTAAACAAACCTGACCAGCTGAGAAGAACCAATGGCGATAGTTTGTGGGCTATATTTAACAGAGAAAAAACACTTAAGGATTAGCTTCCATGAAATAGAATGTTGTTATAGCACATTAGCATTAGCTTCCCCTACATACCACGTTGGTGTAGCACTTTAGCATTAGCTTCTACTAAATATGTTGGCATTGCGCTTTAGTATTAGATTCCGCTAAATATAATGTTGGTGAAGCACTTTAGCATTAGCTTCTGCTAAATAGCATGTTGATATAGCACATTAGCGATACCTTCCACAGCATACCATGTTAGCATAGCAATTTAGTATTAACTTCCACTAAATACCATGTTGGTATAGCCCTTTAGCATTAGCTTCCAGTAAATACGATGTTGCTAAAGCGCTTTAGTATTAGCAGAACGAATGTTTATGATGTTGGGCTGGCGCAGCAAACTTTTTAGTTAGCGGTGCCAACCACTGCTAATCATACATGTTCTGGTGTTTTAGGGGGTTTTTTAGAAGCTCAGAGTTTCATCACGAACCACTTTTCAAGAAATTAGACGATTACAGAAACTCGTTTAAAATCACAAACAGTCCAAGCTGGAACACAAACAAACATAATGATCTCAACATGTTCCTGCTCACCAGCCCCAAGCCTTTGAGTTTTTATTTTACTTCACACAAACAACCGTTTTATCTGACATTTTAACGTCTTTGACGGTTGGAAACAATTTTTTCCTTCAGACATCTCTTTCCTGTCTCTCTCTTCAGTATTATAAATGCTCTATAAATTCAATAGCTTCTGTTTCAGTTTCTCATGCAGCAAAGTCAAGGATCTTCTGCTCTGTCTGCAGCTGACCTTTAAAAGAGTCGCCTACTGGAGGGAAACTGATGTTAGCAGAAAGCAGAGAGGAACCACAGTGTTGAATTCTGAAAACACCTCCCAGCTCTGCAGAAGCAACAACCGCTGATCAGCTGAGAAACGAACAGGAAGCATGAAACGTGCCGTCCAGTAAGGAGGTCCAGTTTTCATTAGGACCAGCTCCTGTTCACTAATTAGGGAGAGTTATTTACCTTCAGGTCATTAAACTCTCAAAGTGTCCAGAAAGCAGACGGCTGCAATCGTTTTTATGGTCATACAAGCCAGGCAGAAGTTTTTTTGCGCATCATAAGTTCATTTGTTTGTTTTGTAGCAGAAAATATGACTAAAACTCTTCAACAGATCTCATTACAAATAACGCAGTTGCACACTTGCTGATCCAAATCCAACGCTTTTCATTTCACACCGCTGGATCACAACCAGCTGGTCTTTATTCAATTCAACTCTTCCTCTTCCTACTGCAGAAACAGAGGTCATCTGTTTCTGCTGAATCAGCGACTTACGTTACCCGCACATCAATTCTCCGATAACCCCACCAGGAGGACTTGGCTCTGAATCACTAAGTGCCGCGTAAACAGGACCTCCTCATTACCTCCACCTAAAGAAACAATCATTTAATTAAACCCAAGTGGAGGAGGGTTCACTGTTGTGGCGTTTTGTTGACATGTTCGCACGTTAATTAAACTAAACAGCTGCGGCTGTTGTGGCACCTCATAGCCTTCAATCATCCGATCTGATCTTCACCTCGGTCCTGCTCAGATCGCCGATGCTGCTCGACACGATATTGGCTGGCGTTCGCAAAGCACCCAATCTGGGAGCTGCATCCATTTTCTTTGCCACTGATTGGCTGTACCAGCAAGAGCATACATAAGGAAGACTTTAGGCGTTGGCTTTTTCAGTAGTGCTAAGACATTTTCAACTGTTCATATCGATGGATATCTAGTCCTGTTTATTTGTAGAGCACATTTCAGTAACATGGCAGTTCAAAGTGCATGATACATGATAACAAGCAACAAACATCAGACTTTCCCCCAGTGAACTATAAGCATGGCTAACCGTCGCCTGTTTATTTATTTTAAATAGGGTTTTTTAAAATACACTAGTACCAGTAACAGCAAACATGGGTTTATAGTTTAGGCATTGGACTGGGAGCACGAGTCGTGTTGTCCTCGCGCTCTCTTGCAGTGCCTGGTACCTCCAGTACCTCCGAAATCTTGGAACTTGCAAGTTTTCTGAAGGAAATGCTGAACATTACATTTTGTCAAATGTCACAATCAAAATCATCAAGCAAATATACATCAAATATATGAATCAAAGGCAGCTCTAAACAGGAGGGTTTTCAGCCTTGATTTAAAGGAACTCAGTGTTTCGGCTGTTTTGCAGTTTTCTGGAAGTTTGTTCCAGATTAGAGGAACATAAAAACTGAAAGCTGCTTCTTCATGTTTGGTTCTGGTTCTAGGGATGCAGAGCAGACCAGAACCAGAAGACCTGAGTACTTGGACGGTTGATACAGCAACAACAGGTCTTTAATGTATTTTGGTGCTAAGCCGTTCAGTGATTTAAAAACTAACAGAAGTATTTTAAAGTCTATTCTCTGAGCTCCAGGGAGCCAGTGGAAGGACTTTAGAACTGGAGTGATGTGCTCTATTTTCCTGGTTTTAGTGAGAACGCCAGCAGCAGCGTTCTGGATCAGCTGCAGCATCTGGTTGACTCTTCAGGCAGACCTGTGAAGACACTGTTGCAGTAATCAATGCGACTAAAGATAAACACATGGATGAGTTTCTCTAGATCTTGTTGAGACATTAGTCCTTTAATCCTGGAAATGTTCTTCAGGTGATAGAAGGCTGACTTTGTAACTGTCTTTATGTGTCTCTGAAGGTTCAGGTCTGAGTCCATCACTACACCCAGATTTTGGGCCTGATCACTAGTTTCTAGCTGTAATAACTGAAGCTGCTCACTGACTCTAGATCGTTCCTCTTTGGGTCCAAAGAATAACTTCAGTTCAGCTGGAGAAAGTTTTGGCACATCCATGCATTGATTTGTTCTAAGCATCTGTTCAGTGCTTGGATGGGTTTGGAGTCACCTGGTGGCATCGTCATATAGAGCTGTGTATCATCTGCGTAGTTGTGGTAACTGATCTTATTACTTGTTATAATCAGAGCTAGTGGGAGCATAGGGATATTAAATAAATGATTGTGATGTAGCTGGTGTTTGAACAATAAAAACTGTATCATTAGATCCACTGTCATCAATTGGAAACAACTGGAACCCAAAGTTTAAAAGTTAGGGTGACAGTAAGGGAGGTAGATGCATCTCAGGGTCAAGTTTCCATAGCAACTATTAGATACTATCTCGATGCCAGGTGGTTGTTTTGGGAAGCATTGCAGGATAAAGCCTTCTCTGTCCTACGATCACAAACGTAAACGTGGAATCTGATCTAACTCTGCTCCGGTGGGTCTGCTACGAAATAAAGGATGTATATCTGCTCGGTATGGTGGAGGATCTGTGATGCTGTGGGCCTGTTTCTCCTCCAACGTGCCCCAGGAAGCGTGGGAAAGCAGATATTCTACAGTGAGATGTGCTCAGAACAGAGAAGATCAAACACTCAGGAAGCTGCAGCACTTTTTCTCTTCAGCAGGATGATTGATGCGGCATGAAAAGCTCTGTATTCAGACATCAAAGCACTAAATATAAACTTTCATTACTGACAGGGACTTAAGCTATATTTATTTATTTATTTAGTCACTTTGTAGGTCTTAATATTCTCTCATTTAAAGAACAAAGAAACTCCATTAGGAGTAGAGAGAGAGGCTCTATTAAAAGGAAACAATACCCGGCTCATCAACAGGAAGGAAAACGTGAGACAAAGACCTGAGACGAGAGGATGGAAACCAGCACCGGCCTCCTCTGAATAAACCCGCCGTTAATTAAGGTGTCCATTTGCCGCTCTGAGGGTTCGTTCAACGCCTTGGCGTTTGTGAAAGTCAAGAACCAACCAGGATGAAGAGTAGCGATTATCTTTCCAGCCTGCAGGAATCACTTCACGTTTCCCTGAAACATCCTGGTGTTTCTGTCTGTGGCGGCAAACAGCTGCAGGTGAGGAGAGGAACCTCAAAGATACCCAGAACCTCAAAGAAACACTCACCGGTACCAAAGAGCAAACATCCAAAGGACCTCAGCAGCTCCAGGCCGGAAGCCCTGACGTCGCATCTGATGAAGACCCTTGAGAGGCTGGTCCTCAACCATCAACGCCCCCTGGTGCCGTCTTCAAAGGATCCGCTGCAGTTCGCTGACCAGCCTGGCATCAGGGTGGATCATCTACTTCCTGCACCAAGCTCTGACCCACCTGGAGAAACCTGGAGGCTCTGTGACGATCATGTTCTTTGATCCCTCCAGAGCTTTCAACACCATCCAGCCAGAACTTCTCAGGGACCAGCTGGAGCTGCCAGGAGTGGACCACCACACATCCCAGTGGATACTGGACTACCTCACTGGCCGCCCATAGTATGTGAGGACACAGGGCTCTGTCTTTGACTGGCTGGTCTGCAGTACGGGGGTCCCTCAGGGAACCGTGCTGGCACCGTTCCTCTTCACCCTCTGCACTGCAGACTTCTCCATCAACTCCCCACGCTGCCATCTGCAGAAGTTCTCTGATGACTCTGCCATAGTCGGCCTCATCACAGGTGAGGATGACTCCGAGGACAGACTGTGGACTCAGGACTTTGTGGACTGGTGCCAGCAGAACCACCTCCTGATCAAAGCTGCTAAAACCAAGGAGCTGATGGTGGGTTTCCACAGGCGTGGACCCACCTCACTGACACCGGTGAACATCCAGGGAGGGGACATTGAGATGTGGACTCTTATAAGTACCTGGATGTTCACCTGAACAATAAACTGGACTCACAACACTGATGCTCTTTACAGGAAGGGTCGGAGCAGACTCCACCTGCTGAGGAGGCGGAGGTCTTCTGGACTGCAGGGGTGGCATCAGCCATCTTCTCTGGGACAGTATGTTGGAGCATCAGCTGCTCTCCAGCTGAGAGGAAACGGTTAGATCAGCTCATCAGGAAGGCCAGCTCTGTGCTAGCATGACCTTTGACCCCAGAGCAGGTGGTGGGAGACAGAAGGACTCTGGCTAAAATAACATCACTGATGGACAATGTCTCCCCATGCACGAAGCTGTTGCGGAGCTGGAGAGCTCCTTCAGTGACAGACTGTTGCATCCTAGGTGCACTAAGGAGCGTTACAGGAGATCCTTCCTCCCAGCACCTGTTAGACTCTAGAACCATCACTGCTCCCAACAAAACCAGTAAGTGTTTATATCCATGCTGGTATCTGTATAACTTTACCATTATTTACAAATATTTTTAATGCTCTGAGACATTTTGCACATCTTGGACATTTTTAATTAACCAAGTCAGTAACACATTCCTCTGGGCTGGAGTATTTTTTACAATTACACAGTATTCATGTTGACATTTTTCCTTACTGTACAGTATTTTTTATTGTTTTATGTATATATATATATATATATATATATATATATATATATATATATATATATATATATATATATATATAATATTCTTTGTGTGAGTCTGTTTTCCTGTTATTGCCTGTCACTTTGCAGCTGTTACACAGAAATACCCCCATCGTGGGGCAATAAAGGATATTTCTATTCTCGAACATCTGGTGCACGCAAAATTATGAGTAACTATCACTAATTTATTACTAGCTTATCGATGTACACATTTATTCAAGAAACTATCACATCACATTGTTCAATAATTTAACTCTAATTTATAAATTATTAATTTAAATATATTTAATTAGTGGTGGTTAATTTCAGGGTCTAAAATTAATTAATCACATTTTAATCAAACTATATATCAACAAAATCAGCAACATTTTCAATTCAAACCCCCTTTTTGCTGCTAAATGATTGAACAGACAGACGTGGGGTCAACAACAAAAGTCTGTGCTGCTGCTACATGGTTAGCATTGAGCTATTCTAGGCTAGCATAGCTTCTCTGAGAGGCCGACTGCTTTTAGCACAACTTGAACACAACTGGAGTCTTTTCCAGCATCAGATCGGCTCTGGAAGCAGAGATTTACCCCCAGTGGCCCAGAGGAGCTGCTTCGTCCTCCATCTCTGCTGTTAGCGGATGTTGCTTGTGTGTCAGATTTACAGGCGTACCAGAAACACGCAAATACAAACGTTCCGTAAAAAAAGGTGATTATTTCCTTTAAAATTTGTACACATTAAAATCACATTATATTTTAATTGTGTTTCAGTAATTCTATTTCAAAACTTATTGCATGTATTTAACTATTACCTTCTATGTATTTCAAATATTGACATATTAAATTACATAACTTTAAAGAAAACCAAATTATTATTAGACAGATCATCATTTTAAACTATGTTCTTAATATATTCAAAATTATACTAAATCAAAAATGTAAACATTTTCTAAATATTCAATTACAAATATGAATACTTATTTTAAGAAGTTATACATATTTTATTTAATAATTTAAAATATTTGAATCAGTTTTTTTTATTGTATAATTAATTATTCTGGTGTATTTCAGAATAATAATTAATTACTTATATCGTTGCTATGTTTGTCATTTTTTATTTACATTTATTTATTTAAATTATTTGTACTTTATAAATAAAGTTAAATAAAAAAATTATATACTGCTTATAAAAAATTGAATTTCCTGTGTCATATCAACAATAAAAACATTTATCATTGTAATAATGATTTCAATAATGATAATCTATCATGATTAGTATTTCTAATTTTATAGATATATCAAGTAAATTATGAGAGTTTAACAAGCTGCTGTGAGACATAATTCAGTGGATGGTTTGAATATTAGACCAAACACTCATCTTGCTTGAAACCCAGCAGAGATGTGTTCGATCGTTAAACAGTAAAACCGACACATTAAAGGTTGAAGCAGTCCTTTGATCCGGGAGGTTCTGTTTGACTGAGCTCAGCAGGGAACCAGGCGCACCTTCCAGCCACTTTCCCTGTCACTCTTTTCTCTGCAGGTCGTTGAAAACAAGAAATCATTTCCACTGGAAACTTCCCTGCAGCTTCTTTCAGTCAAATTTGGTCCAATCGCATTGCAGGACGAGTGATGACCTCACTTCCGCCCTCTGGTGTCTGTTCTGGACATGGCAGCCCAAATTACATCCAAATCAGGTTTCCTCAGGAAGTTTAGCTTCGTGTTTCGCTCCTTCTTTAAGCTCTTACTGCCTCGATTCGTTTAATAACATTTAAAACTTAAATCATTTGCATTTTTGCCGCCAAGCAGCTTCTAAATTAGGTAGATTGTTCATCAGATTACAGATTATATGATGGATAAACATTTAGACTAGTGGTTGGACTTGATTAAAATTTTAACTTGAGTTGATTGCAGGGTGTGTAATTAATCAATTGCAATTAATTTAAAACTATATATCTACAAAATAAGCAACTTTTCCAATTCAAAGACCCCTTTTGCTGCTAAATTATTGATTAAATAGACATAGGAGTTTGCTGGATTTTGCTCGGTGGGTCAGATTTATGGGTGTACCAGAAACGCATGAATACAAAGGTTCCAGCTCGGAAAAAAAAAATGCAATTTAACGAGTTAAATTTTAACTCGTTAACATTTTTTACGAGTTACTGTTACCTTCAGTTGACACAAAGATGCTGTATGTATTTGATGCAAAGACATTTGACTTCGTAATTTAAAAAAAATTGGGCTTCCGTCTCTTTAAGAAACTTCTGCCCTTTCTGACACTCTGCCTTCAGGAAGTCATCACAGCAGCGCTCTTCAATTCACTCTACAACATTTTTACCAGCATTTCACTGAGAAGTAGGTCGTATAATAAGCTCAGGAGATGCGCATTTCCACCAGGTGGTTGCCTATTGCAACCCTAGTAATAATAAACAGTGTTGAAACCAGCAGGAGAACCAAATAACACACCTGGCTGAACTCTTACTGGACAAATTACTTTTTATTTCCTATAACTGTGCACGCATATATATCATAACACAATTTTCACATCGTTACATCCCCGTTCATCACCACACTGCCCCCCCCCACCCTCCTCCATACTGCCCATCTCAGGTCTGACTGTGCAGCAGATCCAGCTGCAGGAAACATCAGCGGTGCTGTCTGCTGGGGCTTCATCTGCTGATGGCCTCAACTGAACCTGCAGATATTTTGCATTTCGGGGGGGATTTATTCAAGCAACAATGCAGAAAACCTGCAAAACCTTCATTCCTGCTGCGTCTATTTCATCTAAAACCAGCGATGCTGCTCACAACTGTCCGCTCAGAACTTCAAACAGACTTTATTATCATTTACTCTGATGTTGTTTCAAATAAAGCCCCCCAGTCCGGACCCAACTCATTTCACAACCGGATCAAATGATTCAGACGCAAAACAAGAAGTGAGCCGCAGAAAGCAGAAGCCCCACTGATCCCGTCCCAGAACCTGCTCCAGTGGTTCCGACCCGCTGGGTATGAAGGAATGTGTCCCATTCCTCGCCATCTAAGCCGATTATTATTCCAATAAAGTCGACTTCATGCTCCACATGCTGCACTTTCCAGCAAGAATCTGCGACAAACTAACGTGTTACTTTGCGAAATATCCAAACATTCTGCGCCAGAAACCAATAAAACATGGAGATTCTGCGCCACCTGAGAGCGCAGTTCTGGTCCGGACCGCAGGAGAGGAAGCGGATCCGCACATTTCAGAGGTTTTTAAAAGGGAAAGCAGAAGATTTGTGAGCGAAACCGAGTCAAGACTCGACATTTCAGCGGAGACACTCCGAGCTGCACTTTGCAGCGACTTGCGCAACAAAAGTTTCCCGTTAGGTTCGGCCACGAACTGCGGTCAGAACTCCAAACCGGGCTCGTTAACCCGACCAGAACGCCACAAAACCACGTTTGTGAGGAGCCACAGCAGCTGTGGGAGCAGTAAACACAGAACCGAACCGGTTCCGCAGCAGAAAGCGGGCAGAACCGCCGCTTCCAGCTCTCAGAACCGGGCCGGGTTCGGATTAAAAACCACCTGTACTCACAGAGAACGCCACGGAGGTCCGGAGAGTCCCGCAGAAATCCAGAAAGCTGCACATCCAGCGCCCTCATCCCCCTCTCCTCCTCTTCCTCAGCTCGCCGCCACAGCTGCTGGAAGTTTACTGACGTCACTCTTCGCTCCGAACGGGAATAATACGAGGAAGAGGAGGAGGATGAAGCCCGGAAACAATCAGGGAGGCAGGGGCCGCATCAGAGCCGCGCATTCAACACAATGGCCGAGTTGAAAAGAAAACACGCAGCCTATATCATGCGTGCGCAGGAGCCCCGGGAGGATTTTACTGAAAACCATCTGAGAAGCTCACCAGCAGGGGCGAAGCTAGGGTCTGAGAGCATGGGGGGGTCTCAGCCCTGCCCATAAATACTTGGATTTTTTTTTTAAGTGTTTCAGGTTTTTTTTGTTTTTATCTCTGGCTTTATGGTGCATTTCATTTTTGTTAAGAAGTTTGTTATTAGAGCTTGTTTGTTTACGTTTATCTGCTAAGTGCATGTTTATGGAGAGCCGTTTCACTTAAAATTTAATTTTAAAATAACTAAATTAAATAAATAAATGTCCAAATAAAGTAATAATAAAATATTGAAAAAAATATTTTTTAATGAGGGTCTTTGAAGGATTTTTCAATCAGCTTTATTTATTTTTTCATTTTTTTCAATTTATTTTTTTCATTTTTTTTTCATTGCAGTTGTGTGCAAAACTATTCTGCTGTCGAAAAAGCACAATTTTGCAATTGCGATGTTTCCGTTAATTAAAAAATGCGATTAAAATCACACGTTTTTACACATTAAAAATCATTCAAAACAAGGATCATAATATTTTTAGAAACCTTTGCTACAAAATGGAGAACATCATCGCCAGGCGCCTCTGGGCCGTGTCTGGATCCACCAGATCATTCAGAGGCGCTCTGAGTGAGTTTCACCACCGACTTCTGGAGCTGCGCTGACCAGGGTCGCTTTCAGCGCCGTTTTCGTCCCACCCCAGCCCAGTTTGACGACCTGCTCGACTGGTCGCAGACAACAGGACGGGAACAAACAGCAACCAGGAGTTCGTCCTCCATTGTCGTCTTTGTGTGACGCGTCTTCCGGCTCTTGGTCCTTGCGTCCCGTCGGAAAATGCGCCGCTGCGTCACAAAGCGGAGTCTCTCTGACTGGTTGACGCTCAGCATCCAGGAGCCAAAGGTCAGATTCTCCAACTCTGGATGCGCCGCATCTGCGTCAAACGCTCGGATTTTGAAAACGCGCAGCACCAGCACCTTGACGCGTGTCAACAAAGACTTTTCCTGTAAACCGGACGCCCCTGACGGTCTGGACACACCATTAGGCTGCCTTCATCCTGGATGGAGAACATGCTACGCTCTCCAAGACCCACAAGATCTTTCAGAAAGGGTCCTGTCAAAGGTGAAAAATCTTTTTAAAGCTGCCCTATGTAACTTAGCACCGCCCCCGACCTGAAACAACCAATCAGAGCCAGGAGGAGGGGCTTAGAGCTGCCAATCACCCTCGTGTTCGTGCTGCTAAATGTGTTAATGGCGGAGAAACAACTCACCGCTCCAGGAAAACTGTTTATCCGCCGCCATCGGTGGCCATGCTAGCTAGCATTAGCATTAGCGGCAGGCTATGTTGTGGTGAACCAGCTGTAGCGCAGAGGGGGGGGGGGAAGTGTGTGAGCGGCGCGGACATGAGGGTGATTGGCGGCGCTAAGCCCCTCCCCCTGGCTCTGATTGGTTGTTTCTGACTGACTGGTGGATTTCTGCAGTTAGTACTGGGAGCACTGGGAGAAGGCAGAAGAACTGGATTTTTTCACAGATTATCTCTTATCCTGTCACGACATCGTGATGATTTTCACAAATATTTAAAAAACATACTTTCATAAAAGTTACAAACCGCAGCTTTAAAGGTAAAAAGCCGCTCTGCGGTCTGAGTCTGTCACCAGATGCTGAACCTGTGAGATGGAAACACGAGCAGCACGTTCCCACAGCAACCATCGCGAAGAAACCACGGCTGGCTCTTTAAAGGCCAGGCACACGTTTCCACCGAGACGTTTTCAAGCGTTTCCAGTTGTTGACAGGATGTAAATTAACTGGTTATTTCAAGTCAAACAACGATATTTAATCTTGGAATCATAAATCCTTCAAAGATTCAAAGAAAACCCAAAGCAGGTCACTGAATGAGGCCGTTAAGTGCAGATGGACGAGTCTCCTTTAAAGCAATCAATGAAAAATGATGTTTTCCCCTGCAGCAGCCTGATCTGACGCGGATATTACACCGAGGGATTAAAAGTGTGCTTTATGAAAGCTGGCAGGTTGGCCGTTTGTTTCTGATGACCTTCTGTGCTTCAAAGTTTGGGGTGGAAAAGTCCGGGCATCGGAGGGGAGTCACCTCGGCCGCCGTCGCCGTATTTATAGGCTGAGCGGCTCCGGGGAGCTTTCTGATGGCACCGCAGATAAATTATGTGCCTCCAGGTTTCAGTTAAAGACGGGCGCCTTGCTGCAGCACCGCGGCTTCAACAAGTTCAAGACAGCTAAAAATACCAAGATGGATCACCTTTAGCTCCCGACATAACGTTCTTGTCTGGCCTGTCATAAATCCATGCAGGTTTCTGCAGCAAAACTCCGGATTTAGGCTTCAAAAACAAATCTGATAACCATAAATACAGTCATATTCAATAAATTAGAATGTCCCATGAGGCCTATTTCTGAGATTAAAAGCACCTTTTGAAAATTGATCACCTTTAAGCAGGTATTAAACATTACATTTCTCTGTTAAAAACGTTTTTTTTTTTAATTATTTTAAATGTCACGTTTTCATGAGCTGTTAGTAGAAAATCATCACAATTAACAGAAATGAAGGCTTTTATAATGTGTTTCACTTAGTGACGAAGTTCTGGAAATAAATGGACTTTTCAATCACTTTGTAATTAACGGAACAGGTCCGTAAATTTTCAAAATTGTCATTAAGTCTTGCCAGCGATGCTAGCTGCAGCAGGTTTTCCTGGCGTTTTCATGCAAGCATAACATCAGCAGGAGTATACTTCTTTATGAGGCTGGTTTTTACAAATGTTTTAGTTTTTTATCATAAAAATATAACTGAAATTAAAATTATTGTTCTTTCGTTTAAAAATGTAAACAAATTCCCCAAAAATGTTGATACTTCACCTCAACCAGCCCGCGTCCACGCCGCAAAAACACACAATTAGTCCAAGTGTTTGGTTTAGTTTTTTGTGCAAATGTCTTACTACACTTGAAATGAGGCAAAACTAACAAACAAGTCATTTTTCAGGACGACATAGGAGCTTGGTTTAAGTTAGTAATTCTCTAACATTGGTATAAAAAACAAACAAACAAACAAAAAAAACAGTACTTTTGGTAAAAAAGTACTTATAACAAGACATTTTCCCCATGTTTTAAGTAAATAATCGGTGGAATTAGAACTTTTTCATCAACATTAAGGCATTATTGACTCAAAACCAGCTCCTATATTTGCTGGAAAGCTTCCTGTCAGTCAGTTTTGTCTCATTTCAAGCGTAATTAAGACATTTGCACTGGAAACCAGAGCAGAAATACTGGGTCGGGTTTTGGATTTTGCAGTGTGCTGCCCGTTTTTTCTGTCCGGCACGCTGTTTAATTATGTTCACGAAATAACTCCAAAGATTGCCAAATGAGTAAAAACTCCTGGACGGAAAGTGACTCGCCATCGTCCACGGAGGACGCCGTCTGCAGGAAGGCGTGGCGCTCCCTCTGTGACCGCTTCCTGAAAACGCGACTGCGAACTTCCTGTTTGTGTGTCCAGGCCAGCTCAGGTATTCCCAGGTACGACATTCAGCCGAGCCCGTCTCCTCGCAGCTTCACGTCGATGCACAACATGGAGCTCCTTTCGGACACTCGCTCCCACCAGTGAGATGAACCCCCCTGTTTGTAACATTAGGACTGCGGCTGATAAAACGGCCCACTTACCGTCAGTCCTGCAGCTCATCAGCACAGCCTGCAGCAGCGGAGCTCGTGATTAACAAAGGTGGAAAAGCATTTCTTTCTTTCTTCATGCCCCCCCCCCCCCAGCAGAGAAGATAAAATGATGCTCTGTCTGTTTCGTAATCGGCCTGAGAGCGGCTGCTTCTGCTGGTTTCTGCTGAGATCCTTCGGTTTGAACATCTCTACAAGGACTCTTCTCTGGAAAACGCATCTTTCATATCAAAGACAAAGAATCATAATTATATGTCTTGTATAAATAAAGGAAAACCATTAAAATGCATTGAAAATACTAATTATTTTCATTTGTATCAGCTTCTATCTGCAGAATAGTTAACATTCTGCAGCATCTGCTGACGGGTGAATTGATGCAACACCAGGAAACAGTCTGCGAAGCAAGTGACTGCTTTGTGTGATTATCATAACTTACCTTCTTCTTTATTCTCATTTGAATTAAAGGTATTATCTTCTAAGGATGCTTCCTGGAAGTGCCGGTTAGTGTGTCTGAGTTGTAAACCTGCGGTTCAGAGTTAATAAAACCAGAGTAGGAAATGTTATTCTCCTTATAGAAGAGGAGACAGGTGCAGAACTACATGCCAGGCCCGGTGGCAAGATCTTAATAGCTTCACTCCGCATGGAAAATGGCCTCTCATGAATCACTGGGGAATGGAGAGTTACAACACAGTGGCAGCACCATAATATAGTACTTAGGAGACGTGACGGAAGAGACTTGGTGAGCACCACCGCCAGGATAAACAACATCATAAAGCTTCATTCAGCCTGCAGGGTTCCCAGATAATCAGTCTTACTTCATAAAGTAGTTCGTTGGTGATGCAAAGCCTCACGAGGGGAAATCAGCGCCACTCCCTGCTGGTTTCAGTTCTGCTTTTTTTTTTTTTTTTTTTTTCTGGATGAATCAAGCAGTTACTTCTGGTCAAACTTTGAAAACTAGCAGTTTTGAAAAAAAAAAAAAAAAACTGCATTTCTGTGGCGTTGTCTTGATGTCAAAAATATGAGCGTGCAGTGAAACTGATGTGAGCGCATATATCTGTGTAAACAAACAATAATTTGTGGTGTTGGTTGTTTAAATCTCAGACTCGGCTGCTAAATACGAGTCTGACGTTCCTGTTCTCGTGTATGGAACACCAAGGGGACCAAAAAGGCGTGAAGTTTCATCTGCTTTCACAACTTAAAGCAAATGTAAATGAAGCACATCACTCGCAGACCGTTTTCATCCAATCAGAGTATTCCCTGGATGAGCAGATTAAAAACTAGAAATATCTCTGCTGTTCAGCTCAGATGGCTGTTTAGTCAATAATTTGGCAGCAAACAAGGGGTTTGAATTGAATTGATTAAAATCCGACAAATGAATCTGTAATTAATCTGATTAAAAATTTTAATCAAGTCTCACCACTAGTTGTAATGCAAAGCAATAAACATGTTAAAGTTACGATGTGATTTAGCGACTGCATGGAAAAAAGCACAAGTACAATGAAAAGGTGTTATAAAATCAGTCGCCTCAGATTTAGCTCTCAGGTTCTGCTGCTGGGCTCTACCCAGTCATCTCTGAAGCAGTTAAAACACACCTGAAAGTACAGTCGTACTCGCATGTTTTTCCCCCGATGGTTTTCTCAAGATAATACGTTTTTCAGATCACAAGATGATTGTTTTGTGTTTTAAACTTTATTCCATTCTTCAAATGAAACAATAGCAGGACAGGATCTAAAAGTGTAAGTCGTAGCATGCGTATGTAATTCTGTGACTAAGTGATCGGGTAAATCATAATGCCACCATGTGATTGGTCTGATACTTAAACCATAGGGAAATTATCTCATTATCTCGAGACAACAGTAAATGTTATTTCGTGATAACGACATAAATATCTTGTTATTTCCAGAAAACAGTCATCGTTTCGTGATAACGACATAATTATCTCATTATCTTAAGACACCAGTTCATGTTGTTTTGCAATAATGACATAAATATCTTGTTATCTCGAGAAAACAGTCATCGTTGTTTCGTGATAACAACATACTTATCCATTATTTTGAGACAACGGTAAATGTTATTTCGTGATAACGACATAAATATCTCGTTATCTTGAGAAAATGGCAATCGTTTCGTGATAATGACTTACATATCTTGTGATGTCAAGAAAGCAGTAATCGTTGTTTCATGATAACATAACCATCTCATTATCTCAAGACGTTAAATGTTATTTCATGATACCGACATAAACGTATCGTTATCTCAAGAAAACGGTAGTCGTTATTTTGTGATAAAAACATAAATAACGTTATTTCGAAAAAACCAGTAATTGTTATTTCAGGATAACATAATTATCTTGTTATCTCGAGAAAACGGTTATCCTGAGAAAACAAACAGGTAAAAATAGTAAAACCGCTATCAGCTTCTGTGCTGAACAGAATCTGTCCATTTATAAAAATCTAGTTTAGACAGTGAACACGTCGTTGTGAGGAGCTGGAGGCTTGAAACAGGAGAAGATGGTTGTTCTGTTTCCTGGTTCTGCTGCAGATGTTACATAAATATTCTAATGCCGTGGCGTTTTTGTCATTTTAAAATATTTTATAATTCAGGCAGTTTGGGGTTATTCAGTTTCTGCAGCTTCTCTGTCAAGCATGGGTGAAATCTCATCTCTGTGTGAGATGAAAGTTTGTTCTCTGTCTCTGCAGACGTTAACCGCATCAGCCTGAGCCATCAGAGTGATATTTTAAACTCAGATCTGGGTTAAGGTTGCCATATTAGCCAAGCCAGTTCTGTTTCCTTCTTAATGACCCATCGCATACTTGAATTGTAAATTTGTTCCCCGGTGTGGGGGGAAAAAAGAAACCGCGCTTCCTTTTTTGTGGTTGAGATGAAAGAATTGTGCAGTTCTTTGGAAAACAAGGTGGGAGACAAATGAAAAAGAGAGATGAGAAGCCAGCGTAACGCTGGCCTGAGGCAACACGCACCCAGAGGGCAAATCTGAGTAAATCAAATCTCTATTACTGAGCTGAAGAGCTTCTGCGCTGCAGATGTTATTACCCTCGTTATTGTGCTCCTTCGCAAAACACAAAAGGGAACAAGCTTCAGATCTGAGGCTCATTTCAGACTTTATAAATCGAACAAAAAAAACAACAAAAAAAAAAAATCAATGCTTTCATTTAAAATGATCTGGAAGCCTTAATATTCCAACTCGACATAATTTCTTCCAACCTATAACTTCCTGATTATGCTTTTCCACTTGCCGTGACAAGGATACGCCATGGCCTTCAGATAACAGATTACACAGAAGCTGTCACTCGCAGGGGGATGATTTAAAACCTCATTTGTGTCAATTTAATGGAGTGTCTTTAAAGAAACGACCAGTTTCTGCTGTGGTTATGGGAGGACCTGCAGGCCTGAGCATCCCTGGAGCAATGTGGGATGAATTCCCAACCCACAGCCTGATTATGCAGGAGTTACAGGTTGTGTTGGGAAAACGGCGCACCTCCGTCATTCATTATATCTGGTTGTGGTGTCATACGAAAATAAATGTAGATCAGGTTAAAGATTTTATACAATTTATTAGCCTAGAATTTATAAAACCAAATAAATATTTTCCGATTCAAGAAAAAGTAGCTCCCTTCTTACAGATTTCTATGATTATTTTTTGCTCTTCTGTCATCTTTAAGTGTTTCAGATCATCAAAACAATTTAATTATCAAAGATAAGCTAATGAAAAGCTTTCTAAACCAACCTGACCCAATGTAAAGAAGTTACTGACCCGTTTTAAAGTGGACCTATGCTTTGAAATCCTTCCTTTCCACGTAGAAATCATTCAGTTGTGGTCTATATCCTCGTTACTGCAGCTCCACAGGTCTCTGAAATGCAACCGAGGCACATCTTACTCAGCCGTGTGCGCTGGTCGGCCATTTCTGTAGCTTCCTAGCAAAGATACAATTAGCTAGTAGTGCAGAAACGTTTTATTGACGATGTCAATAACGGTAGACTTGTCCAGAAGTCTACCGTTTTGAGCCAGAAAATGCTGCCACAACATGAATGAACATGTCTTGGAATCAAGGCCGCAACATTGTTAGCGAACTAGCTAGCGCTAGCGCCAAGAACATCACTGAATGCGTTTGAAGCGTGTTCCTCAAGACAAAAACGGTAGAAACAATAACAAATGTAAAAGTGCTGTTCAGAAGTACGATTATGTCCTCAAGGAGCTAAAAGCTAGCGCACGGCGCTAGCATTAGCAGAAGACTTGATGCTACTGCTAGCAAAACAACGCCCAGGACGTCACATGAACACACAATAAATTCCTGTCTGATATAAAGTTTGTTGTCATGTTCGTGCTATGAGCAGCTTCCAGCTTTGCCGAGTCCGTCGTTTCCACAGACCGGAGGAGCAGCCTGCTCAGTCTGATGAAGACTTTCGGCAAATCCGTCCTGATGCTAGCTGAGGCTGCCGAAGCACTCCTCCTGCCTCAGCAATTATTATTTCCAAGTAAAATACAACACCAGAAAATCAATGATTTTTATTGTAAAAAAAATAAATAAATCACAAATTCAATCCTGGAGGGACTGAATAAGAGAGAGAGACTGGGGGGAAATGGGAGTTCCGGGATCAGAACCATTGCTGACCCAGAAGAACCCGTCTCACATTTACCAGAAAACATCTGGATGATCCCAAAGAGTTCTGGGAAAATATTCTGTGAAGCTTTCTGGAAGGTGTGTGTCCCATTTCATCAGGTTATCATACATGCACTGCAAAAACTCACCAAGTATTTCTGGTCCCGTTTCCACTGCAAATGTCTTGAATCCACTTGAAACAAGACAAAATTAAGTTAAAAGTAACTTTTCAGCAGATATAGGAGCTTGTTTTAAGTCAGTAATTCCTTAATATTGATGAAAAAGTTCTAGTTACTAGTGAAATAATCTGTCAGTGGGACAAGACATTTTAACTTATAATAAGGGACAATTATCTTGTTCTACTGGCAGATTATTTCACTGATAACTAGAACTTTTTCATCAATATTAAGGAATTACTGACTTAAAACAAGCTCCTATATCTGCTGAAAAGTTACTTTTAAGTTAGTTTTGTCTTGTTTCAAGTGGATTCAAGATATTTGCTCTAGAAATTAGAGCAGAAACCCTGGGTAAGATTTTGTTTTTCGCCTTTAATAATTAAATCTTCATTTGAGAAATTCATTCAGGTTTCTGGTTTGATGATCTGAGAAACTGAAGTGAAACAAAAAAGCAAAAAACAGAAAATAATAATAATAATAATAATCTGTGAATTAGCAAATGTTTCAGCTCCTTTTAGTCAAACCAGAAGCGGAACAAACCAACAGCCAGCCGGCTTTCACAGTGACAGGCAGCTGCTCCAGATGTTGGGTGGAGGCGCGATGCAGCTGGCCGCCGCTCCTGCCGCATCAGGGCGAGCCGAGCGCCTCCGCGGAAAGCTGCCGGATTAGACGGGCTCAGCGCCGTGTAGCTGCAGGTTCAGCTCTGGATCTCAGCAGCTTTAAATCTCTGCCGTTCACGTCCAGAATGAAAGCGGCAGACAGAAGACAAACAGACCTCGACGAGAAGCTCGGAGCCGCACCGAGACATAACAACAGCGTCTCTCACCACTTCCTGCTTCTGCTGGGTGGATCGAAACTTGTCAAGCCGACTTTACCTTCACAGAAGGCGGATGTGTGCTGATCATCGTCGGTGAGGAGTTTTCAGTTTGTCTCAGCGATCAGGCTTTCTCTTCCCGGGCCTCTCAATCCTAAAGTCCTCAGGAGAGCTGCGCCAAAAAACTGATTCACATCAGAATCCAGATTCGCATTTAATGCAATTCAGGATCGATTTTAAATGTCCCATAATTTATTTTAAAAAAAATAAAAAAAATACAACAAATCCGCTGTCTGTTGGCCTCCATTTAGTAACTACTACTAAATGTCAAAGTTTCAAAGCAAATATTGAATTAGAAAGCTAAATATTTACCTGGAAAAGTAAATATTTAGTTAGCTAGCTAAATATTTAGCTCCAAACTAAATATTTATTTACCAACTAAATATTTTGTTTGCTTAACGAAATATTTAGCTCTAAACTAAATATTTAGCTAGCAAACTTAATATTTTGCTAGGTGGTTTGTTAGCTTGGACCCACATTTTTGTTAGCTAGCTAACTAACGTTAATTGAACTTTATTAGGTTAGCTTGCTAAATATTTAGCTAGCTAACTAAATATTTCTTAGTTTCTGATTCTCACTACTTACTGCTTCTGTTGGATGCTAAATATTTAGTTATTTAACTAAATATGTAGTTGACCAACTAAATATTGTTTGATAAGCCAGCTAAATATATAATTAGCGAGCTACATATTTAGCTACAACTTAAATATTAACAAAATATTTAGTTAGCTGGTTTTTTTTAGATGGAACCTCCATTTTTGATAGCTAGTTAAATATTTAGTTTACTCGCTAAATATTTTATAAGTATATCTAGTTAAATATTTAGTTTGGAGCTAACTACTTAGCGTGCTAATTAACTCTTGTGTGATATTTATAAATGAATAACACGGTGAAACTATGACTTTGAAAAATGAACCTCCATTTTTTCTCCTATTACAGACTAAAAAACTCAAATTATTGTTGTTAATTTTTCACTGAGTTACTTTACAAACAGCGCCCCCTAGTTTTAGAGTCATTCTGTTGTGCAGATTCAATGCAGTTATTCTGCGGGTGTTTGCTAATTGCTGCTGCCGCTAGTCTGTAGAAGCTGAGTGGGGAAGTTGCAGCGGAGGTCTGTGAGGTGGAAGCTTGGAAGCTTAGAAACTGCAGCTCTGAGGAGGAGCTGCACCGCGAAGGCGACGCTCGGTCCATCCAGGCGTTGTGCACAGCTGAAAGGATTCTTCAAACATGCACGGAAGAATCAAGGCAACTCCAGGTATGGTTTTTAGAGGGAGGAGCGTTATAACATGATGTAAAGCTCAGAAAGTCCCTTTAATGTGTTTCAGTCCCGGCTGAAACTACAATGAAAGTTTGTTTTTATTTTTTCCACAAACGTTCCACTGGATTTTCCAAAAGCGGTGAACCATCGGCAAAGAATGCAGTCATGCAAAAAACAAGCCAAAACAAAACACGTCTTGTTCTGACCTTGCCTTCTTTTAAACAGAAAATCAGAAAACCAGAACAAACACTGATCTATGTTTGATTGAGTGATTCCTAATTTCACCGCCCGGTTCCATGAAGCGCGAGGACGAGAGCAGGGCAGAGCGGCTGCGAGTGGACCCGACAACAGCAGGAAAGAAGCTGCTCTCAATGCTGCATCTCACACGTGATTGATGCTTATTAGAGGACAAAATACTGAGTTAATTATGCATTATTTATAAAGACTTGGTGTTAATAAAGCGGCTTTTGCACACAGAGTGCAAAAACTAGACTTCCACCTGCTGAAACCTGCGTAACAACCAGCTGCAGGCAGAGCCATCCTCAGTGATTTATGGCTCTAAATGTTGTCCTGAGAGACTTTATTTCGCTCAATTATGATGATGGAAAACAATTCCTGCAGATTCCACAGACGTGGCAGAGCAGTCAGAGGGCTGCAGCTCTGAATCTGTGACATAATCGTCATCTGAACTGCACTCCAACCTCTGCAGAGATCACTGCTGGACATACGCCGACTCCTCAGCGTAAACCATCACAGGGTCCAAAGGTTAGGTTCCGAACCCTGACCCGATGTAAACTGTGATTGGAGAAAAAATGGGGGTTCATTTTTCAAAGTCAGGTTTTCGCCATGTTATTCATTCTTTAATAAATGTCACAGTTTCAACTAAATGTTTAATTAGCAGTCTGTTTACAAGCTAAATATTTAGCTTATGCAAACAGACTGCTAATTAAACATTTAGCTAAATCTTTAGCTTATTAACATTACTTATCAAAATAAATATTTAGTTTGTTAACCAAATATTTGATTTGCAAACTAAATATTTAGCTGAAAGCTAAATATTTAGCTGAAAGCTAAATATTTAGTTTAAAGCAAAATATTTAGTTAGCCAATTAAATTTATAGTTGACACGTTAAATATTTAGCTAGTTATTAGTTGGTAAACTACATGTTTAGTTGGCAAGCTAAATATTTATTTGACACGCTAAATATTTAGCTTGCTAACAAAACATGTAGTTACCCAGCTAACTATTTTGTTAGAAAACTAAATATTTTGCTTCAAGCTAAAGATTCAGCTTGCTAAATACTTAGTTTGAAGCTAAATATTTAGTTGGCTCGCTAAATATTTAGCTTGCTAACTAAACATGTAGTTACCAAGCTAAATATTTAGGTCTGGGCTAAATATTTAGTTTGAAGCTAAATATTTAGTTAGCAAACAAAATATTTGGTTTGGAAGTCAAATATTTTGTATGCTAACTAAATATTCAGCTTCAAACTAAATGTTTAGTTAGCAAGCTAAATATTTAGTTAGGAAGTTAAATATTTAGCATGTCAACTATATATTCAGCTTGCTAACTAAACATGCAGTTACCAAGCTAAATATTTAGTTTGAAGCTAAATATTTAGTTAGCAAGCTAAATATATAGTTGATATGCTAAATATTTAACTTGCAAAATAAATATTTAGCTTGTAAACTAAATATGTAGTTACCAAGCTAAATATTTAGTTAGCAAACTAAATATTTAGTTTGGAAGCCAAGTATTTTGCATGCTTACTAAATATTTAGCTTCAAACTAAATATTTAGTTTGCAAGCTAAATATGTAGTTGACACACTAAATATTTAGCTTCCAACTCGATAGCTCGATAACTAAATATTTAGTTAAGGAGCTAAATATTTCGTTAACAAGCTAAATTAGATCAAATACTTCGACTGTGAAGAATGAGCGGCCATTTTCTTCTCTTCCAGCCTCAACAACCCAAATTATTGCCGTTAATTACTGACTGTGCAACTTTACAAACGGCGCCCCTTGTGGCAGCAGGAGGGAGCGAGAGCAGAACCAATGTGGGGGGAAACCGAGCTCATCTCCAGCGTGTCTGAGCCCCGAAGGGTCCCCATCCGTCAGCATCTGGTGGGAATGAGTCACAGTCATGCAGGAAGTCAGACTTTGAGCTGCTTCTTTGTTTTGCTGAAACACAGAGAGCCATGAAGGAGCCAGCAGAAACAAGGCGCTCCCCCCCCCCCCCGACAGCTGAGAAGCTTCTCCAACTGCAGGGGAAGGGATGGCATCTCGCTGCGGCAGGAATGAGTTCATCCCGGGCTGAATCAGGGGTTGTTCGCTGCATGGATGGGAATTTGGCTCATGTCTCTGAGGCTAAACAGTTTCCCAGCCCAGAGTCTGGGGTCTTCGTTTCCAGCCGTGATGCGCAGCTGGCAGCGCCGCCGTGCTCCCCGCTGCAGGCCAGCAGCGACTCATTACTCCGGGCTGCCCGTCGATTTCCCCTCCTGCCTGTTGAAGGTGCACCGCAGCAGGCATCAGCAGCTCTCTGAGCAAACCTCAAGGACACAGTTCTCCTCATCTCCAGCTTCCTCTTCGCCTTTCAAGCGCAGAGCCTCCTTTTCTTCCTCACCTGCAGCAAGAGCTGTGAAGCCGTTTCAGTATTTCACAGCTCAGTGAGTCGAAGCGCCGTCAGAGGAGCCGTGTGTCATCAGGGCTCGTGGGGCAGCAGGGGCGAGGCGCCGTGGGCTGGCATTCGAGTGTGGTTTTCGCAGCAAGGTGCCGCCTCATTAGGAGCGCATGGCGACGAGAACTGGCTCGACGTCCAGAAGCTCGGTCGTCCTTGTGCCTGAGCGTGAATCAGCCTGGTGAAAATCTGATTCCCTCGTCCAGTTTATTAAATGTGACGAAGCGGCTGAAATGCTTATTTAATGCATGTTTACGCACGCCGATGAGCGCCTGACGCCGGGGTGATGATTCATTACCGGGGCTCGTCTGGAGCTCAGAGGAGATTTCCCAAGAGGAAAAAAGAAAACGAGACTTCTCTCTGCTCAGAGTTGCAACGTAACGAGCCGCTCAGCCTCGGCTCTGTTACCGTGACAACTTCATGTCCGCCCGTGAGGGCGGCGGCGGCGGCGGCGGCCCCTTGGGAGCTGAAATAATCAAGGAGCAACTGGAGAAAACGTCAAGATTGGTGTTCATACCCAATGCAACAGCTGCGGTTTTCAACAGGTTGAGGTCTGGGCTTTGACTAGGCCATTCCAGCCATTCTCCTGCAGATCTGCTGCTGGGTTCTGGATCTTTGTTCTGTTTGGACCAAGGCTCAGCTGTTAGACAAGATGGACTCACATCTGGCTCTGGCAGACTTTGCTCCAATCAGCAGCTGCGTTTCCATTCCAGTTGTTTTTATCCATATCCGACTTTTCCCAGCAGTCTCAACTGCGATCTTTTCACCCCAAAAAAATCCGATTTGTGCCACTTCCTCAGGTCGAACTTAATCGGATGCCCATCCGATTGTTTTCAAAGCGTCTGCATCCGACTTTTACGTCACTGACGTGAGACGTGCGTCGTAACTCTGCACCAGAAGAAGCCAGACGGTAAATCCAGATATAAACAATGGCCGAAAACCATAATTTCGAAATGTTTGAAATAAGTCTGTGTCAGTTGCTGCGTCTTCATTACAAATTTGCGCTAAACTTTGTCGATATTCTGCTGATGTCGCAAAAACACAATTTCACGATTGCGGACGTGAATCGGTCTGTTCAGGCGGTAAGTCATTAAAAAACATGGCGGCAACAGGTGTAAACGCGCGAGACATATTCATATCTCAGCCTCGGCACTGGCGCTCACCGTCAGCCATCAGACGAGACGCCGGCGTCTTACTCAGGCGTTGGAGCAACGAGCTCCTGGTATTTGGGAGCGGCGACGTGTGCACGCTGCGTTTTTTTTTTTGGGAAAGTTTGTGTTCTGGCTGTTTGCAACACAAACCCGCAGCATCCTCAGCCTGACGGCTCATCAAGCCGTTGAGAACCTCCAGGCTCTTCAGAGTGACTACTTCACTGGCCGAAGGGAACTCGGTTCAATAAAGTGGGAATTTATTCAGTTTATTGTCCCGCTTTGGCTGAACGATAAGGGCAGGCTTTGCTTTAAATCCCAAACAAAAATAGAAAACAAGACACATATCTATTCAGCTTATTCCTTTCTGGGTAGAAATCATCACAGCTGCTAAAGCTCTCTGAGCCTGGATGTTATCAGGAAGCTCGAGCTGGGAGAGCCCAGAGGGAAGCAGCCGAGACCTTCCCAGAGTGACATCTGCTAAGTGGGGCTTCTGTGGCAGCTATCGCCAAGGCTATGTAACGCCCTGCCTCGCTTCAGGGAGCACCGAGGGCAACTTTTCTGCTTTCCTCTGTTCTGTGAGAGCACATCTTGTGACCCAAGTGGGGGCAGAGCATGCTGAGCTGAAACCAGAGGCGGGAAGGTGCAGGAGAAAGACGAGGAGAGGAAAAGTGAACCACAGCAAAGCTGGTAATGTCTGGGAGACTGAGGAAGAGTGTGGAGCGGGGCATTAATGGATGTTGGCAGGTTACCAGGACAGCATGGCCTCCATGGACTGACCCACTAACAAAAAACAAAAGAGTGATGATTTGAGCGTCCCCCCCACCCAAAGCTGAACGGTCCAGTTCGGCCCAGATCTCCGGGGCTCTGATGAACGAAGCATTCAGGCTTTTAGCAGTGAGCAACAATCAGGCCTCAAATAAGAAGCACAGACTTTATTATCAGTGTGCAAGACTGGAAATCACACAAAGTGGAACCAGTTCCAGAGCTAAACTGGTGCTCTTTCTGGTTCAGCCAATAACGGTAGCAGCTCTGGTCCCAAAGAAGCCCATTAACTCAACAAGAAGAAAGAACTTATCAGGAATTTGAGACAAATAAACCGACAACCAGTGGTGAACACTACTAACTAAAAAGTTAGTTAACCCAAAATCACTATACCAACATGCTATTTAGTGGAAGCTAACGCTAAAGGGCAAACTTCAATGCAAATTATATCATCCAATGGTGGGCGCAGCTAACTAAGAAGTTAGTTGCGCTAACCCTGAAGCACTAATCAAAAACATTAGTTCCGCTAATGCCAAAGCGCTACACCAACACCGTATATAGCAGAAGCTAACGCTAAAGTGCTAACTTCAGTTCAAATTATATCTTCCAATGATGGGTACAGAAAACTAAGACATCAGTTGTGATAACCCTAAAGCACTAATCATAAACATTAGTTCCGCTAACGCTAAGCGCTACATCAACATGGTATTTCGAGGAAGGCAATGCTACAGTTCTAAAGTGCTAACTAAGTGTGCTAAGCATTTTCACAGTTAGCAAAAACATAAAAACGAAAAATTAGCTCTGCTCCAAGCAGATGAGAGGAACTGTGCCCATTGATGCCAACAACTAATTAACATGTTGTGAGCTCCTGATGTAGTTTTCCATTTAATCTGCTCAGTTAGAGACAGAAACAGAGACAGAAAGGGTCTTGGAAGGTCTGGTCTTGGTCTCGGAAGAACCAGCAGAAAAAGAAACAAAACCAGTCACAACTGCCATGACCAGCTGGGGTTTAAAGGGACAGAAAGGAGACAGAAGAAACACTGAAGCACTGGGCAGAGAAAAAATGAAACAAAAAGGTAAACAAAAAAAAAAAAAAAAAAAAACAGGAATGTGCGCGACATTAATGGTAGCACAGACGGCAACGCTTCCGTCCAGAAAAGAGACACAGCACCAGGAGTACTTTCTATGCGAAAATCACACACAAGTACGCAAACCTAATGAAAGCAGTAGCACCAGAAGGCAACACATCACAGCTTACTGAACCCCAGAGGCAGATGAGCTTCAACCCCCGAGGAGTTTACGATCGACCCACAGAGACTCTTCTGGGTGCGTCAGGTAATTAGCGATGGTGTGTGAAGATCCACACATTCATGTTTGGATCTCCTCAGAAGACATGATCGTTTATCGACCTTTAATTTCTCTGAACCGTGATCGTGACCCCCCCCCCCCACAGGTGACTTTAACCCAGGTTGTCCTGATCACACGGTTTAATCATCCGGCATTTTTCCTGCGTGGTGTGGCTGAGTCTCATGAAGTGGGAGGAATGAACCGGGACTCAGGAAGATCAAATCATTTGAACATAAATATTTTACTTGAAGACGTCGAAACCTCGAGATAAAACTCCAGATACAAAAACCCTTCTGACCGGACGCAGCTGGAAACACTGACGACGATGATAAAACACGCCATCAGTACTTTCAAAATAAAACAGGAAGCAGGGAAGCAAAAATAGAAATCATTGGTATGGAGCTAAACTGGGTCCAAACAAATGTTGATGAAACTGGAAAAAAAAAAAAAAAGTTTTGAAACAGAAAAATAATTTTGAAACTGAAAAGGTTTGGAAGTCGAAAAATAGTTTTGAAATTAAAAAATAATTTTGAAATTGAAAAAAAAGTTTTCAAGCTGAAAAATAATGTTGAAAAAGAAAAAAAAAACTGATTAAAAAAAAAAAAAAAAAAAAAAAACCTCGAATCTGAAAAGTAGTTTAAAAAGAAAAAACTACAAACCTTGACAATGACAAACAAATAACTCCACAGCTGCACTGACTCCAGGTGCCACACACAGCCGAACCAAAGCGTTAGCTGTGACACAACATGTTCAGAAAATAAACAGGAAGAGTTTCGCAAAATAATTAAAATGTCTGATGAGGAATTTGGAAAATTTCTGAGAATGCTCCACTCTGGCGCCCCCTTGTGGCAAAATCAAAGACGCAAAGGAAGAAATAATAGAAGAAAGTAAAAAATGAACATCTTATCAGGTCAGACACCAAATTAGAGATTAAAGACCAACTTTTAGTAAAAAAACAAACACAAAACAATATTAACTGAAATATTAAAGGTGCCTCATAATAATTGAGAGGAACGAGTAAACAGCCAGTCTAATAAATGTTTAATTCCTCCTGGGATAAAGGATATTTAAAATAAAATATTTAGTGAGAAAACGAAATATTTAGCTAATGTGCAAACTCACATGCCGGTAACCGGAAGTGGACTACCAAAATAAAAGCTGGGTCTTGCAAACCTTTATATAAACTTCTGGTGTCATCATTGTTTCTTTTCCTTATGACTTGTTCAACATTTCAGTTTATTTTTAATTATTTAGTTTTAAACTAAATATTTAGCTCTGAGCTTAAAATTTAGTTTGAAGCTAAATATTTAGTTAGGAAGTTAAATATTTAGCTTAATGTTTAGTTTGCTTTCTAAATATGTAGCTCTGAGTTAAATATGTAGCCTTTACCTAAATGTTTAGGTCCAAACTAAATATTTAGTGAGAAAACTTAATATTTAGCTCTGAGCTAAAAATTTAGCTAATGTGCAAATTCACATGCAGGTAACCAGAAGTGGACTACCAAAATAAAAGCTGGGTCTTGGGAACCTTTATAGAAACTAGCTAGCGTCTTCATTGTTTATTTTCTTCTCGAGGTGAGCTAGTTGTTTCGCTCCAAACTAAATATTTAGCTCGCTAATTAAATATTTCGTTTAAAACTGAAGCTAATTTAGCTAATTAAGTATTTAGTTTAAAACTGTGACGTTTATAATGGATGAATGAATGATGATTTTTCTCTTATGACAGGCTGAATAACCCAAACTACTGCTGTTTATTGTTGACTCTAACTTTAAGCCCTGCGTGCATCGGGGTCGTGTTGTAGTTGTGCCGCGGTGGGTAATGATAACCTTTAGCCTTCACGTTTGTGCTCTCTTGTTCTTCATCTCAGTTTGCCTCATCACCATGTTCCTCCTCCGGGTTAACACAGCGAACCGAGAGCATTCAGGCGAAATCGCTTCTCTCAGACGGTGTGGATGTCTGGCTTCCAGTGCTTCCACCTTGGGAATCAGTCCCTCTGCACCCAGACGCAATCCGCCGGCGGAGAGAAGGAGGCGTTTTCTTGCACCTGCCTGCTGAGCTGTTCAAAGCAAGAACACACCTCGTATGAAAGATTCGTTCATAACTCAGAGGGTTTCATTCATCACAACCCTGGAGAAAAACAGAAAGCTTCTCATATGTTTCATTTAACGGCAGCTGATACTGCTGAATCCAAGATGCCTGCAATTAAACAGAACATCATGTAATTTGATATCAACATGGTGAAAAATAATTCACAGAAATCATTTTTCCAGCTGGTCTTCTAAACTTCGTGTTTTGCTCCCTGAAGACGAAGGATTCGGCTGCTGGTTCCTTGTTATCCTTCAGGCATCTTGGCTTCTTGTCTTCAGTAAAAAAGCTCCAAGGATGGGAAAGATTTAAATCACCTTTATTTCACATGGAAATTGTGAAATAAAGTTAGAAAAAAGGAGGAAAAGTAAGAATGAATAGGTTAAGCCTGAAGTTCTTCATACCCGAAGGGGCTTCAGATTGTAAATTAACTCCATTCAGCCAACTGGTTTGGTTCTGTTTGGAGCAGTTCAGGCTTTCAAACCTTGGAACTGTACCAGCTATCAGGCACGGTGGTGGCAGAAACATGATGTGGGGCTGGTTTGTTCCCAGTGATTGCAGCGCACTGCAGAAAGAGGGAAGATCACCAAACAACATGGATCACATGAACATCAAAATATTTATATTAGGACTTAAACGATTAATTATCCAACTTTACTGTCGTACTATTGTGACTTTATTCTCATAATATTACGACTTTATACTTGAATTATAACGAATTTACTCTTGTGTTATTATCACTTTACTCTCGTATATTACGACTATTCTCGTATTATTACAACTTTATTGTCGTATTATTGGGACTTTATTCTCGTACTATTACGTCTCGTATTAATACAACTATATCTCGTACTATTACAACTTTGTCGCATTAGTGCGACTTTATTCTCATAATTTTACGACTTTACTCTCGTATATTACGACTTTGTCATTTTATTGCGACTTTACTCTCGTATTATTACGACTTTACTGTCATATTATTGCAACTTTACTCTTGTAGCATTCCGACTTTATTCTCGTATTATTACAACTTTATTGTCGTATTATTGCAACTTTATTCTCGTAATATTACGACTTTATACTTGAATTATAACTCATTTACTCTTGTCATATTCTGACTTTACTCTCGTATATTACAACTATTCTCGTATTATTACAACTTTATTGTTGTATTATTGGGACGTTATTCTCGTACTATTACGTCTTTACTCTCGTATATTATGACTTTACTCTCGTATATTACGACTATTCTTGTATTAATATGACTATTCTTGTATTATTACGACTTTACTCTTGTATTATTACAACTTTATTGTCATATTATTGCGACTTTATACTTGAATTATAACTAATTTATTCTTGTGTTATTATGACTTTACTCTTGTAATATTACGACTTAATTCTCGAATTATTATGACTTTACTGTCGTATTATTGCAACTTTACTCTTGTAGCATTCCAACTTGTATATTACGACTATTCTCGTATTATTCCGACTTTATTCTCGTATTATTACAACTTTATTGTCGTATTATTGCGACTTTATTCTCGTACTATTTACAACTATTATATAGTACTACGTACTATTTACGAGAGAAAGTGAACAGAGAATGGAGCTGATGATGGAAAATAGTGAAATAGTTGCTGCATTGCATCAACTGGGTAATCTCTTGCAAGCGGAAAAGCATCTCACAAAACATCTGGATGAACAGGATGCCTCACACAGAAATCAAATAAGTATTTTGGAGGAGCAGAGCAAGACTGCCTCAAGTAAGGTCCAAAGTCTTGCTGCTGAAATCCAGGAGGTGAAAGAGCGCTTGGCAGAGCTCAAAACTCGTGATGGTGCAGCACAAGCTTCAAGCCCTGTGGCAACCAGCAAGTCAAAAAGAAAACCAAGAAAAAAGTAATTTGGTGTTTCCAGATAGTTTCTTTTAACAATTGCATTCAGTCATTTGCTTTTTTCTCTTTTTTAAAAACAATAAAATCTTTTCTTTACGCTCGTATATTACGACTATCCTCGTATTAATATGACTATTCTCGTGTTATTACGACTTTACTCTTGTATTATTACAACTTGATTGTCATATTATTGCAACTTTATTCTCGTAATATTACGACTTTATACTTGAATTATAACTCATTTACTCTTGTTATATTCTGACTTTATTCTCGTGTTATTACGACTTTATTATGGTCGTAAGATTACTTTACACGTAGTATAAATAAACCAGGAGATAAAATGCCACCTGGTCAAACAGCAGTCCAAACGTAAACAGACAGAAGTCCTGCTCCTCAGCTTTTATCACAGCCCGACCTTAAGGTGTGACAAATACGATAAGAGATCAGGATGAAATACGAGCAACGTCTCCGTCAAGGCAAACATCTGCCCCAGATGAGCTTTATAGACGAGCTTCACAGCCAAGCAAGCTAACAGTACGAGCCCCCAACCCACCAACCGTCCCTCCCAGCAGGGAGCAACAGCAGCACAGCATTTAATCTGAGATTTTCTGCTAAATCAGAGCAGCACGAATAATTAGCTCAAACCGACACAAACAGTGTTGAGTGTTTTCAGGAGAGACTCAACAATCAGTCGTAGGAGCTCAGTGTGCAGGAGGAGAGCGGCGGCGTCCCGCTGCTCCAGGCGGGAGGTGTTAAAGGTCACCCTGAAGGCGACAGCAAGGAAGCTGCAGCTTTCATCTTTCAGAGTCTCACTGGATGTAGCCCTGGACTCTGAAGGCTATTTTTTTACCTGATGTAAGGATTAAAATGCCCTTGATATGATTGCCTCTCCCTGCAGGCAAAGGGCAGAAGATGCCATGCGCCCCATGGCGTCATCTGCTGGAGCTCCTCTATGAAAGCCTCAACCTGTTCCTCCCTATTTTAGGTCAGCTGACTCTTGATTTCTCTCCAGGAATCAGGTGCAATTGTTGTGTCCTTGTCGACGCTGAGTGATAAATCGTCTGTTTTCCAATAACGCAGTGGGATCTACTCCCTACCGCTCCGCCGGGTGCAGAAGTACTGCTGACCGTTGCGGGAGAAGTTTATGTCCTCCATGGAGGATAAAATTGACAACTGGAGGAAAGAAATGTCACTTTATTTCAGGAACAAACTTTAAGGGAGCATTCACATCGAACTCTAGTTCATTTGCCTTGAACGTCCGGTTGGTTTGGGGAGGTGTGAATGTGTAATCGGACCAAAAAGCGAACACTGGTCCGCCTCCAAACCAAGGTCTCAGTTCGGTTTAGGTGCAGTTCGAATGCAGATGTGAACGCCAAGCAGACAGGAGACCGCTACAAAACCAGGAAGTGGACTACAGTGCAGGGCGTTCTGGGTAAATACAACCAAAACAAACGTTAGCTAGTCTAGCGCTCGCGGGAGAAATGTCTTGTGATCTTTTGGCAAAGATAAAAGAGAAAGTCTCCAACCACTAAAATCTGACGCGGCTCAATTTCTGGTTACATTTGGTGCAGAAGGAAGTTGCACTCAGTGTCCTTCAGTGGTTCTTGGTGCAGCGCCCCCACAGGCGAGGAGGGGAACAGGTTGCTGAAATGGTTTGGTTGGTTTGACTCAGAGCAGAGAGGAAGAACCGCAGCAGCTGGACATGGAGGAAATGCTGCAGGTTTTGGTCCCGAATCGAATTGAGTCTACCGGACTATCAGGTGGGAAAACACCCTGAGCGCTAAATGTTTTCAGCGTTAGCAAAAGCGCTAAGCTAAAAGTGTGCCCACCAAGAAAGATGAAGCTAGTTAGCTAGCAAGGTTTGTTAGCAGCTAGTTAGTGGTAGCCTCAACCCCCTCGGGTCACAGAACGTAATGAACACTTTACATGAACATGTAAAGACATTTTATGGCCTTAATTTTCAATACATGAATTAAGGAGTTTTTATAGATGCGCAGACACCCTGATATCTGTTTAATTTAGAGGCTGTTTGAGAACAAAAATACAATATTTTTCATACAATTGTAAGCAAATTTTAGCAGTAAAGGGTTCAATTTACTCTCAGTTTAGGGTGAATTACTTTCTTACTGCAGCTCAATCATCACTCTGTAGAAAGACGCTCATTTTGCTTTGTTCCCACTCGTTCTACCCTAAAAACTCTGTATGTGGGTGAATATTGTGCATTTTCAGGCTGGATTTAAAGCAGTTTGTCATTTTTTTGACACGAACTAATGATGTTTCTAGTCCTGCTGTGGTTGAGCCTTTTTCCCATCCAGAGCACAGCTGTATTATGTCAATAGCAGATTGATATTTGAATGCAAATTCTTTACTGTAGCGAAGAGGTGGAAGAAAAACAAAAAGGAGCAGGAGCTATGCGCTGACAGTCGCGTTGGAGCACTGAAGGGAATTTGGCCTCATTGGCATTCATTGGCTTTCGAGATATAAAAACATCAGTTTCAGGCAGAGGCGCTTATCCTGGTGACACTCCTAAATCCCCCAAAACAAGCTGTTTTCAAAGAGTCTGCCTTACCGAAGTTATTTCTGGTCAAATTTGATGCTGTTTAAATGAAACCTTTATTTTTCCTTCCCTAAAAAGCCACAACGCCTGTACCCAAGACATACTTTTCTGCAGATAAATGAAACTGTATTTTAAAGCTGAATAGATATTTAAATAATGAAACTGTTGACCAGACACCGGCAGGACTACAGTCATCCATATGGAACAGTGTTTCCCTGCATATAGATGATGTTCCTCCCTCAGATCCAGCAGAAGGAGAGCCGATGTGGGGAATCAATACGAGCGAGAAGTTGATTCATGCTGATGCATCAGAAACGTCCTCATTTACATACTGTAGAGAAATCTTTCACGCTCTGATTCTGGAGAAACTTCTACACATTTTTATGTACCTTGGTTTTGTCAGGGGAAAAACAAAACTTCTTTTTAAAAGAGTCTCAGTTTTTCTTCGGCTGGTTTTTTTTTACGAATCTTCAATTCACTTGAACCCACATTTACACCGAGGGCCTATATGGGTATGAAAAGGGTGACATAATGGCCCCATGTTGATTCTCTACATATGCAAGACAACTCTGAGTAAAAAGTGGGACCCATACGGGTTCTGGATGAGTTTCTGACCCATTTCAGATGCAGCCAAGACCAACATAGATCCTCAGCTGGTCTTGCTGTTACCCAGTATAGAGCACAGCTAACTAAAAGGTTAGCCGCGCTAACTTTAAAGCTCTAATCATAAACATTCATTCTGCTAACACTAAAGCGCTATACCAACATGGGAGTTAGCAGAAGCTAATGCTAAATTACTAAATTCAACCATTTTGAGTAGCTGAATTAACCCTAAAGCACTAATCATAAAGATTACTTAACACACTGTATTTGTACAGTATTTAGCAGATGCTGATGCTAAATCGTTAAATTTAACCTTGTTAATAACCACCATGTGTCAGTAATACATGTATTAGTATATCGCTTTGAACAGAGTCAAATGTGTTATTAAACACCTTCCTGTACAGTTTGCACTTCAGGAAGTGATTCTTTGGAACAGACCTTTGCCGATTTAGCCTAACTGACCACTATAGGGCTTCGGTCAGAAAGCACGCAGGACATCATTTCACTTAGTGCTGTCCTATGGATTCTGTTAATTTACAATTTCCATGTTAACTGTGATGTTCTGTCTGGTAAATCTGTAAATAAATATCTAAAAATCTTCTTTCTTAACACTTAAAGTGAACAGCATCATCTGTAGGCACAGTTCATGCTCATTATTCGAGCATGAATCAATCTGACTTAGGAAAAATGTGAAATGCTGGCTTGTTACAGCAGTTTTAGAGCCACATAGGTTTTATTGATTTCTGAGAGTAAAATTAAGTCACAAGATGGTGGACTTCTACGTTTATAAGAACAGGAGCTCTCCTGCCTTCAGATCGATTTAACGTCAAAGAGACATTTCCAAAAGAGGTCAGACAAAAAGTTGTGGACTTTCCACTCAGACAGCCCAGAGATTGGAGGTTCTTCTCTCTCTCTGTATATATAAACTTGCTGGAGACTGCAGCGCCTCATGGGAATACTCAGCCTTTAACTCGCTGCTGCTGACATCCTGACAGCTCATCTCTGGACAATGATATTTCAGATCAAGCTGACTGAGCTGCTGCTGTAGATTTTCGACAGGAGGCCTCAACAAGAACGGATGGGAGCGCGTGTAACTGATTAAATGATGACTAAAACATCAGCTCTCTGAGGCCATAACTGAATTTAGACATTACATGATGGTCAAGGAGCAAATTTCGATTTTCCCTACAGTCTTCAGTGTTGCCCTGTTTGGAGGATCCCACGACCACATCGATGAGCGTTTGAGTCCAAACCCTCCTACGCTAAGTCCTTCGTCTTCTCATTTAGCTCTCTTCAGCTTTAAGGCTGCACTCCCGCCAGTCCTGATCAGTCCGCTTTAATCCAACTCCAGTTCGTTTGACTAGAAAGTCTGGTTCGTTTGGGGAGGAGTGAACTCTGGTCCGCCTACAAACCTCGGTCTCGGTTCGGTTGAAGTGAACTCTGATGCGGTTTAAACGTCCACGTTTCTGCTAACTCCCATGTTGGTATAGCAAATGCATCGGCAAGAGGTAATACAGTGGACTCCTGCCTATTTACGGATTTTCTAAAATATTTGAAAGAATATGCAGCTTGGGAAGATGAAATACCTAGGAGCAATGCGACTTGACACGCTATTGGCTGACATCTGCAAGGCAGCCAATCAAGGAGAGCCATCCATTTTCCTTGGTGCTGATTGGCTGAACCCCCAAGAGTGGATATAAGGAAGACTGTGGATGTTAGCTTCTGCAGTAGCGCTAAGACGGTTTCCACTGTGCGTATTAATGCATATTAAGGTATATCAGGTGTTTTAACTATTAAAATAGGCAGTTGTAAGTGTTTTAGAGGGGGTCTAAAGTATTCATGGGCAGTTGTGGTCCCTACCCTACGGGGTTTAAATGTAACACCTTCTACGATTCCCTCAAAGGTGGGCACCGCTTAACAAAAAGTTAGTTTAGCTGACCTTAAAAAGCTAATCATAACATTAGGTCTGCTATCGCTAAAGTGCTAAGATCAACCAAGCTGATACCCACCATGTGTCAATGACACAACATTTTACATCGCAGTATATCGCCCCCAACAGGGTCAAATTTGTCATTGCACACCTACCTCCATGGTTACCGAAACGGTTTTATAGTTGAGTGTTGCTAACGCTGTCGCTGATTTAGCTAAACTGACCACAGCAGCGCTTCGGTCAGAAAGCACGCAGCAAATCAGTAGATTTTAAACTGTTTACGGTAGAACTACAAGCTGTAGTTCAACAACGATGCATTCTGGGAACAGAATAAACGTCATTTGCTGCACTGCCTCACTGGTGGAGAACGTGAGGGGCAGGAAACGGAGCTGCTGCGTAAAACAGTCTTCACCCACTTCAATATAAACGTCTAACTACCTGAAGATTCTTAACAGTCGAGAACCAAAACTTCAACACAGATGTTGAACTTTATTCAACTGAAAGTTTGCTAAACAGTCAAGTAAATCAGCGCTTTAGAATTTATCCAAAAAACGTAACTTAGGAGAAGCTAAGTGCGCTAAGCGTTTTCAAAGTTAGCCAAAATGATAAAGCGCTGAATGAATAGGTAGCTCCACGATTAGCGGATTAGCGGAAGCGTGCCTGCCACTGGATTCCCTTTATCCGACACATTCAAAGAGACATTTGATTTGACGTTAGTTCCATAAAGATGTGTTTGAGTGAAAAATAGAGGCCAACTTGTGACAAACTTACAGTAAATATTTTATTCAGTGTTTTTTTTCCCAATCCAAATGAAAAACGACCACCATCACATTATTTTCAGCTTCGTTGTTTTCTTTAAAGATCCCCGTCCTTTCTCGCCCCCATGATGTTTTCCCTTGAGGTCAGAAAACACGGAGTTCAGGATGTATTTTTGTTGCTTAGCTGTCGTTTACCGTGTTGAAGGCTGTGGACCTTCCTGAGCTTCAGCAGCTGCCCTGCGTGCCCCCATCAGTGTTTGTAGTTTATTAACCTCCTTCTTGTTTACAGACTCCAACAAATCACTGGAAACACTCGGGGGAAGCTCTGCTCTCAGGTCAGCTCCTGTTTACTGGAGTTTCTCTGCTAACGCCGTCTGTCCTCCCCTGCAGCTCCGCTTTCCTTCCCGTCTTCACGGACACCAACGTTACTTTCATTTGTGGGCTTTTGATGATTTATTTGAGCCTTTCTTTTCCCAGCGTGGAATGATGAAGCAACAAGAAACTGATTTTTGTTTAAATGTGTTCAGAATTTTCTCAAATTCACGCAGGAGGGGAACTTTACATGCAGGGTCAAATATATACATACGCCTTGAAAGTCTTGCAGAGATTTTCTAATGCAAACACCGGCTGGGAGCGGGGGGGGGGGGCATGGCAGTCGGTGGCTGTGATGGTTCAGCAGGGCCAGGATGTGTGGGGGTTGGTGGGGGGCTTCCACCCTTAGATTAGTTTTGTATGTGCAGGTGCTGGGCCACACCCTGGAGTGGGAGGGCTCCAGTTGGGTGGGTTCCCAACTGGAACCCAGTCCCAACCCAGGTGGGTTGTTTGGGGCTGGCTGGGGGCCGCAGGAACCACGCTGGACTCTAGTGGGCATTCCTCTCTCTTGACCCGCTTCAGGACTACCTCACCATGTGGGTTGGTAATGTGCCCCCCCCACCCCTCCTTCCCTTGGTCCTTCAGTGTTTCAGCTGGTGGCTGCCCAGGGTTTGGGGGGTTCTCAGGGATGTTTCGGGCTGGCTGGGGGCCGCAGGAACCACGCTGGACTCTGGTGGGCATTCTTCTCTCTTAACCTTCTTTGAGACTACCTCACCAGGTGGGATGATGACAATGTGCCCCCCTCCCTTGGTCCTTCGGAGCTTGTCCCTGCCCAGGGTGTGGGGGCTCTCAAGGGGGTCTCTTCTGGTTTGTGTTGTCTGGTCTTGCTGCCGGGGGCTGGTGTGAACGCCTGGCCAGTCCCGAGTTTATATTTTGCGGTGGCAGCTGGTGGGGCAGCGAGGCCGTTGGGGGGGGGGGGGGCTCTTTAGCCTGGGGGTCGCTGCTGAACGTTTCCCTTGGTGTGTGGCGGCTTTAGAAATAATTCAGCAGAGACTTCACTCTGTAAAGTAACTGATGTGGCAGCTCAGTTGTTTGTGTTGTCATCTGTTCAATCGTCTGTTTTAATGCCAGTAATTCCAAGAAGATCATCAGTGTGTTTCTGTTCACCTGTCCGTGATCCTAATTTCATGGCTGATTTAAAGGTGTGTAATCATACTGAGGTAAAACTAATTACATGCTGTTCACAGTGACTCAAAATCGTGCACAATTGAGCCTCAGGAAACAAGCAGCTCGCACTGAATGCATGAGGCGAGTCAAATAATTCTCATTCAGTTTGCACTTTTGCTTCATCACGTTCTGTTACATCAGAGACCGGAGACGCCGTCTTTTTGTTCTCAATCGCACGCATGTCCACGACGCCTCTGATCAGACTCTGATGTGTCGCATCTCACCGATTGGAGCTGCAGCCTCTCTGGTCAGCAATCCTCTGGCTTAAATTATCCGCATTTCATTAGCTAGAAGGAACTGCAGTTATTACTGACAGGCCGACAGCAGTCATCAGCAGTCTCTACTCCAGAGCTATATTTCTCCGTTTAGAAAGAAAACCATGCAATAAAATATGGATTTTGATTCTGAGGCACCTTTCCAGTCCTGTCGGCTTCATTTCATAACTATCCTTGATTTTTAGTTTCCTATTTCTTCCCACAAACTACAAAAGAGGACCCTGGTAATGTGCCGCTCTGCTGGGAACAACAGGCATCGACACGTTGCTGCACGCAGTGTAATGCAGATACTTGCAGCAGAGAACGTCTCGCCTGAAAAACAAACCGAATTTGTGAAGCTCTTGAGGAAAAACCCTGCAGCTCAGGAATAATTTAGAGAAGAAACGCCGATCAGAGTTCAAACAGCTCACAGAGAGTTGGAGTTTACGCAGCTGAATTAATACCTTTATCTATTTTCAGTTTATCCTCATGAAACTGGAACCCTGCACCTTCGACGCGCCTCAGTTTCTGTTACATTTATTTAAAAAGATTTTTCCTCAGTCAGCTGAAAACTAGATTGAGAGTACGCTGGCGAGGGTCAAGCTTATCTGAGGCGTGAAGTAAAATAAGAACAAACAAAGGTGGTCTCTTGTTTTTTAATGCACAAGTACGCGTGCACGTTTTGCACATTTTTAAAATTAAATATTTTTTGGATCAAAGTACTATTTTTTTGTTTTTTTAAATATACACAGTGTTTATGTTGAAGTTTAGCCCTCACTGTCCAGTATGTTATTCTTAGTTCTGTTTTTATATACTTTATATTCTTATCTTGGTCTGAATCTACATGCTTTGATTTCCTGTCACTTTGCTGCTGAGTTTCCCCCCTGAGGGACAATAAAGGATATTTCTATTCTGTTCTAAATGTCAAAACAATAATTTTAATCTTCAATCTCATGCTTCAGTCACTCTTAGATTATCGGTTTGTCTTTCATCAACAGCTGCTGAAAATAAAAATGTCTGATCCGTGCTCCTGACTCTGCCAGCAGCCTTTTTGATGGGCTGCAGCTGATTGATTTCGCTGCAATGATCTAACCCACCGAAAAATAAAGGCAGGCACCAGTTTTTCAGTTTCCTGTTTAAAGAGGAAGCTGTTTTAAAGATGATGATAAACTGATTTAGTCGCAGATTTTATGCGGTTGTGAAGATGTAGATCCAAATCTCGGTGACTCCACTGAGTGGAGCTGAGCGATGTTCTCCATCCTGGCATTTTTGGGAACATAAACAATGATTTTTGTCTTCCCTACATTAAGCTGGAGGAAATTCTGACCCACTGACTCCTTAATATAACGCATACAAGGACTCAGTGACTGTAGTCATGCAGTGACACAGATATGAAGCTATTTGTCATCAGCATAATAGCAGATCATATGAAAGTGGCCCAAGAACAGACCCTTGAGGAACCCCACAACCCATATTTAATGACACAAAGTAATGATGTAATCATTTTAGCTCAGTACCAGAAACGCCAACCTATATTTACACGAGCCAGTACATTTTGTGCAAATTGCATCCCTGAGATCGAGTAAAACCAACACCGGAGTTTTAAAGTGAACATGTTTTCACATTGAAATCATTCACTTGTGGTCTTTATAACGTGGAACTGCAGTGCTTTGGTCTGAATTCCTCGTCACTGTCGCTTCACTCATCTCCAAAAATACAACTGAAGCACTTCCCACCCGACCCCCTCCAAATCGCAGAGTGTTCCACTCCACCCTGTTCGGCCATTTTTGTAGTTTAATAGCAGAGATACCATTTTCTAGCGGCGCTGAAACGTTTTATTGCCAAACTGATTGAAAGATGTAAACAATAGGAGACTTACATGTGGAGGCCAGAAAATGCTGCCACGACATGAATGAACACGTCTTGTAAACAAGGCCTCAACATAGTTAGCGAGTTAGCTAACGCTAGCACTAAAACGTCACTGAACACATTCGGCTCATGTGTTCTCCAAGACAAAAGCGGTAGAAACAATGCCAAACTGTTTCTGTAAAAGTACTATTCAGAAGTACGGTTCTGTCCTCAAGGAGCTAAAAGCTAACACACAGCGCTAACATTAGCAGAAGACATGATGCTACTGCTAGCAAAACAACGCCCAGGACGTCACATTAACACACAATAAATTCATGTCTAAAATAAAGTTTGTTGTCATTTTAGTCCTATTAGCAGCTTCCAGCTTTGCTGTGCAACAAAGAGAGCTTTCCCCATTGATGTGGGAACATTTCCAAGAAAAATAACATTTAACCAGATGCTTTGTAGAGGTTCTGATCCTGGGCAACGGTGTGATGAATTGTTTTGGTTAACATTTTGACTTATGTGCTTGTAGCGTCGCCATTTTTGAACTTGGACAACAAAATCGCAATAAAAATAAAAATAAAAATCGCGGTTTCCCAAAATTGGTCCATGACCTTGTTTAGCAGTTCTGCAGCAAACACTGTGATGTAACGGATCAAAAAATATAATAGGGAACAGAGAAAACTGAACGGGCTGAAAAATACGACCAAAACAGAATGTAAACATAACTACGCAGCACCGGCAGACAGCGTCACCCCCAGAAAATTTTCATAGGGGCAGCCAGACCAGGCCAGTAAACATTTTAGGGGAGCACAGTAAAAATAAAAAAATAAATATATATATATATTTTTAAATTTTGTATTTATTTATTGGGTTTCACATTTCTATCTTTGTTGAAGAACATGGCTCTGTATGCCTTTCTATGACATGAACATGATTCTCTGGGGTGGCCAGCATTTTTGGAGAGGCGGCCATGGCCCCCCCAGCTCCCCCTTGAAGGGCACCACTGCCTGGAGAGGCTAAATTAAAGCTTTCTGCTCTCCTTGAGACTCCAATTACACAAAAACTGTGTATTAAAGGGCTAAAAAAAAGTGCCTCTTGCGTGTTATCTCCCCTTTAAATTAACCGTGCATAAATGTTCAGGATGCTAAACAAAACCTCAGCATAAAAAAACGCTGGAAATAAGAAAGGTGTCCTGCTTGGTGGGAAACCAGATGCACGATTCCTTCGGGAGCTGTTACACTCTTCAAGTGCTCTCCATTTAATATGTTGTCATATATCTTAATTACACTCTGCCCACGACGCCCTGGCCCCTCGTGCTCCAGTGCCTCGTTGATAACGCCAGGCCGTCAGCGGCTCGGGCTGAGTTAGAGGTGTGAGAAGGTTAACGCAGATCCAGCGGCTGTGCATTAATCAGCAAAAGGTCAGGCGGGGAAAGGCCGCATGCAGCAAATGAGTTCAGCTGCCAGGTGATCTGAATGCACACGAACCGTGGAAAAGTAAAGCAAAATCAATGGATCAGACAGCACGACTGCGCTCGTTAAGCTGCTCATGCAGAGACGACCGACGCTGAATAGTTCTGTCATTTTCAGGCTGTTTGATTTGCGTTGCTCCTAAACTTAGAATCAATGCAGAGAACGATGAACGACAACTACATTTATGCTTCATTGAACTGTAAGATTTTACATATGGATGCATAAAACGGCGATATGAAACGTCCAGGTTGTAAAATTATTTGTCTTAGGAGTAAAACACGCAGTCGTCATTTATTAAACAACTTGAAGCTTAAAAGGAAAAACCGGTCAGATGCTGCTGATAAAATGAGGACCTGATCACCATCAGTGCGGTCATCTCCTCTACAAAAGCAGAAACTGTGTCAGTTTGTCTCCCTGGAGCATGCAGGTGTGCGTTAACGCAGTGCCAGGGAGGCAGGAAACCAGCAGTAACCTCTGAGGAGTCCATCAAGGCAAATCCAGTCTATTTCTATAGCACATTTCAGCAGCAAGGCAGTTCAAAGTGCTTCACATCATAAAAACATCAATCAGGTACACAGCAAATCATCAAAACTGAGCAAAATCATCAAAATTATCAAGGAAATATGCATGAAAATCATCGGCAAAAACATTGATCAGTGATTCACTTTCTTTATTTCACTGATTTACTTCCATCTTTTGGAGAACCAAGCTTGTCTTACCCGGATTTGTTTGCAGATTTATTCTCCAGACTGCTGATCAAAGGCAGCTCTAAACAGGTGGGATTTAGCCTTGATTTAAAAGAACTCAGTGTTTCGGCTGTTTTGCAGTTTTCTGGACGTTTGTTCCAGATTAGAGAAGCATAGAAGCTGAAAGCTGCTTCTCCATGCTTGGTTCTGGTTCTGGGGATGCAGAGCAGACCAGAACCAGAAGACCTGAGTGGTCTGGAAGGTTGATACGACGACAACAGGAAGTATTTTAAAGTTTATTCTCTGAGCTCCAGTGGAAGGATGTTAGAACTGGGGTGATGCGCTCTATCCTCCTGGTCTTACTGGGAACGCCAGCAGCAGCGTTCTGGATCAGCTGCAGCATCTGGTCGACTCTTTAGGCAGACCTGTGAAGACACTGTTGCAGTAATCAATGCCACTAAAGATAAACGCATGGATGAGTTTCTCTAGATCGTGTTGGGACGTCAGTCTGCAGATGGGAAGATTATTCCCAAACTGAAAACGATAATCAAAGCTGCTAACCTTCCCGGGAGCGGGCGACCCCGCAGATTCAGCCCCACGTCAGAGCGTGAAGCTCAGAGAAACGGCCAGAACCCAGGAGCTCTCCCATGTGACGCCGCGTCGAGCCTGTGATCCGCTGCTGTCCTGCAAACCGAGCTGTATCTATATATACGCTGTCATTCCTGTAACTACATGAGAAGAATCGTTGCATTTTGCACGCACCCTGATGTGGAGCTCCTCCCTCTGCAGAGATGTTAGATGCTTCCCATTTTCCACATGTGATCAGAGTTTTTTTCCATGTGAGGATCAGGTGTATGCGTGTGGATTTGGAACATTTCATGGTAAAAACCATGTGGTTCCCATGTTTTCACAAGGGTTTCATATATTTCCACATGTGATGCACATAAATTAAGGTGAAATAAATGATAAGTCAAACCAGAGGCAGCATATTTAAGACTTTAAAACACTTCTATTTTATGTCTAATTAATAGAAACGTTTATTATTAATATAACATACATATTTAACAGAAAAATAAACACTTGATGTGAATTAAAATTTTAAGATGCAAAACTGAAAATTAAGCTCTGCTACGTTTGAGTTAAAATATTTTTCTTTTAAGTTTTTTGAAATCTTGTCATTTCAAAAAATCTCATGAGACATTTTAAATCACATGAAATATGTGCATCACGTGTGATACCCATGTGAAAATGTGAAATCCATGTGAAAACAATAAAACATTCCGAATCCACACGTATACATGTGCTTTCACGTGGGATTCACGCTTTTTAGGGGTGATATTCACACGTGCAAGTCAGGATTTCTCTATCAGGCCCTCAGAGAAACAAACGTCTGCAAACCTCAGAGAACTGAACTGGGTGTACTTACTTTTTTAACGCACATTTTCTATGATGGCTTCATCTCTGTTTACTAATCTGTTCGAATCGGTCGTTTGCTTTCTTACACTTCAGATTTACACGACAGAAGAACCTGGAAAGAACCGATCACTCAGTGCGTGGCGCTATACGCCACGCATATGGGCGCCACCCGAGTGGGGGCGCCAGAACGACGGTGGAATAACTATTTCTCGTCTGCATATTCTGTATTTAACAGCTGCTTGTGCGCTGAAACCAGTTCATCGAGTCTGACTGACAGTTGGACAGGAGGAGGACGTCGAGTCCAAGGCGCTTTCTGATGCAGCACACGCGCAACCCCAGCTTTCCTGCCGCCGCACCGAGGAAACCAACCTCGCCGACTGACGGCGGATCTTATCGGCCTGCTTCCTTGTTGTTTGTGTCTGTTTTGCTGTCGTCGTGTTTCAGTCTTTGCCTGCGGTGTTTAGCTCCTGCAGAAAAACAAGGCCTGGGTTTTAAACCGGCCCTTATCGCCGAGCAGACATTAAACGAGAGGCTCAGATGTCCAGAGTGGCGTCCCGCTCTGGGAGATAAATGGATCTCCACCACTCGCACGTCCCTGCGGAGTGTTCCCATCATCGAGAGGCTCAAGGACAAATCTTGGAAAGAAAAGTGTGAGCATTTTATTCGATTACCGCTGTGGCATCCTAAAAGGGACGACAGTTCACGCTGAAAACACCCTGCATGCCGGGCTGGTGTGGTCTGGCTGCAGTGAGTGCTGCACTGCTGAGTTCCCTCGAGATTTAAAATCATACGAGTTGATTCTGCAGGGACCTCCGTTATCCAGCACATAAAAGTCTCCCTGTGAAGTTAAAAGAAAATGAAAATAAAACAACAAAAAACAAAAGTTTTTTCTTTGTAAGCGTCCCGTCTGTAAGCGTAACTCTCATCGTGTTAGTCATTCATTTACAAAAGTCACAGTTTGAAACTAAATACTTAAACCAGTTAGTTTAAAACCTAAATAGTTAGCTCCAAACTAAATATTTCGTTGGCAAGCTGAATATTTAGCTTCGTTAGCAAGCTAAATATTTAATTTGAAGCTAAATATCTGGGTTCCTAACTAAATAGTTAGCTCCAAACTAAATATTTAGTTAGCAAGCCAAATATTTATCTTAGCTAGCAAGCTAAATATTTAGTTAGGAACCCAGATATTTAACATCAAATTAAATATTTTAATTAGAAAGCTAAATATTTAGTTTGAAGGTAAATATTTAGCTTTAAACTAAATATTTAGTTAACAGGCTAAAGATTTAGTTAGCAAGCTGAATGTTTAGCTATAAAGCTAAATATTTAGCTAGCAAGCTGAATATTTAGTTTGTAACTAAATATTTAGTTTAGAAACTATGTTTTTGTGTTTATATTGAGGTTCACAAGACCCAGAATTTTTTATGGTCCACTTCCTGTTATCGGCAAGTGAATAATATTTGGCAATATTTAATTTGTAAGCTAAAATTTATAGCTCACAAACTAAATATTTAGCTTGAAACAGACATTTATCAATAAATGAATAACACTGAAAATATAGGTTGAAAAATTAACCCCCATTTTTTCTCTTATGACTAAGTAACTCAAATTATTGGTGTTAATTTTCGACTTTTAGCTTCTCAAATGGCCCCTCACAGGGCCTCCATCCTGCAAAATACCGCAGGCGAGCTCCGAGTTGGAAAACTGACGCTGACACTCGTCTCACCGCTAAGTTAGCTAGCCCGCTAATATAGCGAGCTAACGATGTAGGGAGAGTTGTTAACCTTTTTCAGTGAAAGAAATTGTTGATGAAAACAACAAATTACTACTTGAGAGATGCACTCGGGTGATGGAGAGTCACTCCCTGTCCTCAGGTGCCGAGTTTGTTTCAAGAAGATCACAAACTGTGGTACGGAGAAGTTGCTCTCATTTAACATTTAAGCTTTCAAAATCATAATCCCCGTCTCATTTGAGGCTAATACGGTGCTGCTGATGTATGAGGGAGCTGCTGCAGCTCGATGTGATTATTTCCACCGTCGCACTCTCCCTCCAGGTGTGAGGAGCAACAACTCGCCACCTCCTGACACCGCCGGATCTGCCGCCGCCAATAAAAAGGCCGAAATTGATTCCCCAGCTCCAGTTTGGATTCAGCCCGGCTGTAACTGTGTTACAGTCGAGCGCGTCCGCGTCAACACGAGCCGCTAGGTTTATTGGAGATGAAGCCTTCCTCCGCTCCAGCGATGACGAGCAGAGAGGAACCTGTCAGCGAGATAAGGTCAGCAGCTCGTCTCATCCCAGGCTGGAGAGGGAAAAGGCTTCATTAGATTAATTATCTCTCTGCAAACTGTGCTCAGGGAGAGTTTGTTTCATCATAACTGGTTATGTTATTGTTTTTAACAAAGGAAAATAAAGAGGATTTTTCATTACAGATTGCTTTTGGGAACTTAAAGGAATCTTTGACTGAGATATTTAGCCAAATGTTCTGGTTATATACCGAAAAGCTGCAGTAACTTTTAATTAAAATATGTTTTTTAGATATTTGTTAAAATTATCATCATGTTGTGACAGAGTAATATAAGACAGATAGTTTGTGAATCCAGCTCCTCTGCCTTCTCCCAGTGCTCCCAGTACTAACTGCAGAAATCCACCAGTCAGTCAGAAACAGCCAATCAGAGCCAGGAGGAGGAGCTTAGCGCTGCCAATCACCCTCATGTACGCACCGCTGCTAATGCTAATGCTAGTTAGCATGGCTACCGATGACGGCGGATAAACAGTTTTCCTGGAACGGTGAGCTGTTTTTCCACCATCAGCACATTTAGCAGCACGAACACGAGGGTGACTGGCAGCACTAAGCCCCTCCCCCTGGCTCTGATTGGTTGTTTCAGGTCAGGGGTGGAGCATTTCTTTAGATGGCGATAGTAGTAGACATTTTCGCATTTCGCACTCGTTGTTGCACAGTAAACTGCTCGGTGGGAAACAGTGTTCTGTATGCAACACGGAGATGATAAGGCCGGAAGTCGGCGCCATCTTGCAGACAAAATGGAGTCAAATTTTGAAGAGTGTCTGACGGAAGAGATTAGAAAATATGGAACCTTGTTTGATACATCAATGAGGAAACGTAAGGACTTCCAGAGAACGGAAAAATACGTGGGAGGAAATAGCTATGAGTAAGGACTGTGTCGAGCTCCGTGGAATTGTGGGAAATTAAGTACGCTTGACTATAGATCTCAACCACGGCTCCCAAAATATGCACGGCATGCTCGAGTACGTGGGAACCTTGTGATGCAGCTTTCAGAAGGACCTCGTGGTTGCAACAGGTTCAGGAGAGAAACCCGGACATTTTGAGGGATCCTAAGGCGTTTACACGTCAGACGGGATTTATGGGTTCCTGGTCTTTGCCTGGGGCCTGCCCCCTGTGGGACGTCCCCAGAAAAACCTCTAAAGAGAGGCACCCAGATCAGATGCCCGATCCAACTCAGCTGATTCCTTTTGATGAAGAGAAGCAACCCCCCTACTTTCAGCTGCCCACCCTCCCTCGAAAGCCGCCCTGTGGAGAAAGTTCCTTTCGGCCGCTTGTTTCCAGAGTCTCGTTCTTTGGCTCATGACTCATCTCTCATGACGATAGGCGAGGTTAGAAAGTCGACAGGCAGGTAACTGGACAGCTTTGCTTCTTGGCTCAGCTTTTTCTTCACCACAGTAGACCGGAGCAGCGGGCGCCTTACGGCCCCAAGCCGTCCACCGCTCCATCCGACCGACTCAAAGACACTTAAGGGGGCAGCCTGTGGCCACTTCAGTCAGCAACGAACCGCTCCAGTATAAAGAACAGCACTACATTTTCTGCTTTTAACGGGTGATTAAAGGTGTGGCTCAGAGATCACCAGGCTTGTGCTCACGGTTCATATGAGCAGTGGGGGGCACCATAGTCCTCTCAGCGTGTAGAGCATGTGCAACAGGTTCTTGGCCTTGAGTTTGTGCAGTATTTTGGATTTAAGCTGTTTTCCCACCCGATAGTCCGGTAGACTTGGTTCAACTGGGAACCAAAGCTGCAGCATTTCCTCCATCTCCAGCTGCTGCGGTTCTTCCTCTCTGCTCTGAGTCAAACCAGCCAAACCCTTTTCAGCAACCTGTTCCCCTCCTCGCCTGTGGGGGCGCTGCACCAAGAACCACTGAAGGAAACGACACGAAAACCTCTGAAGACGCTGAGCGCAACTTCCTTCTTCACGAAATGTAAACAACCATGGAGCGGCGTCAGATTTTAGCGGTTGGAGGATTCCTCTTTTGACTTTGGCAAAAGACCACGAGCCATTTCTCCTGCTAGCGCTGAGCTAGCTAACATTTGTTTCGGTTGTATTTACCCAGAATGCCTTGCGCTGTAGTCCACTTCCTGCTTTAGTAGCGGTCTCTGGTCCACTTGGTGTTCGCATAATATTAACTATCATCCGTCATATTTACAAATACTGTGTATTTGTTCATTGATATGACCCTCTTTCAAATACATAAATCAAAAAAAAAAAGCTAAAGTTTATTTTCAGGAACTAACAGGTTACTTTCCCAGAATGCAAATGTTGATTTCTCGCAATTACATGTTGTTTCCTGGAGCGTCCAGACTGATTTCATGGAGCATACGTTACTTTTTGGATTTCTCAGGTTTATTTCCTAAACTTAAAAGTTACTCCAAAGAAACATACTCTTCTGCAATTTACAAAGTTTAGGTTTGGTTCCATATGAAAGAAGCTTTTTTGTTTTTGTTTCAATGGTGACAGCTTCTTATTGAGGAGGAGCACCATGACCGACAGAATACAGACTCTTCTTCATCCTCCAGTCAAAATAAACCCATTTTAGTTTTTTATTGTATGTTTTTGGGATACATGAATGGAGAATAACTTGTTTAACTACTTCATTAGAACGTAACGTTTTGGAGCCTACAGAGTACCTTACCAGATCTTATTTTCCAAAACTAACAGGTTATTCTATCAGACTTTAAGGATACTTTTCAAACGAACGTGTTACTTACAGGAACTAAAATATTTCCCTGATCTTGAGGCTTAGTTTACTGGAATCTACAGATTATTTTTTTGATTCATAATAATTAAAAAACCACGGTGAATTGCAGAAATATGTACCTATTAGACCTGCTGCATTTAAATCCTGGTGTGTGTTTTTTTTTTTTTTATTACTGCAGCTTTTTTACTTTATTTTCCTGTCTTTAATGTTTTAATGTTCATGGGTTTCACAGAGCAATTTGTTCAACAGTAATTTCTTTAGATGGCCTCCATAAATAAACCTAATTTCATTTCATTTGGGTTTCCATCATCTTCCTACGCCTCCTGGTGCTCAGGAAGATTAACTCACAGCTGCTGATACGGATGTTTGCTTGTGAACTGATTTTTTTTTTTTTTTTTTTTTTTTTTTTTAACCCTTAAATGATTTTGAAATCAAAATGAAACAAAAATAAATTATAAGCACAAACAGCTTCCTGATAGCAAGCTACTTCCTGAGACGAGGTTAAACAGGATGGGAGATATTTTCGGTTTTATAGAAGGTCAGATTGTTTCAGATCTGCTCATGGTGCATTAGAAAAACTGCACTTAAAATGAAGGAATTTATTCCTCTCTGCAGGGCTGCTTTCCTTGCTGAGGCTTCTTGATGAGGCTTGGCAGATGCATCGAGGAAACATAAGCTCAAAATAGATCACAGAACGCCGGCGCATCCTCTCATCTTGTTAAAAGGACATGAGAGGGGAGGCAGGGAGGGAGCTTAAAGGAGGAGGGCTGAGATTTAAATATTTACTCCATTAGTCATGTTGTTGAAGCTTTTGACAGGAAGTCAGGAAGATATGGAGCTCGGCATCATGAGTCTGCATGGATGGAGTCACGAAAAACCAAAAAATTGGAAACACTAATGACTGAAAAGGGCAGAAAAAAACATCATGGCCTTGTTGAACCTGCTTATATGCAAGCTAGCATTAGCTTTCTGTATAGCTAGCATGAAGTTGAAAAGTTTTCCACTAGTTTTCTAACCCACTGGTTAGTATAATAGACCCTCGTCACTGTACTTCACTCTGTATTTGATTTAGTTTAAAACTGGGAGCTTATATTTGCTGGTAGGGACCGGCTAAATTTGGCTAAATTTCCCCAATGAGGAACAATAAAGGGTATTTCTATTCCAGTGATGGGGTCTGCTAATTAAAAAGTTGCGCTAACCCTGAAGAACTAATCATAAACATTAGCTCTACTAACGCTAAAGCACTACACCAACATGGTATTGTATTTAGCTAAAGCTAATGCTAAAGTGCTAACTTGATTTCAAATTACATCTGCCCTTGAAAGACTACAACCCTTTTTCTCTACTGTCAGTGTTTAATTTTGTTCCTGGATGTTTCTTGCTTGAAATAAAGTGATTGGGGGAAAAAAAGAGAGAGAACGTGAAGAGAGGAAGTGAAACTGCTGCGTAAACAGTCTTCACCTACTTCAAAATAAGAGCATGAACATAAGCGTCTAACTACTTGAAGATTCTTAGCAGTCGACAACCAAAACTTCAACACAGATGTCGAACTTTGTTCAACTGAATGTTTACAAAGCAGCCAAGAAAATGAGCGCTTCAGAATTTATCTGGAAAAAATATTTTAGGGGAAGCTAAGGATGGATTCCCACCAGCCCTGTTCAGTCCGCTTTACTCGAGCTCCAGCTCGTTTAGCTAAAAAGTCCGGTTCGTTTGGGGAGGTGTGAACTCTGGTCTGCCTACAAACCTCGGGCTCGGTTCTGTTGAAGTGAACTCTGGTTCGGGTCGAATGCAGATGTGAACGCCAAGCGGACCGGAGACCGCTCCAAAAGCAGGAAGTGGACTACAGCGCAGGGTATTCTGGGTAAATACAAGCAAAAGAAACACTAGCTAGTCTAGCGCTAGCAGGAGAAACGGCTCGTGTTTCTTTTCGACAAAGACTAAAGAGAAATCCTCCAACTGCTAAAATCTGACACCGCTCCATTTTTGTTTACGTTTCGTGAAGAAGGAAGTTGCGCTCAGTGTCTTCAGAGTTTTCGTGTCGTTTCCTTCAGTGGTTCTTGCTGCAGCGCCCCCACAGGCGAGGGGGGGAACAGGTTGCTGAAAGGGTTTGGTTGGTTTGACTCGGAGCAGAGAGGAAGAACCGCAGCAGCTGGAGAAGGAGCAGATGTTGCAGCTTTGGTCCCAAATCAAACCAAGTCTACTGGACTATCAGGTGGGAAAACAGCCTAAGATCGCTAAACATTTTCAACGTTAGCAAAAGCACTAAGCTAAAAGTGTGCCCACCACTGTTCTGACAAATCAAACTCTGTTTTTATTGCTGACAATAAACAATTTTTTTTTAAAAGAAACCCAAAAATAATTGCAAAATGGACACCATTTTTTCTTCATGGGTTGGATTTACAATGATTTACACATCTCATTTCCACAAAAGGTCTGTCAGTTTAATTACAATACCACATGCTTAGTTTATTTTTGAGCATGTTAAAAAAATAATATCATTCTTTGCAATAAGTATATAAGTTTGGCCCGCCAGTACTAGAAAAAGTGTGGACACCCCTGCCTTAGGGTCTCACCTTTTAACATGGAGCAGTTTTTTAGCTGAATGGGAGGTCAGTTATCTCCGTGTTGTTCGTGCCTACCTCCACAACCCAACCTCAGGATGAGCTAAAGATAACAGCTGGATGAATAACTGTGCTCAGTTTACTATGAATCGCAAAGGAAAACAACCCTAATATTTAATCAAATTAAAAACACCAAGTCTTTCTGGTCTTTTTATGATCCTGTTAGTTGATCTCCTGTCTTTCTTTCCTGACTTCCTGTGTTTTTTTTCTCCTCTGTGTCTCTGGTATCAACTGTACCCGACTCCGGCAGCAGGGAGCAGCAAATATTATTTGTAGCTTATCAGAGATCACTGGGTGCAGCTGTCTCAGAACTATGGGACGTCTTGTTTGATTTAATAAAAAAAACTCCACAGTCCTGACAGCGTTCAGGTCTCTCAGCGTGGACGTCCTCTTGAGAAAAGCCATGTTGTTGTATCACTTAATCCTCCCAGCTCTCTGTGAAATATCACATTTATTCTTTTTTCTCACTGATGCCGGGATAAAAATGTTTATTTTCTGTTTTTGGCCCAGAAGTTTGACCCAACAAAACCCAGTCTCATTTTAAAAGGATTTATTAATATGGTATAAAGAAGCAGCAGCAGTGACAGATAATTTTAAGAGGATTAAGAGCAAAACCAACCCACACAGATACATTTTAATCTCATCTTTAGAATAAAATATTTCCTTTATTGGAGAAAAGGCAATGCCCCCCATGGAGGAGAAGCTTCTCAGAAAAATACTGAACCCCTTCCTCACCAGGGGCCTTCAGGAAACCTGCCACAACCAGAAGCCAGGAGGATAACACAGCCAAGACTGAACAATAATGGAGAAGCATCAGACGAAGAGGAAAAACATTTCCAACACAGAGGGGCGAATTCACAAAGTCCTCCATTAGCTTCATCGTTTGCACATGTTTTGGTCTGCATCAGACTTACAAAACAGTAGTGGTGGGAACACTTATGCTAATACGCTAATAGCACAGCTAAGTTTTCGTTTAGCGCTTTGGCGGTTTTGCTAACTTTGTAAACGTTTAGCTAGGGTTGCCAACTGTCCCGTATGACCTGGGATGCCTCTCATTTTTAGCCAAATTGAAGTGTCCCGTACTGGACACTCTTTCTCCAGTATTTTGACTTCAGCGTGCAGTTTGTATGTTCAAACACTAGATGGCACTCCTCTCTTAGAGGCCTTTTTACACTCGTACTCCGACCCTGGTTGCGTTAGCATTGAGCAGTGTGCCACCTTGAAAGTGGGCGGGGACCGTCATACTAAGCAGATTCCTGCTGAAGCTGCCAAGGCCATCTCCTCAGAGACTGCTGAACACTTTTTCATTCCCTGTTGTCCAGTCCAGCTCCTACCTCAGGTTTACCTTTTAGCTAAATCATTTTTAAAAATTCTCATCTGAGTATTATCTCTGAGCTGGACTCATGTTTGGTGCAGCTGAACCACCGCTGCAGCTTGCGGGAATTCCCCCGCTGGAGCAAAGCGAGATGAGGAAATCCCCTCGTTCGACTCTTGCTGACTACCGATCACTTTAATTGGATCAGTAGCTCATAATTTAAGTGCAGTTGTTGAATTTCATTGTGTATATGTAGTTACTTTTCACTGTGAAGAAAAAGTTAGATGTGTTTATCTCGATAAAGAAGTCATGTTGCAGTAGAAATCACAGCGTTAAGTCTCCGAAGGATTCTTCCATTTAGCAACCACAGCTAACTTCTGTGAACGGTCTTGCGGGAAATTCTTCCAGGTTGAGCAAAAAGACAAAATGTTGCTTGAATCAGCAAAGAGTGCTCAGAAATATCAGTGGAAATTTTAGATTTTTCATGACTCTCTTACAAAAGGGATCATTGATCTTTGTGGGATCTAGCTATTTAAATACAGTTTAATAAGTAAAATAGTTTTGAGTAAAAATGCAGGTTGGTGTTAAGTTTTTAATTCCATGTTCAGAGTGATGTCTGCTTGAAGTTGGAATCTTGCTTTAAAAACAACAGCCTGCTGTTTACTGAGGCCATCGCCAGCTGAAACGTAAAAAAATAAAATAAGATAAAAACATTATATTGATTAAATTCTTGTTTTTAATCCATCACGTTCCATGGAAATAACAGAAACAAGATTAAATCTGGTTTAGGTGGATGTAACTCAGACGTCACATTAAGCCCCCCCCCCCATATCGCTGTCCCGTATTTTGCAGGTGCTGAGTTGGATACTTTTTAAAGTGTTAGTTTACTTTGCTGATTTGTAAACTTTGGGTTGAAGTTTTGGTTATCGACTGCTAGCTGTTAACATTCATGCTTTTATTTTGAAGTTTGCTTACGTTTCTTCTCGTCAAGTTCTCCACCTGTGATGAGGTTCAGCAAATGACGTTTATTCTGTACCCAGAATGCATCGCTGTGGAACTACGCTAAACAGTTTAAAATCTACCGATGTCCTGCATGCTTTCTGACTTTAGCCCTTTTGTCAATTAGGCTAAATCAGCAACAGAGTTAGCAAAACTCAACAACTATAAAACTAAAGAATCACTTCCTGAAGCGCAAACCGTACAGGTAGGTGTGTGGTTATAAATTTGACCCTGTTGGGGGTGCTATGCTATGTTGTAATACATGTCAACCTGGCTGAATTTAGCACTTTAGCATTAGCTTCCGCTAAATAACATGTTGGTATAGCATGTTAGCAGAACTCGCCTTTATGATTCGTGCTATAGGGCTAGCGCAGCTAACGTTTTAGTTAGCAATGCCCACCATTGCAAGGCAGAATAACATAATCACATCTTGACTCAATCGCTGCCATCAGATCAAGCAGATAGGAGTAATTTTCACTTTTTTTGTGGATCAGTTTGTAGTTATCATCACTTTTTCTCCTAATGAGGAGTTCTAGGTCCTGACAAAGATCTTAATCTTTCTGACTGAGTAGAGAAGAAATCGGGTTTGTCCTGCTACATGTTGTAAAAGATAAAGCAATGATTCATTTCTTCCGCTGATTCATTTGAAGATAAAAAAGCATTGATTGACATGGAAGTTTCTGCATCATTACAGAACAGTTTACATGTATCCTTGGTGTCCAGACATGCTAAGATTTGTGAGATAAACTCTTTTTTTCTCAGTAATCAAGGAAATGGCACTATTCTGTGTTTGTGCGCCACAATCAACAGGAAAATGAGTTACTCTAACACTATTTCCATTAGTTTTTAGTTACATTTCAATTACAACTCTTTCACCAGAAATACAAGACATCTTCTAACAAAAACATCAGAGAAGAACATTTGATATTCATGGTAGGAAGTCAAAGAAAAGCTAAAATGAGAGACTTTTCTGTTGACGTGACCACTTTCTTTGGTTCATAATTGTTATTTCTGAGACACGCTCTTATTAAATAATTTTACTGTTTCACATTTGCTTAAACTAAATGTTCTCCTTATCCCGATTTGAATTTCAATAAGTAATAAATCTTTGCTGTCAGCGAGTTCTTGATGTAAAAATCTGGAAGAAACAGTAAACGAAAGGGTGTCAACTCTTTAATTTGTGTCAAGTGAAGCTCTTCTGCCTCCTTTGAGCACAAATAGAACTGAATTTATCAGATTAATAAGATTAAAGTGAGTGAACAGAGTGATTGGATCATCTTAAAGGGAAACCTATTAATGCAGCAGAGATTTGGTCACATTTGCCCTGAGGATGGTCTAATTATTTCCATTCAGTGGCATCAGGTCTGAAAATTGGGCTGGTTGGCTACTTTCTGACTGAATTAATGAGTTTCTCATTTATAAGCCTATTACTTATTATACTGTAGGAGAGAGTGGGAAACCCTTCAAATTAATGGAGTCACCATTATCTAAAGAAATGGGAAAAAGCAGGGTTGTACTCTTCATTCAACTTTGACTCCCCTTGAAAATGTAAAAAAAAAAATGGTTTTGGGGCGATAACTAACTGCGTTCATGTTTCTTGTTTACAAACTGTTTACAGTACAGTACAAAAGCACTAACCATATATATTAGTTTTGCTAATATGAAAGCACTGCACCAACAAGGCATTTTAGCAAAGCTAATGCTAAAGCGCGAATTTCAACCATGTTCATACCCAGCATGTATTACAACATAGTATAGCGCCCTCAACAGGGTCAAATTTGTCATTACACACCTTCCTGTATGGTTTGCGCTTCAGGAAGTGATTCTTTGGAACAGACCTTTCACTCATTGTTTTAGTTTTATGGTTGTTGAGTTTTGCTAACTCTCTTGCTGATTACCCGAATTGACCACAGCAGTGAGTCAGAAACTGTTTTTCTACAGCGATGCATTTTGGATAAAGAAAAACCCATCATTTGTTGCATCGCATCAAGGGTGGAGAACGCGAGGACAGGAAGCCAAACTGCTGCATAGTCTTCACCCACTTCAAAATAAGCTAAATGAGCTAAAGATTTGCAAAACCGCTGAAGCACAAAATGAAAAATTAGCTCCACTATTAGTGCATTAGCAGAAGTGTGTCCAGCACTGGATTCCCTTTATCCAACATATTCAAAGAGACTTTTGATAATATTTTCGTTCTATAGAGATGTCTGTGAGTGGAAAATAGTGGCTAATATGTGAAAAACTTATAGTAGATATTCGATTTGGTGTTTTTTTTCCCCCCTCCATTTTCTAAATGGCCATCATTACATTATTTTTTGTGCCACTGTTTTCTTCAAAGACGGCCGTGCTTCTTTGTAGGTTTACAAAACAGCCAAGTAAATTAGCGCTTTAGAATTTCTCTGGAAAAATTTATTTAGGAGAAGCTAAGTGCGCCAAACGTTTTCAAAGTCAGCAAAAACGCTAAACGAAAAAATTATCTCTGCTATTAGTGCATTAGTGGATTAGCGGAAGCATGCCCACCACTGCCAATGATGCTTCTGAAGGGCTATCAAGAGCAGTGTCTCCATTCTTCGCTCAAAAACTTAGGGTCTATCTTGATCAGACAGTCAGATACGTAGAGTCACAGAGAATCGCTAGCGGTCTGCAAAGCCCCATTGACTTTAACACATTCTTACAGCTGAGTACATCATATGACTTGATTTTACATTGGATCAGATGACAATTGGATCCACAGGACTAGCAAATTTCAAAATTGTTGGCCAGTTTTTAAAACCCGAGAGACCTCACACATGACGATAAAAAAACGTACGTGTAACAGGCTTAGTCATGCAATGTGTGGTGTCAAGCCAAATGGCAGGAGCAACACACCACACATGAACTGATTTCACTCACAAACATTCAAATGTCAGACGGGAAATCTCGCAAAACCTCTCGAGATCCGATGTGAATTCAGAGTAAACAAACATGGCCGACAAGGAAGAAGCAATGTCTCCAACGTCCATTGCACTTTCTGGTGCGCCATGACAGTTGCTTTGTCTTCTGTATTTTGGATTCCCCTCCATGTTTCTGTCACTTCGCTCTCTGATTGGCTACACGTCACATTCAACAGGCTGCGTTCTTGTTTGTCCTCGGGGGAACACCACACACACTATGATATCAGGCCAAGACAGCTGAACACGTCAAATATCCTTCCAAGCAAACCAGATCGCTCTGAACACACCACATACGGCAGGAATATCTCTGAAGATTGTCTTCAGAGCCATCCTGATAGTTGGGGTGTCCTTAAGATCATCAGAAGGGGGAAAATCAGGACAAAAATCGGCTTAAAAATCTTTACATGTGAACCAGGCATTAGGAAAGAGCTGTTCAACCACCAGAACTGGTTGTCTGAACTGGAGTCTTTACTGATTAATAATGGATCTCAAAGGATCACAACATTGATCAAACTCCAAGAAATAATTAATTACTTAAAAAAAAAAAAAAACATTTGCTTTGTGTTTTACCTAATGGTGAGACTTTCATGACAATGTGTTGTAGACTTATTGTCTGTTGCTGTATTTAAACATCTTTAAACCTTGTGGTGAATATCGATGTCTTCCTTGAACTTCAGACATCTTGAACATTGTCCTCACTCTGAGACTTCTGGGTAATTAGAAGCAAATTATTTTCATACAGTTTAAGGATTTTGCTGCTGTTCCTATGTCTTGGCCTAAAACCATTTTCAGATACTTATAGCTCAGGGTTTGCACAAAAACTAGTTCTGCACAGCGAAGCCCACGCAAACCCAGATCTGTAGGAAGTAATGGTGTGAGCTGAAAATCCCCTCAAGCTCCTTTTATTTGACTTCAGCCAGGAACATTAAACCATTTTAATTGCGTTCCAGAGGACTTTGACTTTAATGTGGAGATGTAGAAACGTGTTTTGTTTCATGGGGAGAGTGTCCTTCTCTGAACTTAGTTCAGATGACAGAGAAATGGATGATTTTAGCAGCAGCGTGCAGAGAGAAAATGTTTACTGGGAGCCATTTAGGACACATGAAAACAAACCTTCATACATTTACAGCCAGTTAGTTTGGGAAAGGATGAGCCGGGTGTTGCTGATACGATGCGCCGCCTCTAGAAAAGCAGGAGTTCTCAGTTAGCTTGTGATACACATAAGGTGTGATCACTTAGTTTTGTTTTAATGATAATTTGGTAGAATTAAAATGAGGGTAAAGGAATGTGGCGTTGGGGTGTTGTACCGAGGTACACCACAGGGTGCCAGTGCTTTTCTTGAGACTGGTTGGTAAATCTCTTGCTCTGCTGAGCCAAGTCCAAAGAGTTACACAAAGAATGGCACAGGCAGTAAAGCGTCTCCGTCTCATTTTTGTTTAATTACAGGTTGATAACGTTTGTCTGGCACCACAGATATGATTCTCATAAAGTTTTAATCAAATAACATTTGTTATAAAAACAACCAGTCTTATGTAGACTTTGATTTGAGAGGGAAATAACGTTCTACTGTGTTAGCATTTCGGCGCTAGCATGCTAGCTGCCCCGCTAGTTAGCAGCTAACGAGTGTATCCTGGGTTGTTTCTGCCATATTCTGTATTAATGGGTATGTACCCATCCACATGAGGTTAGATTTATTGTATTTAGACTTGCTGGTTTGTGTTTAGGGGTTCCAGTGTATCATTCTAGAGGTTGATTTGTTTGGTTTGGGGTTCAGTAGCCTACATGCTGCATCAGCAGCTCCACCAGACACTCACCAACCCACAGGAGTCTGCCAGTCACAGAAGGACGTGCAGAAATGTCTATCAGGGCAGTAAAATCTGAGGATTTATATGCAATTCAGCGCTGCACATCAAGTTCACACAAGCTGAACTTGGTGCTCATCTGCAGCACTGGACAAAACGCAGCCATTAAGCTAATGTCAGGTGTTTAAACAGTGAGTCAGAGCCAATTATCCCCTAATGAAAGATGTTCCAGCAGGTTCTTGTGGACATGCACATTCTTTAAGGTGGATTTATGTGGTCAGTTGTAAATTAATGTATAGAGTGTGAGTCACAGCTGGCGTCAGCGTGAAGCCCCCCCGCTGGTGTCTGCAGCCACCTGGTAGCTGTCTCTGTGCAGGCTTTGTGAGCCCAGAAACTTTCTTTGAGGTGAAATACAAATTATTTTCGTCTCTGACAGCAGAGCCGAACGTTTCAGGAACTTATTTTTCCCTTTCGCCTCCACTGACAGATGGATGCAAGGTACGGAGCTGCTCGTCATCCCTGATAGGAGGACGTATGAACAGCTGAAGGACTTTTGGACGTCAGGAGGCGGACAGACGAAATTATGTGTACATCAGAGTTTACAGCACTGACATCTGTTAGCTGAGCACCATCTGAACTGCCATTACATTAACGCCTCGGCTGATTACACGAGGAGCTCTGATCTCCGAGCCAGTCTGCGTCATTTCAGGGGGATGAAGAGCTTCTATTGTTCTAAAAATAAAACCAGGTGAAGCTGCTGCTGCAGAGATGGAGATGTCACACAGCAAAACACATGAAAACTTTCCTTCACACTCAGTAAATATCCTTTACTCTCATGGGAAAATTAAAGCACAGGTGCATGAAAAACTAAGTGCACCCTATGATCCAAGAGTACACTGGTATACAGAGGAGTTCACGGTACACTCGGTAGCCATGTTTCCATCAACATTTTTCATACGCATTTTGATCTGCTTTGATCTCTGGCTAAGCCACAGATTTTTTTAGACACATCAAAAAATTAGGCAAAATAAGCTAAATTGTTACAGGAGTTATGCAAATATGACACAGAGATGACGTTTTACTATAATAACAGTACTTGACCTCATGCTACAATATGCAGATGCTCAGTCTGCACTGATGAAGGTCCACTGACCTCTTGGGGCCACTCATAGACTGCATGGACTTTCAGGCTGAGAAGGTCAGGCAGACATTAAATATGCTAAAATATATCAGATTGTACATTTTCATCCATAGTTTTTTTAAGGCCTGGTGTATATTTTTGTACTTTTCTACAAGTTTTCTGTTACGAACTTCCTTCTCGTTCTGTCGTCATGGTCAGGCACAAAAAAATGGTCGGAAAACTGGCTAAAAAGCCCCCGAGCACCAAAGAAGAAGAGCGTTGAATGTCCTTTAGATTAGAACCACTTTCAAAGATTACAAAGCGTTTGGTTACTTGGAAGGAAAATACAAAAAAAATAAAAGAAAATTATGTTAAATTAGTTGTAGCAGTGACTCACTTATTGTGTCAGGAGCTAAAATTTAGTTTAAGACGCATTTGTTGTTGATCTTGGTCTATAAAACACATTAATCTGTCATAAACTTAGTTTTAATTCATGCAAAAAAGTAAGTTAATCTGCAGTGCTTTGCACTACAAGTTACGACTTTGAAGCTTGATGCTTATATTCTGCATTGATCATATATTCCAATGAAAATATAGTCTCTTTCTTATCTGAATTAAGAAATATCTACCATGAAAAATAGTCAGAAAATGTTTTTAGTGTTGGTGCATAAAATGGAAACCAATCTTTGGTTTCAGAGACGCCAGGAAGAAAATTCACTGAAGGAAGAAAGTAAACATCATCCCCCTTTATCTACAGGCTACACAGTCAGAGCTCTTCGAACTTTGAAAATATTGAGGTCAAGATATTGTGGGAAAATTCGCACACAGGAAATTCCATCAGAGGTTTTCTGCAGATTGGAAAGTTACACTTTAGCTTTTCTTTCTTGTCGTCTTTAACTTGCCACACAGAGAGGCTCAGTTTCCCTGAACAGTGTGAGTAATTTCTCTGCAAGATTAGGCTCACAGACAGGCACATTCTTGTCTCCTGACATCTCGAACAAAAGCTCACAAAAAGAATGGCACACACACTAAGAAACGCGCTTGCCAAGACCAAGACCATGGTCTGATGTTACCACAAATGAATCATCCTCATTTTCTGCCTTCAAGGCTCATTTTTTTAAAATAAGGAGAAAGAGAATCTGTTTCGTGGAGAACCCAGCTGTGTTTGTCTCTGTTTGTTCTGGAAGCACTAAAAGCAGACGTTACCATCTCAACAGAAGCCAGAACATGAACGGTTCTGAGCTGCAACGTAACGCCAGTCGATTTACAGGCGGTGTGTCAAAGAAATTTCAGTGAAATAAAGTTTGAAGACACATAATGGTCTCATTTTTAGATCAAACAAATTACAATTTTACTGAAGGAAATATGCTGAAGTGTTTAAGAGCCAGAGCTTGGAGATAAATTTAGGAGCAGTATTGTTTTAACGAGAACGTTTCTTATTACAACAAGATGCAAAACTCATAAAATGATGAAGTTTCTTGTTATAACGAGATGCAAAACTCGTAAAACTTTTTGAAAATATTTTCTGTCATTTGAAATTTCTTTTTTAGAAAAGAAAGCAAGAAAAAAAAAAAAAAAGATTAAAATCGGATCCGGTGTGAAAGAGATTTTATTTCTAAGCCACATCGCCCAGCCCAAGTACTTAGCTTTCAAGACTTCAGGTCTCATGTTTTTATGTTTAACTGCAATGGTGTAGGGGTTTAGGGTCAATGACTGGACAGCCTCGCTTAACTGGTGCTGGCAGGATGACAAATAAAAAACAATCACTGAGTTTACAGCTTTGTTTTTTCACCTCACCGATACTTAATAAAGAACAGTGTTGTTCTACCAGCGTATATTTATTTAGTTCAACATCTGGGGCAGCACACAAGCAGTCATTCTGCACTGGCTGGCGCTGGCCAGCATCCAAACGGTCCCTTCGGCTCACTGCTGCATATAAAAAGAGCGTGAGATTGATTAGACAAAGCCCACAGCAACACTAATCAGTCTCACCGAGCATTGCTCCCTGGAGCGTTTTCATCTCCCTGCAGCTGGGGCGAATCCAGGCCATCTGAGGCTATCTTCGGAGTCAAATGGACACTTAGTTTTGTTTTTGTTTTGGTCTCATCTGATAATATCGCCGAGATTATCAGCTGTTGGAGGCCTTATCAGCTGTAAGCTTATTAGGACTCTGGATGTTTGTAAAATGAAGATGAGTTAATTAGAGAAGAGAGCAAACAATAAAAACGTTACTGGAGCTGTAAAATCAATGAATTTATTGTTGTGGAACTTCTTCCAAACCCCTTGGCAAGCTGGAGGGTTGGCCTACAAGTCATTATAGCTTCAAGACATGCCTGGTTTTTTATATTGTGCCACAGTTTGGTCCCTGCTGAAGTCCAGCACAATAATAACCTTAAAAAGACTGAGCACAGTCAATTCTATGTCCGCCTTCCTGAGATTATGAGATACCCGTATTTCTCTTTCATCTTGAAGGCCGTTTTCCCCGATAGTCCAGTAGACTCGGTTCCATTGGCACCAAAATTGCAGCATTTCCTCCATCTCCAGCTGCTGCGGTTCTCTTCCTCTCTGCTCTGAGTCAAAGCAACCAAACCCTTTCAGCAACCTGTTCTCCTCCTCGCCTGTGGGGGCGCTGCACCAAGAACCACTGAAGGAAATGACATAAAAACCTCTGAAGACGCTGAGCGCAGCTTCCTCCTTCATAAAACATAAACAACCATGGAGCGGCGTCAGATTTTAGAGATTGGAGGATTTCTCTTCTGTCTTTGGCTAAAGACCACGAGCCATTTCTCCCGCTAGCGCTAGCCTAACTAGCGTTTGTTTTGGTTGTATTTACCCAGAATGCCCTGCGCTGTATCCTGCTTCCCGCTTTTGGAGCAGTCTCCGGTCCGCTTGGCGTTCACATCTGCATTCGAGTCGCACCAGAGTTCACTTCAACCGAACCGAGACCGTGGTTTGTAGATGGACCAGAGTTTGCATCAGAGTTCGATTCCGCGTTCACACCTCCCTAAACGAACCGGACTTTCCAGGCAGCTGAAATGGAGTTTGGTTAAAGCGGCCTAAAAAGGGCCGGTAGGAATGCAGCCTAAAATCCATCAATGATCTACATTTCTGGGAGGTTGTTGTTGCTTCTATTTATGCCTCAGAATATAAACACACACAAAAAAATGTTAGCATAAATGTTTAAAACCAGAAATTGAATGTTTTGTTCACTTAACATTTATCAAAATTGGAGGTGCCCTCCCCCCTCCGTGGATGGGAGATTTGTGGCATCTATGTTCAGGGGTGCATGTTCGATGTTTGTGTGCTGGTTGGGGGTGGCCCTTTGGGGAGACCTTGGGGCTTTTGGGGGGGTTCACGGGGTTGAGATTGGGGCTTGCTGGGGTGGGGGCTGTTTTGCCCTGGAACTGCTCTGGTCGGCTGGCTCGTAGGGACGATGTGGACTCTTCCTGGCCCGTCTCTGGATGGGGTCGGGGCCGGTGTCTGGGTTGTTCGTGGGATTGTGTGATTGTGTTTGTGTGCGGCTGTTTATCTCTCAGGTTGGGTTCTGGGCTGCCCCCTCTCTTGGATCATCTTGGGCCCCCCACCAGAAATGTGGGGCCTATTTCCCCTTGTCACACTCCCATCCGGTGGTGGGTGCCTCTGCCCGCCGGGGCGTTGGGGGCTGGGTGCCGGGGTCTGTGCCAGGCCACCCTGGTGGCTTCCTGCTGGAGCCTGGCTCGGCTGGGCCTCTGCTGGGGGGGGGGACCTCGCCCTCGGGGCTTGGGTCTCTTTGTCCATGGCCGGACCTGCTCCGGCATTGCGGGTTGCCGGCGGGGCCTGTGGGCTCGTCGCTGTGCCCCTTTGGGGCTTCTGCATCATAGCTGCTGGGGGTCACCCGGGGCTTGCCTCTGCTGCTCTCTGGGGAAGGGGGGAACGGTTGTTCCTGTGGGGGGCTCCGTACTGGAGGGGCCACTGGGTGTCCGTGGTTCCGGTCTTCCTCGTGTCGTCGGCATGTCCTGGGGGGTGGATCTGTGGGCCCAGTGTCTAGATTCAGGTGTACTTTCCATTGAAGTTCTAACTATTATTATCAGATATGCATATGTTGTTTGTTGTTGTGGATTCTCTGTTTTGTTTTCTCTTTCTGCAGGCCTAGAAGCAGACTTCAGGGTGCTGACTTGTTTTATATCTATGCTTTTCTCTCTCCTCTACTTCTATCTCCTTTTTTCTCTTTAAACCTTTCCTCCATCTTTCTTTCTTCCCTTTCCCCCTGTTTTTTCTTTTTCTTTTCGTATTTGTGTCAATTACATTTGAAACAAACCCAAAGCAATTTTTTATAAAGTTTAAAGGAAAAAAAGTATCAAAGTTAACGTTAACATAACTTTATCTGGGATCAAAGGGATTAATTTGAGCAGCTGTGGGCACCACTAACTAAAACGTTAGCTGTGCTAACCCTGAAGCACTAATCATAAACATTAGTTCCACTAACACTAAAGCATCCTCCAACATGGTATTTAGGGGAAGCTAATGCTAAAGCACTAAATTCACCCATGTTGATCACCACCATGTGTCACAAAGAAGACGTGAGGAGGATCCCAAAACAACTGATGTATGTGAATTTTGGCATGTGTTTAATTACCACCCCTGGTTGTTTGTTCATGCAAGTGTTGAATTTTTCTGTACCTCATCAGTTGTTTGATGTATAATTTCCACTTGCTCAATAAAGTTTCTTTAAATAAAAAACAGAGAACAAGAAACAAAACTTCTGTGTAAACAGACTTCACTTACTTAGAAATAAAAGCATGAATATAAACGTCTAACTACTTGAAGATGTCTTAACAGTCGATAACCAAAACTTGAGCACAGATGTCGAACTTTAATCAACTGAACATTTACAAAACAGCCAAGTAGATTAGCGATTTATAATTTATTTAGGGGAAGCTAAGTGTGCTAAATGTTTTTGAAGTCAGCAAAATTGCTAAAGCTCTAAACAAAAAGTTAGGTTACTGCACTAACCCTAAAACACGAATAATAAACATTACTTACACAGATGCTAAAGCATTACACTAGCATGGCTTTGAGCTGAAGCTAGTGCTAAAGTGGAACTGCATTCTTCACCTACTTCAAGAGCATGAATATCAACGTCTAACTACCTGAAGAAATCTTAACAGTTGATAACCAAAACCTCGACACAGATGTCGAACTTTATTGAGCTGAAAGTTTACAAAACAGCCAAGTAAATTAGAGATTGAGGGTAAGCTAAGTGCACCAAACATTTTTAAAGTTAGCAAAAATGCTGGGTGAAAAATTAGCTTTGCTATTAGTGGATTAACAGAAAGTGCGCCCACCACTGAATTTGAGATAAGTGAAACCTAATGCTGAGAAAATTTAACTATTCATTAATGTTTAGCAAGAAACTGAACTGGATGACCCAGAGAAGACCCAACTCTATCTGCTGCAGCTAAGCTAAGCTATCACTGATAATACACTTAACTCATTTTAAATATAACCCTTTCAGCTTGAAGGTACTTTGGACTCTTCTTTAACCCTTCTTGGTTGTTTTGATGCTAACTTTAGCCAATATATGGTGAAATGTTCTGCTGTTTTATTAAGTCTAGCTGTGAATTTCAGGAAACAAGAGCTGAGGTCTCCTGGTGTGCTTTTAGTTTTTAGCAAAAATAAAGGAATTCATGTCACTGTTCTGTTTTTTTTTTTAAAAGAAAATCAGAACCTCAGTCTCCAGAGACATACTTGAATGTGAACTGACTAGAGATGTTTTCTCTGCTATTTAAACCACTGACCCAGAGAAGCAGCTCAGAATATAAAGATCAGACACTGAGCCGTAAATAATGAAGCATAGTTTACTCAGGGTGTGTTGAAGTAATCTAAACTGACTCATAGTGTTCATTGGATCCTCACCCTCAGCCAATTTCACATTCTGAGAAATTAGTTACCGTTTTCCCTTTTTTATGGTTTTATTGTCAAATATTAGAGTGAGGGCTTCATGACGATGCTCAGGAAGCCTCAGCTTTTATTTATGAGCTCCATAGGAGCAGCTGGTGTTTCTGCTGGCTTCATCAGACCTCTGCGTTTCCTGAGGGAGAAGAAGCAAATATTAGATTTTCCTCACTCAGACCTCAGTCTGGACCCTCAGTCTCGATCAGAGAATGATAAAGCAAACAAAAAAAGGCTGATTCCTTCCCTGAATCACTTTATGCAAAGCAATGAATCACTAGTTTCAGAGTGAATCAACACCTTTCTGTTCTACTCAAAAGGGAAGTTCCCATGTTTGGTGATTTCATACTTTAAAATTTTTTAAAAAGATGGAAAAATACTCATATTTGATGATTTCAGAAGTCTTTTTGTGGAAAACATGAAACTGACCGGAATATCAGCCAAATACAGCAACTATTAGCTGAAGTGTCACACTATTTTACACCCCAAAATATTCCTTCCATAGTTATAATTGTTATTGTTACCATTTATTATTTGTTTACAATTCTGTTCAAAAATATTTAAAGGTTAATTAAATGTTGTAACTGATATTATCCAAGTTTTTTCAAAGAGTTGTTGTAGATGCTGATGGCTGTGGACAGGAAGGGTCTCCTGGAGCAGTCAGTGCTGCAGTGCAGGAGCCTCTGACTGAAGACACACTGTTGTTGTAGTAGTATACGCGTTCTGATAAAAGGATGCTTTGGGCTATTTGTAATGTTCTTCGTTTTATGAAGTGTACATCATTATGTTTGATGAAAGGATGCTGTTTATTACATTTTTAGTCAGAAGTTCTGGCGGGAAAATTAGAAGTTTCTCACTGACCTAAACCTGCAACTATCTTGGCAGTGGTGGGCACATTTGCACTAACCTGCTAATAGTGGCGCTAGTTATTCATTTCGTACTTTAGCGTTTTTGGGAGAAAACTGTTTTTATGCAGCAGTTTGAAAATTTTTCTGTATTCTGAATGTAGCACTTTAGCATTAGCTAAATTCCAAGCTGGTTCAGTGCTTTAGCATTAGCTAAATTCCATGCTGGTTTAGCATTAGCTTGAGTTAAATTCCATGCTGGTCTAGCGCTTTAGCATTAGCTTCAGCTAAATTCCATGTTGGTTTAACGCTTTGCATTAGCGGAACTAGTGTTTATGATTCGTACTTTAGCGTTAGTGCAGCTACCTTTTTAGTTAGCGGGGCCCACAGATGTTCACTGGTTTTCAGCAACACTTCCTCTTTCACTGCCGCCTGCTTCCTGTCATAGATTTAAGTTTTTCTCACTATACTTTTGTTTTATTGGCTAAATCATCTAATTTTTGACTATTAAAAAACTACATCTACAGTAATTTGCTTATATTTACCTTGTAACTACTTTCAGTCAACACTTTTTCTGGACTAATAAGAAATACTGCAGTTTGAGAACCAACAGATGCTAACACAACGTGTAAAAAATGTGCAGACTCCTGTTAAAATGAGACCAAAACACTGACTTTACTGACTTTAATGTGACCCAAAACTCAGTTTAAAACAAACAAACAAAAAACTAAAATTCAAAAAAGGTATACTGTTGCACAACGGCGTAATTATGGACTGCTTTTGTCAAAGCAACCAGCCAGGGGTTGTTACTCATTAGGGAGGAGGTGCACATTAATCATTAGAATAATGCCTAAAAGCTCGGAGGCTTACATTTATATAAAGATGACAGGGATGACTAGATGGATGAATAGACGGTTGAACTTACTCTCACCTTCGATCCTATCTTGCTGTATAGTTGCTTTTTCCCATGGACACGACTTCTGCAAACGGATAGTTTTGACATCACAGGTCAGATAAAGAAGCAAGAGGTGAAGAAGCCAAATAGTTTTAAAGAAAATAATTTCTCTCTTTCCACATCCCTGCTTATACAACCCCTTATTAGTATGTTTTGGAACAATTTATCTTCACATTACAAAAGTCTGGCTTCTTAATGGGGGTTTGCAGATTTTCTACGACCACCATCCATCGGGTTTCCTCACAAATGTGTTTGTTCAGCCTTTGACGGCATGGGGTGCAGAGGCGGTGCTGAAATTTCAGCAGAAATATGTCATCCTGGAGCTCAGCTGCATTATGCATCAGCCACAGAGGCCCCGGTGTTGCTGCAGGGGTTTCAGGAACTTCAGGGGCCTCTCCAAAGAGCAAAACTCCTGCTGTTTTCTCTGGCTGAGGCTGTCTGGACTCCAACTGGAAACGTCTCATTATGCTGAGATGGATTCCAGCAGGTTCAAGGGCTGAAATATGCAACAGTCTGCAGCAGCCATCTCTTCTGTCCCATCTGAGAAAATAAGCTTCTGTGTGTGCGTTTCCCTTTGTTTTGGTGTCGTTGCACCTTTAAAGAACTTAAAACACAACCAACTTGTGCATGTGGACTCCATACTGAATTTTCTCAGGGTTCTTGTGAGGGACAAAAGCTGGAGAGCTCCATTTGTTTTTCAGATGACTGTGAAGAAAATTTGGACCCACATCTTACTCAAAGCTGTCCTGCATGGAACCTACAGGCAGTATACACTGGGCCATTACATAAGCTGCGACCTACGGGGTGCCATTTGGAACACTTTCAAACTAAACAGCAATAATTAGATTTATTTAGCCTGGAATAAGAGGAAAAAAAATGGAGGTTAATTTTTCAGTCATATTTTCACCACATTATTCATTCATTTATAAATGTCAGTTTCAAACTAAATATTTAATTGGCAAGCTAAATACTTAGCTGCAAAAAAATTATTTAGCTTGCTAGCTAAATATTCAGTTTGAAGCTAAATATTTAATTAGCAAGCAATATATTTAGCTCCAAACTATATTTTAGCAAAAAATATTTAGCTTGCTCACAAAATGTTTAGTTTGAAGCTAAATATTTAGCTTACTCACTAAATGTTTAGCTCGCAAGCTAAATATTCAGTATCAAGCTAAATATTTAGCTTAAATGTTTAGCTTCAAATAAATATTTATTTAGCAAGCTATATATTTAGCTCCAAACGAATTTTTAGCAAGCAAAAAAAAAACAAAACAAAAAAAAAAAAAAAAAAACATTTAGCTTGCTAACTAAATATGTAGTTTGACACTGTGACATTTATAAATGAATAACATGGTGGAAAAAAATTACTAAAAAAATGAATATTTTTTTTTAAATATATTTTTTAAAATCTTATGAAAGACTAAATAACCCAAGTTACTGATGTTAACTTTGACTGTGTAACTTTTCTAACGGGGCCCCATAGGGAACAGTCCTACCTCGGGCCCATTATTCAGTATATTCCATGTGGGCCCCATACTGCATGTACGGGTGCATCTCCACAAATTACAATATCATCAAAATCTTTATTTCACTAATTTAATTCAAAAAGTGAGATCCATATTTAAATAGCTTCCTCTCACACAGAGTGATATATTTACAGTCTATTTATGCTTATTTTGCTGATTATTTCTTACAGCTATTAAAAACCCAGAATTCCATTTTATTTGTTTCCAAAAACACAATATTACCTTTGAACAATAAAAAAATAAATAAATAAAAATTTTAGTACAGAAATGTTACGTTATGGTTGACATCATCATGGCAAATAAGGTCAGTGATGCCTTACGTTGCTAATAAGCTGGCTGTTCACGGAATGCTGTATGCAAGCATATCAAAGGAAGGTTGAGTGGAAGGAAAAAGTGCACCGGCAACAGGGAGAACCGCAGACGCGACAGGATTGTCAAGCAAAAACCATTACAGAACCTGGGAGAGCTTCACCAGGAGTGGACTGAGGTCAGAGTCGGAACGTCAACAGCCGCAATGCTCAGACCGGATACTGAACCTGGGCTGAGGAGAACCAGAACCAGTAGCTCAGTGGTCCAAAGTCCACTTTTCAGATTAAAGAAACGTTTTTCATTTAGAAACCAAGACTCCTGAGTTTGGAGGAAGAGTGGAGAGGACCAGAATCCACGTTGCTGATGTCCACAGTGACGTTTCCACAGCCCGTGATGATTTTGGGTCGCCATGTAGTCTGCTGGTTCTGATCCACTGGGAGGTTTCACCAGCAATGAACTTTATGGAGAACCAGGGATGTCCCGATCAGGTTTCTTCCCCCCCCCAGTCCGATTTTGATTTTGAGTATCAGCCGATACCGAGTCCTGATCCGATACTTTAAAAATACATTTGAAAAATGAAGAGCGAAGAAACAGATCCAGGATGTCGCTTATTTTTATGTTTTCAGCATTTAACAGAACACTGAAGCTGTGCGAATAAAATGCAGGGGTTTATTTTGGTGCGACAGTTTCGGTAAAAAAAAAAAAACAACATGAAAAACTATATTTACATTATATTTACCGTAATCCAGAGTGGGATAGCAGGCAGGTTGCGCATGCGTGATTCCATAGCAACGTCAGACTGACCGCCTTCGGAGGCGGCAGGGCTCCCGTAGCTCTCTGCCGGAACTGCGGTGCTGTCGGTGCTTTCCCGTTCTATCGAAGTCCGAAGCCTCCAGGAAACCAGAGAAAGCTGCTAGATTTGTTGCTAGTCACGTTTTTGAGAGAAAGAGGGACTGAACGTTGCTAAACACAGCAGCAGCGTTGCTAAGTTGGCAACAGTGCGCCCACGTCAAGCTGATGCCGTGTTCTGCTTCGCTTTACGGCAGTCACTGCTGCAAAGTGCCGCGCATGCGTTGTTTGACAAGTCTGGCTCTGTACCGCCACATAACGGTAGATACGAACTGTTTTTGTTCCAATCTGGGTTTAGAATAAATACACGTTCATATCCGATCCCGACCAGCCGGGAACCACGTGATCGGACCCGATTTCCGATCACGTGATCAGATCGGACCATCCCGAGTTTACTTCATTTTCCAGCAGGCCTCGGTGTCGCCCCTCTCTGCCAGAAGAATAATTTTTTAATCACCATGGTAACACCAGTGAGCTGGCCTGTCCTGACCCCCTTTCGGCCTCTCATGTAAACAGAAACTTTATCAATTTATTGGTTTAATTGTTTCGTTTGAAGGTCAGCTGGGAGAGTTTGGGAATTTCATTTAATGTAACGTTATCAAAACGGAAGTCCACACCCTTTGACGCACACACACTTGAGCTGTAAAACTTGAAGTTTTCCTGCTAACTTTCCAGTCGCCTGCATGATCAGCAGCTGCAGCATGTCTGGGTCTCCCTCCTGGATCCTGTGCGCCGCCTGGCTCTCCTGCCTCCTCAGCTCAGCCTCCTGCAGAGCCGGAGGTAAGAACCGCCACAGAGAGTGTGTGTGTGTGTGTGTGTGAAAGTGTGTGTGTTATTACTTTTAGCTGAGGTTTGTATTTTTCCTGAGTTGTTGTTGGTGAAGGGAAAAAGTTTCCCGTGAAAGTTGCGCGTAAAAGTGGATCAGCGTGGAGCGCGCACAGCTGTGGAATCCCCCTCTGGACGCTTTGTTTTGGTTCCGTGGGCAGGTTCGGTGGGCTTTCTAATAGTTTGGTGGTACATGGTGTGGAAATGTTGAAACCTGAAGAACCGAGAAGCCAGGTTTCTAGGAGAGTTCCTGTCGTTTGGTAATCTCTCTCACTGAGCCCGGTTCGGAGGCAGCAGAACCCACTGAAGTCCCGGTCAAAGTCCAGACCGACACCCGAACCGCCCTCCTCCGGGTGCCTGGTTTCAGGCCAGCCCCAGCAGAGACTGGTCGGAGGCTTTCAGCTGATTCGGATTCTGCTTCCTGAGTTGAAAAGGAAAAAACGACCCGGTTCGGTTCGGTCCGGTCCGGTCCGGCTTTCACTGTGAGCATAAAATGTCACTGCATGCTCCTCTTATCTCCCGCTGACATTCAGCGCTTGAATGCATCACTTCCCCGAGACAGACGGAACACTTTCAGGCTAAGATTAGGCTCGGCTGTCCCGGAAGGCCAGGGATCCTTTCAGCACTGGTCCATATGATAACAATAAAGTCAAAGTCTGTATCCAGAGATTGAAATAAACATCTTATTTAGAATACTTGTATTCATACAGCACAAGATTAATCTGTAGGGTTTAAGAAATATGCCAAGATACAGGGATACGACCTAAACCAGGGCCGTATTTAACCCCTTTAGGGCCCTGAGCTGATTTTACTGTGGCCCCTTTTTCACCACCATGGTTATTTGGATTCTGTTTGCATTCAAGTATTCTAATGAAGATTAAATATTACTAACGATGACATCATTAATGATTGTTTATAACAACTTAACAGTAGTGGTCACCAATAACTAAAAAAATTAGTTGCGCTAACACTGAAGCATTAGTTCCACGAATGCTAAAGCGCTACTCCAACATGGTATTTAGCAGAAGCTAATGCTAAAGTGCAAAATTCGACCATGTTGATACCCATCATGTGTCACGAGAACATGTGAGTTCATAGATGTGAATTTTGGCATGTATTTGTTTAATTAACACCCTCGTTAGTTCATATAAGTGTTCAATTCTTCTGTACCTCATTCGTTTCATTTGTTGTATACTTACCATTTGCTCAATAAAGTTCCTTAAAAAAGAGAGAGAAAGAACATGAGGAGAGGAAACGGAACTGCTGCATAAAAAGACGCCAAAATAAGAGCCTGAATATAAACGTCTTAAGAGACGATTCTGAACAGCCGATAACCAAAACTTCAACATAAATGTCGAATTTTATTCAGCTGAAAGTTAACAAAACAACCAAGTAAGTGAGCGCTTTCGAATTTATCCGCTAAGTGCGCTCAGCGTTTTCAGGGTTAGCAAAAATGGTGAAGCGCTAAGCTAAAAATTACCTCCGCTAGCTCATATTGTTTTTCTCATATCTGAAATGGGCTAAAGGGATGATGTCATCATACTACTGAAAGAAATGTTTTCCTTTTTCCAAATCTTTTCACCGACCGTTAAAATTCTGCAATATTGTATTATTCTGTGCAACAGTCTTAGAGCACCTTCAATTTCTGTAGATTATCTTCGCAGGCAGCTGAGCTTTACTGAAATCTCGTAAAGTGGTCTTGATCAGTAGTTTATCAAGCCATCGGAAGGTTTTTCTCTTTGGATGCTTTTTCAGAAAAACGAAAACTCTTGGTTGCTAAACGCCTGTCACAGAGACACAGTTGGGTTTTATTTCGGGTCCAGTCTTTATTACACATTAATTTGGCATCATTTTGTGCCTAAAAAAATGTGAAAACTCAGTTTGATCAAAGTTAAACGACTGAGAATAAGACTGTGTCTTGTCATTTTCACGTTTGTTTCAAATTGTAAAAAAATAAATAAATAAAAGCGCCCAGAAGGCTTCAAATAGAAACACATGACAAACCCACAACAGAGTCTTAGGGCCATTGTAGATAAAAGAAAATAAATATTGTGACCACCAAAAACGAAAAAAATCTAGATTAATGTCACATATTTGCGCCTAAATTTTAGATATTATCTGATGTCAAAAAGTCATAAATTTTCAAGACAAAAAAGGAACATTTTCAGTGATTATAGCCATGAATTTACAATATTCTCTGACATTTTAAAGTCCAAAATTTGCATGAAAAAATGCAAGTCAAATATTTGTGACCAAAAATACGGAAGCATTTAACTGCCAGAGCTTAGAAATAAATTCAGGAGCGGGATCTCGTATAAACGCCAAAACTTTCTCGTTTAAATTTTAACAAAACATAAAACTTGTCTGGTTATAACGAGAAACCTTCTCATTTTAAGGAGTTTTAAAAATCTCATTTTAACGAGATAGCGCTCCTGAATTTCTTTCCAGGCTCTGGGCATTAAACGCTTCCGTACCATAGTGCCAGCGGTCCTCTCAGACGTGGACGTGGATATTTGTCAAAGTGCCAGTGGTAGATTCAGGCTATCCCTGCATCAGAACCACATCTGTCACATGACTTCATAATTTAAGAGAATGAACTCATTTTAATGTCATAAATTTATGTCTTTTATTGAGGAAAATGTACCCTTTTCAAATATTTAATATTTATTTAATATTTAGGTGTCATTTCAGCTGCGGGCTAACTATAACAAACGTTTGTGCAATACTTTTCACATATTATATATAATATATAAGATATTTTAACACATCTCTGTTTATAATCCTGTTGTCTGTATTATATAGTGCTTTTAAATGTATGCCTTTATTTGTTATTTTATTGATTATTTGACACATTTGCACTGAAGAGAGAACTGTGCCCCAGTTTCGTTGTGCTTGTATAAACTGTTCCAAAATAAAAACCTTTCCATTTTTTCTTTAAATAGCTTTTTGACATCACAAAAGATCCCAATTTTTTTTCGTAAATATGAGAAATTAGTCGTGAGACTAGATAATCTTTCTCAATTGTTGCTGGAAAATAGGGGGGGGAAAATGCAACATTTTACCAAATCAAAACTTGTCTTATAAAAATAAATTAAAAACATTTTAAATTTCTTTTTGCATGATCTGTCGCGCACTATAAACTGAATTCAGTTCTTCTTTTGTGGTCAGATTTTCACCCTCACAAACTGCTCAGGTGCAAACAATGAAGCTTCAACCATATTTTTCCTTGACGATAATAACAGATGTTTATGTTTTTCGCTCCATGATGTTCTAACGCGAGCTCTTTAAAGGGCCTCAGAGCTGGAAAGGAGCTCTTGTCTTTAAAGCTGAAGGTTGGCGGATTGATTTCCGGTCTCTGTGATTGTTGGAGAGCTCAAGAGAGGAAAAATGTTGCTCATGTCGTAGGCGGAGGACATGAGAGAAGTTTGAGTGCTTCTGTGAATCGGAAATAAATTGCTCAGATTCAGTTTTTATGGCCATGGAGAGGTTATTGTTGTTGTTATTTGCCCATTCCTCAGTTTTTGTTTAGTTTCCTGAAAAAAACACAAAAACAGACTGATTGAAGTTGGCTAATTTTTTAGTATTATACTTTGCAGGATAAGCACCTGTTCACAACACACAGCTCTGACTCGGGAGCAAACATCTTTGGGGCGCCGTTTGTAAAGTCACACAGTCAAAAATTTAGTTGTTTGGCCTGTCAGAAGAGAAAAAACGGGGTCATTAAGTCATATTGTCACCAAGTTATTCATTAATTTACAAATGTCACAGTTTCAAACTAGATACTTAATTAGCAAGCCAAATATTTAGCTCAACTAAATATCTCGATCTGAGCTAACTAAATATTTAGTTTACAAAAAAGATTTTAGTTAGCAAGCTAAATATTTAGCTAATATACAAATTCACTTGCAGATAAGCGGCAGTGGACTGTCAAAATAAAAGCTGTTATTCATTCATTTATAAATGTCACAGTTTCAAACTAGATATTTAATTAGCAAGCTAAATATTTAGCTTCAAACTAAATATTAAGCTAAACTAAATTAGTTTGAAGTTACATATTTAGTTTGGAAGCTTAATATTCAAACTAAATATTTAGCTTCAAACTAAATATTAAGCTCAGAACTAAGTTAATTTGAAGCTAAATATTTAGCTTGTAAGTTGAATATTCAAACTAAATATTTAGCTTAAAATAAAATATTTAGCTCAGTGTTAAATATTTAGTTTAAAGCTAAATATTTAGCTTGCTGATTAAATATTTAGTTTGAAGCTATGACAATTATATATGAATGAATAACAGCTTTTATTTTATCCGCTTTACAGCAAGTGAATTTGAATGTTACCTAAATATTTAGCTCAGTGTTAAATATTTAGCTCCAATCTATATTTTGGTCTGTAAGCTTAATATTTAGCTTGCAAAATAAATATTTAAGTTCAAACTTAATATTTTGCTCAGAACTAAATTAGTTTGAAGCCACATATTTGGTTTGCTAACTGAATATTTATTTTGGACCTAAATATTTAGTTAGCAAGCTAAATATTTAGCTCTAAGCTATATTTTAGTCCATAAGCTACCTACTTAGCTTCAGACTAAATATTTAGCTCAGAACTAAATTAGTTTGAAGCTACATATTTAGCTTGCTAACTAAAAATTTAGTTTTAAACTGTAGTATTTATAAATGAATTAATAACATGGTGAAAATATGACTTTTTTAAATTATTGCTGTTTATTTTTGACTGTGTAACTTGTTAAACGGCCCCATAAACGTAATTGTTGGGACTCGTTTTTGAATTTTTGAACTCTCTTTCCATTTGTGTTCTTGATCGTTGCAGCTCTGGATGTTTCCTCCATCTCTCCAGTGTTATTGTTGGACTTTTAATTTTCCTCTGGAAGTTATTGACACTTAACATTTGCAAACAGACTTATCATCAGGTCCCTCAGCCACATGCAGACAAATATACTAAATGCTTAATAGGTTTACAAAGGAAAAACACCGACAGTTCCTATGGGGGCATAATAAAGATTTCCAACAGCAAATAATGTTTTTAATCCATCAGAGACATGAAGCCACAGGCGAGTCCTGATGAGCTGTTTTTGTCAGATTATGATAAGATGAAGGTTTTGTGAAGAGGGGACTGCTCGCCTTTGCTGTTTGCATTTCATTAATCTGCTCTCTCTGGAGGCCCAGCAACAAATAACTCCATGAGTCTGGAGCATCAGCAGTACTGGAGCCTGGTCCTTGTTGCTGCACTGATTGTCTCATGGAGGCGTAAACACTGGGTCTCATTAATTTGCAGAGAAATTTAATTACTCGCTGTTTGAAGTGGCCCTTTTATTTGTGAGCCTCAGGCCACAGACGAAAAAAAAAAAAACTTTGTAGCATCCTAATTATCACTTGCAGTGAAGTACCGACCTTAGAAGAGTGCTTGCTCATACTATTCACTCCAGAGACAACATTTCCCTGCTAAAAATCATGTGTGAGTGATGAATGTTGTGAAAAGTGACCCTCATGAGGAATATTCCAGTCTCCACAAAGTGGCTCTGTGTGAAAAAGCCTGAAATGATAACATAGGTACTGAGAGGGAAACGGCCCCAAAAAGTTTGTCTTCACGATAGTTTGTGGGTTTTGGTCTGGCTTACAGATTTTAACTGTTATTTAGCCTGAACTTTGACCTCTATGTTGCATCATATAGGTCCCCTAACTTCTGTTAATGTATGAGTTTGGGGTAATACCCATAGATTACCCATCCATCTAAACATTACCAGTGTTTTTGCCTGTTTGGAAACTGTTAGCCATCACATATGGGGCCCTTTTTAAAATACTTTGTTGCCCACTTAAGAGTCCACAAACATATTTTGGGCAGTAAATATATTTATCTTGCATAAATAGTTTTTTGAGGTTTTTTGCCATTGCCAATGATGGGAAACTGCATGGGGCCATAATATGCTACGCTGCATGTTAGTGTTAGCCAACATGATAATGATAGCATTCAAGCTAACGTTAGCTTTTTAGCTAATTTGGACAGAGTCTCCCTATTTCTATTCAAAATTTATTTAAAACACTTTGTTACCCACTTAAGAGTCCATATACAGATTTTGGCCAGTAAATATATTTATCTTGTATAAATCCTTTTTTTTTTCATAACCTACATTGTCATTGCTACTAATGGGAAACCACGTGGGGACAATATATGCTACTCTGCACGTTAGCGCAAGCCAACATGATAATGCTAGCATTTACGCTAACATTAGCTTTTTTTTTGCAAGTTTAGAATGTGTCTTCCTATTTCAATTCAGAATTTATTTAAATTAAAAAAGGAAGTTATAATTTAAGAGGATTGCTTATTTTTGAAATATGTAAAGCAAGAACTAATATAAGAAGTAGGTGCATTTCAGTTTTGGATGTTAAGTTGTGGAATTGCCTTAGCGATGAATTGAAAATATCTAGTTCTCTGTCACGGTTCAAGAAAATGTTAAAATGTAAAATAATAAATGTTTATGATGCCAGTTAATTAAATGTAACATAATCAGGATTTATTCATCTAGCGTTAATTGCTCCCTTAGTTAGTAATACAATTTCTTTAAACCTATAGACAAGCCCATATGAAGCTCAATCTCAGTGGTGTGGACACTTCCGCTAATGTGCTAATAGTGGAGCTAATTTTCCTTTTAGGGCTTTTGTTCTTTTGCTAACTTTGAAAACGTTTAGCACACTTAGCTTCCCCAAAATTAATTTTTCTGAATTAATTCTATCGCGCTTATTTATGATTGATGCTGATTTTTATTTGTAAACTTTAAGTTAAATAATGTTTGACATCTGTGTTAAAGTTTTGGTTCCCGACTGTTAAGAATTCGTCAAGTATTTTGGCATTCATTTATGCTTTTATTTTGAAGTGGTTGAACTCTGTTTACGCAGCAGTTCCGTTTCCTCTTCTCACGTTTTCTCTTTTTATCCCTAATAACTTTATTTTAAACAAGAAACATACAGGAACAAAATAAAACAGACAGTAGAGAACACGATATAATCATGAATAAAATATCTAACGGCGTTAAAGAACGTGTAAATTATTATGTCAAAATGATATTGGTTCTCGAGGGTTGTAGTCTTTCAAAGGCAAATGTAATTTTAATTGATGTTAGTGTTTTAGCATTAGTTTCTGCTAAACACCGTGTTGATGTAGCGCTTCAGCGTTAGCATTTGATTTAGCACTTTAGTGTTAGCTTCCACTCAATACCATGTTGATGTAGTGTTTTAGCGTTAGCTTCCGCTCAATACCATGTTGATGTAGTGCTTTAGCCTTAGCTTCTGCTAAACACCGTGTTGATGTAGCGCTTTAGCGTTAGCACTTGATTTAGCACTTTAGTGTTAGCTTCCGCTCAATACCATGTTGATGTAGTGCTTTAGCCTTAGCTTCTGCTAAACACCGTGTTGATGTAGCGCTTCAGCATTAGCTTCTGAGACTATTCATCCAGGATGTTGACAAAAAGTCACGTTTTGTGTGCTAAATATTGAAATCCTGTCCAAAACGATGCTCAGTCTCTGTATCCTGTGGCGTCTGCACTGTTCTTGGGGATAACAACATTGTTTGACATAATCCAGGATGATTGTAGCTGCAGTGTCCTGGATATCAGCAGGATATTTAAAGCAGTGTTTTCTGCAGAACAAACAAAGTCAGACACAGACAGATGGTCTCGGCCATCAAACATCTGAATCAGTGTGACCCCACATCCAGATAAAAGGCCCGGTGCGTTGCAGTGTGGTTTATCGTGTCCTGGGGGAGGAAATACCTGTCCGCTCCAGTTTGATGGAGTGGCGTCGATGACAAATGTTCTCAGTGGAGGCTCGGCTCGGACATCACCGCTGCCTGATAAAACGGCATGGTTTTAACTTCCCCCTGCATTCAGAGGAAGCTTTGTTTTCTTTGATGCTGTTGCAACAAGCGGGCAGAAGTTTCTTCTTCTGTTGACTTGATGCCGTTGTTTTCTGGCAGGAACTGACCTCCTGGTTCAGTTAAAGCCAGCATGAACGGTGGCTTTAAAGCACTGAGAGGGCCAGCTGCATCTGCAGAGGCTCCTCCTCCGTCCGTCTGTTCATCCATCCGTCCGTCTTTTCATCCGTCTGTTCATCTGTCCATCCATCCGTCCGTCTGTTCATCCGTCCGTCTGTTCATCCATCTGTTCATCCGTCCGTCTGTTCATCCATCCGTCCGTCTGTTCATCCATCCGTCCGTCTGTTCATCCGTCCGTCTGTTCATCCGTCCGTCCGTCTGTTCATCCGTCCGTCTGTTCATCCATCTGTTCATCCGTCCGTCTGTTCATCCGTCCGTCCGTCTGTTCATCCGTCTGTTCATCTGTCCATCCATCCGTCCGTCTGTCCATCCATCCGTCCGTCTGTTCATCCGTCCGTCTGTTCATCCATCTGTTCATCCGTCCGTCTGTTCATCCATCTGTTCATCCATCCGTCCGTCTGTTCATCCATCTGTTTGTTCATCCATCCGTCTGTTCATCCATCTGTTCATCCGTCCATCCATCCATCCGTCTGTTCAACCATCCGTCTCTTCATCCTTCTGTTCATCCATCCGTCTGTCTGTTCATCCATCTGTCCATCCATCCATCCGTCTGTTCATCCGTCTATTCATCCATCCGTCCATCTGTTCATCCGTCTGTTCATCCATCCGTCTGTTCATCCATCCGTCTGTTCATCCTTCCGTCTGTTTATCCATCTGTTCATCCGTCCATCTGTCCATCCATCCATCCATCCGTCTGTTCATCCGTCTGTTCATCCGTCTGTTCATCCATCCGTCCGTCTGTTCATCCATCCCTCCATCTGTTCATCCGTCCATCTGTTCATCCATCTATTCATCCATCCGTCCGTCTATCCATCCAACTGTTCATCCATCCAACTGTTTGTTCATCCATCCATCCGTTCATCCATCCATCCGTTCATCCATCCATCCATGTTCTGGTGCTGTTTTCCCTTCATGAGCTGGAAGCTGTGAGTTCGCCTCGGGACCGTCTGTGCTGTGGATCAGCAGCAGCCTGCTGTCTTCCTCCTTGTTTAAATCTAATAAACGGAGCTTCAGCGTCAGTTTGTTCTGCCGTGGCGCCGTGAGAACGGACGTTTTCAGTCTCTGACTGCGTGGATGTTTCGTTCTCATCAGCAGAGAAAAAGGCTGTTTTGTTGAAACAGCCTTTCATCCATGCAGCGCGTCTGATCCTCAGCTTCATTACTGCTGCGTCCTGAAGCCTTCTGGGAGCTTTTATCTCCTGTGTGCTGACACATAATTGGCTTTTCGCACCGGGGTAAATGACACCAACATGAAACCCTAATTTGGTTTAATCCTGGCTGCAACTGAACACCAGCCTTCACGATTTATTTCAGGCCAAGAAACGGAGCTGCAGCCGGGTCTCTGGTGGAAGTTTCCGAGTGAGCTGCTGCAGATAAACGTGAGCTCTGGTGGAGGAGGAGAAGTCAGGAAGTCCTGAGTCTCAAAGATTATAAGAGCTGAGTGAGAACAACGGAGATAAGTTGCTTCTGATTGGAACGAGCTGTGCTGCCCTGTTCCTCTAAAATACACTGCTGTGCAAATGTTTTAGGTCATCCTCATTAGTTTTACAGCACAGGACCATGCAGGTTGCCGTCTGGGGTTAGATTTGTTCTCCTGTTAAAGAAAAACATGATATTATTTGCCCCCCTCATGTTCAGTTCTCAGGAGCAAACAGAGAATAAGTTAAACATGGAAAGGAAAATCTTATAGACTGAAAAATCTGAACAAAACTGCAGATCAAGTCCAGTTGTGCAAGGAAAATGCAACAAAAATCCCAAAAGGAAGTGGTTTAAAGCCGCAGGATGTAACTTTTACAAAAATCTATTTTTTCCATATTTGTTCATATTTGGTCTGAGGCAGATGATCTGTGACAAGATGGAGCTTCTCCTCCTCCTCCCTGAGCTGCTATTGGCCTAAAGAAATGCCCCGCCCCTGACCTGAAACAACCAATCAGAGCCAGGGGGAGGGGCTTAGTGCTGCCAGTCACACCTCGTGTACGCGCTGCTAAATGTGTTGATGGTGGAGAAACAGCTCACCGTTTCAGGAAAACTGTTTATCCGCCATCATCGGTGGCCATGCTAACTAGCATTAGCGGCAGGCTATGCTGTGATGAACCAGCTGCAGCGTAGCAGAGAGCAGGGGCGGGGGAGTGATGGGTACACCAGGGTGATTGGCAGCGCTAAGCCCCTCCTCCTGGCTCTGATTGGTTGTTTCTGACTGACTGGTGGATTTCTGCAGTTAGTACTGGGAGCACTGGGAGAAGGCAGAGGAGCTGGATTTTTTCAAAGGTTGTGTCTCATATTAATATAATTTAACCAAATATGTAAAAAACATATTTTGCATAACAGTTACAAACTGCAGCTTTAAGGGTGCATTCCTACCAGAACCTGTTTAATCCAACTCCAGTTTGTTTGCCTGGAAAGTGCGGTCCGTTTGGGGAGGCGTGAACGCGTAATCGAACTCTGATGCGAACTCTGGTCCGCCTACAAACCCCGGTCTCGGTTTAGTTGAAGTGAACTCTGGTGCGGTTTGAATGCAGATGCAAACGCCAAGTGGACCGGAGACCGCTCCTAAAGCAGGAAGTGGACTACAGCGCAGGGCATTCTGGGTAAATACAACAAACTCAAACGCTAGCTAGGCTAGCGCTAGCAGGAGAAATGTCTTTTTGAGAAATCCTCCAACCACTAAAATCTGACGCCGCTCCATTTTTGTTTCCATTTCGTGAAGAAGGAAGTTGCGCTCAGTGTCTTCAGAGGTTTTCATGTCGTTTCCTTCAGTGGTTCTTGGTGCAGCGCCCCCCCAGGCGAGGAGGGGAACAGGCTACTGAAAGGGTTTGGTTGGTTTGACTCAGAGCAGAGAGGAAGAACCGCAGCAGCTGGAAGTGGAGGAAATGTTGCAGTTTTGGTCCCAATCTGACTCTTAAACTACTGGACTTCCTGTGTTTATGTGTAAAATAATAATATAAAAAAAAAAAAAATGTAGAAATGTGCGTCTTTTCAGGCGATATAAGGACAAACCCAGTCGTTTTCTGCTTCATCAGGCAGCAGTTAGATCTGCTGAGTTTCATGGTTTAAATCTCCTCTGTTGCTGAGACAGATGAATGACTGGGGCTGAGCTCTCTCCACCCCCCCACGCTGTGACCCCAGAGGAAAACATTCAGGTTTTCTTTCTGACTCCCAGCGGAGGAAACTTTTTCTTCACGTGTGTTTGAATGATAGCCTGCTCAGACTCCAGCATCGATCCGATCAGCAGAAGGACGCCTGACCTATTGATCAGACCGCGTTGCCGCCGGCAGCGACAGCAGCAGAGGCGCACTTCGTCATGTCTGCAGAGGGTCTTTCATTGCTTGACAAACGACGGCTTCATCATAGCTTTGGAAAACTGAGCACCGAGCAGCCGGACTGGTTGCTGTTTTCCCTCTCGGAGCAAACCGGTTGGGAAGTTTAGTGGAAGGCGGAGAAGTGCAGCTCCGTGCCGCTGAAGCTGCAGGACGAGCGTAAAATGGACCCGTCAGGGCCAGTAACGCTAACATCACACCTCTGGGCGTCGGCTTTTTGCGGTTCAAACCTCCGATGGCTGATTAAAAACACACCACAAGGACAAAGTCTTTGAAAGAAATATGTTTCTACTCGGAAAAAAATCCACATTTATTCTGCAAACTTTTGTTTACTTTCCTCAAATGTGTTTTTTAAAATTAAAGTTCGGCTAATAAACCTCGTAATTATCCTTTTGAAGTTCAAAATAGTGATCGTGAAGCCATAAATATGACTTTATGTCCTGTATTTATGATTTGATTGTGAAAATTATAAATTAGAATCACCTAAATATTACTTTGATTCTTATAAATATGAATTTAAAAGTTCTAATAATGGATTTTAATCCAATAAATGACTTTGCATCTCATAATTATGATTCTAAACAGTCATATTTTTAACAGTCATTATTATTATTATTATTATTATTACTATTATTCATTTAAAAAAAGTCAAGAAGTTTGAATTTTGATGAAGAAATTCTAAAATATTATTTTGAGTCTGATACTGGGGACATACCATGTGACTTTTTTTTTCGTATTAATTTTGGTTAAAAATAACCCAGATATGATTGTATGGAGGGCTAAAAAGGCCAAAAATAAATACATAAATCATTAATTAAATGTACCTTGAAATAAATAAATGTTTAAATAATTAATTTAATAAACGAGTTATTAAATATTACATCAAGTCACTAAAGCCAATGCTGATAATTATTTATTTCATGATTCCTGTTTCTGCAGCGTCACCAAAAATTAATTTTATCTGTCAAAACCGAGGCTATCAGGTGGGCGGGGCTAACATAGGGGCCGGGCTAACTCTGATTGGTTGAACTCCACGACTTTCACCTTATTCTTTTAAAATAATGGCGGCTGTTGTAATGAAGGATCTTTGTGAGTTTTCCCGTGAGCTCGTTGGAGAAATTTTACACTTAGCAGATTATCATTTGGACAACATGGCGGATAATTGATTATAAAATCGTGGAGTTCAGCAGACTCGTTTAAGCCCCGCCCCTCTGTTGGCTCCGCCCCTCTACTTTGATGGGTGATTTTGACAGATAAAATTATTTCATGGTGACGGTACAGGAACAGAAACCGTGAAATAATTAAATACACATTTAATTAATTATCTCCATCGGCTATTATAAGGTTGCATTTTAATGATTCAGTAACATATTTAATAAAATCTTTGTCTATTACAGGGCTAAAGAGCCATTTTGCCCTCAGTCCAGCTCAATAAAACTTGTTTTGCATGAATGTTACACGATCATTTGAAAAAAACACTGCTTATAATTTTTGATAAATATTTACTACAGAAATTTTGTTCTCATGTTTAAAGAACAATCATTGTATTTCTGTTTTTAGATTTCAAAATAAAGAGAGGCGCAACATTTTTGCAAGAAAGCGGTGGATACATTTTCATCTATGGAATGTTGATATTTATAGAAAATGATATGAAAGATTCTTTATTCTATTTCCTCTAAAGTTTATTTATACATAATGTCTGTACGCTGTGAGCTCTTGAAATCAAAGTCAACATTTTTTCACAAAATTTCGCCGTATAAAGCTGATTCTAAAAACGTACAACGTTTCCAACCTAATGACAAAAAATAGACAAAAATTATATTACTGGTTCTTAAAGTCATTCTTTTGTGGGAATTTATAGCAATTACTTCAAGAAACTGAAAAATTATTCAAACCTGAATTTGTTATATCTATATTTAAAAACGTTATTTGGTTCTTTGTTATTTTTTGCCAAAGATATAAAGTCACTTGCGGTTCAAAAGCCACTGCTTGCAGACCCCTGGTCTATTGAATAACTTATTTAAACATTCATTTATTTCACTGTAAGTTTAATTCATGATTTAATTATGTATTTATTTATTTAATTGTGTCCCTTCTGGCCCTCCATACATTCAGAGCTCCAGCAGAAAAGCCATCTGCAGTTGAAGCGGTTCATAGAAAGCTGGACTGGGACTAAAATCATCAACTACATCTTGAGTTTGATGGTTTCTTTTTCAGATTTTTGTCCAGATTGTGACCCTGTAAAATATTCAGAAACCTTTTGATCTTCTTTTGATCTTTGGATCCACTTTCAAGCCCACACTTTCATCTCCACATGATCAGTTTTTCCGCCTAAACGTTGGTATTTTCCCTCCCTCCCTCTACCTTTACAGTTTTGTCTCAGAGACAAACTCTGATTCAGTCCCATAAAACAGCCGAATCTTTTGTGAAAGCAACATTTTCAGAGTCTTTTCATGTTTATGCGTTTCTGCCGCGGATGAGTGATGAAAGCTCTGCATCGCTGATATCAGCAACATGTTGGGAGTCACTGATAAAATGTTGAGGAAGCATTTCACTGTTAGATCAACAGTTCCTAAAGCTGTTGAAGTGCTTCTCTTGAGCTCTTTGTGATGAAGGGTTTGATTGGACCATCAGCTTCGTTTTTGCGGCTGCTGTGATGAATAATTCATTCAGGGTTTTGGATCTAGGACTTCCTCGCGTTGGCAGATGGAGCCGCTCTACTTTCTCCCCATGACGCCATGTGGAGCTGCAGGCAAACTTGTGTTGGCATCGTTGTTTTCCATATGCTCCTTCTGGGTGGAGAAGCAGGCAACTTCTGTCGAGTTAAAGCGGTCAGATGAACAATTTGACCTTTACGGATGGAGGGTGTGTGCTTGTTCTTTTTTTCCCCAGAGTTGAATGATTACAACATAACTGGAAGGATTTTAAAAATAAAAGTTGCTCATTGGCAGTTTTTCCAGAAGACGTTTGGCTTGTCCATGTGGACAGCTGCAGGTTTCAGTTCAGGTTGGCACCTTAGTTCATGATGGTTTTTGAGCTGGTATCCTGCTAACTAAAATATTAGCTTCACTAATCCTAAAGCAATAATCATAAACATTAGTTCTGCTAACACTAAAGTTCTATACCAACATGGTATTTACTGGAAGCTCATGCTAAAGCACTAAATTCAACCATTTTGAGTATCAATGCGTGGAGGTGCCAAAACTTTCTTCAGCTGAACAGAAATAAAACTGAAATCATTATCTTTGGACCTAAAGAGGAACGATCTGGAGTCAGCGCGCAGCTTCAGTTTTTACAGCTAGAAACTAGAGATCAGGCCTGAAATCTGGGTGTAGTGATGGACTCAGACCTGAACCTTCAAAAACACATAAAGACAGTTACAAAGTCAGTCTTCTATCACCTGAAGGACATTTCCAGGATTAAAGGACTGATGTCTCAACAAGATCTAGAGAAACTCATCCATGTCTTTATCTTTACTGCAACAATGTCTTCACAGCTCTGCCTGAAGAATCAACCAGATGCTGCAGCTGATCCAGAACGCTGCTGCTGGCGTTCCCACTAAGACCAGGAAGATGGAGCACATCACCCCAGTTCTAAAGTCCTTCCACTGGCTCCCTGGAGCTCAGACAAAAGACTTTAAAACACTTCTGTTCATTTATAAATCACTGAACGGCTTAGCATCAAAATACATTAAAGACCTGTTGTCGTTGTATCAACCTTCCAGACCACTCAGGTCTTCTGGTTCTGGTCTGCTCTGCCCAGAACCCAGAACCAGAACCAAACATGGAGAAACAGCCTTCAGTTTTTATGCTCCTCTAATCTGGAACAAACTTCCAGAAAACTGCAAAACAGCCAGTGGAACAAGACATTTTAACTTATAAAACAGGAAAAATGTCTTGATCCACTGGCAGATTATTTCAGTTATAACTAGAACTTTTTAATCAATATTAAGGAATTATTGACTCAAAATAAGCTCCTATATCTGCTGAAAAGTTACTTGTAAGTTAGTTTTGTCTTCTTTCAAGTGTATTCAAGATATTTGCACTAGAAACTAGACCAAAAATACTGGGCAAGATGTGGTTTTGCAGTGAGGGAACTCGTATCGTTCAAAGAGCTCCAGTAGCAGTCAGTCTTGCAACGATTCTGAAGAGGCCTCTAACTGAAGACTGATGCCGTATCACTGTCTGATGACTGTCATGACACGCTAACAGCTCGATATCTCGGTATTCCACAGTAACACGTCCTTGATGACACAGTCAGTCGTTAGCAAGCGCTGCTAATCCACCTCCTTTGCTTGTGCTGCTCCTCCTTAAATCATGGCGTCAGGGATACTGAACGTCTTCCTTCTCTCTGTGCATCCTTGAAGCCTTCCTTTGAGCTCCTCTGGGTTTTGGGGTCGTAGTTCAGGTATAATTTGAGCTTTTGAGATGCTAATCAGTTGCTCCTGGATGTAAAAAAAAAAAAAAAAAACAACAACACCCTGTTGCCACGGTTACGCATCATAACAACTGTCCAAAAGTAGAAAAGTGAGAACAAAAGTCCTGAAAGTTTTGTTTGACAAAACATCCGTGTGTTTGTGTGTGTGTGTGGACCGAAAAGGCTAGTGTGGTGTGGACAGAATGCTCACTGCTCAAGTGGAGCAACAATTAATTAGCTCATTTTACGTCTCCTCCCGACCACCTGCCACACCGACGCAGGCGTCGATTTGAAAAGGATGCCTCTCCCCGAGTCTCCCAGCAGCCTCACAGCTCATCACAGAACGCGGTCGCAATCTGCCCGTGGAAACAGCAGATGACACACAGAAGCTGCTTTCAGTTAAAGATCGTGTAATCTGGAAACCATCTCTCCTGGCAGGACTCAGCCTGCTTGCCGACGACCGAACCGCCCACCCCGCTCTCCTGAGGCGAGCCCGCAGCCCTGTTTCCCAACCTCCCAGAGCCGCGACTCAAAGCTCCGTTTTCCTGCTCGTCCCTGAATCTCGCGGGCGTTCCTTTGATCTGCTGGAGAAAGTGCTCCAGAACCCGCTGGAGGCTGATTCTGATCTCCGTCGGGACTGCAGGAAGGAGGTCTCCGGAACAATCTGGACCTGCAGCCATCTTTGTTCGTTTTTTTTTTTAGGTGACATAGTCTTCAGAGGTTAATGCACATTAAAGAGTCACTATGTTAGTGCAGTATGATGCACTAACATAGTGAGGTGCAAACACTTGGCTGAAATTGTACAAAAAGCTGAAAAAATCGGAAACTCCGACAGAAAATCTGAAGCTCGACTGATCAGGACGCTGTAAAAGATCGCAGGAACACGTGGCTACTTGAAGGGGAAACATGAGCGATGCCTCAGGAGTCTGAGATATATGGTGTGGTGTTTGTAAAGTTACACAATCAGAAATTAACAGTAATAATGATAGAAAAAAAATGGGGGTTCAATCTTCAGTCATATTTTCACCATGTTCATTAATTTGTAAGGTTTCAAACTAAATATTTTAATTAGCAAGCTAAATATTTAGCTTCAGATTACATATTCAGTTAGCAAGGTAAGTAGTAAGTTTGAGGTTAAATATTTAATTACGAAGCTAAATATTTAGCTTCAAACTAAGTAGTTTGTAAGTTAACTAAATATTTATCAGCAAGTGAATTTGCATATTAGTGAAATATTTAGGAATACTAAATATTGAGATTGGAACTAAATAGTTTACTTGCTCACAAAATATGTAGCTCTGAGTTAAATATTAATTTGAAAACAAAATATTTAGCATGCTAACGTAATTTAGATTGGAGCTAAATATTTAGCTTGCTAATTTAATATTTAGTGAGATTTATAAATGAATGAATAACATGGTGAAAATATGACTTAGAAAAAAATGAACCACCATTGTTTTCCTCTTATGACAGGTTAAATAGCCAAATTATTGCTCAGTTTTGACTGTGTATGGTGCCCCATATAGACAATATTCTCGATATTTCATTTGTGTTAAGACCACTTTGAAAATTACAAGCAGTCTTTGAAGCAATCATCATCATCATCTCATCCAGCACAAAGAAACTTCAGAGATCTTCTCTCGTCTGTTTCTTCCTCTTTTGTTTTCCAGGCAATGAGGAAGGCAACTCTGTCAGTAAATGACGTCATGCTCCGCTGACAGAACGTTTTATTTTTAAACCTGTGGACTTTACTCCTCTGCAGAGGAGAACTGGATGATACGACCTTTTAACCCCAGATCAGGTCTTGAGGCTGTTGCTCCCTGCATATGAGGCGTTACAGCTGGGCTGCTGGGAGGTCAGCAGTAAAATCCTGGGATCGGCTCTGACGCCGCACACGCGTGCTCGCCTCATAAAGCCATAGGAATAACATAAATACTCTAAAATAAAAGAAGTACCGTTTCCAACATTGCATTAAAATAAGCCTGGGTTTTTTTATGCAATGTCAAGTTTTCTCCTTCATATTCCCCATTTGGAGAATATAATCTGTTGAACCAGGAAACTTTTCAGTTGCTCCACATCTGGATCTGCTGGCTCACACTATTACCCTCTTTTCACCGTCTTCAGGTTCCAGTGAATCATATGTTATTTTCATAAACTAGCATGAACATCGTGCACAGTGTGATCTTAACCAGAAAGTTTAATCAGTTATTTTTATTATTTTCTTTTGCATTTAGAGAACTCTCCATGGCCTCCTTTTGGTCTTTCCTAAACATAACAGACCCTCTGTGTGTTCAGCAGACTTGTGGGTTTGATTGTGTTTTGGATTGCAAAATAAAAATTTTGGCTTTAAATAGAGATAACAACTGAATTTTTAAATGGTAAATGCTTTTTGACCATGTTTCTGCTGTGATATCCTTATTAAATGTCATTGTTAGCAGTGGTTTTACACTTGTTGGTTCCTGGACAGTGCTGGGAACACTTATGCTAATGCGCTAGTCGTGGTGCTAAGCACTTTAGCGATTCTGCTGACTTCAAAAAACACTTGGCGTGCTTGGGGTGCATTCCCACCAGTCCTGTTTAGTCCACTTTAACCGAACTCCAGTCCGTTTGCCTAGAAAGTCCGGTTCGTTTGGGGAGGTGTGAACGCGTAATCAACTGGTCCGCCTACAAACCTCGGTCTCGGTTCGGTTGAAGTGAACTCTTTAGCGGTTCGGATGCAGATGTGAACGCCAAGCGGACCGGAGGCCGCTCCAAAAGCAGGAAGTGGACTACAGCGCAGGGCATTCTGGGTAAATACAACCAAAACAAACGCTAGCTAGTCTAGCACTAGCGGGAGAAATGACTCGTGGTCTTTAGCCACAGACGAAAGAGAAATCCTCCAACCGCTAAAACTTGACATTTTTGTTTATATTTTTTGAAGAAAGAAGTTGCTCTCAGCGTCTTCAGAGGTTTTCATGTCGTTTCCGTCGGTGGTTCTTGGTGCAGCGCCCCCGCAGGCGAGGAGGGGAACAGGTTGCTGAAAGGGTTTGTGTGAAAGAGAACCGCAGCAGCTGGAAATGGATGAAATGTTGCAACTTTGGTCCCGAATCAAACCGAGTCTACTGGACCATCAGGCGGGAAAACATCTTTAAAATTAATTTTTAGATATAAATTCTAAAGCGCTAATTTTCTTGTGTGTTTGGTAAACTTTCAGTTGAATAAAGTTCAAAATAAGTGTTGAAGTTTTGGTTCTCGACTCTCCGATTAGTTAGATGCTTATGTTCATGCTCTTATTTTGAAGGGGGTGAACGCAGCAGTTCCACTTCCTCTCAACAGGTTCTCCCTCTTTTTTTTCCCCCAAAAAAAATTTTATTTCAAAGAAACATACAGGGACAGTAGAGAAGATATGAACATAAATGCAATATCTAAGGGCGTTATAGAGCATGTGAATCATCATGTCAAAATTAAATTGGTGCTCGGGGGTTGTAGCCTTTCAAGGGCAGAGTATCACTAACAAAACAAAGCTGTTTCATTTGGAACAGAAAAATGTGACCTTAAAATAATGTTTAAAATTTATTTGATGAAATTGTATCGCAGCAATCCCAACACGGATCCTCGGCGCTCCGAGGTTCCCAGAAGAAATGCTTTCAGATGCATTTTGCACCCAAACTAATTCTGGGCAATAACGCGATGAGTTTTAATCAGCCCAGCTTCTTTGTTTATTTCATGTGCTTTCTGCATTTAATTTAATCAGATGCAATGAATAAATTACCTTGAAAGCGAACAACAATGAACTGATTTCAGTGTTTCTCAATTATCATTAAAATAATTGAATCATCTTGGGCACAAATGGGTCCAAATTCTCTCTGGACCTGGATAACGTCCTGTATCTGCTGTATCTGAGCGAGGATACGTCTGATTGTCCTCTTGTCCTGACAGCTTGGGAGGTAAATTACATTCCCGTCTCCAACGACGTCCTCCGCCGTGATCGGACCCCGTCTTGGCGCCGTCTGGGGAGCGGACGCGCTGCTTGTTGGGCTTCGGCTCGGCTCAGACAGAAGGAGCAGAAAGCAACGCTTCCGGTGTTTTCTGTCGTCTCGTCAGACAGAAAAATCCCGGCTTGTTGAACGTTCTCATCCGGAAATCTTTCACAAATCTGCAGCGTGTCGGTCCCTTGTGGGAGTGAGGTAGAACGGCTGTCTGGAGACAGAAATAAATGAAGGAATAGATTCTCCATCCTGTCTTGGAAAGGCTAGCTGGGCCACATGGCCTTGGCTGAGCTGCTGCTGGTTTTATTTAGGCTGCATTCACTCCACCCCTGTTTGGTCCACTTGAGTCAAATTCTCGTTTTCTTGCCTTGAAAGTCCGGTTTGTTTGGGAAACCGCTCCAGAAGCAGGAAGTGGACTACAGCGCAAGACATTCTGGGTAAATGCAACCAAAACAAACGCTAGCTAGCCTAGCGCTAGCGGGAGAAATGGCTCGTGGTCTTAAGCTAAAGACAAACCGGAAATCCTCCAACCGCTGAAATCTGACGCCGCTCCATTTTTGTTTACGTTTCGTGAAGAAGGAAGCTGCGCTCAGCGTCTTCAGAGATTTTCACGTCGTTTCCTTCAGTGGTTCTTGGTGCAGCGCCCCCTCAGGCGAGGAGGGGAACAGGTTGCTGAAAAGGTTTGGTTGGTTTGACTCGGAGCAGAGAGGAAGAGAACCGCAGCAGCTGGAAATGGAGGAAATGTTGCATTTTTGGTTCCCAATCAGGTGGGAAAACATCCATAGAGTAGCTCGGTTTGCTGTCGGTAATGATGGTCAGTGGTGCAACTATGTACTTTGCTGTTAAATACAGAAAATGCAGAGTGGAAATATTTTTCTCGCCTTAGTTTTGGCGCCCGCTGCAGCGCGGCGCCCACATGCATCGCATCCAGTACCTACTGGCTTCTTGGTTTCTAAAATGACCTGAATCCGCCTCCTCTGGAGCTCTTCTTCTTGGATCATCTTTCCGCTGGTAGACCATTCTCCAGCGTTCCGGCTGAGGAAAGACGAGGAAGAAGAGGAGGAATCTCACGCGGACTGAGGACCCCTAGTGGTCATTCTTCATTTCTTCCACCAACTGTCTCACCAAGCTTCTTGCTGAAGGTGCTGGGGTCCATGCCGGTCCTGTGATGGTGGAGATATCTCAAACGAAATATTTAGTTTAGTTTAATTATTCTAAATAATTAAACATTCAGTTTGAAACTGTGTTATTGCTGAATGAATGAATAAATTAAAATGAACCCGTTTTTTTTCCTCTTACGACAGGCTAAATAATCCAAATCATCGCAGTTAATTTTCGACATAAACGGAAACACAAAGACCTGAAGGATGAATCTCAAGCTCAAGATTCAGTTTCATCTTTAAATATCTTCAGAAAAACAAAGAGAAAACCAGTTAAATCTGCAGCTTTGAACCTGTTGTTGAGATGAGATTGTTTCCAACCGTCCCAGCTCGCCGTGCGGGTATTGATGTCACGCCTCTGGCAGGGGAAAGAAGGGACACCAGGAGAAACGTGATCGGCGCCGTGAAACAGCAACACGGCTGATCGAACCGTGTCCGGTCCGGTCGCCCTCCTTCCTGCAGGGAGCTGCCCGTGTGCAGCGCCTGGCTGATGGGATCTGCGCGGTCCAGTCCGAGACATCGAACCGGCTTTTCGTATCAGGGCCGATTATCCACAGGCAGATCCAGCCCCCCGAGCTGTGTGCCGCAGAAACCGGTGCGCTGCAGCTCAGCGTGTCTCTGCAGGCTGCGGGGTTTGTCTTCACGCCGCAGCTGGATGCTCTGGTCTGAATAAACAAGCCACAGGTCAAAGGGCTCCACAGCTGCAGACTCCCTCTGCTGCTCTGCAGCTAAAGTCATCTGGAAATCAGACGCCTCCACACATGCAGCTCCATTTCATCTCTCAGCCCAAGGTTGGACTCTGATGCTTTGACCTGATTTCTTCCAGAGCAGAAAAAGTCACATAAACCATAATAAATAAGTGCAAATCTTGCAAAACTTCTTCCAAATATTTCTAAATGAGCTCCACAAAATCAGCGATTTTGATTGCTACAAAAAAATCACAAACAGTCATGAAATCCTGGAGGGACTGATGAATGTGAAAAGTTTAGCTTTATATATTTTTAGGAAGCACTAATCTAATGCAGAGACAGCTGTTTATGAATATTTTGGGTTTCTTCGATACATTCTGGCACAAGCGGCTCTTTAAGGACATTCATGACGTTGATTCGGCCCAAAGTGAAAATGAGTTTGACGCCCCTGCCTTCAAATGAGGGGTGAGAGAGGCAGGGAAAACCGTCCTTCCGGATTCTCTCCTTCACCACCGCCATCCCATAATCTGGTGGTCCTGCTGGAAGGTGAACCTCCACCCCAGCCTTCTGCAGTGCGTTCACACTGAATCGTTTTGAGTGTCGGGTTGTCCCGTTTATATGCGAAGTCTGTGTGGACGCGGCGTCGAGAAGTCTCGCACATATGGTGCTGCGCGTTTTCAGATGTTGAGCCAAGCTGCTCTCAGTTTCATCCGCTACTGGACAAAGAGACCGGCAGAGGAAAGCAACCAAACGTCAAGAAGCTCCTCCCAAAACGCGTCTTTCCACACTTGGCTCAGACTTGAGCGTCTAGAGCGATTTGGACGTTGGATGTCAAGCATCTGACTTCAAAGTGCACAAGCGTCCAACTTGGGGTGTTGGACGCCTTTTTGATACGTGAAACAAGTTCGGTTTGAATGCAGAGTTACATGTTTTCTTCCAGGATTGTCCCGGATGTAGTTCCATCCAGCTCTGACCAGGTTCCTGATCTCTGGGAGACGTTCAGAGCTTGGGATGTTGCTGTAGAACCTAACCCTGCCTGAAACTTCTCCAGAACGTTCTCCCTGACCCGTCCACGACTCGAAAACACAACCTCGTTTAATGACAGTTTTGCACCTTTAAATAATGTTTAACTTTCAAAGGTAAACACCTTTTAAAGTTCAACGTATCTTCCTCCGCAGGGCATGGAAGGCATTCTGATCCAATCATCTTCAACGAGCTCTGCGCCCTGAAAGATGAGTCGGGGCCGTGCAAGGCCATCAAGGACCGCTACTTCTTCAACGTTAACTTGGGAAGCTGCGAGCTCTTCGAGTACGGAGGCTGCGGAGGGAACGCCAACAACTTCGAGACGCTTGAGGAATGTGAGGAATCGTGCGTCGTCTCTGGTGGGTCTAAATTATAACTTCTAAGGTTTTTATTTGATTAAATTATGTTAATTTCCTCATTTCTTCTTTTTAGCTTCTTTAGCTTAATGTTTTTTTCTATTTACTGTTTTATTAGGTTCAGGTTTCTCTGCCCCCTCTCACTCTCCAGGCCTGCTCCATTTCACCGGCTGTTCTTCATATCCTCATTTGCCCCTAGCTGCTCCTTTCCCCAGCTGCACCCACTCTCCTGTAATTAGCTCTTCTGGTTCTTTTGTCATTTCCACTCCTTCCTGCTATGGTTCATCCTTTTAATGTACATTTTATTCATCATTTGTCTTCATTAAACCTTTCACCACCAACCTCCTGCATCTCAGTCTGCATTTTGATCTGATCATACCTCGCTTATCATGACAAACAAGAATTTGTATCATAACATTGTTTGTTCTTTCTTTTATTTCCATCGAAAGCAGTCAGGTGATATTTATAGATGACAAAAACTAATCTGGAAATAAATGAAAGATGAATAAGTCATAATTTATGACCGAGTGCTTCGATATGTGGATTTCCCTGCTTACATTTACCTGAAACTTATGATGTTTGATTTAAACAGCGGTGGACACCGCTAACTAAAAAGTTAGCCACACTAATCCTAAAGCACTAATCATAAACATTAGTTCTGCTAATGCTAAAGCACTATACCACCTGGAATTTAGTGGAAGCTAATGCTAAATTGCTAAATTCATGTGTCAGTGACACAGGTGTTACATAGTATGTCGCCCTCCACAGGATCAAATTCGTCATTGCACACCTTCCTGCTTCCTGTACAGTTTGCGCTTCAGGAAGTGATTCTTTAGAACAGACCTTTCATTCGATTTCAGTTTTATAGTTGCTAAGTATCGCTAACTTGTCTAATAATCACAGTAATTAGCTGTTAGCGCTGGTTTGCTAATATTAGCATAATGCTAATAGTAACATCAGTACAATGCCAGTGGTGGGCAGAGCTAACTCAAACATTAGTTGCGCTAACCTTAAAGCCCTAATCAAAAACATTAGTTCTGCTAATAGTAAAGCACTAACCAACATAGTAATTGGTGGAGGCTAATTTTAACACACTTAAGCGCTAATTTATACCATCTTGACACGCTCTATTGTGATAGACACACGATCAATATCAATCGAAAATATGTCTGATAGAATGTTGACAATTTCACTGAAGTCCGATCCAGAACCGCACGGCATTCTGGGGGATGTAGGCAGAGGAAAGACTTTAGCCCCTCAACCACTCACAATCAGCTAAGCTAGGTTGATGGCATTAACTGATTCAATCACTCTTTTGTGACCTCGCAACAACTTGAGTAACTTGTGCTGCAGCAGTTTCAGGTTTCGCCATCGTGCCTCGTAACTCCTTAAAAATAAAAAACAGCGGCGTCGAGTGAAAGGAGAAAATGAGTACAACAGCTCGCGAGCAAACTGTGGATAAAACGAGAAAAGTCCCGTCACCAGCTTGGCATTATTCCAGATATTTAAAACCAAAAACAAATCAATAATTATCAATAACGACTGATAGGAAACACTTATATCGTGGCACGTTTTTCAGCCATATTGCCCAGCACGAAACTGCGGCGTAAACATACTTCACCCACTTCAAAATAAGAGCGTGAACATAAACGTCTAAGCGCTTGAAGAATTATTAACACTCAATAACCAAAACTTCAACACAGATATTTTGAACTTTATTCAACTGAAAGTTGCCAAAATAGCCAAGTAAATTAGCACTTTAGCATTTGTGAGGAAAAGCTAATCTAGGGGGAAGCTAAGTGCGCTAAATGGTTTCAAAGTTCGCAAAAAATGCTAAAGCGCTGAAAAAAAAGAGCTCTGCAATCAGAGCATTACCAGATTAGCAGAAGTGTGCCCACCGCTAAATTTAAACGACAAATTAAAGGAAAGTAAATTCCTCTCTCTTGCTCTTTAGCCTGGCTTTTATAAGAACCAACTATTTTCCAGATTTAAAGGTACCGATGCAACATGTACACTTTAAAAGAGAAAGTTTAAACTAACTTTACATGTAGTTCAGTTTTTTCAGCACTCCATCCACTTAGCAACGTAGCAGTACAACAGACACAGAGCATGATGCCCCCACCACCGAACATGACAGCTTTCAGCACCTAGGCTGTGATCTCAGGTGTCAAACCTCACCTTTACTAAGTTAAGTTAGTCAGTCATGACTTATATAGTTCTGCCCAGACCAGTTGCATCATCAGAACAGGAAAAACATGCAGCCACTCTTTTCCACGTTTTCAGAGATTGGAAGGAGGAGACAAAAGCAGTATGAGAGGTTTTGTTTTTTTGTGCCCCACATGGAAAATTTTGCTCACCTGTTCTCCTCCCATTCATGCTGAAAGCCACAAGTTGGAGCACGCATCAGAGATATATCTGTCTTTCTTTGATCTGGCATGGCGTGACTGAGCCTCATGGGTACAGCAGGCCACAAAACGATCCAGCTCGATTTCAACACTTTCTCCAGGCATAAACAAAACATTGAAATCTGATCGTTGGACGCCGAGAGGAGCTGAGGGTGGCTGAAGGTGACTGAGTGTGGGTCTTGAGAAAAAGTCTTTATAGTTTACTTTATAGCTGTAAACTTTGAAAGCAGTGTGTTTCAGTACTTCCTCAGGCTTTCTGGGGGACTCTGGTTAGAGTGAGGAATCAATTTTGTGTTAATTTTTAATTTTAACGTCCTTATGTTGTAGTTTTGAGTCGTTCTTTCTCAGAGTTTTAATTCCTGAATTTACTCGCCGTAATCACCCTCCATGGTATTTATACGCTTGATTTGTTTTCAGTCACGATCAGATCCACGTGTTTTCCACCTCATTTCTTGCTGATTTTATGCCTGCTTGCTTTTCTATCGGCATCCTTTCTATTTTCTCAAGGTCTGCCTTTGTATCTTTCTATTATGAATAATCTCCAACATGACCTCGCCTATCTCCTGCTTGCGTTAGGGTCCACAAACACACCAGTTTTTGATACTTTGAAAGTTTTACTATGCAGAAAGTCCAGAGAACTATTGATTAAGATAATTTAAGATGATTACAAGAAGTCCTCGCTGCTTGGCAGGAAAATATAAACAATGGGGGCTGTTTTTAGATATTTTTACAGTCATGTTTATAAGTAAATACAAACAAATTCAGAACCTGTGGCTAATTTCACTGGATCTTCTGCACTCAATCAGGCTGGGTTCAGCTAAGTCCAGCCTTGACACTCTGACAGCCTTGTAGACAAAGTATTACTGCCTGTCAGCTATTCTTTGAGCACTAAATTATTAACATACGGTATAATAAAGCTGCAGTACAGAAATTCTGTCAAAACTACACAAGAACAGCAGAGGAAACAACTTTTTCTGCAAAAAACTTTCGCACCTTTCGACCTTATTGTATCACCTTGGCTGCATAGTGGAGCCATTTTTATTCTGTTCCCAAATAATGTTTAAAAAAATCATACAAAAGTCTGTTTTTCTCACAAATTTGGACCTAAGGGTATTTAATATTTTAAAAATACTGAAAATTTCAAGAAATTTAACCGAACAATTGAAGCTGGTGAGAAAATTCCTTTTTACAAAAAGAAAAGGTAAATAAAATCCAATTGTTGGTAAGGAATAAAAACCAAAACAAAGAATTTTTTTCCCCATTTAAAACCAAACCCAGTTGTATCAGATCAGGAGCACATGATGAGAACATTGTTTACACCTCTGACAGCTTGGTTCGCCAAGCAACGTCAAGCAGACAAAAGTTTGCTAAGTCAAGTTTATTTGTAGAGCACAGTTCAGCAGCAAGGCAGTTCAAAGTACTTCATATCATAAAAACATCAATCAAGTATACAGTAAATCAACAAAATCATCGAGCAAATATCAATGCATCATAATCATGAGGATCATCAAGCAAATATTGATCAATGTTCTGGTTATTATGAATCAAAGGCAGCTCTAAACAGGAGGGTTTCAGCCTTGATTTAAAGGAACTCAGTGGTTCGGATGTTTTGCAGTTTTCTGGATGTTTGTTCCAGATTAGAGGAGCATAGAAGCTGAAAGCTGCTTCTCCATGTTTGGTTCTGGTTCTGGGGATGCAGAGCAGACCAGAACCAGAAGACCTGAGTGGTCTGGAAGGTCGATACAACAACAACAGGTCTTTAATGTATTTTGGTGCTAAGCCGTTCAGTGATTTATAAACTACCAGAGCTCCAGTGGAAGGACTTTAGAACTGGGGTGATGTGCTCTATCTTCCTGGTCTTACTGGGAACGCCAGCAGCAGCGTTCTGGATCAGCTGGAGCTGTCTGGTTGACTTTTTAGGCAGACATGTGAAGACACTGTTGCAGTAATCAATGCGACTAAAGATAAACGCATGGATGAGTTTCTCTAGATCTTGTTGAGAGATTAGTCCTTTGATCTGGAAATGTTCTCCAGGTGATAGAAGGCTGACTTTGTAACTGTCTTTATGTGTCTCTGAAGGTTCAGGTCTGAGTCCATCACCACCTGAGCTAATGGGAGCATGTAGATATTAAATAGCAGGGGCCCCAGGATTGACCTTGGGGTACTCCACATGTGACTTTTGTCCGCTCAAATGAGAAGTTGCCTGTTGACACAAAGAAATCCCTGTTCTTCCTGCCAGAGAGAACGTAGACAAAGACCACGCCTTCTGGAAAAAGTCTGAAATTGAATTATTTGAATTATTTGGAGCTGGAACAGAGGAAATGCCACAGCCCTCCAAGAAAAGAACCTTGAACTGACCGTGAATCCTACAGCGAAGGAGGAAACCGGTCAAGTTTGATTACTTTCTTGCGCAACAAATTTTCCATAACTTACAACTTTTAATAACAGCTGACTCTGAACATGTTTTCCTCCAGTTCAGTGAAGGCGTTGGAGATAAAACGGGCCGTTATCTGTGAAGACAAACACTAACTTCCTCCGCCCCGTCTGATAACGTTCCTCTACAGATTAATAACAAAACACACCAGTGGCTGAACCTGCGGGAGGATGAGGAAGACCTTCTATCTTGATGAAGGCAGCAACAGGAAATCAGGTTTTCACACGTGCAGAGAATGGAACATGAAAGCTGAAAGTGGCGTTTTTTTTATCTACTAACTGGGTTTTTTTTCTTTGAATGAGATATTTCCAAAGGAAGAAACTCAGAACAGAGCAACAGAAAAAGAAATGTTCTCGCTTTTAAAGTAATTTTAATGGCAAAATGTGAATTTTTTTTGTTTTTTTGTTTTTTTTTTATGTGTGCAGTTTAGTTTAGTTTATTTATTTACACCCAGTTCACAACTAAAGATCTGATCCGTACAGACACAACTCTCAGAAAGTTAGGGATAATTGGCTTTCTGGTGGTATTTATGGAAAAGTAGGGCATTGAAGTCGAAGCAGCAACGTTGATTTCCTCATCTCAATTAATATATCAAAACAAAAGCCAACAACAGTGGTGGGTGTGACACAACAACAGAGGTTTTCTTTGGGATCCAGATCTGGAGAAAGTGCCGGCCGCACTTACATCGTTTTTCAGCAGATCATCTTCAAAATAACAATCCCAGCATTCAGATTAGGCCAGTAGTTTTCTGTCGTCATAGAAATAATCTGTACTCCTCCTGACTGATTCTCTGTCAGACCGCCAGGTTCTCTTTGGTGAGCTGCCAAAGCTACCTGATGTCCTCTGTGATTCACACCCAGCGTTCGCAGAGAGCTGACAGATAATTCTTCCACCTTCACAGCTTAAACAGACAATCACATTTTCTGAATTATTCATCAGCGCATTGCTCTGGAGAAAGAGCACAATGCTGCAGTCTTTTCACACATCTGTTTGCCTGGTGCTTTGAGCCAAAGTCACCTCGAGAAATGCATTTTGATTTTACAATGATAGCGTTTTAATCGCGGCCGCCCCTCGGCGGAGTGCGGCTGTTAAACAGATAAGCAAACAGAAGGTGCGATGCATTCCTGGATGTTGGCTCATGGAGAGTTTGGCTTTGGTAGAAGGCGACTTCTTTTTCTGGCCTCCTGGCTGATGAATAACACTCTGCGGTCAAGAAATGAAGAACAACCTAAAGGAGGTTTAACCAGATATTTACATGAACTGCATCATTGTATTACTTTCCTTAAATTTAAAAGTTTGAACTAAGATTTCTTTCTTTAAACAGTTTGGAAAAGCCTGGAAGCAGTGGTTTACAGTGCGATGTTAGCTGTGCTAACCCTAAAGCATCAATCATAAACATTAGCTCTGCTAACGCTAAAGCACGACACCAACATGGTTTTTAGTGGAAGCTAATGCTGAAACTAAATTCAACCATTTTGAGTAGTGGGCACTGCTAACTGAAAAGTTAGCAGTGTTAAGCCTAAAGCACTAATCATAAACATTAGTTCCGCTAATGCCAAAGCACTATACTAACATGGTATTTAACAGAAGCTAATGCTAAATTGCTAAATTCAGCCATTTTGAGTAGTGGGCATCACTATGTAAAAAGTTAGCTGCCCTAACCCTAAAGCAATAATGATAAACATTAGCTTTGCTAACGCTAAAGCGCTATACCAACATGGCATTTAGTGGAAGCTAATGCTAAAGTGCTAAATTCAATCAATTTTAATAGTGGACACCACGTAGTAAAAAGTTTACTCTTCTAACCCTAAAGCACTAATCATAAACATGAGCTCTGCTAACGCTAAAGCGCTTCACCAACATGGCATTTAGTGGAAGCTAATGCTAAAACTAATTTCAACTATTTTGAGTCGTGGGCACTGCTAACTAAAAAGTTAGCTGCCCTAACCCTAAAGCAATAATAATAATTAGCATTAGCAAAGCTAATGTTTAAGCGCTATACCAAGAGGGTATGTAGTGGAAGCTAATGCTAAAGCTCAAAATTCAACCATGTTGAAACCCATAGACATTATGGTGTCAATTACACGCTCTAACAAAGTATATCGCCCTCATCAGGTTCAAATTTGTCATTACACACCTTCCTGTACGGTTTGCGCTTCAAGAAGTGGTTCTTTGGAACGGACCTTTCAACTCATAGTTTCAGACTTATAGTTGTCTTATAGTTGTTGAATTTGCTAACTCTGTTGCTGATTTTGCTTCAGTCAGAAAGCACGCAGCACTCCAACACAGATGTCAAACTTTATTCAACTCAGAGTTTACAAAACAGCGTACGAAATTAGAGCTTTGGTATTTATCCAGAAAAATTTATTTAGGGGGAAGCTGAGTGCGCTAAATGATTAAACGCTAAAATGCTGAACAAAAACTTAGCTCAGCTGTTAGCGGATTAGCGCCTAGAAGTTGATGTCATGGTTTTGTTCATTCACGACATGAGTTAACCGAGGCGTGCATGTGGATGTATTTTAGGGTAGCAACCAACAAAGTTGAAAGATCTCCAAAATCATCTCGTTTCTGTCCATTTGTGTTATGTTTGTGAATTTTCACGGCTCCAGTAAAGAAATCAGAGGAATTGTGTCTTTGTGACAAGCTGCTGTGTTTTTCTTAGACGACAAGAGCCCGTGTCATCTACCGGAGGCCGTGGGTCCCTGTCGAGGTCTGGTAAAGCGCTTCTTCTTCGACACCAAGACTCAGCAGTGCAAGCATTTCTTCTACGGCGGCTGCTTTGGCAATGCCAACAACTTCTGGAGCATGGCCGAGTGCCAGAGGAAATGTCAGAGCCGAGGTAGGCCCAGCTGTCGGCACGCCACCATTAGGTCCTAGTCAAAGCATCGGTTAAAGCCACGATGAGTTCCGCTCATGGTTTCTAATCTGCATCTCAGCTCTGCAAGTCGAGCTGCAGAATGGAAAGGAGGCACTTTATTTCTGGCTTTTACCTCAAAGCAGCACGACAGCATTTCAGAGAAGCGGCGTAATCAAAACAGCTCAGCCTCAGATAATTAACTTCGTGATGAATTTTCAACTGAGCATGAAATCACTTTTCACTTTGATTTAGATGCTTTTAACTGACCAAAGCAGACTCAATTACGCTTAACTTAAAGGCATAAGACAGCAGTAATTGGAAACTGAAATAGTCAGGGAATAAAAGAAGCAAGTTGCCTGACTGGAACTATTTCAGCCTGTAGAAAAATCAGTTTGTCTTGGACGTTTTCACTATTTTTTTATAAGACAATAATTTCAGGCTCTCAGCTTCAATACTAGTCTCTAAGCTCTCTGCACAGTAGAAAAACAACCTTCAAGTTTCCTTTTTGCTTTGTGTTGTTTTTGGCTTTATAGACGAACCTACAGCTGTGACAGAAGGCCACATAACTGTGAGGAAACCCGTCATGACCCATCCAACCACCGGAACAGGTAACATTAGCGTCCAACCAGCATCTTCATGAATTTAGCGTTCTACCTATGGGTGTATGTGAACTTTACGTGGTTTTTATTGCTGAGCTGTTAAAACACTGTCCAAACAAACCATGTGAAAACTAGAATAAAGCAACAAAAGTTACAGCATATTCAGAGTTGAGTGGAAGGAAAAAATGTGCCCTAAACATTTTTGAAGTTAGCAAAAATGCTAATGCGATAAACCAGAAATTAGCTGTGAGTGAAATATTTCAAGTGATAGTGTGTTTAAGAAAATAAGAATATAGCAAAAAAAAGTTGTAGCATATTCATAGAAAGTTCAGTGGAAGGAACAAGTGTGTGCAAAAACAATAATGCTTTTCTCATTTCAGAAAGTGAAACTCATATAGAATCAGCTCTGAGTGAAACATTTCAAGCAATCCTGTCTAAGAAAATTAGATTATAGCAAAAAAAGTTATAGCTTATTCATAGAAAGTTGAGCGGAAGGAAAAAGTGTCCATTAAAAGTTTTCAGATTTAGCAAAGACACTAATATGGTACTCATTTCAGAATGTGAAACTCCTATATAGAGTCATGACAGAGTGAAATATTTCAAGCTCTTGTTTGTCTAAAAAAATATTACAGCAAAAAAGTTATAGCCTATTCATAAAAAGCTGAGTGGAAGGTAAAAGTGTGCACTAAGCAATTTCAAAGTTAGCAAAAACACTAATATATTACTCATTTCAGAAAGTGAAACTGGTATTAAGTAGATTCATGATAGTAAAATATTTCAAGCAATTCTGTACAAGAAAATTAGAGTATAGTGAAAAAGTTATAGCATATTCATAGAAAGTTGAGTGGAAGGAAAAAGTCTGCGCTAAATGTTTTTAAATTTAACAAAAACAATAATGCATTTCTCATTTCAGAAAGTGAAATTCGTATAGATTCATGACAGAGTGAAATATTTCAAGTTATTGTGTGTCTAAGAAAATTAGAGTATAGCAAAAAAAAAAAATTAATAGAAAGATGAGTGGAAGGAAAAAGTTAAACAATTTCTACTAAACAATTTCAAAGTTAGCAAAAACGTCAATGCAATAGATGGAAAATTAGCTCTACTATTAGCACCCTGGCGGATTAGCAGTAGTGTGCCCAGCACCGCCTCGATGATGGTGATGTCATGCTTTTGAAAGATTCTAATAGGCTCATTCATAAAAAGGAGGCACACGTGGATGTATTTCAGGGCAACACCTCAAACACTCTGCTCCCTTGTGTGACGACATGAAGAAAAAAGAAACAGCCAAGATATCAGGAAGAGAACTGTGGACCGCCACAAATTGAAACAGTTATAGCATATTCATAGAAAGTTGAGTGGAAGGAAAAAGTGTATGCTAAACATTTTCAAAGTTAGCGAAACACTAATGCAATAAATGAAAAATTATCTCTTAATTATCTGACCTTATTTTGCTGTAGCTACTTGTTCAGCTTAGTGTTTAGCTTACCTTTTAGCTTAATTTCGCAAATAGTTTGTCATTACCTTTCGCTTAAAATAAAAAAAATTGCCTTGTTTAGTCTAAAGACAAATTAGCATTTAGTTACAAATTAGAAATATTTTTGAGACATTTAGCTTAACTTTTACTGTAGCTACTTCCTTAACTTAGAGTTTAGCTTAGCTTTTAGCTTAATTTAGCGATTTGTTTGTCATTACTTATCGCTTAATAAATTGCCTTGATTAGTCTAAACAGACAAATTAGCATTTAGTTGCAAATCAGAAATATTTTAATGAGAAATTTAGCTTAACTTTTACTGCAGCTATTTACTCTGCTTAGCGGTTAGCTTACCTTTTAGCTTAATTTAGCAGATAGTTTATAGTTATCTTTAGCTTAAAATAAAAAAATAGTCTTGTTTAGTCAAAAGAGACAAATCATAAATATTTTGATGAGAAATTTAGCTTAGCTTTTACTGTGGCTACTTATTCTGCCTACCATTTAGCTTACTTCAGCAAATAGTTTGTCATTACCTTTAGCTTAAATTTAAAAAATAGCCTTGTTTTGTCTAAACAGATAAATTAGCATTTAGTTACAAATCAGAAATATTGTGAGACATTTAGCTCAGCTTTTACTGTCGCTACTTACTCTGCTTAGCGGTTAGCTTACCTTGTAGCTTAGTTTAGCGCTTAGTTTATCATTACTTATAGCTTTAAAAATAGCTTTGGTTAATCAAAACAAATTAGCATTTGGTTGCAAATCAGAAATATTTCAAACCAACTTGCTTGCGTTCCAGTTGATTCCTCCGACACAGAAGTCAGATTCCCAGTTCCGGCTGCAAACGGAACTTAGCATAAGTCTTCTTTTGTTTACATTGTGCTTGTTGCAAATGCTGTTCATTTGGTAGTGCAGTTGTCTCTCGGATCGTTTTAAGCAGGATTAGCAAGAGATATCCTCTCATAATGCTGTTTTAAAAATTATTTCTAACCTTTCTTCCGTTGTCATATCTGCCTCTTGCAGCAACTCCTGCAGCTCCGAGCAAATGAATTAAACATCCACTTTGTAAGACCGTAAATAAGGCTGTAATTTGCAAAGAGCAAAGCTTTGCGAATCAATTTGACTGATTAACTTTACAACTACCTTCATTGAATTTTAAAAAGGGTCCCTCATAAAACACACACTGAATGCAGTGAAGTATAAACGTGTTTGTGTTTTATAATGTAACTTATCACTGTGACTGAAATCTTTAAACTCTTATTGTGAAAACAGCTTTTTCAGCGGATGAAAGTCGATCTTTCCCCAGTTTCTGTTTTCAGAAGATGCTCCTGCAGCACCATAAAGCGTACGCCTGATTTAGCATCTGCTGTTTGAACGCTTAAACACTGAAGTCTTCCCTACCCTGAAATTCTCCACCCATTCACATAAATCTCTTTCATCTACAACAAGCCGTTAGTTTTTAATGCCTGCCTCCTGAGGCGACATTTACAGCATTGTCAAGCAATATGGTCCAAGACGTGCATTTTAAGGAGGTAAATAATGGCTTCATTTGCATAGGACTGAGCTGTGATAAATTTAAAAACTCCCTGAAGTTCAGATCTGGAGTTTCTATAAATATATTCCCAACACGGCGGGTTTTGCACCATTACTTTGGGAAAAAACACAAACTACAAATGCTTCCCATTGTTTTGTGATTTAATTCAACCTTTAGCTTTGCAATGCAGAAACAGCTGCTGTGTATAAACATGAAAGCCCACCATAACAGGTTCATGCCATCAGGTTTTCTTCCTGTTCCAGTTTGGTCCAGCAGTAATAAGTGTTTGTTTTGTTTTGTAGAGGAGCTGAGCGTGAGTGAACCTCAGGTGCAGCCGCACGTCTCCAATCAACAGAAGGGTGAGAAAATGTTTCTTTATGATTATTTCAGACTATATTTCATATTTGGCGTCTTTAATCCTTCCTCGGGTCAGTCAGCAGTCATTTGTCATGTTGCTGTTACTTCATCTGCTTCATCTATCATGAAAGGTTGCGATGGTAACAACTATCTGATGGGGACTCGACTCTCAGCTTAGAGGCCCCCCCACAGCCGCCATTTTCTACAAAGAGCCACTTATTAATTTCCTCGATGTTAGCTTTGACGGAGCATATTTCGCTGCTGTCACCTTTGGTGTCGCAGTTGGAGAGCGACCCCGGCTCCTTAAACACCGAGAGAGTTATTTTTCAAAAAATTCAATTTCACTCTTGTCAAAAAAAAAAAAAAAAAAAAAAGTGTGTGTATGTATATAATGAGGGAAAGATTCAGGTGGATCCGGCTTCCGGAGTTTCAGCTCCTGGTTATGAAGTCAAGTTTAACTGTGCAGCACATTACAACGCAAATAAATAAAGAGGAGTCATGAAAAGTTGCGATTCCAACTAGAATCAATGTTTAAGTTATTATTAATCAAAGGTGGGTTTTTAGCTTTGATTTAAAGCAGGGGTGTCCAAAGTGGGGCCAGGGGGCCATTTTCGGCCCTCTAAGTGATTTTGTGCGGCCCACGATCGCAATGCAGAAATAGCACAAATTTGATTTTCCAACTTGAGGTAGGAGGTTGATGCAGACAAAAACAGTGACATTTGCACTTATGTGATGCCTTTCAAGAAAGATACAGATGGATTCACTTTTTTTTTTAAAAATGGAAGGACGGTTCTGTGTTGCAGTTTTCTGGAAGTTTGTTACAGATTAGTGGAGCATAAAAAATGAAAGCTGCTTCTCCATGTTTGGTTCTGGTTCTGGGGATGCAGAGCAGACCAGAACCAGAAGACCTGAGTGGTCTGGAAGGTTGATACAATGACAACAGGTCTTTAATAGATTTTGGTGCTAAGCCGTTCAGTGATTTATAAACTACCAGAAGTATTTTAAAGTCTTTTCTCTGAGCTCCAGGGAGCCAGTGGAAGGACTTTAGAGCTGGGGTGATGTGCTCTATCTTGCTGGTCTTAGTGAGAACACCAGCAGCAGCGTTCTGGATCAGCTGCAGCTGTCTGGTTGACTCTTTAGGCAGACCTGTGAAGACACTGTTGCAGTAATCAATGCGACTAAAGATAAACGCGAGTTTCCCTAGATCTTATTGAGACATTAGTCCTTTAATCCTGGAAATGTTCTCCAGGTGATAGAAGGCTGACTTTGTAACTGTCTTTATGTGTCTCTGAAGGTTCAGGTCTGAGTCCATCACTACACCCAGATTTCAGGCCTGATCTCTAGTTTCTAGCTGTAATAACTGAAGCTGCGCGCTGACTCCAGATCGTTCCTCTTTAGGTCCAAAGAATAACTTCAGTTCAGATGGAGAAAGTTTTGGCACCTCCAGGCTTTGATTTGTTCTAAGCATCTGTTCAGTGCTTGGATGGGTTCGGAGTCACCTGGTGACATCGTTATACAGAGCTGTGTATCATCTGCGTAGTTGTGTTAACTGATCTTATTACTTGTTATAATCAGAGCCAGTGGGAGCATGTAGATATTAAATAGGAGGGGTCTCAGGATTGAACCTTGGGGTACTCCACATGTGACTTTTGTCCGCTCCGAAGATAAGTTACCTATTGGCAAAGAAATCCCTGGGCTTTAGGTTGGATTCGAACCAACTGAGTCGTACCAGAGTCCGACCCAGCTCTCCAGTCGCTTCAATAATATCTCATAGTGTCAAATGCTGAGGTCCAACAGAACCAACACTGCGGTTCTTCCAGAGTCTGTATTTGTGTGGATGTCACTGAACACTTTGACGAGGGCAGTCTCAGTGTGTGGTAACCACGGAAACCGGACTGAAAGACATCAAAGCGGTTGGTCATTGTTAAGAAGCTGTTTCACTGTTGAAACACAATGATTTGCTGAAAAATGGAAGGTTAGAGATTTGCTTAATTGATGTATATTAATGTATTTCTTGTAAGTTTTTATGGTTGTATGGAGTTTTATTCATGCTGAGATGGACAGCATTTTAGCTAACCTTAGCATATTAGCTAATTTTAGCTTATACTCTGTTTTCATACTTAATGAAGAAAGTCAACATGCTAGTGATAACCCACATACTATTGGTAGCAGTTAAGATAACATTAGCATTTTATCTAATTTTGATATTAAAGTTAAACTTTACATACTTAATGGATAAAGTCAATGTTTGTCAACATGACAGTAATAGCCCGCTTACTATTGATAACATTGCAGCTAACCTTAGCATTTTTGCTCATTTTAGCTTATTCACTGCTGTTTGCTTCCTAGATGGAGCACGTTACTGGGAGTCAACATGCTACTGACAGCATTTTAGTCAACCTTAGCATTTTAGCTAATTCTAGACATTTTCATGACTAAGAAAGACACAGACTGTCTGTTGTTATAAGCTGTTCAGGCTTTGATGCTCATATCTGAGGCCCGCAGAACCTGACTCGGCATCAGAACCCCTGATTCGGGTCAGAGCACGCACACTTTGGCACAGCCCTTTTAAATTTCTTCAGAGGTTTTCTAGTTTAAATCATGCTGAGATGTCCAATATTTTACTCAGTTTCAACTTTGTTGTTAAATACTCAGCCGTAATTCAGGTCTGTAAGCTATGCTCATGATTTAAAATTTCAAACCACAAAGATTGAAACATAAACAGGAGGGTATTTGCTACAGATGAGGTTGATTCACATCCATCCAGAAGTAAAAGGGTGACATCTGGTGGCTAAATGGAGGAACAGATATAGATAGATGGATAGATCGATCGATCGATCCTTAAAAGGCCTTTGACAACTGAATTATAATTCTGCTTCTGGTTCAGATAAAGGCTGCAGAGTTATAGTTTCTTAAAAGTATAAATTAGCCTCCTCTTTAATCAGTCGACTGAAAAGAAACAGAAATATACCCACTGCTTTTCTTTTCTTTGATGGTTTAAATGAGTATCTTCTGCTTTAGTCGTAACAAAATGAGCCACTGGATGCAGAAGGTCTTACAAAGACGAATGTAGCAACAAGCAAGGATCAACAAAGAGCAAGCAGCTCTAAAGGAAGGTCAGGGATAAGGTTCTGGAGAAATACAGTCTTTGCACTGGTGATAAAATATATGAAGAACTCTTCATCCCGCAGAGCAGATTTATTTTACCACAACAAAGCTGTCAGAGCAGACTTCCAAGAAGTAAGACTCATGCTCCAGGTGAAGGAACATCAATCAGAGAGGGAACAAAGAGGCCAGAAGTAGCTCTGGGGGAGGAGGAAAGATTAACAGCCAACATTAGAGCTGAAGGTGGAAACTTTCTGCTCAGGTGACCGTTGGACTGAAACATCAGCATCATTTTGGCCCACAAATAATTACTACTCTGAGGTCAGAGGTTGGCGTTTTCTCGCCAAGTCGACTCTGCCGTGTTTATAAAACACGCTGATGGCTGCACCTCTGAGGGTTTTCACCGTATTAAATCGGCCAACATGCAACAAATGCGCAGGATTGTTTTATTAGCTTTCATTGCTTGTGGTTCTGGAAAACAGAAGACCAATTCCTGGTAAATCACAGGCTTCCATAAGCAATGAGGCACAGCCGATGCTACAGGAAGTTAGAAAAGTAGCCGTTTAAAAAACTACCACAAGTTGCCAACGAGCAGCTTTTTTGCTAAATGTAGCGATTTTAGATTCCCGCTAGTGTTTGGGGTGTGCAAAGTGCAGCCCAGGAGTCATTATTTTACGGGTTTCACAATTTGGCTACTGCTAGCACCCATGCTACTGACAACATTTTTTGCTAACCTTCACCTTAGCATATGAGCTCATTTTAGTGTATGGACTAATGTTTTCATACATAATGAAGTAAGTCAGTGGTAGTCAACATGCTAGTGATAACCCACATACTAATTGTAGCGGTTAAGCTAACGTTAGCATTTTAGCTAATTTGATATAAAAGGTCAACTTTTAGCTAAATGGATCAAGTCAATGTTTGTCAACATGATAGTAATAGCCCACATGCTATTGACATCATTGTACCTTTAGCATTTTTTGCTAAATTTAGCCTAGACACGACTACGTTCACAAACTGAAAACCAATTCCTGGTAAATCTCAGGCTTCCATAAGCAATGAGGCACAGCCGATGCTACAGGAAGTTAGAAAAGTAGCAGTTTAAACTACCACAAGTTGTTGTTGTCAACTAGCTGTCCTTTTTTGCTAAATGTAGTGATTTTTAGAACCAGGTTTCAGGATTTTGCGATTTGGCTACTGATAGCTCCCTTGCTACTGACAGCATTTTAGCTAACCTTAGCATCTGAGCTAATTTTAGCGTATAAACTAATGTTTTCATACATAATGATGCAAGTCAGTGTTAGTGATAACCCACATTAGCAGTTAAGCTAACATTCACCTTTTAACTAATTTGATATAACAGCTAAACTAATTTAGGTTGATAATTATTGTACTGAGTGTGTTATGTTGTTTTTAATGTTTTGGTGTAATATCCTGGTGATTATTAGACAAGTTCCTCTGAATATGTATCATATGCAGCTGTATTTGAAAAGTTCAAGCAGTTCCACCCAGTTCTGCATATTATTGCTGCTACATCAGCCCACCGCCTCACATGGAAATGTTAGTGCGGCTCGTCATCCGTGTCCTGAACTCTCCGCATGTGGATATTTTACTCGGCTACTTGCGGTTAAGTTTCTCCAGATGATCTGATCGGATGTGACAGCTCACACAGCCCGGTGGGAAACCACAGTGCAAACTGTTGCCGTTCAAATCCGGAAGCCTGCAGAGACGGGACGAAATCTATTCCCGTCAGGCTGAAGGCAGAAACACGAGCAGGAAGACGCTGCTGGAGTTAAAGTCGACGCTTATGAGAGCCGATCAGGCATCAGTCAATGGCTTCATCTGCTTTTAGATAAGTTCTTCCACTTCTGTTGATATTTATGTCCCTTTCTGCTTCAGATGTTAAGGAAACATATAAAATACCCTCTACTAGCATTAGCCCCCCAGTAAAGATTCATAAAACCTTTGAAATAAATTAAGCTTTTATTTCAATATATAATCTGCTCAGCTCAGTCCACAGCTCCTCTGCAGGATTCGGGTCTGGCAGCAACAAATGTTGATTTTATGTCTTCTGCCTCACTTGAATAGCATGTTCTCTTGTCTTTCCCATTTTAAAGAGTGGCTAGGAGATATGGGCCTCTGTGCTGTGTGATATACCTCAGAGAAACAAGAAGTCAAGGATTAGTTATTTAAAGTTTAACTTTAATTTACAAAAATGCACCACTGACGTTTAATTGGAATACCAGTATTTGTAAAACTGAATTAGTAAAAAATCTGAGGCGCCGTTTGTAAAGTTACGCAGTCAAAAACTAAACAACAATTTCTGTTGTTAATGGGGCTCATTTTTCAGTCATATTTTCACCATGTTAGTCATTATTTTATAAATGTCACAGTTTCAAACTAAATATTTAGTTTGCAACTTAAACTGTTCGCTCCAAATTAAATATTTTGTTCCTTACCTAAATATTTAGCATGCAAGCTAAATATTTATAAATATAGCTGCAGTTAGCAAGCTAAATATTAATTCTGTAAGCAAAATATTAAGCTTGCTCATGAAAAAGATTTAGCTTCAAACTAAATATTCAGCTAGCTAACTAAATATTTAGTTTGGAAGCTAAATATGTAGACTGTAAAACTAAATATATAGTTTGCTAACTGAACAGTTAACTCCAAACTAAATATTGAGTTAGCAAAATAACTAATGAACAACTAACTGTTTAGCTGACTAACTATTTCGTTTGTAAGCTAAATATTTAGTTAGCAAGCAAAATGTTTAGTTTACAATCTAAATAATTAGCTTAAAACTAAATATGTAGTCTGTTAGCTAAATGTATGGCTTCAAACTGAAAATTTAGCTTCAAACTACATATATTGCTCCAAGCTAAAAATTTTGTTTGAAGCTAAAGTTTTAGTTAGCAAGTTAACTATTTAGTTAGGATGCTAAATATTTAGCTTCCAGACTAACTATTTGGTTAGCAAGATAAATATTTACTTTGTAAGCTAAATATTTTTTTTTAGCTTGCTAATTTAATATTTAGTTTGAAGCTGACATTTATAAATGAATAAAAAATATGGTGAAAAAATTATTTAAAAAATGAAACGTCACTTTTTTCTCCTATAACCCAAATTATTTCTGATCATTTTTGACTCTAACTTTACAAAACACCTTTTTCAAACATTTATTTCATGGCTTTCTGGTGCTTCCGTAGAATCTGACCTTATATTAATGCACCTTCATCGTGGCGCCAGTAGGGGCGCTGTAACTCTGTCTCCTTGCATGTTTTCCAGACTTCAGCGCCTCGAAGATCTGCTTCGATCCCATAGAGAGCGGAACATGCAGCGGCACCTTGAGGAGGTTCGCGTACAACCCGAAAACCAAGCGGTGCCAGGCGTTCTCCTACAGCGGCTGCGGAGGAAACCACAACAACTTCGAGCTCCGGAAGAACTGCTACCACATGTGCATCAGGACCAGGAAGGGTAACGGGCTTTCATCACACACACGCGCAACACACCGGCGTCCTTTCTCAGCTTCATCTTCATCACTTGGTTCTGTTGCAGGCGACAGGAAGGGGTTGATCCGAATAAAGAAGAAAAACATCGACAGCATCTTGAACCGCATGGTCTGAGCACTCTGCCCTGCGGAGCGCCGCTCCCGGGGAGAAATTTGTATTTATCTCTGTATTATATAGCTTAGCTCTGAGTGTTTCAAGCTTTAATCACAGAAAATCTCCTTTTTAATGAGATTTAACTTTAAATGAGCTGTTTATTTTTGAAATGTTGATGGACAACACTGTGCAAAAGTCTTGAGTCAGTCCTCGTTTCTTTCCTGTCATCTTTACAGTTATCCTGAGCAAATTCTCGCTCTTTTTTTTGGGCTTCGGCTGCTTTTTTGACTCCGTTTCAACCCCCCTGCCAGCAGCCTGTCACAGAGTTACAGTTTTCCCCCTTAATTTCAGCAGAATCAATGGAAAAACAGCAGCGACAACGCCGTCGTACGGGAGATGATCGTCCGCAGGTTGGCGCATCTCTCAGGATGACTTTCCCTGCTTTTCCTCAGTTTCAGCTCATCGTACGAACAGGCGCAAGGATTGGGCTGGGAGCCTCTAAAGAGCAGCCAAGGTCCAAAGAAAAGGCTGCAGGACTGCTGGAGCAACAGACCAGAGCAGAGTCTGTCGCTTAGCGGGAAAAATCAAGACATAAGAGGCGGTTTAAAACTTTTGCACAGAAGCGAAATACAAATAAAAGCCTTTCTTGTAATTTTGAGATGATTCTGAACATGAAACCACTTCTGGCTTTATGTTTTTTCTCAGCAGAGCTTCTTTATTTTCACCCCAAACTGAAATAAAAACAGCTTTAAGGCACATTTTAGTTCTGATTCTGGTCTTTCTGCTCCAAAACGTTTTCAATATCTGCTCAGAAAAGTTACGAATTATAAAGTAAAACATGTTTATGAAGCTGTTATAGAAAGAAAGTCACGACTCAGAGTGTAATTACAGCGTGGAGACGGCAAAGACTGCAGGGCAGCGTTCAAATCCTCTTTAATATGAAAGAAAACCAATAATATTGAGAGAAAATGTCATTTTTCATTTTTATACATTCATCTGCAACAATTAACAGGTTTCTATGGAAATGTTTCAGAAATACTAAAGAAATAAGACGATCTAAAACGGGGGATGTGTATTTATGGGGATCTGAGCTGAAATCAGTGAAGTCATGAATGGATTTATTCCTCCTTGGTTAAATATCAGATTTCAGCAGGTGTTCAGGTGTGCATCTAACTAGAAAAACCAGAATAAAGATGAATTTATCTTGGTTTTCAACGTGTATAGAAAATATTCCAGTTCCTCTGCCTTCATATGGTACGAATTCTCCATTTTATCTGACTTTCTGTGTCTTTCCGTTGGTTTTGCTCTGCAGATGTTGGTCTGAAGCTGTATTTGCTCAGGTATTTGCTCATATCTGCTGCCCATAAATCCAGCTGCTGCCCACTGGAAATGACACCAGTTATTGATGGAACCTCTGTTCTCGCTCATTGGGTGGCTTGATCAGCACCACTGCAGGATGAACACAAGGGGGCAGTGTTGCATCAAATGCTGCATCTCTTCCAGGAACCACGGGTCGGTTCTTATCTTCCACAGGTTTCCTTTCTGAGGTTTTTGGGTTTAAAGTGGGGGGGGGGGGTTTCTCAAGCTGCTCCTGGACCTGCTGTGTCAAAGAACAAGACATCACTAATTAATAAAACAATTTATTGATCGATTTATGGTGTAAAAATCACCTCCAGCATCAAAGGTATGAAACACCTGGTGCTGCTTTTTCAACCATCTCCAATGTAAAACACTTTAGAAACTGGATTTGGAATAATAAGGTATATTTTAAGGATTTGTTCCGTATTTAATTTTATTCTATGACGTGTTTTTATATTTATCCTGACGTTTTTAGACCGCTGTGGCGTCGGCAGGTCCTGCCGTGACTTTAAGAACCTGTTCAGCTTGTTTCCTGAAGTTCTCTATGGGTAGATTGTGTAATAATAATAAAGTCCGGAGATAAAACGGGTCGAAAATGAGACAAAAAGCTGTGAAATCCAGAGAAAATTGCATAGTAACCGATTATTTTGACTATTAAACGATTTCTCGGATAAAAATGGTGGCACATTCTGATGATTTTTTTTTCATTTAACCACTTATAGATTTATTATTTTTTTTTACATTAAAAGATGCAAATAAAGAAATTAATTCATTCTTAGATAAGAAAATAAACATTTTATTCCCTAAAATGCCATAACAGCATAGCTTTGTTGAACGCTCGATCATTTGTAGCAAAGGATGCATCTGCAGCTTTAAAAAATCCTTCTTACATCAACATGGAAAGACTCTCATATTCAATTAACCAATTAACAGTTAGATCTAAAAAAAAAAAAAAAAAGGTGCTTAATAGATTTATTTGTTTTATTTATTTATTTTTTTTTTTGCAGAATCTGAACCAGGTGAAGCTAAAACTCCCATTTGAGGATTTCTATGTAGAACAGATTTATTTGTTTTATCTTAAATGCAAAATGCATTTAATTTACAATTTTACCTTAATTTCTGCTCTGAACGGCTGTTCTTTCAGCAAATTGCCCATTTTTGAGTCAGTTCACTCCAGTTAACAATTGATTAATTACTAAATTAGTTGACAATTATTTAGTCAATTAATCTGATTATTTGACCATATAGATAGATGGATGGGTATTTGTTGTATTCCATAGACCCCCCCCCCCAAGAAAGCCCCTCTCTAGCCCCTAAGGATAAAAGCCTAGCTCCGGCACTGTCATGAACCACCTTTTTACATAATGAACAGATTGTTGTTCACTGAATGTGTTCCCTTCTGACTGAAATACATTATTTTATCAATTTGTTCCACGTCGGATTCATGTTCATTGTCTCACGACGACCCCCCCCAGCAGCACCTCCGCGGCCTCCCTCAGGGTCGCGGCCCCCGTGTTGAGGACCGCTGCTGTAACGCACAGCCGTGAGGAAAATGTAAAGAAACGCGGCCTGGTTTAGGACTTTTGCCCAGAGCTTTTCCTTTGGATCAGTCGGAACCGCTGCAGCTCAAACCCGCCCAGAACAGGCCTGAATGCAGAGCGTGGGAGTGGGTGGGTGTTCGCAGCTCCTCAGCTGTGGGCTCTCCACTCCACGGTGATGTAACAGGAAGCAGTGGGCTGACTTCCAACGTCAAGCTGAAGCCGCCGGAGCTGCGCGCACAGAGCCGCCGGAGGTCCGCCGTGGTCGGATCCCCGAACCGAACCGATCGGATCAGAGCCCGCTGTGTCTGGTAAGGAAGCGGGAATGGACCGGGCTTTGTTGGGTCAGGTGTGTGTGTGTGTGGGGGGGGGTCTGCTGACCGCGGTTTTTCCAGCCAGGATTCCGTTTGGACCTTCGGTTCTGCTGATTGCAACAGGAAAAGGTTCTGGTTCTGCTGTCCGGAGGTGTGACGTCCACGCAAACCTTTGGTTTAAAGGGCCGGTTGAGGGTTCGACGCCCCGGAGCTTGGTCGTGAAATCTGCTCAGTCCCATTGATTCCGGCGCTGAGTCAGCAGGACGCGAACCCGGCCGGGCTGGTGCTGCAGAGCCCGAACCGAACCCTGCGCGCGGTTACATAAGCAGCCGCAGAGCCGCCGGACCTGCTGGACCGGAGGATGGAGATGATGATGATGATGATGCTGTGGTGGGGGTGAAGGAGCAGAGCTGGCTGAACTGGGTTCTGGTTCCGTTTCAAAACTAAAAGCCACAGTTTGGGTCGTTTCGGTTGCCATAGCAGCGCTTGATTTCTAAAAGTCATATTTTCACCCTGTTAGTCATTAATGTCACGGTTTCAAACTAAATATTTCGGTCAGAGCTACGTGTTTATTTTGTAAACTAAATATTTGGCTCGACACTAATTAGGTCAGAACTAAGTATTTAGTTCACACTCAAAAAATTCAATTAACAAACTAAATATCTCACTCTCATCCAAATATTTCGTTTTAAGTTTGATATTTAAACATATAGCTCCAATCTAAATACTTAGTTACCAAACTAAATAGTTAGCTCTGAGCTAAATATTTACTTTGTAAAGTAAATATTTGGTTAACAAGTTAAATATTTAGCTCAGAGCTCGGTATTTAGTTAGCATGTCAAATATTTAATTTACAAACTAAATATTTCACTCCGAGCCAAATATTTCATTTCAAGCTAAATATTTAAATATGTAGCTCCAAACTAAATATTTAGTAAGCAAACTAGTTATCTCTGAGCTAAATATTTACTAAATAAACTAAATATTTGGTTGGCAAGCTAAATATTTTGCTCTGAGCTGAATATTTAGTTTCAAGCTAAGTATTTAAATATATATCTCCAAACTAAATGTTTAGTTTTCAAACAAGATAGTTAGCTCAGAGCTGAGTATTTAGCTTTAGTTTGAAGCTAAATTTGAAACTCAAGAGCTAAATATTTAGTTTCAGGATAAATATTTAATTAGTAAGCTAAATATTTACCTGCAAGCAAAATATTTAGCTCAGAGCTCGGTATTTAGTTAGCAAGTCAAATATTTAATTAACAAACTAAACATTTAACTCCCAGCCAAATATTTCATTTCAAGATAAATATTTACATATGTAGCTCCAAACTAAATATTTAGTAAGCAAACTAAAGCTCTGAGCTAAATATTTACTTTGTAGACTAAATATTTGGTGATTAAGCTAAATATTTAACGCTAAACCAGATACTTTACTCTGAGCTAAATATTTAGTTTCAAGAATATTTAGCTTATTTAGCCTTAGTTTGATACTAAATTTGAAACTTAAGAGTTAAATATTTAGTTTCAAGATAAATATTTATTTAGTCAGCAAAAATATTTACTTAGCTATGAGCTAAATATTTAGCTTTCTAATGAAATATTTAGTTTGAAACCATGACATTTATAAATGAATAAATGACACGGCCAAATTCCTGCGTTCAGTTTTTCACCGCATCACTTCACGGTCCGGCCCCAGAGGAAGAGCCGCTGTTCGCGCTGCCTTCGTGGGACCAGCCCGACCCCAGAGCAGAGCTGCAGTCCAGCCTGGACTCAGATGATCTGTTGGACTCCTGACCTGCAGAGTTGGAAAAGAAAATGTTTGTTTCAGGTGTTACAGACCCGAGGCTTGACTTGGACCTGGCCGTCGAAGACCTGAGGCCGATCCGTGACCTTCAACCCCCAGAACGTGACTGACGTTTTATGGCCGGTGTTGACAAAGCAGCCTGTCAATGAGGGCACGATGGCAGCAGCGCTGTTTCCTAAATATGTGCCGTTTTTCATCGTAGGGAGGTGGCATCAATAAATCTGAGCTTTTACTGTGTTTTTATTGTAAAGTTACGCAGCAAACGGTTTACAGCAATATTTTGGTTTATTTAGTCTGCCGTAGAGGGCAAAAAATGGGTTTTATTTTTCAGTCATGTTTTCACCATGTTATTCTTATCCTTATAAATGTTAGAGTTCCAAACTAGATACTTAATTCACAAAATTAAATTTTTAGTTCAATAGTAAATATTTATTTCCCAAACTAATAACTTAGCTCAGACCAAAATATTTAGCTTGCTAATGCTAATGATAACTTAGTATTTACATAGCCAATTTAGCTCAGACTCAAACATTTAAAATATTCAGCTCTAAATTAAATTTTTAGTTTGTTAATTAAATATTTAGTTCTGAGATAAATATTTATTTTTTTAGTTCTAAACTAAATATTTAGCTAGCTAGTGCCAACTAAATATTTGGGTTGCAAGCTAAAAATTTAGCTAATCTGCATTTTTCAAAATATGACATTTTTTCCACTATGACAGGTTAATCAACCGAAGTATTGCTGTTAAATTTTTACTTTGTAACTTTACAAAAGACCCAAACAAACCGCTCCGTCTGGCTCTGCTGATTCAAAAAATAGATTTTAGTAGAAGTAGAATAGAACCAGGACGTTAACGGGTGCGTAGAAACCGAAAAGACAAAAGAAAAGCCGGTACTTTAAAGGAAAAACTGCTGAAGAGGAATATTCATCGGTGAGCTGCTGGTCGCATCGCATCTGGTGAACCAGAGTTTCGTTCTTCTGCTTTTACAAAATCATTTTCCTGTTTTTGGTTCCCAAAACACCTTTCCTCCTGAAGAAAGTGTGCGGGTTTCGCGATGTCTAACGTTTCATAGTGTCGCACCGTCATCAGAAGGAAAATAAGGCCATGCGTGGATCTCTCTGCAGAGGTCGGAGGTCACCTGAGAGCGAACGTGGTGCTGAGGGCTGTTCAGTTGTAAAGGCACTGGAGGCCTCGGGGACTCATAATAACAATGGTGGAGCAGGAAAACACGTAGTAACCCGTAGCAACCGACCGTCCTGCTGTCGCCGACCACTCCAGACGATACTCAGCAAAATTACCAGAAAGTGAACGGCTCTGATGTAAAAACCTTTGTTTTGTATTTGTTAGATTCATGTTTGTTTTGAAACACAATTCGATTTTTCATGGAGCAAATCAATAATTAAAAGAAAATGCAGCTTGGGAAGATGAAACACCAAGCTGCAGCGCTGCTCGACACGCTATTGGTTGGCGTTTGGAAAGCAGCCAATCCAGGAGTTCCATTTATGTTCCTTGGTGCTGATTGGCTGAACCTCCAGAGTGGAGATAAAGAAAACCGTAGATGTTAGCTTTTGTGGTAGTGCTAAGATGTTTGTACTGATGCGTATTAAGGTACATTTGGTGTTTGAACTATTAAAATGGGCAGTCATGAATATTTTAGAGGGAGTTTCAAGTATTCGTGAATTCTAGCTATTCGTGAGTTTTAGCTATTCATGAATAAAATTGTGAAAATCATTCTAAAAGATCTTTTATTTGCTCTTAAATCATATTTTTTTTTGTTTCTTTAGAAAACAATGCACACACATTTGTTTTGTTTTTCTGTTGTTTGTGTTTATCATGTAAATATGTTGTTAAAGTATTTTGTACGCCCCTATAAAGTTTATCTAAATTCTGTTTTAGGTTTAAACAAAAATAATTCACAAGAAAAACCACAAAAACGCCAAAAGGTCAGAATTTTGGTGACATATGACTTATAATTTAAGTGTCGGTATCGGCGATACTGGCCATGTATTTACTTCGTATCGGATTGATACCAGAATATGCAGTATTTCGAACGTGACTGGAAGACGACGCATTAGTTATGTTTGAAAAGTAAATCCAATCTAGATATTTAGTTAGCAAGCTAAAAATTTAGTTTATATATATTTAATGGCTTTTAAAGGAGCAACTGGAGGAAATGTTAAAAGTTCAGTGAAACATTTTGATTTCTGGCACCAGTTTCGTTTCTTCATGCTGAACGTCTGAGCTTCTCTGTTTCTTGGCTCTGTGAGGGATGGGGTGCATCGATAATTCATCAGTGAACTGACAGAAAATGAATCTTCACCTGTTGAGTTAATCGATGGACTAATTAGCTGTGTTCGTAGGACGACGTCTGGTCTCTGCTGCGGTTTCTGTTCAGAACAGCAGATCTGAAGGTTTTTCTGTTTGTTCTGCAAACTGAGAGGCCGCAGAGAAAATATTCACTCTTTTCAGAATATTAATAAGGAATAAATGAATAAATCATGAATGGAGAAATACAGCACTGAGTTGGTTTGAAAGCTGGTGCTTGTCGTCTGCATTGTAGACTTTTTTTCAGAGTGGTTTTGCAGAAAAAGAAAGAACGCCCTGCATCTGAATAAAGAGCAGGACTTCTGGGATGATGTCCATGTTTGGAGAAAACCATCATATCAGCACAAACACCTCTTACCGTCAGACACGGTGGTGGAGGGATGATGATCTGGGCTCGATTTGCAGCCACAGGACACCTTAAAGTCACTGAGTGGAACCGACGCATTCAGGAGTCAAATGTGAGTTCAACAGCTGGAGTTCGGTCCAAACTGGGTCATCAGCAGAACAATGATCCCGAAAAAGTGGATCGCAATACTTTGTGGTGTTTCATGCGATAACGTTTAATATTTAAAAATCCATACCGCTCTTCTTTTAGCGATAGATTGCATGGTTGCGACTGAAGTCAAAGCCCCACAAAGACAAATACTGCTCCATTTGTTGCTGCCAGTGGTGGGAACCGCTAACGAAAAGGTTGGCTGCACTAACGCTAAAGCACTAATCATAAACATTAACAACGCTAAACTGCTACACCAACATAGTATTTAGCGGAAGCTAATGCTAAAGCGCATATCATTATGGTATTTAGCGGAAGCTAATGCTAAAGCGCATATCATTATGGTATTTAGTGGCAGCTAAAGCAATACACCAACATGGTATTTAGTGGAAGCTAATGCTAAAGCGCATATCATTATGGTATTTAGCGGAAGCTAATGCTAAAGCGCATATCATTATTGTATTTAGCGGAAGCTAATGCTAAAGCGCATATCATTATGGTATTTAGTGGAAGCTAAAGCACTACACCAACATGGTATTTAGTGGAAGCTAATGCTAAAGCGCATATCATTATTGTATTTAGCGGAAGCTAATGCTAAAGCGCATATCATTATGGTATTTAGTGGAAGCTAAAGCACTACACCAACATGGTATTTAGTGGAAGCTAATGCTAAAGCACTAATTTCAACCTTGTTGACCCCCACCATGATTTTGCCTAACTGACCACAGTAGGGCTCCGGTCAGAAAGCACGCAGGACATCAATAGATTTTAAACTGTTTTGTACAGGACTGCAGCGATGCATTCTGGGTACAGATTAAACATAATTTGCTACGCCGCATCAAAGATGGAGAATATGAGGAATGTCTGTTTTGGGATTGTTTTCAAACAAGAATATTCCAGAAGGATATGACAAATCAACAGAATGAGGCTGTTTTATTCAGAACAGAAAAATGTGACCTTATTGAAACAGAACTTTTATATGTTGTTAACTTTTTATTATTTCCAGTAAATACCTTGTTTACACCTCCAAACTTCTGCAATAAAAACCTCAGGTCCAGAGTTTATGATCTTCAGTTATATATAGGAGTCTATATAAAGTCCTTAAAATCAAATTAAAATGCTAACGCCATTAAAATTTTATCTGCCTGTGAAAGACTAAAATTTAATTTGGACATTTGAATTTACATGTTCTATAACGCCCTTAGATATTGTAATTATGTTTATATCTTGTTCTCTTTTATTCGTGTTTTATTTTGTCCCTGTATGTTTGTTTGAAATAAAGTTATTGGGATAAAATAACTGAGAACAGGAGGACAGAAAGCAGAACTGCTGTGTAAACAGTTTTCACTTCAAAATAAGAGCATGAATATAAACTTCTAACTACTTGAGGAATTGTTAACAGCCGAGAAACAAAACTTCAACACCGAAGTTGAACATTATTCATCTGAAAATTTGTAGGACAACCAAGTAAATTAGCGCTTGAGAATTTATCTGGGGAAGCTAAGAGCGCTAAACGTTTTCAAAGTTAGCAAAGACGCTAAATGAAAGTTAGCTCCGCTATTAGCACATTAGCTGATTAGCGGAATCGTGACCACCACTGGTTACTGCTCTCTATAGTAAACAGTAAAAGCAACAATCCAAGTCATAGTTTTAGTTTTTGGGGGTTGTAAACATGATCATGCGGAGCGTATCGTTTTCACGATAAATCAAAATTCTTCTGACGATGAAAATAATTTCACAGAAACGGTGAACGGTTTGAGAACTGCCCGTCCCTGTCCCAAAACACAGCAGCAGGTCGACCACAGAACATCTGAAAACATCAAGAATCAAGTTGTTGATTCTTGAAAAAATAGCTGTTGATATTTAAATAACATGATTAAATATGATTTTGAAAAATGAACACCATTTCTTCCTCCATGAAAGGCTAAACAAACCAAAATAGTGCTGTGAATTTTTTACTGTGTAACTTTACAAACAGTCAAAGTTCAGACCTCAACCTGAAATGTTTTGCAGGGACCTGCTGTGTCACAGGGGAGTACTTAGTTTTTTGTTTGTTTGTTTTTGTTTGTTTGTTTTTTTACGGTTTTGGCTTCATCTGTCTGGAATGTGTTGGGGATGTTTTTGCTCTCAGGACGTTAGAATAGAATCACTAAACCTGGTGACGACCAGATCCTTTCCTTTCTGTCCTCGTACATAAAACCGACAGAGGTGTACTTTCTACGGTTTTGTTTTTCCACTAACTCAGCTCATACGCATCAGGCTCCCAGTGGGATATTCGGCTTCCTGTCGGCCGGTTTGTCTCGGTTCCAGAGGTATTTTCGACCCCGCGTTATCCGAAGGGACTCGAGCAGTTTCTCCGGGTCCAGCCGTGGAAAGAGTTACGTGCTGCACAGCAGGAATGAATAATGCATCGGTTACACGTTGCACTACCTGCTGCTTCCTGAATGTGCCATGAAATCTCTCGGGGCGGAAGAACTGCAGGAACTGCGAGGTGAAGCTCTGAAAAGTATCTCAGGGGAAGGAGGCTTGAAGCTCCCGAGTAATGATTTGAACGGTGCGTTTCACTCGGAACTGATTGGTACTTTCTGCACCAGAATAAACCGGTGAGTCCGTTCTGCAGGTGCAGAAAACGATGGAGCGTGTTTTATTTATAACTTGTACGTTTTTAACTGAGTATTTGTGCTATTTTTTTCTTTTGTGCAGAGCAGAGGATCATATTTCTGTGGGAAGACCCTCTTGTGACCTCAGGACAACCATCCTGTTCTCCAGCTTCAGTCAACACCTCTGACCGTAGCGTGATAATCCAACTTATCTCAGCGTTTTCAGATTTAAATCAAACATTTGGAGCAATTAAAATATTTAATATGTTTTAGTCTCTTGTAAGCAAAGAGATCTCGTGTCAATTCTTCATCTTTCTGTCATCTGAAATCCTCCCTGACCTGCTGGAGATCAGCTTCTGGTCCAAAGCGGGACAGAAGTTATTTAATTTAATTAGAGTTATTTAGCCTGTTATAAGAGGAAAAAATGGGGATTCATTTTTTAAAGTCATATTGTCATTCATTTATAAATGTCACCGTTTCTAAGTAAATATTTAATTAACATGCCAAATTATCAGTTTTCAAACAAAATAGTATTTAGGTCTGAACTAAATAGTTTGGAGCTAAATATATAGCTACATATTTAGCTCAGAGCTAAATATTTCATTCATAAACAAAATATTTAGCTTACTAGCTAAATATTTAGCTCCACACTATTTAGTTTGTAGCTAAAATTTTAGCTCAGAGCTAAATATTTAGCTTGCTAACTAAATGTTCAACTCAGAGTTAACTATTTAGCCAGCTGAGATTTAACTAAATATTTAGCTAGCTCAGAGCTAAATATTTCATTTATAAACTAAATATTTAGATAAATTTTAGCTTGGAGCAAAATATTTTACTTGCTAACTAAGCATGTAGCTTGCTAATTAAATATTTAACTTGCTAAGGATTTAGCTTCAGACTAAATAATTAGCAAGCTAATTATTTTGTTTGAAACTGAGATTTGTAAATGAATGAATAACATGGTGGAAATATGACTTTGAAAAATTAACCCCCGTTTTTTTTCTTATAACAGGCTAAATAACCCAAATTACTGCTGTTAGTTTTTGACTGTGTAACAAGCAGCGCCCTTAATATAATCTGCATCTGATTCTTCTGCAGAGTAATCTAAAAACAAAGCTTAGAGATACTCCAGTTTGATAAGAGCACACATCTGTTGATGATCAGAGTACCGGTCCATTTAGGCTCCATAATCCAGAATGAACAGAAAAGGTTCAGTGGTACTTCGACGGTGAAACCATGGAGTTCCTGTTGGACTCTGACGTTGCTGCGGGTTACATAAGAGTTGAGTCTAAAATCCTAGGAGCCTTTTGGGAACCTCCTGAGTCCACTTGAAAGCTGTACGCAGGATGAATGACTAGAGAGCTGTTTGTTTATTATTAACTTTAATATAAATTATTCCTATTCCCAGTTTACCCATTTAACTGGGAACTGTATTCAACTGCTTGTCATAACTCAGAGGACCTTTGACCTCCACCAATTGCTTTTAGGCTCTGTATTTTCACTGGGAATAGCAGTAGCTGAGTGGAGACAGCTGGTTGTGTGGCCTTAAAAATGCTTCAGTAGAAGCCAACTGGACTTTTTCTTGAAGATGTTTCACTTTTTATCTAAAATGTTTCACAATTTCTGCAGCTAGGATCATTATGTCCTCGATGACTGAAAATCGACACCAATGAAACGCCTTCATTCTTACAGGGAGATTTAAAAAGTAAGTAAGTACAGTTAAAGAATGAAGAAGGCATTAAGAAATCACAAATAAGCATTTTTTTTTTTTTTGTACTGAGGAACAGAAAGATTGGACGCGGGAGGGATGGGGAGCAATTAAATAGTCTTTGAAGATCCCTGGATTATTTGAATTACGACAACAGCTTCATCAACATTATGTTAGCAGCAGTGAGCACACTTCTGCTAATCTGCTAATAGTAGAGCTAATTTTTCCCCTAAATACATTTTTCTGCATAAATTCTGAAGCACTAATTTTCTTGGTTGTTTTGTAAACTTTCAGTTGAATAAAGTTCAACATCTGTGTTGAATTTTGGTTCTCGACTGCGAAGAATCCTTCAAGTAGTTAGACGTTTATATTCACGCTCTTATTTTGAAGTGTCTGACGACTGTTTACGCAGCATTTCTGTTTCCTCTCCTCAAGTCCTCTCTCTTTTTCCCATAACTATCTTTGAAACAAGAAACATACAGGAGAAAAATAAAACACAGACAGTAGAGAACGAGATGTAAACAAATATAATATCTAAGGACGTTATATAATGTAAATTATAATGAATAAATTAAATTGGTGCTTGAGGATTGTAGTTTTTCAAGGGCAGATATAATTTGAATTGAATTTAGCGCTGTAGCACTAGCATGACTAATGTTTTTGATTAGTGCTTTTGGGTTAACGCAGCTAACTTTTGAGGTTTTTAGCTAGCTGTGCCCACCATTGGAAGATATAATTAGAACTGAACTAAATGCTTTCGCATCACCTTCCGATAAATACATTGTTGGTGTAGTGCGTTAGCAAAACTGATTAGTTCTTTTGGGTTAGCAAAAGCTAGCTACGCTAACCACCACTGTATGTGAGCAATCTTTTCAGCTCAAATACACAAAATTAGCAGCTCATTAATTCCTAATTTCTTCATTTTGCTCAAAGTTTACAAGTGAAGACCTTCAAATTTAATTTTTAAAATCAGAATGAACATTTAAATTACAGGCAGCTTTTGTTAAAAACCCTACATTAATGCAGCTGTAATTGCATCGTATGGCCCTGAAAGAACATCAACATGTTGGAGGTTGACTGAAAACATGACGAGAAGTTGTGCAGAAGCAACGCGTGTCCTTGTCCCATAAACATTGAATGCCTTGCTTGGTGTAAAGAAGGACCGTGGCCAGTTCTGGCCAGGAACATGGGCGTTGGAGGAAGATTTGGAGTGACAAGTTCTTCCAATATTCATATTACCCTGGGATTCCTGGCGGCATCGTTCTTCCTCCGGTCGTCTATCTCCGGAGGCTTCAGGGACTCAGCGAGGATCTGTAAGATCTGATCTGCGAGGTTCCATCATTTATTTTTTCCCCTGCGAGTGTCAGAACGTAGAGTTTCTCTCGGTTTGGTCGTAAACAGATCCATGTGCTGGCCCTGAGGACGCTGGCATGCTGCAGAGGGTGTGAGTCTGATGACATGAATGCTTTGGTATCTTTTTTATTGTCCGCCTTTAAAGCTCAAAAACAAACGCCTGCCTCTGGTGCGTACATGCTTGGAGAATCAGGTTCTTGTCGCGTATTCCCACCGCGTAACCGATTTTTCCCAACTTTCCTCCACATGTGGGACTGAAGCTTCTTCCCAGGCATGTGCCGGCACCCTCGGTGGTCGGCTCCCATGCCCTGGCCTCACTCCTCATCGTTTGCTGTGCTGCTACATTCCAGTTTATAGCATCTTCAGACAATGCGATGAATGTGAACTTATGCTATGGGAAATGTGCTCTCAGAGGACCCATGTGATCAGTCGTTCCGTCATTAATTTTCTCCAGTTGGAGCCATGTACGCTCAGCTGAAAGGAACTTCTTCCGTCCTTCTAGGCGGCAGAAAGACGTTTTTACTTTGTTGTTCTTGTAAAACGAAACGAGAAATGATTAAATTCCACCTAAACGGAGCTGTTAGTTTATCGGGAGTTCAGTTTAACTCTAATGAAACATTTTAACTTCAAATGTGATCCAAGTGATTTCGTTTCAAACAGAAAAGGAGTCATTTTTCTTGCTGCTGCTGATTTTGTTTCGCGTTTGATTCATAAACTGAGGCAGAAATACAGAAAATAAAGAATAAAGAGTAAATAAGAATAAAGAAACAAGAATAAAGTTGTTATAATACGAGAATAAAGTCATGATATTACCAGAATACAGTTGAAATATTGAGAATAAAGTTGTAATAATACAAGAATAAAGTCAAAATTATACAGAAAAAACTCGTATGATAATAGTCGTAATAATACGAGAATAAAGTCATAATATTGCCAGAATAAAATGTTCATAATACGACAAAAAAGTCATAATATTACCTGAAACAAGTCGAAATAATATGGGAATAGTCATAGTAAAGTTGAAATATTATGATAGTCATAGTGTTACCAGAATAAAATCAAAATAATGAGAATCAAGTCGTAATAATATGAGAAAAAAGTCATAATATTTCCAGAATAAAGTCGAAATACTGAGAATAAAGTCATGGTATTACTAGAATAAAGTTGTACGACAGTAAAGTCGTAATAATATGAGAATAAAGTTATATTATTACCAGAATAAAGTCAAAGTAATATGAGAATAAAGTCATAATAATACGAAAATAAAGTCAAAATAATACAAGAATAAAGTGGTACGATAATAAAGTCATAATAATTTGAGAAAAAAGTTGAAATAATGAGAATAAAGTCGTGATAATACAAGAATAACGTTGTATGACAATAAAGTCATAATATTACCTGAATCAAGTCTAAATAATCTGAGAATAGAGTCGTAATATTAGGACAATAAAGTAATAATTTTCTGAGAACTCCTACATGAAAACTAAGTGTTAAAATGAGGAATGTTGAGAATCTTATGAAGTTATACTTCGGTATCGGTTTTACAAATAAGGAAATAATTAATCTTTTAACACATCAGCATTAAATTATTATCAGCAGCAGGACTTTGAACCGATTGTGCAACGACTGAGTCTGTTGGAAAGAAAGAACCACCGACTCGCTGAGCTGGTCACATCACATCTGAAGTGTACCCACCACTGATTACGAGGCACCACTTCACTGAAGTAGAGTTAAAAATGCAGATACCATCCCATTTACTGCTGACAGTACAGTGAATACTTTAAGCACAGCAGTGGTTGTTCTGCGACTCCCCCACAGAGGCTTTGGATGATGATGTGCTTTAATATACTAATGATCGTAATTGTGGGTTCCTGTGCAACTCTCCCTCACCGCTGCCAGAGTACACCATGTTTGCTTTTATATTTTGTTCCCTGATTCTGTCTTTAAAAGAAAGATTTGAGGATCTTGAATCTGTTAAACAAGGGATGTTTTAAGCATTTAGCGTGGTATTTGATTTAACCGCCGTTTGAAGAAGTTTAGGTTGTTCTCAATCATCATGCAGTCTCCACAGCTAGCAGAGTAGCTATTAGCTTGACTCTTGTTATCTTGTCTCTGATAAGCTGCTAACTTTACTTGATTGCCTGTTACTATGAGTAGCTGTTAGTGTGTCTCTTAGTAGCCTTTAGCTTCAGTCTGATTAGCTTTTAGCTTGTCCCAGAGTAGCTGTGAGCTTGACTCTAATTAGCTGCTAGCTTTTCTTTGAGTACCTAGGAGTTAGTCTCTTAGTAGCTATTAGCTTGACTCTGATTAGCTTCTGGCCTGTCCCTGAGTACCTGTTATCTTGACTCTAATTGGCTGCTAGCTTGACTATGAGTAGCTGGTAGTTTGTGTCTTCATAGCTATTAGATTTACTCTGAAGAGCTTTTAGCTTGTCTCTGAGTAGCTTTTAGCTTGTCTGTTATCTATACTCTGGCTGCTCGCTTTAACTATGAGTAACTGTTACTTTGTCTCTTAGAAGTCTTTAGCTCAACCTCTATTAGCGATTAGCATGACTGATTAGCTGTTGGCTTTTCTCTGAAAAAAAAAAAAAAAAAAAAAAAAAATATATATATATATATATATATATATATATATATATATATATATATATATATATATATATATATATATATATATATATACTTTTAGTAAAATATTGGTAAAATATTTGTACATTTTTCAAACTGTCTCATAACCTTAATTGATACTTTTATTCACGAGACACGAGCGTTATATCAATCAGACAAGTTAACAAGTGTATTGTAAACGATCTTCAAATAGGCACAACTTGGATCCTCGGGATTAACCATCCAGAGATGCTTTCTGGCTGCTGGACGCCTCCTCTTGGAGCGTGGGATAACGGCAGATAAGGACAGGCAGGGATCTGGCAGCAGGTGAGAAGACGACAGATGTGCAGACCTTGGATAACTTTGTGCAGGGGAGCAGATGTAATGGGTGATGTCATCTCTTGTGTGAAGTTTACAGGACTGACCACCTGGGTGAAACTCCCTGAGGTACTTGGAATAATAACGGGCCACCCACAGTTCACACGGCTCTCGCAGATCAATAATGGAGTTGTTGTGCCTCAGTGGAGGTCAGCCTCTCGGCTTTCAGCTGCAGTTAGGAGATTAAAAAATATGATATAGTGGAATAAAACTAGCCTAAATGTGGGTTGTTGTTTTTTTTTAGAGAACCAGCATCGTGGAGACCAAGGAACCCAGCAGACAGGTCAGGCAGAACGTTGTGGAGAAATTTAAACCAGGGTTAGGTTCTACAACAACATGCCAAGCTTTGAACGTCTCCCAGAGATCTGTTCATATATGAAATATAAGACCGAAAAAACTATAAATATAGGAGATATAAAAATAGGACTAGTTGCTAGTGTACCTCGCCATCTCGCTAGGTAAATTAGCAGCTAGAGATCGATAAGCTTGAGTCACAGAACACAACGACTCAAATTTTTGCCTGACAGAAGCCCCACAAGGAAAAAAAACTACATATATGAGAGTAAATAGTCCTGTTGCGACAAAATTTAAGACCTGTGATTAACATATTTAAGGCCAACTTTGATTTTTTTTAAATTAATCTAAGGGTGTTTTCCCACCTGATAATCTTGTAGACTCAGTTTGATTAGGAACCAAAATTGGAACATTTGTTAAATTTTCAGCTGCTGTGGTTCACTTTCACACTGCTCTGTATCAAACCAACCAAACCCTTGCAGCAGCCTGTTCCCCTCCTCACCTGTGGGGGCGCTGCACCAAGAACCACTGAAGGAAACGACACGAAAACCTATGAAGACACTGAGCGCAACTTCCTTCTTCACGAAATATAGATGAAAATGGAGTGGCGTCAGATTTTAGGGTTGGAGGGTTTCACTTTTGTCTTTGGCTAAAGACCACGAGCTATTTCTCCTGCTAGCGCTAGACTAGCTCACGTTTGTTTTGGTTGTATTTACCCAGAATGCCCTGCGCAGCAGTCTGCTTCCTGCTTTTGGAGCAATCTCCGGACCGCTTGGCGTTCACATCTGCATTCAAACTGCACCAGAGTTCACTTTAATCAAACCAAGACCGAGGTTTTTAAGACTTTGTAAGGATGCGCGAACACCCTAATGCTGGGGGACACTTTTCTTTAGCAGGAACAGAGAGATCAGAGAAGGAAAGATAGATGGAGCTAAATCAGGACAGTCCTGGAAGGAAAACCTGTTAGAGGCTGCAGAAGACCTGAGACTGTTTGTCTCATAGTAGCTGTTAGCTTGACTCTTATTAGCTGCTAGCATTACTATGAGTAGCAGGTAGTTTGTCTCTTAGTAGCTGTTAGCTTGACTGATTACCTGGTAGCATTACTATGAGTAGCAGGTAGTTTTTTGCTTAGTAGCTGTTAGCTTCACTCTGATTAGCTGTTAGTTTGACTGATTACCTGCTAGCATTACTATGAGTAGCAGGTAGTTTTTCTTGTAGTAGCTGTTAGCTTGACTCTGCTTGACTTAACATTTTGACTCTTCTACAAAATTCAAATAGATGTTCGAAGCTGGTAGCGACGTACCCTTATAGAGCGGTTCTACAGAGTTGTGAGTCAGCAGGGTTGAATCTAAATAAACGCATCTTTTTGAGAAGAGAAACACATTCGTGGACGTCACTGTTCGTGCGTTCACCAGGGAGACTGGCTTCATCCTGACTGGTTTGACCAACTGAATCATAAGTTGAGCTGCTTGAGAAAATAACTTGTTTAAGAAAGGAATCTAATCAAAGAAGATGACATGAGACTAATTAGAAGAACTGAACCGCAGTGTTTCCCTTGGGAAAGCCTGTTGCCGTCTGACGGGACTCATCCTCTGTGTCACACAGGAAAACCAGGCCGTGCCAAGAAACAGCTGGGGAACTTGGCAGAGTGGGCTCTGTGTGTTTGTGAACATTTTTGTTGTGTATTTCCATTCATGCGTGACGAAGCAGCTGACCTTCTAATGGCTGTTTCCAATTTGCAGATCACAGCTATGTTTCACAGCCCCCTGCCCCCCTCTTCCCTCGCCGGGTAAAGGCTCTTGTAACTCCACGCAGCGACCTGCAGGTCAGATTCATCTGCGATGCATTGTTAGACTAATAACCCCCCCGCTCGCCTTCGCATTTATTTTTCTGTGTTCGCCCTGCCAGAGAATTTTGATTTGTTAAGCAAACAATGAAAACTGAAAGTTGCTTGTTGCCAGGCACTGTAAGGAACAGGAATCTCTCCTTGGCTTGTGTTGTTGGTGTCAGTAGAAATCTACCTTTTTAAAAAAAGGACTTTGATACCGTCTGTGGTATAGTTGTATATAAGGCGGTGTAGTACAAAAACAAATAGAAGCAGATAAACTAACAGATACCTCGCACATGAACAGTATTGCTGCTCTGAAGTGGTGTTTGAAATGAAAACCAGCTGGCTACCACCACTTCCATTCTTGGCCCCTTTATACACTGAACATGATATGGTGAGTGAATGAACAAGAGCTCACTTATAAAACCCAACAGCAGATGTTCATCAGGTCACCGTGTTAAGACAGCAGCAGCTCGCCCGGAACAATATCAGTTGGTGGAACAGGAGAACTGTTGGGAAAACGGAGGAAAATACTCATCCTGACTCTTGTGTTCGGAAGCAGGATTTTTATGCTTGATGCCAGACTGTTGGAGATGCAAACAACACGAGCTTGTTTGTTATGTCTTGGTTTTAAATGGTGCTACGGTGATTCACAGTGTCATTGGTACACCACATAAACTTTATTGATTGCATATTTTTTTCAGTCTCTGGGCCACCAACATGCTTCCATGTAAAACATTTGCAGATATGCAACAACTCACTGTTGTTTTAGGAAATGATCAGAACATGATGGTCCGGTAGACTCAATTCGATTGGGGACCAAGATTGTAACATTTGTTACATTTTCAGCTGCTGCGGTTCTCTTGTACGCTGCAGTGTCAAATGAACTAAACCCTTTGAAAAACCTGTTCCCCTCATTGCCTGTGGGGGCGCTGTGCAAAGAACCACTAAAGGAAACGACGCGAAAACCTCAGAAGAAGACCCTAAGCGCAACTTCCTTCTTCACGACATGTAAACAAAAACGGAGCAGCGCCAGATTTGGCTTATGATGATTCTGGGATGCTCCGGATCTATACAACTTTCCCATCCTTGATTTTTTTTGTTGTGTTAGTTCGAAGCTACGTTGCACAGCGTTTCATGTGAATGATGGGTTATCTTTACATTTCCATGCACCTCCACCAATATGGTGGAAAGTCTCAGGTTGCATTGTTTGCAGAGTATCTCCAGTGATTGATTGTGGGAACTAACATTCTGACATTTAAAAGTGCACAAATTCTTATTATTTGCCTGCTTACATTGCTATAAAAGTGTAGAGTATTTTTTTCAGATTGTTGAAATTGTTTCTTTTACCTATTATCTTGACTCTGAACAGCTATTAGCTTGTCTCTGAGGAGCTATTAGCATAACCTCCATTAGCTATTAGCTTGACTCTGAATAGCTATTAGCTTGAACCCCATTAGCTGTTAACTTGTCTCTGAGTAGCTATTAGTGTGACCCCCTTTTAGCTTGTCTCTGAAGAGCTATTAGATGTTAGCTTGACGATCAATAGGTATTAGTTAGTCTCTGAGTAGCTATTAGCTTCACTCTGAATAGCTATTAGCTTGACCCCCATTAACTTTTAACTGTCTCTAGTTAGCTGCTGGCTTATCTGGGATTAGCAGTTAACTTTGAGTCGCTGTTAGCATGACCTCTATTATATTTTAGCTTGTCTCAGATAAGCTGCTGGCGTCACTTGATTACCTGTTAGCTTGTCTCTGAATAGCTGTTAGCCTTTCCCTGAGTAGACGTTAGCTTGACTCGATTTACCTGTCAGCTTGTCTCTGATAGGCTACTAGCTTCACTTGATTACCTGTTAGCTTGTCTCTGATAAGATGTCAGCTTTATTATGGATAGCTGACAGTTTGTCTCTTAGTTGCCACACTGGCCCTTATGGACCGCAGGAAGACACCTTCAAACAAGATTGTCTAGGTTTTTCAGGGGAAGGGTACCAGACCTGCTCAAAATACATTCTGCATTTCCATTATCTATTTTGTGCAGTGTATAACTTTCAAGTAATGCCTCGTGTTAGCTTTACATTACCCTGAGGATTTTCCCTGATTCTATAAACTAATATCCCTCTGGCTGCTTAGTACTTGAGATAAGATACCAACTCTTCAATGGTAGCCTATAAAAAAATGGAGTTTATTTCCTATTTTGAGTTTTTAAAAGTTAATATAATACCCTTTATTATTTTTAAAATAGCCTGGTGTCTTTTTTCTGTTTTGGTCACATTCCAGTTAAAGTTGTTGAAGATTGTAAACCTCTAAGAGACATGGTTCTGACTAACTGGCTAGCAATGTGCTATTGGGTTTCTTTTGAATCAGTAGTATTTAGTTGAATTTAAATAGTTCGGTACGACTAAAGTTACTGTGAATTTTTAAAATAAAAAAATAAGCACACGAGACAACTGAGAGTTGCCCCAGTGCAGACTGGCTTGTAAAGGAGATGTTTCTGTTTGGATTCTGGCTCATTTGCTTTGTAGCAGCCTTGAAGCCCCAGTGGCCTCCGCAGCTGAATGCTAATGATGAGTGGCTTTTAAAAAGCAGCAAAGCGGCCAAAATATGTGCTGTTTTCAGGAAGCATCAGTTGTTGTTTCTTCATCCACAATCTACCGCTTGGTGTCCTCGGTATTAGACTGTATTCATGTCCCTGTTCTTAAATTATGATACATTTGATCTGTTTTGATCATGTAAATATTGATTTTATATGTGTTTCTCCTGGTTAAAATGCCATAAAGTGACATTTAGTCTTTTCTGGGCAGGTTTCAGTTGTTTGTTTTCTGTTTCAGACCTGAAGCTGGTGAATCATTACCTGACATGGCTGAGAGGAAAATGGACAGCTTCAGATGGAGCTGGATGGTGGCACTCATGCTTCTGTACAACTTAACAACAGTAGGACAACACACAGACAAACACACACTTGATGTTATCTAGGAATTAAATATTATCCATGATGCTGCCTCCACCGTGCATGACAGCTGGTACAGTTCCAAAGCATCACCTTGATTGCTGTAAACATTATTCTCACTGTTGTGACCAAACCGCTCAATGTTTGTCTTGTCTGACCAGAAAAAATTTCTCCAGAAGACATTTTGCTCGTCCAGGCGGACACCTTCTCTGTCCATAATGATCCTTAACTGGTTTCACAGGACAATCACTTTGGTCTTCCAGTTTGTGGTAGATTTAAGCTTGGTGGTTGCTCGGTTGTTCCTGAACATCTTAACCAGTTTAGACTGTATGTGGCACAAGTACCAAAGTTGGTGTAAAGTTAGCATGAGGATTATCATGACTTAAGTAACGTACTCCATCTAGTATGGAAAAACAGCAGTGTATAAGCAAAAATTGGCTAAAAGGCTAATTCTAGCTATCAAGCTAACGTCAGGTTGTGAGCTATCATGCTAACTAACATAGACTAACACGAACTAACATAACATCTATCATGCTAACATAACTAACTAAATAACAAACAGACTAACTGTATTTGGTAGGCCTATGTTAATTTTAGCTTTCTTATCAAAATTAGCTAAAATGATGTAGTGGTTATGCTAATGCTAGCATGTGGGCTCTCACTAACATTTTGTCTAACAGAATAACTCTATTCAGTATGCAAACAGCAGTGTATTAGCAAAAATTAGCTAAAAAGATCATTCTAAATATCAGGCTAACATTAGCTTGTGGGGTATCATGCTAACTAACATAGACTAACACACCTAACATAACATCTATCATGCTTACACAATTAACTAACTAACATAGACTATATTCAGTAGGCCTATGTTAACTTTATAATTTTAGCTAATTTTGATATGAAAGCTATAGTGGGTATCATGCTAATGCTAGCATGTGGGCTCTCACTAACATTTTGACTAACAGAATAACTCCATTCAGTATGCAAACAGCAGTGTATAAGCAAAAATTAGCTAAAAGACTACTTCTATGTATCAAGCTACCATTAGCTTATGGAATATCATGCTAACTACCATAGACTAACACTGACTAACATGATAACACCTATCATGCTAACAAAACCAGCTAACATAGCCTGTATGCTAAAGTCACAATAGCATTTTAGCTAGTTTTGATATGAAAGCTAAATTTAACGACTGAATGAAGTTAGTCTATCATCCTACAGTTCTTAGATCTTCACTGAGTTTCTTGAACTTTGCCATTCCCATTAAATGTTGTCCAACACACTAAGTGCTGTAAAAATAATTCCCTTTTATAGACCAGAGAGAGAGATTTCCAGCTGCACTCGATCATCACTAACTAGTAGCTAGCAAAGTTTGGTCCAGTCAGATGCTCTAGAAACTTCAGTCCCACTTATTAACACATTCAAGTGAATGTATGTATATATTTTAACCTGTATGCATAATTTTGACCCTGTGTGGATTATTTGTTTTTCTTGCAACATGTCGTCTCTGTTGACTTCCTTTCAGTTCCTGGTGAGGGCCAGCATGGAGGTTAACGAAAGCCAGCAGCAGCATCCAAACAACGTCTACCATGACATCGGGATCACCAGGAACAAGATCGTCACGGCCCAGTTTGAGTGCTACCAGAAGATAATGAAGGAGAACACAAACGGCAGACATGGTAGCTTTAATGCTTCATGAAAATCTGACATATTAATAACTATTTGCAAAAAATACTGAAGTTGCAGGCTGTTGTGGTCTGAAATAAAGAAAGATGAATATTATGGCATCTGTTATCAGGAGTATATGATGGAACAGGTAGAACCAGGAAGTATCTGACTTGTTTTTTATTGTTTAGACTTTAAAGTCTAATTTTTTCTGAGTTTTAACACATTAAGAAAATAAGAGGATCTGAGTTGCCACGGAGACAAGATGAGGTGTATTTTGTCGTTTAGAGTGTACGTCCACAGGGATCCAGTGTTTCAGGAGACCAGAAACGATCATTTTCGAAAAGAGTGGATGAATTTAAAAACGTCCGTTTCAAGTTTCAGTGTGTACACGCGAGCCGCAGCTTTTCGGAAACGATGACGTCGTAGATCTGTAACCCGCATGCTCCTCGTGGCGGCGTTCTGGGCTAGTGTTACAGCGCCACCGATTGGCATACCTTCTACAGCGTTTTCTGTCGTGCGGATGCACATTTTATCTTAACTGTTTCGAAAATTTATTGCGTTCGTTTCCGTGTGGAAGGGGCCTAACAATGTTATCGGTTTGCCAGGATTGGGATCTTTTCAAAGTGATGCATGTGGGGAGCGAAGCCTGGACCGCGTTGTCCAATTCAGCGGACGAGCTACTGTAGCTCAGATTTCTGAAGACGTTCATCCTGGTCCTGATCGAAAGTGGTCTGAATACACGGGGCATCGCTAGCTATGTTTCCATCCAACGGTCATGCAGATTTTGAGCAAACTTTGAAAATTACACAAAAAGAAAATGCGAATTAGGTGTGTTTGGAGTGAATCAACCAGGCTATACAAAGCGTGGTTTTCGTCCGATGTTGGCGTGATTTTCGTCAGATGTTGACTTTACGCATGGCTGTTAAAAACAGGAAGTAGGGGTTGCTAGCAAGACCACACATCTCAGAAAAATGGAGATTTCTGCCCCCCAAGCTGTGGCTTTAGATTTTGAAATTTCTTTGAGTTTCGTGCCTCTGGTAAGGCACAAACCCACCTGTGGATGGGAGCGTTCGCTACGTCAGAACTTATCCAGCAAATGTGTTTCCATCTCCTCTTTAGCGCATTAACTCTTTTTCGGAAAAGCCTAAAACCACTTCAAGCGAGGATAAAAACATTTTTGAGAAATTGAGGAAGTTATTTCAAACTTTTTCCAACGTGATACTGATGGAACATTGATGGAAACATGGTTACAGGCTGCATCCCTTAGCGTTAGCAGGAGAACTTCTCCTACCACAGACCAAAATGGGTCAGAACTGGTTTTATGACTTCAGACCTCAAGTCAATAAGGCATCTGTGGCTTGTGCTGTACAAACAAGCCCAACTTTCTAAACGTAAAGGATCTACTGCTAACATTTTGGTGCTATGGCTCTAGTGGAGTTCAAGCCTTGATGGGTCAGGGCTGTTTTGCTAGCAAAAGGTCATAATATTATGCCTGATTGGTGTATTGTACTTAAAAAACTAACCCATTAAGGCCCGTCTCTGGTCTTAGAGCCCATGTGCAATCGGACTTGGGATGGATGGCTGTGTTGGGAAGACACTCAAGCCGGAGTTACGTCGGAGCAGCACTGCCCGGACTACTTCCAGGATTTCGATCCGTCTGGTGAGTTCCGCCGTTTTAAACTGAGGAAATCAACAAACGCCATAAATCTCACTGTTAAAATACCACAGAACTACAGGATCCCGTCATTCCTTCATCCTGGGCAAGCGTGTGGTGACAGCAGAAAGTAATCCCACTCGTTCAGCAGGAAAATACTGTTTTTATTTATTTTTATCTTTCAGAAATGGTGACAAAGGTTTGCACCGACAGAGGTCAGTGGTTTGTGCATCCTGAGAGCAACAGGACGTGGACCAACTACACGCGCTGCAATGAGCACACTAACGAAGGCATCGTGGTACGTGACTTCACCAGAAATCATCTTAGCAAAAGGCCTTGAAGAACTTTTGTTAAGAGACAAGATGACACTAAAAAGGTTGCAAATGTTTGAAATTAGACTCCGCACTCAGACAGCACATTAATCTGGCTTGCAGCTCATAATATTTCCATGTTTAAAATGAAGAAAAGAGCAGCGAGGACAAGGCAAGGCCTGGGCGATAAATCCATTTAATCGATTAATCGAATTTTTGGTTTTTGAAGATTTAATTTTTGGAAAACCTGGACTTTTTGTCTCCTTGTGTTGCCGTAGTTCAGCGTGATGTCAGCGCGCCCATGGCGGCCATCTTGTTTGACAAGCATGTTTTACAGCTTTCGTTTATTTGGACTTTGAATTCAGGTCGACTCTACGACGAAGGGTCACGCTCGGATTTATTTATTTAATTTTTTAATGAAAATAAAGTCATGATGTTACCAGAATGCAGTCATAGCAATACGAGAATAAAGTCCTAATATTATCAAAATCAAGTCATAATATTAGATGAATAAAGCAGTAATTTTATGAGAACTCCATGAAAAATAACAAAAAATTAATTATCCAAGCTTTTTTCTCATTTAAGCGACTTTTTTTTCCTCATAATTTAAAGACATTCTTCTGGTAAAACTGCATCTTTATTCTTCTATTATGACTTTATTCTTGTTATTAAACAAAAATTCTTATAGCCTGATCCTGATACTCCGTTGTACAACTCACTGAAGGGATGATTGAAATAAAAACCACTTTATGAAAATATTTTCTGTCATTTGTAATTTGTTTTTTAGAAAAGAAAGAGAGATAAAGAAAATCGATTAAAATCGGATCAGGTATGAAAAAATCTGAGATTTTATTTTTAAGCCACATTGCCCGGCCGAGGTGATGCTCTTATGTTTGGTACGCCAAATAGAGGCATCGATGAGACCCAGCTTGTGAAGGCAGAGTTTGCAGAAGAATTACACAGTGATTGGAGACTTAACAAACCAGCAACCGAACCAGGGATTTAAAAGCTCGCTGTGCTGATCCCCGTCTACTGGTAATTTATATTCGGAATGAGCGCTTACGTCAAAAACTGTGATTCGAAGCACCAACAGTTCCAGTTCAGACCAATGTTGTTGAATTTGTTCACGTCACTATTTTCAGTCGACGCACCACGAAGCTCACCAATATTTCCTGCGTAAGAAATATCGCCAATTAGCAGCCAATGTCAACTCCACATATTCCCGTTAAAAAGGTATTTTTTTGTCTCCAAAAAAAAAAAATCAGTTCAGTTATTGGAAAGCCAAACCAAGGGTACAATTTAACCATGACCACACCTTGCAGGGTGTCCGTACATCCTTAAAAAGTCTGAATCTCGTATATTAAATCTATTTTTTGTCTTTTCTCTCTTTTGGAATTTTCTGTCAGGCAAAAGTTTGAATTGCACGCAGACATCTTCGTTGTGTTCTGTGACTTGAGGCAGTTGCAGCTACCGGTAACAATTTGCTAATATATCCTTGCTAGCTAGCAAGCAGGAAGTGGACTACAGCGCAGGGCATTCTGGGTAAATACAACCAAAATAAACGCTAGCTAGTCTAGCACTAGCTGGAGAAATGTCTCGTGGTCTTTTTGAGAAATCCTCCAACCGCTAAAATCTGACGCCGCTCCATTTCTGTTTCCATTTCCTGAAGAAGGAAGTTGCGCTCAGTGTCTTCAGAGGTTTTCATGTCGTTTCCTTCAGCGGTTCTTGGTGCAGCGCCCCCACAGGCGAGGAGGGGAACAGGTTGCTGAAAGGGTTTGGTTGGTTTGACTCGGAGCAGAGAGGAAGAGAACCGCAGCAGCTGGAAATGGAGGAAATGTTGACATTTTGGTCCGGACCATCAGGAGGGGAAACGCCCTAAAGCTGCGACGCATGTAGTGTTGCTGCAACTGCTGCTAACTAAGAAGATTTCACCAAGCAGCAAAAACACAACAAATACAGCGCCCAGTGGAATAAGGCTCCTAGAAAGAGATGAGCGCACACACCTCCAAATTGCACTTTGGCTGGTTGGTGGGACACCCAAGGAAGTTGTGAATTTCTCAAGTTGCACAGCATGGGTGGTATTCTTCAGCGTGAATGAGGCCATAGTGTTTGACACGAAATAATAGTGCTGCAGGCTTTTGTTGCCTCACAACATGAAGGGTTTTTGGCACATAGATAATCAGACCAAATTTGTCTTCTGCTTCGTTCCAGACCGCGATGAATCATTTCTACTTAACCCTCATAGGACATGGACTCTCACTGGTCTCCCTCTTCATCTCCCTGGCTATATTCTTCCATTTCAAGTAAATCTCGAGTATCAGTCTGCGTCAAGTCTCGGTCTTATTCACTGATTGTCATCGGGGTGAATAAAAACATCTGGGTTTTCTTGCAGAAGTCTGAGTTGCCAAAGGATTACCCTTCACAAGAACCTCTTCTTCTCTTTTGTTCTGAACTCTGTGATCACTATCATTTGGCTGACCGCAGTGGCGAACAACCGGGAGCTGGTGCAAAGGAATCCAGTAAGTTCATTATTTGGTTCTAATCCATCGAATTTGTTTCTGGTATTTCAGTTTGTACTGTTGCATAAATCCATGGAAAAAAAAAAACAGCTGGAAGAATCTCAAAGAATCCTTAATTTTGCCGTCCTATCAAAATTAAATGTGGTCATTAGTGATGCCGTACACTTTTTCTTGTTTTAACAAGAAGCTTCACCGTTTAAGCGAGTTTTGCATCGTATAACGAGAAGGTTTGGTCGTTTTAATGAGAAATTTTCTTGTTTAAACGAGAAACTTTGTCGTTTTAACGAGACATAAAACTCATCTTGTTAAAACAAGAAAGTTTCTCGTTATAAAGACATAAAACATCTTGTTTTAATGAGAAACTTAATCATTTTAACGAGTTTTGCATTATAATGAGAAGGGTTTTGGTTTTAAAGAAAAACTTTCTTGTTTTACGAGTAACTTTCGCATTTTAACGAGTTTTGCATGTTGTTATAACAAAGTTTTCTTGTTAAAACGTTGAAATGAGAAAATCTCATCTCATTAAAAAAACAACATAAAATTCATCGTTAAACAAGAAAGTTTCTTGTTATAACGACATATAAAACTCATCTTGTTATAACAAGGTTTTCTCATAGTAACCAGATACTGCTCCTGAATTTATGTCCAAGCTCAGATGATTTAACAGATGATTTTATTGAACTTTTTTACCATTTTTTTTTTTACCTAAATAAACACTCTGCTGGTACGTCCCCCAACAACCAGCATGGATCATATTCTTATGTTTTGTGTTTCCTCAGATGAGCTGTAAAGTGTCCCAGTTTATTCACCTCTACCTGTTCGGCTGTAATTACTTCTGGATGCTTTGTGAGGGGATTTATCTGCACACGCTCATCGTCGTGGCTGTGTTTGCTGAGAAGCAGCACTTGATGTGGTATTATCTGCTCGGCTGGGGTAAGCAGGGAGAAACTGATGCATTAAAAACCCAGAACAACAAACACCTCTGTAAACTCAAAGATTCATTCTTTTTTATTAGGCTTTCCCCTTATTCCTGCTTCCATACACGCTATCGCTCGGAGTTACTACTACAACGACAAGTAAGTGACTGCAAGTGATAAATATGTTCAGGATGAGAAATCTTTGTGCTGAGCTGTTGTAAATAACCATCCCCATAACGTTTCCTGTGATGTGCCGATGTTGTTGCGTAAACTCCTCTTCTCTTTACTCCCCTGTAGCTGTTGGATCAGCTCCAAAACATCGCTGCTCTACATCATCCACGGTCCCATATGCGCAGCTCTCCTGGTAAGACGGCTGGGATGAAATCAGCCTGTTGGCTCGCTCGAGTTAAACTGATCCGTTCCATGTTTTTCTCTGGGCACGCTGCGTTTTTATTGCGCAATGAGCTGAGCGATCTGGTTCTGGCCTCTTCTGAGCAAACGATGCGTGTGTTTTGGAGGGGGTTAATTGTGTTTGTCTTGTGAAATCAATTCATCTGCCCTCTAAGGATCCACCCACTGCCCCCCCAGGCTTGTTCTGTTTTATAAGAATTTACCCGCTCAGAACAACGGGTCGTGTTTCAGAGGAAATGGGTCACTCGGCCTGCCTGAGTCTGTCTGCCCAACAAATGCTCTTTATTTCATCAGATGTTGCCTCTAAACAGCCAAACTTTCCAATGATATTTGAAAGTTGTTTTTATCATTAAAGCTGCAGTTTGTAACTTTTATGAAAAATATGTTTTTGTTTGTTTTTATTTTTTATTTTTATTTTTTTACATATTTGGTTAAATTATATTAATATGAGGCAAATAATCTGAAAAAATCCAGCTCCTCTGCCTTCTCCCAGTGCTCCCAGTACAAACTGCAGAAATATACCAATCAGTCAGAAATCAGAGCCAGGAGGAGGGGCTTAGTGCTGTCAATCACCCTCATGTACGCGCCGCTTCCCCCCCCCCCAAAGAATGTGTGATACTTTCAGTGTCCACCCCTTCGTAATGTAGCGTGTGTTCTGCTGCGTTCATACACAAGCAATCCAAAATGCTTTACAGGACTTTAAAGGAACAAAACATAGAAGAAAAAGGTGTTTAAATACAGATATTAAATGGTTCTTTAAATTAGTTGCCTGCTGTAAAGAAAAACTATTTTTAGTCCTGATTTAAAATCACCAGCAGGACGTAAACAACGGCTGAAAATCATGATTCCGGTGCCGTTTTTGTTGAAGGCAAACATCTGGACTCATTTTGGTTTTTACCGAATTTTCTGAGAAGACCGAGCGTGACAGGAACGTCACTGTGTGCAAAGTTCGCAAAATGAAGATCGAGCACTTCGGGAACATTGCAAGTACACAAAGACAAGCTCCAGCTGAACTAAAGTACGCCGTAGCCTCCCGTACAGAGCTCTGTCCGATATTTTTTGTGATTGGTTAGAAGTTTGTAGGCGTGTTTTACGCAGATTTGCGCTCGGACAGCAATATTGATATTTCGCTTCAGCTGGTCCGGTTCAGTTGTTTGTTTTCTGTATCCGCAGGCGACATAAACACAGAATTATGTCACTACATTTGTACGACTCTTCACGAAATACCTACAAAGGTTCTCAAATGGCTAAAAACTCCTGGATGGAAACTGCAACATCGTCGTCCACGGAGTCTGCAGAAAGCTGTTGCGTTCTTTCTGGGATCGCTTCGATAAAACAAAACGGAGGATGCAGAGACGGAGTAATTCCCTCTAAGCAATGATTAATATTTAAAACTTAATAAACGTGAAAAAGACACTTTAAAGTCTCCGTTTGTCGTTCCGCCTCGCAAAGCGGACTGGAGCAGATCATGAGGATCCTTTGATCACCTATAGACTGAAGCAGAAATCGTTGTGAATAATTGGTTTCAATCGAATCGTGAGATAGTAAAAGAGTCTCTCCCCTACCTAAGCTTTATGGACCAACAGCAGAAGTTTAAAAGCTGTTCTTTGATAAACAGAGAGCCAGAGAACTGGTTTAAGAACTGGTGTGATATGATCTGTGGTCAGGACTCTGGTTGCGGCATTTTGGGTGAAGGAATAAAAGAAAGGACTGGGTCTGCTACTTTTGCCTTCATATCATCGTTTCCTTTTATTCTTTTTCATATTGATAGTTAAACCAACTGTGACTGAAGGGTAGAAGGGTGTCCGAATGAGGAATTAAGTCAGTGTTTTATGGAATACGCTGTCACTGTAGAATAATTTAGTCCAGGTTTAGTGTTTTGTCTAAATCTGAAGTGGTTTCGACATTAAACCACCATATTGATCACTGACAGCACTTTACAAGTCTCTGGTGCTGAAGTTCGTCAACAGCTTTGTGTTTTTGTATTATTCTGCCATTGTTCCAGCTGAACATGGCTCAATTGGAGGAAGTCCTTCAGAGTTTATCCAGAGATTCTCTAAATAAGTCAAGTTTATTTATACAGCACATTTCAGCAACAAGGTTTTTCAAAGTGCTTAACATCACGAAAACATAAAAACATCATAAACACATCAGTCGCCGGTTGTGAAACCAGTAAAAAACATTACATTTTATCAAGTGCCATCATTAAAAACATCAAAACACATCAAATATGTTGGTCAGTGTTGGTCAATCAAAGGCAGCTCTAAACAGGAGGGTTTTCAGCCTTGATTTAAAGGAACTCAGTGTTTCGGCTGTTTTGCAGTTTTCTGGAAGTTTGTTCCAGATTTGTGGAACATAAAAACTGAAGGCTGCTTCTCCATTTTTGCATCCTCAAAACCAGAACCAGAAGACCTGAGTGGTCTGGAAGGTTGATACAACGACAACAGGTCTTTAATGTATTTTGGTGCTAAGCTGTTCAGTGATTTATAAACTACCAGAAGGATTTTAAAGTTTATTCTGTGAGCTCCAGTGGAAGGTACTTTAGAACTGGGGTGATGTGCCCTATGTTCCTGGTCTTACTGGGAACACCAGCAGCAGCGTTTTGGATCAGCTGCAGCTGTCTGGTTGACTTTTTAGGCAGACCTGTGAAGACACTGTTGCAGTAATCAATGCGACTAAAGATAAACGCATGGATGAGTTTCTCTAGATCTTGTTGAGACATTAGTCCTTTAATCCTGGAAATGTTCTTCAGGTGATAGAAGGCTGACTTTGTAACTGTCTTTATGTGTCTCTGAAGGTTCAGGTATGAATCCATCGCTACACTCAGATTTCAGGCCTGATCATTATAAATACATGGGCAATGTTCATTGTTTTGAGTCTGGTCTTTATCCATAAAATTAGAATAAAGGTTCCTGATTGGGTGCCAACGATTGAAACCCTTGTGGAGAGCAACAGGCTTTGTGGTCCCTTTGGCTGATCCGATCACACCAAGATCTAAAGAAATTATTTAAAGCTTTAGACGATAAAATAAGGCTTTATAGCGTAGTTATAAATTTTTAAAAGAAGCATTGGACTTTTTAAAAACACTCTGGGCTTGTTTCGAGAGGACGTTCTGTCCTTTCAGCTTCAGTGAACACATCTTGGTCAATCTGATATAAATGCAAAGAGCTGGATTTTGCTAATGAGCAACAGAGTCAACCAACAACCTCATAATATGAGGAATATTCTGAGTATTTTTCCCGATTTTCGTTTTCCTTCAGGTCAACTTGTTCTTTCTACTGAACATCGTCCGGGTTCTCATCACCAAGCTGAAGGTAACGCACCAGGCGGAGTCCAGTCTGTACATGAAGGCAGTCAGAGCCACGCTCATCCTGGTTCCTCTTCTGGGAATTGAGTTTGTCCTGCTTCCCTACAAGCCTGAAGGACGGGTGTCCTCTGAAATATACGACTACATAATGCACATACTAATGCACTACCAGGTGAGTTACCTGCTGGTTTTACTGGCTGGTTGTCAGGAGCTAAAAGGATTGTCTTGGTTTTCTTTATGAGATGTGGGAGTCATCTTACTTCTTATTAATTAACTCTTCTTGATCTTTCTTTTCTTTCCGAAATGAGGATATTATTTCACCAAAATAAAATGTTGCCTTAGTTTCCAGACTCCTTCCTATGACTGAGAATTAGGGCCAGGCTAAGAAAAAAATAATTAAATTACAAGAAAAAGTCATAATAATATGAGGAAAAAGTCATAATAATACAAGAATAGTCATAATATTGCGAGAAAAATGTCATAATGATATGAGAATAAAGTCGTACATCCATAATATTACCAGATTAAAGTCGTAATAAGAAAAGCAAAAAGCCATAATAATACAAGGAAAGTCATAATATTACCAGAATAAAGTCGTAATATTAGTAAAATTAAGTAGTAATTTTATAACTCCTTCATGAAAAATAATAAACTAAAATGAGGAATGCTGAGCATCTTGTGAAGTTATACTATGGTGTCAGGTTTTACAAATAAGGAAATAATTAATCTTTTCACACATCAGCATCAAATGATCATCCGTAGCAGGACTTTTAAAACGACTGAGCAACGACTGAGTCTGTTTCGAAGAGAGAATCCCGGACCAGACGAGCTGCTCACGTCAGGTCTTCATAATTATCGAAGCTCTCATTAAAACAACTTTTTCAATTAATTTTACGACTTTCTTCGGATATTTTTGTCTTTATTCTGCTAATATTATGAGTTTATTCTGCTAATTTAAAGAAGAGAATCTCCTGGTCAGGCTGTAATGCTCTGTCGTACCTTCCCCTTTAAGAGCCCCATAAGACACGTTGTTTATGTTGCAGCCCAGGGAGGAACAGCAGGAAGGAAGGCGTGAATTTTCTGAGTTGAAAACAGTTGGATGTTGACGTGGCGTTATCTGATCAGTTCTCCCAGCTGGATCAGCGCAGGAAAATATCTCTTGCAATAGGAACCGAGCTCCCTCCCTCCCAGAATGCATTTACTTCAGATCCTGAGTTTATCTACTTTCATCAGCTCGAACTGTCCTCTCACAAAGAGCCTTTATTTTTCTCATTCCAGGGTCTGCTCGTGGCAACCATCTTCTGCTTCTTCAACGGGGAAGTAAGTAGGAGTTGTTTTGGTCAAACTTCTCCTGACTTGAGCTTTGTGCTCCACATGAGTATCTCAGCAAACAGCAACGCTGCCTTTAACTTCAGTTAATAAGGACTTAGTGCAGAGCTGGATTGTGATTTTATTGGTTCCAACTCTCTGTGTGACTTTCAGCATCTTGGGTGATGTGATGAGCATTAACAGTCCGACAGACTGAGGATGTTTTCAAACTCAGTTCGATTCGGGACCAAAATCACAACATTTCCTCCATCTCCAGCTGCTGCGGTTCTCTTTCTCGCTGCTCCGAGTCAAACCAACCAAACCCTTTCAGCAGCCTGTTCCCCTCCTCGCCTGTGGGGGCGCTGCACCAAGAACCACTGAAGGAAATGACACAAAAACCTCTGAAGACCCTGAGTGCAACTTCCTTCTTCACGAAATGTAAACAGAAAAGGAGCAACGTCAGATTTTAGCGATTGGAGGATTTCTCTTTAGTTTTTGATAAAAGACCACGAGCCATTTCTCCTGCTAGCGCTAGGCTAGCTAGCGTTTGTTTTGGTTGTATTTACCCAGAATGCACCCTAAATTTCTTAGTGACATACAGAGTCCGTCCGTCACCATAGAATGTGAAAATAGAGATTACATTACAGTCTGCGACAAATAATGTGCCAATACATCCAGATACATGTTCGACATGTTTCCCAATCAACATCGTCTTGTGTTATTAACTTTATATTCTGCTACGCCGTTTAGAAGTAGTTCATCATATTTATCTATCCGCACAAATGAACCTCATAGCATCGTGTTTAATTCCTAACAGGAAGTCGTGGTCGTTTTGAAGGATTCTGTTTGGCTGGTATAGGTTTTATGTGTTTGGCTTGTTTAAACCAACACTCAGGGGTGTATTTGTATGGGTTCATGTGGATGAAAACGATCCTGCATGTATATTATTTTCTTTAAATCTTGTGGTGGAGATATTCAACCCAGCTATGTGTTTAAGGCAAATGTGCAAGGTTGCAGTTTCCATCCAGGAGTTTTTAGTCATTTGACAATCTTTATAGGTATTTTGTGAAGAATCGTACAGAAGTTCGTAGCTCCTCATCACGTCTGATAAAGGTTCCTCAGAAGTATTCATGTTGTCTGCAGATACAAAAACTGAAATAAGTTACACAGCCACAAACTTCTGGCCAATCACACAACGTATCGTACAGAGGGTCTGGCCTGGTGTCCTGTGGACAAAATGTCGCAGTTTTCGTCACGCCACTATGTTACTGAGAGCCAATTTCGACTGACTGGCCCCTGGCTACAAACACCCACCTTTCCAACGTCTAAAACGTGCTTTTCTGTCCAGGTCCAAGCGGTTCTGAGGCGACACTGGAACCAGCACCACATCCAGTTTGGCTGCAGCATCGGAAACCACTCGGACGCTCTGCGCTCGGCCTCCTACACGGCTTCCTCCATCATCGAGGTGCAGGGATGCTACACCATCGATGGCCACACAGAGCACATGAACGGGAAAGGCTTCCACGACACGGATGTCTCCATCCTGAAGTCGGACAGCACCTTCGCCTGACACCTGACTCTATCCGCCGCCGCCTTCCCGACAGTCGAGAGGAACGGTGTCAGGAAGCGTGTGTGAATGAGGATTCAGACTCTCACCACGTTAAGGAAATGCTCACTTGTCTGGGCGAGGTGAGCTCGGTACCGCTTCTACTTCCACTGCTCTGTTGACGGTTTCGGCCATTCCAATCGGACTCTGTCACTTTCTAACGATCCTAATCCAGATTGACTGCTGGTTTATGCTTTTGGCGCCACGTTGTGGACAAAAGCCCTTCAGTTACACTGTAAAAAACACAAATCGTGCCAAACCCGACTCTCCGATAAATCCTCCCTTCTTTTGTTGTCTCCAAGAAATCATGGAGATATAGCATTTAGATTATATTAAAGATACACCATTTTGTTTCTCCAGATTTTATCTTCTTGTTTCTGAAATGTTACAACACAGTATTTATTTCAGATCTTCTCATGATGACTGGGAGTAAAAGTCACATTCCATCTTCATGGCTTCACGGCTCGGACTGAGCAGAAATTGAAGCCGTTTCGAGTTGAAGCTGTAGCTTGTTGAGGCCTGGGTGGAAAAGTGAACAAAAGGAAATTTTCTAACTTTATCAAGGTCTAAAGATCTGTAAATTTTACCTCAGGTGTACAAAACACATTAGATTCCACGATGTTGAATGAACTGGACAGGCTATGAGGGAAAAATGAAGTACACACCATGAGTTAATATCAGCTTCAGGTTATTTCGACCAATCGCAAACTCATACCTCCATTTTGTACCTGTAAAACGTATTTTATCCATGTGCTTCAGATAAACAATCCTAAAAAAGCTCAATTTTAATTTCCCCTAATTTTGTTACTCTGTTTCCGTTGATCATGGTCCCAGTTTGAACCAGTCGACTCGATGTAGTATGACCAAAATTAAGTCACAATTAAGTCATTAAAACAAAGACTTCAGACAGTGTGAACTCCAAAGGAGCCATGACTAGTTGAACAAGTTGGCCTAACTATGTTGTAATTTTCCTATTGACCTACAAGTCACTGTTTGTGATACGTAAAAACTCGCAATTGCTTCAAAAATTGTATATATTTATTGTATTTTTCACCTCCGGAAGTCGCCAGTTTTTCACCTGCGCAATGCATGCTGGGCTGATGATGCGGGTAGGTTATAGTGGACTCGAACCTATAAACAAAACACCATAAGTAAAGGTGGTGGAGGCTGACGAAAACGTCTGGATTGAGGAAAAATGCCTCAAAGTTTTCGTGTTTTGTTATACCTGAGATATCTGTTGAAACAAGCTAATGTGATCGACTTGTGATCTACTGTTTACTATATTAGCTAGCGCTAACACCATTACCAGGCGCTAACACCATTAGCTTGAGCTAACACCATTGGTAGGAGCTAACTCCATTAGCTGGACCTAACGTCATTAGCTGGAGATAACACCATTAGCTTGAGCTAACACCATTGGTAGGACCTAATTCCATTAGCTGGAGCTAATGTCATTAGCTAGAGATAACACCATTAGCTAGAGATAACACCATTAGCTAGAGCAAACACCATTGGTAGGAGCTAACGTCATTAGCTTGTGATAACACCATTTGCAGTAGCTAATGCCATTACCAGGCGCTCACATCACTAGCTAGAACTAACACCATTAGCAGGAGCATCCTGCTAATGTGAAATCAAAACAAATTGGAAGATAATGAATGGAGAAAATGTTTTAATCCGATGCTAACCATAAACAACTTGAGAGAGAAATTGGAGCTCTTTGCAGCATACACTCTCCTTTCTGGTTAGCATTTTCAAGTAGCAGCAGCACAAACGCCAGCTTTTTCAGCCGACTCTTTCCTCTTCATCCGTGTGGTCCTCCTCATCTTCATCGACCCTTGTCACTTCTGCATCGCCTTCTATCTCGATGCGCTCCGGTTCAAATAGAAAGTTGCTGAATGTGACTCAATGCGCAGAAATTACTGTTCTGGCTTGACAGAGCTCGCTAGCTAGTGCTGTAGCATCGAGCATACATCATCTACCCTGGATGCACTGCTTAATTAGAAATAATCAAATCAAATCTCCAGTTAAAAAAAATTGTATCCGAAAAAGTACCGAACTTTGATTTAAAAATTCAGTGTACCTTTACACCAAAATAAAAGCCCTTTATTTTAACCAGAAATTTCACATCAACTGGATTTGCATGTTGAATTCTTTTTTTTAAATAAAGATAATTGTTAATTGTTTAATTGATAATTGTTTGGCCAAACCAACAGCTATGCAGTGTTATAGGTAGGCTCTTTTGAATGAAAAAGGAATATTTTATTTGAGACTTGACTTGGACTTGGGGAAAAAGAACTTGTGAACATGTCTGGCTGGTATCATGTACTAGTCTAAAAATCCACAGTTCCTCTCAGAGAACTCGAAATACATTAGAGGGGTGTTTTTAAAATTGTGTGTTTTCAAAGCAGGTACAGAATGTGTTGGTATGAACTGATGCGTGGTCAGTCGGAATGGCCCGACTTTTATGGAGCTAAACTGGGGCCAAAAAGATTGTTAAAAAAATGTATATATATATATATATATATATATATATATATATATATATATATATATATATATATATATATATATATATATATATATATTAAAACTGCAAACAAAATTATTTGGAACTGAAAAATAGTTCAGATTCAAGTTATTTTTCAGTTCTAGATTATTAAAAATGTTTGGGTTTTTATTTTCAGGTTAAAACTTCTGGGTCTGTTTTGGTGTGGGTGTGGGGCCTTAGATGATAGGGGATATGGAATCATGACTGAGTTTAATACAACCGCTGGTTGCATTCAGGAACTGTGGGAAATATTTTTTTCAGTTTCAAATCTTTTTTTTTTTTTTTTTTTTTTCAAATTAAAAATAAATTTTAGTTTAAATCTTTTTTTCAAAATAAAAATAATTTTTCAGTTTCAATTTTTTTTCAGTTTCATAAAATAAATTTTTTTGTTTAACAACCTTTATGGCTCCAATGTAGCTCCATACACCTTTGATAAACATTGTGTACAAAATGACCAAAACTGAAACGAACAAAACGCTGGATGGAAATGACCAGCGAGCTTCAACAGCATTTAGAGCCGCCTTGCAGCTACCATTGGAAGTTATCGCTCTCCTTGCAGTAAATATTTCAGCTTTGACATCAAAAATGGCCCCAGAATAAACAGAGAACTCAGAAAATGTGCAGGAACCCTGTCCTGTTGGGCTAATTGTGTGTGTTTGAACAGCTAATTTTGTTAAAAAATGTTATTTTAAGGCCAGTATGGATGAATTATTACAGTAGGAATATGTAGTTTTTAGTATTTTGTTTGAAAACAGAATGGAGACAGATTTAATCACACCAAAGAGATGAAATATTAGAGGGAAAACGTGCATAAAATCCATTTTTTAAAGATATTTTCCATCTGAAAATAACCATTATTTTAAAGCTATTTGTATAATTTTGTGTCCTTCTGCCGTGGGTATATTTTTGTTTGATTTCATCTCCTTTAACTCATTTTTCTAAGTGTAGATCAGACGTTTTCAGGGGTATGGTTGTCGAAGATGATGAAGATTGCATTTTGTTTTGCTGCCACACGCTTTCCCCTGGAGTTTATCGTGCTGCTGGGAACCGTTTCAGCTGATGTAAATAATTTTGTACATCTAACCAGTTTTATGACCGAACAAGCAAGAGAATGCCTGCATGATTTCTGTCCAGACCGTGTTTCTGTAAATTCAGAGGCATCGAACTGGGGGGACGGGGGTTGGCGACTGTATCCGCCCGCCGCTCTGACCTGTCAGCATCCCCGTCAGCTCTCCATTGTGCCTGCTAGGAAGCATGAAGCTGATGAACTCCAGTCGTCTCACACACCTTTCAGATCCTTCAACAGAACCGTTGCTGGTTATTTGTTCGTCAATCGAATGTCTTCGTTTGCTGTCTTTAATTCGGCTGTGATGACTTACAGGATTCAACGGAGCTGCAGGAAACAGAACTTTGACTCATTAGGAACTATTTTTTTTAGTTTGTCACTAGCAGGTAAAAATAAAAAAATAAAAAAATTTTAAAAAAAGAAAGAACACCCTCATTCAGTTCTGCTGTTCTAAGTATAATGACAGGATGAAACCGATCTGGTCTTTAGCAGAGTTATTTATGTGAAGCCACAGCGAGTCCTGAAAAGCCAATCCCGACGATCCCTCGTGTAATCCAGAGCAGCTTCCTTTTGATGTGGAAGTATTGAGGGTGCACTTACTTTTTCTCATGCAGTTTTTCCGTTTTTACCCCCCAAGGAATAAAAGCAGTCTAGGATCTGTTGTGTGTGTGTTTTATGTTCCTTGGCTACCTTACATTGAAAAACACAAAATCATACCAAGTATGTTTATTCCGGTAAGTGCAAATATCTTTAATACAGTTAAAATAAGACAAAACTAACTCACAACTAACTTTTCAGCAGATATAGGAGCTTGTTTCAAGTCAATAATTCCTTAATTTTGATTTAAAAAAAGTAATCTTTTACTTTTTTTTTCACTTTGTTTTTGCAGTGTTACAATTGAAAAAAAAAATCTGTTTGAAACTACAGAAAAAGGTCAAAAAATATGAATAATGTATACAGTTTTTGAAGTAATTATTTTTTTCACAAACAACTTTTAGATTAAGAGGAAAATTAGAACTATTTGCTAACCATTAGCAGGTGTTAACTCCTGCTAATGTTGTTAGCTCCTGCTAATGGTATTAACTCAAGCTAATGGTGTTAACTGTAGCTAATGGTTTTAGCTCTAGCCAATGGTGTTAACTCCTGCTAATGTTGTTAGCTCCTGCTAATGGTATTAACTCAAGCTAATGGTGTTAACTGTAGCTAATGGTTTTAGCTCTAGCCAATGGTGTTAACTCCTGCTAATGGTGAGCTAGAAACTCCACAAAAATACTTGGTAAGATTTTTTTTATTTTTATTTTTTGCATCGTATAAGCCAAAGTTGGTTGTTATTGTGTCTCCATTTGTAAAGCGATAGAGTTGAATGAGGGTGTACTTTTTTTTTTCTTTCTGTGATCCATTTTTTTTATATACATCTCATTTCTACAGGAATATCTCTGTAAACGTTGTCAGTACTGTTAGAGTTGACTGTTTTTTTATGCTTAGTCTTCTGCAGAGCTGTAGTAAACTCATCCAAACTGTGGTAAAGCCAAAGGTTTTTGGCAACGTGTTGGTAAGTTTTGTGTATTTATGTGTGAAATGTTTTCATATGACTCTCCAAAGAGTTTGTGAAGTCCCCAGTGACACTTCGATAAACTGTTGTAAATGACAACTAAAGCATTGAGGATGACGTCTGTAGTTCTTGTTTCTAATGTACTGTATACAACTCTGTCTCGACACATTGACTCCACACTGCTGTTTGAATTTTTTGGTTGTATTCCTTGTATGTGAAGAACACACACACACACACACACACACATATATATATATATATATATATATATATATATATATATATATATATATATATATATATATATATATATATATATATATCAATGTTTCTCTTTTTAATATGTCAGTGAACTAGACAATGTTGCTATCTTGTGTGTGTATCTGCATACTAAAACAGTATAGCACAGCACAAGCCCTTGAGTTTGTTGTTTTTATTGGGACTTCCTGAAAAAACAGTGAGGTCCTGGAATCACAATCACGACGGCGCAATCAGGAAGTTTTTACCGGGCGGGGAGGTTAAGATGGGAGACGCTGTTAAAGGGGCTGCAGACACAAAAGAAGCCAAAACAAGTGTTGTGTGATTTGTGTTTCCTTAGACTACCCAGAGAAATGACGCTAAATATCTACAAATGACACAAAGTTATCCTGATATTCTGCCGACAAAAACTCCATAAGCTAATTATTACACATTATGTCATGGTTTCAAACTAAAAAAGTTGTTAGCTAGCTAAATATTTAGCTCTAACGTAAATAATTAGTTGTGATAAAATATGCTGTTATAAAACAGGCTTATGAAACTGAGTGACACATTGGCAAGTGGCATGATTTGACCTGCGATGCAGTGTAGCACGTAGCATGCTAAGCTAGTATGCAGTGCTGTTTGTAAAATTACACCCATCAAAATTCAGCAGCAATGATTTGGGTTATTTAGCCTGTTAGAAGAGAAAAAAAATAGGGATTCATTTGTTTAAAGTCATATTTTCACCATTCATTAATTTATGTCATAGTTTCAAACTAAAAATGTAGTTAGCTAAATATTTAGCTCTAAAGTAAATAATTAGCTTTTAACTAACGATAACAGGGCTCCTTTATCATACTTTGAGCTAATTCCTTATCTGTCTGAAGAGCAGTTTCTTGCTTTCTTGCTTTCTTTTATATAATTCAGGATGCCTCCTTAAATGCACATTTTATGCAATACACTAAAGCAAGATGGTCAGTGCTTTAATACTAACAACCAGATGATCTGGGCTGGGAAAACTTATCTGGTTGCATTCCAAATAATAATTTTGTTCTGTATTATTGCCTGCTGAGTCAGGAAAACCTGTTGGAGGCTGTAGAAGATGAATACATCATGAAATATATCAATGTACCATTAAATATCTTAAATTATGTACAGTAATATACCTTTCAATGGAATTTATAAAAGAAATTAATTTAGAAATACACAATTTTTTGACTCTATATATTTATTTTGAAATAAACAGAGGGAAGTAATTATGTGTATTTTTAGGGGGTCACCAGTCTCTGGCACTGGTATTTTGGGGGTCACAGGCTGAAAAGGCTGGTAACTCCTGGTTTAGATCAAAGCAAATTCATAGGTTCAAATGGCCTAGTCAAAGTTCAGACCTAAAGCCAACAAAGAATCTCTTTTTTGTTGATAAATGTTGAAAAACATACATTTCTTTCCACATTTATGGACCAGTTTGTGCATAAATGTGCATAAATCACATGAAATCTAACAAACCACACTGAAGTTTGTAAAATTACAAAACGGAAACAAGTTTTAAGGGTGTTATTACTTTATCAACACACTGTGTACTGATGGCGCAAAACTGCTCCACATAACCCCACTTTGGTCTCTAATTTGACCCATGAAATGCTACTTGTAAATGTTCCAGTCCTTTTTGTTGGCTGCTTTAACGCCTCAGTGAATCTTTTCTCATTTTAGGCGACGAATAAATCAGTTAGTGAAGTTCATGATAACTCTAATGATTGTTGTTCTGCTTTAATAAGCCATTCAAGATAAACAATTTAATTTAGCACAAGTCAGAGGCTTCTTCAGGGCCCCTGTGGTACTGACTGCTGCAGAAGAACCTTCCTGCCCACAGCCATCAGCATCTGCAGCAACTCTTTGAAGAACCTTGAATAATATGAGTTTCACGAACATTTAATTTTCCTTTTGGGATCATTTTTTTGGAAACTGAACTGAACTGAATGTGAACTTTTCATCACTGAGCCGTTTCTCTCAACAACAATGCATTCATAATATCATTACAGCAGCTGCTCTCGAATGAGTTCAAGAGTTCATCCAGCTCAGTGTAGCTGATAAACACGTTCTCCCAGCAGCCTCCTCTCTAACCCGCTCTGAGGAGTGAAAACTAAAAATAAAAGATGAAAGCATCTTTTTCTCCACTGCGGTATCCTCCTGTTTGTTTGTGACCTGAATAAGTAAGGCTGCTCCCCCGAAGAGAGTCGGCCCCATTTTTCAAGATATTTACATCAAATCCATCCGTCTTTCTGATTTGTTGCTCCAGGGTTGTTCACACTGTTGGTGCTAACCTCGGCTAGTGACATTTCAGTTTGGAGAGGCACAGGAATCCTTTTTTAAAAGTACAATATGGGAAATTTACAGGAAATTACTAATATGGGAGGACGGCAACAAAGAGGGGTAAGATGCGGATGTTTCCTGGACAAAATGGGAGCCTTGACAGGTATGCTTTCTAGACATATTTTTGACCAAACTAGAGATTTAGAGGCTGGAGTTGCTCACCCAACAATTGAATTAGGTTATTGAAGTTATTTCTGCACTTCACAGCGAAGATATTGACCTCAGCGTTGTAGCAAACTGGGAAAAAGTTATCATCAATTGCTGTTTGAAACAGCCAATTAGACGTCAGAGTCTCGAGAGAAGCAGCCAATCAGGGTCTCTGGAAGCTGCTCTAATCCCGCCTGCTGAGTTTGATTGGTGAAGTTGACAATTTAAATTAATTCATGATGCGCTTCAGCACAGGTACATGAAATTATTTATTAAATCATGACATAATTATATCTAGTTTTTAAATAAATTATTTCTGGATTAACAGTTTTAATAAATTAATGACATTTAAATAATTATTTCACAAGTTATTTATTTATTTTTAATTTGGCACTCTCCACTCTCTATAGTCTTATTAAAGATTAAATCAAGTGACTCGGAAAGGAAAGGAAACTTGAATTAAAAAAAATAAAATAAATAACAGTAGAATTTGTTTGGGTTCCTGCACATGTGGCAGAGGAGGGTAATGAAGGGGTAGACATTTTGCTAAATCTATAAATGTTGATTATCAAATTCTGTTAAGTAAAGCTGAATGTAAAATGATAATAAATAAGTATGTTAAGATAATTTGTCAGGAAAACTGGTACATAAGTGATACAGGAATGCACCAGTAATACATTCAGAAAAATGTAGGAGACAAGAAAAACAGGAATCAGAATAGGTCACACATGTCTTAATAAATCACTTAAAGTAACTGGTAAACATGCAACAGGACTATACGATAGTTGCAATCTGCCTGAAACGGTACAGCATGTGTTTATGGAATGCTTTGTGGAGTTGGGCGGGTTTTACATTGTGTTTGGGGTGGAAATTGTCAGATCTGGCAACCCTGCCGATCGGCGCCATGTTTGTTATCTGTGAGAGTGACGCGCATGCGCCATGGAGAGAGCCAATGAGCTTCGACGTCATTGTTTAAAAAAGCGCGGCGAGCAAGGCTGAACGGAGACATGAAACCAGCGTTCTGAAGTTCATCCACTCTGTAACCCGGTGTAAAACAAGACCCTTTCTGGTCTCCCAAGACGCCAATCCGCATGGATGCACAGCCCAGATGACTAAAAAGTTTTGCGGATACATCTAAAATCGTCTTCGTTTGGATGGGGCCTTAATAATTGGGCGCCGTTAACCCACCTGCGAGAGAGTATTGCAGTGTGGGCGAGTAGGCCGCTGGAGCGCCATGTTTTGAGATTGCTGCGTTTGTTATCTGGTAAGTTACTCTTCTGACACCTTATTACGTGTTGTTAATATTTTTCCTGATGAAGTTATGGAGGCCATTTTCTGTGTCTAAGCAGAGCAGCGGACATAAACGGTCCGAACTCGGCCTCTCAGCGGCATCTTGTTGGGCTGCTGGCGTCCTGAAACAGCCGAGAAACTAAAATGGCGTCCGGATTTAGCAGCCGATCAATGACGGACTTTATTGGATTACTACAATCAAGATGAGGACCGCTACAAGCAAGTGAGGATCCTCTACTCATCTAAAGGTAGGTCAAGCATTACCGGGGACGATGGACCTAGAAGACGACCCAAGGTAGGAGCTGCTGCGGGTTTTGATGCTAATGCTAAAGCTGTTGATGAAGGCCAAAGCCTCTGGCCTGTGCTGTGCTGGTTTGATGCTCTGCTGAGAGTCGATGTGCGAAATGAGCTGAGAAGGATTCTGCTGTGTTGAAAATCCTTCCTTTTTAGTGAGGTTTTCTGCGCCGTTTGTGAAGCAGCGGCTGTGGTTTTGATGCAGCTAGCATGTTGGAGTCTGAAGTTCAAGGTTGAACATCAGTTGTGACTGGAAACAAAGATGGCCGCCAAGGCTTTGGAGAGTACAGTTCAGATGTTGCAGGAAGTCATTGAGCTTCGGCTCAGTAAATATCAGTATAATAACGTTTGATAAAATATCTAAATATTATTAAAGTGATCATTGAAAGTGGCTATACTAACATAGATACGATTGAACGGATGTTTTTGGGTTAAAATATTTTTAAAATACTTTCACTTACATTTCAAAGAAAGGGTTAAGTACTTAAATCACTGAATACCTTATTTTATTTATCTTTTTTTTTTTTTTTAAAATCTACTGAATGTCTAGTTTGAACTTGAATCTAAATATTTAAACAGGTATCCATACTTATCAGTATCATGTACCACAGTTATAATTCAAACCAATATTACTCATGTTCAACAATGGGAAGTAAACGTGAGAACCGATTATACAATTTAAATTTAAACCTGAGAACCGACAATTTTTGAGTCGGAGAACTTGAAAACTGCGGCCTTTTGCGATTTCATATTTTCTGACGGTTAACGGGGGCACCTGCTGAACCTGCAGGTCAGAGGTCACAGAGGTAATGTTCTGTTTTATCCATACTGTATATGTTTATACTGTTTTAGCCACTGTCTGATTTTTTTTTTTTTTTTTTTTTAGAATGTAACTTTGTCAAATTGAAGCACCTAAACTTTTATTCTGAGCTTAGTCAGTTTGAATCCTCCACATGATTTATTTATTTATTTATTTCTCAGCTAAAACTTATGCTGTAACAAAACAATCTGTATATTGCAGACAACAGGACTTTTGCCTGCCTGTAAATAAGTTAAAAACGTGCTTCACTAAAATAACGTCCAGTCTCTACTACCTATCAGAGTAGAGGGTAATTAAAGTATTTCAGGAGGATCACATTTTCTGTTGAGCTGTGCCACCTTCCTTCCTGCAGGGGGCCATCAGCTGAACTGCTGCTACAAATAACTCCATGTTCTCCTTCCACAGATGAGCCCTGTATTTCAGTGTTTTTAACTTTCTCCTAGACTGAGCTACTGCCTGATCTTTTGTTGCAACTAACTATTGTTTTTATCCCTTCAGCCTTAAAACCATCTGATATTTATTCAGTTTCGCTGTTTCACTCCTAGATAAACCACCAAAGGAACTACGACTCCAATTAACTCTCTCTTCTCTAATATAGAAAGTGCTCCTGCATCAGTTCTTCTGTTTCTTTTTTGTGTGTCTGTCTGCTCTGTCTTCTCAATCCACCCGGGTGGTTGTGACAGATGGCTGCTTGCACTGAGCCTGGTATTGGTTCTGCTGGAGGTTTCTTTCTGTTAAAGGGAAGTTTTTCCTCTCCACTGTCACTATATGCATCCTCAGTATGAGGCATTGCTTTAAAGTCAATGACTTGATGAAATCTGCTGGCTTACTTAGAAAATGTTTAACCAATTTGAATAATAATGATTTCTGGTGCACTGACAACTCCCCCCCCCAACCTCTTTGTGGAAATCAGAGCAAGTGCATCACATAATTCAGCTTCAGGAGGAAATTCAAAAACTGTGAAAGGGGAAAAACATCAATAAGAAAGAAGAGGAACACCTGACGATAAAACTGGAAGATAAGGAAAAGGAATGTTCTGATCAAACATCGAGGCCCAAAGAACCTCTGTATCTAATAAACATCATGAGCCATTGCTTCGTTGTGACCAAGAGACGGATTGTGTTAAAAGGTACCACATCTCATCTATCAGAGGATACATGAAGGCAAAAATTATAGGCTGGATTTGGGAATGAACAGGAGGTTGCACATGCTAATATAGAAGAAGTTTTCTCATGGCCCTTGGATAAACACTGATGTAAAAATGCTTCAGGATAACAGCCTTTTCCTTGGAGGATGCGCTAATGCAATGGAGGAAGGACGCTACCTGGATGAGTTGGACATCCCAGCCAATATCATGATGATGGTCATCAAAGAAGACTTGTCTATGATGATGGATAAAGTTTTGTTGAAAATTTGATGCCTTGTCATTTTCTACAGGAACACTACAAAATGTATGGAGACTTTGAAGGCACCAGATGCACTGAAACTGGTGGGGAATGTGGACGGCAGCATGGTCACTGTGGGACTGGACTTTGAACCCAACGGCAGGAAATGTGGTTTGCTATTGCCTGTAGCCGGTCCTCAAGCCATTGAAGGCTTCAGCGGCTGAGTTCAAGGAAACTGGTAACAAACAAGTACAACAAACTGACTGAAACAGGTACATTGTTCAGAGTAGGGGATGTGAAAGGTATGTGTTTTGATTTCGAATGCAGAGACCAGAACAGAGTTTAAAAATTCTCTGGTACTTGAACAGATGTGTATGCAACCAATTATAAATGGAAGTGGAATGGTCATATGAAGGAAGTGAACACTAATAAAAATAACAAATAATAAAAAGCAACAACAACCAACAAAATAAAATGAACAAAAAAATAAACAAACGGAAACAATCCCCAACAAAATAATGAATTTAAAAAACATACCACAAATACCAACAAAATAACGATAAAAATAACACTCATTAAACTGAAAAACTCAACAAAACAAAAATGGGGAAAGAACCCAACAAAATAAAACTAATAAGAATGAAATAAAATAACGTACAAGACCAACAAAATGGACTAAAACCGAACCAACTTAAAAAAATCTCAAAAGGAATGGTCTGGTCTGTATCCAATAATCGTGCTGTTGCTTCATTATGACCAAAAGAGAACACACAATCAATATGAAAGCATTTAAACTTCAAATCACATCTCAGGAAATGAGGAGGATAATTTACTGGCCATAATGAGGAAATGAAATAAGGACACTTTTGGTACAATCACAATACCTTTGGTATTTGGTAAACAAGAGAAATTCACTGAGGTATGAGAAATGATGAATGATCTGGAACAGGACACGAGTGGCTATCTGAAGGAGTCTGTTCAAAGGTGCTGCATCTCAATCCCATCAGAGGATAAATGAAGGAATAAAATCATGCAGAGAGGTTTGGGAATGAACAGGAGGTTGCATATGCTAATATGGAAGAAGTTTTCTCATGGCCCTTGGATAAACACTGATGTAAAAATGCTTCAGGATAACAGCCTTTTCCTTGGAGGATGCGCTAATGCAATGGAGGAAGGACGCTACCTGGATGAGTTGGACATCCCAGCCAATATCATGATGATGGTCATCAAAGAAGACTTGTCTATGATGATGGATAAAGTTTTGTTGAAAATTTGATGCCTTGTCATTTTCTACAGGAACACTACAAAATGTATGGACTAAGAAAAAACAGAGATGGCAGTCAGTTTATGATGAGATGGAGACTTTGAAGGCACCAGATGCACTGAAACTGGTGGGGAATGTGGGACTGGACTTTGAACCCAACGGCAGGAAATGTGGTTTGCTATTGCCTGTAGCCGGTCCTCAAGCCATTGAAGGCTTCAGCGGTTGAGTTCAAGGAAACTGGTAACAAACAAGTACAACAAACTGACTGAAACAGGTACATTGTTCAACGCAGGAAAAACAAAGTAGGAGATGTGGAAGGATCCAAAATCTCTGCATCTGATTTTGGATGCAGAGACCAGAACAGATCTTAAAGATTCTCTGGTCATTGAACAGATAGGTGCATGTAATCAATTATACATGGATGTTAAATGGTCACCTGAAGAAAATCAACAGCAATAAAAATAATAAAACAATTAAAAAAAAACCAACAAAGCAAAATAAAAATGAGAAACCAAGATAAAAACGAAAAACCAACAAAACAAATTACTTAAAATGAAAACCCAACAAAATAAAAATAAATAAAAAAAAAAACAACAAAACAAATGACTATGAAAAAACCAACACAAGAAAAACCAACTAAATAAAATAAATGAAAAAAACCAAGCAAGTAATGATAAAAAACCCAACACAATAAAACAAAAATGAAAAACCAAAATTGTCAAAATATAAAACTATAGAAGCATCAAACCAACAACCAATATACCCCAACAGCCAATACCAAAATGAAAGCATTTAACCACACCAACAGCTAATACATGTCACTAACAATGCCAAAACAAACCTTAAAACCCCAACAACCAATACACCCCACCACCAACCAATAGAGAAAAAAATATTTACCAACCCCCACCAAAAACCAATACATTCTACCAACACCAAGTGAAACATTCAACCATCCCACCAACGAGCAATACACCACCAACCAATGTTTCCCACCAATACAACAATAAAATTAAAAACATTTAAACACTCCTTGAACGCCAGAATACCATCTTTGGCCCTCTCTTCCACTACTCATCTTCAGATCACACTTACAAAAAGTTTTTTAATCAAAAGGGTTTTTAATACTTAAATTTTTCCCCTCCGTGGGTTGCCACCTTATCGTGGTGGAGGGGTTTGAGCGTCCCTATGATCTTAGGAGCTAAGTTGTCAGAGGCTTTATGCCCCTTGAAGGGCCACCCATGGCAAAAGTTCCTTGGTGAGGGATCAGACTAAGTGCAGCCCAAAGACACCTTACAACAAGAAATGTAGATGGAAGCAGTGTTCCCTCCACCTGACATTAGTCACCGGGGTCCTCGCTTGGAGGTGGAGTACACTGGTAAGCACCTGGGGGCTGGACTTTTACCCAGGGCCTTGCTGGGCACAGCCCGAAAAGGAAATAGGGGGTCCTAATTTGTAGGAAGGGCCAAAAGGTTGGGTGCTATTTGGGATATGTGTGAATCCTTGAATCTCATGTGGCAGCTATTCGGGGATCCCTAAACGCTTGCTGTCACAAAACGATTTACTTCTCAGTATAACGTCCAAAGGACGGTTCTAAATGGCATAACGGAGAAGCATTGTTGTGATAACGTGCTGAAGGGAGAGTGTCAGAAAGAGTAAGAGCTTCTTAAAGAGACGGAAGCCAGTTTCATGTGTCAGATTACACCACTTTTTTAAATTCACAATGTATTAAAAGACAATAGGATCTGTTTGTAAGTACAACTCTTAACAGGTTTTTAAATCGCACCTACCCCTAAACCCTGTTGCTGCTAGTGGTTGAGTCGTCCCATTTTTCAAACATAAGTGTTTTTGCAGGAAAAATATGCAAGCATAATCTTTACAATGGTTTGGTGCTGTTTTGTCATTACTTTTAAAAATAGGTCCGTTGTAAACAATTATTTTAGTAATTGAGTAATCTATGGATTATTCGAACAATCGAGTAATGGAATAAAAATTTGATATATTGGTCAATTCTGCCATAACAGCAGTATTGATACTGGATAATGTTAGCCCAAATTGTCATGTCTGTTCATTCCTTAAAATAACTTTTCTGTAGCTTATTAACTTGTAAAAATAATAGCTCATTTTTAAAGTCAACCTGGACAAAAATTACATAATCTGAAATTATATTCAATTTAATAAAAGAAAAAAGATAGTTTGCAGATAATTTACCTCGAGGAATTTTAATAATCGAGGTTTTCGAACCATTCGATGAATCATTACAGTCCTAGGTAAAAGCAAAGGGTAGCCAGTCCTCAGTTTCATCTTGTTGACTGTCTAGTTATGGGTGGAAATCAGGATTTCACTAAGAACAGTCATCATTTGCTGGAGTCAAGGTTGGATTTGTCTGAAGTTACAGAGGTTGATGCATCGCATGTGGAGTTGTCATGGAGGGATTTCAGATGGAGCAGACAATGCAGACGGTTCCTGATCAAATTCTTTGTCTTGAGAAACTCTCTTCGCCGTCTTCCTCAGGAAATGCTGCACGCCGAGCATTGTTTTGTTGCTATTCAAGTGATATTTACTCTTACAAAACAAACCCTACTTGTTGGCAAAGCTGCAACCTGTGTGAACCTTTTCATTCTGAGTCATTAAAGTGTAACTAACCCCCCTGTGAAAACATAACCCTGCCCCTGGCAAGTTTGGAAAAATTCTACCAAAGTGGACGGAGCCAAGAGACAGCCAAGTGTGATGAGCGGAGGAGGTAAGTGGGGATATGATCAGGATGAAAGAAGCACTGTTGTCAGCTTATTCATGCATGGGTTGTGTGTTCATGCATCATCTGATTTGCACCAAACCAGATATGAATGACCTTATTTTATAAGGGGCGAATTGGGTTATATTGGATTTTGACCTCAGTGCGCCCCCTAGTTTATTCCAACAGTAATATCTCCCTGGTACATCATCCGATCTGCACCAGACTTTTTTTTTTGTGCATCATCAGGGAGCACTACTTGAGACATTGGTGTGGTACATTCATGACATCACGAAAGCCCCACCCACTCAGAGGATACAGAAGATTATTGGGTGACTCCTGCTCTCCCTGTGTATAAGATTGAAACTGTGTCCATTACCTCCTGATAATCACATGACACGTATCAAACGCTACAGGAAGTCCTTGCCAATGCTTCACCACAAAACAGGATGTGACAGTAACTCATGTCTGGATTGTTGGATTTCAGCCAAGCTATAAAGACTTGCCGCCTGACCTGAACTGGACTGAAGGCGATTTGGAAGATTCGCCAAATGCACCGCCTAGTGGACGGGTGTGGGAACGGCGGGAGACTGTTGACGACAGTGACAGGATAGCGGTGCTGGAGCTCCTACGGTCTCCCCGAGGCCAGTTTGACGTTGAGCTGCGAGGGCCGTTCGAAGCTGCTCATGGCTTAAATTTTTTTACTTTTTGTAGAAGAGCTCTCATAATATGACTTTATTCCCATATCATTTTGACTTTATTGTACTACAACTTTATTCTTGTAATATTACGACTTTATTCTCGTATTAAGATTTTATTGCTGCACAACTTTATTCTCATTATGACTTCTCGTAAAATATTGTGACTTTATTTTGGTAATATTACGACTTTATTTCGATTCTATTGCCATACGACTTTATTCTAGTGATATTATGACATTATTACAACTATACTATTTTAACTTATTCTTGTATTAATACGATTTTATTCTGGTAATATAAATTTATGTATTTTGTATTATTACGACTTAATGGTCGCATGACTTTATTCTTGTACTATTGACTGTATTCTTGTAACATTGTGACTTTATTCTCGAAAAATTTTTTTTTTTTTCTGATCCTGGCCCTATCCACACCAACTGGGTACCATTAAAAAAAAAAAAAAAGTAATTGCTCCCTAAACCTTCAGGATTCTCTGCTGGACGGCAGAACTCATGGTTCCATCAATTATAGAAAATCACCAAGGTTCTAAAGCAGCTTCTTTAACAAGACCTCAATCTGCTCCGTTTCCTCAACCTGCTTTATTTACACTCCCAGGCCTCTTTTTGCACCCCACCATTCTGTCTATATACCCACCCTCTGTTTTTAGCCCTTCCCTTCTCTCTGCAACTCCTCTCCACTCTCAAAACATCCACTCTGCTTTGACAGGTGCAGATATCTGAGAGTCTCGGTGTTGTCTCCACTGCGGGACTGTCTTGTGGAGGGTGGAGGGGTTGGTAACCCACTCTTCACATTCCTGGGAAACACTCTGGGGGGGCTTTGCTGTAGCAGATGTGACATTTTACACCGACAGCATGTTTTCTCCTCAGTCAGTGATGATTAAACAAACAGTTAATTTTATTTTAATTAATCCAAAACATCCTCTTCAGCTGATGTGACTAAGGGTGGACTCAGTCTGTCACGGTAGGAGAGAATGTTCCACCGAGAGATGAAACTTTGTTTCAAGAGGACAAGTTAAATGGGACTAAGGGTGCATCTCCACCAGCCCTGTTTAGTCTGTTTTAATCGAATTTGAGTTCGTTTGCCTAGAAAGTCCGGTTCGTTTGGAGAGGCGTGAACGCATAATCGAACTCTGATGCGGACCAAAAAGGCGAACTCTGGTCCGCCTACAAAGCTCGGTCTTGGTTCAGTTGAAGTGAACTCTGGTGCGGTTTGAATGCATATGTGAACGCCAAACGGACCGGAGACTGCTCCAAAAGCACGAAGTGGACTACAGTGTAGGGCATTCTGGGTAAATACAACCAAAACAAATGTGAGAGTCCAGCGCTAGTGGGTGAAATGGCTCGTGGTGTTGTGGCAAAGACAAAAAAACAAATCCTACATCTGCTAAAATCTGACGCTGCTCTATTTTTGTTTTCATTTGGTGAAGAAGGGAGTTGAGCTCAGTTTCTTCAGTGCTTTTTGGTGCAGCTGGTTGCTCAAAGGGTTTGGTTCGTTTGACTCGTTGTAGTGTGAAAGAACCGCAGCAACTGAAAATAGAACAATGGCCCAATTTTGGTCCCAAATCAAACAGTCTTCCGGACTATAAGGTGGGAAAACGCCCTAAATCAATGGAGACATTTCTCTCAAGTCTCCTGCATCTGAGTTAGATGCAAGGTTGAAAAAGGTTTAGGTACAGAGTGAGTAATTTATTAAATTTGTTCACAAACATTTCCCTCTGGTTCAGGGACTCCATTTCAAAGACCATCTTGACTTGCTGGAATTCCTCGGTTCCTTCCCACTCTAACCCAGGTAAAAGTCTCAGTCAGCAGCTTTCTGCTTTACTTGTTGACCGCTGAAACGGTTCTTTATCCGTCAGTCTAAATGCAGCTTGCAGAGCTTCTGGGAATCCCTAATGCACATCATCCTGAAGGCTGTTTGGCAGCTGAAGCTGGACGGTGCGATGACAGGTGTACGGTTACAGTGGCGCGGACGCTACAGGAAGTGAGAAAAGACAGAGGAGCTGTTACTGAGTTTTTGTGTTTTGCTCCATGTCTTTGTCCTTGAGTGAATAGAACATTAAACGTGTATGTTGTAAATAACATGCATGTTTAAGGTTTGTGCGCCACAGACAGTGGCACTGTTAAAACATTTTGCAGCTCTTCAAGCTGTGCATCCATGGCAACGTAAACAGCATTGCTGCAACAGCCGTATTTCCTTTGCCCTTGGATTTGACACCAGCGGTTCATGGATTTAGCTCCATGCTAAATTTGTCACTTGGACACTGGAAGAGTCCAACACTTCAGCTGGCGCTGGTCCCATTGGGACTCGTTCCATCGGCTCAGAAAGCAGGAGCCTGTTCGCATTCAGGAAACAGATTCAGTGAAATTGATAAAGCAAAACTTTTTATGATCCCCAATGTCTAAACTGCCTTACTTTACTTGTGACTGCACTTGCAAACAGGAAATGAAAAATTTTCTTTTTTTTCTTTTGTCTTAAATGCTGAATATTTTTGTACGTTCTAGACCCAAAACGGAAACCATAACCAAGCAAAGGTAAAATAGCTTTTATTTCCAATAAATGTTGAAATAAGAACAATAAACAGCTGCTTCAAGACCCAGTACTTTCAGCCCCAAGCCCATGACCTCTGGTTCCAAAACCAGATTGCTAATCCTATTAGTTGCCTTGTAGTTCTTGACAGTTATTTAATATTAGTGTAGAGGAAGAAATCACACATCAGGGTGCATGCAAATTTCTCGTTTTTATTTCTGTAGTCTTAAATGCTGAATCATTTTTCTCACCATACAGGCTGTAACTTTTCATACCTCTAACCACTGAGCAGATGTTTTCAGGCTTTTGTTCGTAAATTTTTTTTTTTTTTTTTTTTTTTTTTTTTTTTTTTTTCCTTTCTCCTTTATTTCAGTATCACAGTATGTAGGGCCACAAACATTCAACCATTGCTTCCTGGTTCAGGGCCATGGGGGGCTAGTGACTATCTTGTTCTCTTCTACTTTCTTTCAGTTAAATATTACGTTTGATTTATTGCAGAAAAGTTAAAATTGGAAATTATTTTGCGTTTTTAATTTTAAAAAATTTGGCCTTTCAGCTTGCTGACTGTGATCTTAAAATTTTGAAACATTTTGCTTGAACAAGTCATTTTCACTTTTAAGGGTTGTTTTTAAAAAAAAACAACTAAAAGGAAAATTTCCACAAAATTCATGACCTCATTCAAAATGACCCGGTTCAAGATGTTCTCTGTATTGTCTGACAGTTTGTTGCTTTTTCCTTATGGAGACTCAACAGGGTTTTCCTGGCAGGTCTGTCACTCAGCTCCTCAAGCTGGAATGTTTATCGATTCAGCCGCTTCCTCCCGGCCCAGCCGCCGGAGAGGCGAGGCGGGAAGACGGAGGCTTGCTTGTGGAGCCGGCTGTCCACGTCTCCTAACGAGACAAACTGCAGAGCGTGGCTCCTCAATCACGTTGCTGGGCGCTGACAGGACCAGAGTCTTCCTGCAATTGTGCACAAACTCTGTGCTTAAATGCATGTTTTTTCTGCTTGGAGCTGCAGAGATAAGTGTCCCCCCCCCAAAAAAAAAAAACAAAAAAAAAAAAAAAACATGCAAAGCTTTAAAATAAATGACACTTGTATGAGCATTGGCTGAAAAGCAGACTTCAGCCTTGTTGATCTCTTTTCCTTTTGTTTAATCACTATAATCAGCTGGAGATATCTAGATTTTTTTTCTTCTCATATCTGTGATTTTCTTCCTTTCAAACCTCCAAAATTCATTTTGCACTCATCAGTAAATCGATGTGTGAGATTAAAGTGTAAAATAAATTCTGATGTGTATTTTAACAGGATACAAAAAAAACTTTCAGCCTGTTAAAGGTTGAACCCCAGGAAACAGATACTGAGGTCTGATAGGTAAACATCCTGTCCGATGTTGGAGTCCTGTTCCATGGAAACTGGATGATGGTCTAAAATGTCCCATTAAAGAGGAAAGCCATGAACTGCCAAAACCAGAAAACTCAGATCAACAAGGAAAAAGAAATAAAGTGATTTAATTTTTGCATCGCTCACTGATACATTTTAAAGCTCTAAATATTCATATCAGTAGCTATTACACTAAAATTTAAGCAAGCAGATAAACTCTGGAATTTTCCAAGTCTGGACAATTATGGGGAAAAAGATCTTTGCATTTCCAGACTCTATTCCTAATCCCATGTCAAAATCCAGAAATTGACTTTGACTCAAAAGAAAATTGTATTTTGATTTGAAAAATCAAATGAATCAAATTTATTTTTAAAGCACCTTAAAACAAGATTAACCAAAGTGTTGCACAGCTAGCAAAGTAAAACATTACAATTGAAGCAATTAAAATAACACGAAAATTAAAACAAGAATAGACATCGATAAACAGAAGTCATTGAAGGAGAGGCAAACTGTTCCAAGTAGAGCATAAAGGTGCAACAGTTCAGAGAGACAAAATGAAGCCAAGTTATGAAGAGATTTAGGTTGTTTTCCCACCTTATAGTCCAGTAGACTCGGTTTGATTGGGGACCAAAACATCAACATTTTCACACCAAACCTGTTCCCCTCCTCGCCTGTGGGGGCGCTGCACCGAGAACCGCTGAAGGAAATGACCCGAAAACCTCTGAAGACACTGAGCGCAACTTCCTTCTTCATGAAATGTAAACAGAAATGGAGTGGTGTCAGATTTTAGCGGTTGGAGGATTTCTCTTTTGTCTTTGGCAAAAAATAAAATTTTTCCCACTAGCGCTGGACTCGCGCGTTTATTTTGGTTGTATTTACCCAGAATGCCCTGCGCTGTAGTCCACTTCCTGCTTTTAGGAGCGGTCACTGGTCTGCTTGGCGTTCACATATGCATTCAAACCGCACTAGATTTCAACCGAACAGAAACCTAGGATTGTAGGTGGACCAGAGTTCGTTTTTTCGGTCCAGCGTTCAACACCTCCCCAAACGAACCAGACTTTCTAGGCAAATGAACTGGAGTTCGATTAAAGTGAACTAAACAGCACTGGTGTGAATGAACCTTAAATTTGCTGCACTGCCTCTAAATGGACAGGAGCAAATTTAACCCTGATCCAACAAGAACAAAAACAGAACCAGATTTACTGAACTTCAGACTATACATAGCATGAAAATAAATAACCTTAGTCAGATTTATGTGAAAACTGTGGTTACACCCTTGCAAAAGTGTTTTCTTGCTTTAATCTGTAATACTCGGTCATGTTAGAACCATAAATTCAGTATGTTCCTGGGATTTTCTATAATGTTCGAACAAAATGCAAATGAAGATTTGAAGTGAAGTGGAAGGAAAATGTTCCATGGTATATGCTGTCCATGTGGGAAAGTATCTAAGCAGGAGAAAAAGCAGATAAGATGAAAATATAAGCAAAGAAACAACAAAAGACATTGTGTCTTAATGTCACCGTCTGACCTTCTCAAACTTGATTTGGTCCTTTTTCTGATTATCACCACATCATCAAATTGCAAAGATTTTCCTTTGCTTGTTCCAGCCAGCCACAATAATCCTCTTCATGTTTCATCCCTCAGATAAGACTTTTCTGTAAACAGGGAAAGGATTGTTTACTGAAATTCCCGGTCCCTCTTTCGCCCTTCGCTCATACTTGAACATAATTAAGGAAATTATATTGAATTAAACTCAGCTTCAGTGTAGGAGTGCCGCTGGGCTTCTGCATCAGAGAACAGGAAGGGAAAGGGAATGTTTATTGCTGCGTTTAAACCTCAGATGAGAAGAAATAAGAGGCTGACTCAAAACATCAATTTATATTCATGCACTGAGCACCAAGGACGAGATATACGCTGAATCTAACGGAGCAAAAGAGAGGAGGAGGCGTTTCAAGATGCACGCATGTTCTTTAAGGCAGTTCAGACCAAATGCAAAACATAAAAAATTATGAATTTCACCATTTTGTTGCAGAAATAAATTGAAGACCCAAAGAAAATAAAAAACTCCTGCAGCTCAAGAAAAACTAAATTTTTAACCCTTAACCCTAAAAATAAATTAGCTGAACACACTTATTACATCCTAAAGACTTTCCCTTACATTGCTAACAGCTGCAACACACTAAAACTGCTTCTAGAAACATCTTCAAAAACTCATAAAGGACTCCATTTTTCACTCCGGATGTTCTGCGTGTTGAAACCGGCAAGGTTTTAACCAAACCCGGGGTTCCGGCAGGAGCAGTGAGACCGAATCAGAACCTTCTCAGGGTGTGAGGAAAATCACAGGACTCTGATTGTCCAGTTTGGTTTCTGGACCCGGGTCCTTTTGGTGAGCCTGACTGTCTGACAGAAATGTCATCAAATTCAATTAAAAAATAATTTATTTATCCCAAAATGAAATAAATGTCGTAACTCACATCATCCAAGCATATTCAAAATGTTGTTGTGGATGATGATGCTGTGGGCAGGCAGGATCTCCAGTAGTAGTCAGTCTTGCGAGGAATCTGAAGAAGCCTCTGACTGAAGACTCAGACTAACAGCTCATCTTCCAGGGGGCAGAGATGAAATTCCACAGTAACATGTCCAAGCTCTGCTAATCCACCTCCTTAGCTTTTGCCGCTCCTCTTTAAATCTCTGTCTGGCCGTATGATTAGAAAAATGTTGGAGTAGGGGATATGATCCTCCTCTCTCTGCTCTTTGGACCTGCTCTGCATCCATGAAGCCTCATTTTGAACTCCTGGGTAGGTGTTATTAGGGTTCTGTGTCTTTTTATTCACTAAATTTAAATATCAGGCTTCAACTGGCAGAGGTGTAGACTCGAGTCAGATGACTTGGACTCGAGTCAGACTTGAGTCATTCATATTATGACTATAAACTTGACTTGGAAAAAATGTTCAGAAACCTGACTTGACTTTTTACACCAAAGGCTTGGGTCTTAAATCGGAATTGAACCTGTTTACTTAAAAAGACTCGATATTTCACCCAAAATCTGAAGTTTAAAACATTCATTGTTTAAAAAGTGCGTTTATTCTGGAAAATTACAGTTTAAAGGGATACTAATCTTGCTGCTAATTTTAATTTAACTGTACATTATAATGGTAGAATTTAAGAAGTACATTTTTTATACTTTGTAAGGTCAGTTGTTCATGATCATGATTTCAGATAAATACAGATTTAAATAAGTGCTGATTGATTATTTTAACATATAATTGCAACATTGTTGAAAGGACTTGAATAGGCCTGAAACAATTGAATTGTTAATCAATGTCAATTAATTTAGGGATCGATTAATTGTTAACTGTAGTAAACAGATTCAATAAAATGCCATTTGCTGATAGAACAACATACTCAGAGCAGAAATGAGGCCAAAATTGTACAAAAAATATAAATATTTTGCATTTAGGATTTAAAAGAAAACCTTTGTCTGTAAATATGTTCCACACAAACATCCTCAATTGGCATAGTATTGTCTTCACCTGGTTAAAATCTGTAAAATCCCCTATTAAACACGTTTTTGTTATTAATTAATCCAAAAAATAATCAGCAAATTAGCCCTACATTGTATTAAAGCTTAGTATTGTTTGAAGTATTTTTTTCTTTCTTTTTTTTGCTACAGAAGCATCCTTTGCTACAAATGATCAAGTGTAAACTAAAGGAGTGCTATGTTTTTGCATTTTAGGCAATAAAATGTTTATTTTGTTATTTTAAAAAGTAATTGAATTATTTATTTGCATCTTTTAATGTATTTCTAATGTATTTAAAAGGCATATATGAAAAATCTGCAGAATGTTCGTTTTATTATCCGATTAATTATCAGAATAATCAATAGATTAATCAATAAGTAAAATAATCGTTAGTTGCAGCCTAGACTTGAAATGTCATGTTTCAGACTAGGGACTTGACAGTTGCCTATCTTGACTTGGGATTTAAGGATAAAGACTTGAGACTTGCAAGACAATGACTTGGTCTCTGTCAATCGATGTTTGATGCACAAAGAAAATGATCTTCATTTGCTCCTAACTAACTGGACCAAATTCACTGTATTTACTAGAATTATAAACATAATTCATTTTGAAGTGTTTCTTCTGCTCCTTGCCAACAATGTAAACAGCAACTGAAGCCTGGAGTATCAGAGGAAGCAGCTGAATCTCCTCCCCGGTTGCTGAACGTTGTTGACGATGACATGGAAACGGCTCGGTGTGGTGTCCGTCTGACGCAGGACTCTTCTTCTTCTTCTTCTTCTGGTGCATGAATGAGTCATCACAACAATGACTAACACAACATGACCCGCGAGCTCCCTTCAAGTGACAGTTAGCTCTCAGAATATAATCAGCTTTCATAATGTTGAATTATGGGAAAGGGGAAAAAAAAAAAAAAAAAGCCCACCCACACAGCTCGAAGCACTCAGGAATAGTTTCAGGGACGGACCTCCAAGTGTTTGCCGCTGACACGTCGACTGGAGGCCCCGGAGGAATTCGTTGTTCTTATCGCTGATTGTCAATCATTAAGCTGAGTTTATTATTAAAATTAGGTTGAAAAGTTTTTTTTTTTTTTTTTTTTTTTTTTTTTTTTTTTTTGAACACAGGAGGTTGAGACTTTTTATGTTTATTTTTAACCAGGGCAAAATTATTACAAATTAAAATCTCACAATAGAAAATGTTGGGTACAACACAAAAAGTATTCAATACCCAGGGTTTTTGTGTTCTCTTGTGAGGACCACATCTATCACGCAGGCTTTGATGTACCCAGGTCTGCTTTTCATGGGTTTATTAAACTTGGCTATATATTTTTAAATAAAAGTAACCTAAATATGTTTTTATTGCTTGGAATTAATAAAAAAAATTTCACAAAGTATTGCAGCTTAGTTGAAGAAAAAAAAAAACATTTTGTTGGGGGGGGGTTGTCTTTCATTTATGCCTTATTATTATTATTATTATTATTATTATTATTATTTTATTATTATTATTATTATTAATTATTTATTTATTTATTTTTTGTTTTATTTGACTGTGGCCTATATGACAAAGTTTGGACACCCCTGATCTAAGGCAACTCAGCAGATTGCATCAAGTCATTGATTTGTAGCATTCACTCTTCCTGGATGAGCACGTAGTGACAGTGGAGAGGAAAAACGCCCCTTTAACAGGAAAAAACCTCCAACAGAACCTGGATAAGCACGAGCGGCCATCTGCCACGACCGACTGGGGGTTTAAGAAGACAGAGCAGAGACAGGAATACTTTCTAGGAGTACTTTCTATGTTAATGAAAAGAAAAGAGAACAATTAGTTGGAAACACTTTGGCTGTAAAATGTAGATGTGGAGTAAAGATGAGAACCTGTGATGAAGACTTTCTGAGCAGGGAAAGGTGGACTGATGATAAACTTAGAGACTCAAGAGAAATAAATGCACTTCTACTGAAGTGCTCTATAATTATGTTTGAGATTAGCTCCACTCGTGGTGGCACGGTATACTTATTTGTTGTCATGCATGGGTAGATGGTTAAAGTAATTAGCTTAAAGGAGATTAAAGATGTACTGAAAGTGAATGACAGTCTTTGTGTCCATGGCTCATGTATTGTTACTGCCACAATATACTTTCATATTAAGGTACATATAGCTCTATTTTATCCAAATAAAGTAATTCATTCATTTTTCAGTCTTTTTTTCACCGTTATTCGTTCATTTATGTCACAGCTTACAAACTAAATATTCAGTTAGCAAGCTAAATATTTAGCCTACAAACTAGATATCCAGCTTCAAATAAAATTATTTAATTAGCAAGCTAAACAATCTAAATAAACAGTTTACAAACTAAATATGCAGTTGGCAAGCTAAATCAGTTAAATATTTAGCTCCAAACGAAATATTTTTCTAGCAAGCTAAACAAGCTAAAAATTTAGTTTACAAAGTAATTCAGCTCCAAATTAAATAGTTAGCCAGCTAAATAGGCTAAATATTTAGCTACAAACTAAATATTTTGTTAGAAAGCTAAAAAAAGCCGAGTATTTAGCTTATAAACTAAATACCTAGCTAAAAACCAAATATTTAGTTTACATATTAAATATTTTCTTCAAACTGCACATTTAATTTGAAGCTGAATATTTAGCTGAGCTAAATAAGTTTGCTAATTAAACATTTAGTTAACAACCTAAATATTAAGCTTTAAATGAAATATTTAGCTTGCTAATTAAGTATTTAGCTTGAAAATGTGAGTGAAAAATGAACCCTAATCTTATTTCTCTTCTGACATGCTAAATAACTCAAATTACTGCTGTTAATTTCTGTGTAACTTTACAAACAGCAGCCCATATGATCAAGCGACAATATGATCATCTTTGGCTGAGAGAAGTGATCAAGTGAGAAAATGCGCTCAGAAGTTGCAGGAAACTACCTTACAGGAAGGCTCTGTTTTATAACAGAGGTCAGCAGTTTCTGCAGAGCTCCACATGAACAGGTGCATCCACCCGCTCCAAAAACTCTTGTCAGTGGGAGGATTTTGGAGCAAAAAAAGGAAGTCCTGAAATATTCTTCCTCAGTCTGAAGTGGAAACTTGGCAGCGAGCAGAGGAAGTCAGAACTCTGCCTCGGTTAACCCGTCCTAGTTAAAGGATTGGATCCGGTAGGTGGAACCTAGAAGTACTCACATCAGTTTGCATCAAAACTTCCCAGTCAGAGTGATTTAGTTAATGCAGGTATGGTCATTAGGGAACTGATTTATGAGCCTGTTTCCATGGAAACTAGCAGCTCTGCAGCCCTACTAACAACACACAGTGATGTGCCGTGGAGTCTGACTCGTTTCTGTCAAAGCCAGCAGCTGGAGCAACAGAATCTCAAACCTTCGCTCCATGATCCCGGTTCACCCCGGTTCAAGCTTCGAACCACTTTTAATCGCCGCGGACCTGAAACGACGAGTCAAAGCTGCAGGTTTGCAGAACTCGGTTTTCGAGCCGTCATGATTTGGTCCTAAAATGACCGGCTAAAACCCTCACCCTGCTTGTTTTTCCTGCGTCATCAACTCTGAGACTAACGTTCACACCCACTAACAGGTGACGTGATGAAGAGATAATCAGTATCGTTCACCTCCACTGTTCTGACAGTGGTCCAGTATTCATCGGCGGTTAGGGACCTCAGCCGCCTTCACACAGTTGGAATCCACAAATACCTGAGACACTTGAATATGACGCTTAACATAAATAATAAAGTTAACAACATATAAATGTTCTGTATCACTGTCACATTTTTACATTCCAAATAAAACAGCGTCATGTCATTTTTACATTTTTTTTCGATGAAAAATGTGCAGCAAATTAAGTTTACTCTGTACCCAGAATGCATCCCTGTAGAACTATAACCTGTAGTTGTACAGTAAACAGTTTCAAATCTGCTAATGTCCTTTCTGACCGAAGACCTGCTGTGGTCAATCAGGCAAAATCAGCAACAGTGTTAGCAAAACTCAACTATAAAACTGAAGGTCTGTTCCAAAGAATCACTTCCTTAAGTGCAAATTGTACAAGTAGGTGTGTAATGACAATTTGACTCTGTTGATGATGTACTATGTAGTAGCACATGTTTTGCCATTAACGTATGGTGGATATCAACATGGTTGAATTTAGCGCTTTAACATTAGCTTCCACTAAATACCATGTTTCACCATGTTTGGATACCGTTTAGCGTTAGCTTCCACTAAATACCAGAAATCTTGTGAAGGCCTGAAAGTGAATTTCAGACCCTCGCAAGATTTCTTTGACTTAATGAGTCGAAGTTAGTCGACACAGCTAAATGCGGCTCAGATGTTTTCTAGTCAACCTAAAAATGACAACCAGTTTTGCCAATACTCTTTATAGGAAGTTCATTTTTTAACAGTAACATTAAGTGTTTCTCCAGATGTTTCAAATGTAACTTAAAAATTGTTTCCTGCAAAAAAAAGTGTTTTTATAAAAACCATATCTTTTTTTTTGACTCAACCCTAACATAAATACTTGTTTTAATAAGAAAAGGGGGGGAAAAAAACAACTGGTTTTGCACTGAAGTCCAGCTTTTGTTGATTGGGTGGTGGGGGATGCCCTACATCAGTCGCAGTTCTCTTTATCTGCTGGAACTTTCATGCTGTGACTCACTATAATACGTCAAATTTGAAGAAACATTTTAACGGTATTTCCAGTTAGAAAACATGCATCTGTCTCCTTCCTCCATTGTTGTTTACCAGTGTTGCTGGTTGCTTGGTATGTATTTTTCCGGATGGCGGTTCAGAGGTGCAGAACAGTGCACAATTTACACTGCTTGTATCTCCGCTGCGTCACGGAACAGACTCTCCACACCACCATCCAGTTAGTTTACCCCCAATTAATGTGAGTTGTCCTCATACTGAAAATGTGATTTGTCGCATCAATAACGCCACCCTCTGCGATGCAAGAAAATATATATTTTTACAAAGGAACTGACCAAAATAGTAACACACAGTGACTCGGATAAGTAACTTTAATTTGATCAGTGGTCTGGAAATAGTAACGCATTAGATTGCTTGTAACTGAAAAAAGTAGTCGTATTAGAGTAATGCGTTACGACGTTACTAAGTAATCACTGGTCATTTTACGACACTGTAAAAAGTAGGGGAAGGTAAATGTTTTCAAAATTAGCTTAAGTGCTAAACAAAAAATTAGCTCCACTATTAGCAGATTAGCAGAAGTGTGCCCACCACTCTGTGTGACTGCTCCCAACAAAATCAAAAAGAGTTTATATCCATGCTGGTATCTGTACAACTTGACTGTTGCACCGTTTTTTTGTTGTCACTAATTGTAAATAGTTTGTACAAGATGGGCATATCTCTGAGCATTAAAAATACATTTATTAATTAACTTACTCAGTTGCATATTCCTCTGGACTGGAGTATTTTTATTTTTTATAACTACACAATATTTATGTTAAAGTTTTACCCTTATTGTACAGTATATTCATTCTGTTTTATTTATATATATATATATATATATATATATATATATATATATATATATATATATATATATACTTTGTGTCTGTTTGCTGTTATTGCCTGTCACTGCCACATTTCTACTGTAGCACAGAAATTTCCCCATTGTAGGACAACAAAGGATATTTCTGTTCTATGAAATGTATGTGTTTTCTGTGGTGAGTGCTACCATTTTCTGTTGGGTTGGGTCCAGAAGCATGCAGTTTAAGTTGATGCAAACTGATTTTAGAGTTTATGTGAAGCTTTGTTAATGCACCTCAAAATTATATCCAACAGTTTATTTCAATAAATATGACCAAAAAATAAAATAATTTCACAATTGTTAATTAATAATTGATGTTTTATTGGCCTAGCTCAGGTCCTGTATCACATGTTATTAAACTTTGACCCCTCAGCTGCCTCTGGGTATACTGAGGTTGAGGCAGCAGACTGAGAGGGTTTTGGGTGAGGTTTGCATTATTAATAATCAGTCCTGACCCAAAGTGACCAGAGCGAAAAACGGGGCAGAACAATGGCAAACGAAACTGTTTAAAGTTTAAGTTCCTGTTTTCTGTTGTTTTCTCCTTGAGTTAAAGAGTGTGTGAGGCCTCCTGTTGGGGTGTGTGCACGTCTTAAAGTTGGGAAACAGGGTTTGGGGGGTGGGCTGAAGACCCAATCTCTGGAGAATGCAGGAAACTGAAGAGGAAAGGAAGGAAATGGTTGCAGATTTTTTTGTGGGATTGCAAAAGGTCCACCAGACTCTGCTCCGACATGTTTTTACTTTCGAGACAGAGAAAACAAAACCCGCTTTGTTAATGCATGGGGCCAAAGATTTCAGTTCTAAAAAAAAAAAAAAAAAAAAAAGGGAAGGTGAAGATTGATGGAGGCTTTAATGGAAGGGCATGGGTGGAGAAGAAGAAATCAGCAATAAATAAGTCATGTGTTATGAGTTTAACATAAATAAACTTCATGACGGAATGAACCGAGGAACAAAAGGAGGAAGCAAATAACTGGGAGAAATATAATAATGCTCAGTGCTTGATGGGCTGAATAATTCATTAATGTACTGTTTAACGTCAAAGAACTGTAGCTGGAGAGTCCCAATCTGAAGGAGATAAAAAAGGAAGCATTACGGCTTTAATACAAGCAGCTCTTATCGGAGCTGCCACCTTCATGCTTTCAGCTCTTTTCACACATTTGGGAACCATTCAGGAGGAAAAATAAAAACATCCCTACAGGCTGCCAGATTAATTTCCTAGAATCAGCTTGAATGTGTGAATCCACACCCATATTTCTCCCTCATTTAATCAGCATGTTGAGCTAAATCTTTGGAGGTGTCAGCAGGCAGACTTCGTGTTCCCTTGAGCCAGAGCTTGGACCGGGCTGAGCAAATGGTTGCTGGGTGTGAACAAGTCCAGCATGATAAAATACAAATGAAATATGAAAGAGCTTAAAGGGGACATATGCAAAATCCACCTTTTTAGACCTTAAATACATTCTTTTGTGTACTTGGGGGTCTCTAGGAGATCAGAAAAGTTGAATTTAGTCTCTCCCGGTGCTGACGAGATATCTTTATATTCCATTCAGATCATATTTTCTTTATTCCCTATTACCTTTTTTGAACAATTACGTTAAAGTATTTGCTTCAGAACTCCTAAACAAGGTCATAGACACAGCTAACCAGTTTTGCAAATCCATCATTTTTATATCTTGCAGCAGTTTTGTAGTCGAGGTTGAAAGATGCCAAAGCCAGAAGTGGATCAATCAACATGATTCATTACGCCGTCCCCCAGCATCAGAACCTCTGCTTAGTGTCTGGTTAAATGTTACTTTTTCTTGGAAATGTTCCCACATCATTGCCTGAAGCACTTCGAGGACAAGTGCTTCAGCAACCTTCGCTAACATCAGGACGGATTTGCTGAAAGACTTCGTCTGATTGAGTGCTCAGTTCCTCCTGTCTGTGGAAACGACGGACACAGCAAAGCTGGAAGCTGATTATAATGCTAAAATGGCATCGAGCGTTATTTTAAACAATTTGTGTTGATGTCCTGGCCATTGGTTTGCTAGCAGTAGCATGATGTCTTCAGCTAATGTTAGCACACAGTGCTAACATTTAGCTCTTTAAGGATATACCCGTACTTTTGAACAGTATTGTTACATAAACAGTTTTGGATTATTTTGCCATTTTTGTCTTGGGGAACACATGATCCAAGCGCATTCAGTGATGTTCTTGCCGCTAGCATTAGCTAGTACGCTAACAGTGTTGAAGGCTTGTTTACAAGCTGTGTCCATTCATATTGTGGCAGCATTTTCTTGCTCGAAGATATAGGTCTTCTACTGTTGCCATCTTTTAAAAAGTTAGGGAATAAAACGTTTCAGTGCCGCTAGATAATCGTTTTTCTGCCATCAAACTACAAAAATTACCAAACGGGGTGGAGTAGGATGTTCTGGAGAGTGGTGGGCATGATATGGACGCTTTAATATTTAATATTATATTCAGGACACCAAAGTTGTTGCTTGGCAAAGGTTTTTCATAGCTTTGCAAGATTCTTTTCCTTTTCTTGTCGTGTTACAACCAGTATGTTAAGGATGATTTATGTGGATTTAATGTGATAGAACCAACAAAATGTTGTGCAAAATTGCAAAGTGGATTTGTGGTTTGAGAAGTTTTGTTTGCTGTCATATCAGAGAAAAAACATTTTTATTTTTAAATCAACACAATAGCAAATTTGTCATGATTTCCCTCTTTCCTGCCATGATTCACACTGTTCCTCTAATCACAGCCCCTTCCTTACCTGATGATTACCTCATTGTTCTCATCTGTGTCTCAGATCCTCCCACTCCTGATGGCTGCTGATTGCTCCCACCCAGGGTTGGACTGGCACGTTTGATCATGGTGGCCCACCATGATTATTTATACGATATCTGGACGGACATGACATACCAGAGGCTATATGTGCACATTGTGCTGTTTCAAAAATGAAAAAGTGCAGCAGCTTATAAGGAAGAAAGTAACCATATTAAATAATTGTTATCCTCTTTAATGTTAACAAAAATAACATCACTGGTGGACAATAGGTGGACTCGGTTCGATTGGGGACCAAAATGGCAACATTTGTTACATTTTCAGCTCGAAACCTGTTCCCCTCCTCACCTGTGGGGGCGCTGCACCAAGAACCACTGAAGGAAACAACACGAAAACATCTGAAGAAGACACTGAGCACAACTTCCTTCTTCATGAAATGTAAACAAAAATGGAGCGGCGTCAGATTTTAGTGGTTGGAGGATTTTTTTTCTGGTTGTGGACCACAAGCCATTTCTCCCGCTAGCGCTAGACACATGGGTTTGTTTTGGTTGTATTTACCCAGAATCCCCTGCGTTGTAGTCCAGTTCCTGCTTTTGGAGCAGTCTCCGTTCACGTACTCATTCGAACCGCACCAGAGTTCACTTCAACCGAACCAAGGTTTGTGGATGGACCAGAGTTCGCACCTCCCCAAACGAACCAGACTTTTAAGCTGAACGAGCTACAGTTCGATTACAGTCTGATGATCCACGCGTGAAGTGTAGAGGGCATTATTTCAGTGTATCTGCAAAGTATTTATTTTCCCTGTGAATTTTAGTGAAAGTTTGACTCTCCACAAGCAAAAAAAAAAAAAAAAAAAAAAAAAAAAGTCTCCACGTTCAAGGATTTAATCTTTCACCAGAGACTATCTCTGTCTCTACTTCTTCTTCAAAGTGCAGCATGTCCAGTTTTCTGAACCGAGCTCCGTGAAATTAAATCCAGATGTTAGAGCAGAAAACTCAACAGACAGCAAAAGAGAAATGCATGTGCGTGCATCTATTAAACTGAGTAGGAAATACCAGATAACACATAGCAGACAAGAGCAACATGAAAGGGACTTTTTGTGTAAAGAGGTAAAGAGAAGATTTCTTTTCAAGCTTTAACAGAGCTGACAGAAAAAAAAAGGAAGAAAAATGCTGTAAAACAGGGAAGAGTCTCCGGTTCGGCACATTTAGAAATAAAAACCATTGCAAAGCAGTTTCTAAAAATGTATGAAATGAGCTGTCAGCACCTGAAATGTTGGCAGCCATTCTGACTTCCTCGTAGGTTACCAGGACAACCAGTGACCTACTCACATGTGTTAGCTGCACCCTTACCATGCTGCTTCCTTTGAGACCACAGCAGCAGAAAGGGCATTTGAAACTCAACAATAATGGCATCTGGCAGAAAATTCAGGATTGCATTAGAAATGATTTCAAGTTTTGTTTTAGTTTCTTCTTCTTACTCCTGCGTGCAAAGTTGCCTGAATATCGTCTTAAATTGAAAGCTTGAGGATCTGAACAGCAAGTGTAAACAAAAAGGTGTTCATCTGGGAAATTAGATCAGTCGTGTGGAAAAAAAAAAGTACAATCATCAAAGGTTGAGTTATGATCAACATTCAAAGCATCCAAGGCACAGACTTAGAGTGATCCATGACTAGTTGAACAAGTTGGCCTGAATGTGTTGTAATTTTCATATTACCCTAAAAGTTGTTTGTGGTGTGTAAAAACTCATAATTACTTCAAAAACTGTATATCTTAATTTTATTTTTCACCTACAGTGGTCACCATTTTTTCACTGGAACAATGCATGTTGGGCCGATGTTGGTTATAGTGGACTAGAGCCTATAAAAACACAAGAAGTCAAGCTGGTGGAGGCTGAAGAGGGCAGCCCACAAAACGTCTGGATTGAGACAAACAGCCTCAAAGTTTTAATGTTCTGCTATACACGAGACATCTGTTAAAACAAACAGATACGCTCCGCTTGTAAGCTGCTATTGATTGTATTAGCAGGACACCATTAGCTAGAGCTAACACCATTACCAGGAGTTAACACCATTATTAGGAACTACCATCATTAACTTAAGCTAACACGAAATCAAAACTAACTGAAACATAATGAATGAATGTTAAAGATACTTTATTGTCACATTAAAGTCTTTGTCATAAACCGTTCTAACATATTTGAGATAGTTCAAATGTGTAATAAATGTGTCTAGCTACAGTCCTAGACAAAGCTAGTGCTGTAACAGCTAGCATATGCCATTTACCCCGGATACGTTTGGGCATAAACGACCTACAGTATTTTTTACCATGTCGTTTTTACATCCTGAAATAAATGTTTCTCAAATAAAGTATGTTACAACTGATTGTGGCTCACTTTTAAGGACGTATATCATTATTTTTTACATTTTCTTCCCAATTGTCTTCAGTTTTGTATTGGCGGTAGAGATAGCAAAGAGTGTAGATTGACATGGTGATTTATCCAGTCAGAAGGGAGAAATTAGGTTGAAAGATTGTCTGAGAGCAGTATCTTGGAGAGCTAACAAACCGGCACCCTACCTTGTCATTTTAAAGTACTTTGGGGTGAGCCCAGTCTGACTGTAATTCCCCACAGTCGAAGAAGATGACTGATTTTTGCCTAAACCAGAATTTGAAAAACCAAAATTCTGGCTGCATTTAGATCGATACTGTAATTTTTTCTCTTGACTGGCATTATTACTATGATATGCACCAGCATAAGCCTTCTCATTTCTCCAAACAACTGCCTAAGCATAAAACCTTATATTGTCAAGTCATGTAAGCCTCACTTTTCTCCACATAATCAGACTATGTTTTACTTGTAGAGAAACCAACCACAAACTGTCTTTCTTCAAGAAAGACCGTTTTCTTTCTTGAAGGCAGTATCTCAAATGGTTATTTCTAAAAAAAAAAAAAGGGTGTTTGGAAATTACTTATCCGCTTTGAAAAATATGAAAAACAGATTAAAGTTTCAGTTTTACACTTTCAAAATTTGTAGGTTTCTCGGCTCTAAAAGATGATGTGATTGAGTCTTAAGTAGTAGCAGCATTTGATTCAGGTTTTTACATCTGCCCATGTTGTGACCAAGGTAAATGTCCGACATCCACAGGCCTGCTGCAAGACAGTTCTGGTTATTCCACAAGAAATCCACTTTGGCAGCGAAAAACAGAGCCAAAGGGCAGCGAAAATCCTCAGTTTGAAGTTTGCTCGCACTCAGATTCAATTTTCTTCTTTTTCTCCTCTTCTTTTCCTCAAGCAGCCCCATGCTGTGTGGGAATAAAAAGGGTATAGTTCAGACACAGAAGGGGTAGGGGGTGGAAATGTCAGGATTAGGAAGTGTTCCAGAGAGGCTATGACCAAGGATGACAACCGGGGAGTTGCAAATCAGCTGCAGTTTTTTATGGAGGCTGGGTACGTTTTATATTTTATCTAAAAGTTGCAGATTAACCTTTTTCTTATTGCTTATTTAGATCAGTTTCTTAAGATGTGACTGAATGAGCTCATTGGAAGTCAGACGTGTTTTATGACCGTTGGCTAACTGTAGTTACATCAGATCAAGCATTTCCACACCAAGAATTTCACCAATAATACCAGACATTCGTTATGAAATACAGTCAAGCCACAGTCTCTGAATCGTTACATGTGCAGTTTGATTCGACCGGTTAAAACGAAGCAAATAAGATTAAATTAATCTTTCCTTGCAGTCGCATAATCTCTAACTCTGTAGTCATGGGCACTTTCCTCAAGAAGGATAAACCATTAGAGCTCATAGCTAAAAAAAAAAAAAAAACCAAAAAAAAAAAACTGGCTGTTCACAGAGGACTGTATTCAAACATAAAAATGAAAAGTTGAGTGGAAGGCAAAAAAAAAAAACAAACTTGTGGTACAAAAAAGGGGCACAACCAACAGCAATAACTACAGCCTTGTGAAGGAACCCCATTTAAGAGGTGACAAGCTTTATGGAGACGCATCACAGATCCTCTGTCATGTTTAACCGCTTAATTCCTGAATTTATATCTAATTGTACAAAAATGTTACTACTTGTGTTTTTGCTGTCAGTCAGATGTTAAATTACAGAAAGACTATACCTAAATTTAGGCATGATACTAATTAGCAACACTAGGAACTTAAGGAATGAAACATTGCTCAGTCTTAGTATGTTTATTTTATTGATGCTGTTAATGCTCAAACACTTTGAAATTGAAACAAAATATACATCTTTGAACAGCTATTGGTTTTTCATCATTAGTGTTTTAAGTACAGCTAAATACTGAAAAACCCCTTTACTGTACTGTCCTAGAAGTTTTTATCGTGTTTTAAGATAAAATATATTGTATTAGAGGATGTACTCATGAAAATTATTTATTCATCAGTATTTATAAATTTTTTGTAATCTTTTGATTCAGAGATGAATAATCAAAATACATGCATAGAGTTTAGTTTTCCTATCATTATACCTAATTTTTTTATATTGCTTCTAAATACTAGTATTATTCAGTTTCATTTCTTAGTTGCCTTGTGTAACTAAAAAGCTTCATATCCAAAATTAGAAATAACTTTTTAGAATTTTGGTTACATGTTGCTATTCTGATATGGACTCTTTGCAACTGCGTCACTCAATCACGTTGAGGCACCATTATGGACGTTGGAAGTATTGAACGAAGCAACTGCGATGTTTTCCCAAGTTGTTTTTGCCAGTAAAGCCACAGCTTCTACTTGTTCAGGTTGAGATAATTTTGTGGAAGTATCACACCTCGTTGGGGCTCATAGACAACTCATATTTACAGAAGTTGGACATAGCTAGCTTAGAAACTGACCCATACCTCCTCCTTTGCTTGAATTTACGTCACATGATTCATCCCACTATGTCATAAACGCCGTTTCCTATTAAACCGGAGCAGACCTAAAACCGTACAAAAGTCTAGATGCTCACCAGTTTATTTTGTAAATGCTAGGCTACTTAATGGTGGGGCATTTTCTCCATGGTTACTAATGATTAGACGCATACCTTCTCCATAATCCAATATTTGATTGCATTTTAGTAATCTTACTTATGAAGTATATGAATGTTAATCTTCTTATCTTGTGAAAAGTGTTTGCTGCAAATCCGCGAATACACCGATGGCTGTCGGTCCTTACGATTGACGGCTGCTATCCGTCGCTGTCTTCTTTCCTCATCAAAAGATTTACGATAAAATGACAAGTTTGGTTTGCATCGTTGTCTGTCTGTTCAGCCAACTGCACTGAACCCTATGACAATTTTTACAGTGAAATCAACTAAATAAAAGCGATTTTAGGCGATCAGCTGTCTGTTTTTGTCAAGCTTTACAAGCGTTAACGCGCGCCTAGCTTGTTTTGACGTCTGTGGAGTGTGACGTCACGTGCAGATGGTCAATGTTGGTTGTAGACGACTTTATTAAACCTAAACATATATATATATATATATATATATATATATATATATATATATATATATATATATATATATAAAATATATATAAAATATACATTTTATTGCACAATCAAGCTGAAGGTTAAGATTATTTACCGACAAAGCTAATTAGCTTCACTCGTTCAAAAGGGGTTCAGAGGACATGATGGCCTTTTCCAACCTGACAATTAGGGACAATTCATCAATTCAGGATATTCCCATTAAAAACCTTCCCACTCTCCAGTTCTGTACATTGCATTGCAACTGCATATGTAACTGAAAGGTGATTTGAACTTATTTAAACATTACTCCAAATTGTTACTTATTTTACGTATTGAAAGCAAAATATTCTTATCCAGATTTTTTTTTTTTTTTTAAACAGCATCAATTTCACCCTCAAAATGACTAAATATAAATTGTCATTCATATAATTGGTAAAAAAAAAATCTTTCATCCAAATAATTATTAAATATAAATTAATTCAACCTAATAAATTAGTAATTTTTTTTTTTATTTTTTTTGCAGATATTTGATATATCTAAATTAAATTAAGTTTGATTTTGATATTTAGTAAATATTTCAGATTTTTCTGTATAATTGATTTGGATTTATTCAACATTTTTAATATTATTAGTAAATCCAACATATTTTAACCAATGAGTTAATTTTCTATTTAGTAGTTTTATTTTAATTTAATTAAATCAATAATTTTTACTTAATTGGAGCTCTTCAAATCTGTTCAGTTGTGTTAACTGTCATTTTGTTGCCATCAATTTTTTAAGTAGACAATGGTCAAACATTTCTGAGTGAATGGGGATACAGATTTCTCTGAAAAACAACAGAAAAAACTGATTTATGTCAAGATTTTCACGTTTTTTCGCCACCAGAACACAATAAAACAGACTACTAACCCTTCAACTTTCACATAAAGGTCTGTAAATATGCTGGAAAACCCCACTGATCATATCTATAACCTGAAATGACATCTCCAGCTTTTAGCATTTGTCTGCATTATGAACTGATGGGTCTGCTACACAAAGGGGCCACATGAGGTCATCTCCCCATTTATTCCTATCTCATAGGGCACATGGGCATGCCGCTATAGATAGCCTCATCCTCGAGACCTCCAGCTGGAACCCTTAACAGCATTATTCGACTCAATTAAACTGACATTTGAAACTTTGCCCCAGTCTTGTATTATATCATTTAGAGCCACGGCTGCACGTACACACAGTCGTCGGTCTGCTGCCTCTGATTTGCAGTTGAAGCCCGCCTCCGTCGCTGGGAGGAAGGATTTATTTGAATTATTTCCAAAGCTGAATGCAGCCTGCACTGCTTATTGTTTTGCAGATAAACCGGAGCTGGCTCCCCCTTTAAAAGGCCATTCGGGGTTTGAGCAATTTTACTCGTGCTTTCATCACTTCTCGCCATCATTAGGCAGATGTGTGCAGAGCTGGCGTCTCAGAACCAAGCCCAGTTAATGCAAAGTAATCAGAACCAGAGTTCTGACCCTTATCTGAGACCATGCAGGTGCCGGGCCACAAACATGGCAACTCAAACGCATTATCCCAGCATGCAGCCTGTTTCCCTTTATTTGCGCAGCTGAAGCCCCTGTCGCTTTGGGTGAAAGGCGTGACTTATGTTGCTGCATCACCAAACAGATGAGGGACCTCTGTGGCCACATGGCCATGAGAAAGGCAAGTAGGATAAACACAGCCGTCCTCGCTTTTTGCAGACTGTGCTTCTCACAGTTGTCTAATTTCTGCAGCATCCAATCACAGAGTTGCTACAGTTGTTCAGTTGATGCGTTCATTTGATATGGGACGCCGTTTGTAAAGTTATACAGTCATAGATTAACAGCAATAATCTGGGGTTATTTAGCCTGTCAGAAGAGGAAAAAATGGGGATTCATTTGTCAGTCATATTTTCACCATGTTAGTCATTCATTTATCAATATTAGTTTCAAACTAAGTTTAATATTTAATTAGCAAGCTAAATATTTTTTTTACAAACTAAATATTTCGTTCCAAACCAAATATTTATTTCAGAAGCTAAATGTTAAATATCTAGCTACAAACTAGACATTTATACTTGCTAGCTAAATATTTAACTTACAAATTAAATATTTAGTTAGCAGTCTAAATATTTAAGAAGCTACATGTTTGGTTTACAACCTAAATAAAAAGAACATTTATAATTACCAACTAAATGTTTAGCCTGCAGACTAAATTTTTTATTACCTCATATTTAGTTAGCAAGCTAAATATTTAATTTACAAAGTAAATGCTTTCTTAAGAAGCAAAAAGTTTGGTTTACAACCTAAATATCAAGTTACAAAATAAAAATTTATGCTTGCTAGCTAAATATTTAACTTAAAAACTAAATATTTAGTTATAAGCTAATAATTAGTTAGCAAGCTAGCCTCAAACGAAGCATTTAACTTAAAACTAAATATTTAGGTCAGAGCTAAATATTTGGTTTGCTAACTAAATATTGATAAATATATAATTTAGCTATTATTATTAATTTTAGCTTGTTTCTAAATAAATTAATAATAATGTACCAAAAACATTATCTCATGGGATTATAAACAGTCATAATCATAATCACCTCATTTCTTATGTGGATATTTTTTAAAAATTCAGTTCTGATTTTACCAATACTACCATAAACAATCCAACTTTTAAAGAAATATCAGAAAGTCCAGACATCTGACAAGTAAAAATGCTAAACAAAGCGTCCGTCCGTCCGTACATCCATCCATCCATCCATCCATCCATCCATCCCAGTGCTACATGTAAAACAGCTGCTCTCCATTTGGACCCCGAGCCAAATAAATCGTGAAATCAGCTAAACTCTGTCTGCAGCCCAGGTGATACGTCCGTGTTACAGCAAATGTTTGTTTGTAATTAAATCAGCTCTGAAAGTCCACCATCATAAATCAGCCCCCCTGCCCCCCTTTCTGAGGTTGGAAAGCTTCGGATGACTTTCTTTGATCCACCCAGTCTGTAACGCACATGTCCCGTTCTCAATTGCTCACAGGCCCTCAGAATGCCTTCGTCTTCAAACAGCAAGATTTTGAAATTAGTATTACCGTATGTTTGGATTGCTTTATTCCATAATTATCTAATTATTATAAGTGTGCTGTCATGTTGTACAAGTTTCTATCCACGCTACCTGTTGCTTTCCATCAATCTGCAACGTTGATCCTATAGGGAAAACGATTGCTGCAGACAAGAGATCTGCACTCATGAAAGGGAGGAGAAACTCAAATCTGGACCACAGAAACCTCATAATGACTTTGTTTTGACAAAGTGGTTTATATAAATCCTCAGAAAAAGGCCCATTCATCTGAACCTGATTAGTTGGATGGGAATGATTTAGACAGATTTTCTTCCTCTCGTTCATCACAGTCTGACTAAATGTTTGAGCAATAAATTACCCACAGTAATTTGACGACATTATAATGAAAGTGTAAAATGTCGCTTTCCTTCTGCTGTAAATTTCATAATCAACTTTTCAGTTTCATCATAATGAGCAATTTTGAGGTTGTGGTCTGCACAGTTTTGACTTCTTTTTACCTGCATGGCTGGAATTATGAGGGGAAAATGAGGTGATTTTAGTGTTCAGCTAACACTACAGGGTTACTACAAATTTACCATTCCAGACTTTCTCAACTTTTTCCCAATAATTTTTTTATTATATTTTTACAACTCAAAACAAAATAATTGCTCTTTATTTGTTTTTTTTTTCTTTCTCTTATTCCATTCATCCCTTGTCTTTCGCTTACGATTGGGTTGTGGGCGCAACAGAGCTCGCCACACCCCTTGACTAAAGTATGTAGTTATTATCTTTAGATCGTTGCTCATTGGGTACAGAGTCGGCGCGCAGCTTCAGCTGTTACAGCTAGAAACTAGTGATCAGGCCTGAAATCTGGGTGTGGTGATGGAGTGATATTTTGTGGTTATCCGAATCAGGTATTTCCACAGAAAATCTGCATGTTTCTATACTTAATCTTAATTCTCACATTCACTCAACTAAAATCAATAATTACCACATCTTGATTAAAAAAAAACATGGAGTCGTGCTGGTGATAATCGTCACTGCCTTGCAAAACTAAACATCACAAACACATAGAATGGTTAAAAACATTTCTTTTCCTTTCATAAAAAGAGGTTAAACGTCGATTTTTAAGCTTTCTTAGTATGAGATGATACCTGAAAATTATCAAACTGCCAAAAACAACCTGCTGTTCAGGCTTCTTTCCACTTTATTAAATTACTTATGTCATGAAAACATGCAAGTATTTCACTATAGTTTTCAGTAACCAAGAACAAAGGTTGGCATCAGAATCTAAGCAGACAGTGGCTCTGGAAGCGCAGTGAAAGGCGATCTTTGCATTTCGAATGAACTGAAAACGAAACCCTTTTTCCATGCTGCTGATTTTTGACACGGCTAGTAACCAACAATGGAGACAAGCTGCTGCTAAAACAAACCACTGGTCTGTCGCCGGTGTAACGGATCCGTCCTGTCCCGGTGCCAGCGCTTGGCCGTCTGGCCCAACGGGGGTTCATGTTTCCAAAGCTGTGCAGAGCGACGGCATGTGGGAAATGTTCCACGTCGGGTCAGCGGGTCAGAACAGCAGCGTACGCTGGGTTTTTACTGTTTGTGCTGTAGTTGAGATAGATTAGTCTTGTTCTTTGGCTTCCTGAATAAACGTCAATCTCCTGGTTTTTTCATTGGTTTGTTAGGCCCTTTATTGGTTCTGTGAAGTTGTTTATGTTTGTTTAGTTGGTACAAAAAAAGAGAACATAAGGAGAGGAAACGGAACTGCTGCTTAAACTGTCTTCACTTAAAAATAAGAGCATGAATATAAATGTCTAACTACTTGAAGAATAACCAAAACTTCAACACCAATGTCGAACTTTATTCAACTGAAAGTTTACAAAACAGCCAAGTAAATTAATGCTTTAGAATTGATCTGAAAACATTATTTTAGGGTAAGCTAAGTGCGCTAAATGTTTTCAAAATTAGCAAAAGCGCTAAATGGAAAATTAGCTCAGCAATTAACACATTAGTGGATTACCGGAAGTGTACCCACCACTGCGTAAAAGCAACCTGAAAGTTCTGCATAAATTCTAACAAACAAACCTGTGAGCTCCAAGAAAGTAATCTGGAGGTTTATATGACAAACATTTTTCCTCCAAAACACTGACAACCCAGGGTCCAGACCAGGAGCAGAGTCACAGTTTAACACACATCTCTGCAGCTTCTGTACTGTCACCCACCCATTACCCTATTAAGACAGTGTCTTGCCCACGGCCAAAATCAAATGGATTAAAGACTAACCTGAAAAAGAGCAAATTATGAAAATCTCAAAGATAAATACAACTCTAACTGAACAGAAAAATAAATGTGGTTTATTGAACATAAATTGTCTCTCTCCAAAGACTTTGCTAGTTAATGACTTGATTTGTGATAATCAGATCGATTTGTTCTGTCTCACAGAAACTTCATCAAGCTAGAACATTGTATTTTTCATCATTAATAGAGGAGAATAGGAATAATCCTCGGGTTTTTTTTTTTTTAAATTTTTTTAATTTTTTATTTTTTTTTTAGCACAATTGCCAAACTTAGAGTTTGGCAATTCTCTGACTCATCGATTTCCCCAGCTCTCAGCAGTAATGACTTTATGGACTTCTTCTTAAGTAAAATAGATTCTGTTAGAAATAAAATTGTTGGCATCCACCCAAACGTGATGACTTCATCCTCAGTAAGTGGGCAGCATTGAATGTTACGCTAGAACCTGATATGTGTTTGGACTGTTTTGAGTCAGTTGAACTTTTGAGTTATCAAAAATATTAGTTTCTTCCAAATCTTCGACTGGCATGCTGGACCCCATCCCAACCAGATTATTTGAAGAGGTGTTCCCTTTGATTACTGCCTCCATTTTAGATATGATTAATCTGTCCTTCGTAAATGGACATGTACCACAGGCTTTAAAGGTAGCTGTAATTAAACCTTTACAGAGGTAGAGTAGCAGAAGTGTGCCCACCACTGGCTACAAGTTTTACCAGTTAAGGGAATGAAAATTTCCCTTCTAACTGAAGGATTAAGAAAGAAAGAAATGTTGATTATTGAACCATAACTCTACAACTGTTGACAGTTTGTTATGAAAAAGAGTTCTGTGGTTTCAGTGGAAGCTGTGCAACGTCTGTTCAATTGCTCCAAGTATTACCAGAGACGGTATCAGCTGGAAATGGGGACAGGAAGATGAAGGATGAAAATTAGCTTCGGGTGAGCACAGCTGTTAGAAACGAGTGAGTGCTGTGAGAAACATCAACGTTTGATGGATTTCCGTCTCTGCTGGAGGTGAACGGCTGCAGCAACATTAGAAACAGCCTCTCATTAGCTGACATACAGCTTAGTGCTTTACTCCCAGAGTCTGTTTTCTCTTTCTCAGCAGGTTACCAACTAAACCCAGCTCTTTACTGCTGATGGAGGTGTTCACTAGGAGTACAGTTGATTCTCTGTGGATCCAACAAATGTGGGAGTTTTTACCATCCAAAAGAGATGTTCGTAGTTGTCAAACTGTTGGGGAGAAATATGGTGGTGAGGCAAGCAGGAGGTGTGAGAGTGTTGTCCTCCTGCTGCTGTTTTATGATCCACCAACTGCGTCAGAGTGTTTCCATTCCAAGCGCATCTTCCAGCCACCGACTTTCTGCTCCTTGGTCCGCAGCCAGAAACCTGAGATCTCTTCCCAGACTGGAGATGCATCTGTGTCTCCGGCCAATATTTACTGGCAGAAAGCAGAGGGTGGTTTAATGTCGTCCTTCCCATGTCTGTCCAATTTAAAAGGATTCCTTTGAGAGAGAGCCACCAGAGCTTTTCATGGGTTCATTCAAACCATTCCCTAATGGGTGAATTAGCTTCATGTGTTATTAATAAAAGTGAAAGAACACCTGGGAAAATTCTTGAGGAAATACCCATCATAAAACAGCCAAGAAAAGGCTTCCAAAACAAAACTTGCACAATTATGACCTCTTGTGGTTGAGCTTTTAAACAACAGGCTTATTTTCCTTGCAAGATGTGAATTATTCCTTCTTTTGTGGAGTGGGTGTAGTTATATAAATATAAGTCCAGGTTTTAAGATGTGTGAGATTCTGGCCGTATTTAACCAAAAACACTGGTTTATTTGGATAGTGCTATAGAATCAAAACTTAAAACTTAAATAAACAAATGTATTAAGATTTTCATGTTTTTATTTAAAAGGACAAAATTTTCATTAGTACTACTAAAATATTTCTTTATTCTTACAGCTGCAGTCATTTATATTAATATTTCATTATACATTTACATTTTGATGTACAGATACAAATATGGGGAACGGGCAAAAATAATTTAGATATTTCCTAAAAATCTGAACCATTAATCAGAGAAAGGACCTTTCTATTGTTTTAAAAATCATAAGAAAAATTTGGATTTTCTGACCCAATTAGAGCTTTTGAGTCATGCCTCTGAAACTGAAATATTACTAAATATATGAGTGATATGTTAGCAGAGAAAACATATTTTCTTGACAAACAACCCCTTTATAACGGTCAAAGGTACTATGGATGTGTGGTTATTTATGGGAAACACAGTTGGAGTGAGTGCTAACTAATCATGGATCACTGGTTATTATCTGCTGAAATGAACAGTATTTATGAACAACCTGAGCTAAAAAACACAGAAAAGATTAAAGGGGACCTATTATGCAAAATTAAAATTTTGCACATCTTAGTTCTTCCATTTGGGTCTCAACTGCTTCTAAAAGCAGTTTTTTTTTGCAACAAGTTAATGTTTTTTGGTGTCTGGAAAATGAGCCATTTCAAAAACCTTCCAAATGTAACGTCGCACTGCGCTGTTACCTAGCAACCCCAGCCAAGCCCAGCCAATCACCGAGCAACCCAAGCAGAGCTCCAGCACAATTTGTCAGCTGGTTTTACTGCTGTATCCCCTGTTCAATGGCTGCTGGAAAAGGCGTGTGTTTTGTTTTTGACTTACTGTTCAGAAATGACTTGCTGCATTCTTGTTGGTTGTGCAGGAGGATCTTCTGCTTTTCAAAGATGTACGGTTATATAATTGCACATCTTTTTGCAGCCATTTTCACCTATGAGTGTAAACATTGAGTTGGGTGGCGTGGTCAGCAGCAGCAGTTTGGATTTAAAGTGACAAGAGGCCCTAAAACAGCTCATGCTGAAAAGAGCTCAAAATAAGCAGAACTAAGCAGACTGAAATCTCATTGTATAAGATTAATTTTGTGTAAAAATGTAATGAACATGTTTTCTATAACCCATAAACCTATCCTAACCTGTTCAAGGAAGGGTAATAGGTCACCTTTAAAGTCATAGCATCAGATTTTAACAATAAACAAACAATGAAGATTATTCTTTGCTCTTTTAGGAAGTAAACTTGTGGAAACAATTAAATAATACTGAATGGTTCATTCTCTATAAAAAGCATTAAAATTCGAAAAAAAAATTCAAGCATCTTTTAAGTCAAGCTTATTTGTATCGCACATTTCAGCAGCAAGGCAGTTCGAAGTGCTTCACATCATAAAAACAATCAAGTATACAGCAAAATCATCAAAACATCAAAATCATTGAGCAAAATTATCTCGCAAATGCACATGAAAATCATCAAAATCATCGGCAAAAACATTGATCAATGATTCACTTAATTTAACTGATTTACACTCAAACTTCCACCCTTTGGAGAACCAAGCTTGTCTCACCCTTGTTTGCAGATTTGTGGTCCAGACTACTAATCAAAGGCAGCTCTAAACAGGTGGGTTTTCAGCCTTGATTTAAAGGAACTCAGTGTTTCGGCTGTTTTGCTGTTTTCTGGAAGTTTGTTGCAACGACAACAGGTCTTTAATGCATTTTGGTGCTAAGCTGTTCAGTGATTTATAAACTAACAGGAGTATTTTAAAGTCTATTCTCTGAGCTCCAGGGAGCCAGTGGAAGGACTTTAGAGCTGGGGTGATGTGCTCTATCTTCCTGGTCTTAGTGAGAACAGCAGCAGCTATGGGGGCCCTCCCAATGGATTGGGGACCTGAAACAGTAGCTTAGTTCGCTTGTGCCTTGGGCTGGCTCTGCACATTAACAATCCTACAGGGTTACTTTGACCCAGCTGGTGTTTAGTACTAACATAAATGCCTGGATTTAGTCAGAATTAATGATAAAAAAGGACAAGAATACAGATTAGTCCTGTGACGTCTCACAAGTGCCATTTCTAAAATCAGTGCATCAGCAGAAAATAATATTCAACAACTTAATAATAATCTCCACTGTGACTAAGCACTGATTTTTAAAATGGTTTTCAGTGGTGGTAATGTCTCCAGAACATCAGGATCTTTGAGAAGCTGAAGAAAGTGAGCACATTTTTCTGGACTTTTGTTAATAACCAGGTCAAGCAGCTCGGTAACAACTTCCTCTGGCTTGGAAGAAGATTTCAGATTCTGATATTCTCGGTCCGTGACAATAGATTTCTGGTGAACGTGCTGCAGGATGTATTTTGGATCAGCCATCAGGCATTCAGTCAGCTTCACTTTGTGCTCTCTGATCCTCCTCCGAGCAGGATCCTACAAATTCAGAGGAAATTTTGAAGATATGTGAAAACACAATGAAAAATGTAGATGTTTTGGGTTTTTAGAGTTCGTTCTTGTTCAATTTTACATAGGGTGTAGTTCAGAGTCCTGTACCTGGCAAGGAAGGTCAGCAGCACCTCTTGGAGCTGAGGGGAAAACAACAATCTTCAGCTCTTTCATTAAAATGGACAGAAGGTATAACAGACTCTTTTAAAAACTAATGTGGCAACAAGGAAAGTTCCTTCCCTTCTGCTGTACACTGAAAACATTTACTTCTGATGACAGAAATAATTCAGCTGTTATTTTCAGTTGTGGGCACACTTCTGCTAATCTGCTAACAGCGGAGCTAACTGTTCGTTTTGCACTTTTGCTAACATTGAAAACGTTTAGCACTCTTATATTCCTCTAAATTAAGTTTTTCCACATAAATTCTAAAGCACTAATTTACTTGGCTGTTTTGTAAACTTTCAGTTAAATAAAGTCTGACATTGGTGTTGAAGTTTTGGTTACCAACTGTTAATAATTCAAATAGTTAGCCATTTGTATTCTTGCTAATATTTTGAAGTGGGTGAAGACTGTTTACGCAGCAGTTCTGTTTGTTCTCCTTATGTTCTCTCTCTTTTTTCCCCAATAACTTTATTTTATACAGAGTTTCTACAGGTTTCACCAACTCAATTTTAAGGATTTTTAAGACCATTATGAATGAAATTTAGGAACTGTATCATGACAGAAATTTACAAAAGAAAATTGCATATTTTATATAGCAGTGCCCTGCTTTTTTGCCCAGAAGACGCGTAGCATCGTAAGGGTTGGCAACCGAAGTGAGCCAGTGGCGAAGAAGGTCCTACAGTCAACAATAAATTTTTACTTACCAATGATAGACACAAAAAAGCTAGCTAGCTAGCTTGCAAGTGTTTATTAGCAGCTAGTTAGCAATAGCTTCAACCACCTTGAGTCACAGAACATAATGATCTCTGCATGCGACTCAAACTTTCCCTGACAGAAAAGTCTGAGAAAAATAAATATAGAATATATGAGAATAAATAGTCCTGCCTTGACATTTAAGACGTGATTAACATATTTAGCGTCAACTACATTTTTTTAGTGAATTTAAGACATTTTAAGGCCTTAATTTTAGATACATTAATTTAAGACTTTTTAAGGATGCGCAGACACCCTGTTATAACTTTGAAAATGTCATGTCCTTCCAGAATATTTTGGTGGATATCAATATGGTTGAAGTTAGCGCTTTAGCATTAGCTTCCAATAAATACTACATTGTAGTGCTTTAGCGTTAGCAGAACTAATATTTGTGATCAGTGTTTTAGGGTTAGCGCAACTAAGTTTTTAGCTAGTGGTGCCCACCACTGATTATTTACATCTAGATCTTGGTTTGAGACCACTAATGTTTATTTAGACATCCAGTTTACCTTCTAAAGATGACACTGACTCTTGAAAGCCTCCTAAATCTACCAAGTCAGGTTAGGCTTCACCTAAAAGCCTGAACGAAAAGTTTATGTCACTTTCATTGTGCCTGTACTGATAACTCTGGTGATCATCAGATCTGATGTTGTATTCAATGCAAATCCATCATTTACAAATGAAACTAAAGCTCTCCTTGCTGATCTAAATGTGTAATATCTGAGAGAAAACTGATACCTGAAGGAACCTGGGATGGTTTAATATTCACTGAGAAGTTTATGTTGTCAGCACTGAGTCCGTCTATTCTGTCGGCCATGATAACACTCCCACCTGTTGCTGTATATTGAGCCCTTGATTCGGAATTACCTACATTGAAGAAAAATGTAGAAGAAAAATAGTCAAAACAAGCTGCAGGAACATCAACTCAGAGAAAAAAGGATCACAAAGATATTTATACCTACCAGGGGAATTTCCTCTTGGGCTTCTCACTGCTTCCATGTTAAATGTGAGAGATTTCGTTTTTACATTAGAGAGCACTGTCTGCGTCACAATACTGTTGTCATCAGCAAATGCTGTTGGAGCAGCTGAGTCTGTAAACAGGAGATAATAAATCAGAAATCTGCAATCCAGGTTCAAGAGATTCACTCAGGGATTGCTAAGAAGTGTTACCCTTCAGTTGCTGATAGGCCTGGGCGACGTGGCTTTAAAGAAAATCATCCGATTTGCAATTTTATTTATTTTTTTTGCCTCTATCTTTTCTAAAAAAAAAAAAAAAAAAAATTCCAAATGACAGAAAATATTTTCAAAAGGTGGCTTTTATTTCAGTCATCTCTTCTGTGAGTTGTTTTAATGAGAATTGTGACCAGGGCGGCAGGTTGTGTGGTTCTTTCTTCGAAATGGACACCGCCGTTTGCACAGTTGTTTCCTGCTACTGATAAGAATTTGATGCTGATGTGTTAAAAGATTCATTTATTTGTAAAACCAAAGTATAACTTCACAAGATGCTCAGCATTCCTCATTTTAATGCAGTTTTGTGTTGGCGTTCTCATAAAATTACGACTTACTCTGACTTTTTCTCGTAATATTATGACGTTATTCTCATAATATTCTAACTTTATACTTGTACTACTTTATTTTGGTAATATTATGACTTCAATATGGTAATATGACTTTATTCTCGTATTATTATGACTATTTTTGTATTATGACAACTTTATTCTCGTATGACTTTATTCTGGTAATATTATGACTTATTCTTTATTCTTCTTTATTATTAAGAACATGCTCTTAGTCAATAAAGACCAGAAAATACGGCGAAGCCTACGTAACCCTTGAGTTTACTGTGAATCCAAAATGCTATGCACTTTTAATTTTTTCTGATTAGCTGAAATATAAGCAATACTGTTGCAAATTTTGCACAAGAAATGGTCAGAAGCTATATACCATTTTAAAAGGGAACAGCTGACAAAGCCGACAAGTTATCAGCGTTTACAGTTTTAAAACGATTTACTGAGTTAAGTCTAAAAACGCACATCTTACTGAATCATTTGCACTGTTTTCTCTTTTGAAAATCAAACAGACTGAGCAGTCTGGATTAAATGTCACTAATTGAGGTAATAAACTGAACTTGGACTTAATAAAATGAGCAACTGATATTATTAATCGGTTTTAATAATCTGGTCATAGAATGCTGGTACCAGTGGTTTATAGAGATAAAGTATTAAACATTATCAGATGTTTACAGACCGTCAGAGGTGAAGAACTGCTGGAGCTGATGGTAGCGTCCCTGATTCTTCCTCAGGATCTCCATGAAGGTCTCACAGGTTGCTTCTCCGTTGTTAATGATTGTCCGTAGAAGGAGGGTCATCTGCTGCTCTTCTCTCGGCTGCTCCTTTATCTTCTTATATTCACTGAGACGCAAAATGTTCCCGCACTCCTGGAGGATGTGATCAGGATCTGCTGAAAGCCACAGGCTCAGTTTGTCCTGATGGGACTGCAGTCGCTCCATGTCCTGCAGGGGGCGGCAGAGGGTAGCAGTCTGCCTTCACTAGAAGAGAGAATAGTTGCTTCAAACTAAATACATTTCAATTGGTGATACATTACATTGAAATACATTTCAAAGTTAAACTTTTTCAGTTAACTTGGATAAACTTATTGAAATTACTTGATTGAAGCTGGATCAACTGTTTATTTAAAAAGTCAAAGCTTCTCAAAAGGTAAATAAAGCTTTTTTGGCTCTGTCGGTCTGTTTGTTGTTTACAAAAAGCTTTTAACAGCTTATATTTCTCTATTTTACTCCGTTTTTCATTCTCCTGCACAGATCAAAGCTCCATGAAACCTTAATGACTGAACTGATCTGTAATCTGTTTTCCAATAAAAACCTGCAGTTTTTCATCGACCATCGCATTTCTTACAGCTAATCTGAGAACATTGCCCCCTGATTAGTTTGAGCATCAATAATGTGAGTTCTCACCTTTTCAACGGAAAATACAGCAGTGAAAACAGATGTGAAGAAGAGATGAGTTTCTGTTTCAGAGAGAGGAAACCCTGGTGCTTCCTGTTTGACTTGAACATGGTAACCTGATCCGGTTCGTCCTCTTTTACACGCCAACAAAAGAGCGCCAGGTGCAAAGTTGCGTGACAAACAGATGACGTCATCTCCACCAGCAACAAGGCAAGGTACAGACAGGAAGCTCCAATGGAGGGGATTATATCAATCATTGATCTCTAAGCAATAAATAAATAAATACATTTTTAGTAATTAAGTGAATACAATAAGTAAACAGGTTATATAATTAAAAAGCATCTAAATAAAAAAACTAAAGTGAAAATTAAAGAATGTCATTTATACAAATAAAAGGCTGTAAAACATAAAAACAGTAAATAATTAATGTAATTAGTTTTATGCCTTTATTTATTTTAGCCTAATTTTAAAATTAAATGGTAGGGACCATAAAATAAATTAAGAATGTTATTTCTTTGGCATTAGAAAAACTGTATTCTTTTATTTGTTTATTATTGTGCAGGTTAACTGAATGTGGGCAGAGATTTTGCAATTATCCATCTTAACGCACCTGGTCGAGTATCAGAGCGGAGAGTGAGTGGGCCGCAGGATGTTTGCTTGAACGCTTTGTTTTGATCTCTCTGCTTGGAGTTTTCGGTTATATTTTGGACACGTTATTCTATGTTGTTTTATTTTTTTTCCCCCCTGATAAAGTTATGTAAGGGTTTGTTTTGATTTCTGCCGATGTTTTTCTATCAACGGTCCGACCTCAGCCTGTCAGCAGCCTGTTGTTTCGCTCCTGCTGAAGCACTGTCGAAGAAGAAACGACATCGGATGAAGAATGGGAGTCAAAGAGGATCGCTTCAGTCAAGCTAGCAGCTGTTGGATTCATCATTCAGAGGTAGGTCAAACAACTCCTCGAGCGGCAGACCGCGAAGACGTCGGGCAAGGTAAGAGCCGCTGCGGATGGTTGCTTGAAGCTGTTGGTGAACGCTAAACGCTTTGGCTTGTGCTGCTGGCTGCTTGTTTGGGAAGTTTTAGACGAGATGCTGAGAGTTGATGTGCTAAATGGGCTCAGAAGGATTCTTCTGTGGAGAAAATCGTTACCTCATTTGTGAGGTTTTGTGAATCTACTGCTGTGGTTATGATCTGTGGCTCATCGGTGGATGTTCTGATGCAAGAACCATGTTGAAGTTTGAAATTAAGTTTTGATGCAGTAGTGGAAAGCTGTAGAATGGAGATAAAAGGGGCTGGTGGCTTTCGTGAATACAGTTAAAAAGCTGCAGGAAGAACGTACACTCTTTAAAAAAAAATCATTCAGAGACTTAGTAAACATAATATTGAACTTTGATAAAATCCCTCATCACTTAAATGATTTGAGTATTTGAGTTGGCTATACTGATAAAAATGTTAAACTTGAACTGATGGATTTGGGTTAAGATAAGATCTTATTTGTATTTGAAAGAAACTGATTCATATGTCTTGATATTTTGTTTCAATTTGAATCAAAATATTTGAGAAATTGGTATCTATGCTTATCAATATGGTGTACTACAATTAAATCAATATTTATTACTAACAACAACTTTAAAAGTCAAATTTAAACTTGAGAATGATTGTTTTGGTATGGGAAACACTCAAAATACATATTTTATTTGAATTTCAATCAAAATATTTGAGAAATGTGTATCTATACTTATCAGTATCATGTACTACAATTTAATAACAATTTAGGAGTTAAATTTAAAAGTGAGAACAATTGTTTCGGCACGAGAAAGAACGCGCGGCCTCGTGATGTCATCTTTTCTGCACGAGCGGCAAACACACAGCTTAGCCATCTGGTAATCCTGCAGGTATGAGGTAACGTTAACACTTTTTTTTTTTTTTTTTTTTTTTTTTTTTTTTTTTTTTTATCCACTATTTGATTTTTGGGATTTATCTTAAATCATTGTTGGTACTGCTCTGACTGAATTTAAAAAATAAACTATTAAAGGAAGTAGATAAACTGTTAAGGTTGTTCTATGTTTTGTTCGGGTAAAAGTCGTAAACATAAGTCGTCACAGGCTGCTGCTGCTGCTTGAGCCAAGCCGGTAGCTTCATACTGTTCGCCTGATTAGCATGGGCACCATGTTTAGTTGTAAAACATGCCAATAATGCCTAGTGTCTGACCTATATGAGGTTAGTTTGTAAATAATACATGTCTTGTCCTTTTACACACACTTAGGTTTAGAATTCGAATTGGTGTGTGTGAGATATATATGTATGAAAATGTACTCTGCTAAGAATAATGGAAAAAGCTACCTTCAGTTCCAGTATGGTTCTCCTCAATTAGCATGAGAATCTGTATTCACTTTTTGTAGTTTTTCAAGAGTTATGGCAGAAAACATAATGATGGAAAGTTATTTAATCAGGCATGTTGGATATTTTTTACTTTTCTCAAGCACCTGTTTTACTAAAAGAAGGTCCAGTTCTTTCTATGTAGCACCTTTTGGTTTCAAGGGGAAATGGTTGTGATGTCCAGCAAAATGTTAAAGTGCTGCTGAAGCTCATATGACATTGCTCATGGAGTTCTCAGTTCCTAAAGAACAGAAAAAACAGGAATAATTGTTTAAGCTTGCAATAAGACGACAGTTTTGTTGAAGAAATTGTGCAAAATGAGTAGAGGTGGGTGATGTATCGAATCTACTCGATGTATCTCGAGTTTTTCAATTTACGATGGTTAAAATGGCTCTGTCGCAATCTAGTATAAATTGTTCAAATAATATGCTTTCTGAATCTAATTCACTGTGTTCACTGAGTGTTGTTTATCCAACATGCTACAAATGCATCACTAATCCCTCCTCCCAACCCGAACATTTTATGTGGCACATGCATATTTAGACTTCAAGATTGGAAAAAGTATGGTGACAGCGGGAGTTCATCATATTCAGGTCAATGAGACTGTAACTGAACTCCTACTGCATCAGATGTGCTCCAAAGCCTCCATAACTCTTCAGCACGCTGAGCTCCCAGATAGCGAGATGAATTTATTTCAGAGTCCAGGTCAGAGTTCATACTCAGATGGGATTTTTTTTTATCATTATTGATTGATTTAGTTACCTCCAGGATGTACTCTGCATAAAGTTTAAATGTCTGCACATCTGCACCAAGTAGTCAAGTGTGTGGATTGTGATCTGTAAATATGACAGATTGCCCTCCGAATGCCGTTTTGAAAACCAGCTAAAGACGGAAAATATTCCGTTAACGTGACCCCTGGCTCCACCGCTCCCATCCCAGCCTGGATTGCCTCCAGCTGGACACTCCAGGCTGACAGTCATCCCTCTCCGTGCTGGAGGTTTGGACTGTTACTTAACATTATTTCCTTTTTTGCCACTTTATGTGGTGTGTGTTTAAAATCTAGCTCAAAGAGCAGTGGTTATTTAAATGGTTTTGAGACGCACTAATACCTGTGATAAAACTGTTCTTGCACAGGGGTTTTGCAGACATTGCCTGAACTCGGCACCATTTACTATTTTAGCACTTTTTGTGGTTTGTTGTTTAAAATTCCCAGCATATGCAAATAGTTTAGAGAAACTGATACCTGTGACTGTTCTGGGTGTCACTTGATTTTGTAGTCACTTTTGTTTTTGTAATCTTGCCTCGTCAGGTTTTTTTTTTTTTTGATTTTCGATTTGTTAAAAGCACTACAGGGCACCTAGGGGGGAACCAAGAGCTTTAAAAAGCGGTCTGTACCTAACCTCTCTCTCAACAAGGACATACAAAGGATAAAGGTCTGCAGACAGAACATTTTGGGAATTAACATAAAGTGGCAGCAGCATACATGGACAAAACATTTACCTGGCCAGGTATTAAAGCTGAGGAAGCTCAAAGACTACAGGAATTTGCTCTTGTTTGAAATGTGCAATTAAAGAATTGAATGTGCAACGTGCTACATACTGTGGGTCAGTAAAAGGTTATGGAAACTCAAGTTTAATGTTTTGAAGTGTCTGGATTTACTGATGATTAGTTCATGGATCTTCCAGAGGAAGCAGTACCTGTCGTAACAAACCACATTCTTAATCAAGAGAACAATGAAAAATGGGATTAAAGACCTCATGATCCCAAATTCGGATGACGAAGTTGGACTCTTAATTGGAGCTAATGTAGCAAAAGTTATTGAACTCTTGGAAATGAAAAAAAAAAAACTGCAAATGGTGATGGACCATATATATGCCAGAAAGACCCAATAGAACAGGTGGGCCATTAATAGTCCTTTTGAGGGGAAATCAGAAAAATTGTTTGGCCGTTATTGTAATCTAATGTCAGATTGGAGGAGCTGCTGATCTGACTATAACCAAGATCTCAATGAAAAGAGACTTAAGGAAAAGCAGAGGATGTCACAAGAGAACTGAAAGTTAATGAATATTTTGGGAAAGTTCACATGTATGCAAGAGAGTCATTACTTGTATAGAAAGATGACATCGTCATGCGAAACAAATCCATTGCTGAACAACAGCTAAAGATGCAATTATTTCATGAATACTTGAAACTCCCTCTAAAAACACTTAAAACTGCCTTTTTTGAAGTTCAAACATTAAATATACCTTAATATTCATTGATACAAATAGTAGAAAAGGGGGTCCACTGCATTAGGATTTGCTCAGCCTACAGAAGGCTAATGAATATACCAGAGAAGGTCATAAATGGGGTATATAAACGGAGCAGATAAAAACAAAGGTTGCGCCACCAAAAGCCACATTCCATCCATTCATACCTGCTTATCAATCCAGGCTCGTTGGGGGGACTGATGCCTGTCTCCAGCGGTTGTTGGGCGAGAAGCCCATACATACACAGGAAGAGCATGCAAACTCCAAATAGATATTTAAATAATAAAACAAAAGATCATACTTCCTAGCAAACTAAATACTTTGGAGTGACATATGAACCTTTTCTTCCATGCTCATCCAACTTGGCATGTAATGCAAACATGAACAGACATTATGGCAGAAACACAAATTAGGGTTTAAAGTTGGTCGTGCCATCCCTTTTTATTCTCATTGTAAAGATGAGCAGACAAGTAAACAGCAACACCCACCACATGTGGTTCTGTTAAATTCAAACTTGCACACAAATATCTTCTGAAAATGAAAAAAGTCATTGTCTGAGTTTTACAAGTGGATGTGAAACTTTTTGACTGTAAGGTAAGGCTCGGCGATATGGCTTAAAAATAAAACCTCCTGATTTTGTCTTTTTTTAAATCTTGCTTTCTTTTCTAAAGAAATTATAAACGAATTTCAAAAAAAATTCAAAAAGTGGCTTTTATTTTAATCATTTCTTCTGAGTTGTACGACAGTTACACCAGTCTACGAGAATTTTGTTTAAATATCAGAATAGTCATATTAGCAGAATAAAGACGCAGTTTTCTAAGAAGGAAGTCTTGAAATTGCGAGAAAAGTCGTTGATCAAAAAAGCTTCTACACTTATCAAGATCTAACATGAGAAGCTCAGCCCGTGTGGTTGGTTGTTCGAAACAGACTGTCATTTGCATCTGAATAAACAGAAACTGTAAAACATGCTTGTCAAACAAGATGGCCGCCCCGGAACGCTGCCATCACTCTGAACTATAGAAACACAAGGAGAGCATTTCGTGAAACAAACAAACAAAAAAAAAATCCAGATTTTCCAAAAATTAAATCTTCAAAAACCAAAAATTTGATAAACTCAATTTATCTCCCAGCCCTACTGTAAGCTGATTTTAAAGGAGGTGTAATCCGAGACACTCCACGCCCATCTGAACCTTAAATCTGTAAATTTAAGTCAATGAATGAACCCAGTTTTTACTGTTTGTTGCTAGACGGGCTTTTAATGAATGTAGCATTTCTCTCCAGAGTCACTGGCCTCCTCCCAGCTGTCTGATTCAGTTCACTCAGGTCCACCCCGGAGTCCAAACTGGTTTCTCGACTCTCCATGGGCCTCCGTCTCCTCTGCTGCTCTGACACAGCGTACCGGATCTCTGCGGCTGGTTTTCCCTCCAGGGAGACGAACCAGGCCCGAGGAGGCTGAGGGGAGGGGATTTTTGATAAACCCGTAACGGCATGGCCAGAATGTCTGCTTCCAAGTTTATTCAACGTTCCTGGTACCGATGCCGACTCCGGGAGGCTGAAGGGCGTCCTAAAAGCTGGTCCTGGAGAGCCCTCAGAAGTTTGGAGTTGGTCCTCGGTCTGGAGAGTCTGGGTGAAGCTCTCTTTCCTCTGAGGCTCTGCAACGGCTCCATTTGAAGCTCCGACTCGTGGCAGCGTGGCGGACCTGCTCCACTCGGTTTGCTCCGGATGTTCCTCCAGGTGGAAAAACGCTGGAGCAGGAAGGATGGCCACAGGTTGGTTGTAGAAGAACAGACCATCTGAGAGAGATGCATGAACTCGGGTTTGTCCTGAGGTCGCATCAACCTCGTTACCCTCCAATGAAACCACTACAGCGCCGGGGTTGGCGATCACCTCGCTGCTCTTCATTGCAACGAAGGACCCATTCTGCTGGTTTTGATTCTGGTTCTGTCCATCAGTTTGATGCAAAGATGTTTCAGATGCCTCGTCTGTGGAGGTGGTTTGGTCTTTTCTCATTACTGCTGACGTCTGTCTGGCTTTATTCTCACTGAAATTCCTGCAAGCAAAACACAAACTTTTGTAACAAGTGGCTCTTTCAAATGAGTGGATATCACTGTTCAAAAGTCTTAATTCAGCCTTCATTTCTTTGTATTTTCCATCTAAGCAGATTGATTTTTCGCTGTTCTTAAAGGGATCTTGGTCAGTAAGTATTTAGGATTTCTGAGGCTTTTTCAGTTGTTTCAGCTGCTTTTTCACTCAGTTTTGAGAGAGTGTTTTACTCTGACCTCAGACCCACTTAGCAAAGGAATGAGCTCGAGTTGCATCACATGTAAAGAAACAACTTAGGAAAACCTTTTTAAACTTGATCAAATTTTACAAATACAAAACATTCAAAGAGTAAAAGCGTAGCCAAAGTCCAAAGGAAAGCTTTAAACTAACATGACAGTAAAAGATTTTGTTACCTGCAGTTACATAAAAGTCCAGTCAGAAGACAGACAATAACAAGTGTTCCTCCAATAAGAGCCATCAGGAAAAATGAATGTTGTAAGATGACGTCAAAAAGGCTGTGGAGTCCAGAGAAACCTTTTTAAAAACAAAAACAATAAAAACAAATAAACACAAAGTTACTGAGCAAATAAATTCACAGGTTTCATTTGCATTTTAAAAGGCTTTTAGTGTAGTAAATTTGTCTTGTTGACATGAATAAACTAGACTCAAAATTAAATTGGATGACATCAGGAAAAAACGCATCTATGTAACAAAAGTGAGGCAGGTAGACTTATCAGTTTTCCCACCTTCAGATAACTGATTTATTTCATAGATGTTGAAGGATAAAGATGTTTTTGGGACAAAACACTTGCTATTTTCTATCTCACATCCCTCAGCTAGTTTAATTCCCATTTATATCAAAAGCTTTAAATCAAAAATAATTTATAGTCTGTGCTGGTGTTCATCAAGGTTATGTTCTCATCCTTCTTATGTTTATTTTATATGTCCCTCATCATCTTAATTTTGTCTAAATATTCAATATCATTGCTATAAAGATAAAACATTTACTCTAAGCCAACCTACCTTCCTCTTTGACTGTTAAATGTTAACTCACCACAAACCTCCTCAAATTAGTGATATAACAAAGATCTATTGCAACTTACATTTAAAACAAATATTTTGCTTTTCCACCTGTTTTAAGTCAACAATTCAATTCAGTTGTATTTACTGCAGCAAATCATTACAAATATCATCTAAAGGGGGATTACGAGGAAAATGAGTTGAATTATTTTTCAGGAATACAGAAAGACACAAATGTAATTCCAGTCTGATACTTAATGTAATAACTGTCTAATTCTAATGCATTGCAAATCAGTCAGATATCTGTAACGAGACCCAGCCAGTTGCATTAAGTTGCTGACTTTAAAGCAATCTCTTCTGAGCATGAAACATGTGGCAAGAGGGGGAAGGAACAACTCCCTTGTAACAGGAAGAAACTTCCAGCAGAACAAGAACCAAGCACTTTCAGGTCTTTCTCTTTCATCACCCTTACCACTCTAACCACTAGCATGAACACCAGCACCCTATCTGGTGGTAGAGAGCTACCACCTCCTCAAATATCTTCAGATCTCACTTAGAAACTCTTTTATTAAATCACTGTCTTTTAGTGATGTTTAGTGTTTTTAATTTTATCCATCCGTGGACTGCCACCTTATTGTGGTCGAGGGGTTTGAGTGTCCCAATGATCCTAGGAGATATGTTTTGGAATGTATACCCCTGGTAGGGCCACCTATACCAAACAGGCCCTAGATGCGGGATCAGACTAAGCGCAGCCTGAAGACTCCTTATGGTGAGAAAAATTGACGGAAACGGTGTAACGTTGCCCAGACACAGGTCACCGGAGCCCTCCCCCCAATAGACCGAGGCCGGGAAACTCCTTGGGATTACTCCAGATTAAGCGGAAGATGTAGATGGATGGATTTTAACAGGTTTTTTTCCCCACCTGATAGTCCAGTAGACTGTTTGATTGAGGACCAAAATTACAAGATTTGTTACATCTTCAGCTGCTGCAGTTCGTTTTCTCACTGCTCTGTGTCAAACCAACCGAACCCTTTGAGCAATCTGTTCACCTCCTTGCCTGTGGGAGCGCTACACCAAGAACCACTTAAGGAAAAGACATGAAAACCTCTGAAGAAGACACTGAATCGAACTTCCTTCACAAAATGTAAACAAAAATGTAGTGGCATCAGATGTTAGCTGTTGGAGGATTTCTCTTTTGTCTTTGGTAAAAGACCACGAGCCATTTCTCCTGCCAGCCCTAGACTTGCTAGCATTTGTTTTGGTTGCGTTTACCCAGAATGCCCTTTGCTGTAGTCCACTTCCTGCTTTTGGAGCGGTCTCTGGTACGCTGGGCATTCACATATGCATTCGAACCGCACCAGAGTTCACTTCAACTGAACCGAGACCGAGGTTTGTAGGCGGACCAGAGTTCACTTTTTTTTTTTGGTCCACTTCAGAGTTCAGTTGCGTATTCACACCTCCCCAAATGAACCGCACTTTGATTGAAGCGGACTAAGCAGGGATGGTGTGAACCCACCCCAAGTTTATAATTTTATTTTATTCTGTGCTTATTCTGTAAAATGACCTCATAAAACGTCGTCTTCTTTCTATATTTTATTAATGGGACTTAACACACTTGGAGTGAAAACCTGCCTCTGGTGGATGTCAAAGGTGCTGCGATCCAGTAGCCCAGATGAGGAGCAGTGAAAGTCCACATCAGTTTTCCATTTACAAGTGTCATCTTTCCGAGTCCTTTCCTCATCCATCCACCTGTGGCAAAATCACTCACCATGAAGCGTTAAAGCAGTAAACCAGTAAAGGTGCAGCTGGTCTCATAGGTGGGTAGTGTGTTGAAGTATCTGTACTGACCAGTAGTCCTGTTAAAGAACCAGGCTGGAACAACGTCTGAATCCTGGAGCCCACAGCTCTCAGGAACGTTGAGGCTGATCTGGATTGGCCCGCTGACGTTCAGCTCCACATCTCCAGAGAAAAGCTCCACAATGACGGCTGCCACTGGACTCAACTCCACGCTCACGTATCCTGGAGAAAATCAAAGTCTGAATTCAGGAAGATGGCTTCCTACAACAACATGATCAACATTTGCATAAAGTTAACTCCCTTAAGGACAAACTTAGACAGTTTATCTGCAAAAAAAAGTTGATTTGTGTTTTTTCTCCTTAAGTATGAACTTTAAAGCATTCAGACTTAAAAAGGCTCCATAACACTACCGATCAGCAAGTGGTGTGTCGACACAACAGAAAACTCAACAAAGGACCACTTTTAAGGCTCTCTGGCTTCCAGGAGTTGCTTCCAACAGGGTTGATCATGGAATAGTCTCAGCTGCTTCATTAGGTGTTTGATCTGTATGGTGGCTACCTGCTCAGTGTGACGTCTCTGATAAAGATGTTACCTGACTTGCTGCTCACGATGCCCAGAGTCTTCAGAGAGCCATCCTGTTCTGAGGTCAGCCGAGGAACCGTCAGGTAGGGTCTAACCGAGGTGATGCTGTGCGTCAGGTTCAGGAGCCTCTGAGGAAATCTGACTATGGGCTGAGAAGCAGCAGCTTAAATGGAAAGATTTATGAATTTCTCTCCAATATTTATGTTTTTAATTCACTGAGAAGCAAAAGAATATTTCCAAAACCTGCAGTTCTGCCAGTGATCAGAACCGAATCTTCAAAGAGCCAGATGTTCCCTTGAGTCAGACCCAGCAGGGACAGAGTTACTGATGAAAAGACTGCAGAAAGAATAAGACATATATAACTAATATTAATATTTCAAGTTTTAGTGTTTCTCCACTAGATGGTGGTGTGGTATTTTGTTTCCCTGACTGGACGATGGGCTTATGCAACATTTATGACAGCTGAGAGTTTAAAATCTACTTAAGAGAACTGAGTTGTTCCAAAATAAGGTCCAAAATTAGGACTTGGACCGAACTATGACGTCAACAAGAAACTCACTGGGTGTTCTGCTAGTTTTACACAGCAGCAGCAGTGCAGGAATGAAGCCTTGCTTGGCTGCTGCAACTGTGATGGGCAGCCCTGAGTGGAAAGGTACACGAAGCTGGACGCTGCCGTCGTCGTCGCTGAAAGCTGTGCTGTTTAAGGTGTGATTGACAAAGAGCTCCACCGCTGCCTGGCTCAGGGGCTGCCGACTCAGCATGTCGTTCACCTGGACCCTCAGGTTAAAGGTGGAGCCTAAAGTGAGAGGGAACAGAAAATCCAATGCAACAATGGAGGCTATGTGGAAGCTGTTAAAATATATTGGAGGAAAGTTTGGGAAAGAGTCTTCTGGAGGATATGAGGCTAGGATTTAATAATAAAGGGCTGGAATAAGTCTGAAGGTCTAAGAAAACCTGTTTCCAACATAAATGTTGAAAATGTAACTGTTCAGACTCTCAGCAAGAAGCTATCTCTTTCTAGTCTGCAAGAAACATATCCTTTGCTGCTAAAACTGGAATTTACATTTAAAGAGATGTTTTGTAGAAGCAACCTGCAAATTTCACAGCAATTTTCCAAAGTAAAGCCATGAAAGAAGCAGCTTTCCATCCTTAATTAAGTGGTACTACAGCAGCAATCTGCCGTAATACCACTAACATCTTTCTGTAACGGCTGATCGATGTTGCTCAGAGTTTTTCCTAATCCTGCTGCTCGAAGATATGCCAAAGGTTTACAGCCACAATCAGGATGCTTCATGTTGCTTAATGCTAGCAGCTTTCAGGCTAAACTCCCCCCATATCATTACCCCCAACAGTTCCCTTTGAACAGAACAGAGAAATAGCTTGGAGCTGCTTGGATTGTATCCACTTTCAGCCACCAGTGTGAAGCAAACACGTACATTTGGCTGCGCGAGCACGCTGAGATGCTAACAACAGTGCAGATGGATAGGAGGACGGTTGTTCTGGGAGAGGAAGCCTCCTTTTAAAGTGTTTTCCTGCTTCAGTGGCCAAACAGAACAGAAGGGGTTGGTCACTAAATCTGAGACGGACTATTTTGGTGCCAGATTACTATAATCCCTCCATTTGGCAAATTGAGCCATAGCACAAAGAGAGGGTTTATGGAGGGAAACAAAACTGGTCTGCAGATTAAAAAAAAGACCCTGCAGTGACTGATGTGGGTTATTATCAACACTAACGTCCTCTTATATGAAGAAATTAAAGAGAAGGAAAGAAAGGACTGAAAGTGGTTTGACATCCATCGCTTTTATCAAAGACGATAGAAAAAATGATGATGCACATGCAGGAGGGAACAGAAACGTGTTGACCAATTGATCCTGTGAGACCACCCACTGCACAGACAGATGGTCCAGTGGTGAATTATCATCCACCCTGCATGCGTTTCTGGAATTAGGCCATTGTTTCAGCTGATAGATGAGAATATGAGAGCTCCCTTTGAGATGTTTACAAGGAGACAAAAGATCCTTTGGGTTGACGTTTGTCACACTCCAGTGTTTCAGAACATCAAATCAATTTAAATATTAGTCAAAGACAACACAAATAAACACAAAATGCAGTTTTTAAGTCCAAACTTACATGGCCAAGTGTGAAGATTAATAACTGGTTGGGCCACCCTTAGCTGCAATGACTACTATCAACTGTTTACTTGAGAAAGTTTTTGCCTCCCAGCTCAACTCACATCTCAATCTGCATCATTTTTTGTGAACAATTTCAGTCTGGTTTCTGTCCCCAACACAGTACTGAAACTGCCCTATTTATCCAATTTAAATCCCATTCTTCTAGTTTGTTTCCAATTTCTGCAGGTGTGCCCCAGGGTTCCGTATTAGGGCCACTTTTATAATCTACATCAGAGGTCACTAATAGGTGGAGCTCGGTCCGGATCTGGACCGAAATGATGTCTCATGTGGACCTGAACTTAATATCAAAACAGAAATCACCACCTAAATCATTATTTAGCACTTTCTGGTTTACTGGCGTAGCTTTTATAGTCTTTACAGTAGTGGTCAAGCTTCCAAGGAGACCCACAGATCGATTGCATGGGAGTTTAATCTTACCACATGATACCATCAAGCGGGTTCCAGACAGCCAGCAAACTTTGCAATAAAGCAAAGACAGCAATGTTGGCAAGTCCGCCAATTTATAAGCGACTTTGGGCTTGCTTTTGAATGTGAAGTTGCTTATTTGGGCTTGGCTTTCTTTTAAAAAGAAAAGGCTAATTATCTCCCAGCTTCCCACAATAAAGCAAAAACACTGATGGTTGGTAGTTTGCAGCGGTGTAAAAAATGAAAAGTGGACAGTGAAAATGGAGCATTTAATCCAGAATGGACTCAGAGTAATTTCTCTTTATACTTCCTACTGGTAGCACAATACCGGTGTATCTGATAGTTTCAGAAACTGTGGCACTTAAAATGGCATTTCACATTTCCACTTTCATAAGACAAAGGAAAAAAGTTTTGAACAAACATACCTACTCAAATCAGAACTGAGGTCAGAGAAAATACAGTCTCACAGCCCAGTATGACCAGTCCACAAGGATCCTGAGCCACACATTGACTGCTCCGCAATGAGCTCATGATGATCCCTCAGAGCTGCTTGGATTTTGGGTCAGCACAAAACGACATTTACTGATGGAGAGGTTGTCAAAGAACGGACTACAGTTGCTGAAAAACTTCTTGAAGGAAAGGAAAAACAAGAATCTATCGAGCTCTCTCTATGTCGTGATACATTCTTCAGCCATATTGTCCAGCCCTACGACTGTAATTATAATCTTAGATGTTAGGTTTACAATAACATGCTGTTCTGTAAAGCCTTTTAATTCGGTGTGGTGTTCTAAAATATTCCGATTCAGTGCAGGTAACAGCAATATAGATTCATTCCAACTGAAGTGCACATCTCAAACAATATTCTTTACAACATATCCATGACTGCACACCAGCCAAATTTAAAAAAAAACGTAGTAAATGATAAAAAAGATAAAACTGGCCCTTGCGGCCCAAACGTCAGACCAGCCCGCCAGGAATGTTCCCGGTCCTCCCGATCAGCCAGTCCAGGCCTGGGTGTGGCAAACCACCGTTTTAATATGCGGGTGGGGGGCAGCAATCACTTTTTCACACAGGACCATGCAAGATGGGATTTTTTTTCTCCTCTAATAATAAACACCTTCATTTAAAAACTGTATTTTGTTTACTTATCTTTGACGTTCTGAAACACTGAAATGTGACAAACATGCAAAAAAAATAAGAAATCAGGGAAGAGGCAAACGCTTTTCCACACAACTGTCTGTTTCTCACAACAGTCACCCTATATCGTCTGTTTTTACTTTTCGGTTTTTAATCTGGTGCAAACACAGGGTGGACAGTCCTTTCTTCCTCTGTGAGGAGCAAACCTGGCAGCGCTCAGCTAACTGCCAGCAGGGCCGGAGGAGTGGAGCGCCGTTTGTGCCGGAGATAACAGCACGTTCAGCTACGTGTCCAAGTTATGCCGTCCACGCAGCTACAGCCCGGATCATGTGATGATGGATGGCAATGCACTCCTACATCAGCATGAATTAGTCATGAATCACTGGATAAGCAAACAAGGTCACAAATCCCTTTTTCGGCTCCTCAGTGCTGCTCTGCTGTAAGCAAAAAGCCTGGCAGGGAAAGTTCAAGAGGACAGGAATGCTTTAACTTGGCTTTCTGAGAATAAAAATGATAAAAACAGACAAACTGAACATGTGGTCTGCAGGGAATTTAAAGTATTCTTCAGTTTTTCTCCTCTTTCACCATCTGAAGCATCTTTTTTATCTTCCGGTAACACTTTAAACGCGAAAGAACTCGAATCATGCAGTGAAGTATCTGCACAACAGCTTGATGGAGCACACGTGAACAGATGGAGAAACCATTACTCATGAGGTTCTATGGCAAGCAGTTGTACCATATAGTCAAACCAGACTTCAGCCTTTGTTTTTTTTTTTTTTTTTTTTTTTTTAAAGTTCAAAGAAAGCATTCCTTTCTAGAAACGTCCCTTTGGAAGTTATGATTGAAAATATTCGTAACTGGAAAGGTTCAAAAGGAATCATGGTGTTTTGTGGTTTGCAAAGTGCGTAATGCAGATATGGCCTCTACATGCCAGGTTTCCATGTGCCTGTCATTCAGGAATAGCATGAAATCAGGTTGTTTTGGTCAAGTTAAATGAACATTTCCCCAACTGTAGTTAAATTTCCCGTTTAAAGGTCAACCTGCGTTTATTGTATATTCTGGTTAATACCCACATAGCCATGTTAACCTCAGAAGAAAGTTACAAATTTCCTACACTTTGAGGACTACACTCAATAAAACATGCTGAAACATGCAACAACGTAGCAGATCACTGGGGTTCAGTTTTGGATAGTTTTATCAGAACAGTTGATTCTCATGTCTACAACAGCTTAGTGAATGAAGGATTGCTAGGAACCACCAGTTGGAGCACTGGCCACCCACCAGACACTGCTGGTGTCGGTTCATAGAAAATACTGCGGTCATATTCTTTTGACGTTGGTCTGCTGCTGCAGGTAAGAATTGACCTTTAGAACCGAGTCACACTTAAGTCTCGAAGACTTGAGACTTGACTCATGCTCTAAAGACTCGAGACTTGACTTAGAACCATTAGCTGTTGGTCTCTGGATCTGAGTCCAGAAGACATGGACAGGACATGTCTCCTCATAAGACTGGCATTTGAGATATCAGAAATGTTGATTGTTGATCAAAACGACAGGTTCCATTTGAGTTTGAAGTGTCGACTGATATGAATTACAGATCTGAAGACGCAGCCGATTATATGATTAAACCACTTGCCATAGTGGGCTCTCTCCCATCACTTATTACTCATGAAAAGATTAGTAGATCTGTGAGTAAATCCTCAAACAAAGGAGGACGTTTTAGTCTAAAAATCTGACACAAGTATGTAGTTTTAAGACCGATGGCACAAAAATTAAGGGAAACTATTAAAACATAACATCTAAGTGTTTTATTTCATCTCAGCTTAAAAAGATGGAGCTGTAAAATGTTAAACATGTTTAAATTTCTAAGAGGTTCTTGCTCCAAACCTGGCAGGGCCTGGTGTTGCTGCAGCTCAATGGCTTCTTGTTTCATGAAGTCCTGCTTTGTAAAGTTCCTCTCATCAGCATGCAGAAGGTGTCCCTCAGCCTCCCTGAACTCTCCGCTTGTCCCCGCGGTCCTGCTCACGGCCAGCGCGCAGAAAACCCACTCCCACAGCCCACGCATGACGACAGAAACAGCCGCCGGGTGTTTTCACAGGAGCGCCCGGTTTTCATCCACAGGTTGCTAAAGATCTGCTGCTGCTCGCTTCATCCGTCCACGCTAACCCTAACAGCACTGGGCTGGAAACTCCGCCCCTTTAACCCCACCCACCGTGTCTGCACATTTAAACTTGAATGCATTCTTAGTTTTCAATGTTTAACTCATAAGACAAGAACAATGGCAAACAACTACAAAACATTGATACTAGTAGTAAAAATACAAAGAAAAATAATGAAAAGATGTTCTGTTTATAAAGATTACATTACAGCTGCGCAACAATTGAAGTTGGAAAGTAAAGAATGATTAAATAAAATTATTTTATGCATGAATTATATTAAAATATTCACAAATAATAACTCTCTTTTCAAATGGTCAAGTGTAAATTAATTATGTCTAGCATAAAAATAACTCTTGTGTATATATAGCTAATAACAGTAATAATTTTCTTTGTGCTGTTGCTGTTTATATCATTAATAGAAGCGTTATATAATTTATTAATAAATCATAATGTAAATAATTGAATAACATAAATATAAGTATATAAAACAATCATATATAAAATAATTGTAAAATAAATATATTGAACAATATCATATAAATATAAAATAGTAATATAAATTATATATTGCCATTTAACATTATTATACGCTATAATACAAATACAAATTAATAAAAATATAATTTTTCCATTTGAAAATAATTATAAAAAATGATGGCTTTCATATAATGGAAATATCTATAAAATTATCTTCAGTATCACCAAAGAATATTTGCTTTTTAAATTTATCGTTATTAAATATTACAGGTGTGAAATATAAGTTAAGTTTTTATTGTATTACATCTGGAGACATGTTACATGGAAATAAAGTTAATATTTAACAAAGCATTTTGTAATGCATGGATGTTGAACCGTCTGGTTTCTGCCACTAGAGGGGGCAAATGTAACACCAGTTGAGGGGAAAAGCAGGGCAGCCTTTTAAGGAGCCTTTAACTAAAACTATGGTATCAGAACCAACCTCGGGTCCGACCCGGAGGAGTGCAGCTTGCCCATTAAACCTGTGACCGCTGCGTTGGGACAAGCTGCACAGTGGAAATAAAGACATTTTTACAGGCGTCTCAGTTTCTTGGTTTTTCTCCATTAAACTTTAAAATTCAGCCGTGGGCCATTTTTTAAAATTCCCCTTTATACTTTTACATTTTAATAAGTAATAATTGAAAGTCCACTTTCAATGCATTACACACCTGTGTGCAGGTACAGAGCAGCCAAAGGCCACTGAACCCGCTGGGACGACGTTATCCAGATATTTGCTGAACTTTGCATTCAGACGACGAGAGCAGCTCCATATGCAACAGCATCAGGCTAACAGGGTGCAGAGCTGTTTTTGTCCAAACTCAGTCTGGATTTCCACTTGTTTTTTTTGGTTGATTCTTTTTTTGTTCTCAGACTCAAAGCGTCTCTATAGATATCTAAAATAAATCCTGTAAAGTCTCAGCCGCCATCTGCTCTGAATACTGCCTACACAAAGATAGTGAAGCAGTTTTGTTCCTGAAACACAACTGTATGTTTCCCCTGCGTTCCCCCCCCCACCCCCGACATCTCTGCTGTACATCGTCCTGTTTTGACTGCAACAGAGGACTAAATTAGACTGTTTAAAGGTATTATTGACTGAATAACCTGCTGGATGACCTCTTAATGACTTATAATTGAAGACTCATTAATCTTAATCCATTTATTGCCTTCAGTTTGGGTAGTATTCAGGATTGATCGCACAGTGCAGCACTTGTTAATTACTATTCTGGATAATAAAATGGCGGACAAACACAACTTGGTGCAATACTATTCCTGTTTCTCAGGTTAAAGATGTGAATGCAGTGTGTGTGTGTATATATTACAATAAACTGGACTTGGTACTACATAAAACAAGCCTAATTACTGTGCACTCAATACGAATAATACAAAGCTTAATTCTTTCACTTTTTTATTTTAAACATAAGTTTGAATACACAAGTGATGGCCTCGTGATGACAGTCATTAACAAACTGTTATTTTGCATAAAATGTAGAAGTTTTAACACATTAAGGAGATTTTTGTTCACTGGACGTGTTCATTTCTGATTGAAATACATCATTTTATGTCTCTTTCGCAGTTATCCCGCAGGTACAATCACCGCTACCAGTGTAGCAGTTAGCTGCTAAGCTAGCGGGGCAACTAGCATGCTAGCGCCGAAATGCTAACACAGTACAACGGTTATTTCACTCTGAAAACAGTCAACATAAGACTGGTTGATGCACTAACAAATGTTATATGATAAAAAGTTATATGAATCATATCCATGTGCTTAGTGGAGGTCAACCTGTAATTAAACCAAAATAAGACGGAAACTCTTTACTGCTTGTGCCCTTCATGTATCTGTGAGGACTGGCAAAGCAGGGCTAAAGATGCACTAAAGTGTCTTACGGGAAGCACCGCCACCCTGTGGTTTAACTCGGTACAACACCCCAATTCAATATACTTTCATCCCCTTTTAATTCTGTTAAATTATCAAAAAAAAAAAATAAATAAAAAATCTCACTTTATCAGTTTGTTGGGTGTTGGATTATGTGCCTTTTTTTTTTTTTTTTTTTAAGACGTAACTTTAAATTTCTCACTCTCCCCTGCTCCTTTCTGTACCTCTGTGACCCCCACGTTGAAGACCTCTGTTATAGAGTCAAATTCACAGCTACTTAAAGGTTTTTCTAATATTTAACTTAGTTGTGCCATGTTTGACTTTACTGTGGCTGAGCGTTCTCCTGAAGGCTGCTTCCGATGCCAGAGCAGGAGCGAATCCTTCCTCGGCAGGCTCCTTCATCATCACGGCTCCGGTGTGACAGGGGGGCCTCAGAGAGGCAGCGAGATGACACGTTTGTCCTCCCAGCTCTATTCCCCTCAGACGAAGAATAAATCGCAGTCTAAACACAGAAGCAAGGAGGATAGATGACAGCCCGAGTCGCCAGGATCAATTTGCCACAAATTAGATACAGTGATGCTTCATTTCTCCACATAAATAGCTGCATCCGAGGGGAGTATTTTGGAAATCTGCCGGCTTTTACTGTGCCGCCTCTGTGTTTCATCTCCAACTTCTTTTTCCTTTTTGTTAATCCTTGTTTTGCGGCACACAGTGCTCCAGAGCTGAACAGCTCCTGTTAATAAAACAAATAGATGGTTTCGTTCCATTTATTTTCCGGACAAATCTGTTAGTTTGGGAATAATTCCCCATTTATAATCCTTTATGTGAATTAATGTGAAATTAACTGCCTGAGAAATGAGAGCTGGCTCTGGCTGAAAGATGATTTAAAAAAAAAAAAAAAAAAAATCTCCATAAAGGTTATTAAGATTTATGATTGATTCCATCAGTGATATTTTATTGAAAGATGTGTTTGGGGTTCGATTAAACAGAACCGCAAGTGTTAAATTGATCAAATTAATAATTTATTTCCTGCTGAGTTATTAATGTTGGAGCCAAAGGAGGAAATAAATGAAGAAAATGCTGCTGGAGGAATGAGAGCTGACTCTGGATGAATCCTGATAAATCCTGGCATTCAGATAATTAAGATTTACAAAAATGCACATCAGCATTAAGCCCAGGTTTAAAAAAAAAAGTACACCCTCTCTTTATAACTTAGAGATTTATGTATCTGGACATAATAAAACTCATCTGGTCTTTGCCAGTATGTAAGATTATTTAAATCCAACTCCAAGTGCAGTGGTAGCCACGCTAATGCTAATTTAGCATTTTTGCTAACTTTGAAAGTGTTTAGGAAACTTCCCTTTAAATCCAACTCTGAGTGTTTGAAAACATTATTGTTGCATTATTTATGAAACAAACTGAACTAAAATTAAAAAAATGTCTTAAAAACTAAGTACACCCTTAAAATAGAATACCCTATTTCTAAAAATCCGCCAAATGTTGTAAAAAAAAAAAAAAAAAACAGCCCAAATTTTAACAATCCCCCCCAAAGTTGTTTATTCCAGTCCAATGTGTTCAAAAGATGCCCAACTGGGTGGGAATCTGAAAGATCTGGCAACACTGGTGTCCTTTGTGAGAACTGGAATAGAAGGGCAGAAGACGCTAATCCACGAATGCTCATTTAGTGCTTTAGCATTTTTGCTAACTTTGAAAACGTTTAGCGAGCTTTGCTTTCCCTTTAAATCCAACTCTGTGTTTGAAACCAGAAACCCAGGCTAAATATTCAGCTTCAAACTAAATATTGAGTTAACCAACTAAATATTTAGCTGCAGACCAAATATTGTGCCAAGCTAAATATTTAGTTTTAAACTAAATATTTAGCTATCTAACTAAATATTTTAAGTAAATATTTGGCTCCAGACTTAAGTATTTTGCCAAATTAAATATTTAGTTGCCAACTGTAAGGCACGGAGGAGGGCTGATGATCTGTGCTTGTGCTGAAGCAGGGCCTGGTCTCCTTGCAGTCAGAGTGGACCATGAAGTCCCAAGTAAACCAAGTCTTTCTAGAGGGAAATATGAAACCATCTGTCCCAAGTCTGGTCCAAACTGGGTCCTCAACAGAACACAGCAGCAGATCCACAACAGAATGGGTGAAAAAGAAGAATCAAGGTGTTGCTATGGCCTAGTCAAAGTCCGACAGAAGAAGGGTTACTGCAACTGCTGATGGTTCTACAAGCTTCTGGGTGATAGGGTGTATTTAATTTGTCTCACAAAGCATCTCCTTTTTGTCGTCATGACAAAAAAAATAGCACTGTGGATTTTTTTAAAATTTGTCTTTGATAAATAAAACTCCCTGACCTGAACGGGGTTTTTAACACCACAATAATAATAAACCCATAAATGGGACGATAAATTAAAATGAGCTCGATAATTTCTGTTCTGATAGTTCTTAGTTTTTGAAGGAGAAATTTGTTGACAGAGACTTTTATAATCTATTTTATCCATGGTTTTGGTTGTGTGTGGTTTTTATTTGTTTTTAGTTTTATTTTGGATATTTAAAATAAATACATTAGATCATAAATTGGATAATAAACACTAAATACAGAATGTGGAAAAAATGGGGGGACAATAAAAAAGTGATTAAAAAATACTAAATAAATGAAGAATATGGAAAAAATAGAAAAAAATACAGAATGACGTGACAAAAAAATCACTAAATGCAAAAAAAACCCAAATGAAATAAAGGCAACTAATAAAACAATAAGATTGGAACTAAAATGGAAAATTAAATAATAGTGATGATGTTAAGCATTTTTTTTAAACAAAATTAAATTTATCGGTCTTTGAGAGGGTGAACTTACATTATTATGCCATTATCAATATGTCACTTGAAAATGGTTGCGGAATAACATTCTCGTTTATCGCAATAATTTCTGGGATAATTTATCGTCCAGCAGGCCTTATCACGACCGACTGAAACACGGCTGCAAATATTTTATAGACCAGTCCATGAGGGTTTCTTAAGCCTTTAAAATACTGTCGAAAGCTTCGTTTAATTTTCCTTTAAACTCCTTCAGGTCGTATCAGAATCGACGGCAGGCAGCTGATGAGATGACTTCAGTCTAAAAGTGGAGCTCTGCAGCTGGGCTCCTTTTCTAAACATCCCAGCAGGACCAGAGGCAACGGCGTGGTGACAGACCGCCCGGAGACACACATGCATGACCTTCCATTAATGACAGCTTGGACACAGATGTTGGACTTCTCTCGAATCTGACTGCGAGATTGAAAAAAGTCCAGAAAGCCTCTGACTGTGTTCCTGCATGAAGAGGAGCCATTACAGGACATTACATCAGAACTCGGTAAAACCTGAGCGCCATTACAGGAAAACTCTCTGGTCTTAATGTGGATTCTGAAAGCTTTTTGGGGCTTTATTTCAGCTGCTCGGTCAATACTTGGTTTTTATTCAATTTATTTAGGAATAACAAGAAGCTTCTTGGCAGAGATTTAGCAGCTCAGCGAGCCACAGAGAAAAGTTGGGGAAGAGAGAGGACGAAAATGCAGGAAGTACTGACACCTGTTGCATTAGACTTGTTTAACGAGATGAGGAAGCAGGAAAAGTTGGGTTTTAAAAGTGAGAAGGTGAAAGTACAGTTGATTCACAGGCTGTCCTCTCAGTCTTAACCCTTTACCCGGTAAAGAAAGATGTTCAGAAAAGTTCAACTTTCAATTTGAGCAGAATTCATAAAAATCACAGCTATTTTTACACTTTGGCTATCGGGTAATAGATAACCTTTCCAGGTGAACTTAAAGTGTAACTAACCCCCAAATCAACTTTTTTTTTGCTGATAAACTGTCTAAATAGGTTATTTAGGGTTCTATCTTTATGTTTCTATGCAAATTTTTAAATTTTTGTGTAAATTTGTTTAGCTCAGCATTATTTTGCCTGAAACTGCCTCAGTGCTGGTCTCCTTTGGTCAAACGGTTCTCCGGCAGTTGAATTTTCTTATTGGTTTCAGTGGTACAGCCGGTACACAACGTCACAGCCCCGTGTCGGGGTATAAAACCAGCTCACTCAGACACAGTGAGCACTGATCGATAGCGTTACCCAGCTTAGCAAATGTGATTTATTTACAACGCGGACACAAAGTAGAATGGGTCTCCTCTGCTCTGAATGTTGGCGATGGTAATCTGCAGGCCGGACGACTGTCAAATTGACTGCAGTGCCTGGGAAGCGTGAAGTTCTCACCACAGCTTACTGCTTACTCCGAACACAGCAGGGCTGCAGCTGAGCTGCAAAGCGTTGTCGCCATGAAAGTCTCCAACAACACAGAAAAAAAGTCACTAGATTTGTCACTTGTTTGTCTTTTGGACCAAAAAGTCGCTAAATATAGCGATAAAGTTTAAAAGTAAGCAACAGAGCTTCGTTCTTCGTTCTTCCTACCCCCTCCTCTCACCCCCAAGACTGCCGTGCCTCTCAGTATCTCTAGACTCCGCCCACTTTGCTGGAATTTTTCAGAACGCGTGAGGGGTGGGGTTATGCTTTCACGGGGGGGGGGGTAATAGTTGCACTTTAATGTGACCGTCTCTAATGCTGTGTTTAGCCTGAACGAGATTTGAGCACCGGGGCCGTCTGGTTTACATGCCACGCCTATGGTGGACACGCGCCGAGGGGCGTTGAAGTCTCGCGGTGCGTCTGTAGTGTCTAGCGCAGAGGCAGAGTTTCAGAAAGAGCCGGAGTTTTTAAAGAGACAGAGGCCCAACTTCAAGGCGTTAAATTGCAAGGGTACCAGAGCTCACCACCAGTTCACCACCAGTTCCAGTCATTGTGTTCTAGCGTTGCTACTAATGACTATCGATTATTCTGACTATTAATAATAAAAAAAAAGAATTGGAGTAACATTCTGCAGATTTTTTTTAATTTAACCTCTTAGGCTTTTTTATACAATGTTAGAAATACATTAAAAGAGGCAAATAAACAAATAATTAAATTCCTTTTGAAATAGGAAAATAAACACTTACAGCTTTCCTCTGAATTTGAACCGGCTGAGCTAAAACTGCAACTTGAGGAGTTTTGGGTTGAACAGATTTACAGATAAAGTTTTTTTTTCATCTCAAATGCAAAATGTATATATATTTTGTATATATATTTATATTTTGGCTTAATTACAGCTCTGGGTGTGTTGTTATTTCAGCATTTGGCCATTTTTAGAGTCTGTTTACTCCAGTTAACGATTAATGGATTACTAAATTACTTGACAGTTATTTCAATAATCGATTCATCACGATTCCTTGATGCAGGCCGACTGTCTTGGATTCCGCCTCCTGCTGTTGCTGTATTCATGCCAGATCCCATCCACACTCCTGTCACGCTTGGTTCTCCATCATGTTATCTGTGAAAATTCACACGCATGTCAACCACAGCTTCCACAGGCCTGATCTATGGCAACACACGGATTGGTTTATTCACTGGGAAAGCCATTCATCATTCTTTTAAGAAATGAATAGAGGAAATACATCACTGCCACTGTTGTCTGGCCATCTGATCTGTATCTCAACAAGCAGACGTTCACAGCCAGACTGGAGTTTGTAGAAAAGATGAGTGACGAAGGGATTCTCCTTTCTTTCCCAAGATACGGTTACGTTGGGCGAGGTAGGTTCTTTGCAGCACCGGCTCGGTTTACAGCGGTAATGCATGTTTAATCAGCTATATTTGAACATCAATGCACAGGATGAACATTTCCACTCTGGACAAGATTGATCTACCTGTGCTTAGACTTCAGTTAGCTCAGCGTTCCTATATTCTGTGGAAGTGGCAAATTTTTTGCAGTTTCATATGTATATATTTCAGCTGGCAGAGCTAAAAGTACCACAGGGATTCATTGATTTTTAATGTTTTTGTAAAACATTTCATTATCCTTAATGGGGGAAGGGAGGAATGAGCTGATAAGCACATTGAGCAATAACTCCGATCTGCTTTAAGCTAAATAAAGATTTTATGATTCTCTACAGTTCGGCGAGTAAAGAGTTGGACTCTTTCTTCACAGTGGGATGAAATCACGGCTTACATGTGGAACTGTATTATTATTGTTCATGGTGGGAATATTAATAACAGGCTGGTTTTTCCATGTTTTTTTCCCTTAATCTTGAAGAAACTGTACATGTTGCACGACTGCCTCAGAGTTTCTCCATTATCCCACAGCTTTCCTGCTAAAGGCACGGCTGCATTTCAGCTCGGCTGAGCGTGCTGAGATTTATGAACGATTGTCAACATGATGCATCTTAACTGCAGCTCGTCGGGAACTTTTAACTGGGGAGGAGCATCTTTTTTTTTTTTTTTTTTTTTTTTTTATACTCAAATGTACAGAAAATTAAGTTCACAACAATATTTGGGATATTAGTCTGCAAGCCTGCATTTTGAAGAAAAGGACCTTAACAGTATGGTATCAGAAATGCTCTGAGATGTTTAAAAATGTAAAAGTAATGGGAAATGGTGTCCTCACGACGACTACTTTTCATGCATTCCTGAACAAAATCATTATTGTAAAGGTGACTTTTGTCTGAATGGCTTCATTCCTTCATCAAATGATTGATTGAAGCCATTAATGTCGTATATTTCATGTCTGAATGTGGGTTTGATGGCTTCCAGCTACGACGACTGAAACAAACAGTTCACAGATGTAAGCTGTCCGCATCTGAGGAACTTTGGGTTTTGGACGAGGGCTGTCCTCGTAACCGTCCAGCGACTGTCATCCCGCCTGGTTCCACTCATTTAGATGAGCAGCAGGGCATGCAGCACTTTTAAGGTTGTTTCCCCACCTGATAGTCCGCTGGACTCGGTCTGATTGGGGAGCAAAGCTGCAACATTTGCTCCATTTTCAGCTGATGTGGGTCTCTTTCTCACCACCTTTTAAAGAAACCTGCCCCCCGCCGCCTTTGGTGGCGCTGCACCAAGAACCACTGAAGGAAACGACACTGGTCAGAGCTAAATATTTAGCTAATATCCAATTTAACTTGCAGATAACTAGAAGTGGACTATCAAAATAAAAGCTGGGTCTTCCGAACCTCTGTTACAAACTCCTGCTGGCGAGCCAGTGCTGGCACTGTTGCTGTAGATCCACTAGTAATCGTCTGGATTGCCTTTAAAACGGCTCATTCTTTGTTTTAAGCTGAAATTTTCTACGTGTTGAGAGGAAAAGAAAGAATGAAGAGGCGATACGAGCAACAATTGAAGCGAGTCAGTCAATAAAATTACATAAACATTCACAAGGCTCAGCTTTTATTTTGATAGTCCATTTCGGGTTATAAGCAAGTGAATTTGCATATTGGCTAAATATTTAGCTTCAAACTACTTGGCTTGCTAACTAAATATTTAATTTGGTGCTACATATTTGGCTAGCTAACTAACTATTTAGCTTGCTAACTATATATTTACTTTGAAGCTCAATATTTAGTTTGGCATTGAATATTTAGCAAGCTAACTAAATTTGTAGTTCGTTCTCTATATATTTAGTTTACGAGCTAAATATTTAGCTCGCAAACTAAATAGTTAGCTTGCTAAGGTAAATATTTAGCCTCAAACTATTTTGCTTACCAGCTAAATATTTAGTTTGGCGCTGAATATTTAGCTTGCTAGCTACATATTTCTTTTGAAGCTAAATAGCTTGAAGCTAAATATTTAGTTTACAAACTATTTAGCTTGGTGCTAAATATTTAGCTTGCTAACGAAATACAAAGGTTGTAAACTAAATTTTTAGCTTGTTAATTGAATATTTGGTGTGAAACTTTGACATTTTATAAATGAATAACATGGTGTAAATGTGACTTTGAAAAATGAACCCCATTTTTTCTCTTATGACAGGCTAAATAACTTTAATTATTGCTGTTCATTTTTGACTGTAACTTAAACAACACCCCATAGAAACCATGTATTATGTTCTTTCGAGTTTTGCACTGCTTTGTGTTGCTTTGTGACATAAAATCCCAATAAAACACTGGGGAAGTTTGTGCTTGGAAAAGTTCGAGGGGTGTGAATAGTTTGCGTGGTGCTGTATTTTGGAAGCTTTTATGTCTGGTAGGTAGTTCGGCATCCTCTTAAGAGCCAGTTTCTATTAGCCTCCTTTCTAAAATAGCAGGCTGCTCCACATTCCCCGTCGGTGTTTTCTTCCAGGATGCTGAACAGCATGTGAAAGGAAAAGGATGATCCTGTTTGAGCTCATCACCTGATCCGCTGGTGGAAGCCATGGCAGGAGGCTCCAGGAGAAAATCATAAGAGGAAGGAGGAACATGAATTTGGGTCAAACATCTAATCACTTGTCATGGAAATTAATTGTTTTTTAATGTGCTGAGGCTGGATGAATGCATATTTCAACAGTAATTTGTCTGTTTACTTTCCAATCCACGTTCATTACATCCCGGAACTACAAAGGGTTTGATGGTCTGGAAAACCTAACAAGCCATGTGTACAGGTTGGTCCGGGAAAACAGCTGAAGAATCCATCAGGGAATCAAGGGAATTAAAGTTCCTCCTGATAAGAGTTATCTAGATTTAAGTATTAAAGTGAAAATTTGACATATAGTAAATTATTGTTGGTCCACACGTGTTTATAGTTACTGAAGAAAAGACATTTGGTGAATGAACGGTTCGAAAGGGAGTGAAGCTACCGACCTGCCTAAAAGCATCGCAGTAAAAGTTTTAGAGGAGGAGGGGAAAAAATTAAAAAAACATGAGAAATTTCCCTGGACGCATGAAACTACTAACACTTTCCGGCCTTTCCTGGCTTGGTGTCCTCACCCCCCCCAAAAAACCCCAACAGAACCAGAAAGTCTTCAGTTCATTCAGTCGACTTAAACCCCTCCATGTCTCCTCAGTCATATCACAAATTATTCAGACACGTTTTGGCTCCAGCTTTGAAAGTGTTGTGTGAAAAAGGTCCTTGTGAAGACCAAAGGACTGTTTGATCAACGACTGTTTGAAGTTTTCATTATTAAATATGGCGACATTACATGAATATTAAGAAAAACTAAGTTTATAACAATAGAGATCAAAAAACGAAGCAGACAGGATGGGACTTTGTAGGATAGATAAAATAAATCATCGAATGGTGGACAAAGAGAACTGGTCTGAAAATATCCATCTATCCATTGTCTAGACCAGGGGTGCTCATTACGTCGATCGTGGTCGACCAGTAGATCGCGGAGGCAGTACTGGTCGATCGCAGCGTGACGTTAAAAAAAAAAATATTTGTCAGCCTACCAAACATCCCGTTACTTAATTGACATACAGGGCAACCAATCAGATGACAACTGAATTTTGACCTTTAGGTCACCGCTCATGCGTAAACGACGGCGCTAGCGCAGCAAAACTTACAAGCTAGTTAGCGAATTACCTCAGATTTTAAGCCCTTGCTAAAACATATGGTGATCAAAATGAGTGAGAAAGCTGGACCAAGTAAGAAGGCAAAAACACATCACTTTCACACGGAATGGGAGGTGGACTTTTTTTTCTCGATGTCATTTTCGAAGCGCGTTTGCCTCATCTGCCAGTCTACCGTCGCAATAACAAAGAAGGGAAATTTGGAGCGGCATTTTCGGACTGTTCATGGAAAATACGACGTCGACTTCCCACCGAAAAGCTGAGAAAGAGAAAGGTGGAGGAACTAAAGTCCCAGTTGTCCAGACAGCAGTCATTTTTCACTCAACAAACTTGAAAAGCAAAAGCCGCCACCGAAGCGTCGTTCCGGGTGAGTGACGTCATGTTAAAAACAATCAGTCCTTCCAAGACGGAGAGATGGTAAAAGAAGCATTGGTTGAAGCAGCTGACTCATTGCTCCGAGACTTTAAAAATAAGGCAGAGATATTATCTTCATAATTATTATGTGTGTTGTGCAATATTGGCTTATTCAGTTATGTAAGGTACATCAACATACATTGTACATACAAATAATCTTTAATAAATTTGAAAACAGTTATATGTTTTGCATTTTTGTAGTGGGTAGGTAGATCATTTTGACTTGGTTGTTTTATAAGTAGCTGGCATGCTGAAAAAGTATGAGCACCCCTGGTTTATACTATGGTGGACACTGCTAACTAAAAAGCTAGTTGCACTAACGCTAAAGCACTAATCATAAACATTAGTTCTGCTAATGCTATAGTGCTACACCAACATGCTATTTAGCAGAAGCTAATGTTTAAGCGCTAACATTCATTCACATTGTATATGCCGTGGAAAGGCTACAACCCTCAAACACCAATTTAATTTTGACATTTTAATTGACGTGTTTATAATGCCCTCATATGTTTGAAATAAAATTTCTGGGGACAAAAAAGAGAATGAGAGAGGAGGCAACTGCTTCATAACAGTCTTCGCCCTCTTCAAAATAAGAGCATGAATATAAACGTCTCCCTACTTGAACAATTCTTAATGGCCGATGACCAAAACTTCAACGTGGACGTCAAACGTTATTCTACTGAAAGTTTCCAGCTAGCTAGCTCAGAGCTAGCCAAATATTTAGCTTCAAACTAAACATTTTGTTTGAAACTGTGGCATTTATAAAATAACTTGGTGAAAATATGACTTTGAAAAATAAACCCTAATTCTTTTCTCTTATGACAGACTATAAATAATCCAAATTTCTGACTAAGTTTCCAGACTGCAGCCCATAGACACTGGGATTCCAGCATTTTCCAGTTGATGACGCGCTTGTGCCCTGGTGGTTCCACATCCTAAGCTGTTTTTTCTTGCCATCAGAGAGGGGCAGCTGGATCAGATGGTTGAAACTTTGATGCAGTTGGTAAACCCAGCAGGAAACTGAACCCAAACACGCATCTGAACTGGTTGTGGACTGGATAAAGCAGGGTAACGTTAAACTTCTGGAATAGCTGGACCAAAACTCCCAATTAAACCAACCGGTTCACACAAGCCCTGGTATGTAAATATTAGACTAATTCGATAAAAACCTTGACTTTTAATGAATTTGATTTTGTTTTGGATGACTTCGAAAGAGTTTTGCTGGTGAAATTAATCAGTTTTCAAGCTGGATTTAATAGTTTGAGCCGATGCAGTAGCTCTGCTGAGTTCAGTCAGTTGGGACGTATTTTGTTCCCAACATCAGTGCTTCTGGTTATTCCTCATTTCATCCTTATCTCCTCAGTATGGCTGCAGTTCTGCCTCACCGGATCAATTTTATCCATGATAGCAACTTTATGGTTTTTGAAATTACTTAGAAAAAAACCCTCTTACATCCCTAATCTGTTTTGTATCCGGTTAAAAGGGCTGGAGGGAGTAATAATAGATGGTACGAAGTGAGGGCTTGGCTGTCATGTTTCTGGTTTGATCGGGCCGCCAGATAAAGTAAAGAGGCTGGAAGCTGCAGCGTCACTATAAATAAGTCCACTTACAGATCGGAACATTTATAGCATCAGCTTTACCGTTCAGGAATCAGGACAAACATCTTTGTCTTTTCCAGGGCACACATGAAAGCAGATTTTCCTGACAAAAACGTTTGGCTGTTTTCCCAGAAAGCACCCTGCATACAAAGCTCACCTTTCTTAAGAAATACTTCATCTTTTCCCACTGTATTGAAAAGAGGCTTTCCCATGGCAATGATAAGATCCTAAAAAGTTCCCGTGCTCGCTCTTCGGGGGAGTCATTTCGCTCCCTCCTCCAAGTTTACAATGGATGCAAAATCCGATACAGACGGCGTGACTAATTCAAAACAATCTGGAAAGACACAGCAGGGGGTCATGGCTGTCATTTGCAGGGAGCATCATAAGCTGTTCGTCCTTATAGAGAGGAAACCACGCCGATAATGCTTCACTACATTAAGAGAAGGAGTTTTTAAAGCTAATTTTCAGTCTTCATGGAAATATTTTTATGTCAAAACCCACGTGCTTTATCAAGGTGGTTGGTCTTTTGGGCACTTTATTAAGTATAAAAAACAAAATTCACCTTGAATTCATCATAAATATTTGTACTCTGGCCTGTACTTGCAGTAACCGTGTGGCAAAAGTAGGTTCTGGATGGATATTTACATATAACGTTAAAGCCGGGACTTTAATGCGTTAACTTCTATTAACTAATTACATATATTTTAACGCTTTAAAATTTTTAACACAATTAATTGCTTTGTCTTTTTTTTTTTTTTTTTTTTAACATTCAATGACCAGAACCTTTGTATTCACGCGTTTCTGGTACGCCTGTAAATCTGACGCACAAGCTACATCCGCTAAAAGCAGAGATGGAGGACGAAGCGGCTCCTCTGGGGGTTAATTTCTGCTTCCAGAGCCGATCTGATGCTGGAAAAGACTCCAGTTGTGTTCAAGTTGTGCTAAAAGCAGTCGGCCTATCAGAGAAGCTATGCTAGCCTAGAATAGCTCAATGCTAACCATGTAGCAGCAGCGCTAACGTCAGCGTCCACAGTCCACGTTTCTAAAGAAGCTCCATGAATGATCAGGGTTCCTGAAGCTCTGGAGAGATGAGCTTTGCTCCAACCTGATGCTGGAAGAACCTGAAGAACAGATTAAACACTAGAAACATCTCTGCTGCTCAGCTCAGATGCTGTTGATTCAATAATGCAGCAGCAAACAGGGTTTTTAATTAAAAATGTTGCTTATTTCATCTCTATGGTTTGTGATTAAAATGCCATTAATTGCAATTAATTAAATACAGACCCTGCAATTAAATCAATTAAAGTTTTGACAGAGTCCCACCACTTATCAGAGCAAAAAGAATAAGGGTGTCCAAGGACAGATGAGAAAGCTCAGGAAAGATGACGTCTCTAAATCCTTTAGAAACTTTAGTACGTGACAAAGTTCACCAGATAATGATACCTCAGGGAATGTCAAGACAGGATTCAAACACATGAATGTAAGATGTCATCACAAAATTACAGTAATTTCTATATATATTGTGCTCCCAAGAAGCCAAATTTTCCTGAAATCTCTCAAAGTCTTATTGATCAACAGCTGTCCAGGATTTTGGCTGCTTTTAACTCCAGTTTCTGTACCTTACACTGACAGGTTGTTATTAATAAAATGATGGTTAAAAAAAAAAAAAAAAAAAAGAAAACCAAATGGAGATGAAAGTAGTATCCCTGGGTGAAAAAACGATCTTCAGCTCGAGAACAGTACATCGCCGTCGTATCCGAGCGCCACCCCAAACAGAAGTCATCACAGAATCCTGCCAACAACACCAAAATTCGATTAAAACGAATCAAATAACCGGGGAGGGAATTCTGCAAATCTGCAAACCCAGATCATGTATTTTCTGTGCATATTTGTCAAGTATTACGTTAAAAAACACAGTATAAAAACATTATTCCTTTGGAAAATGTTAATGGTCAGGAATTTATGTGAAATGTTGCTGCCATTATCTGTAATTTCTTCCTGTTTTATAAGAAGAGATTTTTCTGTAATCTAAAGTGGTCCTGATGAACAGTTCAGCCTTTTTGAAGGTTTTTCCTTTTTATCGAGACATTGGCTGCTTTCTTCATAATAATACCAATACATTTATCTGAGGGCGCCTTTGAAAAAGAATAACTCAAATTGTTTGTTTAGTTAGTTTTTTTTTTTTTTTTTTTTTTTGTATTTGACAGTTTATTTTAATAAAATGACCTGAAGATAAAAAAAAAAATAAAGGAGACAAAACCTAAATAAATAAATAATATAGCATAGAAAAAAGAAAATTGAAAACACACACAAAAAGAAATAAAGAAAACAAGGCCACAACTGCTAAACAATCGAGCAAAACTTTTGTTTGCGTGGACAAAAACAGATGAGAAAATCTTATATTTGGTTCAATCTTTATTTCATATTTAAAACACAAGACCTCAGAAAAAGACTTTTCATCTCACTGTGACGGGCGTTGTTTGCTCTGTACTCTGAAACAGGAGCACAAATCAGGCGAAAACAGCTTCATAATCATGTTTCTGTTTATTAAAGCATCAGTTAAAAACAAACTGTATTTCAATATCAGTATGCAGAATCTCTCAGAAGTGAGTACACCCCTTTCATTTCTGTACGTATTTATATCTTTTCTTGGGACAACATGGAAGATGCAATGTAGAGTCATCAGCTTGTATTAAGTAAAGTTTATTTGTTTAGCACATTTCAGCAGCAAGGCAGTTCAAAGTGCTTCACATCATAAAAACATCAAAATCATTGAGCAAAATCATCAAAATTATCTAGCAAATCTGCATGAAAATCATCAAAATCATCTCCAAAAACATCGATCAATGATTCACTTTCTTTATTTAACTGATTTACACTCAAACTTCCACCCTTTGGAGAACCGAGCTCATCTTACCTGGATTTGTTTGCAGATTTATGGTCCAGACTACGAATCAAAGGCAGCTCTAACCAGGAGGGTTTTCAGCCTTGATTTAAAGGAACTCAGTGTTTCGGCTGTTTTGCAGTTTTCTGGAAGTTTGTTCCAGATTTGTGGAGCATAGAAGCTGAAAGCTGCTTCTCCATGTTTGGTTCTGGGGATGCAGAGCATTTTACCGTAAATCTGCTATCCCTTAAAATAACCGGCAACAAAAATTAGTACACGCCTAAGAGAAAATGTCCAAATTGTGCCCAAAGTGTCAATATTTTCAGTGTCCACCATAATCCTTTCAGCGCTGCCTTAAGTCTCTTGGGCATGGAGTTCACAGGTTGCGCTGAGTTTGTTCGGAGCATCGAGCGTCGAACAGCTGTTGGGAGGAAGGATCTATGATAACGCTCCGTTGTGCACCAAGGATGCAGGCTGGCAGTCACGGTTCCCTCACTGATCTGTAGCTCCTCACAGCACTCATGCACCCCCAAACAATCATACTCCCACCACCATACTTGACTGTAGACAGGACGCCCTTGGTTGCCACCACGCACAATAGATATTTTGTATTAAAATGCACAAACGCTAGAAGTTTACATGATTTGTACCTTCCTCTGAAGAGGAGAGCCAAGCCGGGGTGTACAGAAGAAACAGCGCCTTCTAGAGGCACAATGCATGATGGCTGCATAATTGGGTGGCTGCTATATTTTGTTATTGCTATATTTTACGTTAATTCTGAGCAAGAAATGTAACCAAATGTGAAATGTGCCTCAAAACAGAAAACGGCTCATTTTTGAATTTCACATTTTATATTTTAAAACAAAAATCAAAGAAATTGTTTTTGTTTTTTATCTCTAATTTCTGATTTACTGCCAGAGCTTGGAAATAAATTCAGGAGCAGTTTCTCGTTTAATTGAGAAAGCTTTAATGGGATTTTAGAAACTTGATTTAACAAGATTTATGTCTCATTAAAACCAAAATGTCTATCTTCTCTTTTAAGTAAGAAAGGCGAAAACAGTAAAACAGCAACACCTCTTATGATTTCTAGTTTTCGTCTTGAGGAAACGGAAAGAAGAGAAACTTTCTCATTAACGAGATCTAAAACTCATCTCGTTAAAACGAGAAAGTTTTTATTATAATGGGTTTTGCATCTTGTTAAGATGAGTTTTTTTTTGTTTGTTTGTTTTAACGAAAGTTTCTTGTTATGACAAAAGTTTTCTCATTTTAATGAGAAAGTCGTGTTTTTTTTTTTTTTTTTTTTTAAATGAGAAACGTTCTCATTATAATGTTCTCATTAAATGAGTTTTGCATCTTGGTATAACAAACTTTCTCGTTATAACGAGAGTTTTCTCATTTTAATGAGAAACTTAATGAATTAATGAGAAAGTGTCTAATTAAACAAGTTTTACATCTCATCATTACAATAAATGTTCTCGTTATGAGAAAGTTCCTTGTTAAAACTAGATGTGAAACTCCCCAGATATGAAATTATTGGGTTAACGAGATCCCACTGCTGAATTTATTTCCAAACTCTGGCAGTTAAATGCTTCCGGACTGATGAGAAAATCCAGTTGCCAAGGCTTGATGGCAGAAGCAGCAGAGCAGTTTTGTTTTCTTCTTGTGTTAATATTTGACACTCAGGTGTCTATATTGAACAGTTTGTCTCTGCATCATGTTGCGGTGGAGATTCAGACACAACTTTTCTTTCTTTTTGGATCCAAGTGGCCAGAATTGAATGAACTTTTCTTTTCGAAGTGGTCCTCATCAGCTGTTCTCGAGAGATCTCGGGCCCTAAAACAAAGACCTGCAGCAGACGACATCTGAAAGTCTCGAGGAAAGTAAAACAAATGTTTCTTGGACGCTGAAGGGCAATCCTGAGTTTGTTCCAGCTTTCAGCTGATCAGCCTGGTTGTGACAGAAATATCTCGGTTTCGCTCATTTCAGAGAGGAGGCGATGTGCCAAATGGGGCAGAGAAACAGGTCAGCTGCAGGTTTCTCTCTCGATGGAGTCGTTCCAAACCTATGAGCAACCCACCCCGTATCGGACGCTTTAATTAGCCCGCCGAACGACGCAACATGCTGTCAGTGAAATGTGTTTTCACGCTGCGAACATGGGGCCGCATGAAGCCAGTCAGTCACAGCTGACTGTGGCACACAATGGAGACGCAGCTACAGCGTCAGATGACCCTTTTGTCCAAGTTTTCCATCACAGAGCGAAGCCAAACACACTCGCATAAACCCCAACGTCTGATTGGAGGTTGCCCCTGCATGTGGACGGGTTTATTAGAGCCGCCAAAAGCTTTGCTGATCTCCCTTCTGTCATTTACTGAGGAGGGTGTGAGAACATCACGGCGTCGCCGGTCCATCACAGATATACCTCTAGAAAAAGGACCGATTATTTTTGAAAAATGCAGGATTGAAAGTGCCGCAAAAACTAAACATGTCGGTTTATGAGACATCAGGAGACAGAAGTGTAATATTTGCAATGATTCTGGCCTACAGCCGAGGAAAACCCAAACCCAGTCAAGACCCAGAATTCAGAATCACACAAATAAGAGTCTGAGGACGGAAATGTGGGCCTGGGTGAACCCGTATGTTATCTGCACTCAGTGCTTGGTTGGGGCTCCTTTTCCTTGAATTACTGCATCAATGCGGCGTGGCATGGAGTGGATCAGCGTTCAAGAAGCCCAGATTGCGCTAACAGCAGTCCTTCAGGTCGTCTGCATTGTTGGTTCAGGTGAAAACAGTCAACCGAATATTTTCTGTCTTTGTCTGGATTTTTAAACTTTGTTGGAAAAAAAATCCACACACCTGACCACTTGAAGTGTACGTACAGACATTTTCAACTTTACACACAGAGTACATCATGGCGATAACCTGGCCGTTGCCTTCCTACGTAATTCCACTCGATTCTCATCTCGTACGCCAAGGCCAAGTCCATCTGCTGGACGCTGCAACGAGGACAGCAATGCAGTAAATGCTACAGTCGAGCTACAACCACAACTCCTGTGTCACCGTCTTTCCACTCATGTTTGGCGTGCAGCAAATCCATGCTTGAATCAATGCAGAAACAATCGACCTACTGCGTGTGTTTATGCGAGAAATTCATTGTGAGTGACTTATAAGGGTGTTTAGCAAACCTCCTCCTCCTCCTCATGTTTCTCATGCATCTCTGCAGAAGTCTGTTTGCATGCAGACGCTATCGAGAACCGCAAAGACGTCAAAATTAGGGCCTTTCTTAAAGAGCGTTCACCCACAAAATCAGTCAGTTCTGTCTGAAGTGAGCATCTCTGCTCGACCAGATCAGAATATACTCTGATATCGACTGCACGGATAGAAGTTGATCCACTTTTTTTTCTTAAAATGTAATTAAATCTGGGTGACTGTGATCTACCGCCAGTTCTCGATGAGAGGAGCGTGGTGTGAAATCTGCTGAGACCTTAACTGGCTGATGAAAAGCAGATGCAGAGGTCTCAGATCCTCCAAGGCTCCACTAACAGCTGCTTGGAGAGAGCGCAGTCTGATGCTAATTTGATTAGAACGCGGAACGTTGTTTGGATCCGTGTTAAGACGCTCGAACAGCATCAGACGAGACCACATGTGCAGAACGTACCGCCAAAACGTTCACGGAGAGGCATTTAAAGGGACAGTCCTTTCAGTTTCAATTTACGCTACTGGAACAGGGCGAACGTTTTCAAATAAAGTTCATTTTGAATATGGAAACATGCAAGACATAAGTGGGAAAATAATAAAATACAGTTTTAGTAGACTCAACCAAACAGGAGTGAGACATAGAAAAGACATTTAATCCCACCCTTTCTTCAGTTAGTTATATGAATTAAACAATACCAGAGGTGGGCACACATCTGCTAATCTGCTAATAGCAGAGCTAATTATTTGTTTAGCGCTTCAGTGATTTAGCTGACTTTTAAAAAATATTTAGCGCACTTAGCTTCCCCTAAATTACTTTTTTCGGATAAAAATTAGCCAAGTGCAAATTTACTTGGTTGTTTTGTAAACTTTTAGTTTTGTTTCACTCATTAAGCTAACTGTATAAACTGAGGGAAAAAAGCTATGGACTCCCTACCCCCCAAAGCCATCTACTACTCTGAAAGTTTGCCCAGAACTTTCTATTTTTTAACCCTGAACTGGTCCGTAGTGGATCTACTGGTATGTTTTGGGCTGTGGTGGGCACTATCCACTAATGGGCTAATAGTGGAGCTAATTTTTAGTTTAGCGGTCTACCGTTTATGCTAACTTTGAAAATGTTTAGCGCACTTAGCTTACCCTATGTGAATGAAATCTAAATCGCTTACTTGGCTGTTTTGTAAACCTTCAGTTGAATAAAGTTTGACATCGGTTTTGAGGTTTTGGTTGTCGACTGCTAAGAACTCCTCAGGCAGTTAGACGTTTTATGTTCATGCTCTTATTTTGAAGTGGGTGAAGGCTGTTTATGCAGCGGTTCCACTTTAGCATTAGCTTCTGCTAAATAACATGTTGGTGTAGCGCTTTAGCGTAAGTAGAACTAATATTTATGATTTAGTGTTTTAGCTAGCATTTTAGTTAGCGGTGCCCACCACTGAACAATGCCAATAAAAAATATCAGAATAATTAGGAGGCATCAGCATTAACAAAGGGAAAAACTGTTTTAAATAGCACAGATTGGTGATTTAAAAAATAATAATAATGTTTAGCTCAGATCCAAGGATAAAGCCTTTGATGGGAATGTTGGTTTGTTCATTTCTGCAGCAGCTTCCATGACCCTTATAATTAAATAAATTTAATCCTAAGAGTCACTTTTTTGCCAAATACTTTCTGGTAAAAAAGGCGACACAAGTGATGGGCTGTTTAAACACAACATCTAATTCAATACAAAGAGAATGATGTAATCGGACAGAAAAAATATAAATATATTTGCAAATTCTGATATTTTAAAGAACAAAACAGGAATGGGAACTTCGGGAAGACTACCGAAGGGTATGGCGTACCTTGGCGTACCTGCAGCCAAGGTACGCCATACCCTTCGGTACAGAACTCTGAGCGAAGTGTTGGTCAGGAGTTTGGACAGCAATGTTGAGATTTTGCTTCAGCAGGCGACGTGAATACTTTTAAGGAGCGTTTATCTGACGCAGTGAGGAATTACGTACGTTTGTTGTCGTCTATGGTGGATGCCGTCTTTAGAAAGGTGCGGCGCAGTCTCCATCACCGTTTCGTTAAAACACAACATAGGATTCTATCTCGGCATGGATTAATCTTTAAAATTTAATGAGTGTAAAAAAGAAACAAAAACACTTGATTGAAGCAAAAATCATTATGAATAATTGATTTGAATCAAGTCGATTGTGAAAAAATTGGGACTAAATCGAGTCGTGAGATAGTAAAAAAAGATAGTCGTGAGTTTACTTCTCATTTCCCCCCTATAATCTCATAAAAAGACATTAAAATGTCTCCTCTGCACATTCTAGTCCAACAGTTTTTATAAAGTAGAGTGTGTTGGACTCCCATTTCACACACCAGCAGGGAAACACCTGAATTACCAGACTGAACACAGATTTCTACTGAAATTAGGTTTCCTCTAAAAGGTCCCCAAAAGCCAAATCATATCAACTGGAAGGCAATAATCGCCTCTAAAAATGATTTTATTTGTCATTCCTCCACCATATTGGGTGGCATGATACATCCTAACATTGTGACTTATGCCTGGAACACAACGGTAGTTCAATCTAGCTCCATCCCATAATGCCCTTGGGAAATGCATAATTCAGGGCAAAATAACATCCGAGTGTCATGAATGAGACGGTGCAATGTCATCCCCAGAAATAATAATGGTGTGCCTGGAGCAGCCCCGAGTGTCAGGAAGGTGTGATATGATCTGCCGGCTCAGATCTCGTCTGTCAGACCGAGACTTCCTGCTCAGCCAAATGAACAGGTTTAACTGCTGTTTCAGAGCACGGCAACTCGAAGGAACTGATTCAATCTTCTGGATACCAAAACATTCACCCCTGAAAGAAAAAGAACTAAAAGTGTGAAAACATGTTTTTATTCCCTGAATGCACTAATTTTCTCCTACAAAAGGTAAAAATTGAGTGCGCAGAGGTTTTTAAATGTTATTTTTTTTATCCGCCTCTCAACCTAAAGAACATTTAAACTAAATGTTTTTATCGATTCTTTGTTTGTGTCACAAGATTACAAATTACACGTACTGGAACGAGGGCTACGTTATTGTTCTGTTGAGTGTGAGGGTGTGTTATTCTGGCATTTTCACAGTTTCTTGTTAAATGCAGCTCACAATGTACAGGTCAGTCTCAAGAAATTACAAAAGTTTGTATAGTTCATTCAATTTAGTGGAAAACTCATATATTCATTAAACATGGTGATTTTATTCATTCAGAGTCGTAGCCAAGCATGATGGAAATTTGAGTGGAAGGAAAAAGTGCGGGAGGGACAGGAATATGCTAACGTGTGTTGAGGGGATTGTGAAAGAAATCTAATTCAAGAGTGTGGTGGAAATTCACAAGAGCCACCACACAGATGGATCCAACACATGGGCTACAAATGTCACATTTCTGGTTTGACCATCCATCAACGCACGTCCCAGGCAACCTATAGCAAGGAAGCTCAAGGAACCTCTAGCACTTCATGTTCCCTCGATAGTGTGAAATGTCGTGAATTAAGCAGCTGCTGACCTCTGGGTGGAGGAAACAGGACAAATCTTGGCTGCTCTTGTTAAAACTGTGATAAACCACATTTTTTGGGACAGCGAAGCCTTGGCTAGGCTTGGTTAGCTGTAAGATCATAAAATCTCTTAAACAGAACCTTTCTGACAACATGAAGTAGGCCAAAAGATCTCAAAAAGCAACAGATACCCAGATCTTAAGAAATGAAAGATTACATGATAAACAGTCATATTTAACTTGCTAGCTAAATATTTGGTGGCTAAGCGAGCTCAAACTAGCTAAATATTTAGCTTATATGCAAACAAAATATTTAGTTTAGAGCTAAAGATTTAGCTTGCCAGGTGAATATTTATTTAGGAGCTAAATATTCAGCTTGCCTACTAAATATTTAGTTAGAAGCTAAATATTTAGCGTTTCGCTTGCTAACTAAATATTTAGTTTGGAGTTACAAAATTTGTTGGCAAACTAAATATTCAGCACCTTACTAACGAAAAATTTAGTTTGAAACTGTGACCTTTATGAGTGAATGACTAACATGGTGAAAACATTACTTTGGAAATAAACCCCATTTTGTTGTTATGACAACAACTGACTGTAACTTTACAAACGTCTCTCAGAGCTAACTACGGTTTTCTGCCAAAGATGGAAAAGGAGAACGTCCACCCATCAGTTAGGGACCTTTCCCTCAAGCACATTTGGGTCATGCAGCAAGACGATGCACGTCTGAATGCTTAAAGTAAATCCCAAAGTGAGGGTTTTGGAGTGTCCTAGTCAAAGTCCAAACCAGTGCAGCTGAATTACAGCAGATCTGCAAAGGATAGTGGTCCAGCTTTCTTCGATATAGATGTTTCATTCGTATTTTATGATAAAGGTGACGCTGCGTTTCGTTCCTGTCCTTATTTGTTCTGTTCAACTCGAGCACCGGAACCAGAACACGTGAATCAAGCATCTTTGTTCTTTGGGTTCTGTACTGGGCTACTGAAGTGCGGTGATAAACACTTTGTGCATTGCTGTTCTCCACATGCTCCTTGTCTGACTTCCAGCTCCACTCTGAATGTCCTCGTTTTAAAAAATCCATTAACCAGACATTGCGTTGCGCTGCAGCAGGTCACCTCCTCCACTGGAAGTCTGATTTACTGCTTCACGCTGCTTGTCAGCTTCTGACAGCATGTTATTGAAACTCGGTATTGATTTAAGCCCTGTGCCCTCCAAAATCTGAAGTCATGTATGGAAAACATTCACAGGCACTTAACAGACAGCTATTAATCTCTGCTGGGGGGGGACTGACTGTTTGGTGCCAGAGGGTTGGAGGCTGAGAGACTGCACAAGAAAATTATTTGCTCTTTGTTGCAGTTTTTTATCTTCTGAGAGTCGAGGGACATCTGCAAAGACTCTGCCTACACCGATCAATTCCCTTCGTGCAACTCGTGGAATATAGAGCGCTCCAAACACATTACAGTTGGCATGCCAGACCATCAGTCCTGATAAAACTGGGTGAAATCAATTCAGTGATGACGATGAGGTGAAAATGATGCGCCGTTAGCCTGAACGCCTGAGCTGAAAACAAAGATGCTTCCTCGTTTCAGTGCACGCATGCAGGTGAACTGCGCTGTAGCGGGGGGCTAATTGAACACCATCTCCTATCGGCATCAGCGGAGATGTGATGGTGATTATAGTTTCCAGAGAATGTGCCGTGATTAAGTGCTTCAGAGAACGAGGGGAAGCAAAGTTTCTTCTGCCAAAACAATGCAGAAGCACAAGATCCTCCACAAACGATGTCTGAAAGTTCGTCTGGAAACTAAGTTTCACTCCAAAACAGCCAAGTGGGAACATGAGTATAAACGTCTAACAACTTGAAGAATTCTTAGCAATCGATGGCCAAAACTTTGAAACAAATGTCGAACTTTTATTCAACTGAAAGTTTACAAAACAACCAAGTAAATTAGCGCTTTTTTAGCCAAAAAAATTCTTTTTGGGGAAGCTAAGTGCGCTAAATGTTTTCAAAGTCAGCTAAAGCGCTAAGCTAAAAATGAGCTCAGTGCTAAGCTAAACAGACGCTCCACTTCTAAGGCATTAGCAGATAATCGATAAAAACACAATTTATTTAATGGCAACATGCTCTCTACACAAGGCAAGAACATGCTTTAGATCCCCTTTGAGAATCCACACAACCACAGTAAAATATGTGGTTTCATACCAAATACTTCAAGAACAGATGCTTCCATCACCACTGAAATCTGAGAAACATTTGTGAGCATACATCACCTGTCAGCTCCTTTTCCAGCCAACCAATATCCTTTGGTGTTGGGGGGGAAGTTGGATCCTCTTCCAGACCTTGGTGCGGTGGTGAAACATGGAACTAACTTGGACCTCCGTCTGAAATCATGATGTTGGGACCGGCAGCTGTTTGTGGATGTCCGTCCATTGTCTTCCGCTTCGTCCCTCCTGTGTCTTCCTCTGGGTCTCCTCCCATTTGAACCGGTATGTATAACTTTGACCCCGGGTGGACGATAAATTTATAATTGTACACAGAGTTCGTGTTTGGGAGAAAGGAAAAAAAAAACAAAAAAAAAAACGGTTCAAATAAATCATTAAACACGACATTCATGCCCACATTGCTTGCATGCAGACTTTAAAGTATGTATTAAATATAAAAAACGTCTGAAACCATTCAGGACTTCATGATCTGTGACAGACAGATTTTGACATGTGGGTCGCTTGTCGCCATGTTCAAGGACGTGATGATGCGCCTGGACATGTCCACGGTTTCAGGAACTCAAACTGCGACCTGTCTTGGCAGCGGATCTGCCACCTGCTACCGTCGCCCTCCAAACGGCCCAGACTGTCCGAGTCTGGGAGGCTGGAGAGCCGGGGTCAGAAGAAGACAGAAACTGTCAGAAACTATAAACAGTCATGGCTTTTACTGCCAGGGAGAAGTTTTCTTCCGAAGAACAAAGAAATTCAGCTTCTGTATGCTTATATGGATGAAGTTAGGCATCATAGCTGCTGTATGAATGAATTTGTCTGAAAAGCTAAGTACACCCTAGCTGATTTATGAAAACAGCAGCTAGCTTCTGCTAATAAAATGCATGTATTAGCTGATAATTATCAACTATAAAGCAAACGCCTGTTAGAGCATGCAGGTGTGTGAATGCAATGCCAAGATGGATACACATGCTGCCCATCAATCTGGGATAGGGGGCGCCGTTTGTAAAGTTCTACGGTCAAAAATGAACTGCGATAATTTGGGTTATTTAGCCTGTCATAGGAGGAAAAACGAGAAATTATTGCTCAGTCATGTTTCCTTCACGTTCATTCATTGATTAAGTCAGTTTATAAACTAAATATTTTATTAGCAAGCTAAATATTTAGTTCTGAACTAATATTTTAGTTTACAAAAAATATTTGGCTTCAAACTAAAAATTAAGTTAGCAAGCAAAATATTTAGTTTGAGGCTAAATATTTTACTTGCTAACTAAAAAGCTAAATATTTATTTTGTTCATCTAAATATATGGTTAGCAAGGTTAGGAAGGTTATTGTCCCACAGAGAGGAAATGCCGGTGTAACATCCGGAAAGTAACAGGCGACAGAAGAATGTACAAAGATAAAATATAAAAATTTAGTTTACAAACTAAATATTTAGCTCCAATCTAAATAATTAGCTTCTAACTAAATATTAAGCTAGCTTAATTTTTTGTTTACAAATTTTTAGTTAGCTAGCTAAATGTTTAGCTTGAAGTAAAATATTTAGCAAGTTCCCTAAATATTTAGCTTTGAACTACAAGTAAAATATTTAGTTTGGAGCTAAAAATGTTGTAAACTAAACAATTAGCTTGCTCATTAAATATTTAGTTAGCAGCTAATTATTTAGATTGGATTATGACTTTGAAAACTGAACCCCCAACTTGTTCTCCTCTGACAGATTATTGCGGTTAATTTTTGACTGCGTACCCCATACGTCTAAATTCAGTTTGATGAATTTAAAAAAGGCAAAGTCTGGCCCGGAAATTCAAAATCACAACTTTAGTTTCCGTCAAGGTGCAGAGATGGGAAAACGGATCGAGTCTGGATGGATGGACGTTGAAGTCTACATAAACTCCGATACCTGAGCAGAGTCCTGTAGGTCCCAGTTATCGACTAACTTCTTCCCTTCAGCTGCGAACAGCAAACTGACGCGGAGGAGTCCGAACACGCTGACCAGCAGCATCTGCACGTCAGAATCATTTGTAAAAGCGAAGAGGAGCACAGGCAAAAGGCAGCAAACAGTAACTAAGCAGCCGTGGCACGGGGAAAGGCCTGTAATTGCTCCCGTATGCCGGGGTGTTCTGCAGGCTCACGCTCCTCTCTGTAATGAGTGTTTTATCGATCTGCAGCGTGTTCGCAAACTGGCTCCAGGCCAAAAGAAAGCCTCTCTCAAAGGCTGCCAGCTTCTGTGAGCAGCGGAGGCTTTTTACTTTCAGATTTGTTCTGGATGTTCACAAACACACCTCTGGTCCAACCCCAGACGGCTGATGAATCACCACAGCAAGTTGGATGCTCGTTTTATGAGCGCTGTAGGCGATATGCCCTGTCATACACACACAAATATGTCTCATTCATAAAGCTTTACACCAGTGAAGAGTCAACATAAACTGTGGAATAATGTCAGATCTGTCCTGCAGGAAGCTTGTTCGCTGCTAAGATGCTGAATGGGCCAAAGAGCCAGACAGCGGCTACGTTTATGGAAATATGTGAGGATAAAACGAGTCTACGGCAGCGACGTCAGATGGACGAGTCATAAGGGCGCGCATTGGTCAGCATGTTCAGTCGTGGCATTAAAAGAAAAACAATTTGCAGTAAATTCCTTCATTTAATGTGAAATGGAAGGAAAATAATTCAAGATTTCCTGACAAATTCAACCAACCAGGTGGAATTTGGTCTGACGCTGCGCATGGCTGTAATAAACAGGAAGTAGAGGCTGCTAACTAGCATGGAGCACACATCTCAGAAATGGAGAGAATCCTCCCCTCCAAGCTGGAGGGAAATATGTTTCCATCTCCCCTTTTAGCGCTTTGGCTCTTTCGGAAAAGCCAAAAACCGGCTGAAGCGAGCGTAAAGGCTTTTGAATTTCGCCGTTTCCATCAGCCTTTTTTAACGCGATCACAATAAAAAACGTTGACGGAAACACGGCTACTGGTGCATAGTGGGTATCGACGCGGTTGAATTTAGCGCTTTAGCATTAGCCGCTAGCTAAACACCATATTGGTGTCGCGTTTTAGCATTTGTGGAACTCATGCTAATGATTAGCGCGTTAGGGTTGATGCTAACTTTTTAGCGACTGTCAAAGTGGCAAAGCAGAGAACCCAATACTGCAGAGCGCGTCGGCATAATTCAAATAAAGACATAAACCATAAGTCCAGACAGTCATGAGACTTCAGCACAAAAAAGAATAATAATAAAATTTGACGATGCAAATTTTAAGGAGTAAAAATAGTGTTTTTTTTTTTTTTGTTTGTTTTTTTTTTTACATGAGATGAGAATGGAAGTGGATACTTCCTGGATGCACTGAGCATGCGTTGGTAGCTTCAGGTTCACATGCGAGGCTTGGCCTGTTTTTGCAGGAGGAGGCGGTTCGAGATCAACGCAGCCGTTTTCTGAGCTGGGTGAAATGCTTGTGCAATATTCAGGAAGCATTTCATAGAAACTATGTATTTACAAGAAGTTAAAGTGACACATACTTCAAAGACATGACAGGACTTGATGTTTCATTAAATATACACCATTTGTTAACATTTAGACCTGCATGAAACCCATTTTTAGCCATTCCAACACACATGGCAAGATAAAGTGTGACAACAGCTTAAAGAAAACAGTTAATACATGTCCTGTCTTTCCATAATAAGGTTAAACAAACTAGACCTTTAATACCACTGATAAGAACAGCGACAATTGATAAACACTCAAACTAAAAGCTTGTCTAACAAAAAACTTCAGCTGCATTTTTGAGAAATAAAGACATGCAGTAAAAATAAACACAAAAATAAAGGAGCTCATTCTGAAAACGCCTCTGAAAGGAGCAGAATATCTCCAAATTGGGGTCACGTTGGGGTCGTAGCTGAACATAATGTGGAAACAAGTGAGGAATAAACTGAGATGCCTGAGCAAGGCTGATAAAATAAAGGAGAGTGTTAAACAAAGCAGGAATCCATGTTTTCAAAGTGCTCTGCTGCTTGTTTGGGCCTTGCTGCAGCTTCTGGAGAGGAAAGCATGGGAAATCATCTGCAATCCAGGCGTTTATGGCTGATTAGTAAAGCCCTGACGAGATTCCTGGATATATTTTTTAATTTCTACGCCTGAAATTACAGCCGAAGTGCGATACTTGTACAGAAAAGTGCACAAAGGCATACACCTGGTTTATTTTATATCATCATGCAGCATCCATGCCTGTAGCAGGGCTCTGCCGCTATGCTGCCTCTGGACATTAAGAAAGGACCCAGATGCTCCAGCTCCTCAACAGATGGTGAAGCAGCAAGATCTCTTTGCTGTCAGGTAACTGGAAAAAAACGATCTTTAGCTTGATTTAAAATCATCAAAAATAAAGTAAAAACTTCTTCAGGAAAACAATCTGGCAAGGAATTTAAAATATCTCTAACCTTCGAATGTTTGCTGACATTAAAAACACCAATCAGTCCCCATCGTGTGCTCCAAATGTGCTGAATCTGCACTTTTTTCCACGATATATAAATGTATATGTTAGTTTTATTTTGTTGCTGTATGTTTCTTGTTTGAAGTGCAGTTATTGGTAGGAAAAAAGAGAACATGAGGACAGGAACCGGAACTGCTTCGTAAACGGTTCAAAATAAGAGCATCAGTATAAATGTCAAGCTTCTTGAGGAATTATTAACAGTCGATCACAAAACGTCAACACAAATGTCGTTATTCATTACGAACATTATTCAACTTAAAGTTTATAGAACAGCGTAGTAAATTAGTGCTTTAGAATTTATCTGGAAATATTAATTTAGGGGAAGCTAAGAGTGCAAAATGTTTTCAAAGTTGGCAAAAATGCTAAAGCGCAACACAAAAAATTAGCTGCGCCATTAGCACATTAGTTGATTAGCATAAGTGTGCCCCCCGCTGCTTTTTAAACTGTTCAAACTTAACCAAAGCCAACAAAAGCTGTCAAAAAGTGATATCCAGAAAAGAGAATTTAGGAAAAGCTATGTGAGCTAAATGTTTTTAAAGTTAGCAAAAACACTAATGCGCTAGACATTTTTAAGTTGGCAACGGTGTTTAATGCTAAATTATCTCCACTGTTAGCATATTAGCGGAGGTGTGCCGACCACTGGTAATAAGGTTGGGCCGAATAATAATCCTTGAGGGACTCAAACTGAACAGGTGAGATCAGATGATTGAGGGGTTTTTTTGTTTTTTTTTTATCTGTACAGCTTGTTTTCAAACCCCAAAATTAAAATCAGCCACAGGGTGTCCACAAAAATCCAAAAACGAATCAAATACAAAGTAATTATTAAAAGAAATAGAAAACGGAAACGATGATCACATACAGTCTTACAGGAGCCCTTTCACCCCCATCTCAGGGAAATCCCTCGATGAACCCAGAAAAGAAGCAGGCCAGGCGAAAGTTTGCAAAGACATCAGTTTACTTTATAACATACATAACAAAGTATCCAAAGACAGTGTTTTACAAATTCACAGAGAAAATCATAAAATGTGTAATTTGACATTGTTAAAGCTGCACAGACTGTGACAAAAAGACGATTAGACACAAGATACAATAAGTGAAACAAAAAGAACTTGCTACCTGGACCAGGTCCGGTGTATTTGTTGTAAATGATTAGTGTGCATTTATTTAAACAACGACAGAGGTCAGCACATGACAACAGGTACAGCTAGAGCACAGAAAAACACGCAACATTGACTTTTAAAGACGTTTTTCGCCCCTTTGATGGCTGCAGTGGACGGGGGGGGGACGTAACACCCAGCGGTCCATCATAGTGCACAGTGCTGTGGTGCAGAAATCCCAGAGAGTAGGCACTTGGACATAACTAACTCTTGGCTAACCACCTCAAGAAACACAAAAATCACATCTACTTTGAGTCCAAAAAAAAAAAAAAAAAAAAAAAAAAAAAAAAAAAAAAAAAAAAACGATGATTAGTTAAAACTTGTTTGGTACTGGTGTTTATTAATCAAATCATTCAGACTCATAGCTGTAAACAACCTTTGACATCCTCTGTTTTTTTTTTTTTTTTTTCAACATACATCTGGACTTGTGAATATTTAAAACTTTTAATTTCAATAATGTTGAAATATTTCAGTAATATCACCAAACAATTCCACCTAAAGGGAATTACACAAAAGCAGAAGAAGGAAACCATCAGTTTGCAAGAAAAACATGAAGGCCCGACTAAAATTTGTCAGAGAACAGAGACAAAAACCAGGATTTCTGGAATTAAGTTCTTTGGACAGATGAGTCTAAAACTGAATTATTTGGACACCAGATAAATCTGTTTGGCATAAATCGAAGATAACATTCCAGGAAAAGAGCCCCGTATTAAAATATATATATATATATATATATATATATATATATATATATATATATATATATATATATATATATATTAGTGGTGTGCACCGCTAACAAAGAAGTTCGCTTAGCTAACCCTAAAGCACGAATCATAAACATTAGTTCCGCTAACATTAAAGCGCTATATCAACATGGTGTTTAGCTATGGCTAATGCTAAGGTGCTAACTTCAGTTAAAATTATATCTGCCTATGAAAGATGACAACCCTGGAGCAAAACCCTATTTTTAATTTTGACATTATGATTGACACGTTCTATGAGGCCCTTAGAGATTGTATTTATTTCTGTATCTTGTTCTCGTTTAAAATAAAGTTATTGGAGGAAAAAAAGAGAGACAACTTGAAGAGAGGAAATGGAACTGCTTCACTTCAAAATAAAAGCATGAAGATAAACGTCTAACAACCTAAAGGATTCTTAACAGCTGAGAACCGAAACGTCAACACAGATGTTGAACTTTAACTGAAAGTTCATAAAACGGATAAGAAAATTTAGAATTTATCTGGAATAATTATTTTTTTTTCAAAGTTAGCAAAAGTGTTAAACAAAACAGTTAGCTTCGCTGTTAGCGGATTGGTGGAAGTGTGCCCACCACTGGTATTGTTTAGTTAATTTAAATGTTGACATATGAAGAAGGGATTAAAGATGTTGATACGATATCTATATCTCACTTATGTTTTGCTGAATGTGATAAAGTTTTGCTTCATTTGCTTTCCTGTATTTTTTTTTTTAAATTCCCTCATTTTTCCTCCACATTTGTCTTGCATGTTTTCATATTCAAAATGAACTTTATTTGAAAACGTTCGCCCCGTTCCAGTAGCGTAAATTGAAACTGAAAGGACTGTCCCTTTAAATGCCTCTCCGTGAACGTTTTGGCGGTACGTTCTGCACATGTGGTCTCGTCTGCATCTGCTTTTCATCAGCCAATGTTGAATACGAAAAATAAGGAAAAATAAATCATGGAATGAAAAAGGAAACACATAAACAAGATTGGAAATAAAATGAAAAATTAAATAATAGTGATAATACTATTGAAAATAATTGTTAATTTATGCTGCACTCTATAATTTAGTAAAATTTGTATTTTTTTGGTTGCAATATTTGCCGCAATAATTCCTCCAGTTTTTCGCGAATCCACCATTGCAGAAATTCACGCACAATCAACACTGGGTTACGTCACGGCTCACTCCCACCTGCAGGTGGCAGTATTTCTTACATCGACTCACCCACTGCCTCAGCCTTACCTGATGTCAAGTTATCGTCCATGATCGATATGGTGAGTTACAAAAATTTAAAGAGTAAAAATGTTTGTGTTTCCAATCTGTCTGCTTATTATTTTTATGTGCAGATTTGGAAAGGCTTTAATGAGAGAAAAATATCACTAAATTTCTTGCAAATATTTCTAACTTACACCACACAATCAGTAACTTAGATTGCAACAAAATCCCGAAAACAATTGTGAAATCCTGGAGGGACTGATAATTACTTCATCAAGACATTTATTTATTTCTACATTTGTAGCCGATTTTGTCAGGCTCAGTCCTCCGTAGCTGAAGTGGTAGGAGTAGAGGTATGACTGGGACAACCAGTGACAAACCAATGAATGTCAAAGCGTTTTTGGACTCAGCATTTGAACGACTGCAGCCAAACAAGATGAGGCTCATAGAATCAGTTTACTTGCAATGTGAAAACCTCAGCTGTTGGGATCCAAACGTCTTGTCATCCTCAACAAATACTTTCTGCTTTTGCGTCGACTCAAAATGATATTTATTTCGATAAGCATATTTCCACTTTATGGTTCAGCTTAGCTTTTCTTATTAAGCCCCAAACAAGCAGAAAGGAGCAACTAAAAATGCATTAATCTTCACAAGGAGACAGAAAATTGGTCGTAAAAATCAAAATTGAGGACTAGATGGATGAAGCGGCCAGAATGACAGCTGTAATAGGACCATAATTTCCTCCTGTTGTCTTGATAGGCGGCTGTTTGCTTGTAAGTTATGCATTAAAGTCCAAAAAGTCCAACATGTTTGATATGCAGGAATTATGCCGGTTCATACTTTTAGATACGACAAGCCTTGTGTCCAAGGCTGTGGAGAATGTGTGTATATATTATCACACATTAAAGAAGTCAAATCCCAGCCTGTTATATCCTCTGTTAGACGTTTCAGACAGTTTTGTGAGGAGTTTAGGTTTTACTCTAAACCAAGAGACAGCCTCCATAAATCCAGTTGGTTTCAAAATGCATAAAAACCCAAAAAATCTGGAAACTTTTCTTTTTCTGAATATTCTGTTGGCTTCGGAGGATTATTTCTAAGACCTCTGCAGTTTATTTGACGCTTGGCTGTTTTATGCGAGCGTCTCGAGCATCTTCATAAATTAGCGCGGAGCTCTAAAGTCGCCTTCACCTTGACACTGGGACGTCTAGGGCATAAATCAGCCGATGCAAAGCAACCAGGAGACTCTGGCCTTCTCCGCTGTTTTCAAGATTTAATCACATCAGGGGTCGACATCAAGGCATCAAGATATATTTGTTCCATGTAAATATATCATATGTAATGGAAAAGTTTTACAGACTTTCCTTATTTTGCGCTATTCTTGTCCAGCTGTTATTGAATATTGCCGTGTTTATCAAAGTTTTGGTTCAATTCTCATATTTTCAGAATATCATTGGTATCAGCTAATAAATATTGAAAAATGTTGGTTTTTAAAACACCAGCATCTGTACTGGATTTAGCTAAAACACAATATTGCATTTTATTCATAATAAACTCCCCTAAACGATTTCTGCATTGTGTTTGCTCTTCCTTCGGGAAGGTGCAGATGGAACTTTAGGCAAATTAAGCTCGTTGACGTGTTTCTCCTAATCAACACTGGCCTGCATCGTGTTGCTCCCTTAAAAACAACAAACAATACAGTGCAATGACGTTTCCAAGCACAATACTCAACCTCAAATGTAAATCAGGCAGATAAAGTATTAACCTCAGGTTGTTTAACGGTAGTTACGCCCTGAAACATGAGGAAAACAAACTCTACGCTTGGTGGAAAGTTGCAGCTCCAACAGGGTTTAACAGACATGCAGGTATTTCAGTTGTAGCTTCAAAACTGGGAACTTAAAGGGATATATCGTTCAAAAAAGCAACTGGAATTATGTGTAATGTGTATTTGTTTACTGGCGACTCCGAAAACAAGATGGCGTACACAGTATATGCTATGGCTACTAGAGATAGCTTCATCAGGGAGTCGACAGCCAGACCATCAAGTCAACTGCATGTTCTATTTCGAAGCATGAAGTTTATCTGTTAAAAATAGTCTTCTAATTTCTTTTATTTACATTTTTTTGTCCTCTGTCATAAAACATTTGTCAACAAACTACATTCTTAAATTAAAAACTTATTTTTTCTCTTCAAATGTTACAGTTGCACATTTTTCTACACAAATTAACGTCAGCAGGTCTCTGTGAAATGATCGTTTTCACACCGACTTTAATATGATGTACGGGTAAAACAGACTAATTTCTGTCGTGCTAATATAAATTTGACTTGTCTGGTCACAGTTTTTGGAAGATTTATGGCTGAACATAACAGAGTAACAATGCCGGTCAGAACTGGAGCAGAAATTATGAATACACGTCAGACGTGTCGAACTCAAGCACAGAAGGTGACAAACTGTAAAAAGTGGATTAAATCGCAGGTCAAACAGGATAAATGTTTATTTATAAAGTGAAATAGCTGCTTTTTAAACATATTTCTGTATGTAATGGTGGGGCCATCAACAATAACAAGAAACAATGACTGGCTCACATGCTGATCGGTGCCCCGGGGCCTTGATCTCCACTTGTCTGATCAGTGCGACTACTGTCAGAATTTTATGTCATATTACAGTTTTTGTATATAACAGTATTAATTTCCCCCTGTTGATTAATAGGCAGACTGTTTACCACAGAGTACTTTTAAATCCCGGGGCTGGGTGCCGGTTTCACAGGTCTCTAAACTCCTGCTCTGAGGCATAATTTCTCTTCCTTTCCTCCACACTGGATGAAACAACACATTGATCTTCTCTTTATGAAGATGTCCAGTTGCAGACTTTGCTGTGATAACTTTTGTCTTGGGTGGATATTGTGTTATACACTGATACAAGTCTGGCTTTCCAAATGTAATGTTATCATGTTATCAAAAATGGCCACTATTTGGCCATTTTTATTGGCCTTGGTCAAGTTTGAGCAGTTTATGTAAAGGAGTGCTGGGCACGCTTCCACTAACATGCTAACAGTGGAGCTAATTTTTCATTCAGCACTTTAGAGTTTTTGCTAATTTTGAAAACGTTTAGGGAACTTAGCTTCTCCTAAATTATTTTTTCCAGATACATTCTAAAGCGATAATTTACTTGGCTGTTTTATAAACTTTTAGTTTAATAAAGTTTAACATCTGTGTTGAAGTTTTGGTTATCGACTGTTGAATTATTCAGTTGGTTAGACATTTATATTCATGCTCTTATTTTGAAGGGGGTGAAGACTGTTTACACAGCAGTTCCATTTCCTCTCCACCAGAATGCATCGCTGTGTAAACAGTTTAAAATCTACTGATGTCCTGCGTGCTTCCTCACCGAAGCCCTACCGTGGTCAATTAGGCAAAAAAAAGCAACAGAGTTTGCAAGACTTGGTAACTACAAACCTGAAACCATGAGTTTTGTTCCAAAGAATCGCTTCCTGAAGCACAAACTGCACAAGTATGTGTGCATTAACAACGTTGCCCCTGTTGATGATGATGAACAATGTTGAAACACATGTCATTAACACATGGTGGATATCAACATGGTTGAACTTAGCGCTTTAGCGTTATCTTCCAAGAAATACCATGTTAGTTTAGTGCTTTAGCGTTAGTGGCGCTAATGTTTATAATAAGTGCTTTAGGGTTAGCACAGCTAACTTTTTAATTAGTGGTGTCCACTGCTTAAAATGGTTGAATTTAGCACTTTAGCATTAGCCTCTGCTAAATACCACGTTAGTTTAGCTCTTCAGCAGTAGTGGAGCTAATATTTATAATTAGTACTTGAGGGTTAGCCCAACTAACTTTTAGTTAGTATTTTATTGTCTGTTTTTGGAACTGGAACGATTTCCATACAGAACAGGAGAGACATTATATACTTCCGTACAGCCCAAGAAAACCCCAGTCTCTCCAGTAACCATTGGAACAAAGTCTGGTATACGTTGGTAGAGGTCAGGTAAAAACATTCTAAACTCAAAGAAAACATCTGAGATGAACTAATCTTTTAAAAAGCTTGCACACTGTGGCTCACCAGGGAAAAGTACTCGACTCAAAGGTTGTGAGATTGATCCTGGCTTTATCCCCCACCCAGTGTCAAAGTAGAGTGATCTTATAGGTTCTGAATGCTGTGTTGACAAACAATTCCCAGTTAAACAGAAATTATGAGCTGTTGTTGAATTTAAAATGTGATGACCAGCTGAGAATGGCAGGGCTACTCGTGAGGGTTCAGAGTGATCTCAGGAGAACTTTTTTTTTTTTTTTTTTTTACCAGGGGCCGTTTTCCTGGGTTTTCCATGGAAAGGAGAACAGACCATTGCACACATCTCCTGTTAAAGAACTGTACTGATGGTGTCAAAGTCCTTGCTGATCTGGGAGTTGCTGGGCAGTGACTTGAGGTACTCCAAGTGCCTCCTGGCATCCTCCTGATTGTGTCTCACGTAGTAGATCACGTACGCGATCACCATGGTGAACCATCCGAACATGGTGACAAACATGGCTACGTCGGTGGTCTTGTGGTGAAAGTTGCAGAAATTGATCCCTGAATCCAGCACTTGGATGACCGGTTTGCCGGCGTACTCCTCTTGCACCGCCGTGTGGCAGATCACCTCATTCACCGTTTCAGGGTCCAGGCGCAGCTCCCTCAGGACCTCCTGCAGCGTGCACTCGCAGTGCCACGGGTTGTTGGAGAGGCTGATTTTTGCCCGCAGACGGGCAAACGCCTCCTTTGGGACGCTCTGGATGTGATTGTTGGATAAATCCAGCACGAGGAGGCTGTCGGAAACCCCCAGAAACGCTCCCATGTCCACTGTCTCAATGTCGTTGTTGGACAGGTCCAGCTCCTGAAGGTAGTGCAGGTCTCTGAAGGCGTGGTTGGGAATGTGTGTAATGTGGTTGGCTGCCAAGAGCAGGACAACTGTATCTCTGGGAAGATCCGGTGGGATCTTTTCCAGGTTGCGAGACATGCATTGGACCACGGTCAAGCCGTTCTTCTCCATGCAGTGACAACTGGAGGGACAAGCCATCACGGACGCATTTTGTAGAAGTATCCCAGAGAGCAAGCCCCACAGCAGGGCGAAACCATTGAACATGAGGGACACCCTGAACATCCGAGGCCTCACAAAGTCCTGCATAATCAGCAGGGACTTCCAGAAAGTCCTGTCAGGCAAAAGACTTCATAGTCCGGCCTGTTTCTCTCCCTCATTAGACTTCAAAAAGCCAAAATTAGCAGTTCATTCATGGAATCTTGTGTGGAGATAATCCATTAAAATCGATTTGGAAGATTTCTAAACAATCTTTTGAAGCATGTTTCATCCAGAAGTCGGGCTTCTTGCTGAACATAGTCCATCAGAAAGCTGTAATCTCCGGATTAACACCAGGATGCGGAGAGACTGAAGAAGCATAGATAGCGGCGCTGGACTCCAGACATCATGTTGTGTTCTGGAAAACAAAGCAAAACAACAGAGTTAGTGTTTAGCTGAGAATATTATTTAAATCCAGACTCACAACTCCTGTATTATTGTGTGTTTTTTTTTTCTTCTTTTTCTAAATCTGCACAGTTAATGGCATTCCCGCAGTGTTTACAAAATATATAACGTGATTATGGAGAAAAAATCCATTTGTTCAAATCTCATAAAGCAGCAGGCGGACTTACATGCAGGTCATCACCTGCGTTTTCTCATTCAATTAGGCCGAGTGTAATGTCTCTCCTGATCTCCCAGCGTTGCTCGCATCAATCCTAATTACGTGATTTCACAGCTGGACGAAAAGGAACAAGCTTTAACAAACACGCCGTTCCTTTTCCCTCCAGAGCGCCCTGCTTTTAAGGACCGCTGCCTCCCGTTCATATCGCTGGGATAAGAATAGCCAGGGACTCTAAATTTACTCCTGCTGTCCTGCAGGAGCAGGATCTCACAATGAACCCCGGCTGAGTTCGAGGTCATCCGTTGCACCTCTTCCCAGTTTCTCTCCCAGTTTGAGGATTTCCTCAGCTCCAGGACACACAATGGGTTCACCCTGAAGGTTTTAAAAAGGAGGGGGACATCCTGTTGTTGTTGTTCTGAGCTCAGCAGGAGGTAAAGGAAAGGATCCATACTAAGCTGTGACCAGTTTAATGGAGCCTCTCTGGTTAGCAGGTTTTATGAGTTTTCTGCTCAATTTTCCTGCAGATGCACGTTGCAAAAGGAAAACTTTATGCAGTTTTATGATTCAAGAGTAATTTCTAAATTAGTCTTAGTGAGGTGGCATAATAAGGTTTATAATGTGCAGATTTCAATCACATAAGCATTTATAAATGATGGAAGATCATCCAAACTTGCTCACCAAAACGTGTTGAAGCTTCTTCTTCTGCAGGTCCGGCGCAGATGTTTGGAGTTCCTGTGGTTTTCCAGCTCCGGTCAAGGGATTCAGGATGATGTCAGACGAGTTTTATTGTTTGTTTTGAGAGGAAATCCACTTCGCTCCGTCCGTTTCTCACGTTTGCACTTGTTGAGGATGAAGGCGGCGTTGGAGCAGGTGGATGAGGGGCTCCATCTCGTGCTCCTCTCCCTGAACTGAGCGCAGACTGGGCTGCTGCCCTCCTCCTCCTGCCTGCCTGCGCCTCCCCTCTCTGTCTCCTCCTCCTCCAATTATCCCCATAAAAAGGGAACCTGGAGTGAGAGGAGTGCTCGTGGCGAGGAAGGGTTATCCAGACAGGTTCTGTGCTGCTAACTTTTTTAAAGTGACGGTCAAATTTTTGAAATTACTGTGGAGCAAAGATTAAGTCTGCGGTGAGGTATTGATTATTCTGCCTGCCCTGCAGGATTCAAGCAGTTCTCCTAGGAGTGGATCAAGATAACAGCCTTCAGATCTGCACTGGTTCATATTAGCAGCTACTTTCTCTTTAAAGACTTTTACCTGAAGACTGAACTCTAAATTGGAATGCAGTCACAGATTAAAAACAGTTCAGCACCCTGGAGAAATTGTCCAATTTGGATGTAATTTGCTCAACATGCAAACCAGAGATCGGGGTGGATGTGATTTGCAAGGGATTGGCACGTGTAGGACCACCACCAGAGGGCAGAAGTGGTGGGAATGTGACTTTAGACAGCATTACAAACCTATGAAACTAGATCTGAAACAAAGATAGCTTGAATCGAACTCCAGTCAATTTGCCCTGAAAGTCCGGTTCGTTTGGGGAGGCGTGAACTCTGGTCCGCCTACAAATCTTGGTCATGGTTCAGTTGAAGTGAACTCTGGTGCGGTTCAAATGCAGATGTGAACGCCAAGCGGACCAGAGACCGCTCCTAAAGCAGGAAGTGGACTACAATGCAGGGCATTCTGGGTAAATACAACCAAAACAAACGCTAGCTAGTCTAGCGCTAGCGGCAGAAATGGCTCGTGGTCTTTAGCCACAGACAGAAGAGAAATCCTGCAACCACTAAAATCTGACGGCGCTCCATTTTTGTTTGTTTTGTGAAGAAGGAAGTTAAGCTCAGTGTCTTCAGAGGTTTTCATGTCATTTCCTTCAGTGGTTCTTGGTGCAGCGCCCCCTCAGGCGAGGAGGGGAACAGGTTGCTGAAAGGGTTTGGTTGGTTTGACTCAGAGCAGAGGGAAAGAACCGCAGCAGCTGGAAATGCTGCAGTTTTGGTCCCGAATCGAACCGAGTGTACCGGACTATCAGGTGTGAAGAGACCGCTCAGTTGGTCTGTGGTTTGACTGGGTTTTAACAGCCTGGCAGAGGTGGGTAAAGCTGCAAACAGTTGTACACAAGAGTAAAAAGGCTACTCGAGTACTGAGTACACTTCCACTAATCAGAGCAAATTTTTCATTTAGCGTTTTTGCTAACTTTGAAAATGTTTAGACTTTTTATTCAGGTCTTTATTAGTAAATGTTTAGATATTCATGTCTTATCGTAATTGTGATTTATATACGGAGACTAGGGGCATTATTTGTAATCAACATGAATTTTGTTTTACTCATTAAGTAAAATATATAAACATTACTTTTTTTGAGGAAAAAAAGTAAAGACACCCTATCCCCTAAAAGCCGTCAACTTCTCTCTGAAAGTTGACCCATAAGTTTGTATTTTTTAACTCAGTTGGTCCTTGGTGGATTGACTGGTATGTTTTGGGCTGTGGTGGGCACAATTCTCTAATGTACTAATAGCAGAGCTAATTTTTTGTTTACTACCCTAGCGTTTTTGCTAACTTTGAAAACGTTTAGCACATTTAGCTTACCCTGTGTGGATAAATTCTAAAGCACTAGTTTACTTGGCTGTTTTGTAAACTTTCAGTTGAATAAAGTTCAACATCTGTGTTGAAGTTTTGGTTATCAACTTTTAATTCAAGTAGTTGAACGTTTATATTCATGCTCTTATTTTGAAGTCTGTTTAAGCAGCAATTTTGTTTCCTCACGTTCTCCACCAGAATGCATCGCTGTGTAAACAGTTTAAAATCTACCGATGTCCTGCGTGCTTTCTGACCGAAGGCCGACCATGGTCAGTTAGGCTAAATCCGGGAACAGAGTTAGCAAAGCTCAACAACTGTAAGAGTGAAATCACGAGAGAAAGGTCTGTTCCAAAGAATCACTTCCTGAAGCGCAAACATACAGGTAAGTATGTATTGACAAATTTGAGCCTGTTCAGGGTGATATATTATGTCGTAACACATCTTGAGTCATTGACACATGGTGGGCATCAACATGATTGACGTTAGCTTCCACAAAACACCATGTTGATGTTGTGCTGTAGCGCTAGTGGAGCTAATGTTCATGGTTAGTGCTTTAGGGTTAGTACAGCTAACATTTTAGATAGCGGTGCCCAGCGCTGATAATTGTTCATGTCGAAATGAAATATTGTCATAGGAGATACAAAGTGAGGAAAAAAAACCATCCCAAATATGTTCAGACCTTAAGTGGGAGTTCGGCATCACAGCCTTCCCCAAAAAGCTGAAATCCCCTCTAAGACACTTATAACTACCTATTTTAATAGTTAAAACACCACATATGTCATAATATAACTACTGGCAAACATCTACAATCTGGCTAAAATAATGAAATCAGACCAAAACAGTTTTTAGGGGGGCTGGATTATGGTCTAAAAGTCACTCCAAGCTGTGTGCATATGTACAGGAACAATGGAGAAGAGGAAGAGCTCCCATGGGGATAATAATTGGCCAGTTAAGGACATAGTTTATGACAATTTCAAAGATGATTTCATAATAAAAGCCTACTAGATGTGTCTTGTAGGAAAAATAACTCCATTCAAATTTAAAATTGCTTTAATCTGTAACTTAGCTCAAAAACTGTGTAAAATATTCTAACTTTACCAATTAAATCTCTTTAAAAAGCCTCTTCCGTTGAGACGCTGTTGGCAAAAGTCGGCTTCTCCTTTAATTCATTGTTTTTGCCAGTTCTTTTGGATTTTATCAGTTTGTGTTTGAGTGCAAACTAAAAAAATGAAAAACCGTTAAAATGCTCAGAACTCAGATCGGGTCATTTAAAGTTAGGAAATATGAGCTGCATGGGAGGAGAAAATGCTGGGAGCATTCAACCAGTACGAAAGAACACAAAACTCAGGGCCCATTTAAGAAGTCCTGACTCGGTACCAGGGCTGTTTTCAGAACCAGAATCACCTTTATGGGCCGAGTTTGTGCACCAAACCAGGGAATTTGAGTTTGGTTTCATGCGATCTCAGCACGACATTTAAATGGGTTTTTTTCTGTTTTTGGACCCACTTTCTGCTGCACCTTTTGTTTTCTTGACCCAAAACTCCTTTTTTCTCCCATCTAAACGACAGAAGCAAAACGCAGCAGGAGATCTGTGCACATCTTTGTTCTGAATATTAAATAGTTTTATATCTGGTACCATTTTTAGAACAGGTTTTTAACAGAAACCATCTTTAAGATGACCTTCTCAGGAAAGAAAAGAGCAAAATGAGCTCTTCTATTTGAAATCCCCTCGTGTATTTCCAATGTAGGTCGGTCAGCTGTTTCCAGCATTCCAGGTGTCGTTTCAGCTCCAAAGCTTTTCATTGGTCCAGGCCAGGTGCAGAGGTTCTGGTGATCCAGCCGACATGACGGATTGTCTTCAACTCCTCGAACTTCATTTAGGAAAATTATGCAACACATTTCAGATTTGTGGGAGCTGCAGGCTGGTGGTTCTATCACACTTTTTTATAGAGGATTATATATCTATTATTATTATCATTTAAAAAAAACTCACAGGGAGGTTATTACCAGATGTAGAAGTTATTTCTACCCCAGTTCTACTGTCTACAGGATGAAAGCTGTAAATGGATCTGTCTGTATGCTGGGTCATCTCTGGTTTTGTCTGCTTTTTGCTCTGCTGTTTCTCTCAAAGTACTGATATTAAATATTGTTTGGGGTAAATTTCAATAAATATGGTCATCTGTGTTAAAATAAGCATGCTCATAAGTGGAGTGAATCTTCTTGGTGAACCTAAGCCCAACAAGGCGGTGTTGTACCTGAGAAACTTGAACTGGGGTTAGCTCATTGTAGCAGCATGAGATGGTGTCCTATTAGGGATGAATAACTGCTGCAAAGTGAAGAGCTTAAAGAAAAAAGACGAGGTCACAATGGAGTTTAATTTGGGGTTTGGCAAGTCCCAGATTTTATTTTCAGTTTACTTCCGCTTATCGGCAAGTGAATTTTCATATTAGCTAACTAAAAATGTAGTTTGCTCTGAGCTACCTAAACATTTAGTTAACTAAATATATTTAGCTAACGAAATATATTTGGTTTAATTTGGCTTTGAGCTAAATGAATATTTAGCTAGCTAAGAGCTAAGTATTTATCTTGCTTGCTAAATACTAAGTTACCGCTTAGCTAGCTAAATATTTAGTTTGTAAAATATCTGGTTTAATTTGGCTTTGAGCAAGCTAGATACTTAGTTAGCTCTGAGCTAGTTAAATATTTAGTTAGCTAAATATATTTAGAGCTAACCAAATATTTAGCAATCTCAGAGCTAGCTAAATATTTAGTTTGGATTACAGTAGTTTGTACACTAAATACATGTATTTAGTTTGCTAACTAACCATTTAGTTAGAAACTGTGACATTTATAAATTAATGAATAACATGGTGAAAATATGACTTTGAAAAATGAACCACCAATTTTTTTTCTTTAATGACATCTCAGAATACAAAAGTCTTTGAGTGGCCTAGTCAAAGTCTGGACTTAGATCTGATTGAGACTCTGTTTTGTGACCTTAAACAGGTTGTAAAACCCTCCGGTATGAAGGAATTAAGACAATTCAGCAAAGCAGAGTTGATTTAAATTCCTCCACAGGGATGTTAAAGACTCATCACCACTTCCAAGGGTGGAACACCTGTTATTAGGTTTAGGGGGTGATTTTAGCGGTTGGAGGATTTCTCAAAAAGACCAGGAGTCATTTCTCCCAGTAGCGCTAGACTAGCGCATTTGTTTTGGTTGTATTTACCCAGAATGCCCTGCGCTGTAGTCCACTTCCTGCTTTTGGAGCGGTCTCCGGTCACCTTGGTGTTCACATCTGCATTTGAACCGCACCAGAGTTCACTTCAACCAAACCGAGACCGAAGTTTGTCGGTGGACCAGAGTTTGATTACGCGTTCACACCTCCCCAAATGAACCAGAATTTGTAGGTAAACGAACTGGAGCTGGATTAATGCGGACTACACAGGGCTGGTGGGAATGAACCTTAAATTTACTGCACTGCCTTCAAGTGGACAGAAGCGAATTTAACCCAGATCCAACAGAAACAGAACCAGATTCACAGAACTTCCGACTGTGTATAGAATGGAAAAATAGTAAAATAAGACATTGAAAAGTTCAGTTTCACCCATAAAGATAGAAGCATTGTCCCAAATACCTGACCACATAAATGACAACAGATGTTCTGAGGTCGTTATGGAGGTTTGTTGACGACGTCTTCTGTTTGGACGTAAAAAAACCAGCTGGAGACTCACTCTGATCTGATCGAAGATGGTATCACCCTCTCACAGTTTGCATCTTCTAGTGGCGCTCTTGTCAATGGAATGAAACTGCAAGCGTTCAGATGAGAAGGTGTGAATTTTTTAATTTATCATCTCCACACAGTCAGGGGGGAAAGTGCTGTTTGCCATGCGGTGAGCAGAATGAATTTCCTGGCGTGTATAAGGAAGCTTCCCACACATCCACGTGAAGCCCAAGCAGCGGGAAATTTGCGCCGTACGGAGGGTTGAAAGACAGAAAGCGCCTCATCCTCGACTCGAGGAGCAAGGAGGCAGAGAGAGACTTTAGGCACACATTCCTAAAGCAGTCAGACGAAACTAACAAGGCTAAATCCCACCCATTAGCTCACATTTATATTCCTGTTGTAGTAAAAGTACGTACTCATGGGTAAAATCTCATCAGAAGATTCAAAATAAAGGAAGAAAGCCCAGAGATGAAAGGTTTAAGCTTTAGTTTGACAGGTGAAGGAGATGTGATTTCTCAGATTAAATCTGCTGAGCTTTTACGGAACTGTGCAAAACTCTTAAACCACATCTTTTTGTTCTTGATCTTATTCTTGATCAGTAGTTCTCCAGACTTTCTGCCTGTCTTTCATTTTTAATTCCTTCTTCTGGTGCTGTTTTCTCTTGTTTTCCAACCTGTTCTTGACCATGACGATGGAGGGGTTGGGGGTGAGGGGATGGCATGGGGGTCTCTGGTACGCCCAGGGGTGGCAGTGGTGAGGGTGCTTGGGTCCCAGGGATGTGTTGGGGACACGGGGGCTATCTCGCTAGGTGAGGCAGTAATCTGCCCTCCCCACCTTGGTGGGATGGGGGCTCGCTGGTGATTCCTTGATTGGTGCCAGGGGTTGGTGGTGAAGGGGGGCTCGGTGCCCTATGTCTCATCCTGTGCCCCTTTGGTCTGGGGGCTGCTGCTCTGACAACCTAACCTCTGTTTAGGGGGGTATGGCTGCCCTGGGGCGGTGCCTTGAGTCCGTTTCCCTGCGGCCTTCCAGAGTCGAGTCCTCCTGTCCTTTCCTGCTGTTGGATGCTGCGGGTTGCAGGCGCTTCCACCGTCCTCGTCGCTCTTGCTCACTTACACCCTGCCTACTTGTGGTACTGGACCCAGTCTTGATTTGATAAAACAATTAAGTCAGTCAAGCAATTAGGGTACCATCTATAGAGTAAATCTGCCCTGACACGTGGACCAGCGGTTCCCAAAATACCAGTGCCAGAGACTGGTGACCCCTTAAAATTACATACCATTATTTTCCTCAATTTATTTAAAAATCAATATATAGAGTAAAATTATCATACATATTTTTCAAAGAATTTCTTTCATAAAAATGATTAAAAGTTATATTCCTGTAAATTATTTAATGAGACATTTAACGGTACATTTATTTACATACCCCCCATCGGAACCCCTAATGTAGACCACCAATGCCTGGACAGAACTAGAGAGGCAACAGAAAACAAAAACATTACAGTTTGATTTTCCTTCTGACGCTACGTGCTACCTGTTAGTGCAGTTGATGTTGGTACAAACCTTATGTAATAATTTTGCGTCACACAAAAGAAGGAACAATTTGCTTCATCTCCTGGGCTTTATGGGACTGCTGGGCTACGATCAGGCAAATTCAACCTATATCCGACGTTTTCATGACAGTCTGAACGGCCCGGTTCCAATTTTGCCACCCCAAAAATAATCCGATCATTGCCACTTCCATACGTGGTACTAATTTGGATATGTTTCTGTGTCTCTAATTTGAACGGTCATGATGCATTTTCTTTCCGGCGTGAGACATGCGTCATAAATCTGCGCCAGAAGAAGCCAGACGCAAAAGATGAAAGATGAAAGATGATGTGGCAATGAAGCGCATCACATGCCGATCCCAGCCCTCCTGGTCCGACTCCAGCAGCTGCAGTCGATGCTCCACTGTTAGCTGTTCTTTCTTTCTACCAGCTTCCTTCGTCTTATGATCTTGTGGCGGTGCTGTCGGCTCCCGTTCCTGAATAACCTTAAAATCGATCCACAAATGGCAGCGGCCATTATTACTTACGTAAACAGAGCGCTGCTGTGTGACGCCAACTTTCTTCTTCCGCAAATACGGGTCGCTCTGAGGTCGTAAACCGTTCGCACAGATTGCGGTTGCATTTATTTAGAAGCATGAAAAAGAAATCGGATTTCAGCAAAAAAATCGGAATTGAGCATCAAGACCTGCTGTGTGAACGTAGCCTTTGTGTCGGAATGTATCTGGTGCAATCTGGAGCAAATGACACTCATGAGATCCAGTTGTTGCAGATAAAACCCTAATGTCATGCTGCCCTGCTATTTACATTTTTACCAACAGCGTTCTGGAGGGGAAACCGCTAAAAAATACTCCAGATGGTCCACACACAGTGTTCTTCTGCTGCTGGTAATTAGCTGTTACTGACTTTCAGCTGGAGGGAGGGGGAGCTTTGTCCAAATTAACAGCGTCCCTCTTCTGGGAGGGTGTGTGTGGGATGGGGGGGGGTCACCTTGTGACCATCAGCCCTAACCAAATCTTTAATGGTGGTTAAAGATGCCCTGGTTTCGAGCAGCTCTTGATTGCCCTCCCAAAGTCCCTGATTGCATTTAGCGGCTAAATAAGTCGAGATAATCCCTGAGCTAAACAAGCGGCAACCTTCCCAGGAAAGGACAACGCTGCCAAACAAAATGCGAGGGGCCCCTTTGTGAAATGGAAACATCAATACCTCCATCATCGCCTCATTGTCGTTTCGGCTCAAGAAGACAAAAGTGTGAAATTTCTGACTCCTCCAGAGGTTTCAACCTCAGAAACATGAAGCCTGCGCCAGAATAAACTCTGGGAAAGTCGAAGAGCTCGTCTCTGTCTCAGCAGGGGTTCTGACATTGACGTAATGACAGCCTTCAAAATTAAAAAGCTTTTTAATTGAAGGTTTAAAAAAAAAGATGATATTTTTCCTGGAATTTCAAGGATTTAAATAATTTCAGACATTTGCATCTAAGTCCTCCTGATTCTCTGATGGTCCATTCAGACACTGACGAGCCAAACGTGTAATTTATTGAGTTTTTCCTTTATTCTCTGCTATTTGCCTTCTGCTCACTGAGATACAGCTCCAGCTCTGCTCTGAGACTGAACAGCAAGGCCTGCTGGGGAGGAAATGAATCCACTCCGGGTGGAAATTAGTTCTTAGCAGGAGTTTTTGGGTTATGTTTAACAAAAGAAAGTCTATCAGGAAATATTTATTTCACACATGGTTTTATTCTGAGAACGTCTTTATTTCTTCTTCTGCCATAAAAACAATAAAATCTGTAATTATGCTGAACAAATGTTGTTCTCAATCTGTACTTTGGCAAAAGCCTGTAAGCAAATCAAAGTATTCACACTCTTAATTTTTTAACTTTTCATCACATTCCAACCTAACTTCACTGTATTTTATTGGGATTTTATATGCTAGATCAACACAGATAGTGTATCATTTTGAAATGGTCTTCATTTTTTGTACTTTTGATGATGGAGAAACCAAAATGTTCCCAGACAGCAGACTTCATGGTACTGGAGGGTTCTTGTGCTCTAGATTGTACCACTGAGTGTTTGGGTCACTTAGAGGAGCTAAAAGTAAGATATTCTCTCAAAAAGTCATAAACTTGCAAGAAAAAAGTAAAAATTTGGGCACACTTCCACTAATTCGCTAATAATTTTCTGTTTAGCGCTTTTGCTAATTTTGAAAAAAGTTGAGCACACTTTTATATATATAACTATTTCAAACAAGAAACAAACACAAACAAAATAAAATGGACTAGAGAACCAGACATAAACATAAATACAATATATGAGGGTGTCTAATGTAAATTATGTCAAAATGAAATTGGTGCTTGATGGTTTTATCCTTTCAAGTGCAGATATAATTTGAATTGAAAATAGCACTTTCGGATTAGCTTCTGCTAAATACAAGGTTGGTGTGGCGCTTTAGCATTAGCAGACCTAATGTTCATGAATCGTGCTTTAGGGTTAGTGCAACTAACTTTTTAGCAAGCGCTGCCCATTGCTGGAAGATAGATTTTGAACTGAAGTTATCCCTTTAGCATTAGCTTCTGCTAAATACAGTGTTGGTGTAGTGCTTTAGCAGAAATAATGTTTATGATTAGTGCTTTAGAATTAGCACAAGTAACTTTTTAGCTAGTGGTGCCCACTGCTGTTTGTGTTTAATCTGAATTTTTTTTTTCTTGCCAATTGATGTTTCTTTCTGGGCAATTTGTAAAATTAGTCCATAAATTTCTGAATTTTTGGTGGTAATTAATTTTTTTCTTTTATCTACAATGACTCTGATACTCAGTCTTAGGTTTGTTTTTGCTCTCCATGTGTTGCCTCATATGCTACATTTTTGAAATTCGCAAAGGGAAGGGAGAGTTCTGTGCTTTACTTCTACATATTTGTACATTTAAAGCGACAACGCTTGTTTTGACTAAACACGCATTCAAAAAAGCCTGAAAATTGTCAGTTAAATGATTGTTTTCAAGGAAATCCAACTCTATTCCGTAAGTGTAAGGGCTTTAAGCGTTACCCACAGTGGTAAAATGAATGAGGATAAATTGTTCTGTACATTTGCTTTTCTTTCTCATGCATCTTTGTAAAAACAAGTGGTCCCGTCTGACCCAAACGGGCCTGGATGGATTACAGCCACTAATGGGACAGTTGTGTCCCCTCCCCACTCTGCGGATGTCATTAGCTCCTAATGCGCTGCTCCTCTGGACACCGATACACTAAACATGTGTAATTGTGATGAATCGTTTTGAACTGAAGGTTCCACTCATCAGGAGGAAATCCACAGCGATCCACTCGAGTGAGTAAGTGGGTGATGGGGGACTGAACTGACCAGAAACAGCTGACACGGGTAATTTGTCTGCGCCGACGGAAGCAGAGATTCGTTAAGGGACCGGTCGGACAGGAGGAGGAGGTGAAAGGACTCCTGGTGACAACTGGAGCCCAGGTTTTTTACCCGCTGAGTAAATTCAACCCTCGTCACACACACACCTAACACACCTCATTGCCTCATCTTCAGCAGCTGCTCGTACATCAACCAGCCATCTCCTCGTCCTCCTCGAGGAGGTGGATGGATGCTTTTATGGTTTCAACAGTTGATAATTGTCCAAGACACAAATTTACCCGAAATTGTGCGTAATATACATAAATGGTGGTCATTTGGAAACTTTACACTTGTGTTAAATGGGGAAAATGCCACCTTATTCACGGCAAAAACAAAAACGGCTTGAATGACCAGACTAAACTGGTAAAAGGTTGAACCTTCACTGTGGTTCTTCATCTGGTTCAGTGTCGGGTCTCTGGTTGATCATGTAGGAACATTGCAGCATTTTCTCTGCATTTGATACCCTTCACTCAGCAACAGTCTACCATTTTCTTAGCCTAATCTCACTTGATCAAACCAGCAGGGGTGGGCACACTTCCGCTAAGAACAGAGCTAATTTTTCCTTTAGCACTTTAGCGTTTTTGCTAACTTAGAAAATATTTAGTGCTCTTCTCTTTCCCTAAATTAACTTAGAGCTAATTCTAAAGCGCTAATTTGCCTGCCTGTTTACAAAACAGCCAAGTAATGACACCCCTTGAAAGACAACAACCTAATTTCCAGATTTTATTATCTTCCAGCTAATAAGTTAGTTGCACTAACCCTAAAGCACTATTCATAAACATTAGACCCACTAAAGCGCTACACCAGTACTGTATTTAGCAGAAGCTAAATTAAATTCAAAATATATTTACCTTCAGTGGGCCCCACTCGCTAAAAAGTTAGTGGTGCTAACACGAAAGCACTATTCATAAACATTAGACCCACTAAAGCGCTACACCAACAGTATTTAGCGAAAGCTAATCCTAAAGTGCTAAATTCAATACGAATCCTATCTGCCCTTGAAAGACTACAACTCTCTTGCACCAGGTTTAATTTTGACATCATAATTTACATGTTCTATAACGCCTTGAGACGTTGTATTTATGTTTATATCATGTTCTCTGCTATCCGTGTTTTATTTTGTTCCTTTACGTTTCTTGTTTTAAATAAAATTACTGGGGAAAAAAGAGAGAGAGCGTGAGGAGAGGAAATGGAACTGTTGCATAAACGGTTTTCACCCACTTCAAAATAAGAGCATGGATATCAGCGTCTAACTACTTGAGGGATTCTTTGCAGTCGAGAACCAAAACTTCAACACAGCTGTCGAACTTTATTCAACTTAAAGATTGCAAAACAGCCAAGTAAATTATTGCTTTAGAATGTATCCAGGAAAATTAATTTAGGGGAAGCTAAGTGCGCTAAACGTTTTCAAAGTTAGCAAAACCACTAAAATTAGCTCTGCTATTAGCAGATTAGTGGAAGTGTGCCCACCACTGGTTAATGCTTATTCCATGAAATCGAACTACCTGTTGATGAGGGTGATGGTACGCAGTGGGGTGAAAAGTTTTTTCTGTTTGGTCTCACTTAAATGTTTCAAATCACTGAAGAAATTTTAATACCACCGATAAGAGTGAATACAAACATGGTTCCATCATTTACACCTAATAGTACAGGATGTGAAGCAGCCCCAGACCACCACACTGCCACCACCATGTCTGACTGTAGGGAAGGTGTTCTTGATCTGAAATCCTGTTAGTTTTACATGAGAGTCCAAAGGCGAAGCCTCCATGTTTCCTTAAACAACTTTATAGCAAATGGCACAGTCCTCCTAACTAAAAAGCATTTTTAGAAGTATTAATTTCAGTAATTTGCTTCTCGTATTTTCAGAGAAACGGCACACAATATGCCATGATGGTCAGAAAAAGTTGGGTCACAAATTCAGAAGAACTTTGGATGCAGAAAAAGATGAGAAGAAAGTCTGGTTGATTGGGAGCAAAATATAATAAGGTCAGAGGTGATTTAAAACGTTTGCACAGAAGTTACAGGATTTTCCTTTGCTTGATACAAAATTGTACTTTCAGCACTTCTGTGGATTTAAACAACTCTTAAGAATGGAACATTGTCATCGTTGTAGTGTTGGGACATTGCTGCTTATTGCATCATTCTGAAAAGTGTTCCAGTTATTTTGGTGAAATTTGTTTTTCGTTTACCTGTCAAATAAATTCTGATGTTCTGGGAAATAAATTCTGGACAAATAGTTGTTCAAAACCCAAAATGACTGAGTCTCCTGAGAGAAAACTGCGGAGCTGTTTATGGAAACATTTACCACAGGTGGATAATTTCTCCGAAACAACACAAAGGTCTCTCACCTTCTGAACTGATTACAAGGCTTGTCTGGAGTTTGAAATGCAGAGATTTTCTCCACTTTGTGGTCATCAGAGGGATTTACTGGCGCTCATCCTGGATTTGTATCGGTCTTATCTAAGTCCATTCACTGAGGAAACCCAGAGGTTCGCTGGCCATGTCTTCTGCTCTAAATATGACTCAGCTAACGAGCATTGAGGTCATCTTTTTAATGTTTATGGGACTTTATGTGTACATCCACGATGATAAAAGGAAAGCCCACGCTCGGTCAGATCTGGTTCTAAAAGGATTTAAATCCAGTGGTGGGAACACTGCTGATCTGCTAATGGTGGAGCTAATTTTTTTTATTTAGCACTTTAGCATTTCTGCTAGCTTGAAAACGTTTAGCGCACTTAGCTTCCCCTAAATTAACTTTTCCAGATAAATTCTAACGCCCTAATTCACTTGGATGTTTTTATAAACTTTCAGTTGGATAAAGTTCAACATCTGTGTTGAAGTTTTAGTTATCGACTGTTACGAATTCTTTAAGAAGCTTGATGTGTATATTTGCGCTTTTATTTTGAAGTCAGTGAAGACTGTTTACGCAGCAGTTCTGATTCCTGTCCTCACAATGTCCACCCGTGATGCGGTTCAACAAATAATTATTCTGTACCCAGAATGCATTGCTGTATAGTAAACATCTTAAAATCTACTGATATGCTGTGTGCTTTCTGACCGAAGCCCTACTGTGGTCAGAAAGCAATACCTAATGACTATAAAACTGAATCCACGAGTGAAAGGTCTGTTCCAAAGAATCACTTCCTGAAGCGCAAACCGTACAGGTAGGTGTGTTTTGGTCCTGTTGAGGGTGATATACTGGTTTGTCTCATGTTGTCATGAGCACATGGTGGGTGTCAGCGTGGTTGAAATTAACACTTGAACATTAGCTTCTGCTAAATACTATGTTTGTATAGCGCTTTAGCCTTAGCTTCTGCTAAATATCATGGTTGTATTGCCTTTTTAACATTAGCTTCTGCCAAATACTATGTTTATATAGAGTTTTAGTATTAGCTTTCACTAAATACCATGTTTGTATAGTGCTTTAGCATTAGCTTCTGCTATATACCATGCTCGTTTAGCGTTTGCGGAACTAATGTTCATGATTAGCGCTTTAGGGTTTTGTCCTTCAAATAGATCCAAAGCTTTCTTCTTCAACCCTTCCAAACAGCCATACTTGTTCAGTGTTTTTCAAACTGACCTGTCATGACCTTAAACCTGCTAACAGAGGCCTGTAGAGTCAGAGATGGAGCTCTTTCTGCCTTACTAACACCCACCTGTACTCTCTGGAGCAGTCGACTGATGAAACTACTGCTTTAGTAGAGCCGCTCACACTGATTATAATCTGTTAATCAATGCATTTGATGAGTAGCACCTGTCTTTGGCTGCAGCGAGGCTCGTTGGCTTCATCGCTGTTTCATAAATAAAGACAGAGTGGATTATATGACAAACTGGTGAGACGAGACGAACAAAATCAAAGGTTTGATTATCTGAAGGGTTTATTTTTTTTATTTAAGAACAAAAAAAAAAGTTATAATGAACACAGTTTGAGTCAAAGGAGGAAAAGAACAAACACTTTATTATTATCTCTCCTTTACAAAACGCTACAGACAAACTCAATACATAAGAAATCTAAGATCTTAAATGATCAAAAACATAATCATATTACTACCTATGTCATTACCTTCAAAAACCACTTCATATAATTATTTTTTTGCACAGAAACCAAGAGTTGTGTGTTCAGTGAAATTACAGAGGCGATGCAGGAGGTTGACGTGTCCACCTAATACATGATTATGACAAACAGAGGTGTAGCAGTCGGAATGATATGGGAGAAACATGTCTGCATGTCTCTGGAAAACCTCCTTCAGGAAGAAAAATCTAGACGCTGTGTATTTTGTGAATATCATCAGATAGCAGTGGTGGGCACACTTTCACTAATTCGCTAATAGCGGAGCTAATTTTTCATTTGGCGCTATAGCGCTTTTGCTAACTCTGAAATGCTGGCGCACTTAGCTTCCCTTAAATTAAATTTTTTCCAGATAAATTCTAAAGCACTAATTTAATGGCTGTTTTGCAAACGCTCAGCTGAATAAAGTTTGACGTCTATATTCATGCTCTTATTTTGAAGTGACAGACTGTTTCTGCAACAGTTCTGTTTCCTCTCCACATGTTCTCTCCGTTTTTCCCAATAATTTTATTTAAAACAAGAAACATACAGGAGCAAAATAAAACACAGACAGTGGAGAACAAGATATAAACATAAATACAATATCAAAGGGCGCTATAGAGCATGTAAATTATGTCAAATTTAAATTGGTGCTCGGGGGTTGTAGTCTTTCAAGGGAGAAGGGAGGCTATAATTTGAATTGAAGTTAGCGCTTTAGCATTAGCTTCTGCTAAATACCATGTTGGTGTAGTGCTTTACCATTAGTGGAACTGATGTTTGTGATTTGTGGTTTAGTGTTAGCACAGCTAGCGATGCCCACCACTGAATTTTGATCAGGTGTCTGCAACTCTAATATTTGAGCGGAACTGTCCTGCAACACCTGAAATTACTGAGTAAATTAACTCCCTGGCATTTCAGCTAGTTCTGCAACGGCCTGGTCATTCACCACTCATCTGATTCAGGTGTGTTGGAGCAAAGATGCATCTAGAAGTTGCAGGATGATGGGACTTGAAGGCTGGAGTTGCAACTGTCCCTGATTATCCCATGTATAATCAGTTTCTCTAATATGATAGATTTTTTAAAGTTAAATTTTCCTCCTAAAATGCAAATGAACGTTAAACATAGCATTTAAAATAAACCTCCTAGTACATTCAACTTTGATTGGAAAATACAATTTTGTCATTCCTCTGTTGCTCAAAGAACAGCAAAATACTCTCCCGCTAATGAAAAAATGGAGCATTATTCATACTTTATATTTCTGGGAACTGATTTATGCTTCAATAAAGTTAAAAACATGCAGAACGGAAACATAATCTTTGTAAGAAATCATTTCTCAGTGTTCAAGCAAACGTGACGATGAAGCTAAAAGAAACCAAACGCAATGCAGCCGACTTCGCCCTAAGGTCCTGGCATACAGAGGTAAAATTACAGCATCAAGAACATGAATGAGTGCAGGTGAATACGAATTTTACTCTCTGCTGCAGTCATTTATGTGACAAACTTTCATTTTCCAGCTTTTTGTCGCATGGAAAACAAGAACGGCTTCCATTTTTCAGAGTTTTCAATCAAAAATCTGACAAATGTATTCAGTTCCAACCTTCATTTCAGTCCCTTTCCACATGACTTTACAATAAATCTGAAATGCAGAGTCATGCAAACCATTACTAAGACAAACAGGCAATAATTTCAACAAGCACACGCTTAGCATCTGTCAAATTAAATCAGAAAATGAGTAACGAGACAAAAAGTGGGTCAAAGCAAACGTTTGTATGACGGAGAAGAATAACGTTGGTGTGGAAACTTGTGCCGGTCTTCATTTGTTTTTTTTTTTGTTTGTTTGTTTGGCTTAAAGTTAAAGAAACGTAGAGTGACAAAAACAGAAACATAGAAAGATAAAGAGTCCAGAGGGTTTAGAGAAAATCAAACCAGATAGTTTCCAGTAAGGGTGACACCTTTACAATATCAATGTAAAACAGCAGAACGGTTGATAAACCACATTTAATGCCGTTTACTCAGAGGTCATGTGATGCAGGAGGAGGATGGGTGGAAACTAGAGCGTGCCCAGTCCAGTGACTTCAGACGTCAGCCTGAAAACGGTTGAAAAGAAGGGATGGGAGGACGGGCGTGGGGTGGGGGACAGAAATAAAGTGTGAAAAAGAAACTTTCGCTGAAGAGTGAAAGTTATTCTGCAGTGACTTAAATCTGCTGGACGTCGTATTTCTGTGGGAACAAATGAAACCTAATGAGGCCATGCAGACGAAAGCATCACATCGCTCGTTTCTAACAGCATTAAATTGCTGTCGTGTTTTCACTCCTTTTTTCTCAACTTTTTATTTATTTATTTATTTATTTATTTTTTTAAATTCCCCTCTCTTTGCATAAATGGCACAATTTGTAATTTTATCTATGATGATACTGAGCAACAGAGAGGACTTCCTTGGAATGCTGCATGCTAAATAAATATTTAAAGTATAGTTTGACATTTTTAATAAAACACATTTATCTGCACATTTCAAACCAAAATTTCCAGCAAGCAAAGGAACTAAAAACATAAGCATTGTGAATCGAAGGCTGTGTTCACACCAGCCCTGTTTAGTCCGGTTCGTTTGGGGAGGTGTGAATGTGCAGTCGGACCAAAACAGCCATCTGTCTGGTGTGAAAACACCCTGATAAGAACATTTTAAGAAAATATCTTGTATTTCACAGATGTCATGCAGTGCCTGTCCAAAAACAAGTCCCTACTTGGGTTCAACAAAGGAAAAAGGCAAGAGGATCCAATCACGGGTAAATGTGTATCAGGTGGCAACACTTTAATAAACCCAAAGTACACTGGATCCTGGTATTTGTGGGATTTTGCGAAAAGCTTGTTACACTTGTAACTGCCTGTTTCAATCGTTCAAACGCCAAATATCCCACCATCTTAGCACTTCTGCAGAAGCTAACATCCACAGTCTTCTTTGGGGGTTTACAGCCAATCAGTGACGAGGCAAACGAAGTGGGTGCTCTTTCAAAGCAAGCCAATAGCGTGTCAAGTAGCATTTAAGCTAGTTATTTCAGCTTCCCAAGCTGCATTTTCTTTTGAATATTTTAGATACGCTCCATGAAAAACTCCATGAAGAAATAGTTGGGTTTTCTGCGAATAATCTGGAGTCATGTTCCACAGGAAATCCCACAAATAGGTGAATCCACAAATACTGAACAGGCGGGGCTCCACTGTAGTTTCTCAATTCTTCAACAACCATGTCGGAAGACAAATCTTGTGGTTGTGGAAAAGTTGGTCCCAGAAGGATCCAATTATTGGCATAAATAAAGGAAAGAAAACATCTAAGGAGATTGCTGATTTGACTAAAATTGAGCTACGAACTGCCGGACGCGTTATTAAAACCTGGAAGGATGGTGAGGAGCCGCTATCTTCATGGAAGTTTTTTTTGAAATTTTTTTTAACCTTTTTAAACGTTTGTTGTAACAAAAAAACACTAAAACAGTGGCTGAATAGTGAAAGTAAGAGCGTTTCTACATGTACAATGCCAAGGGAACTCAAGATTAGGACTAAACGGCCGTTTAGTCTTAAGAAAGCCACGAATCAGCGAGGCTCACTGCAGAAGATGAAGATTTTGGAGCAATGGAAGAAGGTCATGTGGTCTGATGAGTCCTCTATTCCAGAGGAGCCTGAAGTGAGGTGCCCATCTTGCGTTCTACCGACAAGCCTGTGGGGGCACCCCCGCATATTCTCAGATTTTTCTGTGGAACGTAACTCAATGCTACTTGACGTGCTGATTTGCTGTATCCCCAAGAGTGGAGACGAGGAAGACCGGGGACGTTAGCTTCTGCTGTAGAGCCAGGACAGTTTCTACTGTGCGTATTAATGCATATTAAGGTATATTTGGTTTTATAACAACTAAAATAGGCAGCTAAAAGCATTTTTAGCGGGAGATTAGTCATGACAGATTCCCAACCTTAATCTCTTTGGGATGGGGTGGAGTGGATTTGACGCAGCGGTCCAACTCTTCAGTCATCTCTACGAGGTCTTGGTGAAATGATGCCAGAGCGAATGCGTGCCGTAATCAAAGCTAAAGGCAGGTTAGCAAAATATTAAAGTTTGTGACTTTTTGGACAGGCAGTGTATTTCTCAATAAAAAAAATGTTTTAATGTCACAGCAACCAATACTTATTGCAAAGTGTTTTCTGGTTTAGATGTTTCTGATGCTAAGCTAACTGTGAAGGCTAACTGATGCTAAGCTAATATATGAAGCCTTTACTTGAGGCTTCTTGTTTTCTCATATCTTTATCTACATTAAACAGCAAGATAAGTATGTTTCTCAAAATGTCAAAGTATTTTTTACATCAATATGCAGAAAACATGTCTTAACAAAGTACTTAGTCATTTCCAAGCTAATAATAAATCAAGAATAGAGGTGATAATGTTAGAGCCAGATTTTGGCGGCCTTCAGGATGTAGTCATGGACGAGGGGTCATTCCACATGGCGGCCACGTCCCTGAACCTGCCGTTGGAGTCGTGAGAAAGCAGGAGCTGTTAGGTTCTGGATGGAGGAATCTTTCTAAAGAAGTCAAAAACACAAAGCTTTGCTCTCCTGAGCTAGCGCTGTCTATTTTATGAAATATGATCTAAATTATATCTGCTACTTTACTGGCTCCCAGATGTTTTTCTGCTGAGTAGTTTTCAACTCAAAGGAGTTGAACATATTTGAACTCAAGAAAGTTTATTTCTTGATGTGTTCATTTATTAATCAGGAGGCTTTGCTTCCAGCGCCAGCTCGTCACCCCTTCATAAATGACTTACTTTTAAAGAACCCTCCAACAGAAACTTGTCTAATTTACATTTTCACTCTTGGATGAAACTAAAGGGGAGAAACGTCATGAATGGGATGGCTTCCTGGAACAACAGCTGTCAGATAATAGCTGCCAATCACTGAGATATCAGGTTCAGAAACGTCAACCAATAATTTTGGCATTTCTCTCTTTTTCAAGAAGCACAATAACATAAAGCTGCTTTACTGGCCCTCCATTGTAGATCTTGCTTTTTGTTTTTTCAGACCAGGCCGAGGCCCCAGCTGTTAGGGTTGAAACGTTACCTGGCGTTGATGAGGTACTGAGCCAGGCTGATGTTAGCAGGGGTCCCTGTGATGGTTATCTGCCGCTCTGATGAGCCTTCCATGGCATTCGCAATTTTGATCTGCGCCCCAGACATCTGTCGAATCTCATTTATTTTGGTTCCCTGGCGTCCAATAATACAGCCTATTAGCTGTGAAGGGAAGAAAAAGAGTGAGAAGAAAAAACCTCGGAGCTGTCTTAAAACATTTAGACTTAATAATTGATACGTTTAATGAAAAGAGAAGCAATGGGTTATGAAATGATCTGGGTTTTATTGAAATCGTAGGAATTTATTTCTGAATTATGACATGGTCAGTAGATAGCATAATGGAGGATGTTATGCTTTGTGCCAACAGGATAATAGAATTTAAGTTTGAAGGATTATGTTTCGTCCTTTTAATCAGGAATAGGCTAAAAAGGCAAGGATATTTTAGTACCCTATTTATCAAGACTTGCTTCCCTCATCACCTTCAATCAAATTAAACCAATATTCTTCTTTTTAAAACTTTGTGATTCTTGATTATATATACTTAAAACTAATAATAGGGTAATTGGTCTCTCTAACTAGCTAACAGTCATGTTTTTGGACTGTAGGGGGAAGCCGGAGTACCTGCAGAGAACCCCCACATGTACAGGGAGAACCTGGAAACTCTGTGCAGAAGACTGGGATTTAAACCCAGGACCTTCTTGCTGCAAGTTAACAGTGCTACCAACGGCACCACCATCCAGCCGCCATTTTATTTAAAATGTAACTAAACCCGATGTGAGAACAGAACCCGCACCCAGACCGTTTCTGAAAAACTCCACCAAAGTGGGCGGAGCCCAGAGACACTGAGGGGCGTGGCCAAGTGTGGGGATGAGGCAAAGAGTGTTAAAGGGGATGTGGACATGATGAGGGAAAGCACTGCCACCAACTTAGCGACTTTATCGCTATATTTAGAGATTTTTCAGACCCCCTTTTATTAAGCAGCATCTAGCGACATGTGAAAGCACGAGTCGCTCTGCAGTTCCTGTCCTGACTGAACGAGCAGCGAGTGCTGCCGTGAACCCCTTCTGCTCCTTAAGCACTGTAGTCGGTTTCTCAGTCGTTCTAGAGCAGACCACCTTCTAGTAGAGCAGAGGAGACCTATTCCAAACCCGTCCACATTGCTAATGAATTCAGACGTTCAAAGCTGAGAAATGCTAGCAACCAATGCTTGCTTTTCCAACTCCTGACTCGCCACCAGGGGGCGTGTGTCTGAGTGAGATGGTTTTATATCCGAAGGCTGTGTGACGTTGACATCAACCAAGCTGTACGATTGTAACAAATAGGAAAATTTAACTGCAGTAGCCACTGTGTAACCCGAAGAGGGCAGCATTGAGACGGTTTTACCGCCAAATTGTTGCAGAATTAAACAAATTTACGTGAAAATGCCATTAGTTTGCACATCACCAAAAGATAATACCCTTACAGGATCAAATTATAGTTCATCTGCAAAAAAAAAGTTCGAGGGGTTATTAATCTTTCTTTCCTGTCTAATTTGCATTATATTATATCAGCTTGATAACATTAGCTGGCTTTCTTAAGCATTAAAATAATAATCCAGGATTTGCTGATGTTTCTTTATACAATTGATATTAAAAAAGCCCTTTATAAGTATCTCATACCATTTTCTTTTTTTTTATTATTTTTATTTTGACCTGCTCTGAGCAACATGATCACACAACGCAAGAGAAAACTTTTATGAAGTCATAAATGTAATTACCTTTTAAAAAGTCCAGGAAAGGGTTTTTGAAGAAAAACAAATATTCTTGTGTTGTTTCTTTCTCCTTCTTACCCTTTATGCATTTCCAGATCTTCGGGTGAAAATGATTTGTTAACTCTCAATAAAAGCCAGGCGGTTTCTGTGTATTGTCGTAATGTAGGGAGAAGGCGAAGCTTTGTGTTCAGAAAAGGTATGCAAGTGTTTGGGGGAGACTGAAAAGTTGTGGAGTCAATATATGCTGAGGCATATGAATGTCAGTGTTACAGGAAATATCCAAAACATTAAAAAAAAAAACATTTGCTTCTGGGGAAAAATGGATTGTCAAGCAGTAAACATAAAGAAAACAGCTACTTTCAAAGGAATGTGCGTTTCATGTGGAAGTAAGTGTAAGCAGTCATTTCTGTCACTTTGAGTTAAGAACTAAAAATCAAAATGTAGAATTAGGGAGACTTCATAGGGGATTTAAAAACTTGTAGGTGTCATTTATCAAACACGTCTTATTTGTGTGGATCATCAAGTCCTGTATTTTACTCCATTTATTCAATCTTGATGTCCTTAAAATATTACATTTTAACTTTACAAAACACATGTATCTAAATCTTAAGCTTTTCCTGCAATACTCACATCATTAGGGATGGTGAGTTCATGGGTGCTGGCTGGTGGACTGGCATCCAAACCTGCGATGAGGTACAACAGTTGGAGAAAACTTTGCATTTAAGAAGTAACTTCATGATAAAAGTTAGATCTGTAAACAGATTTGACTCTGACATTATAGACGCCAGGATAGAATAAATAACACTGTAATAAGCAACATATAAGCTGGGGGAAAAATGAAATGTTTTCGTCTTCCATTTAAATATATAAACCTATTTTCATGTAGACCATTAGTAAATAGTTTAGATTTATTTATTTATTTATTTATTTATTTTAAATGACCAGGGTTGCCAACTTTAAGTAGAACTTTAAGTGCGGTTATCGGTATTGGCCGATGTTCGTCATTTTTTAAAACGGCAATCATGTACCGGTCCCAATAAGCAAAACTGGGCCGAAATGAAAAACCGATGTTATTTCCATCTGTTGTTATTTGTGTTTGTGTTTCCGGAGGGGAGGAGGTTGGCATGTGGTTTTGTTGGTCATGTGACTGACGCAGCAGCAGGATTATGGGATGTTTACTGAAGCAGAGATGCAATGTCAGTAGTGTGGTTGTTTTTTACACGGTGTTGAAAGTGTAGGGAAATAAATACAGTATAATATATATGGTACTGGTAAATATCAGTAAATACTTCTATAGCAGCAGTTTTAATATCGGATGTCGATATCGGCCCAAAGTTTCATATCGGTGCATTTTTAATAATTACTCTTCTGTAGCTTTGAAAATCAACCCGTAAAAATTAGGGGAGTGCCAAAAAAATCGACACACTTAAGAATCGGGATTCTCACATTCAGAATCGTTTCAAAATGTCCCAAAATCGATAAAAAAATAAATAAATAAATAAAACAAATTCGCTGTCTGTTGGCCTCCATTTTGTAACTACGTGGGACGCTCTGACGTCACCATGCAGCCGGTACTGGAACGTGCGCAGAAAGCAGAAAGAGAAATAAGGATTGTCAGAAGTGTATAAAGGACTCCAATAAAAAGAAATGAACTAAAAAAGAAGCTATAATCTTTTAAAGAATGCTTAAGTAGATTTTACGTAATACACTTCCTATTTTTAGACGGGTAAATTTCACTTTTGTTAGCCTGGCTAAACACTAAGATGGAAAATAAGTTATAGAGAAATGTTAGAAAATGTGAAAACTAACATTGCTGTGACAAAACTCAGCATTTTGAAGTAATGTGAAGGAAACAAATCATCTGTGAATATTTATATTTAATGTGAGTCACTGAATGTAAAGCGAACTACTGGTTAGCCTAGCTTAGCACACAGGGGGAATACAGTAACAACCGAGTAAAAATATTAGAATCTAAAACTTCTTCAAAAACAGTTTTAAATAATTTTTTCTACTTTATAAAACTACATTTTAAGCTGTTATCTTGAAGCAAAGTCAAACATTGTTAGATTCTATTCTTATACAAAAATCATTTAAAAGTTAGCCTAGCTTAACACTAAGCTCCAACACCTGTTCGTCATCTCGCTAAAACTGAACTCTTGAGCAAAAACAGCAGAGCCCAATCTTTTTTGCAAAATATCTCATATCAGATTGAATCAAGACCACACTTTTCTTATTTCTGTTTATAAATTCTGTAAAACCTTTTCCTTTTAGTGGTGTGTTACTTTGCTGTCACGTTAAATGGACATGTTGCCACCGCTCAAACCAAACTCCACCCAGAGCCCCAACACTGGGGCTGCAACGTGACAAACGATCCACACGTTTCTAACGTTGAAGCAGCGATGACACCTTTCCACTGTGTTAGCAGTACAAACCACAAGACCTCCGAGGATCCATTCATGTTCTGGCTGTTCAGCAACAATACTACAATCTTCATCCAGCTGGAAGATGGTATAAGATACTAAATATTACCAACATCTCCTCGGAGCCCTACTTTTTCAAGCTAAATCTATAACTGTAACGTGAAAAAAAATCATGTGACTCGGGACCTTGTGATGCTCTTAATATACGGAGGGTTAAAAGAGACAAAATTAAATAAATAAATGCATCAATAAATCTTTAAGTGAAATAAACAAACAATTAACAGACAATTTATTTAATGTCATTAAAGCATTAAAATACAAACTTATAATCACCGATGCGGATCATTGATTGAATGTGTATTTAGTTATTTCACGGTTCCTGTTTTTGCAGCATCAGCATGAATTACTTTTATTTTTCAAACTTGCCCATCAAAGTCGAGGGGCGTGGCTAACACCGATCTGTTGAACTCCACGAGTTTTGCTTCATTCGTTGAAAATTATGGCGGCCATTCTAATTAAGGACCTTTCCTTCCTGAGCTTTCCTGTCACCTTGTTGGAGACATTTTACAATTAGCCGATTGTCATCCAGACTAGAGAGGCAGATACAGCTGAAGAATTGATTGAATGCCACCTTAATGTACTTCAACAGATCAGCGTTAGCCCCGCCCCTTTGTTAGCCCCGCCCCTCCAACATTGACGGGCAAGTTTGACAGATAAAATTATTTCATGGTGATGCTGCAGGAACAGAAACCCTTAAGTAATTAAATACACATTTAATTTTTTTGTCTGCATCAGCTATTTTAAATTAGCATTTTAATGATTTAATGCATATTTAATAAACTGTATATTAAACAAATTATTTAAACGTATAATATATTTATTTCATGGCACATTTATTGAATGATTTATTTAATTTTGTCCCTTTTAACCCTCCATATTGATATAGTGAAGAATTTAATTTACTTTTTTCATAATTTGGTGGTTTATCACTAAAATAATATGTCTGAGATGTGTTGTAGTGTTCCTGCATAGCCTCGAAAAGGACTGACTTAGCATTTTCCTGGACTGAATAAGTATGGAAAAATCAATCAATCAATCAATGTCTGAAAAATTCATATTCAGCTTTTGTATTTATACTTTAGTAGGAAAATAAATGAATGGACTGAGAACTACAGAACGTCCATTTTGACAACATGAAGAACTGCCTTGGTTTTTTGGGGTTTTTAGTCATTTATGTTCGAAAGGTCTTTCCATATTCAGTTCATTTCTCCGTTCATTATTGTTAGAAAGATGTTGCCGTATTAGTTCATTCCTTTTTTGTGTAGTTTGTGAATTTCAGTTCATTGTCTCCATCAGTGTTGGTATATTTTCCCTGTTCCACCTTTTCTCAGTGTCCCTGTTTCGCTGTCCTCCGCAGCTGTTCCAGATCCCCCCTGATTAGCTGACCTGCATCCAGTGTCGTTCTCTTTCCTTTCCTGTGTATGTAAGCTCTCTGAATTAATTGCTGGTATCTGTATGTTTTCTGTATTATTATTAAACCTCCCCTATGCTCAGCCCAAGTTCCTGGTCCATTTTCTTCAACATCACATTACATGCTAACAGTGGTGGGCACCGCTAACTAAAAAGTTAGCTGCGCTAACCCTAAAGCACAATCACAAACATTAGTTCCGCTAACGCTAAAGCGCTACGTCAATATGGTATTTTGCGGAAGCTAATGCTAAAGTGCTAACTTTAACCATGTTGACACCCTTAATGTGTCACCAGGAGAACCTGAGGAGCCTCTCAAAACAATTCATATATGTGAATTTTGGAATGTATTTGTTTAACGCCCATGGTTGCTTGTTCATGTGTCGTATTCTTCTGTATACCTCATTCTTTGATTTTTTTTTTTTTTTTTTTTTTTTTTATTCTTGCCATTTGCTCAAAGTTTTTTGAAAAAACAAAACAAAAAAAAAACAAACAAAAAAAAACAAACGAGAGAGAACATGAGGAGAGGAAACGGAATTGCTCCGTCAACCGCCTCCACCCACTTCAAAATAAGAGCATCAATATAAACGTATAGCTATTTGAATGATTCTTATCTTACCAAAAAAGTTTACAAAACAGCAATAAAAAAAAAGTAAATCAGCGCTTTAGAATTTAAATTAGCAACATTAAATTAAATTAGATAAATTAACTTATGGGAAGCTAAGTGCGCTAATCTTCTGTTGCTGCTAATCCGCTGACAGCAGATTAGCAGAAATGTGCCCACCACTGATTAATTTTATAACTACAACCCCCTTGTGTGTACATTTTCTGTTTTTGCAATACTTAAAATTAAATAACAGAATCTGATCTTATGTTGAAATGCTTTAGATTAAAATACTGCTTTTTAAAAGAACATTTTGGTGTCTTCAGACTGTTGGTAGAATATGTGACCTGTTGCCAAGTGATAATGTAATTCTGAATAAATCATTATAAGAGCAGCTTGGATTTGCCTTTTTTTCCCTTCTTCACGGACATAATTTCAGACAGGGGCAAAATATAAATATATATATATATAGATATGAGAGTAAAAAAAAAAAATCAAAGGAGGAAAGAAACGACGGAGGCAAAGTCATGCAGTGCCAAAAGAGAGATAAGGTGCAAGGTAGGGGAAGAGAAGAAATATATTTCTCTGGATGCAAAGAGAAGAAAACATCTACAGGGGTACCTTGTGGGTACGTACCAGGGAAAGCAGGGGTGGTCTGTCCGAGAGGGGTAAAGGGGGTTTGCTGCATAGCCAACTGGTGGAGCTTGGTCAAACTTGCTGAAGGGTTAGGAGGGAAAGTAAACTAAGAGGTTACTGTTACACAGGTCACACCAAGAAATGAAGACAACGTAAACCAGAGTGAAGAAAGGGTGAGGAGGACATGAGACGGGGTGGTGGAGGAGGACAACAAGCAAGAGACACAAGAGACGATGACTTTTCTGCTTAGAAGATGGAAATTCCAGATCATTTGAGTCTTTTCCCTGCTTTCTTGTTTTTCTCATACTTGATATCATCAGCACGTCCAGGATTAATTCAGTTTGCTCTCAATTTCCACAAGGCAAGAAAAAGCCGCTTCTGATCCAAGCTGTGGTTTAACCACGCTCGTCAGGCGCTGGCCGCTCTCCTCAGAACGTGATCACAGGTTGTCCGTCCCCCACCGCGCGGCACTTTCTGCCCGGGGATGCTTTAAAAGCACCCCCCCCCCTTTTTTTAAAAGGAGTTTTTAATGAGGGTGGGAAGAGGTGGTCAAGTCTGTTCTTGAGTGATTGTGGCGTCAGCCGCCAGCTCGTCTGGCATCAATCACTGTTCGGCTTTGAATTAGTGGATCCGACACAAGGTGGCTCTTGAGATGCTCCAACGACAAGGACAAATGAAGGCAGATTATTAACGGAGACGGGACGGGCTGCTGGACTTAAAGAGGCGTCGGCATCACCGCTGCCCCCACTGTCTTTGCCTTTATGATTCGCACCAGGACGCATTTTATGGTTTCGATCAGGTCTTACCAGCTGCTGAGCTGCAGGAGCACCTTAAACTAAAGCGAATTCAGAAGATCTGATTCTGAAATACAGAAAAGAACTACCGTGAAACCAGATGTTCACTTACACCGTTACCATTTTCTCTCGTTTTTTTGAAACTTACTTCAAACTTTGAAGTTTACACTTCGACTGCCATGCCTTCAAAAACGATAGTAACGTCATGGCTTTCAAAGCTTCTAAAAGTTTAATTTACAGCAGAACAAAAGCAAAAGACCTCATGAAGATGCTGCTGTCCACAATGGAACAAGTCCAACATGGCCTGAAAGGCCACTCAGAGAGGAGGAAGCCATAGCTTCAAAAGCAACATAAAAAACCAGATTAGAGTTAAAGTGCCTGAAGGTAAAAAGTCTTTATTTTTGGAGGCATGTTGTTGTATCTGACGGAAATAAACTTGCAATCCTTTGAAAGTATCCCCCAAGCGTCCCCCTTTGGATTCCTTCTGTAACAATTACAGCAAACTTCATACGAGGGAGGGAATATCATGTTAAGGGATGTTTTGCTGCAGGAGGAACTGGTGCACTTTATTAAATAGATGGTGTCACGAAGAAATAATATTATATGGAAATACTGAAGCAACATCTCGAGACATAAGCCAGGAAATTAAAACTTGGACACAAGTGGGTCTTCCAAATGGACAACGACCCTAAGCACAGTGGCGAATTAGTTACGGAGTGGCTTAAGGGCAACGAAGTCCATGTTTTGGAGTGGCCATCACGACGTCTTCTTTCTCAGTTTTGAATTTAAATAAAGTTTTTGTCTGAATAATGTCTCATTATTCTGGCATTTAGCAAATAGAAATAATTTTGGGGAGTCCTAACTGACCCAAAACTGGGGAAGTGGTGTCTGATTTAATGTCGGACTGAATATAAAAAGATTTCTTGTCTTTTTTTTTTTCTTTTTTTTTTTTTTACCAGTGTAGTATGTAAATATCTAGTTTCAGGTGTAATTAAATGCAAAATATTAACTGAATTACAGGAAAGGAAAACAAAGAGCTTACGTCTGGATGTGGTATGGCATACTGTCCCTGAATTGTGTAGGCCTGCGAAGAGAAAACACAGAATAAAAGCAGGTTTCACTCAGTTTCTGATGAACACCATCAGTAGAGCCAAGTGAACAGTACAGAGGTCTTCTTTTTACAGATTTGTACAACAGAATTGGGTTCACAAGTTTGAATTTATTGCAGATGCTTTTAGTGAAATCATTCAGGCTGGATATTTATTCCCTCTTCTTTGCAGAACTGGTAATATTCATTTCAATCCATCAGTTTTCTGGCAGAGTCTTGGCTTTTTTATCAAATTTTCAACATGTTGGAGGTTGGAGTCAATCCAGAGGCTTAAAATCAGCCTGCTTTTATCAACCTAAAACCAGTTTGGATGTTTATTTGGGATCATTCCCCTGCTGGGAGACTCAACTGTGTTCAAGACTTAACCATCTGCCCTAAACTGCCCCCCTCAGATGGAAAGAAAATAGTGAAAGTGTTCAGGAACAATCCCAGAATCATCGGGTATCAAGCCAAAACCAGTTTAACCTCACCATGGGGGGACAGGCTGTTAGTCAAGGAAGAAACCTAAAGTCATCCGCTTCAAGTTGGACTGCAATCTGCAGCTGCCCACATGGAGAAAAGCTAAATGTCTTCTACAGAAATGTTGGACAGTAATACAAGACAAAGATTTGTTTGTTTGGCCACAATGACGAGAAGTGTTTTTTGGAGCGAACATGAACAAGAATATTTCCTGCATATTCTTCACTTAAACTGCTAGACGATAAACACTTTGGGATCATTGTCCTAACTTTGTCAAACTGGTTGTAGACCAGGTGAAACCGGATAACCATCTGGCTCTGACCTCAAACCTACCTACTGAAAATGTTCAGACCATGCCTAAAAGATGCACGGAAACCAGCCTGTGGAGGTTATAGTTCAAGGTATAGATTCAACATGTTGACTTGTGGTTGGTGAGCAGAAAGGCGGTCAACACCGCGATGGAAACCCTTCCTCTAAGCCCTAATTCTGTCTGGGATTACACAACGAAATGCCTCAACTATAGCATTATTAGTAGCTTGATGCTAACTTTTAATTCACTGTGATTTTGTTGTTGTGTTTGTGTGGTGAAGTAGATCCTTTACACCTTGTTCCAAGCTTAAAATGTTCAAATATGAAATTGGAGTTATAGTTTCAGGTGTTGTGGCTAAAGCTGTCTTAGTGCTGTTGACTGTGACAGTGACTTCTGAAAAACACATTTTTATGGTGGCCGACAGGTGCAAACGTGCTGCAAACACATGGATGATGCAAACTACAAAACATACAAACACGAAAAACAAATGAAAACAAAAAATTCCGCAACTACAGAAAATACAATCAAAAGGGAAAATGCTGCAAATAGCAAAAACAATGGCAAGTATAAAACGCTGCAAACTCGCTCCACAAAATGGAAGTCCTCCGGACCACTAGGGGGAGTCGACCAACAAATCATCTGGGACCAGACCCTCAGTAACGACAGAATGCCATGATTTAACAGGATGTCCAGAAGAAAGTTGGAGGGAGAAAGAAAAGGTGTGTTAAACTTCATTTCTTTTATATTTACGTACGTACGTAGGTAATATTACCTACTCCAGACTCCCCCTAGTGGTATGGAGGGCTTCAGGTTTGTAGGGCGAGTTTGCAGCATTTTATACTTGCTGTTGTTTTTGCTATTTACAGCATTTTATCTCTTGCTTCTATTTCCAATGGTTGCAGCATTTTTCGTTTGCATCGTTTTTCTGTAGTTTTTATTTTTTCTACTTGTGAGTTTTGGCGTTTGCATCATACGTGTGTTTGCAGCGGGTTTAACCGTTTCATTTGCTTTTGTCAATTTGCAAATTTATCTTCAGGAGTTAAGTTGGACTTAATGAAATAAAAAGGCTCATAAAAGAATCATTTATGACATTAATCATTACCCGACAGCGGTGACAGCAACTGGGATGTGATTTGTATAAGTCCAAACATGAAAAATGGCAGCTGTATTAATCATGTAAAATGTTTTCTGACTCCTCAAGAAAAAAACCCAAGCAGTCCTCAGTCATTAGAAGCAAAGAGATACCGGGCTTACACCGCTGGAGCCATCGTTTTAAAGTCTGGGATGAAGGCAGCGTCGGTATCAAAACAAAGTGATGTCACACTAAAGAGGGCGATTTCTCAGCAAACCCTGCAGCTGCTGCCTGTTTTCCTGGCTGATAAGGCTCACACTTGGCAGAGATAATCACGGATGACAAACACTGAGATAAGACGAGTCGTGGTTGGAGTGATGCATTCCACTGGCTGAGAAGAGCTGGGATCACAACATGTGGAGGCTCTCTAGGACAGTTTGCAAAAAACGCAACAGGTGGTGGAAGCAACTTTATCTGCTTCATAGTTCAAGTTTTATTTATGTTTGTTTTCAAAAAAGATTTTTAGATTTTGCAGTGCACATCACATAATGAATGACAATCACAATACTAGCATTAAATTGAGTTATAAGGTGCTGAGACACGGGTATCGTGATGTTTTATAATTACTAGAAATAAAGGCTTGAAAACATCACTGTGTAATTAATGCACACACATATAGATATATGTGTGTGTGTGTGTGTGTTTCACTTTGTGAATCAAATTACAAAAATAAATGAACTTTTCAACAATATTCTATTTTTTTAAATATTACAGTATATTTAAAAAAAAAACATACAAATAATAAGCAAAGCTAGTTGAGAACTGAGTGCTTTAAAGCAAGTGAGACCAACTTCTGACTCAAGATCATGTTGATTAGATCAAGGGGCTCAGAAAAGAAGCCTTCCAAGGAAAAAAAGTGACTTCCTGTTCTGAGGGGGCGGGGCTTTGATGATGTCAGCATATGGCCACGTAGGATCATCGGGCATCCAACATGGATAACTCATAAGTTTCGTGCTAACTGACCTTTTTATTTGAAAGTTATAGTGTTTTGTTTGCGGTGGCGAGTACACCATGTTGGCCACTTGGCCACGCCCCCTAAACAAACTCAAAAGCTCAACATTTTTTATAACTTTTAATCCCCCATCCCTTAACTGCACAGTGACTGACGATGAAGCCAATAGTTCGAAATCCCTAGGAGGAGCTTATTAAAGTTTGAGGTGTGTAAACATTACATAATGGCCAAAATTTTCCCTTTGACCCAAAATGGCTGATTCCCTGTAAATTTTAGGGCATACCACCAAGAGACTTTTTTTTTTAAGTTGTTGGAAACTACTGACATACCAAGTTTCAGATCTCTACGATGTACAGTTCGGCCTATCTCACGTTAGGGGGCGCTGTACAGCAGTTTGGCCCCGCCCACTTTTGATTCCATTGAAATCCAGAAATGTCAAATGTCAAAAACGACAACTTTGGGTGAAGTTTGAGTTTTCGAATATGTTTAGGCCTCCAAATTTGCGTTTTCAGGAAATCCTTCGATTACACAAGACCTTCGCGGTGCTTTAGCTGCTAATTAATGCTGCTCCTGGATCGGCTGCCTTGCGTCTCGGTACTTCAGCGTCCCAAGCTGCAAATGGCTGGATTTTTCAAATAATTTGGAGTCACGCTCCACAGAAAAATCTGCAAATACTGAACCGCGATAAGTCAGATACCAATCATATGAGTTATATTCCAAAAAGTCCAGCAGAATGTGAAGCACCTCAGCTATGGTACCACCAGAAACGTCTGCTTTGCAAACTGCTGAAAGTCAGGAGGAGTCCTGCCTCTGAAGGGTTCTAGGTTCAGATCCAGGGGGTGTGATGGCAAAATCTGAGTCATTACATGAACTTTCATGTTCTATTTCTCAACTGAATATTTATGATTTGAATGTGTTCCTCACTTCTTTACATAAATCTGCAACTGAAGAACCTCTGCAGACACAAACACCTGCCTAACTACCATTCCAACTCTAAACCGACGCTGTATTTTTATCTTTTTCAGGCTGAGCCAGAGGTATGAAGTCTTGACCAGTCTTTTCTGAATCAGAACCTCTTACGGTCACATCATTGAGGGCTATAAAATAAAACTTCTGTTATGTATTGATTTCTGTTGGTTGGTTTTTTTTTTCTTTTTTACAGTATGATTTCCTGTTTTACAGCAGCATAAAGAGACAAATGGCCACTATTAGAACGTTGTTGCATTTGCTTAGAGACATCATTTCTTGCAGAGAGAACTGCAAACAATTTGCATGACAAATCAGGAAGGCTTTGGGGTGCTGACAGAAGCTGATGCTGCAGTAAAGCTCTCAGGTTTTGCTGTAGGGACAAACTAATGAGCTAATGCTAGCTCAGCACTCACCTGGCCCCCAGAAAAAATGACTGGGGTGGAGGCAGGCTTTGGGCGGTAAGGGATGGTGGCACCTTTTGGTGGGGACTGGAAGAAATGGAGAGAGAAGGCAGAGTTAGTCTGCTTTATCGGCACAGTTTTACTTCTCTTACAGAATGTAGAGGAAATGTGTGTTTGTCTTATAAAGGGCACTCTTATTTATTTATTTGTTTACATTATGAAATATTTTTTTAGAATGCATAGTGTTCTCACTATCCTGCGGTGAATTTGTTTTAATTGTATAATGTTACATTTGAAAGAAACCGTTTTCCTGTCTGTAGGCGTTTGTCAAGTTACAGGGTCCAAAACTTACAGAAATAATTGGGGTTATTTAGCCTGTCATAGAGAAACAAAATGGCTGTTCATGCTTCAGACTCGATATTTTCACCATGTCATTCATTCATTTATAAAAGTCACAGTTTCAAACTAAATATTTAGCTCCAGCCTAAATACTGAGCTACCTAACTAAATATTTAGCTAGCAAATTAAATATTTAGTTTACAAAATAAATATTTTGCTCCAAGCGTAACATTTGGTTATCAAGTTGAATATTTAGCAAGCTAGCAAAATGCTTAGCTTGGTTAATAAATATTTAGGTTGTAAACAAAATATTTAATTTACAAGTATAAGTACAAGCATACAAATATTTAGCTCCAACTGGGATACTTAGTTACCAAGCTAAATATTTAGCTAGCTAGCAAAATATTTATGATCCCAATATAAGCTCTAATATTTAGATTTCTAACTAAATATTTAGCTTATAAACCACATATTTAGTTTACAAAATAAATATGTAACTCCAACCAGATTATTTAGTTAGCAAGCTAAATATTGGGTTTGAAGCTAAATATTTAGCTTGCTAACTAAATATTTAGTTTGAAACTGTGATATTTATGAATGGATGATTAATATGGTAAAAATATGACTTTGAAAAATGAACCCTATTTTTTATTAGTATTGCTGCTAATATTTGACTGTGTAACTGTAGGCCATAGGCCCCCGAGCCAAACTCTTAATTAGCAGGCCCAGATGAACTGACTTCAGCTGATCAGAGTTAGCAGATTTCGCTTGCTGTGCTTAAACAGCACCAATCACCTGATTAAAATATCAGCTCGCACTGCAAGCATTAGCTGCTGAAAATATCAGTGAGTGTAGCAACAGTTAGCTGCTAACAATACCAGTGTTTTGGGATCAAGCAGATAATGACTACATAAACAACTGTCTGCTGTAAAAGTGATGAGTTGGCACAAATGCCTAATGACGCTCACTCTAAATGCAAGGGAAGACTCTTTTAGGTTATGAAAAGTTGCTTCTATGTGCTTCATCCTCTGAGAAGCTGTTAGCCATGAGGTCTCCACTGACTGCAGGTAAGATACTGACTGCTAAACACAGCTTCCCTTTACAGAACTGAACTCTGAGCGTAATCCAGCAGCTTCATCATCCAGAATTACTGAAATATATAATATTCACAGACACTTTGGTTTGTTCAGACCTACCTTACATTTCTGCAAACAAGCATAACCACACAGCGGCTTGAAAAAGTATTCATGCCCCTTGAACTTCTCTATATTTTGTCACATTACAACCACAAGCATAAATATATTTCATTAGGATTTAAAGTGAAAGACCAACGCTAAGTGGTGTACAGTTGTGAAATAGAAAACATTATAAATGGTTCAAAACATTTTTTACAAATAAAAAACTGAAAATGGTGGTGTGCGAAAGTATTCATCCCCATTTTCTCTAAGTGCAGCCAGTTGCCTTCAGAAGTTGCCTGATGGTTGCTGACGACTAAGCAGAGTCCACCTGTGTGTGATCTGATCTCAGAACAACTACAGCTGCTCTGTGGCGCCTCAGAGGCTGGGTAGGAGAAGACCAGGGAGCAAACAGCATCGTGAAGTCCAAGGATCACCGCAGACGGGTCAGGGAGGAAGTTGTGGAGAAGTTTAAAGCAGGCCGAGGCTGGAAGTAGCTAGAAAAAGCTTTGAACATCTGACTGAGCGCTGCTCAATCCGTCATCAGGAAATGGAACGAGTAAACCCACCAAGACGAGGACGTCCACCTGAACTTCCAGGCCCAACAAGGAGAGCTCTGATCAGACATGCAGCCAGGAGGCCCATGGTGACTGTGGGCCAAACGCAGAGATCCACAGCTCAGGTGGGAGAATCTGTCCTCAGGACAACAGTTACTCGTGCATAAATGTGCTCTTTATGGAAGAGAGGTGAGAAGAAAGCCGTTGTTAAAAGGAAACCATCAGAAGTCCCGTCTGCAGTTCGCCAGAAGCCGAGTTGGGGACGCAGCAAACACGTGGAAGAAGCTGCTTTGGTCAGACGAGACCAAAATGGAATTTTCTGGCCAAAATGCAAAATGCACATCACTCTGAACACACCGTCCCCACTGTCAAATATGTTGGTGGCAGCATCATGCTCTGGGGGTAGGGAGAGGGAAGCTGGTCGGAGCCAAATCCAGGGCAATCTGGGAAGGAAACCTGCAGAAGCCCTGAGGCTGGGGCGGAGCTTCACCTCCCAGCAGGACGACCACCCTCAACATGCAGCCAGAATGGTATAAAAAAAAACAACATATTCATGGGGTAGAATGGCCTAGTCAAAGTCCAGACAAACCCAATCCGGAATCTGTGGCAAGATCTGAAAACTGCTGTTCACAAACGCTCTCCATCTGATCTGACTGAGCTTGAGCTGCTTTGCAAAGAAGAACGAGCAAAGAACAAGCCACTGGAGACAGACCCTGCAGCAAGAGGGGGTTCCACCAAGTCCTGACTCAGGGGGGCTGAATACTTCTGCACACCGCACTTTTCAGGTTTTTATTTGTAAAAAAAAAAAACGTTTTGAATCATGTTTAATTTTATTTCTACTTTGTGTTGGTCTTTCACATCAAATTCCAATGAAATACATTGATGTTTGTGGTTGTCATGCGACAAAATATGGAAAAGTTCAAAGGGTATGAACACTTTTGCAAGGCACTGTATGTATCCTCTATTACATTGCCATGGAAAAAGTAAGTACACCCTCTTTGATTTTCAGGATATTGCTAAGAAACCTGACCTGTCCGAGGTCTGAGGCTGATTGAAATTTAGCGTGAAGTGAGGGGAAACCGCTCGTGTCAGACTTTACCTCCAGCATGACCACACAGATCTGTTTGACACACTGGATGATGGCTTCTGGGGTTCCAGAGATTGTCACGGCGCGCTCGGTGGAGTTGGGAAGCATGTCCCCCGCCACCTGGACCTGGGCCCCTGTGGACTGCAGAAGAAGAAGATGAAGGTTTCGGTTCTGGCGGGTTCTGGCCGGCGGCTCCTCCAGGTGTTCGCTTTACGGCTTCTCGGTGAGCTGAACTAACGAAGATGTTTAGACTGGCCTCATGTTGAACATCTCCCCCAGCTGAGACGTCGTCCATCTGGGAGAACAGCATCCTGCCTTCAGGAGGGTTAGTTTGGCACCAGGCCCCCCCTCGCCCCCCGCCCCGTACGGCATTTCTCCGGTCCCATCTGCTGACGGTGACCTGGGGGCAGCAGCTTGTAGACGCTAAGTTTGAGCGAACCAGCTGACAGCGAACGTTTCTGACTTCCTGTCCCCTGGCTGTCGCGAGCCTTCCCAGAGAAATGCTTCGTTGCTTTTTCTTCATCGTCCCTGGATCGCTTCCCAACCAGTGGGCCCGTCACTGTTATCTGGGCGCGGCGGTTCTGTAGATAAAAGCCAAACATGACTTTGCCTCAAGCTTCTGTCTTCCTTCGTGTCTCAGAAACTGTTCACACGTCCTCGGGTTGCCAGCTGGACCCCCACTGATTCTCAGCGACACCACAGGACCCCCGCCGCCATCCCAGGCCGTGTCCACGCTACCGTGGACACGGTTCTGCTTGGTCTGGGCCTCCCTTTTCACACGTCAAAACAGATTTGGGGGGGAAATAAAGTCTTCAAAATCCAAAGCAGAGATTCTGTTGTTTAGCTAAACCCCAAATCAACTCGTTTCTGCAGGTAAACTGTCTAAACTGAGTTTGACTTCATTCAATGTGGTGTAATAAAAGAATAAACAAAGTTATATTCAAGAAAATACATTTACAACAAAAGCAAGCAAAAGAAGAACAGTCAAGTATATTTACACGTTCACAGGAGTGAGTAGAAGTATACACTTATTTTTACACCCACCCCTCTTACATCAGTAGCGTCATCAGTAAATTACTATATCAATATACCATCATGCAGTAATAATTGACAACTTCATTAAGTAGTAACAAGACCATTGATAATAGCAGTAACACTAATTATTTCTCATATTGATAAGCAGTGATGACCATCGTCTTAAATGAGGTTTTAACCTGTTTTTTGTTTGGACATTGCCAGATTTCCATGTTAAAACCGTCCCACAGCTTCAGCCCACATACAGATGGACAAAAGCTTTTTCTCGTGGTTCTGAATGTTAAAGTTTAAATTGGTCCTTAAAGGGGGTTATCTTGATGTTTTTATGCAAATTGTGACATTTTTGTGTAAATTCGTTTAATTTTGCAATATTTGGCCTAAAACCATCTCAGTGCTGCCCTCTTTGGGTTGAACGGTGGCCACTGCAGTTGAATTTTCCTGTTGGTTCCAACAGTCACAGCCCCACGTTTGGGTATAAAACCGTCTCACTCCGATGCACGCCCCCTGGTGGCGATTTAGCACTGATCGATGGCGTTTCTCAGTTTTGCACGTGATTCGTTAGCAGTGTGGACACAGGTCTCCTCTCTGCTCTGATTGCAGGCTGACGGCAGCACTCGCTGCTCCTTCCGTCAGGACAGTATCTACGTTCCTACAGACTATAAAACTGCGCAAATTGTTATTATGAAAACAAATCTGCTAAATGGAAACACTGATTTCGACAAAACTCACGTTTTTTGATCCAAAGTTTTTGCGAGGGGGGTTTTTCGTATCAAAACTGGTGTATTTCGCAATTGCGAAATTTTGCAAAATACACCAATTTTGATACGTGTTGAATCCATAGCTCTTCCGCATCACACGAGTCTCGCCAGTTTCTACACAGCAACAGCAAACTGTCTAAGTGGACAACGCGCCGCTGCCTCCATCAGAGGTTTCACGGCATCGCACAGTTCGTTAAAAGTTGAGTTTGTCATTCTAAAGTGTTGAATCCACAGCTCTTCTGTTAAATCGCCAGCTACAATTTCCAACAAAACGCCACATATGTAGTTGCTTCCAAGTATAAGGGACTATTTGCTCTAACGCCTCAATAAGACGCCAATCTCCTCTGATTGGCTGATGATGAGCACTAGTGTTGTCGCTGAAGTATGAATATATCATGTAAGTGTTTATATCCGTTGCTACCACGATTTTAAATGACGTATCGCATGAACAAACTTAGTCGTGTGATATTAATGGCATTTTTTAATTTATGGAAACGCCGCAATTTCAAAATCATGTGTTTTCATCATTAGCAGAATATCAGAGAAGCAGCTAGTTACTGCAAAGCGACTGGTGCTATCACGTCGCCATGAAAATCTCCAGTAACAGAGTAGCTAGATTGTTGCTAGTTGCTTAAAAAAAAAAAAAAAAGTTGCTAGAGGGACAGAAAAGTCGCTAAATAGAGCAACGAAGTTGCTAAGTTGGCAACAGTGCTTTCTCTCATCCTAACCACAGCCTCGTTTAACCCCCTCCGCTCATCCCCGCACTTGGCCACGCCCTTCAGTCTCTCGGCTCCGCCCACTTTGGTGGAATTTTTCTAAAATTTGTCTGGGGGCGGGGCTACACTTTTACATCAGGTTGAGTTACGCTTTAAAGATTTTGTGGTCACAGTAATAGGTGGCCCGAAAATGAATGTATGATTTTGCAGTAAAAAATTAATTTTGTTTTTCTGCACTGATGCTCTTTTGTACAGTTTATTATCTTCACTGCAAATTAAAATACAGGAGCTACTGGATATTTGTTGTGTATGAGGTGCAGTTACTTTAGAGATAAAATAGAAAGTACTCCTGGGCCAGTGCTTCCTTAGACTGCGTTCACACAGCAGGAAAATACGATCCAAATCCACTTTTTTTTACCCAAATGCGACCCATATCTGACTTTTTCAGCGCAGGCTCAACGGCCCAATTCCCATCTTATTACCCCCCAAAAATTCCAATTTGTGCCACTTCCATTTGTGGAACTAAATTGGATACGTATCCGATAGTTTTCAATGCCTCTGCAGTCTGAATGGTCATGTTGCATTTTATCAGACGTTATTACCATCATTGGTGTGAGACATGCGTCATAATTCTGCACCAGAAGAAGTCAGACACGATAAATCTAGATGTAAACAATGACTGAGAATCATAATTATGAAAGAAATCCGTCACTGAAGCGAAATCACCTCACAGTTCCACCACTCCTGGTTCCGACCACACATCCAAACAGACTTCTCCACAAAAAGCTGTTGCTATTAGATGTTCTTTCTTTTTGTTAGCGTCCGTCGTCTTATGATCTCGTGACGATGCTGTCGGCTCCCATTGCTGAAGAAACTTGAAAATCAATTCATTATTACTTCCATAAGCATATCACTGCTGTGTGACGTCTATATTCTTCTTCTGCGCATGCGGGTCACAAACTGTTCACACAGAAGTCTGATTGCGCTCACATTTATTCGTAGCAATGAACGACCACACCACACACACAAAAAAATTGATTTAAGCAAAAAATCTGAATTGAGACCTGCTGTGTGAACGTAGCCTTCGATGGACAGCTGTATATGGATTTGCACTGTATGATCCGGCTGTAGCGTATTATAATCAGATGGATTCAACCTTTTTGTAATTGGATTTCAACCTAAATGTGTGACTGCTTTGTTTTTGACAGTGGTGGGAACACTTCCGCTAATCTGCTAATAGCAGGGCTAATTTTTCATTTTGCGTTTTTGCTAACTTTGAAAATGTTTAGCACACTTAACTTCCCCTAAATTATTTTTTCCTGATAAATTATAAAGTGCTAATTTACTTGGCTGCTTTGTAAACTTTCAGTTGAATAAAGTTTGACATCTGTGTCAAAGTTTTGGCTACAACTGTTTCCTCCTTCACGCTCTTTAGCATTAGCATCCGCTGAATACCATGTTGATAGAGGCAGGGTTTCTGCAAGCTTCACCAACTCAAATTTAAGACTTTAATGAATTAAATTTAAGACCTCTATTGTGACAAATGTAGAAAAGAAAATTGCAAATAAATAAATTGTATGGCAACAGAAGTGAACCAAGATGTGGCGAAGACAAACATCGTCCAGCCAACTGGCGATAAATTTGCACCCATGAAGAATGTAAAAAAGCTAGCTAGCTTTACTCTAGCTAGCTAGCTATGAAGGGTAAAGCTAGCTCAGGTGTATTTGCAACTACTTACTGTAACCACCTCGAGTCTCACAACGCAGTGAAGATGTTTCAGTAGACATTTTAAGGTCTTAATTATAGATACTAGAATTTGAGACATTTTAAGACTTTTTAAGGATGCGTGGACAGCCTGATAGCGCTTTAGCGTTACCAGAATTAATGTTTTGATTAGTGCTTTAGGGTTAGCGCAGCTAACTTTTTAGTTAACAGTGCCCACCACTGGTTTTGACTGTCCACAATTTGAAGTTCAAGTCAAAGTAACATTCAGTGCAAAATTTTGGTGTTCAACATGTTTGTTGCACAAACAATAAGGTGTTGTTTTCTTGTTCATAGACATTAATTAACCAGATGAACTTTAGGTTATTTACCTCTCTCATCTCTTTGATTTTGGAGCCTCCCTTCCCGATGAGAGAGCCACACTGACTGGCTGGCACAACAAGCCTTAAGGTGACGGGGGGCTTGCTGGTGGCTGGACTGTTACTCATGGAATTGATTATGTCCTGGAAAAAAAAAAACAGATCATAATTCACTCTGCAGGAATAATGTGGCCTCAAAGATTCATGATGTTTAATTGCATGAGCATAAACCATCCATACAAAGCAAATCGACTGAAAAACATACACCCAGGTTCAAATTATGAGAGAACTTTTTTTCTTCATTTTTCTATGCTTGCTAAAGGGGGATTGTTGCATCTGGAGCCACCCCTTCGGTTCGCAAACTTCACACAAATGATTAACGACACAGAACTTTGAGTCCACAGTCACATTGCTCAGTGTTAGATAATATCAGTGGAACAGAACGCAGACAGGTAACAAATTAAATTTACCTTTTTAATGATATCTTGGCTGTAATGAACACTTTTTAAAATTATTCGTTACTAGAGATTGGGTTTGCATATTTCAATAAAAAACAAGCAAAACAAAATGTTTCTGAGTCGGATAAAAGACTCAAAAGTTGGAAGATCAAGGTCACTTGAAATGGACTAGTGTAGATTCTCAGTCAACCAGGAAATGACGATGACTTCTATTATCTTTGGACGACCGTACATGCGTGGAATTACCTCATCAAGGTGTTATCTGCCAGTCACGAAATAGGAGAAGGCGTTAAGTTGCCTTCTGCTAAAGGACTCAGAGTTGTCAAGTCCTGGATGATTGAGAATTTGCACCAGCGTATTACCATGCACTTCGGGAAGGACGACCAGAGAACGGTGCGGGACGGTGAGATGTCAAGGAAGGCATCATCTCCAACAAAGCACCGACTTTGATCTACGATTAAAGACCGTCGAGCAAAACAGATCCTTTTCAAGGCACAGAACAAGTTACTTCATGAGAGAATCTGAGTGGTCCAATACAGACAACAGACTATGTTGTCCAAAATGTGCCAGCAGCTTTCGGCACTTCTTCCTACCTCAGTCGTGGAAAAAGTTTCTAGTTTTATTGAAAAATCCAAGATATACCAGGGAAGACGATTTCCAGTCTGGACAGTCAAGACCAGTGGGCGAAGAATCAGTCTGCTAGGAAGCAGTTTCCCACAAGAAATACTAGTTGTAGACCTTATAGATGGACTATTTGTTTATAAACACGGTGGATGTGTGCGCAGCCTGACTGCAGACTGCCTTTAAACTGTCACCGTGCTGTCACCATGGTTGCCCACTGTTATCTTGCTGTTTTTACATTAGCTAGCATGTTGTCAGCATACTACGACTGTTTATTTCTGATCGATAAAATGACTTATGCTACCAAATTAACATTAGTGAATGGGATACGTCATAATGACCCATACATGTTACATGCAGGTGAGCAGATAAATGATGAGAAAAAAATGGCAAAAACTTCAGTGTTAAATGTTAAAGCAGTTGCGTCGAGTCCCTCTAAATAAGACAAATGTATCCAGAATAGGGTTTTCCTAAAATGGTGTAAATTTTCATAAAAACAGAATTCATGTTTAGCGTGCAAAGGGCAAATGAAATACGATCATTTCTACCTATTTTGGTCACAATTAGCAGTCATTTTGACTGCAGAGAATTTCGCACCATTCTACTTCAGTTTTTCCAGTTGGGCAAAATAAATATAAAAATGCTAGTTTTCAGGGTATTGCAGTGTTTAGTCACCCTTACAGAAAAACCCCATGAATTTCACATGAGAATCACATGAAAACCATGTACCACGTGAAAAATGAACATGTGTCTGCAGCCATCAAGGCAGGTGGTAAACGAAGCCATCAGGAACCAAAAGGGCAGCAGGCTGAGGCAGGTGCAGAGACGCTGTACTAAAAACACAACCTCTGACATCTGCAGCAGATGCCGCGAAGCTGCGTCCGGGCTAAGAAAGGCAATCTGCGCTGGCTGCGAGTTGGAAATAATTTTATTAGCCTAACTGTAAATAGTGTAAATAGTCTGAATAATATATTCTTGCTTTCTTTCTGAAGGCGACATTCGCAGTACAGTGGGTGTTGACGCAGTATGATGTCGACTGATAATTCCTCTATAACTAACTCAAAGTTCCCCATAAGGCACAAGAACATTGTAGAGGCAGAAGCAGAGGAACCCCCTCCTTCTAACCTCCAACGCCAGAAAAGGAAGACAGTTTCATCACTCAGCAATTGCTAAACCATCACCATTTTGCCAGCAGGCAAAAGGAGATGGACAGTGGTCTTCAACACATTAGAGTATCACAGGGATGTCTCTGAATTATTGGTTTCCACAGCTGAGAGACCCAACAAGCATTAGGAAGAAGGTCCCAGACTGCATACAAAAACTGAAAATGGACAGAGAGATTGGTTGAGTTTCCTACCACAGGTTATACTCTGAGAAAGCCATTAAATTTCATCGTTTTGGATAAAAAGGTCTTCAAGAAATAAGTCCAGTTACCTTCTACTTAGGCCTTTTCTGTACAGTATGCTTAATAATATAAGAACAAATCCCAAACTGATGGATTTCAAAGCATCTCATATGACTGACCAGATTCGTACCTCCTCAAATTTATAGGCAATCATAGCAAAAGCCTTGAAAATGGTGTCTGTAGGTCCAGTGATGGTGACGATCCTCTCTGGACAGTTTCCCTCTGAAATGTTGATTCTTGCTCCGCTCTGAAAAAAACAGGCACACTTTGAGAAACCTTTTGAATTTATAACTGACCAAATTTTCTCTGATTTTAATTATACTGTTGTATTAAGTAGTATTAAGCTGGTTTATAAAGTCATGACTAAATAATGACTCTTTGGACTATCGGAATACAAGTTTTCCAAAAACGTATTTTGAAGAACATGAAGTTAGATCAGCTGGATTATGTGACTAAGTGGATTCAATCAAAGTTTAATGCTTTGTATTTATGAAATAATGAAAGAAGAATGGAACTATATAAAAAAGAGGGACTTTGAGGAAAATTATTTTATGTTTCAATAAAAAAATTCCAGGTAATTCCAAGATGAAAATTGCAAAAAACATAAATTTGAGGGAAATTTGGACTTTTTGTTAATCGTTTTTAGGTCGAGGCGTTTCATGTTTGGATAGTTGTTCCCTCTGGTTTTGGATGCGGTGCAGCTGGAAGGATTTCTGGCTGCTCTTACTTTCAGACAGTTGCTATGATGCATAACCGTGGCAACGAGGTATTGTTTTTCCAACTGGGAGCAGCTGATTAGCATCTCAAAAGCTCAAATAACTCCTGAACTACGACCTCAAATCCCAGAAGAAAAGGAGGAGGCTTCATGGATGCAGAACAAAGAGAGAAAGAGGAAGTTCAAACCATCTCTTCCATGCATCATTAATGAGCAAGGATCATATCCCCTACTCCAACATCTTTCTAACCATACAGCCAGACAGAGATTTAAAAAGGAGCAGCAAAAGCAAATGAGGTGGATTAGCTAGCAGTGCTTATTAATGACTGATGGCGTCACCCAGGACATGTTGCTGTGGAATATCAGCTCTGCTGCCTGGATGTTGAGCTGTTAGCGTGTCGTGACCATCATAAGTCTGTCTTGACATGCTAACAGTTTTTAGTCAGAGGACTCTTCAGATTCGTTGCAAGACTGACTGCTATATAAGGTATGTAAAGTAAATAAAGTATTTCTGAATTGAGCTGAGTTGCTGGATGGATGTTATTCCAACTTTTTCCAAAAGAAATAACCAAGCACTCAATAGTTGTGTAGAATTATTAGAAAGCAACTAGTTTTCATCCTATCAGATTTCATTCTGCTCTGTTGCTCGGCGTAAAAAGGGACTGTATCAACTTGGTGATTGATATCATCCTGAAAATATGACTTCATCTATAATAGATCTGTTGTGAATGACCAACCATTAATATCGTCCCTCTGAGTCATTGAGCTTTGTAATCATAAAGTTTATGACAACAGGAACCACCAATCAGAGCTCAGCACGTAAACTTTGATCATAAAGTTATCATACTGTTTCTGCTATATCATATCTCCTTTTTATCCAGCCGTATGATTGTTATGGAGTAGTGGGTTCATTCAGAGGGTCTCAGTTCTGGATATTGGGTCTAGCTTGAATATTGGCCATTATTAGCCACCATATTCAAATTTCTTCAAGTAATCAGTCATATGCTACTTGTGCTTATTAAATATCAAATCAGAAAAAGCAAAGCATAGAACCCTGTTTTAGCTTTATGCATGTAAATAATTACCTGTTAGCTATAGATAGTTGTGTTTTAGTTCTTTTAGCAGACAGTGAGATCAGAGGTGATAATTCCTAATATTTGATTGAGTAAATGTCGATTCTTACTGCAAGATCTCACCTCTTCGCGCATTTTCTTCACAGTTTCTCCTTTCTGTAAAAAATAAACAAATACAAAACATTAGAATATAAATCAATGTTTCTTTAAGAGATTTCATATTCATTACACAAAAAAAAGTACGCACCTTCCCGATTATACTCCCCACTTCCTGCAAGAAAAATATCATTATAGAGTATGTTTAATCAGTATTTACCAGTGCTGGGGACTGCAAGGTAAAAAGCTAGCTGCACTAACCCTAAAGCACTAATCGTGAACATTAGTTTTGCTAACGCCAAAGTGCTACACCAACAAGGTATTTAGTGGAAGCTAATGCTAAAGTGCTAACTTCACCACCAACTAAAAAGCAACCTGTGCTAACCCTAAAGCACTTATCATAAACATTAGTTTTGCTAACACCAAAGTGCTGCACCAACATGGTCTTAGCAGAAGCTAAAGTTAAAGCGCTAACTTCAATTCAAATTATATCTGCCCTTAAAAGACTACAACCCTCGAGCACCAATTTAATTCTAACATTATAATTTACATGTTCTATAATCCCCTTAGTTTTTGTATTTATGTTTTATATCTTGCTTTATAATGTCTGTGTTTTATTTTGCTCCTGTATGTTGTTTTAAATAAGGTTATTGGGGAAAAAAGAGAGAGAACGTGAGGAAAGGAAACAAAACTGCAGTGTCAACAGTCTTTACCCACTTCAAAATAAGAGCATGGACATCGAACTACTTAAACAGTCGATAACCAAAATTTCATCTGAAAGTTTACAAAACAGCTAAGTCAATTAGTGTTTTTGGATTTATCTGCAAAAAATTTAGAGGAAGCTAAGTGCGCTGAACGTTTTCAAAGTTAGCTAAAGTGCAAAATGAAAAGTTAGCTCTGCTGTTAGCAGAAGTGTGCCCACCACTGGTATTTACAGAACTAGATTTAGTAGAAGTTTTGCACTGGATGTCCAAACACAACAAACTCCCAACTACAGGTAGCTGCATTGCTCCTGGTCCATTCTACATCTGCTAAAATCCAGATGTTTATTCAAAAAGCTTAAATCCTGAAGGTGTCCTCGATTTCAGAGGAATGTTTAAAAAAAACCCACCCACCCACCCACACACACACACACACACACACACACACACACACACAATCCCCACATCCAGGGTTTTTCTTACTTTTCCGTGCATGAGGAGGCGGATGGTCAGGGTGACATTCAGCCCACCCTCTGACTGGACTTTGGTGTTCTCCATGCTGGGGGGGGGGAGGCTCTGCCCTTGGATGTCCTCAGAGGAAGATGGAGTGCAGTGATATTCCAGCCAGCCAGTCACCTGTCGGATCCAACATCACGGAAAAATACATCAACGCTGGTCTGTGAGCTGAAATGATTGGAAATGATCAGAAAAACTGAGGGTTTTTTTTTTGTTTGTTTTTTTTTTTTTTTTTTTAAAGGCAACAAAAAATCTTTAATTTGAACTTTACCAGACTCAAATACAAGTTAAATGATTTCAGCAGACATTATTGACAGAATATAGGATTTAATGACTCATTAGAATAATATTTTAAGGGTTTTAAGGTGTTCCAATGTGTAGTTGACTGTGGAAAAGTAATTTCAATATTCCCATCAACCCTCTGGCGCGAGCTGTGTTCCTTTCACTGGGAGCAGACATAATCATCCACCCTCCTCTCCATCCTCTGTTTTCTGCTTTTATTGGAGCGCCGCAGCATTGAGCTACAGGTTATAATTTTCAACTAGATGCTGCTTTAATGTGGCGTTATGAAATAAAACGAGAGCAATATTCTTCCAGGAAAACGAGATGAGGGGACATAGTTTGGGGTGAATCTGCTACTTGGGGTGATGATTTATGCAGCACCTGTGTGGATAATAACAGGGGACATGAGCAGCTCCAGATTGGATCGTCAACAAGTTTCATTTTCTTGGCATCAGATGTCCAAGAGGGTCTTTTGCAGAATGAGGAGTATTGGATTTACGCATGCTTCCCTTTTCTATTCTGCCATCCACTTTTGAATGGGACAAGGTCCAAGATGGACTCTCCACCCCCGCAACCCACGGTCGCACCTATTTATGTCCACTTAGGAGATGTAGCGCTGTGTTCAGACCGAACCTGTTTAGGGCGTCCAAAAGGCGTCCAACGCCTCATGTTGGATGCTTGTGCACTTTGATTTCAGATGCCTGGGTCGCGGTTTTCATTCGGCCTGTTGCATTTATCGACAGGCATAATTTTACATTTTAATTTATCACATGATAAATTAAAATGAGCTTGATCATTTCCATCCTGATGATTATTTTTTGAAGGATTTTTTTGAGATGCCATAATCCATTTTATTTATGGTTTTGGTTGTTTGTGGTTTTTATTTCCATTTTGTGTTTTGTTTTTGGTTGTCAAGTTTTATTGTGGATATTTGAAATTTCTTTAAAAAATTACTAAATAAATAAAGCATATGGAAAAAAATATAGAGAAAAAATACATAATGAAAAAAATGACGACAAAAAAATTGCGAAACAAATAAAAAATAGAAAAAAAATACATAATGAAAAAAGTGATGATAAAAAATTACTAAAGAAAAGAAAAGTTAATGAAATAAAGGCCAACTAATAAAGCAATAAGATAGGAAATAAAATGGAAAGTTAAACAATAGTTATAACGTCAAGTGTTCCTTACAAAAATAAAGTTTATCTTTGAGAGGGCGAATTTGCATTATTATGCTATTATCAACATATCACTTGAAAAGGTCTTAAAACAACAATATTATCGTTATCGCATTAATTTCTGGGACAATTTATCATCCAGCAAAATCTGTTATCGTTTCGGCCTCGACCTGCTCGACTGGTCGCAGATAACAGGTCGGTAAACAGCGACCATGACTTTGTCCTCTGTTGTCGTCTTTGTTCCCGGCTCTCGCAGCGTTGCATAGCGGAGCCCCTCTGATTGGCTGTCGCTCCACGTCCAGCTGCAAAAGTTCAGATTCTCCAACTCCAACATCTGCTGCTTTGGATGAGCTGCACGTGTAACAAACGCAGCGCCACAAGCGTGAAACGCTTCAAAGCGACTTCTCGACGCCCCTAGAGGCGCTTAAATCGCGTTCGGTTCTGCTCGGTTCTTGTCTCCCTTCAGTGTCCGTCTGGGATTTCTCCCATTAAGCTGTGAAGGAATTAGAGCTGAAGCCGAACTGGACCCTGCAACATACCAGTACACCCAGCAAGGAGTGGCTGAGAATGAGGAAGTAGAAAGTCCTGGACCAAATAAAGCCCAGATCTCGATTTCATCGAGATGCGGCGCGGTAACCTGAAACGTGCTGAACATACCAGAAACCTTAATGGGTAGGGTGACCTCAATTCCTCCTTCCCTGGAGCTGTTTATTCATCAGTAAAACATTTAATGAGCAAAACAAGGTGGTTTACCTGAAGTTAAACACATTTCTTGTCCAGAGATGAATTAAAAAACAAGACTGAGTCTGAATAAGTAAAAGTTTCCTGCATATTTAATGGAACGGCTTAAAATCTCAGAATAAACTAGCGTTTAATGTTTGATAAAGGCCACTTTAAAAAACAGACTTCCTTTCAGTCCCACTTAAAAACCACAGGAAGTGTTTGGAGCTTTGCACACTGCTGAACCTGAGCATGGGCTGCTTTGGCAGTCGGCACCGACCTCATCTGTTCCCTGGGCGAGCTCGAGCTTATGGCCCGACTTTTTACAAACAGGCCCCAACATGCACGTTTTCTGGGGAATAACGGTGACAGAAGCAATTATGCGAGACGCTTGGAAACAAGGACAGACTGTTTATTCAGATGAGCAGGAAGTGGGTGGGCGGTGGTGAGTGACCTCCTGCAGTCAACTTTGGAGAAGTTACAGACACTCTGGAAGGAAATTCATCTCAGTTATGCAACTCCATGAAAAAAAAGCATCATTTCAGTTTGTAATTCATGAAATAAACGTGAAAAAACTAAAACCGTTCAATGTACAGAACTTTATTTCAACATCTTAAATCCTTTATGCACATCAGGCATCTGGAGATTTTATCCAAGGATGAAACCGACTTTAAGAGCTCAACAGTGTTTCTGATTGGCTGGTTTATTTTGATGTCACAGAAGGAAGCATGCAGCGGTTAAAAGGCCTCAATTTAACGAAAATGTTGGAAAATCACCAATTTAAAGCTGGAGCATTCCCAGATAATTTAAATGCATTGTAATCCTGGTGTAAAGAAGCTTTTGGAAGCAAACAAACTATAAGTCGCATTTTTTTTCATAGTTTGGCTCGTCCTGCGACTTCTATGCATGTTGTTTTTTTCTCTTGATGACGCATTTTTGGATTTTTGACTAAATCCTACTGACGGACATGAAGCAAGGATTAAACATCGTCGTCTGCAGCCGCGAGGAAAGCTAATCACGGGGTGGAAGCTGGATAGCCAGAGGTGAGGGAAGGACTCCACAGTTGGGGACATAAATGACGTGCTTCCGGCGTTCTGACGATCTGCGCTACCTCGTCAGATTGTCTAATTGCAGCTACGGCGCAGCGCCCTGATCGTTGCCAAGGAGACGAATATCAATGACTTTGCAGGCGGATCTTCTTGGTGTTACCGCTTCATGCAACGCAGCTGCCTCTCTATCACCCCTGATTTACCGCATGCGTCTCCGCTCCGCCCCGCTGCACGCTTCGCCGGTGGAGCGGAGGCGTTCCTGACCCCCCGATTCAGAGCACGGGCATCGGAGCGTCAGAAACTATCGACTTCCAAGACAAAGTCAACAGTTTGTGAATGAATCGAACTCTGGTCCACCTACAAATCTCGGTTCGGTTGAAGTGAACTGTGGTGCGGTTTGAACGCATATGTGACTGGACTGGAGACCACTCCAAAAGCAGGAAGTGGACTGCAGCGCAGGGCATTCTGGGTAAATACAACCAAAACAAACGCTAGCTAGTCTAGCGCTAGTGGGAGAAATGGCTCGTGGTCTTTTTGAGAAACCCTCCAATCGCTAAAATCTGACGCCGCTCCGTTTCTGTTTGCATTTCGTGAAGAAGGAAGCTGCGCTCAGCGTCTTCAGAGGTTTTCATGTCGTTTCCTTCAGCGGTTTTTGGTGCAGCGCCCCCCCAGGCGAGGAGGGGAACAGGTTGCTGAAAGGGTTCGGTTGGTTTGACTTTGAAGAGCGAGAAAGAGAACCACGGCAGCTGGAGATGGAACAAAAGTTGCAGTTTTAATTCCCAATCGAACCGACTCTATTGGACTGTCAGGTAGGAAAACACCCTTTATGACATGAGCAGGAAAAAAAAACATATGAGATGAACTGGAGTATAAGTTGCATTCATAGTTTTTCCACTAATGCAACTTATACTCTGGAAAATACAGTAATTTCTGTGAACCTAACCGTATCTATTTCTGTAAAGCAACCATGCAAAAGTAAAACTATCCAACTGGAACCAGCCTCTCCCATCAGCAGCAGTTAAATGCAGTGAAACCAAAGCTGATGTGTTGAACAAAACAACTTTCTTTTAAAGTTGTCTTCAAAAATCAAACAAACACAAGGTGAGATTTTCTTCCTTCAGCCTGATTCTTGTTATTTTTTTTTGCCGATTTTTTTTTTTTTTTTTTTTTTTGTCATCTTCACGTCTCTGCAGAACTAAAGTAATTAGCAGCACATAGACAGTGGCGCTAGGAAGGGTAAAAAATGACTTTAAGTAAACGTGTCAAGTTTCTTCCAGGCGTAATGATCTTGGTGCTTTTTGGAAAAAGTGGCGCTGCATCCAAATGTGTTAACAAGCTCCAGGGTTAGAGAGTCACTCAGGCTCTTTTCACAGCTTGTTTCATGAATTTTGGTGGTTTTGAAACGAATCCAATGGTTCCTGCATGTTACACTGGGATTGGGAGCAAATTGGCAGGCGTTTCTGTACCAGTTCTTCTTAGACTGAAGCGATTGTTAAGACTAATGTTTGAATGAATTTAAAGTACGCAGGATTATGGAGACCTTCGAGAATAGATGTTCAGTTTGCATCAACTGTACAGGAAACCAACTATTTCCTGTCTGACTGGCCACAGGATGAAGGATGGGGCTGCAGGTGGCTTTTTATGATAATTTATTTTTATATCATTATTATCATTGAAACGATTCACATTTCCAACAACAAATATTTATTATCAAACACAAATTTAATTGCTTTTTCTTTAATAGACCTAATTTTTTCTCTATTAGAAACCGGAGTTAATAACTTAAAAAAACACAAAAACTTTCCCCTCATTTTAAAAGGCAGCAGATAAGCGAGGAACATTACCACACTCTGTAATGTTCCCACATAGACAAAAACACAGACGATGTCTTGTAGGCATCGAAGACAGCGCTACCAGCCCCTGATTTCAGGAAGTATGTGGCTTTTCTGACAGAGTTTTCAAGATTTTCAAAGGTGAAATTAGGTGCAAGAAATGGGTCAAAACTTCTAAGCTGCTGTCACAGTGTTTCCTATCATTCCATAAATGCTGATGTATTGAAAGAAATGTGTGCGAAACAGGTTTTGGTGAGTTCTGGGACCACGGGTGTGGACTTCAGTGTTCAGCTGCAACTGGACAGGGTGAATTACTTTTGTTATGATGTTATCATTTGGCTTCATTTTTTCCCCATATTTAAGGATAAACTTACGCTGCCTTCACACCAGCCCTGTTTAGTCCGCTTTAATCGAACTCCAGTTCATTTGTCTAGAAAGTCCGGTCCGTTGGGGGAGGTGTGAACGCGTAACCGAACTCTGATGCGGACCAAAACAGAGACCTCCGGTCCGCCTACAAACCTCTGTTTCGGTTCGGCTGAAGTGAACTCTGGTGCGGTTCGGATGCAGATGTGAAAGCCAAGCAGACCGCAGAGTGCCGCAAAAGCAGGAAGCAGACTACGGTGCAAAGCATTCTGGGTAAATACAACCAAAACAAACGCTAGCCTAGCGCTAGGCTAGCGGGAGAAATGGCTCGTGGTCTTTAGTCAAAGACAGAAGAGAAATCCTCCAATTGCTAAAATCTGACGCCGCTCCATTTTTGTTTCAATTTGCTGAAAAAGGAAGTTGCGTTCGGTGTATTAAGAGGTTTTCATGTCGTTTCCTTCAGTGGTTGTTGGTGCAGCGCCCCCGCAGGCGAGGAAGGGAACAGGTTGCTGAGAGGGTTTGGTTGTTTTGACTCAGAGCAGAGAGAAAGAGAACTGCAGAAGCTGGACATGGAGGAAATGCTGCAGTTTTAATTCCCAATCGAACCGAGTCTACCGGACTACAAAGTGGGAAAACAGCCTTAATCAAAATCCAATGCACTTTGGGCGGGGGGGGGGGGGGTTCTCAAAGATAATTATTCGCAGAGTTAAATGGAAAGTAAGTCATGCTTGCTTGGGGTGCCGCCACCATGCTGTAAGTCATGTTTCTCTTTCATTTTCCAACATCCAGCATGCAGAGGTGAGTAAAGCAGGCAGTAAAGGAACGGTTTGAGGCAAGTTGATAAGGTGACATACGTACTAAAAAGCATTTGCCTTAATTACTTAGCTGGACTTTTTTCCCCTTTTGGCAGTATAATACAATAAAAACAATAAATAAAGAGAGACTGTAATCCGAAACAAATGAGATAACGCTGCACTTCAATTAAGATTAAGACCTAAGATTGTCCCTTCAGTCGAACAGGACAACAGTCCAGACGCCGGTGTCCTGTGCTTCATGCATACTAACACTGTTTCTAAAACTTACGTTTGAATCAATGACTGTCCCCAAGATATCTGTAATTGTAACGTATTGATGACTTTTCTGAAATCAGCGGCCAGGCCCTTTGTTTTGAGGCTGAGTTGCAGGTGTGAGTCCTCAGACCACCTGACGAAAGAGTGAATGAATGGACCATGCTGCTCTCGCTGATGAAGCGATCTTTAAGAGCGCTGCCGCAGGACTGCGCTCCATGTGTAGGTTGGTCATTAAGAAGCTGTTTTACTGCTCAAACAGCTTTTTTCAGCCACGTTGCCGATGAATGGAAGGTTGGAGATCGGCCTGTAATTCTGCAGTAGCAACTTGTCCACATAAGGGAATACCTAACCCTTTACTCACAAATTTCTGGATTTTCTATGATACCATTTATTGGCACAAATGAAATTAAGTTACTTTGATGTAAATTTTAAGGTAGATAATCGGTAACAAGGCATCAGTTGAGTCATGAAGAGAAAAGCTCATAAATAAAAGGAAAAGCATAGGAGCTGCAGCAAAATACTTAGCTCTGTTTTAGCCATGCTTCTGAGGTGGAAATGCTGATTCTAATCCACTGATGCTGACTTTATTGCCCCCTACTGGTACATTTAAAAACCCCTGCTGTGTTGCTTTGGTTCCTGAGACTGTGAGTCTCACATTCAGTTTTCATGTAAGGGTAACTAACTTCTAAGACATCGAGAAGCCTCGATGTACGACGGCGTATTCGGACCGTTGTAGATAAGAGAGTAAAAGGAGGAAATTTCCACCACAAAACTCAGAAATTTTCAGATTAATTTCACAAATTTTCAAGAAAAAACAATTCTCTGATGTTGAAAATTCATAAATGTGCTGGAAAAAACTTAATTATTAATTTCACATATTTTCCTGGAAAAAAATTATAAATTCTCTGATGTCAAAAAGTTGATGCGACTCTCATAAATTTGCCACTTATGGCCTTTTTTGTCGGAAATATCTGATTTTTTTTTCTTGAAAATTTGATTTATAATGTCAGAAAATATCTTAGTCTAAATATTAAATGCCTTTTATCATGGATATTTTTTTTCTCCCTCAGAATTATGACTTTTCAATGGAGAATTTCCAAATATGTGAAATTAATCAAAACATTTGAGTTTTTTTTCCTCAGAAATTTATGAATTTTCAATATCAGAGAATTAGTTTTTCTTGAAAATTTGTGAAATTGATCTCAAAATTTGAGATTTTAGGTGGAAATTTACTCCTTTTTTTCTTTTATGACCCTAATACGCCGTCATATCGGAAATGGAAACGAATCTGTTCAGCAGCATTTGATGACCAAGACCTTTGCTGGAGCAGTTTTGGGTCTAAGCAGGATTTCTTCCACCACACACACACACACACACACACACACACACACATCCATGTGTCTGCATGCGCCCTACAACCAGGCTGAAACCTGTCATGTCCAATCAGTTGGCCCGATGAAGATCTCAGCTGAAATTACAATAACGAGCCGATCTTCATTGTTCTCCTGCCACGCAGCATTAGCTTGCAGGGCTTTTTAGCTTTTCCTCCCCTGGACCAGAAATCGCATTGAAAACATCTTAAACACGGTGAAGATACTGTACACGCCATCTTCTACCTCAAGAAACCACAATAATAACAACACTGTTTCCAAATTTCTGACGCGTTGGGAATAAAATCTTCAGGTCCAACATGACATTCATGCAGCAGTCACATCCTAGAAACGGCTGACGACAAATCACAAATTCAACATTTCTGATCATTTTAATTGGAAAAAAACACTTAAATATGAAATGATCATTGAGGAATACCTTCATCGCACAAAAACGTTATTTTACGCCACAGTTTTAATGAACATGCATGGTTTTTTTTTGGTGAAACACACATCTAGTCCTGTCGTGATTTGAAGGAAATCATTCGGCTCCGATTCCTGAAACAACGGCAGTCCTGCAGCAGCGACGACCCGGGCAAATACGTTCCACATTCATTTACCATAAAACCATTCTGTGAGGTCATTTACAAAAATGTAGATAATATTTACCTTTCACACAGCTCCAACTTCACGAGCACCGCCTCAAGTCCTCACAGATTTCCTAAAATTTCATCCTGTGTTTCAGGGAGACGTGCGGTGATGCCGGCGAGCAACTGGTCAAGACGTGAGGTCATGCAGGCGATGAATCATGACTCGTTACATCATCGTTTTTGACACGTGACTCAGAGAGAAATCCAAATTTGGTTGAATGTTGGAGCCGATGAACTGGTTTTTTCATGCTTTCACTGGTCCATGGAGCAAAGGTTCTGGGCAGAAGATTCGACTGGTGCCCCAGATTTGGATGCCCCTCAGGGTGTGGGCAGGTCTGGAGGAAGCTTCCAATGAAAATATTCTGGGTGACATGTCAGCTTGATTTATCTCGCCGCTCTTTTCACATGTAGCCCTCATCCTTTCATATTTCATTAATGTAAAAATCAACCGAACTTTGAATTTTGACTTCTTTTTTTTTTTTTTTTATCTCCAGACATTTTGCTTTCCTGCCCTCTTCTGCTGACCAGCTGGATTTTATGATTTAGACCTAAAAAAAACCTTCTAGTTCAGCTAAAAATAAGCAACATTCTCAACATAAAAATTCATTCCTCAAGATCTGTGTCAGTGACGTTCCAGCCGTTTGTTGTTATTCTGCTGAAATCCATAAAGGATGAAAGACTTTGGGCAAAAATCTCACATCGATGACGTTTTCTAAAGTCAGAGAGGAAGATTCCCTTTAACTTAATATAATGCACAATACATTAATTTCTCTATTCTGAGTGAGGCTCTGCTGGACTTCCTTTAGTTTTTCATGTTTCAGTTGCTCGACCAACCTGGGTTCAAACCAAAGTAATCCAGAAATCCAAACCCGGAGAGAAAGAACCCCCCCACCCTGGCTGAAAGTCACCACCGAGACGACCGGAAGCAGTGCTGTCCCCCGTCTCTACGCCAACCACACAGTTGAAGAGTGAGCCGCTTGTCTTTGAACTATGAACTCTGCAGCACCTGTTGAACCTAAAAGGCATTTTCTGATGTGAAAGACGGCGGACGGATTCTCTGGATGTTTGTAACATTAAAACTTGTTCTTCTCCTGTTTCCGATTCTAATTTCCCTTCCTAAGATGAGAAATATATCCCAAAGTAATGAATTCATCCCTCAAAATCATCTTCCTGGTAAGTGTTTGCTAATTCTTCCTAACCTTTCAGGTGGTGATGGGCTCCGCTAACTGAAAAGTTAGCTGCGCTTACCCTAAAGCACTAATCAAACATTAGAGCCGCTAATGCTACCGTGCCATACGGTATTTAGCAGAAGCTAATGCTAAAGCACTAAATTCAACCATGACATGTTATATCGCCCTCAACAGGATCAAATTGATCATTGCACATGTACCGATACGGTTTGTAGTTAAGTGTGCTAAATGTTTTCAAAGTTAGCGAAATGCTAAGGCGCTAAACAAATAATTAGCTCCGCTATTAGCGCATTGGCAGAAGTGTGCCCACCACTGCTTTTGGGTTTAAGAACAGTTGTAAGATGGTTAATATTTAGAAAGAGAACAAATTTCTTTATGTTAAGCTGTGAGTGCAGTTTTTATCTCCATGGAAAGGTCAACAATTTACCCCCCCCAGCAGACATGGGATAATGTTTTTCTTTTGCGTTTCCTCGCAATACTAGTCAATTCATGTGGCATCTTGAACACTGAAAGTCTTTCTGCTACAATATCAGGTTTTTGTACAGCTTTAAATGTATTTTAATTTCTCGTTTGTAAGATATTTAAAGTTTTATTTCTTTTTCTTTAGGATACAAATGGACCACAAAGTGCAAAAGTAAAACAGGTCAGACGTGGGCTTTCCAACTGTCTAAGACATAAACAGAGTTATTTTCACAGGGTTATAAACTCATCTGACAGTTTTGATCGTGTCTTGAATGTGTTGATGGTCTGAATGGTTAATAAAGAGCCGTTTTATGTCCAGTTCCATCTCCACTGAAAGAAATCCCACAAACAAACATGAACACGCAGTTAACAGGCTGATTTTCAACCAGTTTTCTGCACCAAAGAGCCAAGAATGTTGAACACGTTTTAACGATGTACATATGTGCAGTTTTAAATGGACATTTGTTGTCACTGTGACTGGATACAAAATAGACCAGGGTGTATTTGCTCATTTATTGTGAGGGAATGAAATACTTTTTTCTTTTTTTTTTTTTTTAACTTTACTGATCAGTTTTAAGACTTTTTTTTTCAGCTTTTTTCCTGGTTTTATCAACATTGCACTTATTTAATGTTGTTGCTAAACTGACTAAAACCAGCACAAACCAGCAGAATCGGCGTCTATCTTGGCTGAATCTGGTGAGAAGTTGTTACTGAATTAAAAATGTTCATGCAGCTCAGGATTTGATGCGTTCTGGTAGCTACAAGCCAACAGAACGAACACTAATGAACTATGAAATTGAATGCTTGTATTTTTATGCCAGGGGACTCTGCATGAGGTGTTGATTTACTGATAACACATTTGCAATTTCTGCCTGGGTCCATACTGACACTGACTCAGACTCAGCTTGTGCTGCTTTAACGTTTAGTTGTATTCTGTCCCTCTCTTTCTCATGATGTGTCTGCAGGTCATAGATACGGTCTCCACTGCAGCCCTTCCCATTCAGACTCTGCACGCACTATAGATGATGCGCTGTTCGTTTTCTGTTTGGCTGCTGGTGTTTGTGTGCTCTGGAGCTCTGGAGCTTTGGAGTTTATGTCCAAAGCAGAATCAGGTGATAGCAGCTTCAGACACACACAGAAATAACAAGTATCAGGTCATTAATAATCCATTACGAATAAACGGACCTGTTCTGCTTCATTGTGTCCAGCAAATAAAAACATTTCTTCATGCATTTATTCCTTGTCTGTTCTGTTCATACCTTACATCCCTTTTTGTGTCTGAATGAAGCCTTAAACTGGTACAGGCTGCATGAAACCAACCGTCTCATACTGGGAAACTGGGTTCAGGCGGGGACGTAAATGTCGTTGCTCCAGGCAGAAATGAGATTAACAATAAAGTCTAATTAATTGCACCTGCTGCTCCATCGTAACCACAGAACTCTGGTCCGGACCTGCAGCACTCTGGATTCTGGATCAATTATGGGAATCCAGCTCATCAATTAAGGTGGGGAGGAGAGCGAGGGGTCTCTGGAGATGAACGCTTTGTGTTGCTACATTGGTTTTATAATCACATTTTATCTCTTTTTCATTCCCTTGATTACTAGCAGTGGTGGATAAACTTATGCTAATCTGCTAATAGCGGAGCAAATTTTTCACTCAGCGCTTCAGCTAACTTTGAAAACGTTTAGCATACTTAGCTTCCCCTACATTAATTTTTCTGGATAAATTGGCTGTTTTGTAAGCTTTCAGTTGAATAAAGTTCAACATCTGTGTTGAAGTTCTGGTTCTTAAATGTAGAGAATTTTTCAAGTAGTTCGGTGTTTATATTCATGCTCTTGTTTTGAAGTGGGTGAAGACTGTTTACACAGCAGTTTAGTTTCCTCTCCTCACTCCCCCCTGCCCTCCCAATAAATTTTTTGACAATTTATTTTGAAACAAGAAACACTCAGAAACAAAATAAAACACAAACAAAATCAAATTGGTCCTCGGGGTTACTAGTCTTTAAATTGGTGTAGTTCTTGATGATTAGTGCTTTTGGGTTACACAGTGATCTTTTTAGCTAGCAGTGCCTAACACTGATTATTAGCACTGGTTTGATGACAGGTTTTATTAAAATCCATTTTTCATCAGAAATTAACATTCCTTAAAGAGAAACGTATCTTTCACAGTCAGACAACCTGGACATAAATTTATAAAAAAAAAATCATTCCAGTGGTCCACATGTGGATTTGCCATCAGATCCATTAAAAGAACAAACAAACCCACTGAGGTCTCTATGAATCTAAGCAGCCATGATATTAAGTAGGACAATTCATTCAACCTGCTGCATGTTTTCACCAGATAATAAATGATGTGGCACAGAATCTAATTTCATTTCCAATAAAACATTTTTCTTCATCACTGCATTTCCAGAGATGTACTGCAGAAATCAAATGGGTGGGCTTATGAATGATGGATAATCCCATCAAGAAGAACACACCAGAGCAATGTTGAGCCCAAATTAAATGAGTTTCCCCCAGAGAGCTGCAGCTGTTTTTAGCTCAGATGCCCTCAACATCGTCTGAACTTTCTCATGCAGTCCCAGCTCCTCTGACCTGGTGGTTGGTTATACTTATGAGGAAGACTATTAAGGAGCGAGATCGGTCAGTGCACTATGTCATCACAAAGGTTTATAATCATAAGAGCTAGGAAAATATGCATTCTCAGTAGCATGATAACCACAGTTTAACTCCAGTCTCCCAGTTAGCAGAAAACATCTATGAGCAGAAATATTGCAGCTGCTAGTTATCTTGTGTGAAAGTTTGCCAGCATATTTTTTTAATCAGGACTTTTTACCCCAAAGAAGCAAAACAAAATCAAAGAATTCAGTTAAATTCACCTTTCTGATGCTGGATTCCAGTTGTTATTCTGAACTTTCTCTGGTTTTAAAAGTTTAATGCTAGCCCGAGCTAATCTGTTAGCACGTCAACTTTGCCCCATTTTATTTGTTTTTTCTGTTTTAAAGGGTGCTGACTGTTTCACATGAGCAACTGTAAGAACTGCTGATCAGACAGACATTTCAAGACACTACAGACAGACTTGCTTTAAGTGTTAATTCAATCCATTTACTTCTAATTAAACACCTTTTATTATGGATTGAGTTCAGCTGGGAATAAACAAATTATACCTTTTAGCTTTCAAAATATCTTGATGGTATTTTTGCTTCTTGAAGCTGCATAAAAGGATCACCAGCTGATGTGCAAAGAATTATGATCTTCATTAAAACCTATGAAGAAACAGTTAAATGTAAATATTTATGCAGGGAATGAAAGAAGAGACATCTGTTCAACTAATAAAAGGTCCCAGTGGTGAGTGTCGTTTTTTTTTCATATTTATTTTTCAGTTTTGATGCAAAACACAATCTGTAATATGTGCCATGAAATTAAGCCTACTGACACCTATCTTCATGCGCTCTTGGCTTTATTTGCCGGGGAATTAACACACTGAGGTTAGGATGCCCATCCAGCATCCTCAAACACTCCATTATTCATTGAAACAGTTGCCTAGTAACCAAGTTGGCACAAAAACCTCAGATACTGTTGTCGAAATAATGGCACCTCCAGTTTTGTAAGAGCAGAGATGGGCTGTTGATGTGTTACAAAACAATGCAGTTGTGATGAAGCATCCTGCTGGTTGCAAAATCTAAAACGTACATCCAAGACGTCCTGAATGGTCAAAGCTCCAACCTCAACACGATTGAGATTTAATGAGTCAGAGTCAGAAAAACAACCAGTTTTTATAAAATCCATTAATTCTTCCAAGAGATTTGGTCAGAAAGCATCAAGAATGATGCTGGAAGCTTGTTGATTGCAACAGAAGGTGTGTGGTTCAGGTGAAACTTGCTAAAGGACATTAACACAAATTAATTGGAGCATAAATTAATAGCAATATTTTTGGTTTATTCAGCCTGTCAAAGAGAAAAAAACAGGTGTTCATTTTTTTAAAGCAGAATTTTCACCATCTCATTCATACATTTATAAATGTCATTGTTAATTTTTACTGTGTAACTTCACAAATGGCACCCTATGGTGTGGAAAAGACAAAATCCACAATAAATTCAAACATGTGCACCAAATTTTAGCTTTTAAAAATGACCAATTCTATGATGGTAAAAGGACTTAAAGCTCAAAATTAATCTGATAATCATAAACACGGTGAATGTATTTAAACTTCTGACGATAGAAACATTAAAGCTTGATAAAGATTTGCCAAAAGACACTTAAATGACTCTCAGACCACAAGAAGCTAAATCCTTTAATCTGATTAAACTAAGATTTGGCTGCAGAATCCAATAACAGAAGTGAAGCGGCCTCTTCTTATCTGATAAACCGGGAGATGACAGTTATAGTGTCGAGGTATTTCATTTTCGCAGAACTGGCTGAGAGATGATGAGGCGATGGAAGGAAACATGGTGGCAGAAAAATGTCAAGCACCTTTCTGTGAAATTTCTTTCTGGAACGCTAAAGATCGGGGGCGGCAGAATTGTTCTTTGAACCATAAGAGTTGTAGGTTCTGATACTGTAAAGTGGAGATATTAAATTCTTCCAATAAATACCTGAATAACTCAGTGTGAACAGAGGTGGTTTTGGATAGGGGTGATATGGCTCTCGGGCCAGGGAGGCATGGCCAGGGGAAGGACCTTAATGCTTAACAAACAAACAAACATAAAAAAACAAACGTGAAAATCCCAACATGCGGAGTACCACAAAGTTCAATCCTGGGACCCCTCCTATTTAATATCTACATGCTCCCACTAGCTCAGATTATAACAAGTAAGATTAGTTACCATAACTACGCAGATGATACACAGCTCTACATTACGATGTCACCAGGTGACTCCGAACCCATCAAAGCACTGAACAGATGCTTAGAACAAACCAATGCGTGGAGGTGCCAACACTTTCTCCAGCTGTTATCATCTTTGGAGCCAAAGAGGAACGATCTAGAGTCAGGGCGCAGCTTCAGTTATTCTAGCTAGAAACTAGTGATCAGGCCCAAAATCTGGGTGTAGTGATGAACTCAGACCTGAACCTTCAGAGACACATAAAGACAGTTACGAAGTCAGGCTTCTATCACCTGAGCAACATTTCCAGGATTAAAGGATTAATGTCTCAACAAGATCTAGAGAAACTCATCCATGTGTTTATCTTTAGTCGCATTGATTACTGCAACAGCGTCTTCACAGGTCTGCCTGAAGAATCAACCAGACAGCTGCAGCTGATCCAGAACGCTGCTGCTGGTATTCCCACTAAGACCAGGAAGATAGAGCACATCACCCCAGTTCTAAAGTCCTTCCACTGGCTCCCTGGAGCTCAGAGAACAGACTTTAAATACTTCTGTTAGTTTATAAATCACTGAACGGCTTAGCACCAAAATGCATTACAGACCTGTTGTCATCGTATCAACCTTCCAGACCGCTCAGGTCTTCTGGTTCTGGTCTGCTCTGCATCCCCAGAGCCAGAACCAAACATGGAGAAGCAGCTTTCAGTTTTTATGCTCCTCTAATCTGGAACAAACGCCCAGAAAACTGCAAAACAGCCGAAACACTGAGTTCCTTTAAATCAAGGCTAAAAACCCTCCTGTTTAGAGCTGCCTTTGATCGGTAGTAAGTAGAACATTGTTAATTCTATCCTGGATTACAACTTTCTATTACTTCTCTTTATTTCGCCACTGTAATGTCATGTTTTTTGTTTATTGTGTTTTGTTTTTATCATGTAAAGCACTTTGAACTGTCTCGTAGCTGAAATGTGCTACATAAACAAACTCGACTGTTAGGTCATCAGTAAAATTTTTAAATCAAAATATCACATCAGTATGTTTTAGTTCTTGATGTTTCTGAGAAGTTGCGTGATAAACAGTTTTGGAAGTACATTGTTTTGAGTGATGTGACGCAAGAACCGCCACTGACACTGAAAAAGGCTGGATTTAAACTTTCAATAACCGCCCATTGTGTTTAATTGTACGCACTCAGCTCAGTTCAGTGAATTAATTTTTATTAATTAATAAAAAACGTTCTAAATGACCCAATAAACTGCTGGAGACAACAGAGATCCATGATGCTGAGGATTCCTGAAACAAACTTCTGCATTTTATCCTCAGGGATCTGAAAACCGAAACAGCAAGAAGAAAATAAATACCCTTAAAGTAAACAAAGGATATCAGTGTTTGTATTCCCACCGAAACCAGATTCCATTAATAGATAAACTTGGATTTAAAACATCTAAAATGTGATGGTAATAAACATTAAATGAACCTAAACAATTCAGTTTATCGTGCTCAAAACAAAGAATTAATATTGCTCAGTTTTACTGCAGCGTTATGGTTTATTATTAAGTGGAGATTATTAATATGGCCTGAAGGGTTTCCAGAGTACAGCCTGGGAATAGAAAATCATCTCATTTGGATGAGTGAAAGTCTTTTAAACTGGATGCATCTGGTTTGGAATAATCTCTGTGGTCGGAGGGAGCAGCAGCTTCTAAGGTTCTGACAGGAAGCCGGTTTCTTCCGACTTAGTCCTATCGGTCCAAAGCAGCGCTCCGCAGAGACAGTCGGCTCAGATTTAAATATTTCTGAGGGATGAATCTCTGCTGCCAGTATTGAATTGTCAAAACATATATATATATATATATATATATATATATATATATATATATATATATATATATATATATATATATATATATACGTACATACACATGTGCATGTGCAGACACGTAAACTTGCTCAAAGGATTTGAGCAGAAACAGGAAGACAGACAGGCTAATAAATCCGTGCAGCAGACACCTGAAAGAAAATGTGTGCATGTTTTTTATTTCCTGCCTCCGTCCTGCTTTAAAGGAAGTGGGCGACGTCGGTCACGGCTACACGCGGGGGTTCCACTGAGTTTACTTTAATCTGTCACACAGTCCCGTCTGGCAGATCGACTGAAAATGGGAAAAGTTTTTTCTGGGAAGGAGCGCTCCAGTTCCAGCTATACTTCATAAATCTTATTTGTACTGCAAACGGGATTATATTTACTCAACTTTGAAGGCTCTGTTATGTTGTTCCTAACTTGGATTTATAAAAACGGAGCTTGTTTTTAAAAAAGGGTCAGAGTTCTGCATGAAATTCTTCTTTGATCATTTTAATGATTTAAAATACTTTAACTTGGACATTGTGAAACTCAAAAGTCCTCATAGGACCACAGATTTAGTCGAAGCAAACTGGGATCCACACGTCGACGACATCCTTTCTGACTGAAACTGTACGGAGAGCCGTTTCATTCAAAATTAAATCAGTAAATATGTTTATTAATAAATATTTAATAATCCATCAAATAAATGTCCAAATGAAATTTTAAAAAATGTTTATTTCATTATTTATCTTCTCATTTCATAATGCTATATTAGTTTGTGATTTTTTTTTTTTTTTTTTTTTTTGTAAAGGTACTTTATGTATTTCAGGGATTTTACTTTACTCGGTTTTTTATGTCGGGGGGGGGGGGGGGCTTTTTCTGTGGGGCGGGGGAAATAAATAAATAAATAAAACTGTGATTGATAAGCTCTGCATCAACTTTTTAAAATATTTTTTTGCTTTTTATTTCATGGGGACATATTTGATTTTTATCCATTATTCGTTAATAACTGTGTATGCATTTATTTATTTATGTAATTTTGAATGAAACTGCTTCCCCATAAAACTGTAGATGCAAACTTCTATCAGTAACATTCGTCGTCTGTACCTGCCAACCCATTCAGGGTTGGAGGGGGGGGGGCGCCTTTCTTTAGTGCTCACTGGCCGAGAGGCGCGGTGCACCGTCTGCAACGCAACACAGAGACAAACAAAACAACAACCGGCCTTTCACACAAACACTCACACCTACGGGCAAGTTTAGAGTAACCAGATAAACAAAGTCAGACTGGAGGAGGAAGTCAGAGTACCCAGAGAGAACCCACGCAAGGACAAGGAGACCATGCAAACCCCATGCAGAAAGAGATGCTCTGCCAGTTGCTGAGTAAAGTCGAACTTTATTCAACCAAAAGTTTATAAAAGAGCCAATTAAATTAGCGCTTTAGAATTTAGGGGAAGCTAATCGTGCTAAACGTTTATCAAAGTTAGCAAAAACGCAAAGCAGAAAATTAGCCCTGCTATTAGCACATTGGCGAATTAGCCGAAGTGTACCCACCACTGACAAAGAGCATTAAAAACACAGGTGTGCGCCCTCTACTGAATGACAGTGGTAATGGCCTTTCACTAACACTGATTCTTTGTCTGACTATGAGGTGACATCTGTACCATGACAGTTCGCTGTGTATTCATTTGCAGCTTCGCTCCTAAAGAAAAATACTACATTCTATATTTTTACAACTTACATGTTACTTTTGCATGGGAACGTTGGTGATGCTGCTGCCCTCTTCTTAACCCAATGTCTCTTTTGCTTTGTGTAATTATATGTGCTGCTGCATGAATCCTGTATCCTTCTCAGCAGCACCGTGGGGAGTCTAGAGATGCTGAAAAGCAATATAAAACTTGATCAGGGCACAAGTGACAGATAAATGTGTTATTTTCAAAATATGGTACTCCTGCATCCCCTGTTCTGATGTTGCCCTGGGCAACTGCCCACATCAGAAACTGCCACTGAACAGTGCTAACATCTGCAGCCCTGATTGCGTCACTGATCCATCACTGATTTATTCTTGTTAGATAAAGAAGCTGCTGCACTCATTCAGACTGTAAAATGCTCGTCTTTCCTCCAGTTGCTCCACAGGCCGTCCAGGTCAACTTCTCTAAGGACTGAATCTGGTAAAGTCGAACTCTTCCTCAGGATCATTTTCACTTTTTGGCTGTTATTAGCTTATGAAAGTGACACTGCAGAATAAAAATCCCAAAATGTATGTTCAGCTCTTAAATCAGCATGCTGAGAGAACATTTTTTCCAACTCTGAATCATTTATGAATTACTGGTGGTTCTGGTGCTTAGAGAGACAATATGCTGTATGAGCTGGTGTCGTCAGGAAAGCTTGCAGGTAATGGCTGTTTAATTGAAATGACATCATCACTGTCTGATTCAGGAATATTGGCGGTTCTCTTTCCAGATTTAATCTCCTGATATCATTTCTATGTTGAAGGGTGTTTTCCCACCTGATAGTCCGGTAGACTCAGTGCGATTGGGGACCAAAACCTGCAACATTTCCTCCATTTCCAGCTGCTGCGGTTCTCTTCCTCTCTGCTCTGAGTCAAACCAACCAAACCCTTTCAGCAACCTGTTCCCCTCCTCGCCTGTGGGGGCGCTGCAACCAAGAACCACTGAAGGAAACGACACAAAAACCTCTGAAGACGCTGAGCGCAACTTCCTTCTTCACGAAAATGAAGTGGCATCAGATTTTAGCGGTTGGAGGATTTCTCTTTTGTCTTTGGCGAAAGACCATGACCTATTTCTCTTGCTAGTTCTAAACTCGCTCGTTTGTTTGGGTTGTATTTATCCAGAATGCCGTGCGCTGTAATCCACTTCCTGCTTTTGGAGCGGTCTCTGGTCCGCTTGGCGTTCATATTTGCATTCGAACCGCACCAGAGTTCACGTCAACCAAACTGAAACCAAGGTTTGTAGGTGGACCAGAGTTCTCTTTTCTGGTTTGATTACGTGTTCACACCTCCCCAAACTAACCGGACTTCCTAGAAAAACGGACTGGAGTTCGATTATACCAGACTAAACATGGCTGGTGTGAATGATGCACCCTAGGTCTGACATTGGACAAACAAGTCATGCTGCTTTTGCAGTTGCATCCTGTATGGGTGGATACTTTGAAATGGTGCTTGGTTCTAAACCAGGGATGTCCAAAGTCAGTCCTGAATGCGTGAGATGTGTTCCTGCTCCAAAACAGCAGAATTAAATGACTTAATTAGCTCCTCAGCATCTTATGAAGTTCTCCAAGAACATGCTAATTGCCCATTCCTGGACACTGGCTCCAGAGGACTGACTTTGGACACCACTGTTTTAGGCTGCATTCACACCAGCTCTGTTTAGTTTGCTTTAACCGAACTCTAGTTTGTTTGCCTAGAAAGTCCTGTTTGTTTGGGGAGGTGTGAATGAATTGAACTCTGGTCCGCCAACAAACCTTGATCTCGGTTTGGTTGAAGTGAATTCTGGTGCGGTGTGAATGAACATGTGAATGCCAAGTGGACCAGAGACCGCTCCAAGAGCAGGAAGGAGTCAGTTGAGGTGGTTCTGATATCTGATCAGGATGCCCCCCTGGGCGCCTCCCTTTGGAGGTTTTCCGGACACATCCCACTGGGAGGAAACCCCAGGGAAGACCCAGAACTCACTGAAGGGACTATAGATCGCATCTGAGTATGCCTTTGGGTCCCGAGAATGAGGTGCAGGAGAGAGGGATGTCTGGGGTTCCCTCCTGAACCTAATTCCCTCCGCAACCCAGTCTTGGATAAGAGGAAGACAATGGTGGAGACCAACAGATTGGGTTAATGGATGGTTGGCTGGGGTCACACTGTTTTAAGAACATTTACATTTACCCCAGTCCACTATGGTAATGTTCAACGAGTAAAAGGGAATAAAACTGATTTAATCTGTTAAGTTATACTTTCTGAACCTCTATTTGCTTGAGCAGAAAACAGATCTTTAAGTTTCAAGTCACGTTACTTACAGGCAAAGTTTTTAGACTAAAAACGTCTAAGAAGATAGAAAAGTAGCAAAATATTACGGTTGAGTAAACATTTGCTTATCACATCCGTCAAAACCCCAAATTATTTGTCATAAGATAAAGTTTTTGCTTCACACAGACAAAAATTAGTGGGGCACCTCTCTGTTATCAGCAGTCGCCTTCAGTCCAAGGACACCTGTGTGTTCTAACGCCTCCATAACAGAAGGCAGTGAAGCATCGGTTTACTTTGGCAGGCTGGATTGGTTTGGTTACCCACCTGATTCGTGGTGGGTGTTGGGTTCCCAGGGCCTACAGGACACCGGACCAATGTGCTCCCACTCAGATCAGTTCATCAGCCTTTTGACTTCCCTTCAGGTTGATAGCCAGCCCATGCTAAAGCACAGCAACAGGAAAACACAAGATCCAATCAGATTTACTGAGCTGTCTTCGTGCCTCTACAGTGTCTGTGTATACAGGATGGGATTTATTGTGTTGTATGTTCAGCGAACGCTCCGTCACACACTTTTTAATGAAATAAAACACATCAGCCATCAGTTACTCATAAATCAGCAGAACCAGAAACAAAAAGGTGTGTCTGACCGGAGAGCGATCCCAAAAGCCTCCTGGGTTTTTTCTTCCAGGTCATGTGACCTGTGACCTCCAGAACTCCAGTGGAATGAGGTTGACTGGATCTCTGGCCGACGGGTCTGAATAAAGATCATAAAGTCTGAATGTGAGAGAAACGCAGACTGGGAAGTAGACTGGAGGGAGGGATACTCTGACGGACGGATGGATGGATGGATAGATGGATGGATGAACGGATGGATGGGTGGATGGATGGACAGATGGATGGGTGGACAGACAGATGGATGGACGGACGGATGGATAATTCAAAGGATGGATGGATGAATGGATGGATGGATGGATAATTGGATGGATGGATAGACAGATGGATGGATAATTGGATGGATGGACAGATGGATGGGTGGATAGACAGATGGATGGACGGACGGACGGATAATTCAAAGGATGGATGGATGAACGGATGGATGGGTGGATGGATGGATGGATAATTGGATGGATGGATAGACAGATGGATGGATAATTGGATGGATGGATAAGTGAATGGACGGACGGATGGATGGATGGACAGATGGATGAACGGACGGACGGACAGCAATCAGTCTGCTGGTTCCGATGTACCTCAGGTTAAATGCCGATCAGGCTGCGACTCTAGAACAGCAGAAACTGACTGAACCACCAAACCAGGCTCCATGTTCCAACCTCCAGGACTTCCGTCCCTCCCAGATCTACCCAGATTCACCTTCTGTTTCTCAGGAAAAATGACTTTTTTTCTGCATGACTAAACTCCTGTGAACACAACAATCCCAACCCTCTGAGAGTGTCAAACTTTTCTGCTGATATTGTCGACCTTCCAAAGAACCTTCTTATTATTTATCTTTGCTCAACAAGGAAGGTAAAAACTGAGTTTTTCCTGAGTAAACAGTACCTTTACTTCATGTAAGAAGACCAATTCTGCGTAAGTGGAACACCAAAATGGCTGCATTTTAAAGCAGGCCTAAAACATGTGAAAATGACTGACTTCCATGAATAGGTGGGATGAAAATTCTGCTTTTTAACCAGGAGGCAGAACATGTTATTATCCATGAGAGATTACAGATCCATGTCTGCAGCATGTTAGTTTCCTGGAGGCTCTAATTTTAATATTTTAAATAACAAGCTTCTAAAAGGTCCTGTTCAAACGGCTCATAACCTTCTAATAAAGCTTGTAATATCTTAGAGAGCCTGAAGGAATCTAAAAATGTTACTGTTTTCCAAGCCATATTTATTATTCAGCGTGCAGAAATTTAACCAATCATTGAAAAAAAACCCCAAAAAAACTAAGTACACCCCATGATGAAGCAGGTTATCGAGCCAACATCGGGAGGAGAAGCGCTTAGCTTTGGGTTTCTGTTTCACTCCATAAGTCTCTTACATCACTGTGGAGTTTTTGTTTTCCCAAAGGAAAAATCATAGACATTAGCTCCACTAACGCTAATGCACACTAAAGCGCTATACCAACATAGGATTTAGTGGAAGCTAATGCTCAAAGGCTAAATTCAACCCTTTTGAAATCAACCATGTGTTACAACATAGTATATCACCCTCAACATGGTCAAATTTGTTATCGCACACCTACCTGTACAAATCTTTCACGCATTGTTTCAGTTTTCTAGTTGCTGAGTTTTGCTAACTGTGTTGCTGAGTTTACCTAATTGATCACGGTAGGGCTTGGGTCACAAAGATTTGTAGAATTGCATTCTGGGTACAGAATAAACATTTGTTGCACCGTATCACGGGGAGAAAACGGAACGGGTGCCTAAAAACTCTTCACCCACTTCAAAATAAGAGCATGAATATAAACGTCTAACTACTTGAAGGATTCTGACCAAAAATTCAACACAGATGTTGAACTTTATTCAACTGAAAGTTCACAAAACACCCAAATAAATTAGCGTCTTAGAATTCATTTAAGGGAAGCAAAGTGCGCTAAATGTTTTTAAAGTTAGCAAAAATGCTAAAGCGCCATATCAACTTGGTATTCGGCAGAAGCTAATGTTTGATGAGGGAGAAAACAGTCGATAGCCAAAACTTCAACACAGATGTTGAACTTTATTCAACTGAAAGTTTACAAAACAGCCAAGTAAATTAGCGTTTTAGTGTTTACCTGTAAAAATTAATTTAGGAGAAGTTAAGTGCGCTTTTTAAACTGTTTAGAAGTTAGCTAAAGCGCTATTAGCACATTAGCGGAAGTGTGCCCACCACTGCTACATTGGTCTGATGACATTGTTTCAGAAGTCTTGTCTTTTCTTTTTCAAGAGCTTTGTTCTTCAACCCTTCCAAACAGCCATATTGGTTCAGTGTCATGAACTTTAACCTTTAACCTGCTGAGTGAGGCCTGCAGACTCTGAGATGGGGCTCTTGGGTTTTTGGTCTGAATCTGCCTGGACGTCCAGTCTGGATGCTTCCCATTTGGGAATAATCAATCCATCTTGGTTGGATTGACAACAAATTAAATTTATATTATTTTTTTTTTATATTTAATGTTATTAAAACTGATCCTTTTAACTAGATTTAGGCTGGAAACAGAACAGAAGTTTATAAAAGGGTACTTTATATGTACAACTCACTTTGCTGCAGACGTTCAGCGGAGGTGTGTTTAGATCAAATTACTCCTGGCAGCTGGGCTTAAGGATCTGTTAGAGAAAGAAAAGAAAAGCTGTGCGTTAACGATGCTCCGAGGGCATTGCTGAATATTTCAAAGCACATCATGCGTCTGATGTTAGCAGACATTTCCACAGAGCCAGGCAGCATGAGCTGAACCGTAAAAGGGTTTATTCTTTCAATGAGGAAAGAAACTGGGCCATTTAATGGTCCATCAGTGGAAATTTGCTGATGTTTCTTACTGTGTGAAGCTGAGGTCTTTGCAGTCAGCACTCCAAACCAGAACCAGAAAGGAATCCCTGAAAAAAAAGAAAAAAGAAGTAATTTATGACAGTTACGTCTGTGTAGCAGCAGCGCCCTCTAGCGGCCACTATCTGCTCATTTCACAATTAGTTTCATTTTTTCAAAGACACGAAAAACCATGTTCTTAACATAAATACATACTGCCCTCTGCTGGAGCTTCATATGAACAACACAATTTTTCTTACATTTCAATGGAGAAAATTTGAACCATTAAGTCTGTAACCTCTGTAGCTGATGGTAAATACAAAAACACCTGAATAACAACTTATTATTCTCGGTTTTTAAAAATAATTCTCTGCAGGTTTTCTGAATTCACCAAGAAAGTAAAAAATGTGTTTTTCATTCCAATAAAAGCAACAAAATATCTAATTTTCCTGCATAAAAGCAAACTTGTCACTGTGTTTTAAAAGATCAGTATTTATTGTATGGTAATCCAGCTCAGTCCAATCTGGGAATCTGAGTCTGGAAAAATGTGAAACTTTGGAAAATTTGGGGAAACCTTGAATGAAAGCACTGTGGCATTTTTCCCTTCTTTTCTGTAACTTTGAAATTTGCCCCACTGGGAATAATTTTACACGCTGCAGCTAAATTAGGACTATCGGAAACTTTTTCCACACCACGTCTGTCTTTGTGGCATCTGTTTTTTAAAAATTATTATTATTATTTGTTTATTTATTTACTTTTTATTTGTTTTTGTTTCTTTACTTTTTAATTATTAATTATTTTTTATGATAACTTAAAAAAATATATATTTTTTTTCTTTCTTTGCTGTAAACTTAACCTTTATATTTTTAAGACAGACGCGAAACCATTAAACTGGACTCAGAAAGATTCCTGGTGAGACCGAAAGAATGGCTGTGAACTGATAAAACGTCACACATTAATCGTCTGGCCAGCCTGTTTGCTGAAGCACCTTTAGATACGGAGAAATATTTAGTGAGTAATTCGATGTGCAACTTATAACGAAGAAGAAGAACCGAGGATCTGACTGCTAAACTTCAGGACTTCTGCCGGTCCCATGAAAGAGCCTGGTCGAACCGAAGGTTTAGTCAAAGTATTATGGAGCTTGGAAGGATTTCCCTGATGTCTGTAGAGGAAGCAGCTTTAAGGATGGATAAACCGTGTCTGCTACAGTTATCCCAGTAGATCACCCTTTCCATAAGTTTTCTGTGTTAAAATTTGTTGTCAGCGTCATACGTTTCGTTTATTTTGGGTTAAGTTAAAATAAAACTGCAGGAAGATTCAGTTCTTCTTCTCACACTTGGGCTGGAAGTAAAGGTTCAGAGAAAGCTGAAGCAGCAGAGAGCCAGATCTCAGGTAAGGCGCTCTCTTTGTCCCACTGTTGCTGCTGTCCGGTGCTGGTGAAGTGACGGCTCACAAAGATTGTCCTTAATTAGGATTTTATCTCCTTTTTCCTGTCTTTTCTCTTACATTAAAGTTAGATGCTGGAATTTAAAATAAGGCCTTGTGTTTCTTTACTTTTGGCTTCTGAGAGGTTAAAAAGTTCCTAATTTTTAGCCTTTAAATCGGTTTTAATTGCTGTTTTCAGTGTTTGTTTCCAGGTTAGTTTTTCTTTCTTTTACAACTAATCTGTTGATTAAAATTACTCATTTTGTTCGTTCAACTGCTGTTTGTATTTGTTTTGTTTCAGTCAGAAGTGAGTAGATTCATCACGTTAACTTTTTACTGATGTGTTAATTTTGCTCTGGTCTAAAACATTTTCTGAAAACACAGAAATCTCCTTGTCTTTCTTTAATGTGCTAAAGAAAGCCTCCTTTCCTAATTAACTTATGAATAATCACATCGTTTTGATGTAGGTTTGAGCTCACTACACAGAAACTATGAATTTGCTTGAGGAATAAAGATCTGATGCCTCCTTCACCACATTCTGGAAAGCGGTGGGATTTCAGGACACTTTGACCTCCAGATGGCGCCGTCTGCACGTTTCTACTGCCGACCAGTTTCTCTTTGCACCGTCTTACTCTGATGGTGATGGTTTTATTTAGCTGTATAAATACAACACCTAAGATTTTTCTCGGTTTAAACTCTTTGTGAAGTTTCCCTGCTTTCCCTGTGGATGACTTCAGCTTCCTGTGTCAACCAAAACAAACGACAGCTCAGGCAAACTGGAGACTCTTTAGGTCTCTCATGTATCGGGTGCCATTTGTAAAGTTACAAAGTCTAAAATTAACAGCAGTAATCCGGGTTATTTAGCTTATTATAAGAGAAAAAAATGGGGGTTAATTTTTCAGTCATATTTTCCCCATGTTAATCATTAATTTATAAATGTTACAGTTTCAAACTAAATATTTTGCTTACTAGCTAAATATTTAGGTACAAACTAAATACTTAGCGCTGAGCTAGCTAAATATTACCCAAATATTTAGCTAATATGCTAATTAACTTGCCGATAAGTGGAAGGAGACTATCACGATAAAAGCTGGGTCATGTGAACCTCTAGATAAACTCCTGCTGGTGAGCTGCACAGTCACTGTTGCAGGAGATCCATCGGTAAACGTCTTTGTTGCTTTTAAAATGGCAACAACATTTTAGGCTGAAATGTTGTACAAGAACAGAGAGAAGCTTGCTAACTAAATACCTAGTTATGCTTCAAAGTAAATATTTTTCTTGCTAATTACTTAGTTTGAGGCTAACTATTTAGCTAGCTAACTAAATATTTATCTTTAAGCTAAATACTTGCAAATGAAATATTTCGTTTGAGGCTCAATATTTAGCTTGCAAGCTAAATATTTAGCTGGGTAGTTAGCAAGCTGGAACTAAATATTGAGTTTGTAAGGTAAATATTTAGCTAGCTAATTAAATATTCACCTTAAAGCTAAATACTAACAAAATATTTAGTTTGAAGCTGTAACATTTAAAAATTAATGGTGAAAATAACATTTTTTCTGTGATGAAAGGAAAGGTTAAATAACCCAGAATATTGCTGTTAATTTTTGGCTCTAACTTTACAAACGGCGCCCCATACTCATGTGAGTTCACCATTGTTTGACTCTTGTGAGATCACATCTTTATCACTGCAGAAAATATTTCTCACGATGCACAGGAAACTATTGTTCTTCACTTCCATGAGTTCAACTCTGGGTAAATTTATGCAGTCTTTCTGGGACATTTCACACTTTTAAGTGATTGTATCATAAGGAAAGGAAAGAAAAGGATTAAGTTGAGTGTTTAACCTTAAATAATCTAAATTACCGCCCAGGCTGAATAATCTCATCCTCAGAAGCGAGGAGGTGATCTGATCTCCCTTTTGCTTCAGCTTTTCATTGGGGGTGGGGTTAGGGGGTGCTTAGGTCCCCGGAGGTGAAACTCTATTAGCACCCAGCATGAAAGTCAATGAAAGGACCCCAGTGGGCTCCGGTCCCCTGACAGTATTAATGTTTAATGATATCTAAAAGGGCTAATTCCCCCCGCCCTCCCTGTTGCTCTTATCCTCTCATTAAACATCCTCACAATGTCTTCACTTCCTCCGATTAGAGCCCTGACCCCGGCTGCTGAAGGACTCACCCTTCACCGATTATAAATTCATCTCGCTGCGGCTCTTTTCCTCCCCTTCTGAAACACGGGATACGTTAGCGAGGAACGGCAGAATAGGACCGAATCAGGAAAATTAAAAATGACCGAGTTCATGGGCCGTTCATCTCTTTTATAATACATCTTAACCTCTCAATAACCGTCTGCTTATTCAGTCATAAAGAAAGCTAAAGCAGAAACTAAAACAGAGTATATCAGTATATCAGGCGGAAATGTGCGTACAGAGGCAACCCGCATCGAACAAATATATCGAGAGATTTCGGAGAAACTGACCACCCAATGGTACACATGCAAAAAGGACATCATTGGACAATCGACCACAGCTCCTGTGCGCTCACGTTCCCATATTCACGCCTAACTTGGCTCGAACTGAACCAGACATTAACTGGCTAGAGTGAGACTTGACAATGGAGAAGGGGCTTTCGTGTACGCTATGTACCAGGAGATTTCCCTCGGTGTTCAGGAAGCACACACTGTACTTTCTGGGAGGGTACCCACTTCGTTCCAGGAGGGTACATATATGTTCTGGGAAAGCAACCTGTCGGTCTCAGAAAAAGGGTGTCAATGGAATTTGCGATGTTGCGATCACAACTATTAACGTAAACTCAGTCATCATTCGCGACTTTTGCGCCGACTTGTAATTTTTCCACAAATCTGACCAACGTCCTCTTCTAGCGTGTTTTCCGTGGCATCTGGGGGAATTTCGCTGATTGATTAAAATATCCAGGTTTTAAATTGACTGGGGAGATGCCTTTTTTTTAGTGGGTGGTTTAGAGCAAACGGTGGCGAAGTGCGTGGGGGTGTGGGAGGAGCGGAGATGCATGCCAGTAGACTGAACACAAGAGGTTGCACTCCAGCGTTGCCGCTGATGTTTACAAAGCGCAAATGTAGCTTTAAGAAAGAAGTGCAAAATAAATTTCCTTCATACCATCTCAGTCGCAATAAATGGGTGGCAGAGTGATGGGGGGAGTACCCTCCTTCCTGCCACTCACACACTGACTCTCCTTCTTCCTTAAATAAAAGTAACATTTTTTTGTAGGTACAATACCTTTTTGAGGGTGCTGGTTCAAGAAGGTACAGCAATTTCAACTTTCTTGTAAAACCATGTTATGGTAAAAATAAAGCTTGAAGAAATTCGCAACTTTGACTACAACCTTTTGAAAGAGGTGCTGCCAAATCAGTAATTTTAGGTCACAACAATCATAAAAAAACATCGCAACATCCTGGAGGGACAGCTGTGTTTCTGGAAAGTAGTCTCTACGTAGACCAGGGCAGGGACCTTTCAAAGGTCCTGAAAGGCACCTCATAGGTTCCAGCCCTGTAACTCCTGAGTTCTTTAAAGGAACTTTTTAAGACTGGAAGCAACATATTTAAGCTACAGGAAAGTACCCTATAAGCTCTAGCAATGTGAGTTTCTGTCAAAAAGGTGACAAATATACCAAACATCCAGCAAACTGTTATCAGAAACTTGTGGAGAGAAATTCAAGATCTTTGACCCAAGTCAAAAATTTACACCAGAAACAAGAAGAAACTAAACCAGTTCTCTAGCAATGTCTCTTTCTCATTATTCTGATGTTTAGCAAATATAAATGATTTTGATAATCCATCTGACCTGAAGCAGGGAAGGTGTGGTTTCATTTAATGTCAGAAAATATGCTGGCAACTGAATGAAAATAATTTAGTATGTTGCAGTGCTTTATTTAGGATTCATTCTTCTATTTTTTTTCTTTCTTCTTCTACTACTTTCTGATTTGCATTATTTGCCATTATTTCAACTGTTAACTTTTCGTTTTCTCTGTTATTTCTCTCTCCATAGAAGGTACACCTGGTCTGGCGTTCTGTTTGGCTGTGATGCCTTCCTATAGCAAGGCCTCAGCCAAGATAATACTGCCATCAACTAGTCGTTCTCCTTCTCCTGCTGTTCTTACTTCCATGAACATAGAAAGCACTCCTGGTTCAGTTCATCTGTTCTTCTTGAGTCTCTGCTCCGTCTTCTCAAACCTCCCGTCGGTCGTGGCTGATGGCCGCTGGTACTGAGCCTGGTTCTGGTCCTGCTGGAGGTTTCTTCCTGTTAAAGGGGAGTTTTTCCTCTCCACTGTCGCTACATGCATGCTCCGTATGAGGGATTGCTGGAAAGTCAACGACACAACGCCATGCTGTCGCCCCCTGCTGGTCAGGAGTGAACGCTGCAGGTCAACAACGCCATGCTCTGCTGGGTTTCCTTAGAAACTTTCTGAGCTACTTTGAATAATTAATTGAGCTGCTGAACTGTTTGATAATTAGGATCAATTGGAATGTATGTGTGATTGAATTGTTAATTTTTTTTTTTGTAAAGTGCCTCAAGGCGACATGAGTTGTGAACTGGTGCAACAGAAATAATCTGAATTGAACTGAATTTTCTTTAACCTGAGGCACAACATACACTGACATTCAAAAGAAAACAGATGTTCTCTTCTTGCACACACTGAAAACCTTTAATGCACCACCGAGCATGCATGCACGACACCAATATATCCGTCAGGACACGCAAACACACAGTGCAGGCTGGCGAAATGCCCAAGGAAATGCTTATTCCCACAAACACCCTCCGGAGAGACTGCGCAGCACTTAAGTGGTCACCATCAGGAGCTTAGCTGGCCCCGCTGAGCATTTCAGCAACGCTGCCTCACTGAAACTGCTTGTTTGGTTAACTCTGTCAGCCACACACAGAACCTCCGTCATTCACAGTCGGAGTCGCGGCTTCACTTTGAAGTCGCTGTGGGGAGGATGACGAGGCCCCGTCGTCTGTTAGGAGGGATTAGTTTATTGGGGAGTGTGCATCTTAACCGAAGCATTTCAAGGATTTCTGCTTTTTGTTGTTGTTGAATGCTGACGCTGAATGAGCATCGGGCTAACAACACAACTGATGTGCTCCACAATCCTTACAGAGCACACCAACCCTGCGTTTTCCCTTCATGGACAGTTTCAGGTTGCTGAAGCCGTGATATCTTCAGGTTCACAGACTTCTGGTGGTGCAAAGATCATTTCGAAGCAGCTTCTGCGGCTCCGACGGGAGTAATACAGTTGAAACCAGATGTTTACATACACCGAATAAAATCACACATTTTTTTCTCACTATCTGAAGATAAATCAGACCAAACTTCTCTTGTTTTAGGTCAGTTAGAATCGCCAAAATTAATTCTATTTGCTAAATTCCAGAAAACTTAACAAGAACATTTTTTAAAGATTTTCTTGTAACCTTCTTGCTTGAAAGAAATAAAACAAATGAACAAAAGAATTAAAAATGTGAGGAAGCAAAAGAAGGAAGAGAATGAATCAAAGAAAGGAGGAAAGGCATAGAAGGAATCAAAGGAGAAAGGAAGGGAAGGAAGGAAGGGAAGAAAGAATTAAGGAAGGAAGGGAAGGAAATAAGGCAGGGACCTGTTCTCATTCAATTCCATTTGTATAGTTTCAAATTTATTGTCATGGCAACACTTTCCCCAGTAAAATATCTTTTATTTTTTCTGATTCTGTAAATTTATTCCCAATAAAACAACACTGAAGCGCCTGACCTCCTGATATGTAAGCAGAGCAATAACAGCTACAGACATTCACATCTGTAAAATCATCCAGTTCATAACTAAAGAAAGACCTTTAACCTTTACATAATGACAAGCTTATCATTATATGAACTCAAATCTAAAATGATCAAAGTTCCTGAAATAAAACACTCCCAGTTTAGTGAATTCTCCGTCTATTAGAGGCGGGCAGATCGACCCAAAATATCGATACCAAGTCGGTATCAGTATCAGATCAATACTAGCGTAATAAAATCAATACTTTAGTTTCAGATTCCCTCTTAAAATGTTATTTTATGTTTGTATTCTAGTTTCTCAACTCCACCTCAGAGAGATTTTGTTTTGATTTGCTCTGAAATTATCATTTTTTATGCTTTGTTTATTTAGAAAACAATGCACACAAATTCGTTTTACTTTTCTGTTGTTTCTGTTTGTCATGTATGTTATTGAAGTATTTTGTAGACTCCTGTAAACTTTATCTCAATTCTGTCCAAGGTTTTAACAAAACAATTCAAAGAGAAAAACACAAAAACGTCTAAAGGTCAGAAGTTTACTGGCGTCGGTGTTAGCATTGGTGTTAGCATCGGTGTTAGCGTCGGTGTTAGCATCGGTATCTGCAGTACTGGCCCTGTATTTACTTGGTGTCGGATCGATACCAAAATATGCAGTATCGCACACCTCTACCGTCTGTGACTGACAGAGTGGGTCTGTCCTTCATCGTGTCTGTTATTGGGACCAGACCACCTTTAAAGCTGATTCACAATCTCAGCAGGTGTTCTTCTTTTTATTCCACCTCGATACGGTGTGTATTTGATTTTTTTTTTCCTCTTAGCTAATAAAAACAAAAACAGGTGCAGCTGAAGGACGTCTGTGCAGAGAGGGACCAGAGCAAACTGAGCCACCTTCCTTCTTCCCCTGCCCCATGTGTCTTTTCTGCCTCTGGATCTGCACACGGCGGGTTTGTGTTGCGTGCCTGCATGAATTGCAGGACAGGCGCAAAAAGCAATCGACCGGGCTTCCTCTGGAGATGGAATTGCCAGCCGTAAATCTTGAGCGTGGACGTATTTATGAGCAGAGACGTTCGCCTTTCTGCCGGCTCATCACACGGACCGTCTGCTGGTGAACTGCATGTTTGCTTTCTGCTGGCTTCATGCACACATCCACCGTGCAACACACTCAGCTGCGCCTTCCTAAGCAGGAATATTTCCCTTTGAATTCACTTCATTAGACGCTCCTAAGTCTTCTTGATCTTGGACCGTTTCTTAATGATTCAAATTTTTTTTGTCACATGAACCAAAATTGTCAAGTCAAAAGTTCTGGCGGGACAAAAAATTTTTAAAAACCTATAATCACTGTTTTTTTTCCGGCTCGACAACAAACGAAGGCTGCAGTATTTTAGCTAACCGAATAAAGTTGTCTGAATTTTTATAGGTAAGGGAAGTGAATCATTGTAGATCCAAAAGGTAAAACGGGTTTTGCACATTTGCCTTGAAAACTCCCTTGACTCCCTTGAACAAGAGGTTTTTAATCTTCATGGGATTTTATCCTGGTAAAATAAAGGTTAAATGAAAAAATAAAAATAAAAAAGGCATCCAGTTTTCAGATTCTTTTGGGTTCGGCTGAAAGAAATGTCGTAAAAATCTGGTAGTTTATTTCCAGGAATAACAGGATTTTGGTCACACTTTCTTTGAGAACACTTTACGTGTTCAGCTAAGATTAAAACTTTAAATGGAAAGAGATTCAGGTGCAGCAAAGTAAAAATCACTGGATAGATGTTGTCCTTTTTTAATGTGAAATTAAAGAATATGTAAAACGTTTCTTTATTAAAAGACGAATACAGCGAACATTTTCAATTCCAGAAAGATTTTAATCAGTCAGTCATAATTTCGCCCTGATTAAAATAAAATGATCGCTCTGCATCAAGCACCTGTGCTGGTGGGCCAAATTTGTTCCAGTCATAATTTGTTGTCATGGGCCTCATAAGATTCTTTCCATGGGCTGCAAATGGCCCCTGTACCACGGTTTGAACACCCCTGATCTGTGGCCTCAGGTCTAATAGTCTGTTCTCTGCAGGTCAGCCCTAAGCTTGCTGAAAACGTCAAGAAGTCCCAGCAGAGTTTAGTAAACTCCACGCTTACGTTTGTGATGGTGGGACAGAAAAGGCTTGTTCTCCACTTGTCTCCCAAACAACCAGTTGGCATCCAGATGTGGTCTAATGGTTGTCATGGAGACTTGCCTTTGGAGATGTCTGACCTCCTTTACCCTCTTCCGAAGCTCCACATGAATGGCATGTTTTCTTGTCTTTTCCATTTCGAGGAAACTTAAACCCCAGAGGAAGCGCTGGAGCAGAAAATAAAAGTTTCTCCACCAGGGGTCTGGAACCGGTGGCTCTGGAGCTGCAAGAGCCTCTTTGGACCTTCCACAATGGCTCTTACTACTAATGCTCTCAAATATAGCTATTATAGTTATTTCATGGAATAGTTGCGTTGGATTTCTACAAGAGGATGACTCTGAAAGTACCAGTAATATTTTTTGGAACTATTAGAAACATTTTTTCTCTTGACATTAAGGATATTGGGGCCGATTTCTCAGTGCACCCCCAGTATCTATCATCCTCTTTTTGCAAAAGATTCATGTTTTTCCTTTATTTTAGTATTTAAAGCTAGAAATAACGTTGTGGTTCTTTAAGAACAACTGCAAATTTCTGATTACATATTGATCAAAAAGTTATACGTTGTCTTTTTATAAAAGGTCAGGTAAAATTTTCTGCTCTGAACGTGTTTTATTGAGCTGCTCTGAGGACAAAAATGGCTCTTTGGATTGTAAAGGTTGCTGACCCTGTTTTAGACACAAAAAATCACAAAGCACAAATGAAAGCTTCAGTTTTAAATCTTTTGTTTCAAATTAAAGGTTAAGTTTTAAAAATCTTTCAATGTGAGCCTCTGCTGCTGCAGTAAAACACGTTTATTTATTTATAATCCAGCAAAGTCAGGGGTGCAACCATGTACTCTGAGGTGTATGCAGACACATCATAGGCAGAGTCGTGTCTCTGTTATTAATCATATCGTTTACACACGCACAAACAACTGTTAAAGACACGAAATGCTGACAAGAAATCATTTTTCCACCACCGTTTTTGGCGCCCACTCTGGCGCGGCACCCGCTTTTTGGTTCCAGTTTGCCGTCAGTGCTTCATCAGTAAAAGCTGATCAGGAAGAACTGATAAAAGAGTTCTGACCCGTTCAGCTTCAGAACACGTTTGGTGGAAAAGCTGCCACAGGGATCGAAATGTAGGAAAAGACCCAAAAGATTCTTTTAAACTTGTACAAAATATATCTTTTCAATAAAATTAATAATTTACTCCGGCTCCCTCAGCATCTCCACAGAAGCTTCACCAGTCAGCAACAGCCCAGAATGTTCTCAGTAACTTTATTGCTCTGCAGAAGACAGTTTCAAATTACACTGTGGGTGTACTGCATGGAGGACGGTTAGGGCCACTGAAAAAAAAAAGATTTCTGACTTTTTCTCAGAATCCTAAAGTTTTTTTTCCTCAGATTTCTGATTTTTTTCCTCCAAATTCCGACTCTTCTCTCAGAATCAAATGTTGAAATTATTTCTGCGCTATCAAGCAAATCTTGTCTTAAAACTAAAATCTACCATGTAAAGGTTTACAAATCCGACAATCCTACAACAAGGAAGAAGCAATTATGTGATTATTTTTCATATGCTCACATAATTGACCGAGGAACGTTTGGTTATTTATTTGGACTTTGACGTAGATCGATACAGAATGAGAATTCTGAGTTTAAAATAAAAATTCTGATATTAAAGTCAAGATTGTTTTATTTTTATTTTTTTTTTAGTGGCCCTAATTCTCTTCCGTAGCACTGGGACATGGATCTGAGGAAAAACCATCAATTTACTTTCTTTCTCTGATGAATTAGATTCTTACCATACATCTGTTTGAAGCAGTGAGCATGCAGAGGTGGCGTTATTCAGCCTCTAACAGTGCTTGTTCGTATGAATGTGAGAGTAAAGATCCAACCACCTGGTTCTGAAATAATGATAACCCTCAGGAGAAAGCTGAGGGATTATTAAACATGTATTTTATCTCCTTGTCGAGGAATCAAGCTGCTGCTTTCCATACATCTTATGGTGAGGAGAAAAATCAGGTAATGCTTCCTGTCAGAAAAAAATGACTGGTCAACAGTTTGCAACCAGTCATCCATCAGATTTATTAAAGCCGGCAGTTTTCATCTGCAGAAAAAATGTGTACCAGTCAGGGGAAAAAGCAGCTGTGCAATAACCACATGGAGGAGGAGGAAGAGGAGGAGGAGGAGGAGGAGGAGGAGGCCCGTCTCATGATGCATGGAAAATATTTGGCTGACTTTCTATGAATCTGGTGCTGGGATGCAGCGGACGCCTTCAACAGGCACACAGTCGGAGTCAGCTTCTGTCCAGTGAGAGAAATCTGAAGGTCTGAGTGGCTGAATTGGACCCGTTGAGAGCGTCGAAGGAATTCTCTCCTGGTTCTGGTCCGTCATGCGCTGGTGGAAATAAACTGCACGGAGACGGGGTCACGCCCCTCTGCGCTTAAACCCAAACTAAGCTCAATAAAACACGACCTGCAGTTCCGTCGCTGCCCCCACGTTGAAGACCTCGGATCAGCACAGTGTTACCATGGTGATTACAGCAGGTACTGGTACTGTTGGCGGTGTAGCCCGGTACCAAGTCGTGCTGGAAAATGAAACCAAAACGTCCCGGTAGATGGCTGTGTTGGCCGACCAGAACCAGCAGCACCAGCACTGACTGAGGAAACTTCACAGCTCCGATTCTGTGCCGCCCCACTCTTCCTCCAGACTTCCGGACGTTGATTTCCAAATGAAATGCCAAATTTGCTTTCGTCTCTCTGCCACACTTTTTCCTTCCACTCAACTTTCCATTTATATGCTTGTATAGCGTAATCGGTGAACAATGACTGTTAGGTCAGCAGTTCTCAGACATTGAATTGTTGAGCTGAATGGTCTTCTCAATGATTTTCTAATTTAAGATGAACTTGTAACAAAAAGTCAAACTTATAGTCGTAATTTCAACGGATGATCAGGCTCCGGACGCGTGTGCTCTTTCACACAGATGTTACAGCGGATGAACACATGAGAATAACTATTATGAGGCCTCATCTATCACAGACTTCCAACAGTGCGTAAAACAATCAGACCCAGTTTGCTTCGCTGTTGTGCCGCAGGCCTTCGCTGTGCCGACATTCACGTCCAATTCTTCACGTTTCTAAAGAGCTCGGGGCGCAGCAAAAACCACATCCTCTCTCTCACGTCTTCCACCAGCGTATCTCCTCATCTCCAACCTGTAAATCACCACGAAGATAAAACATGCAGAAAGCAGCTCTTCAGGAACTAAATGCATCAGCTGGTCAGAAAGGAAGCCAGCAGCTCAAAGCAGCCGATTCTTCAACTATCACCTCCCTTCGATATCCGGTTCAGTTTACACACCGCTAACGGCTAACAGATGCTACCACAAGGTGACTGGCCCACAGGTCCAGTTTATAAACAGCTAATATGTACAACAGTCCTAAAAACATGTTTGTTATTGCTGTACTGTGAAGATAAAATACAAAATCGTACAATAAAAAAATGTGTTCAGTGTTTAAGACATAATCATTTTTTAAAATGCTGGTGCACAGTTTTTTTTTTTTTTTGTTTAGGATTGTTTAGGAAATTTTAAATTTTTTGTCCATTTTAATTGCTACAGTAACTTACTATATAAATCTTGTGCCACATCTTCTACCTTTAGCTTTTGTAAATGAGATATTTACCGTTGCATTTTAATAATACTCTGTGTTCTGTTCGTTGAGTATGTGAAGAATACAATAATATATATTTATCTCGATTAATATCGACTCCTCATCACTCGGGGTGTAAATCAGCTGCTTTATCACGATATGATATCTTGTTAATTTGTTTAGATGGCGATACGATGTTTGCCGATATCACAAAAATATCATGATATGATTTCGATTCAATTTAATTCACACATCTGCGATCGATATGATGCAATATCATATGCCCATCTAACACAATCAACTCACAAAAAACAACTAAAATTTCTTTCTAAACTCTTACAGGCATCAGGTTTCGAAATTAAACGATCAAAATTTCAAACTAAAGATATCTTAAAATTTACGATATAGATTATTTACATTTTGCATTCATGTAATCGTATTGTTGATAATTTAATCGATATATCAGTGTGGACTGATGTATTGTTACACCCCTACTCATCACTAGTAATATAAATCTGTACGGAAACGCGAAACGCGCTGCAAACACACAAATGATGCAAACTCCAAAACACACAAATGCAACAGAAATTCGCTGAAAAAAAAAAAAAAGTTGTAGTCACAGAAAATAAAACCAAAAGGTAAAATTCTGAAAATAGCAAAAACAACAGCAAGTTTAAAGCGCCGCAAAGTCGCTCCACAAAAACGGAAGTCCTCCAGACCACTAGGGGGAGTCGACCACCAGACCCTCAGTAAAGATGGAATGTCACGATTTAACGGGATTTCCAGAAGAAAGTTGGAGGAAGAAAGAAAAAGTGCGTTATACTTCATGCCTTTTTCAAACACGCAGTCTTTTACAATTTTACAGAACAACAGCACATTTACGTAGGTAATATTACCTGCTCCAGACTCCCCCTAGTGGTCTGGAGCATTTCTGTTTAAAAATTAAAATTAGGGTAGGAATTTTTTATCTTTTCTACGACGGCGTATTAGGGCCAGACGAAGCAATGCTGTTTTTTTTAAAATTATGAGAATAAAGTCATAATTTTACGACAATAAGGTCAATATTAGCAGAATAAAGACACAGTATTACCAGGAAAAAGTCGTAAAATTACTGAAAAAAAGTTGTTTTAATGGGAAAAAAGTTTGGATAGCATAAAGATCTGATGTGAGGAGCTCAGCCTGTGTGGTTTTTTTCTTTGAAACAGACTCAGTCGTTGCATAATCGTTTCTAGTCCTCCTACTGATAATAATTTGATGCTGATGTGTTAAAAGATGAAATATTATCTTATTTGTAAAACCGATACCAAAGTATAACGTCACAACATTCTCAACCTTCCTCATTTTATTTTTTCATTATTTTTCGTGTAGAAGTTATCATAAAATTACGTCTCCATTCTACTAATATTACGACTTTATTCTCGTATTATTGAGTTTACTCTCATATTATTACTACTTTTTTCTTGTATTATTACAACTATATTCTCATGTTATTATGAGTTTATGTTCATATTATTACTTTTTTCTTATATTATTATGACTTTAGTCTTGTAAAATTATGACTTAATTCTCTTAGCACTATGACTTTACTCGTACTATTACGACTTTATTCTTGTAATATGAGTTAATTCTCATAATTTTTATTCTCGTAATATGACTTTATTCTTGTACAGCTTTTTTCTCGTAATGTTATGACTTTATTCTCATATTACTGGGTTTATTCTCATATTATTATGACTTTTTCTCATATATTACGACTGTTTCTCATATTATTACAACTTTATTCTTGTATTATGACTTTTTTCTAATATTATTACAACTTTAGTCTCATAATATTATGCGTTTATTCCCATATTGTTTCAACTTACTGTCGTACGACTTTATTCTTGTACTATTATGACTTAATTCTCATATTATGAGTTTATTCTCATCTTTATTATTCTTGTAATATTATATGACTTCATTCTTGTACGACACGTAATTTCATTTTTTTTTCCTAGCTTGGCCTTAATACTCCGCCGTACTTGTGACATACAGTGTGAGATTTAGCTGCAGTAAAAAAATGTAACTGTGTTTATTATCATTTTTAGGTTTTTGACACGTTTTTACCAGGAGAAGCAGTAAATGTGAATGCTGCTGCATATTAATCAGTGGGAGAACAAGTAACATTTAAAGACTTTGATCTTCATAAGCCTCATGCTGATGCGAAGCCATAAGTTCAAACCGTTTATAGACAAAACGTCGTTTTTTAGGCGCTTTTTGGTTCGCGTCCCACCGGGCCACCACATTACAGCAGACAGTTCAGACTGTTGTTGCTGAAAAGCTGCAAGGATCTGATAGTGCTGTCTATGAGCCCCTCATTTAGAAGGTTGGTGGCCTTGAAGGCATCTGGACAGCTGTGAAGGCCACGCACATCCAGATGACTGGAGGTGACACAGCAGAGGTGCAGTCAAGGGGAACATAGAGGTGTGTGTCTGGGTTGTATCTGCATGGTGTGTGTGTGTGTGTGTGTCAGGGGAAGCCTTTTATCCTGTTGTGTTAAGCAGCATATGACATCCTCGCGCTCTCCCAATGCAGAGCCTTTTGCTGACACGAAGACGACACCAAAACCCAAAAACTCTTTGATGTTCCGGCTTTTAAACGTTTAATCCCAAACAAGCAGCGGATTTTAAAAGCCTCCTCAGTTTGAGAGTCTCCAGTTTTCCACATTTTTTTCACCCACATGATTGCATAGTGAAACAGCACTGTGCTTGTTTCTCCTCCAAGCATCCAGACCTTCCTGTAGTCTGAAATTGTCTGATCGTCCACTCTTCAGACATTCTGAAGGTATTGGCTGCTTTCTGAGACTGTGGATGTGTAATCAAAGAAAGAAACATGCATGCACCAACTGCCTGCATTGTTCAGTGTGTGCAACACAGCGCCCCCACAGGTTGAGGCACAGCTCAACACTCGCCCTTCTCCAATATATTTGAACAGGCAATAGGTAAATTCATTGATGTTAACCATAAAAATGATTAAATCATGCAACAGCCAAGTGGAAAAATTGATTTTCTCATCATTGTTAGTATTTTACTTGACTTGATGACAGTTGATACACTGCCTCTCCCCTGACTCCATGTCACTGCTGAAGAATAAATAAAATAAAAGCATGTTGCTGTAAAAAACAGTCATTTACTTGACTGAGTCTGAATGAAAAAAGACACAAAGTTAAAAGGAAAAGACCTTCAGAAAGTCTGAAAACTACTAATCAAGACCAATATAGCTGCTTGGAGGCAATATATATGATTCATAGGTAAAAGCTTTTGTGGAGATTGTTTTAAAACTATTATTGAGGTGTCTTTCATCAATTAATTATTTTGTAAAGAATTTGCATTGGTTCCGCAAACGCTAAAGGGCTATACCAACATGATATTTAGCAGAATCTAATGCTAAAGAATGTGAGAGAAGAAACAGTTGATAGCCAAAACTTCAACACAGACGCTGAACTTTATTCAACTGAAAGTCTACAAAACAGCCAATTAAATTAACGCTTTAGAATTTATCCAGAAATACAAATTTAGGGGAAGCTAAGTGCACTAAATGTTTTCAAAGTTAGCAAAAACGCTACAGAGCTAATCAAAAACATTGGTTCCGCAAACGCTAAAGGGCTATACCAACATGGTATTTAGCAGATGCTAATGCTAAAGAATGTGAGAGAAGAAACAGTTGATAAGTAAAACTTCAGCACAGATGTTGAACTTAATTCACCTTAAAGTTTACAAAACAGCCAATTAAATTAGTGTCTTAGAATTCATTTAAGGGAAGCAAAGTGTGCTAAATGTTTTTAATGTTAGCAAAAATGCTAAAGCACTATATCAACATGGTATTCAGCAGAAGCTAATGCTTGATGAGGGAGGAAACAGTTGATAGCCAAGTAATTTAGTGCTGTGGAATTTATCCAGAAACGTTTTCAAAGGTAGCAAAAATGCTACAGCAGCTAATCAAAAACATTAGTTCTCCAAACGCGAAAGCGCTGTACCAACATGGTGTTTAGCAGACGCTAACGCTAAAGAACATGAAAGTTTACATAACAGCCAAGTTAATTAGCGCTTTAGAATTTATCCAGAAATACAAATTTAGGGAAAGCTAAGTATGCTAAACGTTTTCAAAGTTAGCAAAAACCCTACAGCGCTAAGAGAAAATTAGCTCAACTATTAGGGCATTAGCAGATTAGCAGAAGTGTGCCCACCACTGGTTTTGGTGAAGCTGTCTCCCAGTGAAAAATAATCTGCTTCACACATGGAAACCCACTGCATCATGACGTCGACATCCATGTATGCAGAGTTGAGTTTCTGCTAATTTGAACCAGTTGATGACTCAGTTTTATCAACTCTGCTACTGCTAAGCGCTCATTCTCAACATATTGTCTCAAGACAGCTTGTGAAATGAGATAAGAGGACAAGGTGGAGAGCAAACAAGGACGGGGAAAACTGGAGGCTCTCACTGGCTCTGACACAGTTTCAGAGGTAAATAAATAATGGAGGGGGGGGGGGCTAAGAGCATTTCCCTCATCTTAATCTGGAAAGAGGGAATCAAACAGGAGGAAGAGAGTTTACAACAAGGCTTTTATGTGATAAGGTGGTAACCTTAAAGACAAAGAATCTCTGAATGATTCTGTTTTATTAATTTACTCGTGATTTTGGCCACGCATAAAAATAAAAATCACTTTCTCTCCACTTTCAGAACTGTCCCAGTTTCTCCGAGCATCTTTCCCTAAGACGCACTCCAGGAAAAGTGACCCATAGAAGTGTTTTCTCAACCTCCCAAAGTCCCCCCCCCCCCACAACATCTGCTTAAGCTCACTTTTCGGCATTCCCGCTGACTTAGCATCCTTTTCTGCAGATGCTTCTGGAGCTGCACAAGGAAAAAAGGGAGATTCTAAAAATAAAAATAAATAACAGCTTTGAGTAAAAGTGTGTCAGGGAAAGAGCGATGACTTCTATGTTCTGAATTTCTACCTTCGAGTAGAGAAATGAGACTGAGATGAAGGTGAGAATAAGAATAAACCATCAAGAAACCTACAGCTTCTGTTATTACCATCATTTTAATGATTTATTTGAACCAACACACAAGTGCAAGTGTTTTAAAAACGTGGATTCTTCAATAATACATCCACCTTGTGCATTGCACAGCCCACAGCATGATGTTACCGCCACCATGCAGTGATGTGTGGTCAGCCAAGTAAAATAGGTACATCAGAAGTAAAATAGATGCAAACAATGATGAGAGACAATCAGTATTTTCTCTATAATGTTTTATTTATATAAATATAAAATATCTACATTTTTATGTTCAAAATCGCTGAATTTACGCGAGGATAGGTCATGCATAATTTTCAGTTTTAATTAGGAAAAGACAGACAAAGTCAGCCAAAGACAACATTCCAATAAATATTCGTTTATTTTTCTTGTTGTTATATTGTTGAACTGTATGTAACTGATTAAAGCATAAACAAAAGCTTTCATAAGTTAAGGTCAAAAATTGAAAATTAAGCTTCTGTATTGGATTTTGGGTTTACACATCCGAGTCACGGGGAGTCATGAAGTTCACCACACGTCACTGTCACCATGCCTGACGCTCCTGGGTTGTTCCTGAACAATTTTCCTTCGTCTGACGGGGGAAGTTTCGGTCAAATGGCTGAAACCGACCACTTTCTTCTACTACTCTCCAGTTTGTATTATTTGCTGTTATTTCAACTGTAAATTTCATGTTTTCTCTCAGTTTTTCTGTCTCCATAAAAGCTCCACCTGGTCTGGCGTTCTGTTTGGCTGAGATAATGCTTCCATCAACTAAACCTTCTCCTTCTCCTGCTATTAACGTTTTACTTTTCATTAACTTAGCAAGTACTTCAGGATCAGTTCTGTTGTTTCTTTCTTGTGCATTCTGCTCTGTCTTCTCAAACCCCCCAGTCGGTCGTGGCAGATGGCCGCTTGTACTGAGCCACGTTCTGGTTCTGCTGGAGGTTTCTTCCTGTTAAAGGGGAGTTTGTCCTCTCAACTCGCTACGTGCTCGTCCAGGAGGAGTGAATGCTGCAAGTCATTAACTCGATGCAGTCTGCTGGGTTTCCTTAGATAGAAACTTTAACTAATTGGAATAAGAAACTGAGCTTAATGCATTGATTGATGACTAGGATTAATTGAAATGAATCTATGGTTGAACTAAAATTACTTTTTTTTTTTTTTTGTAAAGTGCCTCGAGGTGACGTTTGTTGTGAATCTGCGTGATAGAAATAAACTGAACTGAAAGTGAACTGAAAACCAGCAGGTTCCAGCAAGACAATGATCCCAAACTGGCATCCTGACTGGCTCAGAAATGATAAAGCTGAACCAGTTTTATCGGTTCCTGCTTGGGCTGCACCGATGGCAGTTTTCTGGCCGATCACCAAGCTTTAAAAAGCCGATTTTAGCTGATACCACTTTTTTTTGTCTAAAAAGTCACAAATATATTGACAAAGTTGCTAAGTCAGCATCTCTCATGGCAGAGCAAAAGGAGACAGTGGCTGATTTTCAGACCTTTGTGGAGGCAGAGAAGATGTGGGGATAAGATCGGTTTCCCATTAAGTATCCACTAAAGAAAAAATCTTTCACTATTACAAATTACAGCACATTTATGGGTAGTCCTTTACATCAGCGGGTTTCAATTGATTCATTGTAGGTTTGATACATCCCCTGGGCAGTAGCTGCCTGTTGTCCCCCCACCCCAAAAAATGTACTAGAACGTCATAATTCTCAAATACTTGAATATTGTTTATGTTCATAAAAATCCCAAAATTTTATAGAAAGAAAGAAAGAAAGAAATCAAGTCTTTGGGGCACCTCCCAAAAATGACGCCCTGGGCTACTGCCCTATAAGGCTTTTCTAAAGTCCACCCTGTGTGTTTTAACTCCCACATCTAGCTAAATACAAGCAACTTTTATTGCACTGGCGAATTAATTATTTGAATTTATCATTAAATATGCATATTTTCCCCCATTTTTGAAATCAGTTCACTTATTTAAAATGTTTCTTATGTTTTAAAGGGATCAATGAAATGAACCAATTTAAATGAAGTCTAACAATTCTGTCTAGAAGTGTGGTGAATCCAGCCAGAATGATGCCAAAAGATTGTGTTTTAAATGGTTTGCAAACAGTTTCATCAGCTCAGGATGTCTCATTATGCTGTATCCAGTATTTATATGTTCGCTTCCATTGTGTCGGCTGAATCCTGAAGCATCCAAAGTGTCTGTTTTGGCCTTGGCCACCAGCTGGGACCAATCTGTTGGTCAGGTGGGGCTCAGCGGTAAGCAGCCGAGGCCCCGTCCTGCCAGCTCAGAGCTTGCTCGGCCCATAAAGTAAAAAATAACACCACAGCCTGCTGCTGCAGAGCAAGCGCTACAGTCCATTTTCCATGTTTCTAAGGGGAACTCGTTGTTCTACAAATTGTAATATTTCTGTTTAGTCTAAGACAGCGTTTAGATGGAAATAGAAATGTTTTCAGGTTTGTATCTGACAGGAATTAGAATAAGTTTTCTCACTGCAGCAAATAAAGAAGGTCAGTGATGCAGAAACTGATGTGCTGCCAACGCCGTGCATATGGAGAGGTAGTAGACAGGAATAACGTACAGTGCGGTACAACATTTTTGAGCCACTACTCTTTTTTGTGTGTGTGTTTGAACCGTTTCCGTGCAGGTTTTTCTTTGTAAAGCCACTTAAAACGAAGCTCTGACCCTCGAGGTGTTTTTCACACCTTATAGTCCGCTAGACTCGGTTTGATTGGGGACCAAAACAGCAACATTTGCTCCATCTTCAGCTGCTGCATCTCTTTCTCGCTGCACTGTGTCAAACCTCCTCCTCACCTGTGGGGGCGCTGCACCAAGAACCACTGAAGGAAACGACACAAAAACCTCTGAAGACGACACTGAGTGCAACTTCCTTCTTCACGTAATGTAAACAAAAATGGAGTGGCGTCAGATTTTAGCTGGCGCCACCAGCGCTGGACTCATGTTTGTTTTGGCTGTATTTACCCAGAATTCCCTGCGCTGTAGTCCACTTCCTGCTTTTGGAGCGGTCTCCGGTCCGCTTGGCGTTCACATATGCATTCAAACCGCACCAGAGTTCACTTCAACTGAGCCCACACTGAGGTTTGTAGGCGGACCAGAGTTCGCTCTTTTGGTCCACATCAGAGTTCGATTGCGTGTTTGCACCCCCCGAAAGGAACTGGACTTTCTAGGCAAACGGACTGGAGCTGGGTCAAAGCGGACTAAACAGGGCTGCTGGGAATGCAGCCTTAGTTTTCCAAAGGTTCCTAAACTCAAGGGAGGAACTAGTGTTGTGTCAACACAACCCAAACCAAAAACCAACTCTTAATATGGATCCTGGATCTTGTCAAAGTGGGCTGCTGTCCAAGCTTCTTCAGCTGAATCGATGAAAAAATTTGAAAAATATCACTTTTGACAAGCAGGAAAGACGATTTTCACTCCAGAAGGTTAATCTAAAAGGGCTTCAAAACAATAAATGATCATCTGAAGGGCGATTCAATTCTGGAGTCTTGTTAAATTTTAACCATTTTTAAGGCCATCGTCCTTTTGGAAGACCAGTTTGAGTCCAAACTTTAACTTCTTTTGCTGACGTCTTGAGATGTTGCTTCAATATTTCCAATTTTGTGAAGTTCACTTGTCCCTCTTGCAGCAAAATACACACAGCATGATGCTGCCACCTCTGCACTGTTCTCAGACTAACCCTAAAATTAAGCTCTTTATTTCTCATTACAGCCAGAATCTGGCTTTTTATGCTACTTTTGGAGTAATGGCTTCTTCCTCTCTGAGTGGTCTTTCAGCCTATGTTGGTACCGGACTTGTTTCCTTGTGGATCAGGAGACTCTCTTACCAGCATCAGCAGTAAGAGATGGTGTGAAATCCTCACCAATTTCACACCAAAACACGTTAGTTTATGGGACACAGCATCGATATATGCTACTGTATAGGACAGCGCCTATTAGCCGCTACAGCTAGTGATGCGCACCTGCAGCCGCCATGACTATGCATTGAGTCATGTCAACAAAACCAGCTGTTCCAATGCAGGATGAGCATGGATCTGTCACAAAAATGGTCGTAGCGTCTTTAATTCTTGTCTAATTTCTATAAAGTTGGCCTAAATTAAAGTTGAGAAAATTGCTGATGTTTTGAAACGTACAGTATGTATTCTACCAAGATATAAATCTATAAACACTTTGGTTTCTGTCAAGATGCAACACGACTAAATGAGATGCTATTATATTGGACAATCAATTTAATTCTACATAACTGCTATTGTAGGAATCTTAAATACTTAGAAATATTTTACCCTGTTTGATGATTGTTATGAATATCTTGATGTTCTACGAACGAACGAAGCCATTGGTCCAGTTTTTGTCATTTATTGAACTTTCAGAAATTACAGTGACTGCAGTGCAGCACAGTAAAGGAAAAATAATACTGAAAAACAGCTGAAGAACAACTAAAAAACCATTCCTGTTCTTCCACTCACACACTTTCTTCCTCCGTTTTTCCACTTTTGGTAGTTTTAAGCACATACAGTGTCAGTAGTTGGGTAGAATGAGTGAAAATGTGTAGGGAAGCAGCAGCAGTCCATGAGCTAGACCATCAGAAAGCCTGGAGATCTGCACTTTAACGTTACCAGACAGTTAGAAGGAACTCAAGGAAATCAGGAGCCAGTTTAAAACTTTTGCACAGCTCCTCTCCTTTTATGTTAAACACCACCGAAAGCCTCTAATATTATATTTATTCCAGGATTCCCTCTGGACTGCTGGACAAGGCTGTCCAAAGAGCAGCTTGGGGGCCATTTGTGGCCCCTGACCCCAATTCAAGATGGGTGCAATCTTGCCCCTCGAGCACAGGCTGTTGATGCAGATGGACACTTTTAACATTTATTTAGGGCAAAAGCTCTCATTTTCTCTTAATTCATTAAACTGGAAAATATTACATACTAGAGGAGGTTTTCATCTTTTACTCAGCAAACTTTTGCTTTCATTTGGATTTTATGGTAAACACAACCACAAAAATCCAGGTGTTTAGCAACAAGCACAATTTTTTTTCTTCTTTTTAAAAAAAAAAAAAAAAATTTTACCAGGTAAGCTGGTTGAGAACAAATTCTCATTTTCAGCAAAGACCTGTTCTGGAAGCATGAAATGAGACTTGGCGCTTATATATCCTATTCTTGTAACTAAATGGTCCAAACATTTTTTTTTTTTTTTTTTGAAGACAAACAAAACAGAGGATAATCACTTAAAATAACTAGGGAACCCATATTTTAATTAACCAACCTTTTGTGTTTTGGATCTAAAATATTCATAAATACGTTTTGACAAAAAACAGACTATTGTGTTCAGTTTCGTGGACTGGATTGAAAACTACTTCAGTCAGAGAACACAATGAGTCCAGACAGACGGTTTCTCCTGAATGTCACTTACAGTAGAAGGTGGTGTCCCTCAGAGCTCAGTTGTAGGCCCATTTTTATTAATTCTTTATCTCAATAACAGTAATAGTAACATCACTCATGCAAATGTTCATTTTCATGCTAACAATACAGTTATGGATTGCTCAGCATCTACACCCAACCTTACTTAGCTGCAACATGGTTTAAACACTGTAGAGGCTAATTTTAGTGTTTTAAAACTTGTTTTAAACTTAGATTCTAAACAAAAAGAACAAAATAAGCCATCAATCATAACTTCTCAGCGATCCCAGATTGAGCTCCTCTCCCAGTAAAAATATCTTTGGTTTTTAATGGATGAGTCTCTCTCCTTCAAGTCTCACATTCAAATATTAATAAAAAAGGCTAAAGTTGACATTTGGGTTCAGAATCCAGTCCTACTTCTCATTTGATGCCAAAAAGACACTTGTCGATGCCACTTTTTTGTCTGTGCTTGATTATGGTGATGTAATTTAGATGCACGCTTCATCATCACAGAGCTTTATTTCAAATCTCGAAGGGCTCATTCACCACTGTTCACTCTATTCATCTTCGGAAGGTCTGCAGACTGAGGCACTGGTGGATTTAAAGGAGAAATTGAAGTGGTTCCAGTCTGTGTTCGCAGAATGTTGTTTATCTTTGCCCAAATGGCTGGACAAAGATAATTTCTAAAGTGCTCATTTACTTGGCTGTTTTGTAAATTTTCAGTTGAATAAAGTTCAACATCTCTATTGTTGTTATTGTATAGTTATCGACTGTTAAGAATTCTACAAGTTTATATTCATGCTCTTATTTTGAAGTCTGTATACGCAGCAGTCCTGTTTCCTCTCCTCACATTCTCCACCCCTGATCCAGTGCAGCAAACGATGTTTGCAATGACAAATGTGATCCTGTTGAGGGCAGCATAACACGTCATTGACACATGGTAGGTATGAAAATGGTTGAAGTTAGCACCTTAGCATTAGCTTTCATTAGCTCTTTAGTGGTAGCGGAACTAATGTTTATTATTCGTATTTTAGGGTTAGCATGAGTACATTTTTAGTTAGCGGTGCCCACCACTGGTAGAGTGAATTTAAAAAAGAAAAAGAAAATGAAACATTTTTCATAATAATTGCTGTTTTGTTGTGTGGGACAACACTGTTGCAGGACATCCCAGAGCTGTCATGGCAGCAGCCTCTGCTACAACCGGAGCAACAATGATTGGATCACGGTAAATAAAGTCCCGGCTGTGTCTGAATCAGCGCGTTGCTGATCCCTTCACCCTCCCAGACAACAGGTTTCTTCTCTGCGAGAGCTGTCGCCGGCTTCCCACTCGCTTAAACTGAGAATGAGAAAAGTGGAGGAATCAGGAGGGGAGAGCGAGGAGCTGACGTTCATCACTCGAGTGCCGGGGCTTAGCCTAAGAGGCTTGAATAATCAGTATGCTAAGCTGTCAGGGCGTGCGCTCACACCTACCACGCGCTTACCAACTCCTGGGTGCTTTTTAATCAAGCAAAAAAAAACGCTGAGAGGAAGCCGACAGTGCCAAGAGATGAGCTTTAGAATATCTGTTACACTTTTCACTGACATTAACAAACGTAAGCTACAGACGCGCCTGTTTTTTTTTTCAGTTTCCCCTGCTGTCTTATTTCATGTGCTTACTTCATTAAACAATGTTCAGTTCCTGTAGTTAAATGTAAAAAAAGGTATTTCCTGCGTGCAGAGTTCCTTCGTCGGCCTAAAGGAGGCCAAGGAGAGATTCAGCTGAACCTCAGAAGGCTCCATTCATCATTTGAGGCGAACCGTGTCATTGAAACAGGGGCAATAATGGATAAATAGCCGAGTCATTTTCAACTTGCTGCAGGAAATGATCTGATGTTTAAATTCAGTGGGTGGGAGTGAGGCGCTACAGATGATTCCAAACTCAGCTCTGAATATTTACCCAAAAACAAGGCGTTGTAGCGCTCCACTATCGGCTGATCGAAGCTTCCTCGTCATCTCTGCTGGAACTTTAAATCCGAACGACGTTATCTGTTCAGCTCGAAACGGGAGCTCTGAATCTCTGCGTGAATTTCTGAATTCCTGCTTGTTCTGTGTGCAAACTGCAGGAACCTTCCTCGCTGCGCTTATCAAACGTCAAACATCTGCCCATCTGTTGCGATGCTACGTTCAGTTCTTCCTCATGATGAATCTGTTTTGCGTTTTGTTTGGTGGAATATGGAGAAAAAATATCACATTTCTGTTTTTAATAAGGAAAACAACAACTCTGCACCTCTGTTAGTCATCCTCTCCATCACCTCGCCACATCTGACTTAAAATACATGCATGTTTCTACTGAAAACGTCCTGAAAATAGTGGTGGAAATTTCAGGTTAATTGCAGGTTTTACTGCTAAATATAAATAAATATGTTACGTTTTGTAGATCTATGTTTTTAACATTGATCCAGAAGTATTTCTTTTAGCGCATGCGCTAATGAGCGAACAGTATGGATCGTGCAGTGACAGTAACCTTCCTAACTTCATGCAGCATCTAGCTGAGCACAAGCTAGCATTAGCAGCACAGAACAATAAGTGCAGATTCAATTTTAGCTTTATTTCTGTGTAAATGCAACTAATATATCTTGCTTATTAAACAATTATACTTGTTTCAAGGAGGAAGGAATGACTGAGTTGCCATTTTGCCTTTCATTCCCTTCTTCTGTCCTCTCTCAGTTGATGTATCAGCTGTTCTTTAACAGGGCAACCCTATAAACCTAAAAAACAATCCTTTCCGACAATAATTCATACCAGAAATCAAGGACCGGCGGTGCGAGGCATTACTGAAATTGAACGTGGCACCTTCTAAAAGTCGAAGTCATCAAGGAGAATTATGGCACGTGAAATCTGAGGACCTTCCTGTCCACGTGGAGCAACAGACTGATGTAATTTAAGCTCGTGAAGGTTTCAGAGATCAATCAGGAAGGATGGAGGAGGAATAAGAAGCAAACTGTGGAGCAGCAGCTCCAGCCTTCCCTGCTGCTTTCCCAGCATCACTCTGGGTGGGGAGGGATGGTCATGAACAGGCGGCCCCCTCTAACCCGTCTGCTATTTTTATACCCGCTAATACAGGGGTGGAGGGAACCAGCTTAACCAGTGAAGTGACGAGAAAATGTTGCTGTTGGCCTCGACTTCAGAGTCGTGTGAACATGTGGAGGAAAAGCTGAGGCAGAATTAGCTTCGTGTTGTTTTATAATCAACTTGATGCTCGTATAGGTCTGTAACCCAGGATGCCTTGTGTGTTTTAATAGCATAAATATATCTAATTTAAATTCTAATAATATCAACGAGGGCTGTACGATAAATCCATTTTATCAATTAATTGAATTATGTCTTTTTGAAGATTTAATTTCTTGAAAATCTGGTTTTCTTCCCCAGTGCACTCCATCTTGTGTGACAAGCATGTTTTACAGCTTCTGTTTATCTGGACTTTAATTCAGGAAAACTCTATGATGAAGTGTCAGGGCGAGGCTAAGATAAATTTGTTTTAACTATGAGAATAAAGTCATAATATTAGGCAGTAGGAAGTCAAAATTTTATGAGAACTGATACATGAAAAATAAAAAATTAAAATGAGCCGTGTTGAGGATCTTGTGAAGTTATACTTTGGTATAAGTTTTAAAGATGATCCTTTACTTAATAGAAATATTTAATCTTTTAACACATCAGCATCAAATTATTATCAGTATCGTGCAAACAACTGTGTCTACTTTGAAGAAAGAACCACATGGACTGAGCTGCTCACGTCTGATCCTGATAACGCTGTCAAAGCTTTTTACTCATTAAAATCACTGTTTTCTCACAATTTTAAGACATTATTTTTTTGTAAAATTACATCTTTATTCTGCTAATATATAATTCTGCTAACTATATTCCCGTATTTAAACAAAAATCGTCATATTTCATCGTACAACTCACAGAAGGGACGACTGAAATAAAATCCACTTTTTGAAAATACTTTTTGTCTTTTGTAATTTATTTTGTTAGAAAAGAAAGCGAGAAAAAAAAATAGATTAAAATCGGATCTGGTGTGAAAAAATTCTGACCTTTTATTTTTAAGCCATATTGCCTGGCCCTAATATTGACAAATCCAAGATTGAAAAGACTCAGAAATTGTTAAAAGAAAATAAATTTCTGGTGAGGAATCACTTAAGACAACTCTATATTATTTATTTCCACAAAAAAAATGGCTAAGATCATATCTTTTGCAGATGACGAGATCCTTATTACTCTGTTTGCTTTCATTAAACTGCAAACATTTAAACTGTTTAAGTAAAGAGAGGACGAAGCCTTCAGAAAGAGCTTTTAAGTCTGGTAAGGAAGTCAGAAACGTGTTTACAAGTAGAGGACATTCATGCCAACAAGCCCAGGTCTGGCTGTCCAAGCAAGTTCACCCTGAGAGCAGACCGCAAGATGCTAACAGGAGTCTCTTTATATGCTGTATTGGGTTTCCTCCAATCGTGGCGCTGCATATGATGGCCAAACATCTCTACTGTCCAGACGATACTGAGCCAGAAGCCTTGAAGCTTCATTCGGATCCAGCTTTGCAAACTTCTGCTGTCAGAAGAGTCCTTCTCCATCAACACTTCCAAACTATTCAGTCTGACCATGAACTTCAACAACTCAGTTCAGTCATCTTTAGTTATGTCGCACAAATTCACAAAAAATGTCATCTTCTAGGTTCCTTTTAAGAGAAACAGGTCCAGTTTGTCTAATTATACAGAACGAAACAATAAGTCATACTAATTCATTTTGTAGATTAATTAGAATCAGTGACTCACAGTCCAGTCTAATACCTGGCAGTCTAATTCAGTTTATACAGTTAATTTTTCTGATTTTGAGAGGTCTACTCAAAGTCCTGGCTTAAATCTTATGAAGGAGCTAAAGATTAGGGTGATGGCAAGGAGGCCTTCCAACCTCAAAGACTCCGAGCTCTTCACTTTAGTTAAATCATCAAAATACCAGAAGAAACGTGCAAAAAGCTGCTCAGCAGTCATAAGACGGGTTCAGCAGCTGTAAACCCAATGAAAACTTTGCTGTTGATTATTAATAAGTTTTCAAGATGCCAGTTTTTAACAAAAATAGGCTTTAAAGGGGCAGTACTATGTATTTTCCAGGCACATAGTTCCACTTTATAGCACAATCCAGTAACTATGTTACCTTCCGTTGTCATAAAGATGCCGTATATGTCAAATATGCCTTAAAAGAAATTTGACTTCGCAATTTAACGCCTTGAAATTAGGCCTCTGTCTCTTCAAAGACTCCTGCTGTTTCTGAAACTCTGTCTTCAGGAAGTCACCACAACATCGCTTCTCTATTAACCCTTTAACAACGTTTTTACCAGCGTTTCACTGAGAAGTAGCTCGTACAATGAGCTCAGCAGATGTGCAGTTCCACCAGGTGTTTGCTAATTGCTGCTGTCTAGTTTGGGGGAGCTGAGTGTTGAAGTAGCGGCGGAAGCCCACAAGCTCAGAAACTGCAGCTCCGAGGAGGAGCTGGGTCTCAAAGGCGGTGCTCGGTCCATCCAGGCGTTTTGCACAGCTGAATCGTTGCCACGGGAGATTAAAGGATTTCTGAAACATGCGTGAAAGAATCAAGGCAACACTCCAGGTATGTTTTTGATGATGGAATAACATTATAACATGGTGTAAAGCCAGAAAACATTCTGATGTCAGTATAAATCTCTGTGTGGATAAATGTGGCTATATAAACTTAGCTTGTATTTAATAAAGTAGTTATGTGTTCATATTATTTTGAATTTAAACATTTATCTGTTACCATGCAACATCTTTGTCCCCATACAAACAGGAAACGATCTCTTCCAGAACAGGAAGCCAATCCCTGTTTGACCCCAGTAAAGCCGGACAAATTCATCCTTCAAAATAAAACACTGGAAACAAAAACACAGGCTTCACCTCCCTCCAACAGCAGAAAAGTACAAAGAACTTCACAAACTAACTTTACTGAAAAGAAGTCAACCAACCTGAGAATAAAATCCCCAAATCAGACAAAAACAAGCAGGTTTAATTTAATTCTCTGCAGGACGTTAAAGGGAACTGATGTCCTTTGTCAGTCTGATGCCTGTTGATCCGATCGCCTCCTGTCATAACGATGAACGTTTTAGCTGGATTAAAGTAGGTTTAACATTAAGTAAAGGAATAAAACGAACCATAAAACCCTAATAGACTTTTCAAAATAAAAGCTTTGATATTTCTGGGTTGTTGTTGTTTTTTTTTTATCATTTCAAAATGAGGTTCCACTGTATTATAATAGCTAAACCCAACAAGATCACAGTTTGGTTAATATAGGGACCAAAGTCCTCGTGGGGTTTAGATAAACCTTTCAAAATAAAAGCTTACAGAGAAACTAAAAGTCCACAGTAGTTTGCTGATTAATAAAAAAGTTTAGGATTTTTGATAGACTTTAAAAAGCAGATCAGACACAATATGTGTCAGACAAGATGAAAAAGGCTTAGTGGTGTTAAAAAGTACATGAATTATTATTTATAGGACATATATAATCATTTTCAACTGTTTTCATCCATGTAGCTTAGCCGTTTAGCTGTGATGCCTTCCTGGAGGAGGGCTTCAGCCGAGATAACGCTGCCATCAACTAATCGTTCTCCTTCTCCTGCTGTTAACTTTTTACTTTCATGACCACTGAACATAATCCTCCATCAGTTCCTCTGTTTTTCTTCTGCATTCTGCTCTGTCTTCTCAAACCTCCAGTCGCTCGCGGCAAGTTCTGGTTCTGCTGGAGGATTCTTCCTGTTAAAGGGGAGTTTTTCCACTCCACTGTCGCTACATCCATGTTCAGCATGAGGGATTGCTGGAAAGCCAACGACTCAGTGCTCTGCTGGGTTTCATTAGAAAGAAACCTTTTAAACTCCTAATAATTAATGGAGCTTAATGTACGGTTTGGTAACTGGAATCAGCTGGAACGGATGCGACTGAACTGAAATCACTTTTTTTGCAAAGCGCCTGAAGGCGACATTTGCTGTGAACTGGCGACACATAAACTCATCTTGTTTTAACAAGAAACTTTCTTGTTTTCACGAGTTTTATATCTGGTAGATACTTCTCCTGAATTTGGTTCCCATCTCTGGCAGTGAAATGCGTTCCTAGAACAGAGACCGCATCATGTGTAGCTGCTTTCTGTTTTTAGTTTGCCTGATTCAATGACCGTTTTTGTGCCAGAAACTGTTTTGAAATTATTTTCCCGCTTTGAACAATCGATAGGAATTATTTCGGTGCTATACTTTCAGTGTTTATTGGTTTCCTGGCTTCAAAACACTACAATATTTGATCTCTAAAGTGTTTTTCTTACTTCTGTTTCCCAGTTTGGATCTGCCCTCTTTGCTCTTCCCAAAAAACAAAGCTCGACACAACAGCTGCGGCACATCGACATTAATTAATGCAAATCCTGTGAGTCGGTCTTACTGCACAAATAAAACGAATTGTTAACCCCCAACTTTTCATTTTTGTCACTGACTGGACTTTGTAGATTTGAGGAAACCCATCAAAATGTTGATGGCTGTCTTTATCGAGCTAGCTGCTGATTAATCGTAACGTTATATCGCTTTGCAATGGTTACCATCAAACTCTAAGCCAGATCCTTCCCAGGAAACTCCCGGCCCATTCGGAGCGCTGAGCCAGGCCAGCAGGGAAACCGGAACGGCTCGAAAAGGCCAGGACACAAAGAGCCAGCTGGTTTCCTGCAGAGCACCGGTGGAAGTGGGGCTCGCTGTTCACTGCAGGGGTTCGTTATTCGTCCAGCTACGTCACATAAGAAGGGCAGAGCTCGGATTTAACCCATCTTTCCTCGCTGTCAGAAAGGTAAAGCAGCTCGCTGTGAATTTAAATACAGAAAGCTGGAGTTTCATGAGGCTCTGGAGGCTGACATAACATCAGAAAATGTTCAAAATAAAAGAAATTTCAGCTGAACGATAATGTATGGACACAAAACAACATTATTGGTTTAATAAATCTAAATCTAAAACGTCCAAGAACAGATTGCTCCAAGACGTCTGAAGCTTCACGCTGACTTGCTTTCAGCATCTTTCACTCCTTTACTGCGACACGTGCTCGGTGCCCTCAAAGCACTGCTGTAAATGTGTTTCATATGAATAGATTTTGTTTTATTTGTGTTGTGTTTGCTAAACACATTTCACAGATTCATGTATTTTCAATGTATTTATATATATTTTCAGATTTTTGTTTTATTTTAAATAAAAAAAATAAAATTAATTGAAAATTCAATTAATATATATTTTTTTAATTTTTCAGACTTATTTATTTTGAATTAAATTTAAAATTAAATAAATTTATTTCATTTATTAAATTTGAATTAAATTTAATTTAAAACTAATTTATTTTATTTATTTAATTTGAATTAAATTAAATTTAAAATTAAATACATTTCATTTATTTAATTTGAATTAAATTTAATTTAAAATTAAATAAATTTATTTTATTTATTTATTTAATTTGAATTAAATTGGATTTAAAATGAAATAAATTTTTTTGTTTGATTTGAATTACATTTAATGCTTATAAAAATACATTAAATTTAATGATACATTTGAATTTTTACTACAATGTATTGTACTATTTGTTATTTTAATAATTGTTTACGCATATTAAACGATATGCTTAACATGATTGAATGACTAAAACTTATTAATAATTTCATGTAATTTTGATTAGTTAACAGTAAATAAATATTTGAAAAAGTGATTTTTAATGTTTAGAATTTATCTAAAACAACTAACAATAATCAGCATGAAATTAAACAGGAGTAATGTCCTGAATGTAACAAAATTTAAAATAGCAAATTTGTTAAGAAAAATCATACTTTTTATTAACTAACATCACGTTTTTTGCATAAATTTGAAAGGATGGAAAAAGAGCAGCTTTTTTTTTTGTAGTCTTCACTGTAAGGTCCAATTTTCAGATTTGATAAAGTGGCTTTAAAATCTCTTGGCTGGCAGTATTGATGTCTAAAGCACTTCAGTGTAATCACACACACACACACACACACACACACACACACACACAGCACTTCCCCTTCCTGGTGGAGTGCAGGATGTGCTGCTGAAGAACTAAGCAGTTTTTCTGCTCCCTGCTGCTGCCAGGAATGCTTTATGAGCCGCGTTAATGTCGGCGATCCGCTGCCAGAAGGGTTGCCTGATTCAATCACGCGTCTCGCTGCCTCGTAAAGTCATTACGCTTTGTGCAACGTCATGCGCTCTGGAGCCGTCCTGCGTTTTGTCCCGACGCTTTTCCACAAACTATAAATAACCTGGAAAAACAGAACTTCTTCCTGGTCAGGTTGGAAAATCAGTGATTTCTGGGAATTTGCGCTGAGGACGGAGCCGCTGGCAGCACGTCGCGTCTCTCCGCTGAAGAGCCGCAGGGAAAACTTGCGATATGCATGTGGGAAGGTTTTAGAGAAGTCCTGAAGATGGAAAACGAAGCGAGCGGAGACTCACCTGCTCTGGGGTGGAGGTTGGTGGGACGGAGAAGTGAGGAGAGTCAAAGGGTCCCGGGGCGGTTCGGGTGGTCGGGGTGGGGGGTCCTGGTTCGGGCTGGAAGCAGGTCCAGGTCAGGGGAGGAAGGATGGAGTGACAGGGAGCAGGGGGGAGAAAAATAAACGGCGCTTGGTTCTCCCTCCCTCCCTCCCTCTCTTCCTTTCTTTCTTTTAACTCTCCCTCCAACACACACACTCACACACACTCGCTCAGAGGCAGAAAGCTGAAGCCACTCGGATAAAAGCCGGAGAAAGACTCTTTACGTTTACAAGCTGAGCTACAGGAGGAGAGGGAGGAGGAGGTGGAGAGCTGCCCCTCCCAACCTGCTGCAGACGGCCAATGGACGGAGGCAGAGAGGAGGCTGATCGGCCAATCAGAGGAGGGACAGCCAGCCTCAGCGCAGCCGCTCAGATCCAGCTGGAGGAGTTAGGAGGTGAAACAAACAAACCGTGAACCATGAAATACAGACCTGAGGGAAACAGAAAACCGGCGAGGAAGCGAGAAGTCCAACTGATTCAGAGACCAGAGGCTGGAGCAAGGAAGGAAGGAAGGAAGGAAGGAAAGAAAGGACAGAAGGAAAGAAGGAAGGGACGAAGGAAGGAAGGAAGGAAAGAAAGAAAGAAAGGACAGAAGGAAAGAAGGATGGGATGAAGGAAGGAAGGAAAGAAAGAAAGAAAGGACAGAGGAAAGAGGAAGGGACGAAGGAAGGAAGGAAGGAAGGAAGAAAGAAAGAAAGGACAGAAGGAAAGAAGGATGGGATGAAGGAAAGGACGGAAGGAAAGAAAGAAAGAAAGGACAGAAGGAAAGAAGGAAGGGACGAAGGAAGGAAGGAAGGAAAGAAAGAAAGAAAGGACAGAAGGAAAGAAGGATGGGATGAAGGAAGGAA